>BSBN01000500.1:0-2500000 GCA_027924645.1 Cunninghamia lanceolata | reverse complement strand
AGTTTGCTGTTGTTCATCAGTTGTTTGAGGATAGTTGAAAAAGCATGTAAACAAGTAATTGTGCTACTTGTCCATGGTCAGGTTGTTGTTTCCACAAAAAGCCCAAAATCTGACAAGCAATATGTGTGGGAGGGAGAAGCAGATACTAGCTCCTACGTAATAAGAGAGGAGGCAGATCCAGAAAATCTTATTCTTAGGGGGACTAAGATTACTCTTTATTTAAAGGTAAAGTATTTATAACTGTAATTTGCTGTCGAAGCACCGTTATAAACCTGTAATGTTCCTTTTTTTCCCCCATGCAGCCGGATGACAAGTTTGACTATGCTGATCCTCAAAAGATTCAGAAGCTTGTAAAAAATTATTCACAGTTTGTTTCATTCCCAATATACACATGGCAAGAAAAATCTCAGACAAAAGAGGTAAGTGGGATTTGTTATAAAATTATATGTATTTTGCAGTTTCTTTTGATGAGGCGAATGAGCTTTCTTACATTCTAATTATGTATATGCAAAACTGTCTCTAGTGAGTTATTTTTTGTAGTTTGATTTATTATCTGAATCAATTTGGGATGTCCTGAAGGTTGAGGACGATACAGTGGAAGTAAAAGAAGGGGAGGAGAAGAAAACTAAGACAATCACAGAAAAGTACTGGGACTGGGACTTGGCAAATGAAACTAAGCCAATTTGGGTAAACTTTATGTACATTATGAGTGCCAAAAATCAAACTTTAGCTGTCATTGCTCTCACAGGGATTCATTAATGGTGGTTCTATTTATCTGGCTTGATATTTCTTATAGAGAGGAAACTTCTGGTTCTATTTCATATTTCAATGTTGCACATGCTACATTGTTAATTCTTTTTTAGAGGAGAAGAGTAGATCTTGTTTATTGTCTTCTGTGATGCTTGGTCTCATGTCTATGTTACTGTTCTTTTCTAGATGCGCAATGCAAAAGATGTCCCAGCAGAAGAGTACAACGAGTTTTATAAAAAAACGTTCAGTGACTTTTTGGACCCTCTGGCATATACTCATTTCACGACTGAGGTATACCTTGGACATGCCATTATTTTCAGAGATAATTACCATGAAATTTTTATATTTTTTGGTTTAGGTAACCAGTATGCCTAAGATAAATATGCAAATTGGTCTTGTCCTGCCTTAAAACAGGGTGAAGTTGAGTTCAGAAGTGTTCTCTACATCCCTGGTATGGCTCCTCTTAGCTCGGATGAAGTAATGCAACCCAAGACTAAAAACATCCGTCTATATGTAAAGCGAGTTTTTATTTCTGATGATTTTGATGGTGAATTGGTAAGACCTGAGTGTCATGTAATTTTGTGTTTCTGTGAAGCATTTATGATTTGCATGTTCTTTGTTTTACATATACAGGTTTTTTCTTATTATTCTTGTAGGCATATTTGTGTGTGTGAGAAAATGAGATGTTTATTGAAAATGATCTATCTTAGCTGTTAAATAATATGTTGTATCTGTGTAGTTTCCACGCTATTTGGGCTTTGTTAAGGGTGTTTTGGATTCGAATGATCTTCCTCTTAATGTCTCCAGAGAGATCCTTCAAGAAAGCCGTATTGTAAGTTCTTTCTTCAGATCTGTTTTTAACTCTTTATGATTAAATTGTTTCAAATGAGAAGTATTGGTGTCCAAGCTACATTTGGTCTTTGATGTAGAGAAGACCTGTTGCAATTACATAACTACAGTTTTTTAACTTGAGAAAAAAAAGGATGGAGATCTCATTTTTGTTGTAGCTGTAAATGGTTACAATTTGGCATTAGTCAAGTTATGTAATATTTAACCTACAGCATTTTGGTGAATATAATGATTAGAAGTTAAAATCTTATGTGACTTAAGTTTAGTGGCACTAATCTGCCCTTATGTTCCTAGAGGGCAAATGATTTAACTGAATTTTTTTTCGTTCTAGCATTCCTTATATTTTGGACTTTGGTTTGTATTTGATTGTGATCTGAAACTTTTACTTTGTATGCCAGGTTCGTATTATGAAGAAGCGACTTGTTCGAAAGACATTTGATATGATTCAGGATATTGCACAGCGTGAAAATAAAGAGGTAAGGCTATTGGGAAAATAGCTCTACAGGAATTATGGTATTGGCATAGTTGTCCGTCACTTGTAGAAATGCTCTGAAACAAAACTAGTTGCTTATCAATTGCTACCTATTTTGGGGAGGTTAAAAATCAAAGAAATGGTTGTTTTCTTAATCTTCAGAGTGGATTGATTGGATGTATCTTATAGTTTCTAGTTTTAAAAGAGACTTTTTATACTTTAGCCCACTCAGATTATGTGCTCTGTAAATATCATTGTACCCTTGTGGTTTCTCCTTATTGAAAGCTAGAACTCTGATTTTCAGTGGTATAGAGATTGCATGTATATTGATTGCTTGCCTTGCTGTCTTGAAAAAGTTGAAATGATTTTCTTTGATAAAAATTGCAATTCTGCTGAGTGTTCTCTCCAGGGGTTAACCTTTGTTTGATGTTAAATTTCTGGAACATTAAGTACATAAAATGTAATTGACATTTCCTGAGTATGGTGATTAACACTTTATTTTTGTGGGTTTTCACTGGAGAACGTACTTTTCTGTGGTTGTTAACAATTTCTTGATAAGTGGATTGGTCAAATAGTGAGCTTTTGGAATTTAATTGTGTGAGTTTTTTGCATATCTGAAAATCAGAGTTTTAATTCTGAAAGCTCTAACTCATCTTCATCAATCGTGGAAAAGTCATGTCTACAACTGGATTGGTGTTGTTTGAGTATAGCTTATGCTTTCTTAAACTTTTGATGCAGGATTATAAAAAATTCTGGGAGAACTTTGGAAAGTATATTAAGTTAGGCTGCATTGAGGATTCAAACAATCACAAGCGTATTGCTCCACTTTTACGTTTCTTCTCCTCAACTAATGAAGAGGATTTGATTAGCCTGGATGATTATATTGAAAACATGAATGAAAAGCAAAATGCCATTTATTACATTGCATCGGACAGTATCAAAAGTGCCAAGAGCACTCCATTTCTGGAAAAACTTGTCCAAAAGGATATTGAGGTATCTATATACTTTTCTGCTGGAAACTATATTATTGCCATCTACTTGGATTAATCCAGAGATTTTAATACGTAACCCTACTGTTTGCCCATTCAGGTTCTGTATCTCGTGGATCCTATTGATGAGGTTGCCATTCAAAATCTTCAGAGTTACAAAGAAAAGAAATTTGTTGATATTAGTAAAGAAGATTTAGACCTGGGTGAGTATGGTTTTCATATGTGATCTTTAATACATACTTTTCCTTAAGAAGACATTAGCAGGACAAGCTGGCATTCTCTGCTGCCATTATTTCATGTCTTAAAATATGGAGAGAAACCTGCTGTCAATGCAATATTGAGAAGTGTTTATCTTTTGATAAAACCCTTTTCTCTTAGATGTGGGAGCAGCACAAAATTAAGTGAGAAATCCATTTGGTGGAAAATATTATTTAGTTAGCTGTGTAGGTATCTGGGATTTGTAAACATCACCTTGAGGAAACAAAATCTGCTACCTATATTTTAAGCGGAGCATTTATATCTGTCCACATTATTTGGTCGAGATGGGTAACCCTATTCATATTTGGGAATTCATCATGTCTTTGAGATGAATATGTCTCAAGAGGAATGCTAGTATGGGTATGGATAAGCTTAGCGATTATGTCTTGAACATCAAAAGATATCAAATTTGATGTTACCTTGTAGGCTTAAATGTGAAAATGCTCTTAGGTGTTTTGATCTATTCTTGTTGATTGCGGGACCAAGATCATTTATCTTTGCTTCATACCGGATGTCTTGAAGGAGGGTTGGTAAGGTCAAGTTGCCTGGCAATTGTTAGTGTGTTTCAATATCACTTTCATGTTATTAGTTCATGGAAGTGGAATATTTGAGAGGTTTGACATCAAATGCACATGCAAGCATGACTTCTGCAATATGTTTTGACTTCTCTAATGCATTTTGGTTCATTTGCATTTAGAGCATAAATTAATTTGCTTGTGCAATTTGTTGAACTTGGGTAATAGGGGATCAAGATGAACTGAAGGACAGAGAAGATGAAAAGAAATATGTGGCCCTTTGTGACTGGATGAAGCAGCAACTGGGGGAGAAAGTATCAAAAGTTCAAATATCAAAGCGCTTGAGCTCATCTCCATGCGTGCTTGTTGCAGGAAAATTTGGATGGTCAGCAAATATGGAAAGGTAATCAATTGAATATAGCTCACAATAAGATGGCAATGTTGGCTTCAAAATCATCAGCATTGCACAATAATATAGTAATATGTGAATATTTGATGATCAATGTGCTTTTGCCTTTTATTAGTTTTTATGATTAGAATTGCATATATAACTTATTGTGATAACCTGAGTTGTTTCTGAAGGCTTATGAAAGCGCAGACGCTTGGGGATACATCTACACTTGAGTTCATGCGTGGGAGGCGAATCTTGGAGATCAACCCAGATCATCCAATCATTCAAGATCTAAATGTAAGACTCTTTGCTGGAATTTACTTCTTTGTGATGAAAATTATTTGCACGTTCAGTTTTTGACTGGACTGATAACATTAATTTTGTTTGCTTTTATGAAAACAGACAAATTTTAATGTAATAAATAAGTTAAAGAGTTGATGCATTCAACGTGCTTAATGGAAAGTTTGTTTACCATTAACTTGGTATTTAATACTCTTAGAGCCTTGGATGTAGCTTGCAACTCCATTGATATTTTCTTATGTTGGGAAAATATGGCATGAAAGGTTTACTTATGTTCACCGTAAGCCTTGGATGTAGCTTGCAATTCCATAGATTTTTCTTATGTTGAGAAAGTATGGCATGTAAATTTTACCTATGTTCCCTGTAATTTTTTTTTTTAAATTATTTTGAATTCTCTCTCCAGTCTGCATGCAAGGATGATCCTGACAACTCCGAAGCACAAAGGGCAGTTGATCTTTTATATGATACTGCACTGATATCGAGTGGATTTGCTGTAAGTTCTCAAATGTTTTTTCTCATTTAATATTTTGGAGGTACAGGATGGATCTAGCACTAGTGGGATGGGATAAAACATCTAATTGAGCCTGATAATTGTTTCCTTTTTATGGTGATTTAACAGCCTGAGAATCCAGCTGAGTTAGGTGGTAAAATATACGAGATGATGGCAGTGGCACTTGGTGGAAGATGGAAGACTACCGTGTCAGAAAGAGTGGAGTCAGAGGAAGTTGAGCCTTCTTCTACGACCTCCTCTGTGACCGTAGATTCTGAAGCTCCAGAAACAGAGGTTGTTGAGCCGTCTGAAGTGTTAACTGAGAGTGATCCTTGGAAGAATTAAGAAGCATCTTCCTAAACATCTTGGGAAGGAGATGCTATAGGTTTTAGATGCAATTTTATTTGTATAGAAAATGATTTATTCACCTTGCAAGGGATAAAATCTTGAGAGCTTCTGGAAGCAGCTGTATTGAGTGGCATCTGAATCCATCAAGAAATTTTGTTAGTTGATAATTCATTTGAGGTAAAGGTTGGGGACAGGCACAGGATTTCAATTGATATGCTATTATATTGGAATATGTAAAATGTTGAAAGGTTTAAATTTTCATGTTGCTGGGTGCCTTTGGTCTGGTATAAATTGTAGATCTTTAACTTATGATCTAATCAATAACCTTGTTAACAGACGCTTGAAAACTTTGTAGAGTTTTATCGTTTGATCATTTAGAAGTCTCTTGAACTTGTATTCTGCATTGCACGAGTGTGGTATTCTAGTTTGCAGGTTTATTGATGACCATGCAAAGCCTGCAATATTTTTTATCCTAGCCGCCAGATAAGTGCGGTCATTTTTCAGATGTCTGAAATGAAGACCATTGTGACCCTGATAATGAAATATTATGGGTAAACTAAAAATGAACTATTCATTTGCAGTGTGAGATTTTATCGTAGCTTGTTCTTCTGTTGGCTTCTTGGCATACTAGCGGGTATTATCAAAAAGAACTTGGTGCTTATTAACCAGTAAAACTTATTATAGCCGGACTTCCTATGGACTCCTTCGTATACAAGCCGGGATATATAAAAAAAATTGACATGCCTTTTCATGTTGCCCCACAAAGTGGTATTGGTTTAGAACGGAGCAAAGAAAATTGGCGGGCTAATCAAAATATCGGTGGTAGAATTATTAAAACAAAGTTATTGTATAGGTTTAAATACATATTTAAATTATGATCATTAATTTTTTAAAGAAATAAAATGTATTTTAGTTTATTTATTAGCCGATAGGCTATTTGTGCGGGAATGCTATCTGCCGGAATTAAGACCGCCGGATTATTAAGATAATCCGGCAGAACCATTTTATTCAGTGGATGCATAAGGACGCGGGTGTGCACTGCTTAAGGATATAGTCTGCCATTCTTTCATCTGCTGCGTGGAATACGATGCAATGAGCATGTGTTGAAAATTCAATTCAAGAGGGTTGCATTCATATAAGAAAATTCATTGGTGGTTTATAATATTTGAAAAGATATCTTTTGTAAGGGTTTATGATTTCTTTGTAAGCAAACCGGCCGTCTGAAAAAACTGGAAATTGTTGTTTTCCACCATTTTAATTATTGGCAAGCATTTCAAGAATTTGTAACCGTACCTTTATTTATTGAATGTGTAAAGAAATGAACTAAAAAATTTTATAGGGCATTGTTTGTTTATTTCGAACCTGATTATTATTATATTCTTTGATTAATGAAGACTATTTTTTAAAAAGTTGATTTTGAATACGAGGAGTTGTGTTCACGATTTGATATTGGCCATTTAATATTTATTGACTCCCTCTAGCTTCTGGTGCTTATCATCTGAAATTATTCAACTTGCAGATAAAGGCAATTGCATTGGAGTATGGTGTTCAGTTCATTGGAGTATGGTGTTCAGTTTGTTGTAATCATCAGTGATTGTGATACCAATCATGGATTGTTGGAGAGTAAACTACTTCCTTAATATTTAGTTTCCATGGCTATTTTTCTGAATATACTCAACAAGAATCTTATCTTTGTCAGTGTCCAGGGGTACTTTTTTGCAAATTTCGTAGATTACTATTTAAAAGGTTTATAAATTTTAATGTTGCAACATCCACCAGTTTATTAATAGTGCCTAATCATATTTGAACAGTTGCATTATTTTTTCGAAACTTCAAATTTTTATTCAATATTTTACCCTATCGGCGAATTCGTTGCGCAAATTTCGTGCAACTACTAGTTTATTTTGTTGTACAAGGTTTTATATTGCCTTCAGCTGACTTTGGTAATGGATACTGAAAGGTCAGAGCTATTAGTTTGACATGTACTGACAGTACTAATATGTTGCAAGAATAAAATGCGCTTTACATAAAATTAGATTTAAGCAATATAATTTAATTAATTTAAAATAAATAAATTAAAAGGAGCAAAAATATTTAGTTTATTTTTTCAGTTAAATATATAGTTATCCACTGGCTGATTAAACTTCTGAATTGTAATTAAGAATTGCTTATTCTTTAGATGCTTTAGAAAAAGAATGGACATTTGATTTGGGTGGTTCTGAAAATCATGGTACATTTGAATTGGGTGGTTCCTAGAATCATGTCTAAGTTTGTGAGTGCGGAAATGATTTGGATTATATCCACACTTTGGTTTGAAACTCGCATGCGACTTTGGATTGTGTGGAGAAATGATTTGGTTAGAATTTGTTGTTAGGAATTTGTAACTTGTGTTTGAATGGGCTGGTATTGATAAACATTGTTTGAGAGTTCGCTGAAAAAAGAATGTTCTCCTTTGGTCAAATCTTGGATGGATTGATGTAATGGCTTTGATAAAAAAACACTAGGTAGTCATGCAAAATTTGCCATAGATATTGATGCAAGTTGATGTAGTATGGATGCTTTGATAATGCTCTTTGAATGATCATGCAAGGAGGAATGATATCTAGTCAATGACATGTAAGGGAACAAATGCATGTCCTTTTATACAATTTGGAAGGTGGTAAGCAAAATGTTTAAGCGCTTTGAGTAGGCATGTAATGACTAATTGGGAGGGAGAGAAATGAACCCAAACTCGAATTTGAATTTGAAAGTTGAGGTTTAATTGCACAAATCATAGAATTGATTTGTTAATCTCACAAATTACAAATTTGAATTTGGGTGGGAAATGGGTAGATTGAGTGCTAGGATCAGTCCCTAAGAATGATTGCAAATATGATTAGGTAAGGTTGAGGTTGTCTTTGTTTTTAACAAAAACATGTCACTCGTACACTTGTCATTGCATAAAAAATTATTGAGTTGAAGTGAACTCAAAATGAAGGGGAGAAGTGTGAAGTATGTAATTTTTGTCGTTACATCTTGCCCCTATTTTGACTTGCATGTAAATTATTATGAGGATGCATGGCAATGTAAAACAAACATTCGAATATTAGATTCTTCAAAGAAGAAAGATTATCAAAGACCTAGTGCAAGAATAGTTACCATAGAACTTGTATGCAAGAAATATAAATTTTATTGAAACATGTTTAAAACTATTGCAAAACCCTAAAATTTATATCAAATGCAACATAACGAGATTAAAGATAAAACTATAAAACTATGGAATTAAACTAAATATAATTGGGAATAAGGTAGACGGTTTGAGGGTGGTTGAATGGTAAAGTTGGTTGAACGGTAAAGTTGTTTAATATTTTTAATTTCTTTGAAGTTTGTGACTAGGTTTAGGTTTAGGTAAATAATAAATCAAGTTTGTTAAATTTAATTTATTATTTACGGGAGGGGATGAGATAATTTAGGATATCTAAGGGTGAATTAAGGATATTTAGGGATAATTAGGGATAAGGATAATTAGAGGATAATGAGGGAATAAATAGGGATAAAAGGGAATAAGGATAAATTAGGGATTTGGTCAATTTTAGACTACATTTTGCCCCTCTTTGAGATGATGTTGTGAGGCAATGTCGTTTCAAAGAAGATTAAAACATAGGTTGGGAAGATAAAAGATTGAGTAGAATGGTTGGATTGGATTGGATGGGGCTTATAAAAATGAAGGATTAATAGATGATGCCCTCTCAAGAGGATATTCAAGGACGAATGCGATGGATAGGATCTTGAAAAAGGAAATGAAGGGAAGGCCATAGAGTTATGTTGATTTAGTTTGAGCAACCTGATGTTTGATATAGTATCAGACATTATGCATCAAGGTATAAAGACCAGGGTGACGATGTGTCAAATGCGTAAAGGACCGAAAGTCACTAGCAAATATATGCCTAAGCCACCATGATATGAAATACCAAGATGACAAAGTGGTAGATGTGTTGCAAGGACTGATACAGACGTAAGACAACAATGATATGGCACACACAAGCAAAATAAGCAAACCATGCATACATGATATGAAGATAAACACTATGTTGTCCCTAGTCAAAATTGAAAATTATAAACCCAAAGACTTAATCATGATGTAAATTATGAAGCCATTGATATCTCTTGCTAAAGAGTAATGCGATGAATGGATAAGAGTTTGATGCGGGAATGATTTTTCCCTGGATAAGGCTAGGATGTTGGATAGGATAGCTAATAGATTTGGCATGAGGGATCCACAACTTGATTACTGTTGACAAGATCAAATCGTGAGGTGTCAAATTTACCGTTTTGCTTAGAAGTTTCAAAGTGTTTGTGAGATATGACTTGGATTGTGTGAATGCCAAAAATTGTGTTTGTTTGATTTTTTTGTGTTTTTATGATTTGTATGATTTAATGGATGAAGATGACGATGACCTGGTGTCGAAAAATGGGATTGCATGAGAATTGAAATGCAGACACACTCAAGAGTTTATTATGAGGAACCCAAAGACATCAAGACACATAGACCTACATAGATGGACAAAAGAATACTGGGATGGGAATAGGTGAAAGAATGGGCAAAGACTAATGGCAAAGATGATGATAAAGGAACTCAGAATAAAAGGCTAGACAACACTGTATAACTACATGATACTGAGTAGATTCTTATTGCACGATATGGATGGGGGATGAATGGAGAATGAACTTTATTATGGGTGTGAGATGGATAATGGGGCAATGTGGGATGTGAAAAAGCTACCTAAAGGATGGTAGATAAAGCTCAAATTGTTTTACACATGATGTCTACAAACAGGTTTTCACCATGGTACTTATCCAGGGCGACACCGAAGTGGTTTTCACCATTGGACAATTTTTTTTTGATTTTTGATTTTTTTTTATTGGGATACTCCGAGCCAGGTATAAAACTGTTTGAGATGCGCTATGTTTACAGGTTCTTCCAAAGGTTGACCTTCTAGAGTGGAAAGTTGGTAAGTTCCTGATCCATAACTTTTGGTTATTACAAAAGGTCCTAGCCAGTTAGGTTTGAACTTCCCCTTCTTTTCATGATCAACTAAATTTCTTTGATTTTCTTTTAATACAAGATCTCCAATCTTAATTTTTTGAGGCTTCATCTTCTTGTAACCTCTACGAAGGCGATTCTGATAAGCTTTCAGATGATTAAGAGTTGTAAGTCGTTTCTCGTCCAATAATTCAAGCTCTTGTAATCTTGATACATGATATTCTTCATCTGAAATTAGATGTTGTAATGATACTCTCAAGGATGGGAGCTTGATCTCGATGGGTAAAATGGCTTCTGATCCATAGACCAAGGAATAAGGTGTGGCACCAGTAGGAGTTCGGATGCTGGTTCGATAGGCCCATAGAGTGGGGTTAAGTTGCAAGTGCCAATTGTGGCTAACCTTATTCACCATTTTCTTTAAGATTTTCAGGAGAGTCTTATTGGTTGCTTTAGCTTGGCCATTGCTTTGCAGATAATAAGGAGTAGAAAAGCGGTGTTGAATCTTGAATTTACTGCAAAGTTCTTTGACATCCTGATTCTTAAAACGTCAACCATTATCTGTGACTATGACTTGAGGAATACCATAACGACAAATGATGTAATGGAAGACGGACTTAAATATTTGCTTTCCCGTTATGTACGTAAGAGGAATGGCTTCAATCCATTTGGTGAAGTATTCAGTAGCGGTGATGATAAATTTGTGGCCATTTGAGGAAGAGGGATGTATTTTTCCAATGAGATTGAGCCCCCATTGTGAGAATGACCATGGAGTAGTGATAGTTTGTAATTCTTGTGTTGGTGCATGAATTAAGTCGCTATGCTATTGACATGGTACACATTTCTTGACAAAATCATGTGCATCATGCTCCATAGTAGGTCAGTAATATCCTGTGTGAAACAACTTCTTGACTAAGGAAGGACCACTAGAGTGAGCACCACATATGCCTTCGTGTATCTCATGCAAGGCAGTTTGAGCCTCTTTTGGGTTAAGACATTTAAGTAGGACACCATCCAATGACCTTTAGTAAAGTGTGTCACCGAGGAGGACATATTGGGAAGAATGACGAATGAAGGTGCGATGTTGGGAGTTTGAGAGATTTGGTGGGATGATTTGGCTGTGAAGGTAGTGATAGATCTAATTGAACCAAGTGGAATCAGGACCAACAATACCACATACCAACTCTGATTCTGGGATATCAAAAGCTGGTATAAACAACTGCTCTATCATGAATTCAATTTTGGGATCATTCATAGACATCTCTATCATTGAACCAATTGTGGTCATAGCATCAATAGATTTATTATGAAGCCTTGGGATCTATTCAAATGTGATCTTGTTGAAATATGTTTTGAAAGTATCAACTAGTTTCTTGTATGGCATTAACTTGTCATCTTTTCTCTGATATTCGTTGTTTAATAATTTGATCACTAGATGCGAATCTCCATGACCTTGTAATTATTTGATATTCCAGGTTATAGCCAATCTCAATCCTTTAATTAATGCTTCATATTTGGCGATGTTGTTTGTACATGGAAACTGAATGTGAAATGATTTTGGTAAGTACTCACCGTGAGGAGTAACAAAGAGTACTCTGGCTCTTGAGCCACACTGAGAATAAGAACCATCGAAATACAATTGCCAGGATGGAAGAGTTTCTATGTCTAGAATAGATTCACCAGGAAATTATGTTATTATTGGATGATTTGATTCTACTAGTGCTTCTGCCAATTGATCTACTATTATTTGTCCTTTTATAGCTTTCTTGTCATGTATCAATGTCAAATCCGATAAGAATAATCACCCATTTAGCCATACGACCGATTAAAGCTACTTTGGATAGTAAGTACTTGAGAGGGTCGATCTTTGATATGAGCTTAGTTTGATGACTCGACATGTAATGTCTATGTTTTTGTGATGCAAAGACAACTGTGAGACATGCCTTTTTAATGGGTGAATAATTCAGTTTATAGCCCACCAAGGTTATGCTGATATAATATATTTCTCATTCTTTACTATTGTCATCATTTTGTGCTAAAAGAGCCCCTAGTGTTGTTGTTGTTGTTGAGATGTATAAAATAAGGGGTTTTTCATGAATAGGTGGTGCCAACACAAGAGGAGATCCCCAAGTATTCTTTGAGTTTGTCAAATGCCTCTTGGCAGTTTTGATCGCAAATAAATTGTGTATTTTTCTTCAACAGGTGAGTGAATGGTTGACACTTATCTACAAGTTGAGAGATAAACCTCCTTATGGATTGTAATTTTCCTTGTAAAGCTCAGGATTGTCTTAGATTTTGAGGAGGCATTTCCATTATAGCTTTTACTTTTGCTGGATCAACTTCAATTCCTCTTCTGGACATGATATAACCCAAGAGTTTTCCTGATGTCACTCCAAATATACATTTCTTAGGGTTCAATCTACCATTGTACTTTTCCAGACGATCAAAAATGTTTTTTAAAACGTATAGATGTCCTCCTCTAGTTTTTGATTTAGCCAGTATGTCATCCACATAATCTTCCATCTGTTTGTGAAGCATATCATGAAATATAAAGGTCATTGCTCTTTGATATGTGGCTTTGGCATTTTTTAGACCAAAGGGCATGATGGGCCAGTAGTGTGTTCCCCATACACAAATGAAAGCAGTTTTATGTTGATCTTCTTTAGCTATTTTGACTTGGTTATATCCAGAAAATCCGTCCATCAATGATAGCATATCGTGTCATGCTGTCAGATCCACTATGATATCAATGTTAGGTAGTGGAAAATCATCCTTCAGACAAGCTTTGTTGATGTCTCTGAAATCATTACAGATTCTGATGGTTCCATTTGGTTTGGATATAGGTACAATGTTTGAGACCCACTTGGGATAATCTATCAGTTTGATAAAAACAACTGCCAAGAGCTATTCTAACTCCGCTTTGTCCATTAAGGCAATATTTGGATGCATCTTTCTCAATTTCTGTTTGACAGGTTTTGTTCCTGGATATATTGTCAAAAGCTGTACTATCCGTGATGGATCTAATCTTGGCATATGCGCATATGACCAAGCGAAATTAATTTCTCATTTTTTGAAGAAGGAATTGAAGTCCTAAGTTTCAAATTCTGATAGTGACATTGCGAATGTGATCTTGGGTTTTTCTATAGTTCCATGATTCATCTCTTGTGTTTGTTCTATGAGCATAGTGGACTTTTCTTGGTGTGACCCCACTTTGAGGAGGTTAAATTCCTCATCCTCTGGCGCCTTAGAGAGGTTTTCACCATCAGATATGTCTTTTTTTAAAACTTTTTTGTCAACCAAAAGTTCCACGAAGTAGTTTTCAGCAGAGGACAATATTTTTATATTTATATTTATATTTTTTTTGAGTAAGGAATTTAACATATTCCCCAAAGTAGGCATAAGAGTTTAGCTCAATAGTGTAGCCAATCTTATGATCTCCGATAGGTAGGTGAGTTCTAAGTCAATTTTAGATGTCTACAGAACTATTTAACAAATGATTTTATAATCAAAATTGCAAACTAGTTTTTAGCAAGACAAGAGACATGCAAAACAAGTGACACGTAGTGGAGGTTATGTGTTAGTTTTTAACAAAATCATGCCATTTGTCATTGCATAAAGAATTACTGGGTCAAAGTGAACTTGAAATGAAGGGGAGAAGTGTGAAGTATGTAATTTTTGTTAATAGATCTTTGCCCCCACTTTGATTTGCATGTAAATTATTAGGAGGATGCATGTCAAAGTAATAAAGCTATTTAATATATGATTTTAGAATTAAAATTACAAAATACAGCTAGTTTTTAGCAAGACAAGACATACAAAACAAGTGCCATATAGTGGCTAGTACTTGACTTGTTTTGGTTTGTATTTATATTGTAGTGAGAGTAGTAGATAGGAATGCATTGGAATGAGACATTGTAAAATCTAATTATGGAAAGCATTTAGTTTGTAAACATGAAACATTGCCTTGCATTAAAACATCATGCTGGAAAATGTCATATATTTGTGCTTCCAAGGTAGAAATATTGAGAAACAAAATTGAAATCCATCAAAAGGCAATCTTGTTCAATGAGACTGAGGTCTTTTCAAGTGGCCATATCAACTATCTTTGAATTGTTTCTTGCAAAATTAGTTGAAGAAGAGTGCCTAGTTTGTTAACAGAGAAACTTGAGCATTGATAGTTAGCAATATGCATGCCATATTTCTCCAATTGCACTTGTTGCTATTGAGGAACTTTTAGATTACTTGATCTAACAAACTTGATTCTACATTAGCAATGTTGTTGGTGTCAAAAGAAGACTAAACAATAGAGTTGAAGGAGGGTTGTGAACTTGAAAATAAGCATGGAATGCTCAATCCACCAACAGTTGCATTTTGACAAGAGATCATAAGATTGTGGATTTTAGTTGGAGATGGAAATATTTTAAGATTATGTCTAGAACTAGTTAAGGGATATTCTTGCGAAGGCATTACAATGACAATGTTGGTGTTGGGGTTGGTAGATCTCTAGGAAGAGAGGTAGGTAGTTGCAAATTCTTGAAGCAACTCCAAGCAATTGATGATCCTTCTTTATCATTCTTTTTGGAAACTGCATGGAATTGTTCAAAATTGTCACCAAATTTGTATATTTTAGCTTCTAATGCAAAATGTTTCATGGTCAACTTCCTACATGTATAATTAGAGTAAGCATCTTACAACATGTTGGAAGGGTCAATATAATCTACATGCAATTTGGAACAAGATGCAAAAGTTGGGAAGGGAACAATAGGTTGGTTGGAAATGAACTTACATGGATCTAAATTCATATGGATGGAATTTGTAATTGCTCTAATACCTCTCATTGATTTGGCAACAATATCATAACCATAAGTAGCCTCTTTTGTTGTATTAAATATTCTAGGACATTGATGCTACTTAGAGTTTTTGTATAAGATTTCTACATCGTAACGACCCTATAACAAGCTTACCAGACAAAATAATATTTAAACAAGAATACACTTGAAATTATCCCAGAAATGGTACAAATTTAAACTTTTCAAATTAATATAAAAATTTTACATTACAAAATAAAGTTTCTAACATTACATCATTACAAGGATCATCAAGATACATGTTTACAAATAAAATAATAAGATACAAAACTAGATTATGACTACTATCCTTCCAATCCACTAGTGTACATTAATTAAAGATAATTGAACATTTATTACAACATATTTGATCATTAGTCATAATCTTCTCCTATGAGTGCAAGTAATATGGTTGTTAGTTGTAGGAATGAGAGCATCATTTGAGTGATTTACCTCTAATCACAGACTGATGGTCTCTCGCACACCTTCCTACTAAAAGTGGCCCGACCCTTCAATGAGGGTAGTAGATAAGGACATTTGCAGTAAAACTATATCAGAAAACAAAGTGCAACATGAATACCCATCATATGCAGTCAATCATGCTATCTTTAGATTGTTGGAGAAACAATATGAATGAAACATCAAATAACTCTTCCACAAACGAATTGAGCAAAATAACAAAGTCAATAATCTATTAACAAAAAGCATAAGAAATGTACATAGAAGCCTTGCTTATAAAGAAAAGGTCGATGCGGTAAAATGGTAGGAATCTAAGTCTGATTACCCCTCAAAAGTGCATGTGATTCCGCAGAGATTTAGAAGCATTAGGGTGGCATTTGTTCAGGCAACTATATTCTAGTTTTTTAGTATTTTTTTCCAGTTTTGTCTACATCCTAGTAATTGGCATTTTCGAAGGGCTTCAGAGTGGAATTTGGGGTCAAGACTTTCATCGGTTACTTTGAGCGGTAGCCACAGGCAGGGCTCGATGCAACTCAATCTAGCTCTTCAGGAGATCTTTCCAATGAGTCTAAAATGTCTAGATTTCAACTAGCCGGCTAGAATTTATGACCCTGCCTAGTGGGGTCCAAAATTTAGTAGTTTTTTTGAAATTTTAAAAATTTTGAAAATTTGAATTTTAGTAGTTTTGTCACCTTCCAACTGTCCATTTCAAATTCTATGGATAAGGTGACCTTTCACATTCTTTCTCATTGTATATATCCAACTTTTGATGCAATAAGAAATCCTCTTTGGTTGCCTGCAACTTCTTACAAGTTCTGCACATTGAGTATTTTGTTTATTTTCACAATACCATAGGCTTAGTGCTAGGTATTGTTATCTAAATTCTCTATTAAAATTTAGATTAGTGGCATCAGAGTGGTTCAGTCCTGTATGTCACATCGTACACGGTCTGGTTATGCAAGGTTGGGATTGCAGACAAGAGACCCATCAGATTACCTACCCTTGAGATGCACACGATCGAAGATGGGAGAACAAGGAGATGGATCTGACCCTTTCAAGGAGCTGGTATAAGAAGCTTTGGCAAAGCAACATGAGGATATGATGACTGAATGCTCTCGAATTCTCGAACGAATTCTGCAACCAGAAGGTGCAGCTGGAGTGCCATTTCATGGTCACACCCCATTCAAGGTACAAGTAAATTTTGACATTCCAAATTTTGAAGGAAACATTAATGTAGATGCTGTTGATGATTGGCTGTCAAAATTAGAGAAATATTTTTCTGTAAACCACTTCACAGATGTTGAAAAAATAACCTTTGCACTACTCAAAGCTGAGGAACATGTGAAACAATCTTGGGAGAATAGACTACTAGCCAGGGATGATGGCCTTGATAGCCAAGGATTTGAAATGTTGGAGGATGACAATCCCACATGGGGAGAATTTGTGGAATAAATTAAGGAGGAATACTACCCTGAAGATTCATATGAGGAGAAGGACATACAATGGCAATTACTTCGACAAAAGAGGGACCAATCTGTTCAAGATTATACAAATACATTTCATGCACTTTTTGCAAAATTGGGAATCCGTGACACAGAAAAGCATCGGGTATTGAAGTATCACAGTGGGCTTCATCAGTATATCCAGACAGAAATGGATTTCTTACATATTGAGACATTGGGTACGGCCTTCAAATATGTAGTAAAGATAGAGGAGAAATTCAAACAAAAGGGGAAGAAGGATTATCCCTCAAACAACAAATTCAAGGGTGAAGGTGGTAACAAATTTGGTGGGAAACAAACAACCAAGGACTTCTCCTCACAAACCTCATCAACATAAAATAAGGGTAAACAAAAGATGTGGTGTGAATTCCATAAGAGCCCTAGTCATAACACTAAAGACTGTCATGCCACGAAGACTTTGTTGGCAGAAATCTGTTAAGGAGAGATAGAACAAGAGTCGCTACCTACAAATCCCTATGAACAAAATGATGGTGAACAAATCATTGAGGCTGACCCACATGCTATAGATGCCACTCCCAAAGTCATGCTTCGTGAAGATGATGAATGCTTGTTCCACTCACAGATGTGGGTAAACAGAAAGGCTCTTCATTTCATTGTTGATAGTGGAAGCCAAAAGAATTTGATCTCTGCTGAACCGGTAAAAAGATTGAATTTGCAGACAACACGACATCCACAGCCATATCATAGGGGATGGGTAAGTCAGGGACAAGACATTCTGGTGAATAAACAGTGTCGCTTACCATATTCTATCAAGCCATTCAAAGATGAAGTAATATGTGATGTGGCACCTTTGGATGTATGTGATGTATTGTTGGGGCACCCATACATGTATAAGTGCCATGGAGTCTATGAGTCAAGGCCATGCAACATTACCATCAAGTTGGGAGAAAAGAGGTATCGAATACCTGAGGTAAGTCCTACAGAACCGATGTCTTTGATTACTACAAAATAATGTAAGCGTTTGATTGCTCACACTGGAAAATTTGTCCTACTAATAGTTCGACTTGAGGAGGCAAGGTCCGTTGTCGCTAGCAGTCATACCAAAGTGTCCACTACCACAGTTGAATAGAAATAGATGGAGAAAATATTGTCAACATATCAGGATGTATTCAATTCACCATCAGGGGTACCACTACACTGCCAAGTCAAGCATCAGATTGATCTAATTCCAGGGACACCATTACCAAATGGGCCACTATACAGAAGGTTAGTTTTGGAGAATACAGAAATCAAGCGGCAGATTTAAGAGTTGATCAAGAAAGGACACATTCGCCCAAGTGCTTCACCATGTGGAAGTCCAATTGTTTTGGCCAAAAAGAAGGATGGAACGTGGAGACTTCGTATTGATTATCAGGTTCTCAACAAGATCACAGTGAAGAACCGATATCCTCCCCCTCGCATTGATGATTTGCTGGACCAACTCAGGGGGGCAAAAATTTTCACCAAAATTGACTTGAAATCTGGATATCACCAAGTCCCAGTTGAGCCATCAGATGTGTGGAAGACTGCTTTCAAATCCAAGGAAGGGTTGTTTGAGTGGCTAGTCATGCCTTTTGGCTTGACCAATGCCCCTGCCACATTCATGAGATTGATGGATGATGTCCTCAAACCATTCATTGGGTCTTTTGTTGTCGTCTATTTAGATGACATACTCATCTTCAACAAAACATGGGGTGACCATCTGCAGCATGTTCAGCAAGTGCTTTCAACCTTGCAACAACACAAGCTATATGCTAACAGAGATAAGTGTTCTTTTGGTATGGAGAGTATTCAATATTTGGGATACATTGTGGATAGAACAGGTGTTCATGTGGACCCTGAAAAGATATAGGTTCTCAAAGATTGGCCATCTCCCAAAAGTCTCACAGAACTTCATAGCTTCTTGGGTCTAGCCAATTTCTATCAGAGATTTGTACTTGGTTTTTCACATTTGGCACGACCTATGAATTAGGCACTGAGGGGAGGACCAAGGGCAAAATTTTGCTGGACAGAGGTACAACAAAAATCATTCATGGAGTTGAAGAGGAGGGTATGTTCTGCACCAGTACTAGCACTCCCAGATCTACAACAATCTTTTTAAATTGAAACAGATGCTTCAGACTATGCACTAGGGGTAGTTCTTATGCAACATGGGCACCCAGTTGCTTACCACAGTGAGACTTTCTCTGACACAATGCGTAAGTATCCCACCTATGATAAGGAGTTGTATGCTATTGTGCAAGCCTGCAAACAATGGAAACACTACATTCTGGGAAAGGAGACTATCATTCACACGGATCATAAACCTCTGCAATTTCTACAAACACAAGGAAAGCTACAAAATGATAGGCATCAAAGATGGTCTGCCTACTTGCAACAATTTCATCTCAATATCTGCCACAAGAAGGGAGCTACTAACAAAGTTGTAGACTATTTGAGTAGACCTCCAATCATAGCCCTGACAACAGTATTGGATTCTTGTGGCCACCACACAACAGATTGGCCTCAGTTGTATGGCACAGATCCTGATTTTGCTGAAATCTACAACAATCTAGCAGAAGAAAAACAAACCACTGATTTCTACTTGAAGGATGGGATTCTCTATCACATGGGACACATATGTGTTCCAACCAAGGAGCGGCAAAGGATGATATGGGAGGCACACTACAACGGTGTTGCAGGACACTTCGGGGTGGAGAAGACTATTGCTGTACTTCAGAAGTATTTTTATTGGCCCAAATTGAGACATGATGTCATTTTATACATTCGATCTTGTACTGCTTGTGCCATTGCAAAGCCTGCCAATCATAAACAAGGATTGTATACACCTCTTCTAGTCCCTGACCAACCTTGGCATTCAGTTTCAATGGATTTCATGTTTGGACTAGCTTCTACCAGATGTGGGCATGATTGTGTATATGTGGTGGTAGACAGGTTTTCAAAAATGGCTGTCATAGTGGCTTGCAAGAAAGGAGTCTCTACGGAAGAAACTACCAAGCTTTTCTTTGAGAATGTTTGGGTACACTTTGGATTGCCACAAACCATCATATCTGACAGGGATAGTAGATTTCTGAGCAATTTTTGGTCAGCACTTTGGGCCTTGATGGACACAAAGTTGACAAAATCCACTGCCTTCCATCCTCAAACAGATGGGCAGACTGAGGTGGTGAAACGGACAATCATTCACATTTTACGGATGTACCATTCCAAACATCCTCGGACTTGGGATGAAAGCTTGCCATATGTACAGCATAGTTACAATTGAGCACTACATGCTTCCACAGGGCACAGTCCATTTGAGGTATGTCTTGGCTACCAACCATTGGCTCCAATTGATGAAGCATTGCCAACTATGTTGAGTGACCCATCAACACATTCAGAAAAAGAGGCAAACAGGGCAACTAAGTTTGTGGAGAACATACGCCATGTTTAGCAACAAGTCCATGAGATACTACAATATAGTAATCAGAAATACAAGGACAGACATGATCAACATCATACACCTCATCAGTTTAAGGTTGGGGATAAGGTTTGGCTTCATATTCAAAAAGAAAGACTTCAAAGGCCTCATAAGAAACTCTGTCCTATTTGATATGGTCCATACACCATCATCAAACAAGTTGGTGAAAATGCTTTTGAACTCAATCTGCCATCTTTTCTTGGACTACATCCTGTTTTCAATGTTGAATTATTGCGGCCATATTTTCCACCATTGTTGGACACTTCAAATGTTGCAGAACATATAAGTTGCTCAGAGTTGAATCCAGACACTACTGCCCCTCTCACATGTCATCAGATTACTGATGTTGTGGTGAAAACATTGAAGAAACAACAGATTCCCCTCTATCGGGTGGTATAGGCAGGACAACTTCCACATCAAGGAAAATGGTTCACTAAGGACCAGATTGAGAAAAAATTTCCTCATCTGCTACAATACATAGGTGCAATGGGGCCCATTGCCTCTCAAGGGGGAAGCAATGATCCCATAGAGATTCAGAAGCATTAGGGTGGCATTTGTTTAGGCAACTATATTCTAGTTTTTTAGTATTTTTTTTCCAATTTTGTCTACATCCTAGTAATTGGCATTTTCGGAGGCCTTCGAAGTGGAATTTGGGGTCAAGACTTTCATCGGTTTCTTTGAATGATAGTCGTAGGCACGGCTCAATGCGACTCAATCTAGCTCTTCAGGAGATATTTCCAACGAGTTCGAAATGTCTAGATTTCGACTAGTTGGCTAGAAGTTATGACCCTGCCTAGTGGGGTCCAAAATTTAGTAGTTTTTTTGAAATTTTGGAAAATTTGAATTTTAGTAGTTTTGTCACCTTCCAACTATCCATTTCAAATTCTATGGATAATGTGACCTTTCACATTCTTTCTCATTGTATATATCCAAATTTTGATGCAATAAGAAATCCTCTTTGGTTGCCTGCAATTTCTTACAAGTTCTGCACATTGAGCATTTTGTTTATTTTCACAATACCACAGGCTTAGCGCTAGGTATTGTTATCTGAATTCTCCATTAAAATTTAGATCAACATGACACATGTAGAACACTTGATACAAGTGTGAGGACATGTGTTGAGTCCACATGAGGTGAGACAAAAGGGAATCTAATCCTCTAGGTGAACTTAAGCTAAGGTGTGCATATGTCTACTAGTCAAAAGAGAACGAGTTACATAATGCACCTTTTCATACTAACACAATATATGGTTCCTGGCAACAAGGCCTGATGAGGTACCCATGTACAATAAAGTATCTCACAAATGAAGAAAAGGAGCAAACTTAGTGGGAAAAAACTCCTCTCCAAAAAAGACACAAAGGAAGGACTCAAGATGACTCCCCAACGACAACTTCCTTCACCCCAAGCATATGTCACAACTCAAGATAGTGAGGTGATGCCAAAGGTTTAGTGAAGATATCTGCAATCTTCTCCTGAGTAGAAAAACACTCCGAGGAGAGACCACCATCATAGATAAGCAATCAAATGAAATGCATGTGTATCTCAGTGTGCTTCATCCTCTGACGCTCAACTGGATTGTGAGAAATATGAATGGCACTTTGGTTATCACACCAAAGAATGGTAGGATTATTAGGTGGTAGACCAAACTCTGTCATAAGCTGTCGACGCCATAGAACTTCCTAGCTAGCAAGTATTGAACCTCGATACTTAGCTTCAGCAGATGATAATGCAATAGTAGATTGCTTCTTGCAAGACCATGCAATAAGACTTGAACCAAGGCAAAAAACAAACACGGAAGTGGATTTCTATGAATCAACATCACCAACCCAATATGAGTTAGTGAAGCCTACTATGTGTGAAGCTCCTGGTATGTACTGAATGCCAAAATGTGTAGTGCCTTGAATGTACCTCAAAATACGCTTGGTTTCCTGCCAATGACTCTCATGAGGGTCATGTGAAAAATAGGAGACAAGCCCAACAAGAAAGGTGATATCAAGACGAGTGAGTCAAATATAAAAAGGCTGCCAACTAATTGTCTATACAAAGTAGCATCAACACTAGGTGAAGTGCAAGTGGTAGTCAAGGTTACACCAGACTGAAATGCTGTAGGTGCAGGCTTACAATCAACCATGCAAAAATGATGAAGCAAGTCAATGGCATACTTTTGTTGATAAATGAAGATCCCCTTAGTAGATTGAAGAACCCAAAAACTAAGAAAGTAATACAGAATCCCAAGTTTATCACATGTCGAAGTGTTCTGGAATAAAATAATGTTGAATATCATGAATCATGGATGATGAACTACTAGTGATGAACACATCATCTACATACAAGACTAGTATCAAAAGATCATCCCCATGACATTGAATATAAATAGTGTGATCCGAGTGGCAATGAGTGAAACCGAATGAAAGCAAGAAGCCATCAATCTTCTCATAACAGGCCCGAGGGGTTTGTTTGAGACCATATAAAGAATGTTGAAGCCTGTATACAAGTGAAGAGTCCTGCACAAATCCTGGAGGTTGCTCCATGTAGATCTCCTCATGAAGATCACCATGCAAGAAAGCGCTATTCACATTCATCTAAAGTACCTGCCATCTTTGAGATGCAACAATAGAAAGAACAAGGTGAACATAATCCATCTTGGCTACAGGGGGAAAGGTTTTAGAGTACCCAATACCCTCAACCTATGAAAAAACCTTAGCAACAAGACACGCCTTGTATCTTTCAATAGAACCATCAGTTGCATACTTGGTGCGGTACACCCACTTGCACCGTACCAATTTTCTTCCCTTAGGAAGATAAACCAACTCCCAAGTATTATTCTTCATCAAAGAAGAATACTCATCTACCATAACACCATCCCACTCTAGAATGCCTAAATCCTCTGAAAAGCTCTATGGATTCGTAGATATAGCATGACCCAAAAGACCAGTGCTAGAAGTTTGTGAGTGAGTACGACGAGAACACATAGGATCACTAACTAAAGATCCAATCTCCTGAATAGTACTGTAGGACCATCTAGGAAAAACATGAGTAGGAGGAGGTGAAGGTGGTGGTGGAATATTAGGACCATCATTTGAAGTATCCTCAAGTGCTAATGTATCATCATGTGATGAAGGGGACATAGTAGGTAGAGATGAAGAAGTGGATGTAGGATCAATATGGAAGGACTCATCAAATTGGACATCTCATCTGAAGTAGACATCTTGAGTGGTTGGATCAAACAACTGATAAGCCTTCATATCCTCACAATAGCCAACAAAGATGAATTGCTGAATTTTCTTCTTCTCTACAAACACCCTGAAGTTCCTAAAAGTAGTGAAGACATCACTTTTGTACTTGAGAAAGTATACCCATGTTTGATGAGATAATCATCAAAGAATGTGAGTACATACTTGGTTCCATAAAAATATGGAGTTGGAAATGACATAAGGTCACTATGAACCAACTCAAGCAAGGTATATGCACGATGTACCTTTCCCTTAGTAAAGGGATCTTGATGATGCTTTCCAAGGACACAACCTCAACATACTCCATCCGTGCATGAAACCTTTGGAAGACCAAGTACCATGTCATATGTACTTAACTGTTGGAGATATCTATAATTGAGGTGTCCAAGCCTCTTATGCCAAAGTTGACTCAAAGAATCTACATGGGCAATGTGTGATGATCCACAAGATGACTCAAAAGAATGAAACCTATATAATTTTGACCCATGATCAAATTTTCCTGAAGCAATAATATTATCACAATGTTGTAGTTCTCTAATAACTACATGATGTGGGGAGAACTCCACTGTCTTCCCTTCCTCAATATGACAAATCTGGTAGATGGAGAGAAGGTTGGTAGAAATATCAGGAACATAGAGTACATCCTCAATGTAACCGTTTGTCAACTGAATAGAACCTGACCCCAAAACTAAAATCTGTGTAGAGTTACCCACTGTAATTTGAGATATCGAACTATTAGAAAGATGCTCAAGAAGATCATGTGGTTTAGTCATGTGATGAGAGGCTCCCGAGTCAAGTATCCAACTTTTGTTGGCTGATTCCAAACCTCTAGCTATAAGGGCATGTCCTTTGCTAGGTTTGGGTAAAGTGTAATGAAACAACTTGCACAATAAGGAATATAATAGTAAATATGCTACAAATACTTGATAATAATATGCCACTTCTAGGGGGCAACCTCCTAATCCACTTCGAGGGGGATACCTCCAATATTCTTCAATGAGAACACAATACACAATATGATGATCTAATAAGACTCACTACCCCTATATATACCTATTTATGCCTAGGATATCACCCAGGCCGACTTAGATAGCCCTATAGAAGCCTTAGGCCAACCTAAACAACTAAATAACAATATAATAATGATAATATGACTTAATTAAGAGTTAAGATAGCCACAAGCTGACTATTCATAACCATATACACTATAGAAGTAAGGGCATAACATGCCCCCCACCTTTACAAAAGCGTTGTCCTCAACGCTGATCAATTGTGGTAGTTTCTTCATATAATCTTCATCATCCCATGTGGCAACTTCAACTAGAAGATATTTCCTTGATGTCCTCAGCTTATTCAGGTGTGTTTGGAAAATTAACTTCAGCTCCAAGATGTGTCTTCTCTTTGCATCTAGCTCTTGATGGTGATGAATGTGTTCTTCCTTTACTTGGACCTTTTGATGTACCATAGAGGAAAAGGTGAGGAATAGTACATGGTACCCTTGCATTGGTTGAATAGATTGACAAGGAAGTTCTTCTTCTTCTTTCACTTCTTCCTCTTCATTGCCTTTTTCTTCTTCTTCTTCATCTTCTTCTTCTTCTTCTTCTTCCACTTCTTCTTTTTGTTCTTCTTCTTCTTCTTCTTCTTCTTCTTCTTCTTCTGGTTCTTCTTCTTTTTCTTCTTCTTCTACTTCTTCTTCTGCTTCTTCTTTTTCTTCTTCTTCTGGTTCTTCTTCTTCTTTGTCTACTGCTTCTTCTTCTTCTTCTTCTTCTTCTTCTTCTGTTTCTTCTTCTTCTTCTTCTTCTGGTTCTTCTTCTTTTTCTTCTTCTTCTACTTCTTCTTCTTCTGGTTCTTCTTCTTCTTTGTCTGCTTCTTCTTCTTCTTCTTCTTCTTCTTCTATTTCTTCTTCTTCTTCTTCTTCTAGTTCTTCTTCTTTTTCTTCTTCTTCTGCTTCTTCTTCTTCTTCTTCTTCTGTTTCTTCTGGTTCTTCTTCTTCTGGTTCTTGGTTGCTTGAGACCTCCTTTCTTGTTTCATTCATTAAGGTGCTTAACATGCTTCGTATGTCCGATATATCTCCTCTTAGGCCACACATCACCAACTTGAACTTACTTATTTCCTCATCCTTATCAGAGGATTTCCCCAGTGTGACAACATTCTTTTTGCCCCTTGTTGCAGGCCCCGTCATGATGGAAACCAATACTTTTGAAATAAATCACACAAATGAAATGTAAATTCTCTGAAATTTTTATTGTAACTTACTAAGGCCAAGATACCACTTACCCAGAAAACAATCCAAGAAATTGACAAATTTGCTGCCTTGAGAGTGAATTTGTTGGAAACCCTAATTTTGCAATAACTTACTTATTTTTGCTCCAATTCCTCTAAAATCTGGACTGTATCTTCTTTAATATTGTCTTCAAAAACCCTTTAAAAATATTTAAACAATTCGCTAAAATCTGAAAGTTATGCTCTTCCCAAAATCACCTCCAATGATGAGAATTTTTTTTGCCTCTACGGTGCCAAGATCATGCTCTGATACCACTTGTAATGAAACAACTTGCACAATAAGGAATATAATAGTAAATATGCTGCAAATACTTGATAATAATATGCCACTTCGAGGGGGCAACCTCCTAATCCACTTCGAGGGGGATACCTCCAATATTCTTCAATGAGAACACAATACACAATATGATGATCTAATAAGACTCACTACCCCTATATATACCTATTTATGCCTAGGACATCACCCAGGCCGACTTAGATAGCCCTATAGAAGCCTTAGGCCAACCTAAACAACTAAATAACAATATAATAATGATAATATGACTTAATTAAGAGTTAAGATAGCCACAAGCCGACTATTCATAACCATATACACTATAGAAGTAAGGGCATAACATAAAGAAATATTGTGCTTCTTCGTAGCCCCTTCCAAGGTTTCCATCCTTTAAAAATAATGAATCATATCATGACTTGGTTTTCCACAATAAGAACATGGCTCTTTACTTTTCTTCTTATTTGTCTTGGAGGGATTCTCACTTGACTTAGAAGATGTAGTGGCTTTCTTATTAGAATTATGTTTCTACATGGATGTATTCTCACTTTCTAAGCTAGAATTTACTTGATTTGTTGAATTTCTTTCCTTTACCCTTAGATGATTGAGCCAAAGTGCTTGAATTTTAGATCCGGTTGCATCCATGGAGAGTAAATTAGATTGTTCTATCGCGAGTCTATCACAAAACTGTGGAAAAGTAGACATCTTGAAATCTATGCCAAGTGCATCCATACTAGAGTAGAAGGTAGAAGAGAAGACTTGATATGGGCCTTTCAACTTTGACAATATCAAGAAGACACTTTCCTTTTCTGTTTTAGATTTACTACAACCATCAAGAAGACAAAGTATAGACTTGAATTTAACCAAAAAATCTTGAATTGAGTAAAATGCATCAAGAGACAAAGCTGTTAATTCAACATCACGTTGTAAAGAGTGAAACTCATTGATGAAACCAAACAAATTAGATAACCTATCCCGCATTTCTTTAGGAGTTGTACAATTTGTGAAATGGAATTAAAAATTATCTAATACATGTAAACCAATAATGCCCATGGATCCATCTAATTTGTTTACAAATGCAAAACACTCAAATTCCCTTGTAAGTTTAGGTATTTCATTACTTAACATTCTCCATAAGCCCTTAGATTGAAGTAGTTGCTTAACTTTAGCTTTCTAAGTGTGGTAGTTGTGTGGAGCTAACAAGTCAATTTTAGAGTCTATTTTCGAAGAAGACACAAGTAGGAACTTAAATTGTGCCTCACAATCCCCCCAAATTTGATTAATACTGAAATGAAAGACCCCTAGAAAAAAATGACAAGTTTTGATTACAATTGAGCTCAAGTCAAAAAGTCAAAAGCAATTGTTTATAATACACAATGATTTTTATAATTTAGGAAAATGGCTATCCTAAATTGAAAAATACATCAATAATAATGATCCTTGTGTTTTTTAATACATTTCAAAAAAAATTGTGTGAAATTTCGATAAACGAAGCAAAAGATACACCCTGTCAAAATTCATGACACAATTTGAACTTTGGAGCTGAAAAAATCAATCAAAATAGTAAAATTTGGGAAAATAAACTTTGTCACTGTGAAGCTGATAGAAATACCTTTCCGTTGACTATAATTTTGTGAAAAACTGATAAACGGTTTGAAAATTATAACAAAATGGAAAAAAATGCCCTGTTGCGGCAAGTGGTGAGACCCTCACAATCTTGCTGGGATAAAATGTGATCGTCGACTGTTAGTAAACCCCTAGTGGTCACAAAAAATTTCATAGTTACAGTAGGTGTCAACGGTAATTCTTGGATTACATAAAAGTTACATAGAACTTAGCATTACAATGCTAACATTGGAACTCCTTCATTACAAATAAGTGTCGGTTTGAAAATAATAAAGAAGTTGGTACAATTGTAGTGACTTAAGAGACACATACTCTCGAATACACAAAAAGGTGTTAGAAACAAGTCACATACAGTCACAAAGCCGTCACTCATGTGAAAAGTTATGGTGACATTAAACTTTGGCATAAAAAATGATATATAAAAGAACTCTGTGATTGGAACAACCATCTGCCAAACATAAAAAATGAAACAATGAATAAGAGTAACCTGATGCAGCTGAATAGAAGGGGTGAGTGGGCCGTCTAGAGTGGAAAAGTGGAAAAGTGGAGCAGGAAAGCCAAAATTTATGGCTGACTGGGCTGGTCATGTAGCTGTATGGAGAACAGGTGCGCTCAGTAGTTAAAGTCAGACTCCAAAAATGTGAACAAACAAGAGACCAAAGAAAGGCATTGTAGCTGTAGTGATGGCCGCTGCTTGCTTAAGCGCCTAGATCTGCCATTTGAGGCATGGATGCCACTCTAAATTGAGGGAGGATCCACCTCTGTAGAACTAGCTTCCGCCCTGGTATAAGGAAACTTGTGGAGGTTGAGACCAATGGGAAGAAATGGGTTGAGAAGGCAGCCTGAGAGTGTCCATGAGTCTTGTATGGAACTGTAGATTGGGGTGATGAAAGTCTGATGATTCTTGAGCACGTAGAGGATCCTACAGATAGGTTGACTCCATCCAACGGTGATGTCGATAAATTCACAAAAGCAATGAGGTTCCAATGGAACACATATGTTGTGAAGACACCAAATAGGGGAGCCATTTGGATAGGCAGAATGCCTTTAGAAGCTGAGGTAGCCTCTTCGGAGTAAGGTGACCAAAAAACAACAGAATCTAGCCGTAAAAATGAGGGTTGAGAATGTTAGGATTTAGGTGCCATTAACCTTGTAAATCCTTATAATTATTATTCCTAATATTATTTGTAAATTACCCATAAGAAATATACAAGTTTTATTGGTAGTGGTAAGAATTAATTACCGGGGACAGTAATTACGAAGTTATTACATCAGTAAGTTCCAGAGTTATGAGTTGTAAGTTGCTATTATTGGCTCTAGGTGCCCATATTGGGAAGATGCTATTTGAGGAGTGTTATGATGGAATCTATGACAATTATGCCAACATTCATTACCTCGTAAGTGCTTATTCTTGTCCATGGGTGCCCAAGTTTGCATGGTTGATTATTGACAAGTGTCATGAGCTTGTAAGAGGTCATTTAATGTTTTATGTTGGAGTATCCAAGGTGAGAGAAAGTGGATGCTTAGTTTGGGAGTGAAATAACTCTATAAATACAGTGCCTTTTATGTGTTATTCAATATCATAGTTTTCTGGTACATAGGTTCTGTCGGATTGAAGGTTGGAGAGACAAATGAAGTGCATGTATTATGTATTTCAGATTTTGAAGACAATACAATTTGAGCTTCTTTTCTTGGTGGTTTTTTTTCACTCGAAAGGGTTTTCTGCACGTTATATCTGGTGTTGATATGATTTATTCTTCTATGATGTTTATTCCTATGTTGTAATTTTATTTCCGTATGCAATCTTTGTTCATGTTACATTGCTTTAAGATCATAAATATATTGTAATCATATTTCCATTTGGGTAGTTGTTGCCTTCATTTCTAACATTTGCTATCAAAGCCTAGCTAGTTTTGATTCTTGGGTAGTAGTGTGAAGGTTGTTTAGCTGCAGTGGGAGATTTGGTTGTTTTGGTTTACGGATCTTGTGTAGTATTCATGGCTCAATCCGTTGCTTCAACCTCTCATTTGGACATTGAGAAGTTCAACGGTATGGGGTATGAATTATGGAAGCTGAAGATGGAGGATTTGCTTGAGGAAAGAAACCAGTGGCTAGTTGTTATGAAATAGAAAAAGCTTGATGATGTGAGTGCAGAAGAATGGTAAAGGTTGGATAAGAAGGTATGGGGAACTATCCGACCGTGTCTTGTAGATTCTATCCTATTGAATGTCTCAAAGGAAGAGACTGCATTCAAACTCTGGAAGAGATTGGGTGAGATCTATCAAGACAAGAGCATGGTAAACAAGCTTTATTTAAAGCGGAGATTATTTTTTGTTAAAATGAAAGAGGGTGATTCCATTGTAGAGCATTTGAATAATTTTAATTTATTTTTGAGTCAACTTGAATTCGTAGATGCTACAGTTGAAGAGGAAGATAAATGTATACTTCTGCTTTGTTCTTTACCTGAATCTTGGGAGAATATTATCCTTGCTATTATTGCTAACCTTGAAGATCTGAAGTTGGATCGCCTTGTTATAACTTTGTCGTGCTAATCACAATCTCCTAAAACTAAACCACACCACCAGATGTAATCATGAGTTAATCATCATAAATCATAACTATCAACCGCATACATGACTATGTCGTGCCAATGCTCAAATGTACCTGCATATCCATGGCACCATAATCATCACCATTGTTGTACCTATACTCAACTCCCACTGAATCGAGACTCCCAGTCTCACACGTGTATCGATCATGTCCTTAAACTAGAAGACAATCTATGTACCCATTTCCATCAAAGTCCAAACTTTGAAAACACAGGTAAAACTATATCGGGAAGCACCAAATCTAATAACCTACTATACCATAATATTAGTCTCATAAAAAGATGTACTTCCATAATTTTGTTCTCAAAGATTCATTAGAATGCTCTCACAATCACACCCCAAATATCAAGCTCTCACAAGTTATCAAACAAGTGAAAAACCCTCTCTATATATCAAAATAAAAATCTATATGTTCCACTATGTAGTACACTAAAAATTTTCTCCAATGCCTATTCAAAATCTAAAATTTGAATCCATATGCGAAAGTTATGACCATTTAACTATCTTGGATCAATGCTTGGCTTTAGACACCAAATTATGACAAAAAATATGATGACCAAATCTATACCACTGCATAGTTCTAGTAGAGACCTTTTCAACACCTATAAGAAGTCAAAAATTTGATACTGTGGGTGAAAGTTATGTCCCCCGAAGAAAATGCCCTCTGAGGGCTAAAAAGGGCCCCTCGGTAGGACTTATTTGTACAGTTATACAATCCATGACATCATCATTCATATGGATGACATCATATTTTCACTTTCTAATGTCATCAAGAGGTGGGTTGGTGGTGGTGGTGCCTTGGGTGACACGCTGGTTGGTCTTTGGCAGTGGATTTCAAATAGTTTCATATCTATCTTAATGTAAATTCAAATTTTAATTATTTCCTCTTGGACCTGATGATAGAATTAAAACTTGTTTAATGTTTTGATATGATTATTTCTCCTATAGATTTCTCAGCACTTATGTGCTAGGGTTTAAAGCTTGACTGGGGGTTGTGACCTAACCCAACGACTTGCTAGTCGGGGGTCGACCGGTCGAAAGCCCTATACTGCCACGCCCGATACTTCCATACCTTTGTAGATGCCTACTACCCTTCCCATGTGCTCCAACACCCGACATGCCTATCATGTCATTACCACATGGGGTGTCCATGCCCAATGGCACCCCCATGACATTTTATTATATATATTTTTAATTAATTTCTGTAGGCCACCATAGACGTGACACACATGAAGGAATATTCTAATTCTACCAACTATACCTATCAACATGTGATTGCACTGTATGGATCTGTATGACTATACAGATCATACAAAAAGATTTCCTCTGTAGATTCCTCCTAGGGCAAAAAATGGGTGAATTTTTTTATTAGCAAATATAGTCAATTTTTATATGAAAATATAGGTTTTTAGGCCTTATGGACTCAATGGTGAGGTCTATTTTTTCTCAAGAGCTCTCTAGAAAATGATCATCTCCAAAAGCCCCCACACAAAGAGCCCTAAACAAAAAACCCATCAACCAAAACTCCATCAAAACCTAGATCTACAACAACCCAAGTCTACAAACACACCTGTGACCTTGAAAATGCCTTCATTCTCATCTTGCAAGACCATGGATTCACTATGCACAAGAATATACTCATTTCAAGGGTTATAATACTAGGGAGATCTCCTCCCACAACTTGGAAACTAGGCTCTGATACCACTTGAAAGGAAAAATACAACAATAAAGAACATTTCTACATAACCCCATGAGAGACAAATATGCAAACAAATATTAACCATGATAACCAAGAATCCACCATGCAAAAAGAACAGACAATCATACTACAAGGTGACACACGATATATCTTGGGAAAAATCTCAAGAGGGAAAAATCTAGCCTCCAAAAGCATCCATGCTCTATGTATTATTCAATAATAAAACATTACACTGTAGTTACAAAATCTCATGAATACTTCTAAAGAATCAATCTCCTCTAATGCATCCTCCATGTGTCCAAACATGTAACCACACATCCCATGATAGGGGTAGTGTTATGATGGTTGGATCTAGCTAAGTAAAGGGACCAATGAAGGTGAAAAAAATTTGTGGTGTAGTAGTGGAACACTAGCAGAGCCCTTTGGGTGGTCCAATGGTGGTGGAGGGAAAAGAGCACCGATTGAGAAATGGATTCCACTACTAACTACTAGCTCTCACTAGGCTAGGAGCAACTTTGGGCTGTACTCCCCATGACTAGGTACTTGTGTCTTTTGGCTATGCCCTTGGTCCCTAATAAGACCCTTTTATTTGGCCTAAACATATGTGTGTGTCAAAATTTATAAAATAATTTAAAAACTCAATGTCGTACCTTTAGTGACATAGATAATGACACAACCAAGAGACATGATATAAAATATTCTACAGATGGTAGATTTAACTTATGACTATGGCGATATGGATAACACAACATCTATATGGATCTAAATAATCAAGGTTCTACCGAATCCTAAAAATGCTCAAAATTTTTTTCTCCAAAATCCTAGTGAGTTATATGTTTTTGATAATATTTAAAGGGATAACAAGGATCCCCACCCTTGCAAATTTCAAAAGGCAAAAGAAGAATGGATTCCAAGACAAAAGTCAACACAAGCAACCTAAACTAAATAGCAAGACTAATAGCAACACGAACAATAGAAAATAGGAAAACTAGTAGAACACAAATTACTAATAGCAAGAGCCCAACTAAATCTTGGAAGAGTGGGCTAGGCCATAGAGACTTGACACCATGTCTCTCTCTTAAAAAATCAGATGAAACTTAGCATATAAAGAATCAATATTAGCACTAGAATCTTTAGCAATATTCATTCCATTCTTTGATTTGCCTCTATCCTCTTTTTTCAAGAGATTTAGACTGGTTGTAGTGCACTTAAGACTATCCTTGCTCAAACTAATCATGTTACTCATAGAATACTCCAAATATCTATGCTTCCTTTTCATTGCAACCAAACCTTCTCGAAGAACAACAATATTTTCTCCATTGATATAACATATGGTGTAGAGAGCTTCATACTTCTTGTTCACACTCCTCTCCACCTTACTATTATATACGTGGTGATTAGACTTAGGTATCTCAACATTTCTAGCATTGAACTCATCACCCCTCTCCATCTTCTTATTATCCACATTCTTCTATTTGCACCTTAATTACTTGTCTCTTTTATTCTGGTTCTTCTTCACACCCTTGGAGGCTTCAAGGGAATCCATTGGAGGCAAAGTCCTGCAGTTATCCTCACTTTGTTCCATAGAAATATCACTATCCTCATATTAAAAAATCTTCTCTTTAGAAGCATTCAACTCATAAGGATTGCTCTCTTCCTCACTAGACAACAATATGTTTTGTTCTTCGATAGAAGACTTGGCCCTAGCTTTATACTAGTGAGTTATATGTTGATTTATAGGTTTTATGGCCTTTTAAACTCAATGGTGAGGTTTATTTTTCTCTAGGATGCACCCAATAAAAATTCCTTACAAGGTCTCTCCAAAATTAAAAAGCAAAACCCTATAAAATCAATCTCACAAGATCCTACAAAACCAAGATTTGTTAAGGACCAACATGTCCCACTAGGCATGCCAAAATTTATGATGCTAAATATAGAACATAATGCAAGAGAGTAAATCCATATTAAACCCTTATCCTAAATGAAACAACATACCTATAGATTGAGCATAAAGAAGATCAAATCAAATACATACCTCCACTTACCAAGCAAAAGATCTCCTTTATTGAGTGGATTTGCTCATGGATACGAGTGATGTAATTGCTCTTGGATTCTTCAAGATCTTGTTACCATGTACCTCATCAAATGATGTAGTTGTTGCATAAGCATATGAGGATGTATGTGAGATTGTGGAGGCATGCATTGTCATTAGGTAGGGTTGTGGATCTTAGGAGAGATGAATGATTGAGGGTTGCATTTATAGGTTTTTGCATGAGGATGTGAATGGTTGAGATTAAATGATGGATGGATGGTGGAGATGCACTTGGGGCATTAGATCATGTGCAAGGGGCCCTTTAATTTAATAATTTTTAATTTATATGAATGGTGGAGATTTGATTAGCGAAAGTGAATCACTAGGATTAAATTATTTATTTTTTCTTAATTACTGTGGAAGGAATGATGTGGACTCATTTATTTGAATTTCGAAGAGATAACTTTATATAAATTTTATTTATTTAATAAATGTGGGTGGTAGTGGATTTAATTTAATTTTAATTTAATAATGTGGCTGGAAGATATATTTAATTCATTTTAATTAATTAAGTGTGAAAGTGAATTTAATTTATTTTAATTAGTTAATGGGATGGAAATGGACTAATTTAACTGAATAATTAATGACGTGGACTAATGATGTGAATGGATCGAATTGATTAATTAATTATTTTATTATTAATATTAATTAATTATTTTAGATATGTTAGATTTTAGATGTCTACACCTTTCACATAGTCTCTCATAAATTGTAGAGTGGGTATTTTAAAATTCATGTGGAAATGGGATGCTAACCATAGACCAATTAGTAGGGTGATATTGTAATGTAATCTTTGATGTAGACACAACCAATCCATCATACATACTTGAGATGGTTATGCCAAAACCATGGGTTGTCCTCTAATAACTTTCCGATCCCTATGATTAGATTACTATTTTTAGACTCACCTAACCCATTTCCTTATGGGTAATAATTAAATGAAAACTTCAAAATAATCTTGACATCGTAGGTCCACTTAGAAATATTGAAGAGTCAAAGTGAATCATTATTGCACACTAGACGAAAGGGGAAATTAAACTTGGTAATGATTTAATCTTCAAGTAATTTGATAATTATCTCATGTTAGGAAAGGTGTCTCAACACCTTGGAACTAAAAAAAGGTGATTTTTTAGAGTTAGTTTTTGGCCAAAATAAAATTTTTGGATGGTCTTCATTGCTATCGGTGGTGCCTGATGCATAGATCTCTTTGAGCTAAAAAAATGGTCCCAATTGGCCTCCCAGATCAAAAGTTATGGTCTCTGGAAGTTGGGTCTCCCGTATTGGAAAATGTAAAAAGTGTTGGAAACAAAATGAGATGTAAGGGGGAGTCACACATGTTGATGTGTGTTTTGACACATCATAAGGCATCTTTGATTGGAGATAATTAAACCCTAAGAATTTGGGCACCACTTTTGGGTGGTTTTATTTCATGGTTTTGTAATTACTATTTGACAATTTAATGTATTGTATCTCATATATATTAGGTGCTTGAGATGAAGGTTGTGTGTGAGAGTCTTATATGTAAGAGTCAATGTGACTCAACAAACCAAGATCCTTGCAATCAAAACAACCTTCCACACTAAGAGAAAAGAGAATATGCTAAAACAATGGAGCAATATTCTATACACCAAACTGTATGAAATACAACGAGAGAACCTTGCTTATAAAGGCAAGGATGAAAATCAAGGAGTTGTAGTCATGTGACAAGTGTCACATTCCTATCACATGTGACAACTAGAGGATAGGATGCCAACTAGAGAACACGTGTAGGATAAGACAACTCACTACAACTAGAAACAACTAGAAACAACTAGAAGACTCACTAAGTCAACTTAACATGTGAATTATGCGTGATGTGTGAATATTAATTAACTAATAAATAGTTAAATAATATGTGAAATCATGGAAATCTAATATGAAGGAAATGATAGTAAAATGCAAATAACAAATGCAATATACCTTCAAAATGATCCACAATCCATGGTTAAGGTTGAGAATGCTGCACCCAAAGACATTCTAGCTATACCTATAATGATTAAAATGTGAAATGCTCTCATGCAAATGCAAATCACTAAACCCTAGCTCACAAATGCAAGAATGATTTGACAGAGTAATGATATGCTCAAGATCGGATGCAAATGGCTTAGAAGAGGGCTGTATTTATAGACTTGCAATATGGATGATCAACGGTGAGGAATAAAAGAAGAAATCAATGGACGAGAGATGAAGATGAATGTGCATGCGCCAAGTGTCCATAAAAAGGCACCTTATTTAGAAAGATAAGATTCTTTCCCAAGACAAAATACTTTTTCTATTTTGAGATTTAAGTGATGAGCATAGTTGATTTTTATAATTTCTTAAATCTTCCATTTTGATTTTTTGCCATTTTATGGACAAAGGGGCCCACTTACATATTTTTAGAAGAAAATGATAAAGATAAGAGTGGATGAAAATATAAATTAAATAAATAAAATTTATTTAATTTATGTGCATGATGAATAAATAAATAAAATATTTAATTTTATTTATTTTTAGAAGAAGGATGTAATAATTAAATAATTTAAAATTATTTAATCATTTGATGGAAAATAGAAGAATAAGGAAATTAATTAAATATATTTAATTAATTATGGAGAGGGGAAGAAAAAATGAGATTTTATGATGTGGAGGGAAGAAGATTTGATAAGATAAGCTTTGATTTAATTTTTTTTGATAAAAGAGGAAATGAAAGGAGATAAGATAGGATTTAAAAAGATAGAAAGAGATTTGATTTTTTGTTTTAAAGGAAATAAATCCTAAAAAGATGAGAGGAATAATAGATGAAATATCTAATTAAATAAATTAATTAGATATGCATGAGTTGCAATTTTAGAAAGAAAGTAAGAAGATATTTTATTAATTAAATAAATATTTAATTTATTTAATTAATGTTGGATTTATGATGAGAGATGATGTGGAAAGATAATTAATTAAATAAATATTTATTTAATTATAGATAAAGATGGAAAAGGATAACTAAATAAATAAAAAATTATTTAATTATAGGAAAAATAGATAAATGACTAATTAAATAATTAAAAATAATTATTTAATTAGAGAGGATTAAATGGCCATGAGTAATTAAATAATTTTTTTTAATTTAATTATAGAAGATAGGATTATGAAATTAGTCAAATAAATAATATTTATTTAACTAATTAGGTGATGACATGGGTACCTATGGCAAGACATGTTAATGACAAGGTGTTGGACATTTTTAGGTGTCTGCATTTTGCCCCTCTTTGAGATGATGTTCAAGATGATGAAATTTGTGTTGAGTAACATCATTTCAAAGAAGTTAAGGTATGGATAGAAGAAAAAGATGGTAATGGAAAGATAGGATGAGGATGCCCCCTCGAGAGGATAGGCGGGTTGGACAAACACGGGTAGGCTCTTGACATGAAAGAGATTAGGGAAGGGATAGAAGAAAGGAGAACTAAGTCAGTAGACACCACGTCATTGAGGGACTCATGTTAGGAGAGGGGGGGGGAGGGGTAGACAAGACATGTTAAACAGAAAAATAGTTAGATGGATGAAAAACTTGGATGGGGGAATGAGCTAGGATTAGTACTTACATGATAACATTGAGAGCATTTGTAGGTTTATTATAGAAAAATAGGATAGATTGCACAAAGGTATGATAGGACTAAAGTGCTGATTATTATCCTATTTTTGCATGGGCCAGACATACAAGCAAAGGAATAAGTACCCAATCTTGTAAGATAGAACAATCTTGACTAGATGATGGAAGGGGACTCATAACATAACCTCTTGGAAACATAAAAGGCGAGATCTGTGCTTAAATGCCCCAAGAGAGAAATATGCTAGAACTGACACATCATTATCAAGATATGAATACTGATCTTAGAGGTAAGGAGACCATCCTACAAACATAACATCCAAAACAATGATTATGCTCCATTCTAGGTGTCCTCGTCCACATACCAAGATATGATGAGATCAAGGTAGCTTTCGAGTATCCCTAAAAATGAGGCTCAAGATAAGAAAAAAAATCAAGAATCAACAAGATCAATCACGAGGAAGATCACAGCCAGGTATTTCTGCCAAGAAATGTTTAGATAAGATAAGGATGATGATGATTAAGGATAGACAAATTCTGCCTATTGTAGGAACGATATATCCGTTAAGGCTAGAATGTGTTGATAAGGCTGTTGGATGTAGATGTTAAAAAGGATAAGCAAGCAGATAGGTAGCTATGTGTGATGATGAGGTTTGATTTGTTGATTGACGATTTTTGCGTTTCGAGGGTGATGTTTTGATATTGATGCTTAGTTTGATTTGCAAGGTAAGTTTGATCGATCTGGACCATCCAACTGGGTTGAATGGGTGCATCTTGTGGACCTAAGTACTGGATACTTCCTTCGTATTCCAGACTACCTACATACCCGTATCCACGGGATCAAGGTCCTTAATAGATGCGGGCGAGATGAATATGTAGTTCTGGTTGGATGTGATGATGTAGGGATGGCTTGTGGATAGAAGGATAGTTCAGAGTGGTTGTGGATGGAGGAAGATGCAGGTTGATGATGTTTGTGGATACATTTATTGCTTGGATTTTTTGATGATATTTTGATTTTTTTGTATTTTGAGGAGATATTTTGATGTTTTTTTTTTGAATGTTATGATTGTTTTTTTGGGATTTTTGGAATGTTTTATGATGTTTTTGGATTTTTTTCAGGACATTTTATGATGTTTTTGGATTTTTTCAGGACATTTTATGATGTTTTTGGATTTTTTCAGGATGTTTTATGATGTTTTTGGATTTTTTGATATGTCTTGCAACTCTCAGGAGCATATAAGGATATCGTCTCCAGGATTTTATTTGTGGGTGGGATTTATGAAAGGAGATAAGAGTGGGATGACCAAAAATGCTTCGAACTCCAAGCTATGGTATGCAAATGGGATGGATGATTATGCAATGATGGATTTTATTTATGGAATGATAAATGGTTATGGGTGCATAGAGGGATTTTATTAGATGGTAGGACTTGCCGCTACACATGGTGCCTAAAAATAGGTTTTCACCATGGTACCTATCCAAGGTGTCCCCAAAGTGATTTTTACTATTGGATGGCTTTATTGCACTCAATTTTTTCTTGATTTGATTTTTTTTTGTGACTTGGGATATTTGATGGATCATGCATAGAATTTCTTCAAGTGCATGATGTTCATAGGTTCCTCCAGAGGCTACCCCTCAGGTGTGGATAGTTGATAGGCTCCCGATCCATAACTAGCTATGACAATGAAGGGACCCAGCCAATTAGGTTCAAACTTTCCTTTCTTAGGGTGATCTGGCATGTTCTTCTGATTCTCCATAAGGACAAAATCACCTACTTCAAATCTGCGGTTCTTCATTTTCTTATTATAACTTTTCTGGAGGTGATTTTGATAAGCTTACAAATGGTTCAAAGCATTTATACGTTTCTCATCCAGCAACTCTAATTCATTCAGTTGTGTAGTCTGATATTCCTCCTCAGTGATAATATTATTTAGTGAGATGCGCAAAGATGGGAGCTCAACCTCTATAGGCAAGATGGCCTCAGAACCAAACACCAATGAATAGGGTGTGGCTCCTGTGGGTGTACGAATGCTAGTACGGTATGCCCATAGGGCAGGATTAAGCTGCAGGTGCCAATCACGACCAACTTCATTGACTATTTTCTTCAAGATGCGCAAAATAGTTTTGTTGGAAGCTTCAGCCTGACCATTACCTTGTGGATAATATGGGGTAGAGAAATGGTGCTGGATATGGAACTTGTCACACAAGGTGCGGACTTCTTGGTTCTTAAAGGGATTTCCATTATCCGTAATGATAGAATGCGGGATGCCACAACGACAGATGATGTAATGGAGGATGAATTTGCAAATTTGGACACTAGTGGTAAAGGTGAGTGGAAGGGCTTCTACCCACTTAGTGAAATATTCTTTGGCTATGATGATGAACTTATGGCCGTTAGAAGAGGGTGGATGGATTTTCCCTACGAGGTTGAGCCCCCATTGTGAAAAGGGCTAGGGAGTCATGATCAATTGCAATTCTTGTGATGGTGCATGTATTAAATCTCCATGTTGCTGGCAAGGTAGACATTTCTTGACATAATCATGCACATCTTTTTCCATAGTCAACCAATAGTACCCCGTTTGAAGAATCTTGTTGGCTTAGGTCAGTCCACTAGAATGCGCCCCACAGATACCCTCATGCACCTCATGCAAGGTCATCTTAGCCTCCCTAGTGTCAAGACATCTCAAAAGAGTACAGTCAAGACTCCTTCGGTATAAAGTATCGACAATGATGGTGAAATGGGATGCTCAGCGGATGAAGGTTCATCGTTGTGTAGATGTCAAATTGGGTGAAAGGGTGTTATCATGAAGGTATAAATAGATTTCTTGGTACCACGGGGACAAAGGACCAACAATGTCACATACAAGTTTTGATTGCAGAACATCATAAGCAGGGATTTAAAGCTCTTCCACCAAAAATTCACATTTCTTGCTGTCCTTTTCCATGTCAACCAATGACCCAATGGTGGCCATTGCATCAGCTGCTTTATTGTTAAGTCTCAAAACTTGTTCAAAATGGATGTCATGAAAGTAATCCTTAAAGTCATCGACTATTCTCTTATATGGTAGGAGCTTATCATCTTTTGTTTTATACTCATCATTGACTTGTCGGATAACCAACTGCGAATCACCATATGCTGTCAGCATCTCTATTTTCCATTTGACTACCATCCGAAGCCCTGTGATGAGGGCTTCATATTAAGCTATATTGTTGGTACACGGGAATGTTATTTTGTATGACCTAGGGATTCTGTCTCCTTGAGGTGTGACAAATAGGAGACTTGCCCCCAAACCATGATGAGTATACAATCTGTCAAAATACATTCTCCAAGTGTTTTCTGTCGATGCAAATGTTAGTATGGATTCATCTAGAAACTTAGACAACAAAGGATATTCCACTGGCATAGGAGCATATGCTAATTGATTGGCGATAACTTGCCCTTTGATGGCTTTTCATTCTGTGTACTCAATGTCAAATTCACTCAAGACCATTACCCACTTTGCTGTCCTTCTAGTGAGAGTGACTTTGCTTAGCAAATATTTTAACGGATCAATTTTTGCAATGAGCTTGGTTTTGTGACTAAACCTATAGTGCCTTAACTTCTGTGATGCAAACACTATTGCCAAACATGCTCACTTAATTTGTGTATAATTAAGCTTATATGCTATCAACGTGTGACTGATGTAATAAATGGCTCTCTTTTCCCTGCTCATCATGTTGTACCAATAAAGCTCCAATTGCTGTTTCTTTTGCTGATATGGAGAGCAGAAAAGGTTCTCTTGGTCTTGGTGGCATGAGAACTGGTGGATTGGCAAGATATTCCTTCAATTGTTCGAAGGCCAATTGGCAGTTATTATCCCACCGAAAAGTAGTGTTCTTTCTAAGCAGATGTTGGAATGGCTGGCATTTATCGGTGAGCTGTGCTATGAATCGTCGAATGGATTGCAACTTACCTTGTAGACTTCTGAGATGTTTAAGTGTCGAAGGAGGAGGCATCTCCATTATAGCTTTGACTTTGTTCGGATCTACCTCTATCCCTCTTCGTGACACTATGTATCCTAGGAGTTTCCCGGAGGTTAGCCCAAAAACACACTTTTTAGGATTGAGTCGTACATTATACGTTTCTAGTCAATCAAAGATCTGTGCTAACACATCTAGATGTCCTGCTCTTGTTTTTGATTTTGCCAAAAGGTCATCTACATAGTCTTCCATTATCCTGTGAAAGAAATCATGAAAGATGACTATCATTGCTCTTTGGTATGTTGCTCCTGCATTCTTTAATCCGAAAGGCATCACAACCCAACAATAAGTTCCCCATGATGCTATGAATGATGTCTTATGTTGGTCTTCCTCAGCTATCTTGATTTGGTTATATCCTGAAAACCCAACTATGAGGGATAGCATTTTGTGTCCAGCAGTGAGATCTATGATCATGTCGATGTTAGGAAGAGGGAAATCATCCTTAGGACAAGCTTTGTTAAGATCTCAAAAATTAGTACAACAACGGATACCCCCAGTCACTTTTTTCACAGGTACCAGATTCGACACCCATTGGGGATAGTCTATCAGTCGAATAAATCCCACATCCAGAAATTTCTTCAGTTCCGCTTTAACAAGTAATGCTATTTGTGGATGCATTTTTCTCAATTTCTGCCTTACTATGTTGCATCTAGATGTACTGCAAGGTGGTGAACTATGAGGGCAGGATCTACCCAGGCATGTCAGCATAGGTCCACTCAAAGTTAATGCCTCTTTGTTTGAAGAAACTTAGAAAGGCTACTTGTTTTGTTGGTGTCAATGATTCAACTCGGTATGTAATTTTAGGTTCATCCTCTGATCCAAGATTCATTTCATGTGACTTTTCCACCAATATGGGTGATCTTTCTTGATAAAACTTGGGCACTTCAAGGAGGTCCAATCTCTCATCCTCTAGTGCCTCAGAGAGGTTTTCACTAGAGGATACATCCTTTATTTTTACTTTTTTATCATCTGAAAGTGCCACAAAGTGGTTTTCGCTAGGGATGTCTTTTTTATTTTTATATTCATTATTTTGTGACTAAGAGATTGGGTGGTCTCATCGAAGTAAGCAGAAGTGTTAAGCTCCATGATATATCCTGATTTATGATATCCCAAAGGAATGTGATTTCTTACTCCCATGAACTCAGCAAGAGCTTCGTCATTTTGTACAACATCTAGGACGGGCGGTGCTGTTTGGTCCCAATCAGTAAGTTGTGGATATATGAGAGGTAGGTCATCGATTGTTATGGCATTGAGGATAATGTGAAGATGGTACAGATGGAGGATTCAAAGAGTTTGACGAAATCAGAAAAGGAGTCAGAACGGTACTCTTCATCATTGTCATTGATTACTGGGAAGGCCTTGGCGTCCTCTGCAAAAGTACACTCGTGTTCCGAAGGTGGCAGTTCTAATATTCCGTACCCTATCCCTTGGCGATAAAAATGTCCATAAGCTTGGATTGGTTCAATGATCCCTGATTTATGCAAGCCAATGCCCCCTTGTCCCTTGTATCCCATTTTCTTAAATATTCGGGAGCCTTTACCATAGATTTCTAACGGAAGAATTGGGAATTCTTGCTTTTCTTCATCCTTGTATAGCCATGAGGATACATCTTCTAAGACATCCTGTTCCATGAAATGTTTCCTTTCAAAGGTTGGTGTTGGTTTACACTTGATGACTAGAGTAGAGACTTCATTTCCCTTAGGAATACCATATGTCTTAGGAGATGGTGGTAGAAGTCCGACACAAAAGAAGGCACCATGTAAGTCATATTCACCACATCCTTTGTCACTTGCCTTGATCTTGATCTCAGGATAATGGCTGGATTGGGATGTTGATGGCAAATCGGTAGGATCAATGTAGGCAAAAGATGGTTGGGTTGTTTGTTGAGACTTGGAAGGGGTCGCAATAGGATGATTATAGGGATAGAAGGTATGATCATGTCCTTCCAAGAAGCTGCAATATTGAAAAGGACGGGGGTCGGCATAGATGGTAATCTCAGTTTCATTGTACGGGAATTTGAGGCACTGATGGAAAGTGGAGGGAACAACTTCCATGGTATGAATCCATGGCCGACAAAGAAGAATGTTGTAAGGAAGATCAAGGTCAAGGACTTGGTATTTTGTCTCTAAAATCTTAGGTCCCACTTGAATAGGGAGTTTGATAGTTCCTGTAGACAATCTCTCTGTGTCGTCATACCCTTTTATGGTGATACACTTGTTTGCATTTATGACCACATCAAAATATCCCAAGCATTTTAATAATTTTAGAGTGCATAGATTTAGGTCGGAACCACCATCTATTAAAACCCTTTTTACGATGTGTTTATGGACTAGGACTTCGATGTGCAAGGTTTCATTATGAGATGTGTTTGAAGAAAGATCTTTTTCTGAAAAGGTGAGGCGATGAGGTGCTGCAAGGTGGGCTACCATAGCTTGAAATTGTTCTACATTTAGATCAGTAGGGACTTGTGTTTCCGTCAAGGCCTTATCCAAAATTTCTTTATGAAGTGGTGACATGCGAAGGAGTTCCAGAATTGTTGTTTGGGCCGATGTCTTTCCTAGATGATCTAGGAGGTTGTATTTATAAGCAAGTGGATTGGAAGGTGCAAACGATGAAGGTTGATCAGTTGCAGTTGTTTGGTTATTGGCACCATGAATGGTTACGTGAGCACAACGGGTTGTGATAGCACAATCAGGAGTTTGGGATTGGACTCAGATTGTAATAGTGTTGACATGGCTAAAGGATTCTTCTATTCAGCCAACAACAGAATCAAAACATTTTGGTGGAGGGACAACATGATATGTTTGGTTGGATGAAGACACTTTTCCTCTGTTATGGTCAGGGAGAGGATCCTTGTATTCTCCCAAGTTTGTATTCAGAGACGAGTTTGTCAAGTCTTGGAGGTTGAGTTTGCCTTCTTCTATGAGATCTTGTATGCGATGTTTTAATCTCATGCAATCTGATGTTGGATGTCCCTTAATATGATGATATTCACAATAATGATTCGTATCATACCACACAAGTTTGAATTGACTTTCATCAACAAGTTTTATGGGTGGTAATTGCAATAAACCTCCTTTCAAACACCTATCCAAAATGTCCACAATGGGTTCTCCTAAAGGCGTAAATCTTCTTCTAGGGCGATTCTCTTGTCTTGGAGGTCCCCTAGGTATGTTCACATTATTGCTTGAGATGTTTAGCGGGGGATTATTTTGGACAACTTTTGTATCTGTTACTTCGTCATTGAGGGAATTCTTATTTCTGTTCCAAAAGCACGGCTTGTCACTTGTTTGAGCATTATTGTTATTGTTTGAGGTGTTGTTGTTGTTGTTATGATTGTTCTTGTTGTTGTCATACAGTTTTATTGATCCTTTACTTTTTCAATGGTTATTCCCTTTTCAATAACTTCTTCAAAGTTTGAGGCACAAAACACTTGCAAGTGAAGTGCTAATTCAGGATTCAGATTAGTGACGAACATGGTTACGAGTTGTTTTTCAGGTATTTGCCATGGTAACTTGCTTGCCAATGCTCTCCATCTTTGTAAAAAGGTCGCAAATGGTTCCCCATTCTTTTGTTTAGTATTACAAAGATCTGTCATTGAGATTTCATACTCACAATTGTAGGAGAAATGAGTTATGAATTTGTCCACAAGTTCCTCAAATGATTTAATGCCACGGGGAAGATGTGTAAACCATTCAGTGGCTTGTCCACTAAGGCTTTTGGGGAAAAGTCTCATTAAGTACGTGTCCTCTTGAGCGACTTCAAGGCAAGCAAAGTAGAATTCCCGTAAGTGATCCCGAGGGTCTTCCTTTCCCTTATATTTGTCAAATTTTGGCGTTTCAAAATGTTTAGGGAATTGTGGCATATATAGATTCTTGTCAAAAGGATAATGACATATGTCCTCAAGAGCATAATGTTTCTTTTTAGGTTCCTTTGCCATCTCTACTATTTGTTGGACCATTTCAATTGTCAGAGGTTGCTGTGGGGTAGAATTGCCTTAACACATTCGTTGAAGATAGGGTAGTAATTGTGCATCTTGGCCTTGTCGTGTGTTGGCATCATGTCATGTGTTAGCATCTTGTCATGTGTTGGCATCTTGTCGTCATGAATTTGGGTTTTGATTATCTTGGGACGTGGAAATGGTTGCAACATTGGAAGTGTTGACATTTTGTTGTGAAAGTAGCTGTGATATGATGGCTATGGAGTTAGGATCGTTTGATGGGAGGCTTATGGAGGTATCTGCGTTTGGGGTGTTGCCAGGGATAGTGAGTGTGATTTGTTGTGTAGTGGTGTTAGTGTTTGTAGGAGTGGCCCCACGTTGAATAAGGTGATCCATAAATCTATTGGGATCTGACTTAAGGACTCTACGCAATACATCCATGGCCTCAGTATCTTGTAAGAAATCCTCAAACTCTTGGTCAAGTTCATTCGTTCCATGGGGTGATGGTGGAGGTTGAATTGAATCATCATAGGGCACATTATTCTCATCGGTTTGTTGCATTCCAATTTTGATAGGGACGTTGTTTTGGTTATCCAAGGATCCCATTTCTTGAAGTCTCTTAGCTTGTAACCTTGTCAGGGGCATGCAATGATGTTGGAGTGAGTTTGATTGTGAGGTGGGTTTGATGTTCTTGGGAAGAAAAGACCTTAGAGAGCAATTTGTAATTAGTTGGACCCCAAGTGGAGAAGGATCAAAATGGATGAAATTTTCAAGACTAAGGGGTGATATTGGTAATGGAGTTGGCTAAAGATATGGTGTTTGAACTTTGAAAGGATGGTTTAGGACTAAAAGGATGAGCTTGGATAAAATCTAGATCTCAAGGTTTTGTTTCAAGGATGATTTCCTTATACTCAAGGTAGACTAATGACCTAAAGCAAAAGGATGATAAGATATTTTACTTGAAGGTAGACTAATGACCTCCAACATAAAATAAGGATGATGATAGATGAAGTTTATAAGGATACCAAAAGGCAGTTAATCTTACAAAACAGGATAAGATGAGATCTAGATTGAATCTTTTGCACACAAGCTTAGTCCTAAGGTTGATGGATTGGTGGGGATAAAATGTGGATGGCTTGATAGGCAACTTGGGTGAGATGTAAGTAGAAAATGATTTTGGGATGAAATGTTTAATGGAGAGTCCAACAAATCAAAATATTTTCTCTAAGGTCAAGATGAGATGAGTGGATGGATGCTTTAAGATATGAATGGATAAAGGAAATGAGTGGATGGAAATATAAATTAAATAAATAAAATTTATTTAATTTATGTGCATGATAAATAAATAAATAAAATATTTAATTTTATTTATTTTTAGAAGAAGGATGTAATAATTAAATAATTTAAAATTATTTAATCATTTGATGGAAAATAGAAGAATAAGGAAATTAATTATGGAGAGGGGAAGAAAATGAGATTTTATGATGTGGAGGGAAGAAGATTTGATAAGATAAGATTTGATTTGATTTTTTTTGATAAAAGAGGAAATGAAAGGAGATAAGATAGGATTTAAAAATATAGAAAGAGATTTGATTTTTTTCTTTAAAGGAAATAAATCCTAAAAAGATGAGAGGAATAATAGACGAAATATCTAATTAAATAAATTAATTAGATATGCATGAGTTGCAATTTTAGAAAGAAAGCAAGAAGATATTTTATTAATTAAATAAATATTTAATTTATTTAATTAATGTTGGATTTATGATGAGAGATGATGTGGAAAGATAATTAATTAATTAAATATTTATTTAATTATAGATAAAGATGGAAAAGGATAATTAAATAAATTAAAAATTATTTAATTATAGGAAAAATGGATAAATGACTAATTAAACAATTAAAAATAATTATTTAATTAGAGAGGATTAAATGGCCATGAATAATTAAATAAATAAAATTTATTTAATTATAGAAGATAGGATTATGAAATTAGTCAAATAAATAATATTTATTTAACTAATTAGGTGATGACATGGGTACCTAGGGCAAGACATGTTAATGACAAGGTGTTGGACATTTTTAGGTGTCTACAATATGAATTATTCACACAAGGGGAAATTAACTAAACTAGTTAGGAAAAACTACTATTCACACCAACACCCCCCTTAAGTGCAACTTAGGGAGTAGCTGACTAAAGAAAATATGAAATGACAGGTCCCAACTACTAGGCTATGTTAGGTACCCATGTACAACAAATCTCAAGAGGAGAAAAGGAGAAAACCTCATGGGACAAAACTCCTCTCTAAAAGTGAGAATGTAGAAACAAATAAAATGAAAGATGTGATGGAAGGAGGACTCAAGACCCCCTATAACTACATCCAACACATATGTACAATCAATTACCCCCCGATAGGAGAGTAAGTGTGAGACTATAGGCCCCCCCCACAATGAACTAGCTCTTGTGCCGAAGGTGAATGCCTGAAGAAGAATGCTGAAGATAATCCAAAGCTTGCAAATGACATTCTTCCCCTTAGGAAGAAATAGGTACTGTTACTAATTTTTGTTCACACTTGAAATTAGTTGGACCTAAGTGTAGTTGTTCAAAAGGAATAATAGAAAACTTCAAAGTTATGCATTTATTGAATGGTTGATGCCTTGACAGACTATAAGAGAATATCCAGTTGTCAGGATAACCCATCAGTCCAATCAGAACTTATAAGTTATCATGACAAAAGAATTGATTGTCAAAAAATCAAACATTCAAGGAGATACAGTTGTTCTACACAGTTTGATCTTTCAGGAGTTATAAGTTAAATTGATTATTTAGCTAATCAGTTTTGAATAAAAGAAAGAAAGATATTTGTATTGCACTATTATTTCATGTCATGTTTTGAACATACATTCAAGAATATGTTACTTTATCTCATGCATTGATTGAAAAGGAAATACATATACATCATATGCATAAGAGAAATTAACTGATCATGTTTAAAAGAAGTGTTCAAATATGTCCCACACAAGCCGTGGGAGTAACTAGACTGAGCAATTGTAGACATGCAAGCTATGCATCTGTTTGATAAAAGAGAAAGAAATAAACACATGATAAGGTTAAAGATCCATCATTGCCTGATGATGGAGGTTGCTGGTGAGGCTGGCCTTCAAATCTTCAGTCTTCAGTCTTCACGCCATGCCATCATCAGTTGAACCTGCAAAATTTTAGGGACAACCCTGTTAGTGCTCCGGATGTTTAAAATTATCATATGCTTTTATCAAACAGAGACATCTACTTATCACATCATGCATTCAGAAGAGAGTTCAGATAAAAAAATGACACAAATCAGGAAGAAATTATGAAGAAGATCAATCAACACTATCAGGTACTTTTTATGCTAACTTGTTTGTTCACTGTGCAGGTATAGGACAAGTTTTGTTACCGATTTGAAGACAAATAAACATGTGGATTAAATGTGGCTCCCACAAGGGTTTGAGCCCAGCATGTTTCTTTTCATTTTTTTTAAAAATAGTATCAGAAAAGACAAGATGCATCATTCTAAGTTATATCATGCATCATCTAATCAACTTATAGAAAGGAGATGTCATCATGACATTATTACAGTTGATTGAAGCAAATCAAAGTTACATGACTGAGTCAAGATTGACAAAAAGACAAAATGCAGAAATCAGATTACAGTCATCTAAGGAGATGATACAAGTTTTTCAGATTATTGTGCCTGGTAAAGAAGAAGAGAGACAGAGTAAAGAAGGATACAAGAACTTATGTATCATTTGAACAAGTTGTAGAATAAATCATGTGAAGGGTCATCTCATTATGACAAAGGAGTAAGATGAAACAACATTTTATACCAGGTATTTCTCATGTTGTTTTCATACTATTTAAGATGATCAAAGTTTAAACAGTTATATCACATTCAAGTTGCAACTGTCTCATAGAGATAGTCAAGCAAAATGCCACATGGAACAACAACTGAAATAGTGGAAGGCAAGACAATCATAAACAAAATGCCAACTTGACTGTCATAAAGTAAAACTTCACAAGATACATAAGATAAGTGTAACTTCCACATGCTAAAGGCTAAATATGCAAATAACAGATACATATAGCATGGTCACAATTCATCAAATGATAAGGACTGTCACCTAGTAACATATACCTTATAAGAACAAGCTATGGAGTAGCTCCATATCTCATCACTGACATGACAGTCAAGTACATATTTAAAAGCAAGAGACTGTCATGTATAGAGCACACAAAGATTCAAATACATAGAGCATAGTGGAGTGTAAAGAATGCAATAGTCCAAGGATAAACAAGGTGGATTCCATGCATTTCATCATTGTTTTGATTTGACAAACTTTATTCCCCATGCCTAAAACTACAGTGATGCCATGGTGCAGTCAAGAAGGTGCCATGCCTTAAGGAGAGATACAGTGCAAGATCAAGGAGAGATACAGTCACTTTCACCATGAACAGTCAGGACATGATCGATAAAGTGGCTTTTACAAAGCAAGATACAGTCAGAATATGTTAGGATATATCATAAGTTGCCATATCCATCTATAGGGGTGCATCAGTGATGAAGGAGGAACAACAGAAAAGAAGAACAAGACTTATATCAAATGCTACAATGATGATAGACAAAGAACATGAAATTCACAATGTAAATAGTCCTATTGCTTTTATGCCATTATGCCATCATGATGCAGTCACAGTAGTCAATTACCATGGTCAAAGATGAAGGAAAATGCTTGATATATATGTTACTGTGAGAGCCAAATGATAAGATAAGTAGTCATTATGCACAAAGGCATGCTACAGGTGTATTTAAAGAATGCATAACAACCAAGAAGAGATATGAACATGTTAAGGATGCTACAGGTATACCTTAAAGATGCACAAGGACAACTACAGGTGCTCATATCATGCATGATACATACCATGCAATAGACATTCAAGTGATGAAATAAGCAGGAGAGATAAGAGTAGGAAATCTAAGCTATAGGTGCATTTTGAGAACATACAAACAACTAATGAGAAGATAGCATGGTCTTATGTCATGGTAGAATCCAGATGCAACAAAAACAACACACAGTCAAAGATGATGCTACATGACAAAGGTCCATCATGCTATAGTTTGCAAGTTGAGGAGTACAAGATCATATGCAAATAAGTTAAAGAAGCTATCTATGCTACATAAGAGCCTCACAAAAGTGTTAATGTATGATACTCATGCAAATGGAGGTAAATGATAACAATTATCATATAGAATATCACAAGATTTGTTGTCATACAGAATATCAAGACTTGCTTATACCCAGTAGCTACAGTGGGATAGATAAGGGAAGTATATCATCATCATCTATGCCAGCCACAAGAAGGAGAAAGTGTTATGTGAAACAAAGAAAAAAACTCCATTTGATAATACTTCAAACTCTTTATGCTTTTGCCAACAGATGGAGAAAAACCATAGTCAAGAAGGTGTTATCCTGAAGGAAAGATTACTCATAAAAAAATGCATACCCATCTGGAAGAAAGAGTAAACCCATCTGATAAAAGATCAAACCCTAATATCATTTTTGCAAAAGTAGTTAAGAAGTTTCAAATAGAGAGGAAGATACAGTCATAGCCATGCCATAGGAGCAAGATTTCTCATAATAGAAGGTATACCCATCTGCAAACTAAACAAAATCTTTTCAAAAATATATCAAACCCTTGTTTCTTTACAGTCAAAAGAGAAAGAGATAAAGTGAAAGAGCATGGCCATGGTATTATGAATAATTTTTTGTGCAAGGAGGGTTGAAACCCTAGTTTCAAAACTGAACAAACTCTCAACAAGTTACACAGTTTGGTGCCTATTTCCAAAAGGAGCATGGCTGTGACAAGGTGGAAGCCTTGAAAAGTGCAAGAAGACAACAAACCCACATCTCAAAACCTTAAACCCTCAGGTTTTCTGCATCTACAGACAGGTCAAGGCAAAAAAAAGATATATACAGTCATTGCTAACATTGACATAGCATTTTTTGCTATAAAATGCAAATACCCATGTCTACCAATAGACTTGTCATTCTGCAAAGTGTAAAACCAAAGACAAATGAAGCTATAGAGATGAAAATGACAAGTGCTTACCTCATTTGCTGACAGGAGGGGAGATCTTTCCACAGCTTCATAGTGGCCTTAAACTTTCAAGAGCAGATGAAGACCATGAAGGAAGAAAGATACAGAAACAAAAAAGAAGGTATTAAAGAATGCACAACAAATAGAGAGCCATGAATGAAGAAGAAGGCCGCAACCATGAAAGGATAAAACTATAGATCAATAAAATGCCTAATATAAAACTCATACAGGTGTTACCTTCTCCATTAACGGTGTAGAGTTCCAAGGTTACAACCAAGAAGAGCCATCTAAGGGAGAAAGACCAAAGTTGATGGAGGCATTCAAACCCTAAGCCAGCTTAATGTAGTTGCAGAGCTCTGAAGAAGGAAGAACAAATGAAGAATGAACAGATTTAGGGTTGTTTCCTTACTTTTGTTCAAAGTCTCTTTTTTACCAAGTGTGTTTTTGACTTACAAAAACAAATAATTACCTTATCCAAAGCAGTGCCGTGGTCAAGACCTTTTTCTAGCCATCATAACATGGAGTGGCCAATAAACAAATCTTAAAGCTTAATCTTTATTAAGTCAAGAGGGCCGATATGATGGGAGAGAAAGGCTTCATGCCTTATAAACCTTTTAAAAAAATTCCTTGGTGGTCGGGTATTGCATGGACAATGATACACATGCTTAGGTCCTTGTCCTTATTCAAAACATCAAAAAGTAAGGTTACCTCTTGATTATGCATGGTGGCTAACAAATCCAAGAAGGTGTGATTCCAGACATGGCATGCATGAGACTGAGATGGAGTTTTCCAAGGTAAGAGACTATGCATGGTGGCAGTATGATGGTGCAGTGATGGGTCATGGAGTTATTTTTTCTTTCTTGATTTTAAGTTGCAATGGAGATATAAGGTGAAGATACATTTGATGGATATTGATATAATGTGTAGGAGTAATAAGGTATTTGTTATCATGTTATGATGAGAGATAAAATTTATGCATGAAGGCATATACTATGCATGGAGATATAAGGGTGATATTATTTTCTCCTTAGTGCATGTGGAGTGATAAGGGATATTGTTCATGCCTAAGTGTTTTTTCATTGTAAATGGAGTGATAAGGGTAAATTTTTTTGCCTTAATATGTAGTGGAATCATGCAAAATAGAGATATTTTCTCACATGGAGGTATAAGGAGTTTTCTTTTTTCTCCTAAGTCCTATTTTTGCTCATATCATGCAAATTAGGCAAATGTAATTGGAGTGATAAGTAGTGTTATTTTTTCTTCTAATCATGCACGATTTTACAAAGTCATTAATTGTAAATAAATAATAAAGTAATATTTTCCAAATTACTTTATTATTTTCCACAAGTTGTAAAATCGAAAATAGAACAAATTGTAACCAATAATAAAGTAATTTTCTATTACTTTATTATTTACTCACATTCAATTTTGCTCATGCAAAATCATGCAAATTGATTAGTTGAGTTAACTAGGCTACCTAGGAGGTTTTGCATGACTTTTAGGAGTATTTTTAGGGTCCTTGGTCAACTTTTTGGTCAAGCATATGGAGAGACCCAAATTGAAGCTATTTTTGCTCAATTTGTGGCAGTTTTAGGCCCTAATTTTGAGGATTTTTGAGGTTGCTCGGGAATGAGTATTTTTAGAGGTAGTTATCTGCAAGTCCATATTTTTTGCATGCCTCCTTGAAAGAGAAAACCTATATATTGTAAAGAAAAAATTTATTTTTGCTAGTTCTTGATTCTCATTCTGATTCAGACAGATTGGAGAATTCTTGTAGCTCACTTTTACAGTTTTATTGAGAGATCGACAGGTTACAGGTTATACTTTTGTCTTATTTGCAGAACTTTCCTTTGTTTATTTCAGATCAGTTGAATTACCTTTCCTTTTAGTGCTAATTATTGAAGTGATATGATAAAATTTTGCTGTGTTTTATTATTAAACCTTTAAAAGTATTGTCTCACTTCCTTGCTTGCAGCATTAAGCATATATTCATTACAGTTCTTAGGTTGTGTTAACCAGAAATAGTCTTTTTGTGTTGTGAAAAAACCATTTCCTTCATAAAAATATGTTCTCAAACCTTCCTTAGAATCACTTTTGTGGTATATATGCCAAGTCTGGATTGTGTAAAAGTTAGTTTTCTGGGCAAACATTGTGGATCATATTGCATTATTTTTACCCAAATCAGGGGCATCACCATTTTTATCTTTTTGTATTTCAATTAGTTATTTCTTCCCTTTTCCCAAATAGTAAAAACATACATCTCAATAGAACATTTGAAGGGAACCAGCCCACAATCTGGAGGTCTAATTTCATCATAGGGCACCCACAACCTAAAATTAGTCCCATGTTACACGAAATTGCAGTGCTTCACCAGCCTTGCATACGGGTGCAATTCCCAGTGATAACAGGTACAAAGGCTGATGTAGAAGAAACTTCATCTCAAGGTATGAATGAAAAAGCCTCATGATGTATGATGTCTCTAAAAAGTGCTCAAGTGTTCACATGTCACAACCAAAAGACGTCACATAATCAGGTGCTGCATGCTTAATCAAAGAATGTGACAATCCAAGACAAGATGAAAACTCAAGATCATTAATATCCAAAGACAAAGAATCCTTCAAATGATGCTCAAGATACTCCAACTCAATGCCAAACTGTGATAAGTGAAGAGGAGAAGAATGTGCCCACACATCTAAAGTAAAAGAATCAACTCCTTCAAAGAGAATATGATTGTCATCAATTATGTCCTCCAAGTCATCAAGATAGAGCTTACAAAACAAGTCTAAAATACTTGTCAAGTGCTCATCCCACAAACATGTACTTGGAAGACAAAGAATATCCTGATCAAATGAAGTGGATGAAGCAATGTCAATGCCAATCTCTAAAGAAGTAGGAGAAGGAGGAAGCTCATAATTAGTCTCAGGAATTGAAGTAGATGCAAGAACACCAAGGTTCAAGTGACCAAACTTCTCCTTACAAACATGATTCATACTTGATGCATGAGTGTGAATACCATCATTAGAAACAAAATGAGAGAATGTATACAAGCGAGATGCATGATCAACCATCCCAACAACAATGATATCTCTGCTCTCCAAGTCCCATATGATCATAGAATCAAGAGTAGACTCAACTGTCTTCCCTGCACCACAATGAGTAATATGGTAGATGGAAAGGAGATTGGTTGTCAAGGAAGGTACACACAACACATTGTTGAAAGTACTCTCACCAACATCAATGGCTCCTTTTCTAGTTGCATGCATGTATGTGTTGTTACCCATCAAAATAGGTGGCAAAGTACATGACTGAAATGAAGAGAACATCCCTTGTGAAGATGCCATATGATGAGAAGCTCTTGAATCAAGAAGGCATCTCTTTGACTATAGACTTGTTGAAGTAAAGAGCGTCTTTCCTTTTCCTTTGTCTGACCCATTTGCAAATCTTGTTATCTTTGGCAGTGTAGATGATGATGGTGTCGAAGAAGAAGAATTGGGTAAAATTGATGTTGATGAAGGATACTCAATGTTATTATTTTAAAGAAGTTGTGACATTTCATCAAATTTTTTCTCATAACATTTAGTCTCATCATGACCCAATTTATTATAATAAGAACACTTTGGCTTATTCTTCTTATTTGACTCCTCTTTGGAAGAAGAGTTGGGGGTTTTATTTAATTCTTTCTCTTGCTCATTAGACTTTGAATCATTTTGTTTCTTTCCCTTATATTTGAAGCCTTAAGATCTTTTGTGCTTTGTGTTGTAACTAAACCCTGTGATCTAGGAGACTTCAATGTGCCCATGTGTAGTAGCTTGGCTTGTTCTCTAGTGAGTTGTGCAACAAACTCCTCAAGTGAAGGTATAGTAAACTTACTACCAGAAACATTCATTGTAGGATAAAAGGTAGAAACATAAACTGAATACGCAAGACCCAATTTTGCAAGAATAGATAGAATCAATTATTCATCTTCTTTCTCAAGACCACACTGTTTGAGTTACAACCTGAGAGGCTTAAACTTGGTGAAGAAATATTTGATTTGATAAAAATATTGAGGATTAAGTGCAATTAGCTCATTCTCCAATTTGAACCTTCTTATTTTATCTTGCTTGCCAAAGAGATTGTCTAATGTTGTCCATATATCATTTGGTGTTGTACAAGACTCAACATGAAATCTAAGATCTGGAGAAATAGAAAGACAAAGTGTGCCATAAGCCTCATCTCTTCTATCTAACCATTTTCTTCTCTCAGTAGCATCTGTGGGTTCAAGATTTGTGCCTAAAGTTATTTTATGTAACTTTTGTTTATACAATAAAAACTCCATGTTTTTCTTCCATTCATAATAATTATATGGAAGTAAAAGTGGAATTTGAGGCACATCCATTATTAAAAAGAAAAACAATAATACAACAACATCCCTTTACTATGCAAGAGAGCCCCCCAATTTGTTGTGGCACTTTATAATTAGTGTAATTTACAATTGTCCTCAAGGGACCAAAATAGGGAAAACAATCAAAATCTCTAAAAAAATAGATCTGAGTGAGATTACAATCACTCACACTGATTTATTACAACAAACAAATCCCTTCAAAACAAGTTTCACCTCCTCAAATCTCAAAATGCCCAAGTTATCACTGAAAAGCCAAAAAAATGACAAATTGAATTAAATGAACCTAGAGTCGAATATGAGAAAAGTGCATGGATGGATTTGAAGAGATCTTGAATACCTTTTCGATGCCACAAGAATTGCGAAAATCAAAGATTGTGGTAGAAAGTTGTGAGCTCAGAAGCAAAAAAGAGAGATCTATCTTCAACCTACAATAAATGCTGTCAAATAGTAAAACCTAAGAAAAATACTAAGATCACTGCAAATTAGACTCTGTCAGCTTTCCGTCAATATTTTTTTCTCGATTTCAATACCCTGGGCAAAAGTTATACAAAAAATAAAAAAAGCCCTCCTTTAGGGCTTTGAGGGGCAAAACAAGCCCCTTGGTAGACGAAATATTCTATCCATTTCCTTTGCAGATAGAATATTCTCTGCAATCATTGGAAAATTGTTAATCTATGCAAAAAACTGCCTCTGAGGAGAAAACTGCTAACATAGAGAAAAAACTGCCTGCTGGAATAAAAAACAATCTTTGTGAAGGTTTGAAACCATTGTTTGCTAGGTAAAATCTGAATTTGCCTTCTAAAACCACCTATTGTTATCTGAAACCACTGTCGACACAAAAACTGCTGACAGTCTTGTTTGTAAAGTTTCCAGATTTTTTTAAAATAAAGGCCGAAGCCTTGTATGGCGTACCACGGGTGTGGACCCTTAGAATATTGTGTGGGGGGTTAGACCCCTCCATGTGGCCCAAAGAGGCTGTGGGGGGCCTACTGGTACCTGCATGTACCCACACAGTCAGCGATACAGGGGGTTGACAGAGCCTTAAGGCCTTTCAGTACCCTTTGGTACCACTTATATATATATATATGTTTGCTTTTGGAAAAAAAGGTCTATAGAAATATAAAAAACAAATTCAATTTAAACAGAGAACAATTTTTTTTACCCAACGGTGATCGATGACGCAGACCTTTTGCAGCTATGCTGGCGCAGATCTAGTACGAGCGTACGACACTTTTTCATAGAAGCCCTAACCAAGGGTAAAAAAATCAACCAAAAAATTTTCTGGTGATGAAATTTAGCATTTGAATAGGCAATCTATACATATTTAGGCATTCTAATTGCAATGATGAGGTCAGAATTAACCCAGGGTGCTCCAAAAATGTTGCTCCCAACAAAACCTCTCTAATGAGGGAAGGAAATTGCAGATTTGGCTCTAATACTATGTAAGAGTCAATGTGACTCAACAAACCGAGATCCCTGCAATCAAAACAACCTTCCAAACTAAGAGAATAGAGAATATGCTAAAACAATGGAGCAATATTCTATACACCAAACTGTATGAAATACAATGAGAGAGCCTTGCTTATAAAGGCAAAGATGACAATCAAGGAGTTGCAGTCATGTGACAAGTGTCACATTCCTATCACATGTGACAACTAGAGGATAGGAAGCCAACTAGAGAACATGTGTAGGATAAGACAACTCACTACAACTAGAAACATATAGAAGACTCACTAAGTCAACTTAACATGTGAATTATGTGTGATGTGTGAATATTATTTAACTAATAAATAGTTAAATAATATGAATTATTCACACAAGGGGAAATTAACTAAACTAGTTAGGAAAAACCCCTATTCACACCAATATTATAGATGTTGAGTTGCACCTGGATCTTTGGTTGGTGATACTCCTATGAAAGCTTACTTTACAAGAGTATTCTAATCTTGTTGATTTCTAAATAATATATTGGGATACTTTTGGAGTGTGGGTTTTTTCTCCCAAAAAGGTTTTCCCCACGTAAATCACTGTGTTGTGGCATGATTGCTATTTATGTTTATTTTTGTATAAGTTCTGTAACTGTTGTAATGATATAAATTTTTTTTCATAACCCTCCTCTCAAGATTAGTGTAGGATGTCATTCCACTACTTTATTTCCTTACAAGTGGTATCAGAGCTTGATCACCTTTGGTATTAGTTGTGGGTTGATGGGTTTTTTGAATTAATCCAATTTTGAGTGGGAGCTTGTGTAGAAGATACTTTGTGATCTTGTTGCATGAATTTTTAGATGGCGAGCACATCAGGGAGAATAGAGGTAGAAATTTTTTTTGGTAATTATTTTGAGATGTGGAAGCTGAAGATGAAAGATCTATTAATTGATCAAGATTTGTGGGATGCTATTGATGAGCATGTTTCGATGCCTACAGATGCTACTTTGGCTGGTCAATATGATGTTATGGATCATAAAGCCAAGGGTCTAATTAGATTGTGCCTGGCATACATTTTTTAATCAATGTCCATGAAGAGTCTTCTATGAAGAAACTATGGAATAAACTTGGTGAGATATATCAAGCCAAATCTTTAGTGAACAATATTTTCTTGAGGAAGAAATTATATTCCTTGAGAATGGAAGAGGGTGGATGAATTTAAAACCACCTAGAAAAATTTAATATGTTGGTAGCTTAAATGACATTAGTTGGTGTAAAAATGGATGAGGAGGAGAGATGTTAAATCCTGCTTTGTTCTTTATTTGATTCATGGGATTCTCTTGTTATGGTTATTGGAAGTACTTCTGTTGTCTTGAAAGTTGAAGATGTTGGTTCTTCACTTTATGAAGAGGTGAGGGGGAAGGTATCCATTAGTGCTAAAGAGGCCCTATATGTTCATGGAAGACCTAAATAAAAAGTAGGAAGAGTGAGAAGCATGACAAATCCAAGTCCAAGGCGAGATCCAAATCTCTTGGAAAGTCCAAAATTATTTGCTGGAACTACAGTAAGCCTAGACACTTTCATAAGGAGTGCAAAGAAGAATAAAAAGAAGAAATTTTATTATGATGTTGAGACTGAGAAGGAAGATGGTGATGCATTCATTACAGCTTTGGCCACTTATGTAAGTAATTATGCATGGTTAATTGACTCAGGTGTATCTTTCCACATGACCCCTAATATGAATAATTTGATGGAGGTAAGGTGTACTTGGGTGATAATTCTCATTTAAAAATTATTGGCTATGGTAAAGTTAAAATCAGATTTCCCGATGGAGAGTAAAAAGGATTAATGGTTTGTTGCATATCCTTGGATTAAGATGAAATTTATTATCTATGAGCAAACTAATAGATGCAGGTGTGCATGTAGTCTTTTCCGATATAGGATGCGAGATGGTTAGAGGTGTTATGGTGATCACCAAAGGTGTTAGATTTGGTGCATTGTATAAGATTTATGCATGTACTGTTGAGTGTAATAGTACTTTCGTGAAAAGCAAGTCTGTGACTACTTCATTGGAAAAGGAGAGGGTTTCATCTTCAACTAATGGTCATGGCTTCTGGGTACCTAAGGGTGCTCTTTCTTCTGAATCAAAATTGCCTATAGAGAAGACTATGTTATGACATCGGAGATTAGGTTGTGATATTGGAGAAAAGGGTCTAAGGACCTAGAAAAATAAAACCCTTGTTGAAGGGTTGACTAATTGTAATCTTGATTGCAATTTCTATGAGCATTGTGTTTATGATAAATTGAAAACTGCGTTCAATTTTACTCAAGTTTTCATAAATCTTGTGGTGTATTGCATCTTATTCATTTTGATGTGGATGTTCCTTCAATTGGAAAATCCATATATTATGTTTGATTTATTAATGGTTATAGAAGAGGGACATGAGTATATTTTCTAAAGAGTAAATTTGAAGTTTCCAGTCGATTTAAAGAATTTAAATCAATGGTTGAGTTGTAGACTAGAAAGAAAATAAAATGTTTGAGGACTGACAATGATGGTGAATTTTGCTCTAATGATTTTAACATATTCTATAAATATTGTGGCATTTAGAGACAAAAGAAAACTCCATATTCTCCACAATAGAATGGAGTTGCAAAAATAATGAACAAGGCACTGATGGAGAAGGATAGGAGTATGCTTAGTGGTTCTAGTCTAGAACAAAGGTTTTGGATTGAAGCTATTGTCACTACTTGCTACCTAATTAACAAGTCTCCTACATCATCCCTTGTTGATAAAACACCTATGGAGGCATGGCCAGGTCACAAGCCTTCATTGAGACATCTTAGAGTTTTTGGTTGCAATGCATATGCACATGTGCCAAAGGAGAAGTGAACACAATGGAGAACAAGGCTATGTAATGTATTAAGTCATTGGATACAAACTCTGGATCCTTTTGCACAGAAGGTAATAGATAGTAGAAGTGTGATTTTTAGAGAAACTAATCCTTCTTTAGTTACATTGAAGCTATAACAAAGTGAATAGAAAGATACATGACTCAACTTCCTTCTATGCCCGAGAAAGTTAATTGAGGCCCATAGATAAACAAGAAGTTTAGGAGAGCTCATCTAACTCTAAATCTTCAGAAGAGGAGGAAGAACCTCCAACTCATCTTGTTTGAAGGTCTATAAGGCATAGACAACCACCTAAAAGGTATTCACCTAATGATTGGAGATGTATTTTTTCTTTGAATACTAACTGATGGAGCCTTGCTAGTCACAACTCAAAAATCCACTCTCAGCTAACTCAAACAAAAAGAATTAGATCAATGACAGGAAATAAGTATATCTCATTTCAGTCTTAGCAACCATATAACAAAATGATAGGAAGTTTGAATTGCAGACTTAATTGACAGAGAAAATAAAACATAACAGGAAATAAAGACTCTAATCCTCAGTATTTTGTTCATAATAGAGCATTACAAGGAAAATATGCCAATGGCCTGCACTATCGGCCTCTCCTACTACAAAACAAACTATTCTTCCTGACTCTACTCTCTATGTTGCCTTCCTATCATTTTTTTCTTCCTCTCTCTCTTTTCTGTAATCTATTCCATCCCTCTCTTCTACTCCTCCCGTTGACCTCTGTAATTGCCATATTATACAAACTTTCATGCTTGGCTAGGGTCAATTCTATAAAATTCTTCTTGTAACTGTCACTCAGGTTCCACGATGTTATTCTTTCCTTCGAACTGCACTTATCACTTTGAAACTATCGCATGCATGTGAGTATTCACAACTGTCATGCTCAAGATTCCTTCAAAGGTTATAAACTGGACTGCAGCCATGCGTTATTTGTGACTGTTCAAATTCTTCAATCTGTCAGCGAAACTGTTAATTAGCAGGAACAAAGATGACAGAGTTAAATTCCTTTACCTAATGGTTTCTGGTGCTTGGCGATTGGAAGCTCAAATAGATGCAGAGCGATAGGGGCTACAAAACTTAATGCCCAATCCAGCGACATAAACACTTCATCGGTTATGAGCTTGCATACAGATAGGATTGAGAGAAAAGGACGGAAGGCAAAAGACACCTAACAAAACAAACAAAAAAAAAATAAAATAGCAAAAAAGAAGAAAGCTAAAACAAGAGGGCAAGATGTCCCTGCATCAAACTCCCTAGGTGGAACGAAAATCATGAGCTCCAGCTCATGAGGTCTGCAACTGAATGACCCTATTTGATAATCTCCTCCTCAGTGAGCCATGAAGCATCTTCAATAGGATGGTTGTTCCATTTGATGAGGTACTTGAAGTACTCATGCTTCTGGGTCTTTTTCAGCAACTATTTGTCAAGAATGCATTCTATTTGTAGTGGAGTAGCAACTAGTTCAATTTTTTCTTCATGAGGTGCATAGGCTGCTTCAACTTTATCTGCCTCTATATCCCCCTTGTATGGATACAAATCAGCCATGTTGAAGATATGAGATATATTCAGATCAACAGGTAGTGATATTTCATATGCATTGGCCAAAAACTTCCTCAAGATTTGGCATGGACCAATATTTTTCATCTGAAGTTTGTTATAAGTTCCTATAGGAAATCTTTCCTTTCAAAAATGTGCCAATACAAGGTCTCCAACCTGAAATTGCAACTCTCTTTTCTTTTGATCAACATGCTTTTTATACTGCAGATTGCTATCCTCAATGTTATGCTTCACCTTTTCCTGAATGTCATGAATGACTTGAGAAAACTCTTCCCCATCTACACTCCTCTTTTCCATTCCAGCAAGATCATGAAGCTCAAATATACCTCTCAGATGCATATCATACACCACATAGAAATGACTGAAACCCGTGCTTTTGTTTGGGGAATCATTATATGCAAATTCAACTTGTGCTAACATAAGATCCCAACTTCCATACGAACTACCAACAAGACACCTCAACACAATTTCAAGGCTTCTATTGACAACATCGGTCTATCCATCTATTTGTGGATGATAAGCATGTTAGATTTAGGACAGACAACTGAGAGGGGGGGGTGAATCAGTTGTTCGAAACTTTCCTCCAATTAATCACTTAAAACCTTTTCTTAAATTAGCATAATAATAAATCAATCATGGAAACATAATGCAACAATTCAAGAATAGAAACACACATAAGACACCAAGATTTTGACGTGGAAAACTTGGTTAAGGGAAAAACCACAGGGTGACTAACCCAAGATTGTATTCTCTGTTAGAAGAATAGAAAGAACAAATGACACATGCCAATTAGGGCTCACTATCTGAGCACACTGCCCACAAGAGGCCCACTGCCTACAGGAGACACACTGTCTACAGAATAATAAGTATTACATACTTAAACTGAAGAATAGCATCTTCACCATGCTTGAGTCAGTTCCATTTAAGCTCAATACTTCTGCTCTACCTTTTTGCTCTGCTCCTCTCTACCACACTCTCATCTCCACAAGATTCCATTGAAATGACTTTACAACTCCTTATTTATACAAGACATCGACTTAGGGATAATCATCCAAGTTGGAAAACATTACAGAGCAAATACATAAATACAATATGACTAATTATAAAAAGACTTCACATTGATCAACACACTGTTGGCCACACAGATATGAGTCTTCAATCTTTCTTTAGGAACATGCCATTCTTAACAGAACATCTTCAAGATCATCCACAGGATGTGTAACTCATCTAGTCAGCCAGACTTAGGAAGAACACCATCATCCAGAAGTAATTCTTCAATTACGAGCTCAATCTTCAATGTGGACCACCAACATGAATTGGACACAATAAAAAAACCTCCACAAGCTTTCCTAAATCACAAAGAACATCCACACTAATTCTGTTTATTGAAATCATTCTCTCCTTCAACTGAAACCTCAAGAACACAATCTATCATCACTATCATATTGGAATAGATGCTTGCAGACCTCCAGACCATGAATCAATTGAGTTGTCAATCCAAATTGACTTCCTAAACACTCCACAAAATCTGCAGAACAAGATTTTGCACATCTGGATCTTATCGGACCTATCTGTGTCACTCTGTCACCTCTGAACTCTTGCCAGAACTAGTTTTACTTAAGTGACCATAAATTCTTCAGATCTTTATGCAGACCTCTGAAATATTTACTAGATCATATTAAGACACATATCTATAAACCCTTTGAAGCACATCCTCTAATCTTCATCTTAGCTGGGATCTTTACCTCACTGTCTCCATTGTTCCTCTCCGTTCCTGATTAGGACTAATTTTCTCAATATCCTCAGCACATAGCTCATCTAATGCTTATCATTAATGCAACAGGAGTATGTTGACATCAATGACAACATCAGTTAGTCCCATACTTGCAACAATCTCCCCCTTTGTCATTGATGGCAACATATGATGTGAAAAACTATTTTAACCATCAAGACAAGAACTTCTCCTTACTGACCTAACTCCCCCTATCAACACCAACCATTCACATGTCTTTTCTTCCTTTACCGCTCCCTTTTGATCAGTAACTACTTGTTTTTCACATGTCTTCTCTCCCCCTTTGACATCAATGGCAAAGGGCACATACTTGCATCACTTCAGAATTATACTAGCTGCTCCCCCTAAGTAGCAGCTTCCCATCATCAATCCGGACCACAAGATATGACTATGAGATCCACTGGACTAATGCACATCAGTGCACCTTAATTCAGAACCGGAGGGGTAATAACCCGTAACTTCTCCCTGAGATACTCAAAAGAGTCCCTAGGTAGAGGTTTAGTAAAAATATTTGCAATCTGATCCTTGGAAGGCACAAACTCCAATCTGACTTCATTCTTGTTCACTTGCTCTCTCAAAAAGTAAAACTTGATGGATATATGTTTGGTCTTTGAGTGTAACACCAGATTTTTTGATATGTTAATTGCACTTGAATTATCATAGAAGATTGTGATAGGTTCTTCATACTCCACTCTGATATCTCTTAGCATTTGCTTCATCCAAAATACTTGAGTGCAACTACCTACTGTTGCAATATATTCTGCTTCTGCAGTGGACAGAGATATTGCCTCTTGTTTCTTGCTCAGCCAAGAAACTAATCTCTTCCCTAAAAAGAATGCTCTACCACTGGTACTCTTCCAGTCATCCACATCTCCTGCCCAATCCGCATCTATATATGCATGAAGAGAAAAATCATGATCTCTGGGATACCACAATCCATACTCAACTGTCCCTTTTAGATATCTAAAAATCCTCTTGATTGACATGACATGAGATTCTCTAGGCTTGGAATCTAGCAACAAGACCAACGACATTCATAATGTCAGGTCTAGTTTGAGTGAGATACAATAGTCCTCCAATCATTGACTTGTACTTTTTTTGATTAGCCTTAGGAGAGTCATCATCTTTGCTCAGTTTACACCCAGTTGCCATGGGAGTATTCATTGGTTTTGAGTCTTCCATCCCAAATTTCTTCAACAATTCTTTCACATATTTGGTCTGAGAAATGAAGATTGCTTTCTTTGTTTGAGTGATTTGTAGACCCAAGAAGAAATTCATTTCCCCAAACATGGACATCTCAAATTCACTTTTCATTTGATTTGCAAAGGTTTTGCACATACTATCTCTTCCTCCAAAAATGACATCATCAACAAACACTTCAACAATCAAGATATTTTCATGATCAATTTTGAAATATAAATTACTGTCAGCAGTACCTTTGTTGAAACCAATCTTCAAAAGATGCTTATCCAATCTTTCATACCAGGCTCTTAGAGCTTTATTGAGTCCATACAGTGCTTTTTTCAACTTGCAGACCATATCACCATGATCAGATAATTGAAATCCATCCGGTTGCTCAATGTAAACTTCTTCCAAGTCACCATTCAGGAAGGCAGATTTGACATCCATCTGATATACTTTGAAATCCTTGAAGGCAGCAAAAGCAAGAAATAATCTGACTGCTTCAATTCTTGCCACCAGAGCAAAAGTTTCTTCAAAATCAACTCCTTCTACTTGGGAGTAACCCTTGCAGACCAATCTGGCTTTGTTTTTGACTACTTCACCATCTTCATTCAGTTTATTCCAAAAGACCTATTTGGTTCCAATCACATTCTTGTTTTTAGGTCTGGGAACAAGATCCCAAGTGTGATTTTTCTCAATTTGCATCAGCTCTTCCTCCATTGCTTTAGTCCAGTTTTCATCATTGCAAGCTTCATTCATTGTCTTAGGTTCAATCTTTGAAATCAGACAATACTCTTCTGAATCTTGAGCAATCCTTCTTCTTGTTTGTAGACCTTTGCTTTTATCACCTATGATCTGATCTTCAGAGTGATTCAGTCTTACATACCTGGGAACTTTGGGAGTTTCTTGCACTTCTGATTCTTGAACAGGTTCATTTATACTTCTCTTCTTCTTGATTTACCAGATCATTTTGAATCTGAATTTTAGAGGGATCTTGGACTTCTTGAACAAAAACATCATTTTGATCATCTTCATCATATTCATAAAACCTTGAGGGTTTTTCAATACCTTCATCAACCTTCACATTTGTACTTTCTACAATCTTCCTTAATCTCTTGTTATAACACCGATATGCTTTGCTTTGAGTAGAGTAACCCAAGAATATTCCTTCATCACTTCTAGCATCAAATTTTCCTAGATCTTCATCTCTTTTAATGTAACATTTGCTACCAAAGACTCTGAAATACCTCACAGTGGGAGTGATGCCAAACCAAAGTTCATAAGGAGTCTTACTGGTATTGCTTCTGATTTGTACTCGGTTGAGAGTATAGATTGCAATGCTTACAACTTCTCTCCAATAGATCTGAGGAACATTTGCTTCCATCATCATGATTCTAGATGCTTCCTAGATGGTCCGGTTCTTTCTCTCCACTACTCCATTCTGCTGTGGAGTCCTACGAGCAGACAATTGTCTTTTTATTCCATGTTTCTCACATAATTCTATGAACTCACCGGATGTGAATTCTCCACCTTTATCAGACCTCAGATATTTTAATTTTAATCCAGTTTCATTCTCTACCATAGCCTTGAATATTTTGAATTTCTCAAGAGCTTATGATTTCTCTTTCAGAAAAGTCACCCACATCATCCAGGAATGGTCATCAATTAATAACATGAAGTATCTATCACCTTGCACACTTTTGATTCTTGCTGGACCACATAGATCAGTATGAACTAAGTCCAATAATCTTGTAGAAGATTGTTCCTTGCTTTTTAATGAGATTCTACTTTGTTTACCCAACTGACATTATTTGCACAAACTATTGGTAGGTTTTACCAATCTTGGGAGATCTCTTACAGCCTGAGTGTTGCTTATCTTGATGATATTATCAAAATTCACATGACACATTCTCCTATGCCATAACCAGCTCTGATCAATTTGAACAAATAAACAACTTTTACTAGTACCAACCAAGTGGAAGATATTACCTTTTGTTTGGGTACCAGATGCAATCTCTATTCTAGAACTTTCAAAGATCTTGCATTTTCCATTCTTGAATCAGAGATCATAGCCTTTGTCCACTAATTGTCCAACACTGAGAAGATTGTGCTTCAGACCTTCAACATATAGTACATTACTGGTTTTGTTCTTTCCATCAAAAGAAATGGTTCCTCTACCTTTGATTTTGCCAACAGAATTATCACCAAACTTTACCACTCCTCCTTCATACCTTTCCAAATCTATGAACTTATTTTTGTCACCTGTCATATGGTGAGAGCATCCACTGTCAATGACCCAATCATCCTTTTCTTCAACTTGGGCAGCAAGAGCTCTTTCTACAATTTTATGATTGACAGATTTAGAGGGCATTGGATCTTCTTCCTTGATGGTACTAAACACCCAGTCACTTCCAGATTTGTTTCCTATGTCTGATTCATCATTTGTTACTCCTTCATTATCATCATATTCATGAACATAGTAACAATTCTTCTGGAACCTTGATCTGTTAGGATTTGGCCTTGAAAATTTTTTCAGACACCTTGAGGGCAAAATGACCAGTTTTATTGCAGTTGAAACACTTAAAAGGCAATTTCCCCTCATACTTACTGGATCCTCTTGGTAGTCTTTTTGCAATAAGGGCTTCAAGTTGAGCAGCTTCTGCTTCATCTTCTTCCAGGTCTTTTCTTTATTTTTCATACCATGATAGTTTCCTTGAAGAGTTCTCTCCTGGATTAGACTTTTGTTTTCCTTTTACAGAGGCACTAGCTTTGAATGCAGATTCAGTCTTAGGGGGTGCATCTCCAAACTCGGTCAGTTCAAATGCAGCCAATTTACCAACCAATTGATCTCTGTTGATACCTGAGAGGATTTAAATTCTTCAATAGAAGCAACCTTATATTTGTAAGAATCAAGAAGAGATCTGAGAACTTTGCCAACAATCTCATCTTCGTCCAAGATTCCAACAGCACATCTAATGCCACAAACAAGCTCATTTACTCTTGGCATAAATGAAGTGATATTTTCATCTTCTCTCATCTTCAGATTTTCAAATTTTCCTTTCAGACTCTGTAGCTTGGCACATTTAACATACTTGTCTCCTTCATGCAGAAGTTCCAGTTTTTGCCAAATCTCATATGCAGTTTTTAGATCAATAACATTTGTTAGCTCTGAATTAGATAAGGCACTTAGAAGAGCTTCTTTAGTCCGCAGATTGTTTTCAACATCTCTAATTTCATCTACGGTACGCGGACCATTCTGTGGAGGATCATATTTCTTTGAAGCCATGATCCAATACTGCATTCCCATACATTGCAAGTGGCATTCCATGCGACTTTTCCAAAGAGTGAAATTGGTTCCATCAAATCTCAAACTATCCTTCTTGTAGGATGACATCCTAGATCTCCTCAAGTGGTTAAGCTCCTTTTAGAGGAACTTGGCTCTGATACCAATTGTTAGTTGCCATTGCACCAAAAGATCAACTTGTTAATGCCTGATACAACCACTTGACTTAACAAGCACGGGAGGCAGTTAAGCCCTTTTCGCAAACCATTGCAGCGCAGCGCTGAACAAGGAGACCAAGGGCCACACCTTGCAACAATCCCCCTCAGTGAAAGCACGGGGTTTGAACCCGTGACCTCGGCTTTGATACCAATTGTTAGATTTAGGACAGACAACTGATAGGAGGGGGGTGAATCAGTTGTCTGAAACTTTCCTCTAATTAATCACTTAAAAACCTTTTCTTAAATTAGCATAATAATAAATCAATCATGGAAACATAATGCAACAATTCAAGAACAAAAACACACATAAGACACCAAGATTTTGACGTGGAAAACCCGGTTAAGGGAAAAACCACGGGGTCACTAACCTAAGATTGTATTCTCTGTTAGAAGAATAGAAAGAACAAATGGCACATGCCAATTAGGGCTCACTGCCTGAGCACACTGCTCACAAGAGGCCCACTGCCTACAGGGGACACACTGTCTACAGAATAATAAGTATTACATACTTGAACTGAAGAATAGCATCTTCACCATGCTTGAGTCAGTTCCGTTTAAGCTCAATACTTCTGCTCTACCTTTTCGCTCTGCTCCTCTCTACCACACTCTCATCTCCACAAGATTCCATTGAAATGACTTTACAACTCCTTATTTATACAAGACATCAACTTAGGGATAATCATCCAAGTCGGCAAACATTACAGAGAAAATACATAAATACAATATGACTAATTACAAAAAGACTTCACACCGATCAACACACTGTCGGCCACACAGATATGAGTCTTCAATCTTTCTTTAGGAACATGCCATTCTTCACAGAACATCTTCAAGATCATCCGCAGGATGTGTAACTCATCCGGTCGGCCAGACTTAGGAAGAACACCATCATCCGGAAGTAATTCTTCAATTACGAGTTCAATCTTCAATGTGAACCACCAACATGAACTGGACACAATAAAAAGACCTCCACAAGCTTGCCTGAATCACAAAGAACATCCACACTACTTCTATTTACTGAAATCATTCTCTCCTTCAACTGGAACCTCAAGAACACAGTCTGTCATCACTGTCATATTGGAATAGATGCTTGAGGACCTCCAGACCACAAACCAATTGAGTTGTCAATCTAGATTGACTTCCTAAACACTCCACAAAATCTGCAGAACAAGATTTTGCACATCCGGATCTTACCAGACCTATCTGTGTCACTTTCTCACCTCTAAACTCTTGCCAAAACCAGTTTTACTTAAGTGGCCATAACTTCTTCAGATCTTTATGCAGACCTCTGAAATATTTACTGGATCATATTAAAACACATATCTGCAAACCCTTTGAAGTGCATCCTCTGATCTTCATCTTAGCTGGGATCTTTACCTCACTGTCTTCATTGTTCCTTTCTGTTCCTGGTTAGGACTAATTTTCTCAATATCCTCAGCACATAGCTCATCCAATCCTTATCATTAATGCAACAGGAGTATGTTGACATCAATGACAACATTGGTTAGTCCCATACTTGCAACAAAGCAGAAGTAAAATTTAGATTTGTGCCTAATTTTCTCCAGAGTTCTCTAGAAATGACCCACAAACTTAGTATCCCTGTCAGAAATTATACTTCTTGGAATACCATGCAGCCTTACAACTTCTTTAAAGAACAAGTTTGCAATGTTAGTTGTGTTGCAAGTATGGGCCTAACCAGTGTTGTCATTGATGTCAACATACTCCTGTTGCATTGATGATAAGGATTGGATGAGTTGTATGCTGAGGATATTGAGAAAATTAGTCCTATTAGGAACAGAGAAGAACATTGAAGACAGTAAGTTAAAGATCCCAGCTAAGATGAAGATCAGAGGATACGCATCAAAGGGTTTGTAGATATGTATCTTAAGATGATTCAATAAAGATTTGAGAGGTCTACATGAGGATCTGAAGAAGTTATGGCCTCTTGAGTAAAACTAGTTCTGGCAGATGCTCAGAGGTGATAGAGTGACACAGATAGGTCCGGTGAGATCCAGAAATGCAATATCTTGTTCTGCGGATTTGGTGGAGTGTTTAGGAAGTCAATGTGAATTGACAACTCAATTGGTTCATGGTCTGGAGGTCTGCAAGCATCTATTCCAATATGACAGTGATAACAGACTGTGTTCTTGAGGTTCCAGATGAATGAGAGAATGATTTTAGTAAGCAAAAGTAGTGTGGATGTTCTTGGTGATTCAGGCAAGCTTGTGGAGGTCTTTAGATTGTGTCTAGTTCGTGTTGGTGGTCCGCATTGAAGATTGAGCTTGTAATTGAAGAATTACTTTCTGATGATGATGTTCTTCCTAAATCTGGCCGACCGGATGAGTTACACATCTTGCGGATGATCTTGAAGATATTTTGTGAAGCATGGTGTGTTCCTAAAAGAAGATTGTAGTCCCAGATCTGTGTGGCTGACAGTGTGATGATCCACATGAAGTCTTTTGTAATTAGTCAAGATGTATTTACTCTGTAAAGTGTGCTGACTTGGATGATTATCCCTAAGTCGATGTCTTGTATAAATAAGAAGTTGTGAAGTCATTTCAAAGGAATCTTGGTGGAGATGAGAGTGTGGTAGAGAGTAGAGAAGCAAAAGGCAAAGCAAAAGTATTGGCCTTAAATAGAACTGACTCAAGCATGGTGAAGATGCTATTCTTCAGTTCAAGTATGTAATATTTATCATTTTGTAGACAGTGTGTCTCTTGTAGGTAGTGTGCTCGGGCAGTGAGCCCTAATTGGCATGTGCCATTTTATACTTCTTATTCTTTTAATAGAGAATACAATCTTGGGTTAGTCACCCCGTGGTTTTTCCCTTAACCGGGTTTTCCACGTTAAAATCTTGGTGTCATATGTGTTAATGTGTTTCTACTCTTGAATTGTTGTAATATGTTTCCATGATTGATTTATTATTATGCTGCTGGATTACAAAGAGGATTTAAGTGATTAATAGGAAGAAAGTTTTGGGACAACTGATTCACCTCCCCTCTCAGTTGTCTGTCTTGAATCTAACAATTGGTATCAGAGCTAAGTTTCTCTAAAAGGAGCTTAACCACTTGAGGAGATCCAGGATGTCTTCCTACAAGAAGGATAGTCTGAGGTTTGACGGAACCAATTTCACTCTTTGGAAAAGCCGCATGGAATGTCACTTGCAATGTATGGGAATGCAATATTGGATCATAACTTCAAAGAAGTATGTTCCTCCACAGGATGGTCTGAGAACTATAGATGAAATCAGAGATGTTGAAAATAATCTTCGGGCTAAAGAAGCTCTACTAGGTGCCTTATTTGATTCAGAGCTACCAAATGTTATAGATCTAACAATTGCATATGAGGTTTGGGAAAAACTGGAACTTCTGCATGAAGGAGACAAGTATGTTAAATGTACCAAGCTACAGAGTTTGAAAGGAAAATTCAAAAACCTGAAGATGAGAGAAGATGAAATATCACTACATTTATGCCAAGAGCGAATGAGCTTGTTTGTGGCATTAGATGTGCTAGTGGAATTTTGGATGAAGATGAGATTGTGGCCAAAGTTCTCAGATCCCTAACTGCTTCTTACAAATACAAGGTTGCTACCATTGAAGAATTTAGATCTTTTTCAAATATCACAAGAGATCAATTGGTTGGAAAATTAGCTGCATTTGAATTAACCAAGTTTGGAGATGCACCCCCCAAGACTGAATCTGCATTCAAAGCTAGTGCCTATATAAAAGGAAAACAAAAGTTTGATTTGGGAGATAACTCTTCAAAGAAACTATCATGGTATGAAAAAGCAAGAAAAGATCTGGAAGAAGATGAAACAAAAGCTGCTCAACTGGAAGCTCTTATTGCAAAAAGCCTGCCAAGAGGATCCGATAAGTATGAAGGGAAATTGCCTTTTAAATGTTTTAACTGCAATAAGATTGGTCATTTTGCCTCAAGGTGTCCGAAAAGATTTTCAAGACCAAATCCTAACAGGTCAAGATTCCAAAAGAAATGTTACTATGTTCATGAAGATGATGATGATGAAGGAGTAACAGATGATGAATCAGAGACATGAAACAAATCTTGAAGTGCCTGGGTGTTTATTGCCATCAAGGAAGAAGATACAATGCCCTCTGAATCTGTCAATCATAAAATGGTAGAAAGAGCTCTGGCTACCCAAGTTGGAGAAAAAGATGATTGGGTCATTGATAGTGGATGCTCCCACCATATGATAGGTGACAAAAATAAGTTCATAGATTTGGAAAGATATGAAGGAGTGGTAAAGTTTGGTGATAATTCTACTGGTAGAATCAGAGGTAGAGGAACCATTTCTTTTGATGGAAAGAACAAAACCAGTAATGTACTGTATGTTGAAGGTCTGAAGCACAATCTTCTCAGTGTTCGACAGTTGGTGGGCAAAGGCTATGATATCTGATTCAAAAATGGAAAATGTAAGATCTTTGAAAGTTCTGGAATAAAGATTGCATTCGGTACTCAAACAAAAGGTAATATCTTCCACTTGGTTGGTACTGGTAAAAGTTGTTTATTTGTTCAAATTGATCAGAGTTGGTTGTGGCATAGGAGAATGTGTCATGTGAATTTTGATAATATCATCAAGATAAGCAACACTCAGGTTGTAAGAGATCTTCCAAGACTGGTGAAACCTACTAATAGTTTGTGCAAAGAATGTCAGTTGGGTAAGCAGAGCAGAGTCACATTCAAAAGTAAGGAATAGTCTTCTACCGGATTATTGGACTTAGTTCATACTGATCTATGTGGTCTGGCAAGAATCAAGAGTTTGCAAGGTGATAGATACTTGATGTTATTAATTGATGACTACTCCCAGATGATGTGGGTGACTTTTCTGTAAGAGAAATCAGAGGCTCTTGAGAAATTCAAAATATTCAAGGCTATGGTAGAAAATGAAACTGGATTGAACATAAAATGTTTGAGGTCTAATAGAGGTGGAGAATTCACATCCGGTGAGTTCATAGAATTCTGTGAAAAACATGGGATAAAAAGATAGTTGTCTGCTCCAAGGACTCCACAGCAGAATGGAGTAGTGGAGAGAAAGAATTGGACCATCCAGGAAGCATCTAGAACCATGATGATGGAAGCAAATGTTCCTCAAATCTACTAGAGAGAAGCTGTAAGCACTGCTGTCTATACTCTTAATCAAGTACAAATTAGAAGCAATACTGGTAAGACCCCTTATGAACTCTAGTTTGGCATCACTCCCACTGTGAAGTATTTCATAGTCTTTGGTAGCAAATGTTATATTAAAAGAGATGAAGACCTTGGAAAATTTGATGCTAGAAGTGATGAAGGAATATTCTTTGGTTATTCTACTCAAAGCAAAGCATACTGGTACTATAACAAGAGATTAAGAAATATGATAGAAAGTACAAATGTGAAGGTTGATGAAGGTATTGAAAAACCCTCAAGGTTTTATAAATATGATGAAGATGATAAGAATGATGTTTTGGTCCAAGAAGTCCATGCCCCTTTTAAAATTTAGATCCAGACTAATCTGGAGAATCAGGAAGAAAAGATAAGTTTGAATGAACCTTTTTCAAGAAATAGAAGTGCGAGAAAATCCCAAAATTCCCAGGTATGTAAGACTGAATCACTCTGAAGATCAGATCATAGGTGATAAAAGCAAATGTGTTCAAACAAGAAGAAAGATTGCTCAAGACTCAGAAGAGTATTGTCTGATTTCAAAGATTGAACCAAAAACTGTGAGTGAAGCATGTAATGATGAAAGCTGGACTAAAGCAATGGAGGAAGAGCTGATGCAAATTGAGAAAAATCACTTGGGATCTTGTTCCCAGACCTAGAAACAAGAATGTGATTGGAACCAAATGGGTCTTCCAGAATAAATTGAATGAAGATGGTGAAGTAGTCAGAAACAAAGCCAGATTGGTCTGCAAGGGTTATTCTTAAGTAGAAGGAGTTGATTTCGAAGAAACTCTTGCTTTGGTGCGCAAGAATTGAAGCAGTCAGATTATTTCTTGCCTTTGCTGCCTTCAAGGACTTCAAAGTATATCAGATGGATGTCAAGTCTACCTTCCTGAATGGTGACTTGGAAGAAGTTTACATTGAGCAACTAGATGGATTTCAATTGTCTGATCATGGTGATATAGTCTGCAAGTTGAAGAAAGCACTGTATGGACTCAAACAAGCCCCAAGAGCCTGGTATGAAAGACTGGATAAGCATCTTTTGAAGATTGGTTTCAACAAAGGTACTACTGATAGTAACTTGTACTTCAAAATTGATGATGAAAATATCTTAATTGTTGAAGTGTTTGTTGATGATATCATTTTTGGAGGAAGAGATAGTATGTGCAAAACGTTTGCAAATCAAATGAAAAGTGAATTTGAGATGTCCATGTTTGGGGAAATGAATTTCTTCTTGGGTCTGCAAATCATTCAAACAAAGAAAGGAATCTTCATTTCACAGATCAAATATGTGAAAGAATTGTTGAATAAATTTGGGATGGAAGACTCAAAACCAATGAGTATTCCCATGGCAACCGGATGTAAATTGAGCAAAAATGATGACTCTCCTAAGGTTGATCAAAAAAAGTATAGGTCAATGATTGGAGGATTATTGTATCTCACTCAAACTAGACCTGAAATTATGAATGTTGTTGGTCTTGTTGCTAGATTCCAAGCTGATCCTAGAGAATCTCATGTCATGGCAATCGAGAGGATTCTTAGATATCTAAAAGGGATAGTTGAGTATGGTTTATGGTATCCTAGACATCATGATTTCTCTCTTCATGCATATACAGATGTAGATTGGGTAGGAGATGTGGATGACTGGAAGAGTACCAGTGGTGGAGCTTTCTTTTTGGGGAAAAGATTGGTTTCTTGGTTGAGTAAGAAATAAGAGGCAATATCTCTATCCACTGCAGAAGCAAAATATATTGTAGCAACAGGTAGTTGCACTCAAGTTTTGTGGATGAAGCAAATGCTAAGAGATATCAGAGTGGAGTATGAGGAACCTATCACAATCTTCTGTGAGAATTCAAGTGCAATAAATATATCAAAAAATCTGGTGTTGCATTCAAAGACAAAACATATATCCATCAAGTTTCATTTTCTGAGAGAGCAGGTGAACAAGAATGAAGTTAGATTGGAGTTTGTGCCCTCCAAGGATCAGATTGTAGACATTTTTACTAAACCTCTACCTAAGGACTCTTTTGAGTATCTCAGGGAGAAGTTAGGGGTTATTACCCCTCTGGTTATGAATTAAGGTGCACTGATGTGCATCAGTCTGATGGATCTCATAGTCATATCTTGTGGTCTGGTTTGATGATGGGAAGTTGCTACTCAGGGGGAGCAGCTGGTATGATTTTGAAGTGATGCAAGTATGTGCCCTTTGCCATTGATGTCAAAGAGGCAGAGAAGACATGTGAAAAACAAAAAGTGGTTGCTGATCAAAGGGGGAGGAGTAAAGGAAGAGAAGACATGTGAATGGTTGTTGTTGATAGGGGGAGTTATGTCAGTGAGGAGAAGTTCTTGTCTTGATGGTTAAAAATAGTTTTTCACATCATATGTTTCCATCAATGACAAAGGGGGAGATTGTTGCAAGTATGGGCCTAACCAGTGTTGTCCTTGATGTCAACATATTCCTGTTGCATTGATGATAAGGATTGGATGAGTTGTATGCTGAGGATATTGAGAAAATTAGTCCTATCAGGAACAGAGAAGAATATTGAAGACAGTAAGGTAAAGATCCTAGCTAAGATGAAGATCAGAGGATGCGCATCAAAGGGTTTGTAGATATGTATCTTAAGATGATTCAGTAAAGATTTGAGAGGTCCACATGAAGATCTGAAGAAGTTATGGCCTCTTGAGTAAAACCGGTTCTAGCAGATGTTCAGAGGTGACAGAGTGACATAGATAGGTCCGGTGAGATCCGGAAATGCAATATCTTGTTCTACGGATTTGGTGGAGTGTTTAGGAAGTCAATGTGAACTGACAACTCAATTGGTTCATGGTCTAGAGGTCCGCAAGCATCTATTCCACTATGACAGTGATGACAGACTGTGTTCTTGAGGTTCCGGATGAAGGAGAGAATGATTTTAGTAAGCAGAAGTAGTGTGGATGTTCTTAGTGATTCAGGCAAGCTTGTGGAGGTCTTTGGATTGTGTCCATTTTGTGTTGGTGGTCTGCATTGAAGATTGAGCTCGTAATTGAAGAATTACTTTCGGATGATGATGTTCTTCCTAAGTCTGGCCGACCGGATGAGTTACACATCCTGTGGATGATCTTGAAGATATTCTGTGAAGCATGGCATGTTCCTAAAAGAAGATTGTAGTCCCAGTTCTGTGTGGCCGACAGTGTGATGATCCACATGAAGTCTTTTGTAATTAGTCAAGATGTATTTACTCTATAAAGTGTGCCGACTTGGATGATTATCCCTAAGTCGATGTCTTGTATAAATAAGAAGTTGTGAAGTCATTTCAAAGGAATCTTGGTGGAGATGAGAGTGTGGTAGAGAGCAGAGAAGCAAAAGGCAGAGCAGAAGTATTGGGCTTAAATGGAACTGACTCAAGCATGGTGAAGATGCTATTCTTCAGTTCAAGTATGTAATATTTATCATTCTGTAGACAATGTGTCTCCTGTAGGCAGTGGGCCTCTTGTGAGTAGTGTGCTTGGGCAGTGATCCCTAATTGGCATGTACCATTTTGTACTTCTTATTCTTTTAATAGAGAATACAATCTTGGGTTAGTCACCCCATGGTTTTTCCCTTAACCGAGTTTTTGGCGTTAAAATCTTGGTGTCATATGTGTTAATGTGTTTCTACTTTTGAATTGTTGCATTATGTTTCCATGATTGATTTATTATTATGCTGTTGAATTATAAAAAGGATTTAAGTGATTAATAGGAAGAAAGTTTTGGGACAACTGATTCACCCCCCTCTCATTTTTTTGTCTTGAATCTAACAAGTTGCATCACTAGTCTTCTTACATGGTATAAAATGTACCATTTTTGAAAATCAATCTACTACAACAAAGATTGAATCATTACCCCTTTGTGTACGAGGCAAGCCCAAAATAAAATCCACACTCATCGAATCCCAAGGTCTGGTTGGAACTGGTAATGGCTGATATAGTCCAGCATTTTGACTTCTTCCCTTAGCATGTTGACAAATTCTACATCTTTCCACATATCTTTTCACATATGCCTTCATCTTTGGCCAATAATAATGAGTGCTCAACTGCAAAAAAGTTTTATCCTGTCCAAAGTGACCAGTAAGACTACCACTATGTTTTTCCTTCAACAAATTATCTCTCATGGACCCTCTAGGAATACACAACTTGTTTTCCTTAAACAACAAACCTTCTTGAATCATGTAATTAGTCCATGGCCCTCTATTCCAGAAAATAGGATCATTGCAAGCTGCAAATGCTTCACCAACATTTGCATCTTCTGCATATAACTCCTTCAAACTTTCAAACCCCACACTGTTAGTTTGTATTTCACTCAACAATAAATTCTTCCTACTTAAAGCATCAACAACTCTATTCATTTGACCACTCTTATCCTTCAAAACAAAATTAAAACTTTGAATATATTCAACTCACTTAGCATGCATTTGATTCAATTTGTGTTGGCTGTTAATAAACTGCAAAACATGGTTATCCATATACACAATGAACTCCTTGGGCAAAAGATAATGTCTCCATTTCTTGAGTGACTGAACCAAAGCATAAAATTCCAAATCATATGAAGAATATTTTCTTTTTGCCTCATTCAATTTCTCACTAAAATATGCAACCGGTTTTCCCTCTTGATTTAAGGCTGTTCCAATAGCCAAACCACTAGCATCACACTCAACTTGAAACACTTTATCAAAATCAGGCAAAACAAGTATGGGCTGTTCACTCACCTTCTTCTTGAGAAATCTAAAATTTTCTTTAGCCTCTTTGGTCCACACAAATGGTCTTTTATTCCCCTTAATAGTCTCCAAAATAGGTGCTACAACATGACTGAAACTTCTTATAAAATTTCTATAAAAACTGGAAAGACCATGAAAACTTCTTACCTCCATGACACTTCTTGGTGATGGCCAATCAAGTATGGATCAAACCTTCTCCTTATCCATTTTCAACCCTTCTTTTGACAACACAAAGCCCAAGTAAACCAGCTCGGTCTGCATAAACACACACTTCTTCAAATTAATTTGCAACTTTTCTTCATGTAGCCTCTTCATAATCTTCCTCAAATGCTCTATATGCTCTTCTTTAGACCTGCTAAACACCAAAATGTCATCCAAATATACAACCACAAATTTGCCAATAAATAGTTTCAAAACCTCATTCATTAACCGCATAAAAGTAGTAGGAGCATTAGACAACCCAAAAGGCATAACCAGCCATTCATACAACCCTTCACTAGTTTTAAAGGTTGTTTTCCATTCATCCCCAGGTCTAATTCTTATTTGGTGATAACCACTTTTTAAATCTATCTTAGAAAAGTACATAGAAGCACTCAAGCAATCCATTAAATCTTCAATTCTAGGTATGGGAAACCTATATCTTATGGTGATTTTATTTATTGCCCTTGAATTAGTGCACATGTGCCATTCTCCTCCTTTCTTTGGAACCAACACTTCAGGAACAACACAAGGGTTCAAACTTTCCCTTATCAATCCCTTCTTCAAAAGGTCTTCCACTTGTTTCCTTATCTCCTCATTTTCCATAGGTGTTAACTTATATGCAACCTTGTTTGGAAGGCTAGCACCCAAATCAAATCTATGTGATGGCTAATGCTTCTAATAGGAGGCAATTCATTAGGCAAATCATTTGCAACAATGTCCATATTCTCATTTAAAATATCATGTATTTCAACAGGCAAATCCTCCAACTTTGTAGAAGTCATTACACATCTAGGCTTAGGAACCAAAACATAACCAATTTCTTCATTTTTCAGATCATGTAAGAACTCCTTACCACTTACCAACATTACCTTACTACTGCTGCTACTGTTGTCCTCTTCTTTCTCCTTTATGGGCAGCAAGGTATGCTTCTCTCCATCCTTCTCAATAGTATATGTATTCTCCTTTCCGTCATGCACCGATTTCCTATCAAATTGCCATGGTCTTCCAAGCAAAACATGGCACACATCCATGGGCATTATATCACACAAAACACAATCCTTATAGCTACCAATCTGAAAATCAACATAGGCCTGCTCACTAACCAATATTTGATGGCCTTTTTGTAACCAAGTCACTTTATATGGAGTAGGGTGTTTAATCCTTTTAAGATTCAATTTTTCTACCATCTCAGTTGCAACAATATTATCAGTGCTACCACTATCTATAATCAGCTTACAACATTTACCTTGTGACTTACACTTGGTTTTGAATAATGCTCTCTGTTGGACTGGCTCTTTACTCTCTTTTTGTGGCTTCAACAACACCCTCTTAAGCATCAAAGACTCACCTGATTCTGCTTCATCTTTGTGATGCACTGAAGATCCCACGCTCTCTTGATCAACATGAACCACTTGATTGCTTCTCTCAAACTTTGAATGTCCTCCTTGTGATGATTCAAAGCATTCCCAACTCATGTCCAAATTGATTTCACTTGAAACATTTTCCAGCAAATCCTCTTCCTCTACCTTGTGAACCACCTCTTCCATAAGATCTCCCTCCTCTATTTTGAAAACCACCTCTATCATTGTGGGCTGTCCCACTAGAACTTCCAGCCTCTTCACCTTGATGATGTTGTCCCCTACTTGTTTGTTGTCCCCTTCCTCTAAAACCTCTTCCTCTCTTCTTCTCTTACTGACTTTGCTTCCTTTGCAGCTTCTCTTTTGCCTTTAAGGCAAGTTGGTAAGCCTCTTCCAGGCTCCTTGGGGACAAGAGACTTATTTCATCTTGCAAACTATATTTGAGACCATTTACATATAGGGCTATCTTCTCCACATCCTCTTCAGCATGCCCAGATCTGATTATTAACTTGTAAAATTCCTCCATATAATCTTTCACTGACATATCCTTCTGCTTCAAATTTTGCAACCTCTTAAAGAGATTAGCTTGGTAATCACTTGGCAAAAATTTTGCCTTCAACTTGGCCACCATTCGATCCCAGGAGTTAATCTTCTCCTTATTTCTTCTTCTCCTCTCAACTTGGACAAAGTCCCACCACATGGCAGCATGGCCCTTCAATCTGGTGCAGGCAAACTTCTCTCTTTTCACCTCTGCTACACCCTCATATTCAAAATATTTATCTAGGTCATTGATCCAATTGATCAAATCTTTGCCATTAAGGCTTCCAGCATATGTTGACACCTCTATCTTGGGTTTGGAACCCAAACTCATGACTGACTTCAGCAGTATTTCCCCAAATTCTTCATCTGGATCTGCCTGTCCTGCCTCATTCTCTTCTCTCTGTTGCTCTTCTTCCTCATCACTCACATCCTCAACATCAAGGTTTCATCTTCTCTGTGCTCTCTCAAGAGCTTCCATCCTTGCAACCAAATTTTGCAACAACTCAGGGTCACCATGGTCTCTTCAGCCTCTGCCTCGGCCTCCTCCTTTGCCCATTCTTCTCAGAGGCATCTTGACCCTTTACCAATGCCCAATATAACTCAAGCTCTGATACCAATTTGATGGAGCCTTGCTAGTCACAGCTCAAAAATCCACTCTCAGCTAACTCAAAAAAGAGAATTAGAACAATGACAGGAAATATGTATATCTCATTTCAGTCTTAGAAACCATATAAAAAAATGACAGGAAGTTCGAATTGCAGACTTAATTGACAGAGAAAATAAAACATAATAGGAAATAAAGATTCTAATCCTCAGTATTTTATTCATAACAGAGCATTACAAAGAAAACATGCCAATGGCCTGCACTATCGGCCTCTCCTACTACAAAACAAACTATTCTTCCTGACTCTACGCTCTATGTTGCCTTCCTGTCATTTTTTTTCCTCCTCTCTCTCTTTTCTGCAATCTATTCTGTCCCTCTCTTCTACTCCTCCCATCGACCTCTGTAACTGCCATATTATATGAACTTTCATGCTTGGTTGGGGTCGATTCCAAAAACTTCTTCTTGTAACTTTCGCTCAGGTTCCATGATGCTATTCTTTCCTTCAAATTGCACTTATCACTTTGAAACCATCACATGCATGTGAGTATTCATGACTGTCATGCTAAGGATTCCTTCGAAGGTTATAAACTGGACTACAGCCACGCGTTCTTTGTGACTATTCTATTTCTTCAATCTGTCAGCGAAACTGTTGATTAGCAAGAACAAAGATGACAGAGTTAAATTCCTTTACCAAATGGTTTCTGGTGCTTGGCAACAGGAAGCTGAAATAGATGCAGAGTGATAGGGGCTATAAAACTTAATGCCCAATCCAGTGACATGAACACTTCATCGGTTATGAGCTTGCATACATATAGGATTGAGAGAAAAGAATAGAAGGCAAAAGACACCTAACAAAACAAACATAAAAAAACAAAAGTAGAAAAAAAGAAGAAAGCTAAAACAAGAGGGCAAGATGCCCCTACATCACTAACATGGATGAACCCAAATATGTAGAAGAGGCATTAGGTATTAATGATGTAGAGTCTTGGAAGATTTCTATGGATGAAGAAATGACATCTTTGAAAAATAATGATAATTGGGATCTAGTACCATTACCTGAAGGACGAATACCTATTGGTTGCAAATGGGTGTTCAATAAAAAAATAGTTTATATGGAGGTATTGAGAAGTATAAAGCACGATTGGTTGCAAAAGGTTACTCTCAAGTTGAGGGTGTTGATTATGGTGAGATATTTTCTTCTATTGCAAAAATGACATCCATTAGATTCTTGCTCTCTCTTTCCACAACTTATGATCTAGAGGTTGAGAAAATGGATGTGAAAACAACTTTCCTTCAAGATGATTTGGAGGAGGATATTTATATGACACAACCAAAGCACCGTGTGCTGAAAGGTAAAAGTAATTTGGTTTGTAAATTGAAGAGATTTTTGTATGGCCTCAAATAGAGTCCTAGGATGTGGTACCATAAATTTGATACATATATGTTGAGTTTGGGATTTGAGCATTCTAAATTAGATCACTGTGTTTATTATAAATTTGATGGTGACCATTTCATGTTTATTGCATTATATATTGATGATATGTTATTTATTGGTAAAGAGAAAGGAATGATTTCAAAACTAAAGTCTCAACTTGTAACTAATTTTTATATGAAAGATCTTGGTGCATCTAAACACATTCTTGAGATGGAAATCAAAAGAGATAGAGTGAACAAAAAACTATGGCTTGTCCAGAGTAAGTATGTCAATTCAATTTTATAGAGGTTTAACATGCATGATTGTAGACCATTATGTGTTTGTAAGAGGAACGAAGTTATCTACTTCATAATGTCCAACATCCCCATCAAAGATGGAAGACATGAGTAGAGTGCATTATCAAAGTGCAGTCAAAAGTTTGATCTATGCTATGGTATGTACTAAACTATACATTGCCCAAGATGTGGGAGTTCTTTCTATATATATGTATAATCTTGGTAGAGTTCATTGGGATGTAGTAAAAAGAGTCTTCAGATATTTGTGAGGTACCTTAGAGTATTCCTTGTGTTATCATGGTAATTTGATAGGAGATGTGCATTCCCTTGATATTCATGGTTATGTGGATTCAGACTGGACATGTGATATTGATAGTAGAAGATCCACCAATACTTATGTGTTTACTTTATTTGGTAGTACAATTAGTTGGATGAGTAAGCAACAAGCTATGGTTACTTTTTCTACTATAGTTAAGTATATGACAACTACTTATGCTTGTATAGAAGCCATTTAGCTTAAGAGACTATTTTCAAATATTAGAATAAAACAAGGTACAATGACAGTTTATTGTGATAGTCAAAGTGCTATCTACCTAGCTAAGAATATAAAATTTCATGCATGGACCAAGTGCATTGATGTATAATATCATTTTGATGGCAAGGTGAAGCTATTTAAGGTAGAGACTTTGATGAATGTTGTAGATTCATTAACTAAGTCTGTGAGCACAAAGAATTTTAGATGGTGTTTGGAGTCTATGGACCTCTCGGCCCCTAGCAATTAAATCATGGTGTTGATACTATTGCAAGTATGTGTAATCGGTGTTGTCATTGATGTCAACAAGCCTGTGTTGTCATTGGTGTCAACTATGTCTACTGGATGAGCAGAAATGAGATTGTTGTAAGTGCATGAAGTGTTTTGTCAAGTTTCTTTGATGACTATGATGTGGTTGCTTTGAAGAGGTGCTGAAGATGTTAGGAATATGTTTCTGTTGGTTGGCTTCCAAGTGCTTTTGATAAAATTTGATTATGAAAGAAAACAGTGCGTTGAAGAGACTGTCTAGCTTAACAGAGTAGTGTTCTGGCTTTGCTCTGCATTTCCTCCTTGTTGAAGATCTGTCTTTATAGTTTGGATATGTTGTTTAGAGGTGTGAAGAACTACTATATTCCAAATTTGGTGCTCCAGTTCGATGTGCAGAGGAAGTTGTGTTCACCAGTGTGTGGACTATGTTTTTGAGTGTTGCAGAGGTATCTGGGAGAAATGCCTTTGCTCTGCATTTCTTTGCAAAATGGTTTCAAGTCTTTCGATTATGGATTTGTGCTTATAAGGTTCCTATCTTTCTTTAGTCGAAGTCGTTCATGATTTGGTGCTATGGAAGAAGACTTATCGAATTGCAGTGTATGGCACAGATATTTGAGTTTGCTGGGTAAACAGGATAAGGTTGTGTGGCAGGTGAAAGTTGTTGCGGAGGAAGTTGTTGGATTTCAAGAAGTTTTAGGATGATTGTGGAATACTCTAGATTGTATTGAAGCCTTTCATGTGATCCTAAAGTCGTCTTTGGGTTCAAGGAAGTGTGTACTTAAAAGTTCATTGTGTTAACATAGGTTTGGCCGACGTTGGGTGTTTACACTAATAGAGGAGCTGCTTTGGTGATTGTGAAAGTGTGGAGTAGCGTGCTTGGATCAATTTAGGTCCAAGCTAAGGTGTGTTGTAGTTTTCCTTCATTCCTTTCCACTGCGGGAATGTTTAGGTCTAGACCTAATTTGAATTCTATGTGTTAAGTTGTGATGCCGACCTTGGAGAATGTTCTCAAGGTTGAAGACAATATAAATAAGTGTCAAGATATTGTGATTGTGTGCGTAAATGATGGATATGATGTGAGTTGAGCGAGTGGAGCAGTACAAGCCTTCATGTGTTAGACTACTAGATGCAGTGGGCATAAGGTGTCTACTATCTTTCATTGGTGCTGTGGAGATGATGTTGATGTTGTGATGAATATTGAGTTTCATTGGAACTATATTCCATGCATGTGTTAGATGCAACTATAACAGTTCAATCCTGGCAGTGAGCCACCTTCTCTATCTCTTTCTTTCAAGATAATGAGTCCTTTGGCAGTGAGCCCAATGCAGTGAGCATTCTTGGATAGTGAATCCGCCATTTATATCAACCTTTATCGATTGCCTTATTATATATATTGTGAGATAATCCTCACCATGGTTTTTACCGTCTTGGGTTTTCCACGTAAAATTTGGGGTTGTCTTGTGTATGGTGTTGCTATGATTCAGTTTATGTTATTTACATTTCATGCTTAATCGTCATAACAAGCTTAAGGGTTAATTGGATTAATGTGGATCTGAATGTGTATGAGGGTTTGAAATTTTAAGTTACAACTAATTCACCCCCCTCTCAGTTGTCTTGTGCATTCAATAGATACTCCCTTTGCTCTTACAAGGTGTTCAACAAGTAGGAGAATGTTAGGAAGTTTTCTGGGTTATAGGGTTGGTTTTTAGCCAAAATAAAAATTTTAGGTGGTTTGCATCGTCATTGGTGGTGCCCAATGTGTAGATCTCTTTGAGCTCTTCAATTTATAAAAAAAGGTCCAAATTGATCTCTCGGATCAAAAGTTATGGCCTTTGAAAGTTGGGTCTCCCGTATTGGAAAAAGTTAAAACATGTTGGACACAAAAAAGAGCTATAAAGGGGAGTTACACATGTTGAGACATGTTTTGAAACATCATAAGGCATATTTGATTGAATATGATGAAACCTTAAGAATTTGGGCGCCACTTTTTGGTGGTTTATCTCATGGTTTTGTAATTACTGTTTGACAGTTTCATATATTATATCTCCTATATATCAGGTGCTTGAGATGAAGGTTGTGTGTGTGAGTCTTATAGATTTTGTGTTGCCTCCAGATCTCTGGTTGGTGATACTCTTGTGGAAGCTTGCTCTACAAGTATATTGTAATTTTGTTGATTTCTGAATAATTTATTGAGCGGCTTTTGGAGTGGGGTTTTTTCTCCCCAAAGGGGTTTCCCCACGTAAATTACTATGTTGTGGTATGATTTATATTTATGTTTGTTTCTGTATAAGTTTTGTAACTATTGTAAAGATTTAATTTTTTTTGCATAACCCTCGTCTCAAGATAAGTGTAGGAAGTTGTTCTACTACCTTAGCTTCTTTACAACTTAGTTATACATTGTTTGAGGGCTTGTGCCTTAGTTCAACATATACAATAGTCAGTGGCTATGAGTATGAATATTTCTCTAGTTGACGAAATTACATTAATCATTTCGATGAAATCCAATCCCCACTAGGAAAAAGGGCAACATTCAATTACAAGTTGCAAAGGCATGGCTAAGTACATTTTTCTAGTTGGTAGTAACCTAAAATTTATGACAATTCTAGGCATAATGTTTTGGCAATCAAATTTGTCTTATGCTGAATAATGGGATTTAAGTGACTTGCTATTATGTTGAAGAATGGGGTTTAAGTGACTTGCTATTGGATCAAATTAATTAGACATTTTCTCCTTAGATCCTTCTTCCTTAGAATATAAGGAGGAAGAATATCATGTAAGGTGGATTGAAGTATAGTCTAAGAAAAAGGTGCCTATTAAACAAGTTAGAGGTCATATGAATCTCAAATTACTTAATGAAAAATGATGGTATGTATTGGATTTGAATAGGCCTTTTATTTTATGCACTTGTTACCCTTGTATGGGTTTACATAGGAGTTTATTTTCATGTATTAGTTTGTATGCATTTCTTGTGAGATGGACCCTATAATTATTCCCAATAATTTAATAAAAAATTTACCAAAAGGTTTGATATCTTACTAATTTTTAATTTCTCTATTTATGTATTCCTACCATCTCGTTGATGGGACATAGATATTGGGCAGCCTAAGGAATCACTAGATTTGAGAAGGTAGATACATGAAAAGAAGCAAAATACTGCACAAATCTTATATAGTGCATTGGCAAGAAGATCTAGGGAAGCTAGTATAAGGAACATCTTAATCACTAGAAGGGTAAAGGTCTAAAGAGGACTTTTGAATGTCTAAACCTAAAGTTAGTCGACTTGGTTGGTTGAATTAATCTTATGTACAATCGTAAATTGTGAGCACTAACTTCATAATCTTTTCACCTAGGGTGTCTAATGCAAAAGCATCCTAAGAGTCTCACAATCTTGTAATCCCTAAAATATTTCTCTCTTTGTTACATTCTTGTACATGGTACACTTGTGTATTTTATTTTGCTTGTGTGTCTTGGACAACTCATGATGGACAAATGTAACTCCCTCTATGTTTGGTAGAAATTATTTTCTTGCCCAAACCCATTCAATCTTTACACAAGTTCTAAGGAAGTGCATCTCAACCTGTACAAAGATTTTGGCATAGCCCTTTCAATCAGAGCATACCTCCACCTACTAGCACATACTTCTTAAATTTCATACAAGCTTCTCATAAGCCCTTGTGCACCTACACAATCTCAAGCCATGTTCTAAATGCCACACAATTTGAATGTGCATAACTGAAGGAAAGGTTAATAAATGTCAAATATTTAGAATGTGTGGCCAAGTTGTTAGGGTAAATTCAAATGAAAAAAATCTTCCTCCATGTGAAAATGTATTGTCTAATAAGATTGCTTGACAAGGAGTAACTAACTTATCAAATCAAGATTGCCAATAAAGCATCAAATTTTGGATTTAATGAGGAATAACTTTAAGGTTCAAATTTAATGTTAAACATTATTTATCATTGTCATTAGATCTTCTTTGTGCACACATTGATGCTAGTATGGAGTGGTTTAGTTTTTGAATGATGTTAGGATCAAATTTTATTTTGGGTAGAGCTTTAAAAGGCATAACTGAGTTGGTATTAGCTAGATTGTAACACAAAGGGTCTCTCCTTAGGTTGTATATTTCTCATTGGGTTAAGTAGCATAGGGTTTTAGGTTTTGAAGATGCACATTTGAATTTCATTTCTTTTTGCAACTTAATATAAGTGCTTGTTTCACATTTCTAGTGTCTTCTATATTTGTCTTCTATATGTGCTCATTTGATTGTTGTTCATTCAACCCAAAAATATTTTTTTATCAATTATTGTGGTTAACCTACTTTAATCTATTTAGATAGTACAACTCATTTAAATATCTAGAGATTTGAATTAAAATAATTTTATCACACCTCTAAATATTTATGTAGAGGGCATATACTATTTTCCTCCAAAAAATACCCATTATATAATGATATATATTTACATGAGAGATTTTTCACATTAGAGATTTTAAATAAGACCAAAAAAAATCTTAAATTTTTAATTGTGAATCTAAAAACCTGCTGAATAAGTTAAACAATTACTTTTACTAGGTAAATTCAATGCAATAAAATGTAATTTTTTTTAATTATCTAATAAAATATTTAAAAAATACTTAAAAATAAATGTATATATAATCATTTATTAGTTTTCTAACCACTCTATTTATTATTATTTAAATATATATCACTTTTACTTTTCAATTACTCTGGAACTCACATATTTTTTATATTGAAAAACAATTATGTTTCATAATAAATTATTATAATATAGATATTAAAGAGTGCTGACAAAATTAATAATGCGAAAGCCATTGAAAGATATTCTTTCCATTTCCATTACCAGACCAAAACTGGCAATGAAAATGGAAAGATTCAAACGCCAGAGTTTTTTTTAGTAATTTTATTAAAACTAACGTTATTTATTAATATATAACGTGAGTTAAAGACTGCATTACTTAATTGGGAACGTTTTAACAGTGAGTAGATACTTTGTTTCTTTTTAATTCCGTCTGAGATTTGCGTGGCATGCGTGTAATATGGCCTCTATAAATACAGGCTAGATTTACATTTACATTTGCTTGAAAGTTTTTCATCGCACAAATCTTTGAGGCATTTTGTTAAACAGTTCAAGCAATCTTTTTTTATGTTTCCACATTTTGATTTCTTTTACTAATTGTTAAATAATCTCTGCCATGGCTATGTTTCCACATTTTGTAAGAGACTTTGCAATTGCAGATTTTTTCTACATCATAATTTTCCAAATCCTCCATTTCCACATCATAATTTTTCAAATACTGAAATGGAGGATTTGGAAAATTATGATGGGAAATGGAGGATTTGGAAGAGGTAGTTATGCAAGATGTTGAGATGATAGATGATAGATGTGGAAATGAGGGTTTGGAAGAGCTTATAAATTTTTTAATTTGAAGGTTTTTTTAAAAGATTTAATTTGAAGGTTTTTTTTGTAGGAATGAAGCCGCAGGAATCCAGAGAAGAATCCAGAAGGCCCAGGAAGAAATAATATTATATTTTTAAATTATTATTATTATTATTATTTTTTGAATTTAATCTAATTTGAGGTTTTATTTTAATGTAATAATAAATAAATCTATTGAATTTAAAGTTTTATTTTAATATAATAATAAATAGATCTTTTCAACTTAATCTAATTTGAGCTTTTATTTTAATGTAATAATGGTTTTATTTTAATGTAATAATAAATAAATCTATTTCAAAAAAAATGTATGTCTATCCATGTAAATAATTATATCAACATTATAAATTATAAATATAGACATTGTTTTGCAGTCTGCAGTCAATGTAAAATTTTTTGTTTTGAATAGTTTTTTTTATTTTGGGAAATTTTTACGAAGACTTTTGGACAAACTGTCAAAATTTATATAGAATTATGATGATATAGATATTTGATTTATATATAATTTTACTTAAACAGATGCCATAGTATTTTAAGGGCACAATTAAATAGATAATCAATCATAAAAAATTGTTTGAAAGACAAGTTTGACCATTCAAGACTACAAGGATAGCACTAAAAATGCTCTTGATTAGAATGATATAGAGAAATCAACAAATTAGAACAAATATTTTTTCAATAAGATAACCTATTTTACCACTTAAAAAGGAATTGGGAATAGAGATTGGAGAAAGGTATTGGACTTGGATATTCTGTGACAAAGAAAAAATGGAAGGAATGATTACTCAAGCTTATTTAGAGTTCAAAAAAAGACAGCCTAACAAATTATTAATTGTGTTTAAATGTGGAGAAGACATCCAATATAATTGACATCCCAATTTCAGCTATAAAGGGAAAATTCTGAAGGGTGGTGTACAATTCTTCAAGATACAATGTTAGGCATGGATTTTATTCAGATGTAAAATAAGTGCTTTTAACTTGGCAACAATCCACAACTATAATTTACACAGTAGCTCTTTTAAATGGGTTGCTACTGTCTTATACGTGAGTGGCAGGAAATTCTCCCAGGGTTGCAGCCTGTAATAAGGACTGCATATTTTAGTTTCTTTTATTGTTCATGCCATTCACTAAACTCAAAGGAAGGATGTATGGATGGAGATTAAATGCTTAACCTTTCGTAAATAAGGGGAGTGATTGTTAGGACTGAAAGTAAAACTCAATTGCAGAAAGAGAAGTAAAAACAGCGCACGGATGTAATTAGAAAGCAAACAGAAAATGAGACACCAGATTTATCGTGGTTCACCAAACTTGGCTACATCCACACTGAGCAGAGGAATTGTATTGATAATCGAATTGTGTTTTACAATGAGATATCAAGCATATATAATGCTTCGTTATACATCACAAGAGGAATGTGAAAGGTCAAGCAATTGGCGGGAAAAGATGTGTCCGTTGGTCTTCATTTCCTTACAATCTCCCACTTGAAGGTCAACGGATGCTGCAACTCGCCAATCATTCCCCTGCTCTAAACTTCTGATTACTTCTTCTTAACAAGACCAAGAGAAGTCCTGGCACATTCGAACTTCTCTTTGGGAACAACCTTGGTGAAAATGTCTGCCGGATTGACCTTTGTGTCAATTTTTGCAACTTGTAACTTGCCCTCTTCAACTACATGACGAATGAAATGAGCATGTATGTCAATATGCTTAGAACGACGCTGAGATGAATGATTATGAGCCATAAAAATGGCGCTGCGACTATCACAAAACAAAACATAGTCACTTTGTTGACATTTCAAATCACCAAACAACTGCTGTAACCAAATCATCTCCCTAGCACCTTCGGAAAGAGCCATGTACTCAGCTTCGGCAGAAGAAAGAGCAATAGAATGTTGCAGCCTTGAGACCCAACTAATGGCAGCTTCAGCAAACATAAAAACATAGCCAGTAGTAGATCTCCGCTTATCTAAATCTCCAGCAAGATCAGAATCAGTAAAACCTTGCAGCTGTGCCTTATTGCCACCAAAACACAAAGCATAATCAGAAGTACCTTTAAGATACCTTAATATCCATTTGACGGCTTCCCAATGAGGCTTACCGGGATTGCTCATGAACCTGCTCACAACTCCCACTGCATGAGCAATATCGGGACGAGTGGAGATCATAGCATACATAATGCTACCAACAGCTGATGTATAAGGAACACCTTGCATAAACTCTTTATCCTCTTGTGTTTTTGGACACAAATCAGAAGATAAATGGAAATGGGCAGCAAAAGGAGTAGAAACAACCTTTGCATCAGCCATACCAAATCTGTCTACAACCTTGTCAATGTATGCCTTTTGTGACAACATGATCTCTTTCTTTTGTCTATCCCTAGTGATGGTCATACCAAGGATCTTCTTGGCTGGGCCTAAGTCTTTCATAGCAAATCTCTTAGCTAATTGAGACTTCAATTCAGAAACAATTTTCATACTTGTGCCGGCTACCAACATGTCATCAACATAGAGCAAGAGAATGACAAACTCACCATTAGGAAGTCGCTTATAGTAGACACAAGGATCTGATTCACATCTCAAGAAGTTATGCTCAGTCATAAAGCGATCAAACTTGAGATACCATTGGCGCGGGGCTTGCTTGAGCCCATACAAGCTGCGCTTCAATCTGCAATAAAGATGTTCCAGTCCCTGTTTCTTAAATCCTTCCGGCTGTTCCATGTACAGCTCTTCTTCAACATCACCATGTAAAAACGCTGTTTTAACATCCAACTGATCAAGTTCAAGATCCCAAACTGCAACCAAACCCAAAACTGCCCGGATTGTGGTCATTCTCACAACTGGTGAGAAAATCTCATTAAAATCTATGCCTTTCTGTTGATCATACCCCTTGACAACTAGTCTAGCGCGATAGCGCTTGTTGCCTCCATCTTCCTCTTTCAACTTGTATACCCAGCGGTTCTTCAAGGGTCTTCGATCAGGCGGAAGTGGCACTAAATCCCAAGTGTTATTTGCCTGCAATGAATGCATTTCATCTTGCATCGCTTCTTGCCACTTCGAAGAATCAACTGCCTTGCAAGCCTGTTTATAGGTAGCTGGTTCAGGTTGATCAGAAATCAATGATTCTGGCTGTGCCTCCTCTGAATATAATAACTCATAATCAGAAAATTTAGAAGGACGTCTCCTCTCCCGGGTAGACCTCCTTAACTGAGAAACCTCCTCTTGCAAATTTGAATCATCTAGATTCATTCTGTGTAACTGGTTTTGAATATTTGCTATGTCATTTTGCAAATTAGCCTTGTTCTGAACAATGTCTTCATGACTCTGCCTCTGAACACTTCCTTGTTGCACAGTCCCTTGCATCTGTATATTTCCTTGTGCTATTTCTCCAATGTTCTGCCCCTGCACACCAATCGGCTGAGGCAACAAAAACTGAGAATGTACTGGAGGCAGTGTATGGGCCATATGAGGCTGCGATGACACATGTGGCAGCGCTCTATCCAAAGGAGGCTGCATAGTATTTATCAGAGGCTGCGTGTGAGTGGTGGGAGGCAGCGATGAGTTTAATGAGGGCTGCATTACACATAAAGGCAGCGAACTATGCAAAGAAGGTTGCGTTGGATGTGAGGGAGGCAGCATAGATGTTAAATCACTTCCAACGTGAGCTGTGGGGTTTGAAAAAGGTTGCTGTGTAGGAGTTAGAGGCAGCGAACATGTTTGGGTAGGGTGCACAACAGGGGTGCTACCATTTAAAGATGCCGAACTTACATTTAATGGCTGTGTAAAAGAAACACCATTATCAAACAAATCAATATTAACATATTCTTTTGAAGATGTACTATCTCTGTGCAAACCTAGGAAAACTCTTTCGTTGAAGACGACATCCCGACTGCGAGTGACCTTTTTGGCGATGGGATCCCATAACCTGAATCCATATTGATCCTCGCCATACCCAACAAAGATACACTTCTGCGACTTGGGATCCAATTTGGATCGTTTCTCATGAGGAATAAGAGCAAACGCTTCACATCCGAACACCCATAGATGACTATAAGAAATACGCTTGCCCAACCACCTTTCCTCGGGAATGTCAAGATTTAACCGAGATGAGGGAGCTCGATTAATGAGGTAAACTGCTGTGTTGCAAGCTTCTGCCCAGAATTCTTTTCCCAGTCCAGCATTGGAAAGCATACACCGTGCTTTTTCCAAAATCGTTCTATTTAGCCTCTCCGCAGCCCCATTTTCTTGCGGTGTATAAGGAACAACTTTGATTCTTCGAATACCATTGTCAGCACAAAAACTATCAAACTCTAGTGAACAAAATTCGCCGCCATTATCAGTTTGCAAACACTTGATATTATGCCCACTCTGATTTTCAACTAGAGCTTTAAAATTTTTGAACTTGCTGAACACTTCAGATTTTTTGTTAAGCATAAAAATCCAAACTTTCCTAGTGCAATCATCAAGGAAAGTTAAAAAATAATTAGCACCTCCAAGAGAAGTTACCTCAGTTGGCCCAAAAACATCTGAATAAACCAGCTCCAAAGGTGAGGTGTTCTTCTCATGACCCGTCTTTATGAAGCTGATCCGCTTCTGCTTGCCGTAGAGACAATGTTGGCAAAAATCCAAATCCACGGATTTCAACCCCGGTAGTTGTTCTCTTTTGATCATGACTTCAAGACCTTTTCTACTCATATGTCCAAGCCGTTGATGCCACAGCTCAGTTTCGCTGTCCGTCACTGTCATAGCAGCTCCCACTTGAGAGTCATTCTCAAAAACATATAAACTGCCCTCTCTATTTCCTTTGGCAATCTGCATGACACCTTTAGTAACCTTCCATGAATCTGGATAGAAGGTAGTATTGCAGCCTTGTGAGAACAATTGGGTTATAGAAATCAGATTCTTTTTCAGTTTTGGGACATGCCTAACATCTTGCAAAAGCCATTTGCTTCCATTTTTAGATTGTAGGAGAACATCACCTTTACCAATGATGTCCAATGAATTGTTATCCCCCAAGTAAACCTTCCCGAACTGTCCTCCTTGATAATTAGAGAAGGCATCCGTGCAAGAGGTGGCATGAAAGGATGCGCCCGAATCTAGAACCCATGAATCTGAAGTGGTTTCACTTACGGACAAAACCAAAATATTATCACCCTTGTCATAAACAGCATTGACCTCGCTGTCTTTAACCTTCTCTTGCGCCTTCTTATAGGAATAACAATTTTTCTTGGTGTGACCGGGCTTACCGCAGAACCAACAGTCGCCAACTCTACCTCTGGATTTTGACCTCTTTGCTGATTTTGATCTTCTTCTGTTATTGTCTTTGCCTCTATTCTGAGGTCTTCCTCTACTAACAGCGGTTAAGGCTTCACCGGAAGATATCTCTTGGTTCTTTCTACGCATATCTTCACTAAGGAGTGTAGCTGCTACGTCATCAAACACCAATTTTGTTTTGGCTGAAGCTGAAGTACTTATGGCCATCACGACACCTTCCCAGCTGTTGGGCAACAAGCATAGCAGCAAGATTGCTTTAATTTCATCTTCCAACTTTATCTCCACCGAAGTCAGTTGGGTAAGTAATGTATTAAACTCATTCAAATGGTTAGACATAATTCCGCCTTCTTTCATTTTCAGGTTATAAAGCTTTTTCATGATAAAAACTTTATTAGATGCTGAAGCCATCTCATACATCTTACAAAGTTTATCCCACAGCTCCTTCGAAGTCTTCTCTGCTGAAACATTAAACAACACATTGCTGGACAGCGAGAGGAAAATCGTAGCTCTTGCCTTCTTATCCATCTTGTCCCACTCTTCATCCGTCATTGAGCTTGGTTTCTTTGCTACCCCTTCAAGCGCAAGTGAGAGGTCTTGTTTTATCAGCAAAGACTCCATATGTACTTTCCACAGTCCAAAATTCTGACCGGAGAACTTCTCAATCTTCGGTTCCTCCATGGCTCGAAAATCCAACACCGATTTTCGCAATCAGCTATACCGTCACCGTACAGCTCTGATACCAATTGTTAGGACTGAAAGTAAAACTCAATTGCAGAAAGAGAAGTAAAAACAGCGCACGGATGTAATTAGAAAGCAAACAGAAAATGAGACACCAGATTTATCGTGGTTCACCAAACTTGGCTACATCCACACTGAGCAGAGGAATTGTATTGATAATCGAATTGTGTTTTACAATGAGATATCAAGCATATATAATGCTTCGTTATACATCACAAGAGGAATGTGAAAGGTCAAGCAATTGGCGGGAAAAGATGTGTCCGTTGGTCTTCATTTCCTTACAATGTTCAACCTATGATATATTGATAAACATGTTCTTATTTAGTTAATTCAAATTCTTTAAACATCACATTTAGGTTTTATTTTTTATTCATCTTTTTACAATTATGAAAAATGTTTTTTATTTTGTAATAAAGTAAATATTTACTTTTTAGATTTTAATAAATTTGTAAAATAACAATTTTAATTCTGCTAGAATGTACCTTTTCAAACAAATAAGAAATGTCATTGGGGAGAGTAGGTTGGACATAAGTTTAATAGGTGTTAAATTTTTTAAAAATTATTAGCAGTGAGCAAACCTAAAATTTTAAGCTTGGAAATTTTAAGAAGGGGGTGCTCTTATGAATTTTTTTTAGATACAATTCTAATTTATACTGTAGCAGATTTTTCATCATCCTATGAAAAAGGGCTTCCTGTGAAGTTGTTGCAAATCACTACAAAAAAGTTTTTTTCTTTTTTTAAAAAAAGAGGCAAAACCTCAGACATATATTGATATATCAAATATATGCAAATTACAAAATGGGGTGAGGGAACCCCTTGAGAGAAAGCAGAGCCACGGTCACCAACCAGAACCGTCAAAAAACAAAAAACAATAGTCATCGAGCCCATCTGTCAGCTTGAATGGAGTGTAACACACCTCGACGTCACCTTAGCATTAAAGAACCCCAGGAGAGGATCGCTGGCAATCCTCACTCACAGCTGTTGTCAAGAAAAAAGGTTGAGTAACATTTGTGGCTTTTGACAAGGCCTAAAAGCGACTGTTAGAAATTGAGAGGACAATAGTCAACGGATAGGTAGAGGTGAAGGGCTGTCAAAGGAGATCAAGGATTCAAGCAAGGCTGGGTGTGGAAGAGAATTATGATCAAAGAGCGTTTTCTGATCCTCCTGATCTATGGCTGAATTTGCAAGCCAGTCTGCCACTTTGTTTCCCTCCCTGTAGCAATGGGTGATTTGAAAAGAATGGACCAATTGTCTACTTTTTGTTTTTGAAGAGCTAAGATGATAATGAGGGGGCGTCACCTTCTATTGCAACCATTTTGAAGCCTTTTTCTATAGCCAGTTGAAGGCCGTGAAGTAAAGCAAAAGCCTCAGCCATGTTGTTCGTTCCTACTGGGAGTTTCTTTGCTTTTGCCACTAAGAGTTCCCCTCGAGCATTTCTAATGATACATCCTAAACCTGACGGGCCCGGATTCCCTTTGCAAGCCCTATCGAAATTAATTTTTACAAAAGGAGAGGTGGGTGGAAGCCATTTGATGGTGGATCTATCTACTTTCGGATGATGAGAGGAAATACCACCATTGGAAGGAAAGTTCTGGAGTTCTTTCCACTGGGAAGAAATAAAACAATCCCAGTTGGTCCATGCGTATTCTTTCCTAGGCGATCTGTTATGTTTGGCAATCACTGTTTCTGAGATAAGGGCTTCCATGTCCTCCCAAAGCTCTTCCAAGCCCTTTGCATAACTCTGAAAAACTCTAGAATTCCTTTCTTTCCATAGCAGCCACAACACTATGGAAGGACTAACTATCCAAACCAGATGAAAATAAACTTCTTTGAAGAGAAAAGGCCAACTTTCCAGCCATTAATTCAAGGTCTCGGGAATTGGAGAATACCAATTGAGCTTCACCATTAAACGTCCCCAACAAGCATGACTGAATTTACACCTCAGCAGAAGATGGTCAATTGATTCTTTCTCTTCTTGGCAGAAGACACAATCAAAGTTTAGACCTATAGATAATCTTTCTAGTCTGTCGCTCGTCAAAATCTTCCTGTTGATCACCAGCCATGTAAAAATACTCGCCCTTGGAAGAACGGGGTCACTCCAGCATAAACTGGTTGGCCACTCCACCTTTGGTTTCGAAGAGAGGAAATTATATCCAAATTTCTCTTTGTAATTCCCCGAACCATCTCCTGTCCAGATCAGCTCATCCTCCTTTGGAGAGAAAAATAAAATTCTATCCTGCAAGATCTTTGTCAAGGCGTTTTTCTGATCCTGAGGGAAATTGCAGTTTTCAAAACTTTTCCAAGATATTCTTGAGGGAACTGTTCTGGTGTCCATCGTGAAATAATTACATACCTTCACTCCCCAGAAGGTTTTGAGGAAGGCAGCTGCCTCCCTGAAGTTGCCTAGAGAAGTTATTTTCGGCCACCCGTTCCAAGAGTCATCCCAAAAGGAAGCTTTCTTTCCATTGAAAATGGTCCAACATAGCCTTGGGATAATGACTTCTTGGCATTTGACGATAAAATTCCATATAGAAGAACCTTTTGGAGGGTTGGCGACGGTGAAGATCCTCTTTGGCTTTTGAGAATCTAAGTACTTTCTTTGCATTATTTTCGCCCATTTGGCCTGTGGATTCTTGTACATTTTCCAAGCTAGCTTTGCCCCCAATGCAACATTATGAAGCTCTGTGTTAAGGACTCTGGCACCTCCTTGAGATTTTGGTGTGCAGATCGTGTTCCAGGCTATCAGGTGAATTTTCTTTGTGTCTGAAGTGCCTTGCCAAAGGAATTTCCTGCAGATTTTGCCTACATCTGAAACTACTCCTCTTGGAATTTGGAGGGAAGAGAGCATGTAGACCAGAATGGCTGTAAGCATTGACTTGATTAGGAGAAGCCTGCCTACTAGGGACAACCAGCTCCCCTTCCAAGCACAGATCTTTTGTGTCATGTTTTCTATGATCCCATTCCAAAGTTCTTTTCTGTGTCTACCATTAAAAAGAGGGACACCTAAATACTTCCCTGGGAGTGATTCCAACTTGAAGTTGAGTAAGGAAGCCAATTCCATTTGTCTGTGAAGTGAAACGTTGAAGAAGTACATTTTGGACTTGTATGTGTTCACCAACTGACCTGAAGCTTCACAGTAGGTTGCGAGAATTTGTTTGACCGCAGTAGCTTCTTTTTTATTGGCCCAACTGAAGAGGATCGTGTCATCAACAAAGAGTGTGTGAGTTAAAGGGTCATTAAGAGCCTTCAACCTAATCCCTTTCCATATCCTATTATGGGCTGCTTCTTTAATCAGCCAAGTGAGCCTCCGTCATCAATATGAAGAGATAGGGGGACATGGGATCGCCTTGTCTTAAACCTCTCGAGGTCTGGAATGAGGTAGACTCCACTCTGTTTATAAGCACTGAACATGTCACCCCTATTATGCCAAAAAAAATCCATTTGACCCATCTTGAAGAGAAACCTAGGGCAAGAAGAACGTGATGCAAGAAGGCCCAGTTAACTCTATCATAGGCTTTGCTCATATCCAGTTTTAGCACCATGCAAGGCATTCTGTCCCTTTTTAAGGAGTGGATAATTTCATGGGTAAGTAAATCTTCTTTGGCAGTCTCCTTTCTAGGCACAAAGCCCCCTTGTTCCTCTGAGATAATTTGTGGGAGGAAGCTGACCAATCTCAATGCAGCTGCTTTGGAGATTATTTTGAAAATGAAGTTGCAAAGGGAGATAGGCTTGAATTCTTCGAAAGAGGTGGGGGTACTTACCTTTGGAATCAGAACTAGATTAGTCTTGTTGAATTCTTTCAGAACATTACCAAACTTCCTTGATTCCTCAACTGCTAGGAAGACGTCTTTCCCCACAAACTCCCAGCACCTTTGAAAGAAAGAACTAGTCCAGCCATCCGGGCTCGAGGCTTTGCTTCCATCCATGGTGAAGACTGCCGATCTCACCTCCTCCAGGGTAAATTCCCTCATAAGGTCCCTGTTGATGACTTCAGATACTCTTATAGGCAAGTTGAAGTTTCTAAGAAGTCGTGAAGGGTCCCCACAATTGTTGGAGAGCAGATTTTCAAAGAAGATTTTTGCTTTAGATTTGATAGATTCCGGATCATGGAGGAAAGAGCTGTCATCTTTCTTGATACAATGAATGGAGGCCCTTTGTCTCCACAATTTAGTCGAGAGATGGAAAAAGAGGTATTGCGATCACCCTCTTTTAACCAAGTTTCTCTCGACTTTTGGCGCCAGTAGATTTCCTCCCGGAGGAGGATCTCTTCTAACTGGTTTTTTAGAGCTTTTTCTTTAAAATACAATGAACTATTCATACCAGACTGAATAATTTCCTTTTCCACCTCCTCTGCTTCCTTTAAAATTCTGCTCTTTTCAAAGAAGATATTTTTGAAATGATTTTTATTCCATTCACAAATCCGTGATCTCAGGAAATCCAATTTTTTGGCTAGCTGGAACATTCTGGACCCACGAACAAAGGGTGTTGACAGCCACCAAGACTTAACCTTTGGAAGAAAATCGACATCTTTGAACCACATCTCTTGAAATTTAAAAGGACTTTTACCGGTTTTGCAATTCCTGCCAACTACCAAGGTGACCGGAAAATGGTCGGATCCGAGAAGTGGTAGGATACGAGAAGAGAAACTCAGATTCCCGAGCAGACACTGAGAAGAGCATAAAAATCTATCAAGTCTCTCTGCTATCTTAGAAACGTCATCCCTCTTATTAGTCCAAGTAAAGCACCCATTCACAGGTTTGCAATCCATGAAACTATTCGAATCAATGAAGTCCTTGAAGTCCAACATGGCCTAGGATTGAAGAGGCTTGCCGCCCATTTTCTCAGACACATCTAGTATAACATTGAAATCACCTCCTAGAATAACCATATCTTGTCTTAGCATGAGCAAAAGATTTGACAGATGTCTCCATAAGAGAAGTTTTTGTGTGGAGTCAGAAGGACCATAAACATTCATTACCCAAAGATCTTTCCCCAGAAGGAGTCCCGGGAATTTCCCTAGAATCCAATTCTCCCTGTTTCCTATCACTTCAAATCTGGGGAGTTGTTTTTTCCAGAGGACTACTAGCCCCCCAGAGGCACCGCAAGCTGGAATGAGTTCAAAATCCCAATTTTTCCATTTTCTGAAGAAGTAATCTCCATTATCTGAAGATAATTTTGTCTCTCGCAGCAAAAGAATATCTACTTTCACGCCTTCAAGCTGATGCTTGATGAGGCGTGCTTTGTTAGGGGCGTTGAAGCCCCTAACATTCCACGTGAGGAACTTCATTGTACCTGAGGGGAGCTCTCAACTCCCCTCTTCTTAAAAGATTTAGTTGCTTCCACTTCCCCTCCTTCTTGGGCATCTATGGTTCCTTTAGTTTTCTTTTGTCGTAGACTTCTTCTGGAAGGGCTCTTTTTCTGAGTTCTTTGAACCAATGGGGTCTGAGAAATGTCGAGCTTATTAAGGCCTCTCTGAGCTTCTTCCTCATGCAAGACTTCCTCTGCCAAGTCTTCGAAGATGGTGGAAGTTGCCTTTGCTAACACTTCCTCATAAAGGTCTTGGAGCTTAACATCTGAATTGATCCCTTCTTCTGGTATAGCAGTGGAATCGTTAGGAGATTCACCCCCCTGAGGATTCTGTACCTTCTTAGAACGGTGGGGGAATGGTTCAGAGATACCTCTTGGTTCAGGTCCGTCTATGGGGGGGGCCTTCAGTCCGTCTACCTCTGTATGGTGTTCCAATTTGACAGGGTCCTGCTCTCGTTGGGCTAGGGTTTCAAGAGCTCTCAGCGGGACTTGCTGGGAAAAATCTTCTTCTTGTCTTTCATATGAATTAAAGAATTTCCTTTAGAGGACGTTCCTTAGAAGGGGCCATCTTAGGCTGAAGTTCTTCATCTGTGCCCTGAGCAAGCCTGGAATCTTCATTCCTGTCTCTATTGCGAAGGAAGTCATTCAATCTTTCAAGATCTTCTGGCTGTAACCCATCTTGTAGGAGGATCTCCTGAAGCCAAAAACTCTGTGAGGTTCTCAACTTTACTCTTTTGGGCAGAAGGTCCTTTCCTTCAGAAAAAATGCGGATACTAGGAGTGATGTCTATAAGGCTGGGCATGGGTATGTCCACTTCTGGGCAAATTCCTAGAGAATTGCCTATACTTCTCAAAGTATCCATATCTCTATATTCAAGGGGGAGATATGGGAGTTGAATCTAGAAAGGGACTATGGGGAGGATTTCCCTCCCAACATGGAAGCTAGGTTTCCATGTACCTACAAAAAAAAAATGGCCGTTTGACCAAATTTCCAAAGTTTCTTGTTGAGGACTCTATCTCTTTCGTCCTTGGTCAAGAAAATGAAACAGAAGAAACCATTTCCTAGTTCACAAGACTCATTTACATCTGGCCAGGTCTTCTGATACCACTCTTTTAAATCTTCCAGATTGAAGTGAGGAGATAACACATTATCTATGAGAGCTGTATTATTGAGAGTGGAAGCTTTTTCAAAAACTTTTCCTTCAGTCTGGTCCAAGAAAAATTTCTGAAATTCCGGCCGCCTGATGACTTCTTTGTAGACTGGGGTCCATGCTTTCTTTTGTTTGGCCTGACGCCCTGAATTCCTGGGTTTCTCTTGAAATGGTCAATACTTTTTCAAAGCCCTGGCATCCTGGAAGCGGGCAGCCTTTGGGTTGAACTCAGAACGTTTATAAATGCGGTGCAGCTCCTTTTTCTTGTGATCAGACCGAAGTCCCTTCTGGAAATCTCGGAAGGCAGCATCTTGAGGTTTCAACGCCCCACTGGAGCACTGAGCAATGTTGACTGAAGACTCTTTCTCCCATCGTTTGGAGCGCGATGCGGTCCAGTGGGAGGGATGGTCCCTTTTTACAGTATTGTCCTCAAAATGGACCCTTCTAGTGTCTTTGCGAGGGGTCCAATCTCCATTGAGCCGAGCACCATTCAAATTTCTGTGAAGACCGCCAAACGAATTACGAGACATAAGGGCCGTTCTGTAAGCCATCAGAAGACATTTATCTAGGTCATTGATAGATAAAGTTCGACCAAGGGAAGAGCATTCGACCGATAGGCAGAGGCAGTTACAGGGAACAGGGTCCACCAGGTAGTTGAGGAGCGAAAACTAGATGGCTCCAATAGAAAGTATCACTACAAAAAGTTAAGAGGACTTAGAGTAGAGCCTGGAGAAGAAGGCTTAGATGATGAGAAAGGTTTACTCTTTCTATAATTCATTGCTAAATCAAGGTTACTAATTTCAGCACTTCAACTATTGGTGTTTTTGTAAGAATGAAGGATTTTAGGTCGGTTTTGTTAGATAAAAAAGAAAAAATCACCGATCTACCTCTAGATAATGGAGTCATCTCTATATTACATGGATGTCAAGATTTGGAGCATTGACACAAACGTAAGGTGGATGCATAAATACTACCCTACTATTCTCTTGCTGGAATGAGATTAAATAATCCGAGAATAAATAATCCAGAGTATGCATTTCAACTACCATGATTGTGTCACGGAACATATTACAGTATGAAAGGAAAGGAAAGGAAACGATCCAGGCAACTGTTGTAAATATTAATCATTACCGGTTAATATTTGTAGGTTTGATAGTTCTCTTCTCTTAATTAGTTTCCTCTCAGAATAACCTGACAATGGAATCAGAGCATAGGAAATCAAATATATCAAAGGAGAAGAGACTGCTGTCATGTAAGTGGGTAGTCTTTTTTAGAAATAGATTTGTACTGGTGAAGCCATAAAAAATAAGTGGGTTGTCTTTTTTTTTAAAAGAAAAAACAACCAAATCTTAGAGCAGGTAAGGAGTCCAACACCTACAATTCGTGCACTCTTCTTAAATATCATTCATTTTAATGATCAAACTGTTAAAATGAATAATATTTAAGAATACAGTCAAAAATTTTAAATATGTATAAACTAAAGAAAAGAGGGGACGCAAATAAAAGTATAGACATGATACGTAATGGGTGTATGAACTTTTTAGAAGTTGTTCTCCCATACAAAGCAGTACGTCCAAAATATGCATATCAACAAATAAAAAAGGGGAACAAACAAATTCTTTTTTATAAGGGAAGCAGAGATATTGTAAATATTGTTCTCCTATTATTAGTTCCTGCCTTTGGCAGGATTACTTATGCATCCATCTGATGCAATTAATTTAATTTAGTTGACCAATAGGAATCCAGTATTAAATTCATTTGGCAAAATCTTAAAGTTGAAATTTAATTTTTTTATTTACTGATTTAATAAATGCAATTTATCTTTTCTGCAATTGGTCAATTGGGTGAACAGTAATGAACAAAAATAGGATTTTTATTTTTTAATTATATTAAAATTCATGACTATAGTTAAAACTAGCAATGATATGGTACATAAAATCATCATTACCAGATATTAATGACATGGGTTTTAATAAAATAGTTTGTAAATACATGACCCACAATAACACGGGACCTACGAAACATAAGGGGTTACGTAACCCACAATAAATGGAGATGCCCAACCAGACCGGTCCCACGAGCACTTCTCCCAAGTCAATCAAACGTTTGCAGATAAACTTTGGGCTTTATTCAAAATAATAATATTAATAATAATTTATATCCCATTAATAATAATTTATATCCCACGCCCTAAAAATGAGTTAATTAAATTTGTTCATTGGCTAAACGTGATTTGCGAAGTTAAGCCCTTGGCGTTCTTGACCGGGGACTTGCTTTAGAAGACTTTTACAACCATGAAATTTCCTATGTGGGGTACTAAAATTTTGACCATGTACTTTCCAAGTGTGTCACTCAAAGGGTTTTGTAGAACGTTGCCTAAATACTTTGAATCATTTTTATAAAGATTTTTTTTAATACACTCTTTGTTATTGTCCACACTACTAGAGACCATGTGTGGGTCCATGTTAAGATTGGTATTCAAATGGAATATTGGCCTTAGTCGATACAATTATAATTATACTCTTTTTAAACAATTTCTCAATAGCTTAAATAGTTTCGTGTGGTACTTTACTGGCCCTATTTTGGTAAATAGTAGGCATTCAGGTAACTAATTGTTTTTGTTCATACGATTTTTTTCAGACGTTTTTGTTAATCTTTTACGAGATTTTTTGTGATTATACATGTAGCCAAATTTTCCATTTTGAGCCTCAACAACTCAAAATATAGTGATATCGAATTGTAATCGCCTTCTGTTGTGTTTCCATTCTTTACACTAAAAAAGTAAGATCACTTACATAGATCTTCCACTTAGATATGGATTAATATCACAAGGAAGGAAACCCTCATACAACCAAAACTAGGCTATCAAATGAAAGAAAACTAAACTCACAAAGACAAATTAAATAGTTCCTACATTAATCTAATGAGAGAAGAAATGCAATAAGATGCAAATCTAACAACTAATCAATAGAGAAAACACATTACATAAGATATATCCTGAGAAACCCTTTCTAAAATAATCTAGCCTCCAACACACACACAATGTATTATTCAACAATAAATATAGCTACAATACGATCTTAAGGTTTCAATGCTCCATCAAGAGAAAGAGTAGATTTCTAACCATTAGCTTCATGGAGTCAATCCAACAACATAACCCCAACAAAAATGAAACTAGGCTATCAAATGAAAGAAAACTAAACTCACAAAGACAAACTAAATAGTTCCTACATTAATCTAATGAGAGAAGAAATGCAATAAGTTGCAAATCTAACAACTAATCAATAGAGAAAACACATTACATAAGATATATCCTGAGAAACCCTTTCTAAAATAATCTAGCCTCCAACACACACACAATGTATTATTCAACAACAAATATAGCTACAATACGATCTTAAGGTTTCAATGCTCCATGAAGAGAAAGAGTAGATTTCTAACCATTAGCTTCATGGAGTCAATCCAACAACATAACCCCAACAAAAATGAAGTACGCAATAGCTTACCACCATCCCACACATCTAATATATATATGCAAGTCCAAAACCAAAAACCAAGGATAGTTTCCAAAAACCATGTGCTAAAACCATGACTGAATTCACCACCCAAATCAAGGCACAAAATCCAGTGCTCCACTAAACATAGGCATTAGTATTTTGGACTTATCCATTTTTTAGAAAGATGCTTTCATGTGTTGCCCAAAAATATTCCTTGATTTTCTACTTCACACTTAACTCCCAATTTTCAAGCTTTTTCTCAAAGTAATGCTTTCACACTTTACAAATGTCATAGTTGCTTTTAGCAACTTCTATGACACCAGGTGCTACTTACAACTTGTCAAATAAGCATTACATTTTACATTATCACATGAACAATTTCACATCAAATGGGACACCCTTCTCCATGTGGGCACATAATTAATTCAAATCTTAGGAAATTGCAAGGTGTATAACTCCTAAACCCAACATTGAAAAAGTCAAGATTTAACTCAAATTTAACTTTCTTGCATCACATGGTTAAATACCTCTAATCTAGATTATGACCTGCAAGTCTTTGCAATCATCCTTAATTTAGGTATAATTCTTCATGTTGATTGTGATAGATATTGAATTCAAGTGTTTGTTGTTCTTGATTCTATAAATTTATTCAAGAGAAAATCCTAAAGAAGCTCCCTAACTTGGACCTCGTCAATTTCTTTGTTCTAATTCTAAACATCCTCTATTGTCATTTGGTTGTGATAATGCTCTTCTGCCCCGCATCCCCGCACAAGAACCCTAGAGACCCTGTGGTGCTACGAGAAATGAAGGCACAAAAAATGAAATATTATTTAAACATTTAAACATTACGACTGCAGACCCCCACATTACCGCAGGAGAAATAAAATTTACATGCAGGAGTGCGGTGAATTTGGAAATTGCTCTACTTTATCGGCTTGCAACAACAGTTTACTTGCTAACATATTTTGTGGGGTTTTCATTTGGAAGACACCTTATAGTGGAGCATATGTTATTCATGACTTTATGTTTAATAAATAAGATATATCATTCTCTATGAGCTAACCTTGTACAAATTAATGCACATTTGAATCTTACAAAAGAGATATATCATAGCTTTAAGGTTAGACAAATCAACTTTCTATGGTTAGCTCACTAGCAAAGCTAAAGAGAAGCATTTGAAGCATGCCTAATCAGTTGTGTGTTACCCCCAATTCAAGGCACTAAATAAAACTATTAAGTTCACCAACCCACCTATAATTAGGTCCAAACTCAATATAAGTCATTACAAACTTGTATAGAAAATAAATGCTTGTTAGATAAATATCATTTTATAAATAAATTAATTCATAATAAACCATTATCATAGAATAAAGAGTTTGGATTGATAATGTTAAATAAATATATTTAACAAAGGGATCAGGGTAGTGATTTCTAAGAACCAATGTAAAGTATTCTTTTACAAACAATTCCCTATGATTCATTTTTATATTTAATGCTCAATAATTTGTGTTTTACTCTGGTTCAAATCAACACCTACAGAACTAAATTTTGTGCCCATAGAAATAAATCTTTTTTGCAAATTCAAACATTACTTGCATCAAATGATCTATGAAATTTTACTCACATAAGACCTATTTCCAATTACAATGTCATTCATTTTATTCAACATTACAATGGCAGGAACTTGACGCAATGCGTCTCTTGTTAGATATGTTCTACCAAGTCCCTTTATTGGATAGAGAAAAGTGGGAGAAAGTAGAAAGGGTATATGTAAAAGTACGTCTATACTCCAGGAATGACTGGAACTGAAGAGTACTTTTTGTGTTCTGTACAGTTTGTTGGACTTTATCAAATATTAAAAAGCATTTAGATATAAAGGAATGAGGAATGATGTGAGAAAATACAAGCTTCGAATTTAGTTATATAATCTAAGAATAGATGGATCCGTAACTAGCATCTATCAAAAGTTAAGGGTATTTTAATTCAACTGATTAATGTAGGTGAGATTATAACTAATAAAGATAGTCTCCATAACTCTTAATAGTATGCCAAAATCATTTGAGAATTTCAAGACTACACTCATACTAAGTGAAAATTGGCAACCCTAAAATTCAATGATCTAGACGACCTACTATTGCAACATGAGGAAATGTTTAATAGAGATAATGAAGTTGAATCAGCAAATACTTTTTCCTCTAAGTTCAAAGGTAAGAAGCCTCAATGACAAAGAAATGCTAATATGGATAATGATGGACAAAGGAAAGCAAGGGTTTGCTATTATTGCATTGAAGAACAATGTTTTAAAAAGAAGAAAGATATGAATAAAAATAAATAAGTATGATGGTTGATGTGGATACTGAAGATGATGAAAGTCACAGACTATTTTCAGCAGATGCCTCTAAATATATTCAAAATGATGATGTTTGGATTATCGATTCAAGTGCTACTCACCGCATGACGGGTAATGTTGTCAACTTGAGAAATTTAGTAAAGCAATCGAGAGACACGGTTACATTGGGAGATGATTCACAATTACATGTTGAAGGAGTTGGCAAAGCTCCTCTACATGTTGCAACTCAAGGTAAAACAAGTATTGATAATGTCTTATTTCTTCCAGGATTAAAGAAAAATCTTATCGATGTTAGTCAAATCATTGCCAAAAACATGAAAGTTATTTTTGAAAAAAGAATTTGTTAGGTGTTTGATAGTGAGGGAAAATTAGTATGTGATGGATATATGCAAGGAGGCCTATTTTATTTGAGGATAAAATCCTCTAAAGCTTTAGTTTGAAGTGTTGTTTCAAGAAATCAATTATGGCATGAAAGGCTTGGCCATATTAACCTTGAACTTCCACCCATCACTACAGAGAAGTGTTTTTGTGAAGCTTGTTTTATGGGGAAATAACGTAGAGAAAAATTTGATTCTAGAAGAGCTTGGAGAGCCTCCAAGAAATTGGAGTTAGTTCATTCTGATCTTTGTGGACCTATGAAGACAATTTTTGTAGGGAAATCTCGATATTTCATGACATTCACTCGAAAGGTCTGGGTGTATTTTTTGAAGAACAAGTTTGAAGCATTTGATGTTTTCAGAGTTTGTACACCAAGTTGAGAATGAAAGTGATCAAAAAATTAAAATACTAAGATCAGATAATGAGGGGAGTACAACTCAGATGAATTTATTATTTTTTGCAAACAAAAAGGAATATAAAGGCAATTCTCAGCTCCATATACTCCACAACAAAATGGAGTAGTTGAAAGAATGACTAAGACACTTTAACAAAAAGATAAATCCATGCTCAAGGCTTGTAATATTGAAGATAAATTATGGAGAGAAGTAGTTCATACATCTGCTTATTTGATCAATCGAAGTTTGACTAATAGCTTAGAAGGCATCTCTATAGGAAAAGAATGGTAAGGAAAGAAACCAATAGTCAACCATTTGACAATTTTTGGGAGCATTGCCTATAGATATATTCCAAAAGAGAAGAGAAGAAAATTTGATGCTAAGAGTCAAAAATGCATCCTGGTTGGATATGATGACTCTAGTCAAGCATATCGGTTGTATGATCCTAAGGTGAACAAACTTCACATCTCTAGAGATGTCAAGTTTGAAGAAGAGTGTCACCTTCTGAGTGTTCATGTGTTGACTTGATAGAAGAGAAAATTGATAGTGACAAATCATCATATTCACCCAAAAATGTGTAAGGAAGGTAGAGTAACAGAAACAACTTCGTACGCCAATCTTGAGGAGAGATATTATGCAAAACTTTAAAATTTGATCTAATAGTTACACAAATTCTAGAAACACATTCAAAAATAGAAAATAAACAATGAAACACATAACACCATATATACGTGGGAAAACCCTTTCGGGTGAAAAACCCCACACTCCAAAAGCTTGCTCAATGTATTTCAAATCCAACAACAAGATTACATACACCTGTAGAGCAAGTTTATTATAGGAGAAGAATTTTAGTAGCATTCCAACAGCATAACAATACCTACAAACTCACACATACAAACTACTCTTCAAGCCTTCAATTTATAGATCTCTTACAAACAGGAAACCATTCTGTGGTTTACAAACCATGTGCGAAACCTCTTATGAGGTGTAGTGCTCAAGAAAGTAAGATTCTGGTCTAAAATTAGGCTCTCACTTCCAAAATATTCTCCCCTATTTTTGACCCTTACAGTTGTCATAGAATCTGTCATAACACCTCGAAAAATAGTCCTTCCATGATATACTATCATGTGGGCATCTTTTGACAACTAATATTTCAATATTCAAAGTACCAACAATGTGTAACAATTGTAGGAAAATATTAAATGAAAAATAAATACTACAGGAAATATGCAAGGTTGAGACACCTCATTTTCCCAACATTCTCCCACTTGTCGGATACCTTGCAAGAGCCAAGGAAAACATACCATCATGGATCAACTGCTAGGGGCCGAAAGGCCCATAGACTTGGAACACCACTTGAATTTAGCTATGCTCACGGGCTTAGTTAATGTTAGGGTTAGCTGACAGAAGATATCAATTAAATGCAAATAAAGATTAAATAGAGGAATGAAAAATACATAGAAATAATAACATCGAGAGACAATTTTAATGTGGTTCACCCAAACTCGGGCTACATCCACCAACAGAGAGTCCAATATTATTATCCAGTAAATCAAACCGATTACAACCAGCAATCCCTGCAACTCAATACCGTTTCAAATGCTACAATACAATATCAATAGAAACCCTAACCCTTAGCAGCTTTTATCAAGCCTTATGTCGGTTACAAAAATAGGGTTTTTTTATGTCAGCCAATAGAAAAAATAACTCCTGACGTCTTAATAAAATAATAAAAATTGTGAGGTTTCGGGGGCACTGCCCCTGAGCCCCCGCGGGGGCGTTGCCCCTCGACCCTGCCCTATATGACAACATGGAGCGCGCCAGGGGTGTTGCCCCTGGACCTCGCAAGGGGCGCTGCCCCTCGACCCCGTCTTAGGGGCGCTGCCCCTTGACCCCATTAAATAATTTGGGGGGAAACCATGCTGATAAAAGTGGGGTAAATTTAACCTCCGAGTCTAATTAGGATCCATATAATAACAATTAATGCATATGCAACATTCGCCACTGTCTCTACCTTTTCCAGCTTCACCCTGCCATCCTTGACCATATTTGTCACGAAGTGATACTGAACATCAATGTGTTTGGTCATGACATGAAAAGTTGGGTTCCTTTCAAGGTAGATTGCACTTTGATTGTCGCAATAAATTGTAATTGCACCCTATTTCAATCCAATATCTAAACACAAACACTTCAGCCAAATGGCCTCTTCACATGCATGAGTAGCTTCCATGTACTCTGCCTCAGTAGTGGACAAAGCGACCATAGCCTATCGCTTGCTCATCCAATTGATTGCACCACCATTAAGAGTAAACACATATGCACTGGTGGACCTTCTTCTATTGACATCATCGGCCCAGTCTGAATCCACAAAACCACGAATACTCAAGGAATGTTGATCTCCTGTACCATGAAAACATATAGAGTACTCTGTTGTACCCCACAAATATCTGAAGACCCTTTTAATTGCATCCCAATGTACTCTTCCAGGATTAGACATAAAACGAAAAAGAACTCCTATTGCTTGAGCAATGCCTGGTCTTGTACAGACCATAGCATACATTAAGCTTCCAACTGCGCTTGAGTAAGGCACTTTGCTCATGCCTTGCATCTCCGATGGGGCTATAGGACATTGTGAAATAGAGAGATTTGTTTCCAAAGTAATAGGAACACAAAGTGGTATACAATACTGGATGTTAAACCTTTGCAAAACTGAACAAATGTACTTACCTCGGCCAAGCCATAGCTTTCTGTTCTCGCAATCACTTTTGATCTCCATCCCAAGTATGTGTTTTGCTACACCAAGATCTTTCATTTCAAACTTTGTAGAGAGCTGAGATTTCAATTCGTTAATCAAACCTTTGCCTTTCCCAATAAACAACATGTCATCAACATATAAAGCAATTACTAGGAAACAATCACCATCAGATTTAAAATATACACAGTGAACAGATTTAGATCGCACAAATCCCAAACTCAACACATATGTATCAAACTTCTGGTACCACATCCTAGGACTTTGTTTAAGGCCATACAGATATTTATTTAACTTACAAACCAACTTGCTTTTACCTTTCACCATGTAGTGCTCTGGTTGTGTCATATAGATTTATTCCTCCAAATCACCATGAAGGAAAGTAGTTTTCACATCCATTTGTTCGAACTCTAGGTCATAAGTTTCTGCAATAGATAATAAAAACCAAATGGATGTCATTTTAGCAACATGAGAAAAGATCTCACCGTAATCAATACCCTCAACCTAAGAGTATCCCTTAGCAACCAATTGTGCCTTATACTTTTCAACATTTCCATCTGAACAAATCTTTTTCTTAAACACCCATTTACATCCAACTAGTTTCCCTCCTTTAGGCAATGGTACTAAGTCCCATGTATCATTTATTTCAAGGGCTACCGTTTCTTCATCCATGGCTATTTTTCAAGACTCTGCATCATTCATACCCAAAGCCTCTTATACAAATCTCGGTTCATCAATGTTAGTACTCAAAGCAAATATACACTTCCAATCATCAGGTGAATACCCATACCTTTCAGGTGGTTGCCTATGTCCTATAGACCTTTGAACAAGTTGAGGTGGAGGATCTTCCACTTCTTCCTCCTCTTCTTCCTCTTCTGAAGATTCATAACTTGACGAGTTCTCTTCAACTTCTGGTCTATCTTGGGGTCTTGATTCAATTTTCTTAGGCGTAGAAGGAAGTTGAATCACATCCTTTTTCTATTTTATTTCTTTATGCTATTCTAGCTGAAAAGTAACAAGAGAAGATTTAGTCTCTCTAAAAATAACACTTCTGGAATAAATTACCTTTTGTACAATAGGGTCCCAAAGCTTTTATCCTTTCACACCATAGCTATAGCCGATGAAGATACATTTGACAACCTTAGAATCCAACTTTGTTCTCTTCTCCTTAGGCACATGTGCATATGCCTCACAACCAAAAACTCTCAGATGTTTAAGTGAAGGCTTTTTCCTTGACCACACCTCCATTGGCGTTTTATCAACAAGCGTTGATGTAGGAGATCTATTGATCAAATAACATATTGTTGGCAACAACTTCAGCCCAAAATGTTTGTTCTAGACCAAATACACTCAACATGCTCCTAGCCTTCTCCATCAATATTCTATTCATTCTTTCTGCAACTCTATCCTGCTGAGGAGAATACAGAGTTGTCTTTTGTCTTTTAATCCCATAATCTATCAAAATCTACAGAACAATACTCACCACCATTGTCAGTCCTCAAACATTTAATTTTCTTTCCAGTCTAAGTTTCTATCATAGCCTTGAACTCCTTAAAATGACTGAAAACTTTAGATTTACTCTTTAAAAAATATACCCATGTTCTCCTACTGAAATCATCAATGAAAGTAACATAATACACTGATTTACCAATAGAAGCAACATCAACAGGACCAAATACATCCAAATGGATTAGATCCAAGATACATGAAGACTTATGAGAAGATGAGTAAAACTGAATACGGTTTTGTTTGCCATAAATACAGTGTTCACAGAAATTAAACTCTAGATTGCAATCATTTAACCTGTCAACAAGGTTCTTATTCTTCAGGGATTTTAAACCCTTTTCTCCAATGTGGCCAAGCCTCTGGTGCCAAAGCATAGTCTTCTCTATAGAAAGTTTTGTATTTGTAGATAGAGCACCCTTAGGTACCCAAAATGAATGACCATCCACTATAGAAGAAACCTCTCTTTTACACAATGAATCATTTAAAGGTTTGGTCTTTACAGAAGCACTATTGCACTCTATTGTGCATGCATTTAGTTTGAATAGTGTGCCAATCTTGACACCCCTTGCAATCACCATAAAACCTCTTACCAATTTCACATCTGCATCATAAAAGATAACTTGTACTCCTGACTCAATCAACTTACTAACAGAGTTTCTTTCCAATCTAAGAACATGCAACATACCTTTCAATACTTTTACTGTACCATCAGGAAGTCTAATCTTAACATTTCCTTGGCCAACAATTTTTAAAGAAGAGTCATCACCCAGATACACCTTATCTCCATCAAAAATTTCATATTCAGAAAAATAGTTTCGATTTGAGGTCATGTGAAACGATGCACCTAAGTCTATTAACCAGGCACTTCTTTTGCACAAGTTGCCAAAGCTGCTATAAGGGCCTCACCATCCTCCTTTTCAGAATCTGAATCAGAGTCAAACTTGTTTTTCTTTTTCTTCTTCTCCTCCTTACATTATTTCCAGAGATGACCAGGTTTTCCACAATTCCAGCAAATAATTTTGGACTTTCCAGGAGACTTAGATCTCCCTCTAGACTTAGATCTTGATTTGTCTTGTTGCTTCTTGCCTTTTTCTTTGCTTCTACCTCGAACATTTAGAGCCTCTTTTGAACAAATGGAGACCTTCCTTCTCATCTCTTCCAAAAGAAAGGATCCAACAACATCTTCAACTTTCAAGGTGACAGAGGTACTGTTAGCGTCAGTTTTCGCCCATGACTAACGAGGAAATGTTCATGCAATAAGCTAACTAAAGTGAACAACAAAAGACTATGGTAGTTCATCTTTGACTCGCAATCTTGTATGGAGCTGCATGTTGATTTTCTAGTTGGTAGTTACCATTCTAGATGGCTCATCTCCTGCTATATATTGTACTCGTTCTTAAGTTAATTAATGATTTATTCACAGTTTATCTTTCATCTCAATTTGTGCAATCATGTAATTTGCAGCTCTACCAGTATTCCTAGTTTTCACAGGTTTAGCTAAAATGTAACATGGTATTAGAGCTGAGTATGGTACGAGTGCAAATTTGTTTGTATATTGTGCAAATTTATTGCATGTTTAGGAGTGATCTACTAATGGAGCGATTGATCTATCTTTTGCAAGCAAGTTCTCTTCATTCTGCAGGCAGATTTCTGTGAAGATTTTCACCATAATGGAGGTAGATGTAAACCTTTGTTTCTAGATGCATGCATGTTTTTTCCCCTAATTTTTCTTTGCATGCTCTTTTCTTTCTTCCTTATTGATTCTTTAAAAATTGTACGTACTTTGCGAGCATCACATGATAAAGATCTTGGAAAATTTGGAGCTTTGTAAAAATTAAACTTATATAAAGTTCCATATGGGGGTTTCTACTTAAAGCATCTAGTATAGGTTTCTTTCATTTTGCTTCTGAATAAACAAACTTAGAATATTAAAAGTTCCTAATTAACCACCAAGATCCGCACTGTTCCTCCAATCGGTAGCCAAAAGTGTTTTTTTGTTCTAAATTTTTGTCTACATGAGATTCCAGAGTCGCATCCTCGTGTGCTTCCAGAGTTTCTTTCTAGCAGGGTTCCTACTACATGAGCTTCCAGAGTCGCATCCTCGTGTGTTTCCAAAGTTTATTTCTAGCAGGACATTATTGAGCATTGGATAAACAATGGCATCATCCCAACGAGAGGGCATCTTTACAGTTCTTCAGCAGTTGCAAATTTCTTCTTTAGTTTGACTAAATGGTTAGGAGTTTTTCTCACTTGGGTTTTCTTCTTTCCTCTTTTTTGTCTCCTTAGACAGACTTAAGGGCGAGTGTTAGCATCAGTTTTCTCCCGTGAATAACAAGGAAATGTTCATGCAATAAGCTAACTAAAGTGAACAACAAAAGACTACGGTAGTTCATCTTTGACTCGCAATCTTGCATGGAGCTGCATGCCGATTTTCTAGTTGGCAGTTGCCATTCTAGATGGCTCATCTCCTATTATATATTGTACTCATTCTTAAGTTAATTAACGATTTATTCACAATTTATCTTTCATCTCAATTAATTTGTGCAATCATGTAATTTGCAGCTCTACTAGTATTCCTGGTTTTCACAGGTTTAGCTAAAATTTAATAGGTACTCCCAATAGCTATGACCATAAAATCCCATGAATCAGGTAATGAACAAAGCAGTATCTGACATTTCTTGTCTTCATCCATCTTGACACCAACTGATGTCAACTGAGCCACCAACATGTTGAAAAATTCTAGGTGCTCAGAGATCCATCCACCTTCCATTCTCAAGGAATATAAATTTTCCCTAAGAAAGATTTCGTTGACTAAAGACTTAGCCTGATAAATTTCACTAAGTTTCTTCCACAATAACTTTGATTTCGTCTCTGCGCACAGACATTAATCAATACAGAATCTACAAGGCACAATCTTATCAAACCCTTAGCTTTATGGTCCATTATATCATATTGTGCAGTTGCGGTTACATTTGTGGGTCTCTATGTATTGGGATCCATGACACCCCACAAGTCTCGATCCACTAACAGATCTTCCATTTTCATCTTCCACAGCTCAAAGTTGTTGCCAAGAAATTTTTCAACCTCCATTCTCCTAGATGTGCTTGCCATCTGAAAAATGCTTGAAACAAGATCACAAAGTATTCTCTACACAAGCTCCCACTCAAACCTTAATTAGCACAAAAAACCCAACAACCCACAACTGAAACCAAAGGTGATTAGGCTTTAATGCCACTTGTAAGGAAGTTAGAGTAGCAGAAACAACTTCCTATGCCAATCTTAAGGAGATATATTATGCAAAACTTTAAAATCTATCTAACAGTTACACAAATTCTATGAACACATTCAAAAACAAAAAATAACTAATGAAACACATAACACCAGATATATGTGGGGAAAACCCTTTCGGGTGAAAAAACCCACACTCAAAAAGCCTGCTTAATGTATTTCAAATCCAACAACAAGATTACATACAATTGGAAAGCAAGTTTATTACAAGAGTATCACCAATAAACAATTCTAGAAGAATTCTGGCAGCATTCCGGCAGCATAACAGTACCTACAAACTCACACATGCAAACTACTCCTCAAGCCTTCAATTTATAGACCTCTTACAAACAGGAAACCATTCTGTGGTTTACAAAACCATGTGCAAAACCTCTCATGAGTTGTAGTGCTCAAGAAAGTAAGATTCTAGTCTAAAATTAGGCTCTCACATCCAAAATATTCTCCCCTATTTTGACCCTTACGGTTGTCATAGAATCTGTCATAACACCTCTAAAAATAGTCCTTCCATGCTATACTATCATGTGCACATCTTTTGACAATTAATATTTCAATTTTCAAAGCACGCAAAATGTGTAATAGCTTTAGGAAAATATTAAATGAAAAATAAATACTACAGGAAATATGCAAGGTTGAGACACCTCATTTTCCCAATAAAATGTTGAGCCAGAATCATAAATTCCTATTGAATACATAGAAGAAAGAGAAGAAATTGATGAGCCAAATTCAAGCTCATTGTCTACTCCACAATCTAATGTTCCTCTAAAGAGATCAGAACGAGCAAGGAGAACACCCATCTAATTACAAGACTATGAGGTCAATTATGCATTAATGACAACTATTCTAAGTGCTAATGAACCAAACACTTTCAATGAAGCAATAAAGGAAGAAAAATGGAGAAATGCTATGGATCAAGAGATAGATTCAATTCATAGGAACCAAACATAGGAGTTGGTTCCTTTACCCATTGGAAAGAAAGCCATTGATTTTAAATGGGCATTCAAAATCAAGTTTAAATCCGATGGTTCAATTGACAAGAACAAAGCAAGATTGGTGGCTAACGGCTATAAAAAATTGAAGGTGTTGATTATGAGGAAACCTTTGCTCCAATTGCAAAGATTATCAATGTTAGAATGTTGATAGCACTTGCTTCCCATCACAGTTGGGAAATCTATCAAATGGATGTCAAAAGTGCATTCCTGATAGAGATTTGACAGAGGAGGTATATGTCACACAACCTCCTAGTTTTGTTGAAAAGGAAAGGAACACATGGTATGTCGCTTAAAAAAGACACTATATGGTTTGAAACAAACTCCATGAGCTTGGTATTGAAATTTTGATAAGTACTTTCTTCAAAGGGGATTACAAAAATCTGATGTTGATCCAAATTTATACATTATGAATTCTAATCACAAGATATTGTTCATTGTGTTGTATGTTGATGATTTGCTCATTACTGGGAATAATCAATCACTTATACATGATGTGAAAGAAGATATGAAGATCAATTTGGAGATGTCTAATCTTGGATTAGCTTATTACTTTCTTGGAATTGAAGTGTGGCAAACACCTAGAAAAATATTTCTCTCAAATGAAGTACACTAAAGAAATTCTCACACGGTTCAAAATGCAAGACTGTAAATCTTCATCAACACCAATGGAGACATGAACCAAATTGACTAAAGACCCAAATGGTATATCAATTAATGAAACATTATATAGGAGTTTGGTAGGAGATTTGATTTATTTGACTACTACTCATCCCAACATATCTTATCCGGTTGGAATCTTGTCTCGATTCATGGCTTATACCAAACATAGTCATTAGTTAGCTACAAAGTGAGTTTTGAGATATCTTCAAGGAACACAAAATTTTGGATTGGAGTATTTGAAAAATGAAGATTTCAAACTTGTTGGATTTTTAGATTCAGATTGGATAGGTTGCATAGATTCTAGAAAATCAACCTTTGGTTATTGCTTCAATCTTGGATCTTCTATTATCTCATGGAGTTCTAAGAAGCAACCTAATGTTGCTTTGTCATCCATTGAAGTAGAATACAAAGCAATTGTTGCAACAACTTGTGAAGTAATATGGCTTAGATGAATTCTTGAGGATCTTTGACACCCACAACCTGATCTAATAATTATGTATTGTGATAATCAAAGCGTGTTAAAGATATCTAAGAATCTAGTGTTCCATGCTCGCACAAAGCATATTGAATTACACCATCACTTCATTTGTGGACATGTTCTCAATAAGGAAATTGAACTAGTCTATACACCAACCAATGAGCAACTTGCAGATGTCTTCATTAAACCTTTGAGAAAGGATAAGTTTATATACTTTCAAGAAGGCATTGGTGTTAAAAGTTCTACATTTGTACATGGGTAGCTAATAAACCTATTTGTTGTGAGTGGTCCCCATCATTTATTTAAGTTATGTGATAAAATAAAGTTTATGGGGGTGTTAAAATATAAACTATATTTAATCACAAAGAGTCATGTCTCATGTAAGAGACACATCTATCCATGTATAATATCTATTTAAGGGTCTTTGGATCCATATTTTTTTATAATAGGGAAAATCTATTCAAGTTCTCCAATTTCAACAACTGTTTGGCTTTCCCATACATGTGATTTTGGTAGTCAAATTATGAAATTCATAATGGTAACGAATTTTTCTTAGGAATTGAGAGTTAAAAAGAAGAGGAATAAGCACATGTAGAATAATTTTGAATATTAAGAAAGGGTTGGTAGATATTGACTATAGTCACAGAAGAAGCATACACAAATGCCAAAAGGATTATGATATGATGAAGCAATGGCTTAGTATCAGGCAAATTGATATGATTATAAGATTGATTATTATGAAACAACTGATTTTAATGAAGATTTGGAAGATGATTATCACAACCATGGTAAAGAGGATGCAAATTGAGACTCAAATAATATTGTTTGGTAGAGCACAAAATTGGGCAAAACTGACACGACAACAATGGAATTGCTCAACCAAATGCTAAACAAGGGGAAGAGAAATCCCATGGAATGCTTGGAAAACTCCATCACAAATCTAGTAATTCCAGTTCTAGCTCTAAATCTAGTAATTCCAACTTCAGTTATGTCTAGTTTGTTGTACATTCATTAGTTATGTTTATGGATTTCAGTTCTTTTTGGAAAAAAAATCTCTTGTTGAAGATCGTTGTTATTATCAAACTATAGTTTATCAACATATGAGATATTATTACCATTTCATTTGATTAACTATTACTATTTTATTTATTTCAAAGACTATAATTAACTTGGTAAAGAAGTTACTATTGTGTTTTGTGGATTGCATAACATAAATCTAGCAAGAAGATATAGTCCACTATTTGCCTATTCCATATGTTTTCATCTAAAACTATTCATAAGTAACTTTAGCCCATCAAACCCACTTGAGCAATTTGACCTATTAAGAAATCAACTTATAGTTTCCTACTATGATTGTTATCTATGTTTGTTCTCCTTCTCTATTGGAAAACAAGTTTTATGCTTTATTCTAAATGTTCTAGCCACATGGCCTTCATTTGATTGATTTTCAATATTTGTTCTGAAGTTCAAGTTTTGTTTTTTGTTGATTAAGAAAATATATAAAATGCATATGTCTTGCAAAGATTTAAGCTATCACCACAAGAGTGGACATTAGAAAACACTTAAAACTTGAACCCAATTGGGGTTGTGTATGTGCATGGAAATGGGGGACCAAAAGGGGGTCAAAAGTGGCCACTTTTTTTTGAAATCAATAAAAATTGATCTTAGATGAGAAATAGAAGATAGCCATACTCAAATTAGAAGATGTAATAAGAAAAAGATTTGTAGTGCTCAGAATCTAGTTTCTAAACAACTATTTCTTTCTAAAAATGATGGACATGAAGAGGTTCAAATAGGGGGAGTATACAAAGTGCTCATGTTTTTGTTAGAAAAATATAACATAGCATCTAGTGTGCTCCCCCTAAAATGTTGACTTTTTAAAAGTATTTCACAATTCACTTCGGTAGAAAATTAGCTAACATCATATAGTTTATGCTTGATTTTTCTATTAAATTTTTAATGAATATATGAATTTTTATGAATTTTCAAAGTGGCCACATCTTGAAAAATGAAAATTTGACTGTTCTCCCCCCTAATTTTTTTAAAACTAATCAAAAATCAATTTTTTTCATTGTGTATAGAATAGAATCTAGAATCTAAAAATGTAATTTTTTTCAAATTTCAATAAACATGTTAAAAATGACACTAGAAATACTACACGTAGGTTTTTTTGCAAAAAAAGAACACATTAGCAAAATAAACTAAAAATGGAAACCTTAATGTTATCAGATTTTAGAAAAAATACAGGGTTAGAAAGCTAATAAAAAACTTGAAGTCATCCTAGCATTTTTTTGTGTTAACATTGAAAACATGTAAATTTGATGGAGAGTGTACATATTAAAATGTAGATCAAATAAATGACTTTAAACATAATGATAAACCCTTAAATCCACATTCAATATGACCTCCGATCAAGCATAGAAAATAAAACACAAATGTATAAACAAAACAAAGTTACCCATGATTCGATTTTTGTTGTACCGAAATGGCAGATTTGCTCAAAATGATATGGATGTGGTTGCTCAACTCATTAGCATGACGTTTTCTCGAATGATCGTGGTTCGAAATGGATCCTGATTAAGTCAATTTATAGACCACCAGGAAGGAGAATCGATAGTGAGGATTCGATGAGAGATTGATGGCTAGGATTAAGTTGGTTGAGTTGGTTGCAAGAATAAAGGTGGAGGATAATTTGGATAATTTATTGATTTTTAATACACTAGTAGAAATATGGCAAATAAATAACTAGGTGACTAAAACTTTTAGTCATGTGACCAAACTTTTAGTCGCGTGACTAAAGTTTTTTGCAACACAACTATAAATGACCAAATAAATGACTAATTTGGTCATCGGTTGAAATGACTAAATAAATTACCAAATAAATGACTAAGTAAATGACTAATTTGGTCATTGGGCAAAAAACACTACTAAATAATTGGTCAGACAAACTAGATAGATACAGGGATTAAATTTATACAATCAAATCTTTAAATAAACTGTTTCATATGAAAGGAGAGATTTTGGACAAACTGTCAAAATTTAAGCCCTATATATATATATATATTATAATATAATATAATATAATATAATATTTATATATTATAATATTATAATAGTATATTATATTATATTATATTATAATAGTATATAATATTATAATAATATAATATAGTATAATATAATATTATATAATATTATAATATTATATTATATTATATAATAATATAATATAATATCATATTTATATTATATTATTAAATAATATTATAATATTATAATATTTTAACATTATAATATATTTAATATTATATATATAATATAATATAATAGTTATATTATAATATAATATAATATTATATTATTAATATTATAATATGATTGATTATCTTTAATTAATATGGATATGAAGCATTTTCATCAAAAATAATAATAATATGGGCAGAAAAATTGAAATGGGCGCCATAATTTTTGATACAACTAATAAATTCCTATTAGTGTAGGTAAACCCTAACTCAGCTTCCCGAAATAATCATCTTAGGGTTTCAATCCAAAGCTCAAAGCTTTGCTCTTCCTCGCAAAAAACTCTAACCTATTTTATTTCTGCAACTATGATGATGGCCCGTCCAACATTTCTCTACCCGGCGGAAAATGTAGGGTGGATCCAAACGAAACAGATACATGGTGTTCTGTAGGCAGAATGGACAAAGATGATTTCTTGATTCAGACAGGCGGCTACAATGACGATGAACGAGTAAAGGTAAACCCTAACTCAAAAAGGCTCAAAACCCTAACCTATTTTGTTTCATCTCCTTTTTATTTTCTTACTTCCGGCTTCTCTTTTTTTGTTGTGTTGGAGCAGAGCAGGGCGCTTAAAATTTCATTGTAGTACAACAGGTGGGTGAGCGAGCTTAAGCTCTCAATTTGTTGATAAGCCATGGCGACCCAGATTGATGAAGGGGGTAAATCATAAAACATGCAACATCAGAAATTGCACACAGAAAATAGAACTTTCTTTATTGATTTGGACAACTTGTTACATTACAGAATCTCAAATACAATCAGAGGAGGGTAAGTGCAAGAAGATGGGGGGCCAAAAAGGGGTCTTAAGTGGCCACTTTTTTTCTGAAATCAGGAAATACTGGCCTTGGATGAGAAATTGAGCATAGTTACACTCAAAATTTAGAGATGCAACCAAAACAATGTTCGTAGTGCTCCGAGTCTACTTTCTAAACTACTATTTTGTTTTGAAAATGGCATAGATTAAGGGGTTCAAAAGAGGGAGCCACAGAAATTGGTGTTGTTTCTGTCAAAAAAACATAACATAGCATGTTTTGTGGCTCCCTCAAAAGGTCAACTTTTTTTTGGTATTTTTAAAATCGCTTCGGTGAGAAATTAGCTAATAGCATGTAGTTTATGCCCGATTTTTCTGATAATTTTTTGATGAATATTTGATTTTTTACTAATTTTTAAAGTGGACACATCCTAAAAAACAGAATTTTGGCCGTGCTACCCCTATAAATTTTGAAAACTAATTGAAAATCATTTTTTTATTTTTTTAATATTTGTAGAATGGAGTCTAGTTTCTAAATATGTAATTTTTTTGAAATTTGAATGAATAGTTATTTTACAATGAAAAAAAGACCAAACAGTGGTTTTTGCATAAAAACGGACACACAAACAAAAGAAATTAAAGATGAAAGGCTTAACATTGTTAAAATGTGAAAAAAATCACATCGTCAAATAGCTAAGAGAAAGCCTAACATTACCCATGTGTTCGATTTGTTCAACCTTGAAACACGTGCAAATCTGAGGGTTAGCACGAACGAAATTATGTGAAATTTTGAAGAATACAGAAAAACACGTCTGTGACTGTTCATAAGGCACTCCAAGCCTTTGGGTTGGAAATCCAAAGCAAATCCCAAGCCCAAGGCTTGGGATTCCCAAAGCAAGAAATAACGCGAGCGCGTTATAACGCGCTCGCGTTGTTTATTGCCTTACATTTTTCCCGCAAGCCTGTCTTTTCCCATGTTCGACATAACGCGAGCGCGTTATAACGCGCTCGCGTTATGTCCCACTCAAATTTTTTTACACTCAAGGCTATTCATCATGAGGGTTAAGGCATAAAGGATAGAGTTGAAAGGTTTACGGATAAGGGATTAGCGTTTAAGGTATAGTATCGAGCTCGTTGAGGGTCTAGGAATAGGGATAGCGTTTAAGGTTTAGGGATGAGGGATGACAGATTACGGTTGAGGGTCGAGGGATCAAAGTTAAGGGTTGAGGGATTAGGGTTTGACATTAAGGGTTGAGGGTTGAGGTTCAAGGGTCAAGGGTTTAGGGATAGGGTTTAGGGTCGAGGGATTAGGGTTAAAGTAGAGTGTGGAGGGTGTAAGGATTAGGGATAGGGTTGGAGGGTTTAGGGATAAGGGATTAGGGTTTAAGGTATAGTATCAAGTCTGTTGAGAGTTTAGGAATAGGGATAGCATTTAGGGATTAGGGATGAGGGATTATAGTTGAGGGATGATGGATTAGGGTTGAGGGTTGAGGGATTAGGGTTTAGGGATAAGGTTTAGGGTTGAGGGTTTAGGATTAGGGTTTAGGGTTGACGGATTAGCATTTAATGTCGAGGTTAGGGTTAGAGTGTTGAGGGTAGAGGGATTAGGGATAGGGTTTAGGGTTTAAGGTTTAAGGATTGAGGGTTGAGGCTTTAGGGATTAGGGTTTAAGGCTTAAGATATAGTGTCAAGTGTTGAGGGTGTAGGGATAGGGTTTAAGTTTTAAGGGTTGAGGGTTGAGGGATATGGATTAGGGTTTAAGGTATAGTGTTGAGGGTCGAGGGATCAGAGTTAAGGGTTGAGGGATTAGGGTTTGACGTTGAGGGTTGAGGGTTGAGGTTCGAGGGTCAAGGGTTTAGGGATAGGGTTGAGGGTCGAGGAATTAGGGTTAAAGTAGAGTGTGGATGGTATAAGGATTAGGGATAGGGTTGGAGGGTTTATGGATAAGGGATTAGGGTTTAAGGTATAGTATCGATTCTGTTGAGGGTGTAGGAATAGGGATAGCATTTAGGGTTTAGGGATGAAGGATTAGAGTTGGGGGATGACAGATTAGGGTTGAGGGTTGAGGGATTAGGGTTTAGGGATAAGGTTTAGGGTTGAGGGATGAGGGATTAGGGTTTAAGGTATAGTGTTGAGGGTTTAGGGATAGGGTTTAGGGTTGAGGGATTAGGATTTGACGTTGAGGGTTGAGGGTTAAGGTTCGAGGGTCAAGGGTTTAGGGATAGGGTTGAGGGTCGAGGAATTAGGGTTAAAGTAGAGTGTGGAGGGATGACGGATGATAGATTAGGGTTGAGGGTTGAGGGATTAGGGTTTGATGTTGAGGGTTGAGGGTTTAGGGTTAGGGTTGAGAGATGAGGGATCAGAGTTAAGGGTTGAGGGATTAGGGTTTGACGTCGAGGGCTGAGGTTCGAGGGTCAAGGGTTTAGGGATAGGGTTGAGGTTGAAGGGATTAGGGTTTAGGGACAAGGTTTAGGGTTAGGGTTGAGGGATTAGGGTTTAAGGTATAGTGTTGAGGGTTTAGGGATAGGGTAGGGTTGAGGGATTAGAGTGAAGGGTTGAGGGATTAGAATTTGGCGTTGAGGGTTTAGGGTTTAGGATCAGGGTTGAAGGTCGAGGGATTAGAGTTAAGGGTTGAGGGATTAGGGTTTGATGTTGAGGGTTGAGGGTTGAGGTTCGAGGGTCAAGGGTTTAGGGATAGGGTTGAGGGTCGAGGAATTAGGGTTAAAGTAGAGTGTGGAGGGATGACGGATGATAGATTAGGGTTGAGGGTTGAGGGATTAGGGTTTGATGTTGAGGGTTGAGGGTTTAGGGTTAGGGTTGAGAGATGAGGGATCAGAGTTAAGGGTTGAGGGATTAGGGTTTGACGTCGAGGGCTGAGGTTCGAGGGTCAAGGGTTTAGGGATAGGGTTGAGGTTGAAGGGATTAGGGTTTAGGGACAAGGTTTAGGGTTAGGGTTGAGGGATTAGGGTTTAAGGTATAGTGTTGAGGGTTTAGGGATAGGGTTTAGGGTTGAGGGATTAGAGTGAAGGGTTGAGGGATTAGAATTTGGCGTTGAGGGTTTAGGGTTTAAGGTATAGTGTTGAGGGTTTAGGGATAGGGTTTAGGGTTGAGGGATTAGGGTTTGACGTTGAGGGTTGAGGGTTGAGGTTCGAGGGTCAAGGGTTTAGGGATAGGGTTGAGGGTCGAGGAATTAGGGTTAAAGTAGAGTGTGGAGGGATGACGGATGATAGATTAGGGTTGAGGGTTGAGGGATTAGGGTTTGATGTTGAGGGTTGAGGGTTTAGGGTTAGGGTTGAGAGATGAGGGATCAGAGTTAAGGGTTGAGGGATTAGGGTTTGACGTCGAGGGCTGAGGTTCGAGGGTCAAGGGTTTAGGGATAGGGTTGAGGTTGAAGGGATTAGGGTTTAGGGACAAGGTTTAGGGTTAGGGTTGAGGGATTAGGGTTTAAGGTATAGTGTTGAGGGTTTAGGGATAGGGTTTAGGGTTGAGGGATTAGAGTGAAGGGTTGAGGGATTAGAATTTGGCGTTGAGGGTTTAGGGTTTAGGATCAGGGTTGAAGGTCGAGGGATTAGAGTTAAGGGTTGAGGGATTAGGGTTTGATGTTGAGGGTTGAGGGTTGAGGTTCGAGGGTCAAGGGTTTAGGGATAGGGTTGAGGGTCGAGGAATTAGGGTTAAAGTAGAGTGTGGAGGGATGACGGATGATAGATTAGGGTTGAGGGTTGAGGGATTAGGGTTTGATGTTGAGGGTTGAGGGTTTAGGGTTAGGGTTGAGAGATGAGGGATCAGAGTTAAGGGTTGAGGGATTAGGGTTTGACGTCGAGGGCTGAGGTTCGAGGGTCAAGGGTTTAGGGATAGGGTTGAGGTTGAAGGGATTAGGGTTTAGGGACAAGGTTTAGGGTTAGGGTTGAGGGATTAGGGTTTAAGGTATAGTGTTGAGGGTTTAGGGATAGGGTTTAGGGTTGAGGGATTAGAGTGAAGGGTTGAGGGATTAGAATTTGGCGTTGAGGGTTTAGGGTTTAAGGTATAGTGTTGAGGGTTTAGGGATAGGGTTTAGGGTTGAGGGATTAGGGTTTGACGTTGAGGGTTGAGGGTTGAGGTTCGAGGGTCAAGGGTTTAGGGATAGGGTTGAGGGTCGAGGAATTAGGGTTAAAGTAGAGTGTGGAGGGATGACGGATGATAGATTAGGGTTGAGGGTTGAGGGATTAGGGTTTGATGTTGAGGGTTGAGGGTTTAGGGTTAGGGTTGAGAGATGAGGGATCAGAGTTAAGGGTTGAGGGATTAGGGTTTGACGTCGAGGGCTGAGGTTCGAGGGTCAAGGGTTTAGGGATAGGGTTGAGGTTGAAGGGATTAGGGTTTAGGGACAAGGTTTAGGGTTAGGGTTGAGGGATTAGGGTTTAAGGTATAGTGTTGAGGGTTTAGGGATAGGGTTTAGGGTTGAGGGATTAGAGTGAAGGGTTGAGGGATTAGAATTTGGCGTTGAGGGTTTAGGGTTTAAGGTATAGTGTTGAGGGTTTAGGGATAGGGTTTAGGGTTGAGGGATTAGGGTTTGACGTTGAGGGTTGAGGGTTGAGGGATTAGGGTTTGACGTCGAGGGCTGAGGTTCGAGGGTCAAGGGTTTAGGGATAGGGTTGAGGTTGAAGGGATTAGGGTTTAGGGACAAGGTTTAGGGTTAGGGTTGAGGGATTAGGGTTTAAGGTATAGTGTTGAGGGTTTAGGGATAGGGTTTAGGGTTGAGGGATTAGAGTGAAGGGTTGAGGGATTAGAATTTGGCGTTGAGGGTTTAGGGTTTAGGATCAGGGTTGAAGGTCGAGGGATTAGAGTTAAGGGTTGAGGGATTAGGGTTTGATGTTAAGGGTTAAGGTTCGAGGGTTTGATGTTGAGGGTTGAGGTACATTTCGGTGTGACATTTAAATTGTCTTGCCGATATACACTGTAAAGGTTATTTTGTGGACTTTCAAGGATTTTTTCACCTGTGTTAATGTTCAACTTGTTTCGCTCTGCATCAAGGGATTACGGTTTGACGTTGAGGGCTGAGGTTCGAGGGTCAAGGGTTTAGGGATAGGGTTGAGGTTGAAGGGATTAGGGTTTAGGGACAAGGTTGAGGTTGAGGGATTAGGATTTGACATTGAGGGTTGAGGGTCAAGGGATCAGAGTTGAGGGTTTAGGGTTTAGAGATCTATAGGAGGACAAAACGCGAGCGCGTTATAGCGCGAGCGCGTTATAACGCGAGCGCGTTATAACGCGCTCGCGTTTTGTAATTCTACTAAAACGGTAAAAAACTGGTTACCCCCGTGATCCAGGCCCACATGCTCTGTTTTCTTACTGATTCTGCGCGTGCTCCGACAAAAAAGAAGTGCTTTCATGCTATTGGGAAGTTCACATGCACATTTGACACATTGTACCACCTTTGCATGATCTTTCCACCACCTTTTCTGCTTTGCCAACTTGAGAAGGAGGAAATAACATAGTTTTCAAACCAAATTTGATATATATCTATACAAGTTTCAATTTTTGTAGTATTGCAATGTTAATTTTGATTCAATTTTAAGAATTTAACATTGAAAAGGAAGCAAGTGGTGAAAAACTCAAATTGTTGAGGAGTTTGATGCAAGAAGATAAAAACACTACATAATTGGGTACTCTCTCCATTCAAATCTTCGTTTTTTAGGTATGTCAAGTCTTTACATGCATGTTCTTTACATTTTCCTTATTTCGGATTGAATTACTTTATCATGCATTATCATACATGTTTAAAATAGACACATTTTCAATCAAGAAAGCAACCTACAATCTCACATGATGCCATGTATATTTTCTACACTTGGGCTCTTTAATAATTATGTGTAATAAACAAACCTTAGTTCATACCATGATGTCAAACTATACAAGAATAAATCCTTACAACATAAAAAAAATACAATCCCACTATTATCATGTATTCATTTCTTAGGAACTAATATTGGTCTCTTTATCATGCTACAGACAAATTCTCCGTCATGCCGAGGAAACGATCAAGAATTAAACCAACACAGGAAGAGATAGAAGCTAAGAATGCAAAGAAAGCAATGGCTATGAGGGAACTTCGTGAGAAGAGGAAATTGGACACGATAAATGAAGACATACCAATTGAAGAGGAACCACAACCATCACAAAGAGATATGGTATTGGCGGCACAAAGAGAACGAATGCAAAAACTTCGTGGTACGAGAGATTTAAATACCATAGTTGGAGACACATCCTTTATCGCAAGACAACATGTAGGGACACCATCTACCACATCTCAAGTTGAGAGTACATCATCACTCACATGTGATGAAGGAGGTACGCCATCGTTCCCACCTCAACCTCAAGGTATGTCATCTATTCCATCTTCGATCGAAGGTATGCCATCTAACCCATCTCATTTAAATATTGATGAAATTCCTAATGTTGAGATGAATTTACCTAACTTGACACCACCTAGAATTTTGCATAGAAAGCCAAAGTATTTGATTGATATTGATGAGAATATTTTGCAGCCAATGGAAGGTAAGATTCCAAAACGCACTTGTAGAAGATATGCTAATAAGATTTGGAGATTGTTCTTTGAAAAGTTAAATGAGACTGCAAGATGTCAACTATTCGTTGAAATGATGCGAAGTATAAAGTATAGGTCTATCATGAAGATTCTTGGGTTGAGAACATCAGAGGCTTCAAGTGAAAAATCTATTGTCAAGAATCTAATGAGTGCGTATGAGAGTGTGGGTAACACCTCACGCACAAAAGATAGTAATGCAACACGGCGTGTGATTACATCGACTATAGTAAGTAGTCAAACGAGGAAAGCTCGTCTTATTAGAAAGACAAGTCAAAAATTGAGAATTAATAGGAAAACTTTATCAAGAGCCGTTGGAAGACGCCAAAGAATTGAGGACACTAATGCCAATGAATTATGGGCGTTCTCGGGGAGACTACCACGAAAAGATAAACCAATTGTTGAAGCATTGAGGTCACTAATTGAAGACTTTTGGAAGAATTACACAAGGGTATCTCCGAATCAAAGGGATGTGGTAAGAAGGAGAATTGGTAGTCAGAACCGCGAGCCACATCCAAAGCATTTTTTGGATGAGACTCAAACACAGTTTTATGGTAAATTTCTAGAGAAGTATCCTCAAATTAAAATTTGTCAAAGATATTTTGAAATGCTAAAACCTTTCTATGTTAAGATAAATCACACACGCACTACTTGTTGTTGTAGATTACATATTGAATTTTCTAACCATTTTGATGCTTATAGGTCTATATGTTTAGATATGCATACTAACAATGATTTGCAGGGTTGTGCCATATGTGCCCCACCAACATCTTCAAGAGATTTCATATCAAGAATTTTATGTGAAAGAGAGGAAGGTCAAATATTCTACAAGAAATTATGCTTGGATGGCACATGTCATCGTTGCGGTGGCTTGCAACATTTGCCAATATGTGAACATATGGAAATAACACATGCGGTTGGAAATGAACTAGTAGAATTTGGCAAGTATAAAACAGTGGCATACAATACAAAAGATGGTAAAGAAGCAAAGAGGTGTGAATTAGTTATTGAAAAGATTCCAGTGTATCAGTTTATGCCTATATTTCGTGACAGCATAGTGTATGAGTATGCAAGACATGCCCATAGAGCTCGATGGTTGGACTTGCAATTCAAGTTATGCAAGGACACATTTCCAGTTGGTAGCATTGTTTCAGTCGTCGACTTTGCAGAGAACTACAGTCTACAGCCACAGCGTGAGGTGCAATCACAATATTACAACTCCACACAGGTTTCTATATTTGTGCACATCGCATTCATTCATGCGAATGATAGTACAGAGGATGACAGAAAGATCATAAGGGAGTATCATTTCTATATTAGTGATGATCGCACGCATTCTACGGAGTTCGTGCAAGGTTGCTTTCAGGTGTTCTATAATGATTTGGCTAGAAGGGGCATATCGTTCAGTCAGCATATCATATGGTCGGATAATTGTGCATCACAATTCAAGAACTCGCGGAATTTCTATTGGCTGAGTAGGAGGCATAATTTTACAGGTATTCAACATATGTGGAACTTTTGTGAGGCCGGGCATGGAAAGGGGGAGCATGATGGTGCAGGAGCATGTATCAAAAGAGCCATAGCACGAGAAGAGTTAAAGTATAAAGACAATGCAAAGTTGACAGATGCAAAATCGATTGTCGAGTGGTGTAATGCTTCCATGGGTCCAGGTAATGAAGGTAAGTCTTTAGTTCGTAGATTTTTTTGGTTGATAGATGATACTAACATTGCACCATATGAGGATTGTTGTACACTGACAGGATCAAATGAGATGCACTCTTTCAGAAGTTCAATTGCAGGTTCATGGAGTATCCATACACGAAAGATGTCATGCTTTTGTTCTTCCTGTACAATTCAAGTCTGGGATGAGTGCGAGTCAAAGGAGTGGGTTGACGAATGGCAGTTAAGTTATCTTAGCCCACTTGACACGTATCGACCCCCGACGGCACTGGAACTAACACAGATGGAATCGTCAGTTGACTTTGACCACATATCAGATTTAGTTCAACCAGGTAATATAGGGCACATATATGCATCTAATTTCATCTAGTTCAACCAGGTAATGTCATCTTACTTTGTAGTGTTTTTGTAATGTTGACTAATTTCATCTAATTTGCTACACATATCAATGTAGGACACGTATATGCAGTTATTGCAGATGAAGATAATGAAGAGGGAACAGATTATTACTTATGCCGTTGTGTTGAGGCCAAAAAGAAATTGGAGGCCCCTGTTACAGATGGAGAAAACATCGAATACCCTACAGGATCAGTGGTTATTACTGGAACATGGCTTAGAAGGTACCCACATAAGAGTGTTAATATTTGGCTATTTCAGGACTTTGACATGCATCGAAAGATTCTTCATTACTCGAACCTTGTCGTGGCATCCAATGTTCATTTGATAAAGTATCGGGGTAGACCTTTGAACAAAATATTGTGGAAGGTGCGTGAGTCTGACCATGAAGCAATACTTGACACAATAAAGAGTAGAGCAGATCCAGATGGTTCATTGGATTAATTTGTAAGTATTCACATTGATTTTGTAAAGTTATGTTACATTGAGTTGTAAGTATGCACATTAATTTGTAAGGTTTGTCTTTTTTTATTTCCTCCTGCATTTTTACACATATGTACACATTTTTCCATCATCATGTTATGCATTTTTGGTGTCCTGCTCCTGATGCGACCAAACTCATAACTCACCCTACTAGACACCATTTGATGATCTCTCCAACACTCTGGATCCAGGGCGCCCAATCATGATGATGACCTATATACCATTCTCCCAAGGCGCTCATAATGAATGAATGATAAGGAGCGCCTTGACCTCTATAATCAAGGTGATTTTAAGTCACTTTGAGTCATTTGGGGTCAGTTTGAGTCTTTGAGTCATGTTGCAAAAAAGTGTCAATGTTGTCAAGTTGCACAAAGCAACCTTCGCATTTTTGGTGTCTTGCTCGTGATACGACCAAACTGACTGTTCCAACACATCCGAATGGGTACATTTATGCTAGGCATGGTCCTATTTCTCACCCAGACATGTCGAAACAGTCGGAGCTACATTGTACCGACGATATCCCTGAAGAGTCCAAAGTGCAAAAAGGCAGCAATCTTTGACGAGATGTTACTCGAAAATCATGTCACTTAGAAACATTCCGTCTGAGGCAACGGGATCACGTAGAGTGCCTCTACAATAACCTCTCTCAGTTTTTTATAGCTCTGAGGCATTTGCCCGTCGTGAAAGGTTTTCTGTTGCCCCAAAAATCGTCAGAAGGAGGCAGTGTAAAGTTGCAAAGGGGTGTAACTTTCGTCCTGCTCCTGATGCGACCAAACTGACTGTTCCAACGCGTCCGAATGGGTACATTTATGCTAGGCATGGTCCTATTTCTCACCCAAACATGTCGAAACAGTCGGAGCTACATTGTACCGACGATATCCCTGAAGAGTCCAAAGTGCAAAAAGGCAGCAATCTTTGACGAGATGTTACTCGAAAATCGTGTCACTTAGAAACATTCCGTCTGAGGCAACGGGATCACGTAGAGTGCCTCTACAATAACCTCTCTCGGTTTTTTATAGCTCTGAGGCATTTGCCCGTGGTGAAAGGTTTTCTGTTGCCCCAAAAATCGTCAGAAGGAGGCAGTGTAAAGTTGCAAAGGGGTGTAACTTTCGTCCTGCTCCTGATGCGACCAAACTGACTGTTCCAACGCGTCCGAATGGGTACATTTATGCTAGGCATGGTCCTATTTCTCACCCAAACATGTCGAAACAGTCGGAGCTACATTGTACCGACGATATCCCTGAAGAGTCCAAAGTGCAAAAAGGCAGCAATCTTTGACGAGATGTTACTCGAAAATCGTGTCACTTAGAAACATTCCGTCTGAGGCAACGGGATCACGTAGAGTGCCTCTACAATAACCTCTCTCGGTTTTTTATAGCTCTGAGGTATTTGCCCGTGGTGAAAGGTTTTCTGTTGCCCCAAAAATCGTCAGAAGGAGGCAGTGTAAAGTTGCAAAGGGGTGTAACTTTCGTCCTGCTCCTGATGCGACCAAACTGACTGTTCCAACGCGTCCGAATGGGTACATTTATGCTAGGCATGGTCCTATTTCTCACCCAAACATGTCGAAACAGTCGGAGCTACATTGTACCGACGATATACCTGAAGAGTCCAAAGTGCAAAAAGGCAGCAATCTTTGACGAGATGTTACTCGAAAATCGTGTCACTTAGAAACATTCCGTCTGAGGCAACGGGATCATGTAGAGTGCCTCTACAATAACCTCTCTCGGTTTTTTATAGCTCTGAGGCATTTGCCCGTGGTGAAAGGTTTTCTGTTGCCCCAAAAATCGTCAGAAGGAGGCAGTGTAAAGTTGCAAAGGGGTGTAACTTTCGTCCTGCTCCTGATGCGACCAAACTGACTGTTCCAACGCGTCCGAATGGGTACATTTATGCTAGGCATGGTCCTATTTCTCACCCAAACATGTCGAAACAGTCGGAGCTACATTGTACCGACGATATCCCTGAAGAGTCCAAAGTGCAAAAAGGCAGCAATCTTTGACGAGATGCTACTTGAAAATCGTGTCACTTAGAAACATTCCGTCTGAGGCAACGGGATCACGTAGAGTGCCTCTACAATAACCTCTCTCGGTTTTTTATAGCTCTGAGGCATTTGCCCGTGGTGAAAGGTTTTCTGTTGCCCCAAAAATCGTCAGAAGGAGGCAGTGTAAAGTTGCAAAGGGGTGTAACTTTCGTCCTGCTCCTGATGCGACCAAACTGACTGTTCCAACGCGTCCGAATGGGTACATTTATGCTAGGCATGGTCCTATTTCTCACCCAAACATGTCGAAACAGTCGGAGCTACATTGTACCGACGATATACCTGAAGAGTCCAAAGTGCAAAAAGGCAGCAATCTTTGACGAGATGTTACTCGAAAACCGTGTCACTTAGAAACATTCCGTTTGAGGCAACGGGATCACGTAGAGTGCCTCTACAATAACCTCTCTCGGTTTTTTATATCTCTGAGGCATTTGCCCGTGGTGAAAGGTTTTCTGTTGCCCCAAAAATCGTCAGAAGGAGGCAGTGTAAAGTTGCAAAGGGGTGTAACTTTCGTCCTGCTCCTGATGCGACCAAACTGACTGTTCCAGCGCGTCCGAATGGGTACATTTATGCTAGGCATGGTCCTATTTCTCACCCAAACATGTCGAAACAGTCGGAGCTACATTGTACCGACGATATCCCTGAAGAGTCCAAAGTGCAAAAAGGCAGCAATCTTTGACGAGATGTTACTCAAAAACCGTGTCACTTAGAAACATTCCGTCTGAGGCAACGGGATCACGTAGAGTGCCTCTACAATAACCTCTCTCGGTTTTTTATAGCTCTGAGGCATTTGCCCGTGGTGAAAGGTTTTCTGCTGCCCCAAAAATCGTCAGAAGGAGGCAGTGTAAAGTTGCAAAGGGGTGTAACTTTCGTCCTGCTCCTGATGCGACCAAACTGACTGTTCCAACGCGTCCGAATGGGTACATTTATGCTAGGCATGGTCCTATTTCTCACCCAAACATGTCGAAACAGTCGGAGCTACATTGTACCGACGATATCCCTGAAGAGTCCAAAGTGCAAAAAGGCAGCAATCTTTGACGAGATGTTACTCGAAAATCGTGTCACTTAGAAACATTCCGTCTGAGGCAACGGGATCACGTAGAGTGCCTCTACAATAACCTCTCTCGGTTTTTTATAGCTCTGAGGCATTTGCCCGTGGTGAAAGGTTTTCTGTTGCCCCAAAAATCGTCAGAAGGAGGCAGTGTAAAGTTGCAAAGGGGTGTAACTTTCGTCCTGCTCCTGATGCGACCAAACTGACTGTTCCAACGCGTCCGAATGGGTACATTTATGCTAGGCATGGTCCTATTTCTCACCCAAACATGTCGAAACAGTCGGAGCTACATTGTACCGACGATATCCCTGAAGAGTCCAAAGTGCAAAAAGGCAGCAATCTTTGACGAGATGTTACTCGAAAACTGTGTCACTTAGAAACATTCCGTCTAAGGCAACGGGATCACGTAGAGTGCCTCTACAATAACCTCTCTCGGTTTTTTATAGCTCTGAGGCATTTGCCCGTGGTGAAAGGTTTTCTGCTGCCCCAAAAATCGTCAGAAGGAGGCAGTGTATTAAGTCAGGATGAAAGCCTATTCACTCTAGGCGCCTGTTTTTGACCAAATCACACATGCGCCTTGAACAACTCTGTCTTGAAGGCGCTTTTCTCTAATCTCTGTAACTCTCCAAATCCACTAAGGCGCAAATTTTACCTCTTGGGCTCAAGATATAGGTTCTTCATCCAAGGCGCCAGAATGGTCCAAAGGCGCATTTCACCTCTAACCTCACCTCTGACCTTACTTGGAGGCGCTAAACCTCATCTCATTGCTCTCCTCCATTACAAGCGCTCACTTACCTCAATCTTGGGCGCATACCAACATCCCAACATCCAAATCACCTAGGCGCTCAAAACCTTCAAGACTCAAGGTGCATTTTATGATCAAACAAGGTATCTCCTGAACAAGGCGCTCATAGTCTCATCAGGGCGTTAATCATCATCATGAGCACTCATATTGTTCTAGGCGCACAGTTATCTCTGGAATGCTCAAGGCGCACATACCCTTCTCTAGGCTAGTTTACACTTATTCAAGGCGCTCATTCCAAACTTACATGAACTACTCATTACAAGACGCACAAACTAGATGATCCTAGGGCATAAGGGCGCTCATAGGAGTTGTTATGTGTCATTTTGGCCAAGGTTTTCTGGAGCAGTGAAGACATTAGGAAGGGGATGATCGTTTGGATAGTTTTGAATGCTTTATTTCTCCTTGTTTAAACTAGGCGCTCACTGAGGATTGGAGTAGCCTTTGCACCCTCACATCACGTTAATCGGCGTTTCAGAGGCAATCATAGTATAGGAAGATTTGCGCCTTGAAGAAGAGAGTTATCTGGTGAGTGCTTAGGAGTTCTGGCGCCTAGGGGAAAGGTCTAGGTAGAGCGCCTTCAGACTTTCACAGTGAAGTGCCTTAAGGAGTTGGATGATGTTTTTGCCTAGAGTGGAGATGATGTTTTTAGCGCCTTAAGGATGATGATGGAGCGCTTTGGAGTCAGGTTAGTCTGGAGCACCTTAAGAAGGTAAAGCACTTCAAATGTAAACACAAGTGTTTTGAGCGCCCTAATGAGAAGTTGTCTTGGCACCATAAGTCGTTCAAACGAAGATATGCGCCTTGGATAGTTGCAAAGACCTAATTTAGCGCCCAAGGTTGGAAGACTCTTTGTGAGCGTCCAGTGTTTGAAAGCTCTTTGTGTTTGGTGCATTAAAATGAATTTGGCACCTAAATAGTATTGAAACACTCAACTGAGCGCCTAAAGCCCATGAGAGAAGTGATATGCGCCTTGATAGGAATATCATGGAAGATGAGTTTACTGAATGGCGCCTTGAATGACTTGGTTGATTAAGTGTTTTAGCACCTAGATATGGGATGAATCATTGAGCGCCTTTGGTTGAGATGATGTCAGCACCTTTGAGATTATAACACCTTGGAGTCAAGTTCGAAGGAGCACCTTGAGAAGGTAAAACACTTCAAATGTTTTCAAGGAATTGGAGAAGTCACTTAGTGCCTAGAATGAATTCTAGAGCAAGAGGGTTGGAGCGCCTTGAGCTTCAAGTCAGATATGCGCCTAGACCTCTACCCTTTAGCAAGTTGAAGCCCTCTGAGCCTTGACAACATGAGAATGCCTTATAGTGAATATGCGCCTTGGGCAAGGTTGAATACAAAGTTGAGGAGTATATCATAATGAGTAAGTGCACTGTAGGGTTAGATGATAAAGACTAGTGCCTTGAGTGTCTTGGTCAAAATTTTGACGTGAGAAGTCTTGCAAGATCAAACCCTGGAGTGCGCCTTAGAGAGAACCTATTGATCCTTTGCTTTGACAAGATTTGGGCGCCAGAATGATCCTTAATAAATGGAATGTATCTACACCAATTTTGCGCCTTTAGGGAAGTGATGGTGGCCAGAATGATCCTTAATCTCATGTTTGTGCGCCTAGGTCTAGAAGCAAGATTTGAGCGCCTTAGGATAGGGTTTTTTGCACCTTGTCTTGGAGAGTGAATTTGCGCCTTGGATGATGTTGAAGCGCCTTGGGATGAAATGCGCCCAAACTTATAGAGGGCCTTCAGTGAGGGAGTTGAAGAGAGTGCTTAGAGGAAGGATAGCCTTAAGATCAAACTAAGTACTTAGAAACCTAAGATTAGCGCCTTATTTGAAGTTATACACCTATTCTGGCGCCAGAGAGTGAGTTTGAGTGTGAAGAAGTGAATGTCTGCGCCTTGAAGGGGATACAAAGGGAAGATGATGCACCTTGATGGGTTGATGATGGAAATTTGCGTTTTGGAGCTAAATGTGCGCCTTGAAGGAGATAGTGCATAGAGGTACAATGAATCTTCCGGAGAACATGGATAGACAACTAAGTCTCCAACTTGAGTCTTCTAAGTGAATTGGATAATGAAGAGAGTCTAGTCATTTTGGGCGCTAGTATCAGGATGAATCATCCAAAATGGGTGCCTAGAACTAGAAGGCGCCAATGCATGAGTTCAAGGATCCTCCATTGGAGCGCCTAGCCCAGATGGCTATAGATTGAAAGTTTTAAAGCTAAGTGATGTCTCTTACGTGAATTCCTAGCCCAGGTGCATGTGTTGGGAAAAACTCTTTGGCTCTGGCGCCTAGAATTGGGAGCTTTGTAAGATGCACCAATTGATGAAACATTTCCATTTTGCGCCTAGAATAGAACTCTCTCACATAGTTGAAATTGACTTGATAGAAGGAGATAAGTCTTAAGGACTAGTTTGGTGCCTCACTTGCCTATCTCACCTTTGAAATGTGCTTTGGTTGATGATCATCATTGATGGAACCTAGTGAAATGTAAAGCTATTTGCATCTCCAGAGGATCAAAATTGGATTAGGAGATCATCCTTGCAGTTGAGATTGACAGAGAAGTGTTAAAGGAATCACTTCAAATGGGCGCCTAAGCTAGTTGAGGCGCATATCAATTCCACTGTAACTCCAGACTGACGCTTAGGATCCAGTCATCTCCTAAGGCGCAGTTCCATTCACCCATGACCTCGCTTGGCGTCTAAAACTTGGAAACTCCTTTGGAAAGCTCCTGTTGCGCCTAGAAGATGAGTTTGGGATATCAACTTGCAAAAGGCTTAGAAACTCTTCAAAGATGTTAGGCACAATCCCATGGCACTGGAGCTCAGTTTTGGCGCCTTCAAGGAATAGCACATGAAGGAACTTGGGAGGTCAGGTGCTTGTAAAAGGGAACACCTTGGAACATCTTCCAAGGGTTGAAGTAGTAAGAAAACATCAAGTGAGTCTAGGCGCACTCCCTTGTGTGAACAGTTTAGCTCTGGCGCCTAGCCACAGAGTGAGCCAGAAGAAGTAGTTTGGACATTAGAAGATAGGCGCTCATTCTATAATGAAGCATTCCACCTTCCTAATCAACAAAGACTTGCAAGAATTGACAAAGGAAGCTAAGGCGCACCTTCTACTTGTTTCCACCTCCAGAATGCGCCTAACCTTGAAAGGGGGTTCAAAGATGTTTGTTAGACCTTTTCACTCAAGGCACTCACCTTAGGCGCACTTTCTAAGTCCTTGTCACCTCAAGGAAACACCTAGTTTGGAAGGCGCTTGCCTTGTTCTCCACTCCTTTCAATTGGCGCCTAGAACACAGAATGCATGAAAGGAGCGCCTAGACTCCAGAGGGCTGATTTGGGCGCCTAGCATTTAAAACACTTTCATAATGATGATGTTTTGGCGCCTACTCTTGGAAACAATCCAGAGCATCCATAAACTCTAATTGGCACCTAATGTTGACAAGGCGCAACTTCAGGAGGAGGTCACCTCAACTTGGCGCCCAAGTCAGAAAAACCTGTAAATCCTTCAAATATGCGCCTACCTTGTGAGGTGATGAGTTGAACATTCCAAATCTTCAAATGTTGCTCAAATAAGGAAGACATTGTAACATCAAGGCTTCAAGGCCTGTCCTTGTATTTCCATTGAATGAGTTGTACTTCATGCTATTGAAAGCATTTTCCATGTAATAAGACATTGCAAGTTGATTGAATCAAGTAACAAGACAAGTACCCAACTCTAATGTTGTTTCATTCAAATAGTTATCTTGATGTATATCTTTATGTTATTGAAGTAGTTGATGAATTGTTAGCAAGTAAAAGTGTTTAAGTAAGGAAAATTTTTCGTAGAACTAGTTGGGTATCTTACACTTACACCATGCCTATCCATCAAACATCACAATGCAATCAAAATCCTAACAACATGCCCATGATCCAAGATCAAGTGCAATCATGCAAAGATATTATCAATCACAAGCCTATTAAGAATGAACTAGAGTCTTCTAGTACCATACTTTTCCATCAAACACCATCATGTAATCCATGGCCTATCAAGCCTATCAAAGAAAATGTAAACATCCTATGTAATACAATAAGACTTTAAATATTTGAAGTAGCCATCTACAAATATCCATTCAAAAGTGGATTTATAATGCAAGTATGGACGCCATCAATAAAAAAGATTTGTATTAACCAAATATCCATATACGCATACATCAATATCTGTCGATATAAGTATAACATATATACAAAATAGCCATATAGGCTTACAAGAATGCCATATAGGCATACAATGTCAACTATGTACAATACAAAATATATGTCCACAAATGCCATATAGGCATACAACAGAGGAACACAATAAAAAGTCATTCCCCTCTAGCTGGTGAAGAGAATAAATCACGAGCAGCCTTTGATCTTCTAGGGGATGGAGACATGCATGTGGGTGGTCTACTACGAACCCGAGGGCTACTTCTCCTATTTAGTTCTTCCTGCACCTTTACCTGTTACAAAAAAAAGTATAGATATTAATATATAGAAATTACATGTTATAAAAAAATGAAACATTTAACAAAATAATCACTTACCGCTAACATATAATCTGTCTGCTCGCTTGCCTCAGTAGCAGGAAAAGGCCCTGGTGATGTCATGTCCTATAGAAACCATCCAGATAGAAATTAAACTTCAAATCAATAATCTTTTGATTTTTCAAAAATAGACAACTATAACAATGAATGTAAATTGAAATTTACTAATCTGCCTCATACCCCTGTCAATGCCATAGAGCTATGAATCGCAGAGGCCACACCCTGCTCCATTGCCCTATGAACATGGGGAGGTGTATCCGCAGCCTGCATCATCTGGAAATAAAACAACATTATTCAATTACGAAAACTATAATAGTGATGCAAATCATGGCTCCTAACATACACACACGCTCATCTAAACATGGAAGTACACACAATAAAACACACAAATCACATACAAAAATTTAGTAAGTACAATTCATTCATTAAACTATTTATTTTATTACCTCCGTAAAGCTTTGAAGTCCACCACCGCTGGCAGGTGTTGCCATGAAATCTACAGTGTTAACCTATTCAACATCCAAAATCAGAAATTAGAATACCATTCATATAACGATGCTATTCACATGTAATATTTATAATTGTTTACTAGTTACATACCTCGACAGTAGATGATCTAGTGAAAAATGTAGGTGGAGAACCACTGAAAACTGCATCGACGCTATGACCCTGAAATTTCATTAAAATCATCAATTTAAATTAGTTAATCTTGTATTTCAAAAATAAAATTTAATAAATTAAATTCAATAAACTTGCTAATATTTACCTGAGTATCAAGGCCGAAAGTCTCACTCAGGAGGGTATCTGTCATCGCCATCTGCTCAGCTGCAGATGTAGCCTGTGCACCTGCGTCCTGACTGTCCATGGGGTCATAACCACAGGCTGACCCGCAAGCCTGGCAAGTATGCGGTGGGACCCTACTCCTCGCACTATCTCCCAACCCACTCTGTGTTGCAGGATCGGCATGCTCTATGATGCTCTGGGTCAAGGCACTAATCGACCTCAGTGTATCGACCTCAACACTCTCCTTCACAATGGAAGGAATAGAAACATGCTCGTGGGCTGGTCTGCTGATTACTCGTCTCACTACCCGCTGTGGGTCAAGACGTGCCCCTGGTCTATCCTGTGCTGAGCCCCCACCTCTACCCTGGAAGTCCCGCATATCAAAATAGTTTGGCACTTTATTGAGGACAAACTCAGAGTAGAGTTTCCTCAAAAAGTATTGCGGGACCTCATTGTTATTGCATGGAGGATGGTCAAAAACCATCCACCACCTCTGCCCGAAATTGTCCCTTATCGCTTGGTTGTTGCACCAATGGATAGGGAACCTCTTGCATGTAATGGGTGGAGGTTGATTTGTTTGTGGGTTTGTGAAAATTGAACACAAGTCTACTTTTGTAATTTGTAATTTTTTGACATCTTGATATGACAATTTATCTGCATAGTAATCTCTAAACTCTCTCTTTTTATCGGTCCAACTAGTTATTTGCTTGCTAATTGAATTTACATTTGATAACATAGACTCAAGAGATTCGGCAAGCGTGGACCTATGCAAGGTTGAAGTGGAAGGATCTTTCAACCTTGTAATTATATCTTCAATTTGTTTTTTATTGTTTTCAATTTCCCCCATTATATTATCTTGTGTTCCAGGGGCATGTCGAGGAATGAATGGAGGAGGTTGTTGTTCTGCAGGTATTTCTTCCTCAAGATTTTGTGGATTTTGAGGATTTTGAGGAGGAGGAGGAGGTGCATTAACATTTCCTACAATTAATAAAATATGCATCAAAAATCAACACAAAACCTACCTATTTAGGAAGAAATTCAAACAAAAAAACAAAGATAACTCACCCCTTTGGCGTGCTCGACGTCGCGGCGGCATTTCGGCGATGAATCGACAAATCTATTGTGTTGAATGGTGTTTTGTAGAACGCGAGCGCGTTTTTGAAGGGTTTTAAGCCGCGGCGGAGGAAAAACTCACAACGAAATAAGATAAAATGAAATGACAGCATTTTTTTTATATATATAAAGCGCTTTATAACGCGCTCGCGTTATGGCTCGGCAATGACGAGCCTTAGGCTTGTCATTGCCAAGCCATAACGCGAGCGCGTTATAACGCGCTCGCGTTATGCCTAAATTTTTTTTGAAAATTTTTTGGCCACTTTTTGGCCCCCCATCTTTTTGCACTTACCCAGGAATTAACCCTCCACAGGCTGCAACACATTACAGCTTCTTGTCACAAGACTCTAGAATCACCTGCCTTCTGTAACCCCAAATCAGCTAGGGTTTCTGTTTTCCCACCTATTATTGACTCCACACTTGCCCCCTTAACTCTACTACTGCCCAGGGTTCCCAAAAATGGTTATTAATAGCCTTTTTGGCGGCCAACAACCTAATTTCAAAATTTGCATCTCCCTCCAAAAATAGGTCAACTTCTAGGAGCCATAACTTTTGATCCGGGTGTCCGATTGACGAACCGTTTTATGCATCAGAAAGCTCGCGGAGTGCTCTACGCACTAAGTACTAGCTCTACTAGTTCTGGCCATTTTCGGGCCCATACAGGGCCGTTTAGTTCCTCAAACCTGAGTTTGAATAATTTTCAAGCATTTTTTAGGAAACAGAAACTTTAATATCTTTCAGCTCGCAAATTATCTTTGTGTGATTCCTTTGCCAAAGGTCTTATATTTCCGTTATGTAACTTCATGTAAATTTTTACTTCAATCCGTGCCCAAATGCAAACTTTCTAAAAATAGCAGGTTACTATTTTTAGCAGTTTGGAAAAACTGAAAGTTCTACATCATTATTCAAGCGATTATGGAACCAGAACCACAAATTTTGAAAAAAAATGGAAAGAACATCAACAATTTTGAAACACATCTTTTTTTGGGTGATGCAAGATTGCCCTTACACCACTGGATGCTCATGCATCACAGATGAGAAAAAAGAGAAAAGTATGCTTTTATTGTTACCCCCACTGCACGATATAAGCATGGCACTCGACCCTACTTCGATGAAATGGGCTCGGCCCTGCTTTGATGAAACGAGATAGGTATTCAGATACCTACGAATTTCATTTGGTTACATGCTTTTAAAGCCTCCTTAACAAACTCATTTTGTATAGGGAAAATATGCTTTATCCTACAATGGCGTCCAATGTGGCACTTTAAAAGTCACCATTTCCTTGTTTGCATCGAAAAAAATGGCAACTTACAATATTTAATAAACTTTGCTTAAATTTTTGAAAGGCATGTTCAATTTTGTCTTCATTTTAATGAAGGAACAGGTTGTTTTTTTAGATGAGGAAAAGATCTGAATAGTTTTACCATTTATGATGCTTTTAATAAAATGCATAAACTTTGTTATAGTGATGAAAGTCCTCAGGTGTGTCTCTGAAAAATAATTATAGGGGCATTGTAACCCTGGGATCTTCTCTGCCATACCGGGGAATCAAATACAAGGCTAAATTTGATGGTTGAATGGCCGTACTTGTGCATATTTAGTGATTAGGCTTTTATATGTGAGCATTATAATGCTCGGAATCAGGGCTTAAATTTGACAGTTGTATAGCTGTATTTATCCATTTTAGTTGTAAAAAACAATCAAAATTTTAAAAAGACTATCATATGAAAGGAGAGATTTTGGACAAACTGTTAAAATTTACATAGTTTATGTTGATATATATATTTGGTTTTTATATGATCTACTTATACTAAGGTATGTCATAGTATTTTAAAGGCAACATTGAATTTTGAATTTTTTGTTTATTGAAGTTCATTTTTTTTAATTCAATCTGTCAAACAGTTCACTCACCTTGAAACTAAAACACATTAAGAATTTCTTAGCGTATGGATAACTTCTCCATTGCAGATTACTAAATAAACGACTATAATGACTAAAATAAATGACTACAATGACTAAATAAATGACTACAATGAATAAATAAATGACTACCATGAATAAATAAATGACTAAATAAATAATTAAATAAATAAATGACTAAATATAATACCAATTAACGGCAATTAATGATTACAATGACTAAATTAATGATTAAATATACTACCAAATTGATGACTAAATATACTACCAAATTAATGACTAAAATTTATGACTAAATTAATGACTAAAATTTGTTTGGTCATAAATTTGGTTGCAAGATAAATGACCGGCAATAAACTACCAATGGTCACATGACCAAACTAATGATCACATGACCAATTTTTGGTAGTTTATTTAGTCATTTATTTCTATTTTTCTACTAGTGATATTTGTGGGAGATAGTTATGAAGTAGTTAAGGTGGAAAATAAAAGATTTTATATTTCTTTTATTTCTTTTATGAGAGAGAAGGTGAGATTTAATTAATAGTGAGCAAATTAGGTTTTGGGATAAAGTGGTCAATTTTAGGTGTCTACATTTTGCCCCTTTTTGAGATGATGTTGGAAAAAATAAAGGTTGTTTCAAAGAAGAATAAAATATAGATGGTGGAAAAAGGATGAGGGTTATAAAAAAGGACTTAAGAAAGGATAGGGGTTATATAAAAAAGGACTTATAAAAAAGGGAGGATGGGATGATGCTCCCTCGAGAGGATAGGAAGGTATGAAGGACATGGGTAGGCTCTCAAAATTAATAGAAAGGAAAGATAAGGCTAAGGGATAAAATAAAAATGATGGAAAAAAGGATCGTCATGCTGAGTTAGTATGAGAAACTTGATGTTTGATATAGCACCTAATTTTATGCACCATGATATAAAGATCAAGGTTACAATGTGTCAAATGCATAAAAGGATTAAAGTCACAAGTAAGCGTATGTCGATGGCACCATGATATGAAAGACCATGATGATGTTGTGGTAAGTATGTTGCAAGGACTAATACAGATGCAAGAAACAATGATAACACACACACAAGCAAAACAAACAAGCATGCATAAAAATGATTCAAAAACAAAGACAAACACGATGTTGCCCTTGGTTAAGCTAAAAATTGATGACTGGTGATGCAGGAGCACCTCGGGAAAATTGCAATCAACATCATCCAAAAAGATTTCATTTGTTTATTTCAATTTTGGTTTTTTTATGTTTTGGCATCTGTCAGCCTTAGTACTTGTCGTAGTCACATAATTGGGAATTTGATTGGGGACTTTTAACAAATCACAGTTGATGTCTTGTCAACCATATTTACTTTGTACCTAATGGGTGATGGATAGCGACTGCCTCATTTGATAAATTTGTGAAGTTGGGGAATGACATTGCGAGAAAGTTTATTACAACCAAAGCACCTCAAATATTTTGGCAAGGGCAATTCGATTTCCACAACAAACTTGAAAGAAATGAAGAATTCGTAAGGGTCGTAGGAGTTTGTTTAAAAACATTATAAATAGAAGACAAAAGATTATGGGCGGTTAGAGGAGGAATTCAACATTTGAACTTCAACAATACATATTTGTTGAAAACAAAAGGCCACTATTGGGGTTGTTTATCCATATGCGCGTCTATAAACTGATAAATACATGGAGTTGCTATTCAAATCAAAACTTTAATGAAATTCCATGTCATCATCTTGTTAGAAATGAAAGCAACACTACTTCAATGGAAATCTGATTCAAGTTAAATTTCAACAATCTTTAAGTGTGCATTAACAATGGATATTGTAACAAAACATAAAACCCACTATAGAAAAGATGTCAAACATGAAGAACTCAACACAATGACACAGTGTTTACACGGAGAAAACCCTTGCAGGTAGAAACTCCACCAGGAAAGAGGCACAAGTTTGTATTAATCTGTAAAAGATCTGTGCAATACATTAACTACACAACTCTCTCCACAAGTCTTCAATCTGACAACATTTCAACAACACCTGAGTATCTCAAATTTGTATTGCAGCAACAAATACATGGAAAATACTTATAGAAATGTCGTCCAACACCTCCTAGGCATTCACATTCTCTCTCCTAAGATTCTCCAACATGTAAACATTAATTACCATCTTACAAGCATCTTACACTTGTCCAAAAACAACCATGCAAAGGTCGGGGGCCCAAGACTAAATTTGGCCTCTTACAGCATCTTATGACGCATCATAACCGTCATAGATTCCACAAAAGAGTATCTTCCCAATAAAGGAACCTTGGGCTAAATATAGCAAATATACAACTAACATATCTGTCATATGCGTCATAGAATCTCAAAATCTTATGACAACTTGCAGCTGTCATAGATTCACTTACCAAATATTATGATAGTTGTCATACATGCCAAAAATAGTATATTCCTCAAGGGAGCACACCTACTCTCATTTACTTTGAGTTTTTACATTTGACAACAGTAAAAGTCACTCCGTAATTACCTCTGGTTATTGTTACCTAGATTTCACTACTAGCTAAATCAAGCAGAGCTTTCCAGTTTTTGAGAGGAAAAGAAGGTACATTTTTACTTCTGCTGTGTTAAGCCCAAGCACATTTGATACAAATTGAGATGAAATTGTATTATTGCATTCAGATGTATTTCAGAACATAAGAGATTGTACAAATCTTTTAAAAGACCAGTAATATATATTGAAAAAATAAGTGTATAGGTTCTCACACAAGCCGTGAGACTAACTGTTTCATTGCAAAATGAAAAGACAAACTATACATTTATAAAAATTGAAAGACAAATATGCATATAAGGTAGGGTGCCTCATCATTGCCTGAATGATGAGCCTTCATGTTGTTGTCGTGTCTTGTGTCGTTCTAGATCGTCGGTGTGTCCTGCATCCAGCTGCTATCTCCTTGCTATTCCGTCATCTACATAAAATTTTGGAAAAAATGATGTTAGAGCAATGACGAGGCATCATACATCATATGATATCATCTATAAACGTACAATTTATGTTTTTAGATGCAGTAAACTAGTTAGCATCAAAAAAGATTTTAAGAAGACAAATCCAGAATATCAGTTGCAAGCATGTATTTATTTTCTAAGAAGTTTGCTTCATGTGCAGATACAGATGTAATGATGTTTCTGTTTGATTCATCAGTTGTGTTATGAGTGGAGGAAATGTGGCTCCCACAAGGGTTGAGCCTAGCTCATAGACCTTGCAGAACACTTCAGAAGCAATATACAAATGCAAAGGCATAGCTAAAAGAACACATTTAGAAGGTAGATACAGCTGTCAAGAGCTAGCATACTGAGTAGGACAGCAAACAATCAGAGAAATCCAAGGCAAAACATGACAGCAAGGCATGACAGAGCAGCAAACTAGTTTCTAGCACAACAACAGCAAAATCATTCATTAGCTCAACTTCCAATTTACCAACAACAGCAGCAGTTTAAGTAGAGACAGTCATTAGTCATAGAGAGCTACAAGAAATGAACAAGAGGCAGAGTTGGAAGAATAATCACTAAAATGTAAAGACAGTTATGAATAGTCAATGGATGACTATCATAAATATATCAGTTGTGAGAGTTCTGAACAGAGAACAAGAGACTTTGAAGTCTATATGACAATAAAGAAAGAAGGCAGCAAACATCTTAAGGGAGCAGTCCTTTTACGATCATCATAGGGACAACGATTTTAGAGTAGTTCAAAGGAACAGTCCTGACGGTGACAGTAACTGCTACAAAAGTCAAACAATAGTCTTTTAATGACTGTAACAAATGCAAGGAAGCCAAGTGTGGTTTATTCAGGAGTCACAGTTCAAGAGGGTTTTGAACTACCAAAAGAAATTATTGCTGTTAAAGTTTAGCTGGAAATGATGTGAAGTATACCATGCAAAGAAGGGCTTCTTCTCGAAAAGGAGTCAATGGTTTGTATTGTTTCTTTATGGAAGAATACCATTTATTGGAAATGTTCATCAAACCAGATATGCTTTTATGTCTTGTCCAAGTTCAAATACACAACCATTAAAAAGAAGAAAAACTGAAATTTTTCAAGTTCAGGTATGCAGAACTCTGAAAGAGAATGTGAAAAATGGAGTTCAAGATTATGCTACAACTAATAGAAATAATGCAGATTTTAAAGAACAGAATGCACAGAGCTCACCACGCATAACGGATAATTAAGTTTTTCAAGCCTCCAGAACGAACAACAGAAAGGGAGATCAAAAGTTTTATACTCATTTCAGAATCAAATGTTTAGAAAATGAAGTTCTTTCAAGTTTTTCCCGTCAAAGTAGCACAACAGAAGGTATAGATTGTCAGAAAATGCAATATATTTTTAAGTTCATATGCTTAGTTTTCTTCCAATTTTCTGCCACAGTGATGAAAAGAAGAAAACAAAAATTGTCCAAATTCAAATGCTACAGGATTCTTTACAAAATCACTAAAAAATGGAGTTTCAAGGTCATATACAACCATCAAACTTATTAAAGATAGAGTTTCTAGAAAATAGGAAGATTTACATTTTGTTTGCCACAGTAATGTTAAAGAAAATGCAAAATTTTGTTCAAATTCAAATGCTACAGAACCCTCTAAAAATCACTGAAAAATGGAGTTTCAAGATCATGCTACAGTACAACAGAAAATACAGTTTTCAAGAGCAGCAGGGCATACATGTCAGAAAATGAAACTTTTTCAAAGTTCAATGTTACAGAACCCTAAGAGAAGCAACAAAAAATGGAGTTTTCGAGCTTAGATCTACAGCCTACAACAGAAAATACAGATATTTCGAGTTTCAACACTCGTAGATGCCTTTTTTTCAAAGTTTTGTCATAAGCTAGAGTTCGAACAGCAAGAGGAATGCATGTATAGAAGGAAAAAACATAGAGTTTTTCAACTTTTTTAAAAACCACAGAATACATAGAGATATCTTTTTGCATCTTTTCAAGATTTTGTTGTGTTGTGCCCAGAAAATCAGAAAGAATGCAAATACCAAAAGGGAGAAGTAAATTTTTTGCAGTTTTTTACACAATATACTCAGAAAAGACCAAAATCATGCCTCCCAACAGCAAATATATAGAAAGAAACTCAGAAAATTAAAAGAAACTTGACAGACTTACCTCTGTGTTGTTTGCTAAATGCTATATTAAAGCCACGGATTGCCTTCCAAACCTTCCAATGACGGCCTCACACAGACAAGACAGGGGAACAAAAGGTCGGCAATTAGAGAAACATCAAGAACAACAAAAACCTATCAAAACACCAGTCAAAAATGCGACCACAGCAAAGGAATGGAGTCGACCATACATTCAACACAACAGAAAATGCATCATTACGTAGTTGAATCACGGCCAAATTGGCCCAAGTCGACTTCAAAAGAATCAAAAACCTCAAAGAATGCATCCTACCTCATGTTTCCTCAAAGAATCGACCAAGACTGGTCCAGGAATCAACATAAAATGGTGTGTTTTTCGCCTTCAAACCCTCATGGCGGCGGCCAAGTTCCAACAGCAGGTAAAATGCAAATGAAAGTGTCTTTTAGGTTTTCTCTTCACAAGGTCGAATAGACCTAGATTCATGTTTAATTTTTGACCTTTGATTTACCAAAATCATTGCTATTCATATGGCGACGTGGGGAGACACTTCATGTGTCAGAACCTAGCAAAGATCATGGGGCCGTGGCATTTTTATGCCCTTTGTTTATGTTTAAAAGCTAAGTCCAAATGTGTTGTGGAGAAGCACAAGGCTGTGGACATATTTTGATAAAAACATGTTGGTTAGGAGTTATAAGGTAGTAGATAAAATGTTGGCTAGAAGATACAAGACAAATGATGTATGTGAGACTTGGTGTGTGTAGAGTTGCAAGGTGTTATGGAACTGAGGTGAAAGTTGTAAATGGTGAGGAGCTATGGCGGTATAGGGGTCATTCAAAATATATTGCTTCAAAACCGTGTATAGGCATGACACGAAAGACGTGTGCGATGAAGGAGATGGCTAGAGGTTGTGAGGTGTTTTGTCATGGTCTTGAGATGCGAGATATGGTGCAGATGTGATCTGTCGTGTTATTTTGCCTAGGAGGTATGGACATCCTTGTTATGTCATAAATGCAATTTTTTGCATAGGTTTGTGTGATTTTGAATTGTAAAACATTTACTAAGGTGGTATAATTATAAGCCTCTTAGTTAAATGTTAAATAAAATGCAGGAAATGTGTCATTATGTCATTTATTGGGATATTTTTCAATTATTTATGATGTTGCAGGAGATTATGACACAGATCTGACGTATGTCAGAAGCCTTAGAGAGCATTTAGAGGCATTCTATGACATTTTCAGGTGCCTTTATGATAGTTGATGGCATCCCTTGGCTTTTTCTGCATTGTGAGCACACTTTGGAGGACTTTAGAGAGATATTTTGTGGGCATTTATGAGATGCATGGGAATGGAGGTGGTGGATGTCTATCTGTTTACAGCTGTTTAGGAAGTATATAGTCTCCTTCCTTATTCATTTTTGAGGGGTTCTAATTATTCACTACTCTGTATATTGTAATTTTTAGAGTTCTTTTGCAGAAGTGAACAGTCTTGTAACCCATTTTCAGAGATATACAGTATTGTAACACCTTTTTTGGCAGTAATGAGCAGTTTATAACTTCCTATTTCTTCTGATATTGTGTGTCTTCAGTGTTAGTACAGATCTTGGTGATGTTCTTTGTCCTTAGAGTTGTCTTTCATGTTGGTGCCTTTATGCAGGGGTTACATAATTTTTGCAGGTTGTGAGATGTGCAAGGGATAACAATCAGTTTGTGGGTAGTGAGAAAACCTCTTTCTCCTTAACAAGACTGTTGTTATTTAGCCTCCTTACAAAATAATGATGCTAGGTGTTGGTGCCTGCATGAGCAGTCAGTTTTCAAGCATATAAACATGCAGGCACCTTCCCAAAAAATCCAAAAAGTTCTAAGTCTTTGGGCCTCCTCAGCATGTTTTAACATCAGCATCATATTTTCTTTGGAGGAGGTCATCATCATCATGTTTCCAGACATCACCCTGATGTTGCTTACGAGGGTCATCATATTTTCTGTCAGCATGATCTTTCGCTGGGGTGATATTCTAACATCGAGTGATCTTACTTAAGATCATCCTGATGATGTTGCTGCAAAGTCCTAAGTATGATCCGATCTTCATTGGGGTCATCATATTTGAACATCGGGTGATCTTAGTCAAGATCATCCTGATGTTGTTTTATCACTTCATGTTCGTTGTTTTACCACCCTGATGATGCTGACGTCATTCTTATGTTAGGGTGATATCTATTTCTCTGCCTATCTGCATCATGATATTTCCGAAGGAGGGGGTGATATTTTCATATTTGAATATCACCCGGATGTATGTTTGTTCCATCCTCATGATGATGCTGATATCAGGGAGATATCCGCCTGTCGGCTTCATGCATTATCCAGTGGGGGGTGATCATTTCAAATATCTGTCATATTCATATATCACCCCGATCTTATAGCGGAGCTACAGTGCAGCATGATATTTGTGCATCAGGATGATATTTCCAAATATCTAGTTATCTTCCGAATATCATCCTGATGCCGACATGTGGTGGTGACGTCATCAAGGTCCGGGGGGTCATATTTCTAACATTACTCATCTTATGAAGATCCCCCAATGTTGCGAATATGACGATGACGTCATCCAGATATGAGGAGGTGTGCAGTAGGCAGATATGCTGATGACGTCAGCAGGATATGACGGTGACATCATCAGGATGTTCATCGGCCAGACATTTGGTATCGGCAAAGCAGGAGGATCTTCCTCTAATGCATCAGGTTGTGCCGATGAAGGTGATTATCATGTAGGTGATATTGCGATGATGATGCTGACGTCAGGGTGATATTTCAAGCAACAGGATATCATGCTGCTGGAGGATGATGATGAAGGTTTATACTAGTGTCATCGGGAGTAAAAGCACCGACATCATATATGCTCGCGACCTAGTATATAAGGTGATGAGGAGGTTGCTGCGGGGTGCATGTGGGATAATTCGACCCTGCATATTTTCAAATATCATGACGATGTATCTTGGCGGGAAACGGTTGCGACGCACTGTATTCTGCATTTCCCAAGGCCGCGGGTTGGTGCGCCATTAATGGCGATTGTTGCAGAGGTATGGGCGATGGTGTGGACGGATCTAGTACCCGATTGAAGATGTGGATCCCTAGGCGGCGGCGCAAGGCTCGAGATTTCTTCCTGTCTCCTCTCCCACCTGTTGCATTCATGTTTGGGCGCCAATCTGGTAATGCATTGAGCGCCATTTTTCTGATACTGTGTATCTGGCGGGATTTTTGGTCAACCATGTAATTAATGCTAGAGGTACACTTTCTGGCCAATATAGGCAGACTGTGTTACCATTGTTTAGGTTGTTGAAAACTGGACATTTTGGCTCTGTAATAAGATACAACTAGTTTTGGTTGCTCTGTGCAGCAAAACTTGTGAGTTTATGTATCTCCTGTTGTACGATTTGGCATGAATCCACTGATTTCATGGTTAATCTTATATGAATAATGCTGTGTTTGCATGTGTCATGCTGATTCTGTCTCTAGTTTTGCATGTATCTTTCTTACTGCAATAGGGATGCCATAAGTATAGACAGCTTAACACTCTTTATTGGGAGATATCTGTAAGGCAGATATCATGTGTATCCCCCTGAAATCCAGTTTTAGCTATTCATGCTGATCATTCACAGGTGTATGTCTACCGACTCCAAGCCCTGGATAGGCACCAATCTAGCTCTGTGTTGAGGTTATACACCATGTCCAGCTTTGCATCCAAAAATCCAAACTAAACCATTTCATACTTCCACCTGTTAGTTGTAGGAGTAGGATTAGGAACCCCCTGCATGCTCTCATACCCAACCAGACATCATGTCCAAGAATGTTGCCAACCTTGTGATCTATCATACAGATCTTGGTCCATACATGAGAGTATTCTGCCTGTTGTTGTCAAGTTAGATCTTTCTATCTTTGAGCTAGTCAAGGTTACATCTTGAGTTATAGGGATACCCCCCTTGGTGCGGCAGAACTAGAAGTGAAGGGGAGGAGCTCACGCAACCTCCTGTATTAGTTGGCTGAATCTGCCTGTGCATTAGAAGTGGCAAACCCTAATGCTGATTCAGAAGAAAAACCAACAAAAATGGCGACTCTACTGGGGATGTTGATGTAAAGTGATATCCTACAGTCTTTGGTGAAGTTTTGCTCTGCTGGTGGTATGAACTCAGAAAAATATGTGTTGAGCTTTCAGCTGCTGTAAATTTTGTCCTCTTTGGAGAGGTGGCGACTCTGCAAAAAAGATCTAAATGCACATGAAAGATGGATGTATGTGATGTGACAAAAATGTGCTGTTCATATTTCAGCATCTGTATGAGAAAAGGTATCTTGTTCCTTCCCCTTTATATTTGCTATTTTACTGCATAAGTTAGATGCCAGGGGAGGTTACAGGTCTTAGGCAGACAAAGGATGTCTAAGAGTAAGTTTTTTATGAATCCAAGTATGAATTATCCCATACTCAGTGGTGAAATGTTGGAGAAAAGAATAGAAGAGATAAGAAATAGGTTGATATTCTTAGAGGCTGAGCAGGCCCAGTTAAAAAGCAGTAACCCTGTTGTGTCTGCTAGTCAGAAGGCTAAACCTCTTCTCAGCCCTTTTGATCCTTTGTATGACCAATTGGATTTGTCATGGGTTGATTATAAAGTAGAAACTATGCCTGCTAGGATATACTGTCAGATGCCCAGATTTAGTGGTCACAGTGTGTGTGATGGGAATGCACATATCCAAAATTTTCACAGTTTCATGGGAAAACATTCATTTAGAGATGAGGATATGTGGATGAGGTTTTTTGTTAGGTCCTTTGATGCAAAAGCAAAAGACTGGTATTTGAGCTTTTCAAAAGGATCCTTTGCCTGTTGGGATGAGCTTGCTGACTATTTCAAGGAAGAATTCGCAAGAGAACCTGCTGATCTTGTTGCAGAATTGATGAACATCAGAAAACAAGATGAAGAGCCATGTGTTGATTTCAGTCATAGGTTTGCAGTAGCCCTTTCACATGTCCCTAAAAGTTTCAGACCTGATATTTCAGCCTGTGTTGGCATATTCTTTGAAGCTTTTGAGGAGGGCTTTAGTGCAATACTGAGGGATTTCAAGGTGACAAGTATGCAGATGGCATACAGGTTCATAGAAAAGATAGAAAAAATTAGAAATGTGCACCTGCTGAAACCCCTGTCCACAGGCTTTGGTGTGAGAAATCGTTGTGAAGCTGCAAATGACCAAATAATTAAGGCATCATGTGAAGATGAAAAGATGAATGTTGAGGATGCCAGTGAAAGGACTAATGAGGATTCCCATTGCAATGATGAGGCATCTGACCATGAAAACAACAATGAGGTTGTGGACAGCAATGAGCAATTTTTGGAATGGACCTGTGGAGATAATTGTGAGTATTGTGCTCAAGATAGAGAAGAAATAAGCATACAGGCTGATACTCCTCCACAGAGGGAATCCATTGGTGATGAAGATGCATGTTCTGCTGCCCATGAACAAATGGCATATTATGATCAAGCTTATGTACCTGGGTCACCCATCTATGACACATATGGTGATGAGGATCTATCTGAGTATGGTGAGGATCTTGACACTGTTTTTGACTTGGATTCTATTTCTCATCATGATGAAAGAGGAACCGACATACATCAGGTAAGTGATTGTAAAAATGTGCCTGATTTGAAAGAGGTGCCGGAGTCTGATCTTTTCCAGCTTGGTGCTACTATTGGTTGTGTACATGATGTGCACAATTGTGAATTTGAAAGCTTTTCTTTTGATATGCCAGCATATACAATGAGCTCTGATCTTCCTAGCTGTGTGGTGGACTTTGAGTGTTTTCAGTTTTCAGTCCAGCTAGGAGATCATTTTACAATGCATACTGCTGATGCAGATGATGATAAGTGTTACATACCATTTGAGTATGCATTGCCTGATACATTCTACATCCACTTGTTGCCAGATGCTAAGGGTTATCTGCACAGGGATGACAATGACAAGCCAAATCAGAGGGTTGAATATGCACATGACAAGGTTTGTTTGTGGGTGGATCTTTGCAGTATCTCCAAGCTTGACCCAGTGCATGTAGATGAAAACAAAATATTTGACAAAGGGAGATACATGTTTTTCCTTTTCTTGGTGGCCTTAGGCCATCAAGTGTGTTTGGTGATGTAGATTGGTGCAAGTTTGACTCTATTCCCAATGGATAGGGGACTGGTCTGCATCCCAGAGATCTGGGGTTCTCGCTGCAGTCTTGCACCTGCACGTCCCCAGACAGAGCCACTGTTGGTGCCTGCATGAGCAGTCAGTTTTCAAGCATATAAACATGCAGGTACCTTCCCAAAAAATCCAAAAAGTTCTAAGTCTTTGGGCCTCCTCAGCATGTTTTAACATCAGCATCATATTTTCTTTGGAGGAGGTCATCATCATCATGTTTCCAGACATCACCCTGATGTTGCTTACGAGGGTCATCATATTTTCTGTCAGCATGATCTTTCGCTGGGGTGATATTCTAACATCGGGTGATCTTACTTAAGATCATCCTGATGATGTTGCTGCAAAGTCCTAAGTATGATCCGATCTTCATCGGGGTCATCATATTTGAACATCGGGTGATCTTAGTCAAGATCATCCTGATGTTGTTTTATCACTTCATGTTCGTTGTTTTATCACCCTGATGATGCTGACGTCATTCTTATGTCAGGGTGATATCTATTTCTCTGCCTATCTGCATCATGATATTTCTGAAGGAGGGGGTGATATTTTCATATTTGAATATCACCCGGATGTATGTTTGTTCCATCCTCATGATGATGCTGATATCAGGGAGATATCTGCTTGTCGGCTTCATGCATTATCCAGTGGGGGGTGATCATTTCAAATATCTGTCATATTCATATATCACCCCGATCTTATAGCGGAGCTACAGTGCAGCATGATATTTGTGCATCAGGATGATATTTCCAAATATCCGGTTATCTTCCGAATATCATCCTGATGCCGACATGTGGTGGTGACGTCATCAAGGTCCGGGGGGTCATATTTCTAACATTACTCATCTTATGAAGATCCCCCAATGTTGCGAATATGACGATGACGTCATCCGGATATGAGGAGGTGCGCAGTAGGCAGATATGCTGATGACGTCAGCAGGATATGACGGTGACATCATCAGGATGTTCATCGGCCAGACATTTGGTATCGGCAAAGCAGGAGGATCTTCCTCCGATGCATCAGGTTGTGCCGATGAAGGCGATTATCATGTAGGTGATATTGTGATGATGATGCTGACGTCAGGGTGATATTTCAAGCAACAGGATATCATGCTGCTGGAGGATGATGATGAAGGTTTATACTAGTGTCGTCGGGAGCAAAAGCACCGACATCATATATGCTCGCGACCTAGTATATAAGGTGATGAGGAGGTTGCTGCGGGGTGCATGTGGGATAATTCGACCCTGCATATTTTCAAATATCATGACGATGTATCTTGGCGGGAAACGGTTGCGACGCACAGTATTCTGCATTTCCCAAGGCCGCAGGTTGGTGCGCCATTAATGGCGATTGTTGCAGAGGTATGGGTGATGGTGTGGACAGATCTAGTACCCAATTGAAGATGTGGATCCCTAGGCGGCGGCGCAAGGCTTGAGATTTCTTCCTGTCTCCTCTCCCACCTGCTGCATTCATGTTTGGGCGCCAATCTGGTAATGCGTTGAGCGCCATTTTTCTGATACTGTGTATCTGGCGGGATTTTTGGTCAACCATGTAATTAATGCTAGAGGTACACTTTCTGGCCAATATAGGCAAACTGTGTTACCATTGTTTAGGTTGTTGAAAACTGGACATTTTGGCTCTGTAATAAGATACAACTGGTTTTGGTTGCTCTGTGCAGCAAAACTTGTGAGTTTATGTATCTCCTGTTGTACGATTTGGCATGAATCCACTAATTTCATGGTTAATCTTATATGAATAATGCTGTGTTTGCATGTGTTATGCTGATTCTGTCTCCAGTTTTGCATGTATCTTTCTTACTGCAATAGGGATGCCATAAGTATAGACAGCTTAACACTCTTTATTGGGAGATATCTGTAAGGCAGATATCATGTGTATCCCCCTGAAATCCAGTTTTAGCTATTCATGCTGATCATTCACAGGTGTATGTCTACCGACTCCAAGCCCTGGATAGGCACCAATCTAGCTCTGTGTTGAGGTTATACACCATGTCCAGCTTTGCATCCAAAAATCCAAACTAAACCATTTCATACTTCCACCTGTTAGTTGTAGGAGTAGGATTAGGAACCCCCTGCATGCTCTCATACCCAACCAGACATCATGTCCAAGAATGTTGCCAACCTTGTGATCTATCATACAGATCTTGGTCCATACATGAGAGTATTCTGCCTGTTGTTGTCAAGTTAGATCTTTCTATCTTTGAGCTAGTCAAGGTTACATCTTGAGTTATAGGGATACCCCCCTTGGTGCGGCAGAACCAGAAGTGAAGGGGAGGAGCTCACGCAACCTCCTGTATTAGTTGGCTGAATCTGCCTGTGCATTAGAAGTGGCAAACCCTAATGCTGATTCAGAAGAAAAACCAACACTAGGGTTATGATTTCTTCTAGGTTTTGTAAGGGTCCTTATTATTACTGGTTATGAGGTGTGTTATTTCTGTGTATTTTCTAATGATCTTTTGGTGCATCACCTTAGACAGTAGGTTTCATTTTCATGTAATCTTTCTTACCCTTTTCTCTACAAAGACCTTAGTATAAGTAGTTTAGGTGGAGTATCAACAGGAAGCCGGCCTTCTCCAGAGGTTTTTTCCATCACAGGTGACCCACAGACTTGAAAAGATCCCATGTTTCTCCAGATTGCCAAGTTCTACAACTCAACAAGGGTGTAAATCTGAGAGACAACAGTTTTTGGCACGCCTGGTGGGACTGTGGTATTAGAAGCAGTTCAAATACTACCTTTTATTGTTAGTTTTGATGTGCAGCCAGTAATTTTTAGACCTGTAAGAGGTTAAACCCTGCATATCTGGTGACTATGAGCTTTGGTTTAGCAAATCAGTATATTTCTGCTTATGAGAAGGATACAAACCAGAAGCAGTTCTCCATCTTTTGAATATTTGTAGTTATCCCCACCTAGGAGAAGAGGGATAACATCTGAGAAGCCCAAAAAGACTCGCGTCTATTCTAGAAGAGCCAAGTCTACTCCTCCTTCTGTTGGAACTCATATTGTCCCAAGAATCCTAGTTACAATGCTTCCTGTAGTCAAGAATTAGCCTTTTGTTGCATTCAACCAGGGCAGCCCCCTGAATTTAACTCAGCATGATGCTATTCCTGTTGCTACCTTGAAAAGTTTACCATATTTTAATGGTGAAGATCAGACTACTCCGGCTGAACACATAAAAGACGTTGCAAACCTATGTGATGTCCATCATGTGACAGAAGAGAATGTTGCAATCAGGTTATTGGCAGCCTCTCTCAATGGTAAGGCTTTGCAATGGTTCAGAAGCTTGTCAGTGAACTCCATAGATTCATGAGATCGTCTGGGAGAGGAGTTGTGCAGTTTCTTTGAGGATAAATCAGATCATTTGTCATTGGTGGAGCAGTTGTCCACAATAAAAAGAGCTCCTCACGAAGTTATGTCAGACTTCAATCACCGTTTTCAAAAAACGTGGGATAGAATCCCACCAACGGTAAGGCCTACAGCTGACCATGCATTCTTATATTATTTAAGAGCTTTAAACAGTGACATTTCTGTCATGATTCAATCCATGGGAGGAAATTCCTTACCATAGGCTTATGCCATAGCTATAAGAGCTGAAAACAGCCTCATATAGGCTGGTAAAATCACCCCTAGGCCTCCTTTGCCAATTTTTCCAGCTATTCAGCCACCAATGCCAATGCATGTGCCTCCTATAGCTGTTATACCTACTGTGCCAGCATTACCAGCACCTAATGCACAGCCAAATAAGTCAGAAAATGTTGTCCAAACTTAGTCTTTTGAGTTACAGGAAATCAAAGGACTGCTGCAGTCTTTTGGTAATGAGATTGTGAACCTCAAGAGGCAGCAAGGTCAGAATTTCAGACCTTATTAGCCCCCATTCCAGTCCAATTATCAGCAAAATAGGCCACCTTATCAGCCTGTTAATCAAGGTCCAAGGCCAGCCTTTAACTCTAGACCTTATCAGGCCTACAATCCAAACGCTGTCAGTTCTTTGAAGGAGGTTGTGCCCACACAAAACAATTTTGCTCAAGAATATGACCGGTGCTTTCCTTGTAACCAGCCCCATAACCAAAATACATGTGCCAATGGGGTGATTAACCAGGCTCTAATGGTTCAGAACAGTCCAATAGTGCAGTCTAATGTGCCTGTAGAGCCTACTATTCAGCAGCAAGGAGAACAAGCACATGAAACAACACTCCTAAACTGGCAGGGAGAAGAATTCTGCAGTATGAACCGGGTTGGTGCTTCAATTGCAGACAATACACACAGCAAGAAAAGGGCTATTGATGAGGGGCAGCAAGCTGGTAAGGTTCAAACTCATGGGTATCAAGTGTCGAACATCAGTCAAGGTGTTTCTAACCCATCAAAGGCTGAAAAAACTCAAGTCCTATCAAAGGATCAGCCTTTGATAGGCAAGGAACAACTTAATTCATCAGTTCAGCCTACTCGCGCTCAAGGTGACGTGGCTGCCCCCAAAAGCCAAGCTAAAACAGGTACATCTGCTTTCAATATACTTGAGCATATGAAGAAAATAAATGTATCTATGACTATGTGGGATTCCTTGAGTATCCCTGGCCAAAAAGACTTGCTGCAATCAGCCTTGTCAAATTTAAAATTATCTCAAGAGTCTGATGTAGGTAAATCCAAAGCTGTTTTGACAAATAACCTTGAAAAAAATGCAGAACAGCAAGCTTCAGAGGTCAAACCCCCACCCTTTTACGTATCTTTGATCATAGGGGATCATCTAGTTCATAACTGCATGATAGACTCAGGTGCTAGCAGTTCCGTCATGCCCAAATAGATTGCTGACAGGCTGGGCATTGAATATGAGCCATTAGAAAAGAGAGTTGTTCAGCTGGATGGAACCGCTGTTAACACAGTGGGTGTCATCAAAGGACTAAGTTTAACTCTGCATGCCTGCCCAAATTTTTCTATCCCACAGGACATATATGTTATTGACTTACCGCCTTATTTTGCCATTTGCTTGTCAAGGGATTTTACAACAAAAATAGGAGGTTACCTATCCTCAGATTGGTCTCATATGCTGTTCAGAACCAGGTATGGCACTAAGGTGACTATCAAGTCAGAGCCCATTGCTAAAGACCATATTGAGCCCTACACTACACGCCCCGTCAATGCCAACTTGGTTGTAAGTGAATCAGAAACGGAACAGCCTGCTGTTCAAGAAGGCAATACGCTAATTGAAGGCATACCAGAGGTCCTTCTTGATGAATGTGTAGATCAAACTCAAGTGGTTGAACCATGTGAACACCCGGACGAGGTCGATTTGGGCATGTAGATGATGCACGAGGCTGATTTATTTCTGCCCAACATTGAAAAAAGTGCAGAACAACAGAATGGGCAGCAAGAAAATGAAGTCTGGGAGCTATTTTTTGATGGCTCAAGGAGTAGAATGGGTGCCGAGGGTGGATGCATGCTTGTTTCCCCTAAGGCTAAAAGGTACTATTCAGCTTTCAGATTTTGTTTCAGCTGCACTAACAACGTGGCTAAATATGAAGCTCTAATTCAAGGCCTAGAATGGGCAAGACAAAGAGGTATTGGTTGTCTAAAAGTTTATGGGGGCAACGAACTGGTTGTAAATCAGGTGAGAAAGCTTAATGTCACGAAAAATGACCTGCTCAAGTCTTACAAACATAGAGTATGGGACCTTTTGGAAGGTTTTGATGCATTCAATCTGATCTCCATACCCATAAATCAGAATAAACACGCTGATAGGTTGGCTGCTGTAGGAGCAAAATTTGACATTCCTAAGGAAATCAGCAATGGTAAGAAAAATTAGCATATTAAGATTATTATTAGGCCTGTTGTGCCAGCTAATAACATACATTGGCAGGTGTTTGACAGTGATCAGCAGATTATAAACTTCTTGAGAGAGGAGGCTGAATTTTCTAATACAAATCAGGGGAAGCTACATCACCAGTACGGTGACCAAATCATTCAGCTAAAAAACAACAAGATGCCAAAGGGTTTGGTTACCTTAGAATCCATCTTTAACACTGATGATGAAGCTGTAAAACCCAGGTCCAGCCTACAGGTCCAGCAAGACCATTATGAAGAATTTGAGATCTTTAAGGGCAAACTCCTTAAATTAGGCAAGGTATGTAGAGCAAAGGAAAGACGTGCATTTATTTAGCTATTCCAAGAATTTAGTGACATTTTTGCATGGGAATATGGCGATTTAAAGGGGTTTGATCTATTGGAATCGTTTGCCGATGCGCCAAAAGCTCAAGCTGTCAACGCTCGCTACAAATGCCAGACTTAACCCAGATCCACGGGAGGTTCACTACCATTTCACAAATCTTGAGGTCAGCGTTGAACGCCTCACTGACAAGGGGGCAGCTCACTGCCAACAATCCCCCCTCAACGCAACCTGAGGGATTCGAACCTGTGACCCATGGCTCTGATACCAATTGTTGGAATCGTTTGCCGATGCGCCAAAAGCTCGAGCTGTCAACGCTCGCTACAAACGCCAGACTTAACCCAGATCCACGGGAGGCTCACTACCATTTCACGAATCCTGAGGTCAGCGTTGAATGCCTCACTGACAAGGGGGCAGCTCACTGCCAACATGATCCCCATCTTGCTCAACACACTATTGAGTTGGAACCTGATGTTAAGCTAGTAAGGCAGAAACAGAGGCCTTTGAATCCTAAATTAGAGCCTCTCATGAAGATGGAACTGAATAAGCTGATTGAGAGTTGCATAATTTTTCCTATAAAGCACACCTCATGGGTTTCCAACCTTGTGTCAGTTAGGAAGAAAAACAGGGAGATAAGGCTGTGTGTGGACTTCTGTGACTTAAATAGAGCTTCTTTGAAGGACCGTCATCCTTTACCTTCCATGGAGCAGATACTCCATGTAGTTTCAGGATCAGAAAGGTTTTCCTTACTGGACGGCTATTCTGGTTACAATCATATTTTAGTCAAGGAGGAAGACCAGTACAAAACAACCTTCACCACAAAATGGGGGACTATGGCTTACAAAAAGATGCCTTTCGGTTTGTCCAACGCTGGAGCAACCTTTCAAAAGGCAATGGATATGGCCTTTCAGGGGCTGATGTACAAGATTGTCCTAGTCTACCTTGACAACATTACCGTCTTCTCTAAAGAAGCCAAAGATCATCTCGATCACCTAAGGCAGATTTTTGAGAGGTGTAGGGAGTTTGGGATATCACTTAACCCCAAAAAATGTGTTTTTGCTGTCCATGAGGGCAGATTGCTTGGTTATGTGGTGTTGAAGCAAGGTATCACTATTGACCCTAAGAGAATAAGTGCGATTTTGGCTCTACCTTTACCAGCACACAAGAAGGGCCTACAAAGTTTCATTGGTAGGATCAACTTCATCAAGAGATTCATCCCTGATATTGCTGATTTGTTAAACCCATTGACTGCTATGTTGAGGAAGAACATGTCTTTCAGCTGGACTAAGGACGGAAAATGGAGTTTTGAGCTTATCAAGGAGTCTTTGGCTGCTGCACCTACACTGCTAAATCCTAATTTTTCTAAGGATTTTACCTTGTATGCATATGGTAATATTGATTCTGTTTCAGCCATGTTGGTACAGAAAAATGAGCAAGAAATGGAGCAGCCTTTAGCTTTTTTCAGTCAGGCGTTGAAGGACTATGAGCTGAGGTACACTTTTGTTGAGAAACATGTACTTGCTGTTATAAGAAGTTTAAAAAAATTTAAACACATGTTATCAAATAACAAGATTAATTTAATGGTTGCTCATCCGAGCGTGAAAGAATTTCTGCTAAGTAAAGATCTCAGTGATAAGAGGGCTGGTTGGGTGACTAAGGTCATGGAGTATGACGTGGACATTAAGGTTACCAAATTGGTCAGAGGAAAAGGGCTATGCGAACAGCTTGCTGATGGTGTTATCAGCAAAGAAGAACGTGATCAAGAAGTTGTTCTATCAATGCAAGATCAAGAACAAATAGCTATTTCAACTCCTGTTGTTGATTGGGTGCAAGAAATGGTTCATTTCCTGCAGACCGGTGAGTGTCCTTAGGGTTTGGATAGAGCCAAACGAAGGTATTTCAGATTGCAGTCTATACCTTATGTGCTCATTAATGACTTGTTGTTTAGGAAGGATTTTAATGGAGTATTGTTGAGATGCATTGGACCTAACCAAGTGGAAAAGGTGTTGCATGAATTTCATGGAGGGTCAGTTGGAGGCCATTTTTCACCTAGAGCAACAGCTCTTAAGGTAATGAAAGGTGGCTATTATTGGCCCAGTTTGTTTAAAGATGCACACTTATGGGTCAAAAAATGCAAGGAATGTGCTCTGTTCGCCGGAAAAGAAAAGTTGGCAGCCTTACCTTTGCAGCCAGTTCAGGTGGAACAGCCCTTTATGAGGTGGGGTTTAGACTTTATTGGGGTTATCAACCCTTCGTCCAGTGCTGGCCATAAGTGGGTTCTTACAGCCACTGATTATTTCACTAAGTGGACTGAAGCAGTGGCACTTAAAGAAGCTAATGAGTCTGTTGTTTTAAATTTTTATGAGGAGCTGGTTATCAGATTTGGGGTGCCTGAGTCCATCATTTTAGATAATGCCCTTGCTTTCATTGGTTCTAGAATTTCTGATTGGGCTGTGAGGAGTGGCATTTATCTCAATACATCCTCAAATTACTATCCACAAGGCAATGGCCAAGCAGAATCTACAAATAAGAACCTGATCAGAATCATCAAGAAGACCATGGAGGGCAACCAGAGATCCTGGCACACACAGTTAAAATCAGCACTATGGGCTGATAGAATCACTACAAAATGTTCAATAGGGCACTCACCTTTCATGTTAGTGTACGGCAAGGAAGCAAGGCTTCCTATCACACTTGAGTTACCAACACTTGATTTGGTAAATCAGCTGGACATGCTAGAGGAAGGCCCTATGACAGTAAGGCTAGCTCAACTGGTTGAGCTTGAAGAAACCAGAAATGATGCTATGAGAAACATAGAGCATCATCAAGCCCAATTGAAAAGGTGTTTCGACAAAAAGGCATCTCCAAGAACATTCCAGGAGGGTGACATAGTGCTGAAGTGGGATGTGCTGAGAAGCAAACCTAGGAAGCACTCCAAGTTTGACGCTTTTTAGAGTGGGTCATACATTGTTTCAGGATGCAAACAACATAATGCTTTCCAACTGTCCAGGTTGGATGGCGATGTCGAGCCAATCTCAATCAATGGGATTCACCTCAAACATTTCTTTTGAGGTAGGATCTAGACTTGTTTGTACATAGTTCATGAAGTTTCAGTTGTTGAATAAGTGTTGCTGCACAATAGATTAGTTGCAGATTTCTTTTCCTTAAGTGCATATCTACACAGTTGTTAGTTTTTCTTCAGTCTGGTTGGGAAGGGTTTGAAACTGTTGTAATCTACTACAGCTGTATGAAAAGACAACCATCACATGAAACAGTAAATACATGTATTCACTGTCACACATCATACCTGTCCTCATAGGGCTGTAATAAATCATAGCAGTTAGAAAGGGGTATTCTTGTTGACTAATCCACTCTAACTCATCAAGTAGATGCATATCCTCGGTAACAGTGTTTTATTCACTGTCACTGACCATACCCATGTACTTGATGGTTTAGAAGAGTTGGCAGTCTCAGGTTAATTACAGAAAGAAAGGAAGTGTTTTCAAGTTTTTGCCAAGCATGTGTGACTCTATGCCCAATAGATAAGCTTTAGGCAATTGGTCTGATGTTTAGCAGGTAAACATATAGCAGATGTCGCTAAAGATGTTACCTAGATTTCACTACTAGCTAAATCAAGCAGAGCTTTCCAGTTTTTGAGAGGAAAAGAAGGTACATTTTTACTTCTGCTGTGTTAAGCCCAAGCACATTTGATACAAATTGAGATGAAATTGTATTGTTGCATTCAGATGTATTTCAGAACATAAGAGATTGTATAAATCTTTTAAAAGACCAGCAATATATATTGAAAAAATAAGTGTATAGGTTCTCACACAAGCTGTGAGACTAACTGTTTCATTGCAAAATGAAAAGACAAACTATACATTTATAAAAACTGAAAGACAAATATGCATATAAGGTAGGGTACCTCGTCATTGCCTGAATGACGAGCCTTCATGCTGTTGTCGCGTCTTATGTCATTCTAGATCCTCAGCGTGTCCTACATCCAGCTGCTATCTCCTTGCTATCCCGTCATCTGCATAAAATTTTGGAAAAAATGATGTTAGAGCAATGACGAGGCATCATACATCATATGATATCATCTATAAACATACAATTTGTGTTTTCAGATGCAGTAAACCAGCTAGCGTCACAAAAGCTTTTGAGAAGACAAATCCAGAATATCAGTTGCAAGCATGCATTTATTTTCTAACAAGTTTGCTTCATGTGTAGATACAGATGTAATGATGTTTCTGTTTGATTCATTAGTTGCGTTATGAGTGGAGGAAATGTGGCTCCCATAAGGGTTGACCCAGCTCATAGACCTTGCAGAACACTTCAGAAGCAATATACAAATGCAAAGGTATAGCTAAAAGAACACATTCAGAAGGCAGATACAGCTGTCAAGAGCTAGCATACTGAGTAGGACAGCAAACAATCAGAGAAATCCAAGGCAAAACATGACAGCAAGGCATGACAGAGCAGCAAACTAGTTTCTAGCACAACAACAGCAAAATCATTCATTAGCTCAACTTCCAATTTACCAATAGCAGCAGCAGTTTAAGCAGAGACAGTCATTAGTCATAGAGAGCTGCAAGAAATGAACAAGAGGCAGAGTTGGTAGAATAATCACTAAAATGTAAAGACAATTATGAAAATAGTCAATGGATGACTATCATAAAGATATCAGTTGTGAGAGTTCTGAACAGAGAACAAGAGACTTTGAAGCCTATATGACAATAAAGAAAGGAGACAACAAACATCTTAAGGGAGCAGTCCTTTTACGATCATCATAGGGACAACGATTTTAGAGTAGTTCAAAGGAACAGTCCTGACGGTGACAGTCTTAGTAACTGTTACAAAAGTCAAACAATAGTCTTTTAATGACTGTAACAAATGCAAGGAAGCCAAGTGCAGTTTATTCAGGAGTCACAGTTCAAGAGGGTTTTGAACTACCAAAAGAAATTATTGCTGTTAAAGTTTAGCTGGAAATGATGTGAAGTATACCATGCAAAGAAGGGCTTCTTCTCGGAAAGGAGTCAATGGTTTGTATTGTTTCTTTATGGAAGAATACCATTTATTGGAAATGTTCATCAAACCAGATATGCTTTTATGTCTTGTCCAAGTTCAAATGCACAGCCATTGAAAAGAAGAAAAATAGAAATTTTTCAAGTTTAGGTATGCAGAACTCTGAAAGAGAACGTGAAAAATGGAGTTCAAGATTATGCTACAACTGACAGAAATAATGCAGATTTTAAAGAACAGAATGCACAGAGCTCACCATGCATAACGGATAATTAAGTTTTTCAAGCCTCCAGAACGAACAATAGAAAGGGAGATCGAAAGTTTTATACTCATTTCAGAATCAAATGTTTAGAAAATGAAGTTCTTTCAAGTTTTTCCCGTCAAAGTAGCACAACAGAAGGTATAGATTATCAGAAAATGCAATATATTTTCAAATTCATATGCTTAGTTTTCTTCCAATTTTCTGCCACAATGATGAAAAGAAGAAAACAGAAATTGTCCAAATTCAAATGCTACAGGATTCTTTACAAAATCACTAAAAAATGGAGTTTCAAGGTCATATACAGCCATCAGACTTATAAAGATAGAGTTTCCAAAAAATAGGAAGATTTACATTTTGTTTGCCACAATAATGTTAAAGAAAATGCAAAATTTTGTTCAAATTCAAATGCTACAGAACCCTCTAAAAATCACTGAAAAATGGAGTTTCAAGATCATGCTACAGTACAACAAAAAATACAGTTTTCAAGAGCAGCAGGGCATACATGTCAGAAAATGAAACTTTTTCAAAGTTCAATGTTACAGAACCCTAGGAGAAGCAATAGAAAATGGAGTTTTCGAGCTTAGATCTACAACCTACAACAAAAAATACAGATATTTCGAGTTTCAACACTCGTAGATGCCTTTTTTTCAAAGTTTTGTCATAAGCTGGAGTTCGAACAGCAAGAGGAATGCAGGTATAGAAGGAAAAAACACAGAGTTTTTCAACTTTTTTAAAAACCACAGAATACACAGAGACATCTTTTTGCAGCTTTCCAAGATTTTGTTATGTGTTGTGCCCAGAAAATCAAAAAGAATGCAAATACCAAAAGGGAGAAGTAAAGTTTTTGCAGTTTTTCACACAATATACTCAGAAAAGACCAAAATCACGCCTCCCAATAGTGAATATACAGAAAGAAACTCAGAAAATTAAAAGAAACTTGACAGACTTACCTCTGTGTTGTTTGCTAAATGCTATATTAAAGCCACGGATTGCCTTCCAAACCTTCCAATGACAGCCTCACACAGACAAGACAAGGGAACAGTAGGTCGGCCATCAGAGAAACATCAAGAACAACAAAAACCTATCAAAACACCAGTCAAAAATACGACCACAACAAAGGAATGGAGTCAACCATACATTCAAAACAACAGAAAATGCATCATTACATAGTCGAATCATGGCCAAATCAGCCCAAGTCAACTTCAAAAGAATCAAAAACCTCAAAGAATGCATCCTACCTCATGTTTCCTCAAAGAATCGACCAAGGCTGGTCCAGGAATCAACAAAAAATGGTGCATTTTTTGCCTTCAAACCCTCATGGCGGCGGCCAAGTTCCAACAGCAGGTAAAATGCAAATGAAAGTGTCTTTTAGGTTTTCTCTTCACAAGGTCGAATAGACCTAGATTCATGTTTAATTTTTGACCTTTGATTTACCAAAATCATTGCTATTCATATGGCAACGTGGGGAGACACTTCATGTGTTAGAACCTAGCAAAGATCATGGGGTCGTGGCATTTTTATGCCCTTTGTTTATGTTGAAAAGCTAAGTCCAAATGTGTTGTGGAGAAGCACAATGCCGTGGACATATTTTGATAAAAACATGTTGGTTAGGAGTTATAAGGTAATAGATAAAATGTTGGCTAGAAGATACAAGACAAATGATGTATGTGAGACTTGGTGTGTGTAGAGTTGCAAGGTGTTATGGAACTGAGGTGAAAGCTGTAAATGGTGAGGAGCTATGGCAGTATAGGGGTCATTCAAAAGATATTGCTTCAAAACCGTGTATAGGCATGACACGAAAGACATGTGCGATGAAGGAGATGGCTAGAGGTTGTGAGGTGTTTTGTCATGGTCTTGAGATGCGAGATATGGTGCAGATGTGATCTGTCGTGTTATTTTGCCTAGGAGGTATGGACATCCTTGTTATGTCATAAATGTCATTTTTTGCATAGGTCTGTGTGATTTTGAATTGTAAAACATTTACTAAGGTGGTATAATTATAAGCCTCTTGGTTAAATGTTAATTAAAATGCAAGAAATGTGTCATTATGTCATTTATTGGGATATTTTTCAGTTATTTATGATGCTGCAGGAGATTATGACACAGATCTAACATATGTCAGAAGCCTCAGAGAGCATTTAAAGGCATTCTATGACATTTTCAGGTGCCTTTATGATAGTTGATGGCATCCCTTGGCTTTTTCTGCATTGTGAGCACACTTTGGAGGACTTTAGAGAGATATTTTGTGGGCATTTATGAGATGCACGGGAATGGAGGTGGTGGATGTCTATCTGTTTACAGTTGTTTAGGAAGTATATAGTCTCTTTCCTTATTCATTTTTGAGGGGTTCTGATTATTCACTACTCTGTATATTGTAATTTTTAGAGTTCTTTTGCAGAAGTGAACAGTCTTGTAACCCATTTTTAGAGATATACAGTATTGTAACACCTTTTTTGGCAGTAATGAGCAGTTTATACCTTCCTATTTCTTCTGATATTGTGTGTCTTCAGTGTAAGTATAGATCTTGGTGATGTTCTTTGTTGTTAGAGTTGTCTTTCATGTTGGTGCCTTTATGCAGGGGTTACATAATTTTTGCAGGTTGTGAGATGTGCAAGGGATAACAATCAGTTTGTGGGTAGTGAGAAAACCTCTTTCTCCTTAACAAGACTGTTGTTATTTAGCCTCCTTACAAAATAATGATGCTAGGGTTATGATTTCTTCTGGGTTTTGTAAGGGTCCTTATTATTACTGGTTTTGAAGTGTGTCATTTCTGTGTATTTTCTGATGATCTTTTGGTGCATCACCTTAGACAGTAGGTTTCATTTTCATGTAATCTTTCTTACCCTTTTCTCTGCAAAGACCTTAGTATAAGTAGTTTAGGTGGAGTATCAACAGGAAGCCAGCCTTCTCTGGAGGTTCTTTCCATCACAGGTGACCCATGGACCTGGAAAGATCCCATGTTTCTCCAGATTGCCAAGTTCTACAACTCAACAAGGGTGCAAATCTGAGAGACAACAGTTACTCCAAAATCACCCTTGTCAGTGAAACTAGTACATCTCCTCATGGATAATTACAAATTACATATAATAAATGGAATAAATACAATATTGGGATTTACAAGGTTAATGGCACCTTTTTCCAACATTCTCCCACTTGACATTATACATTGTAAATCAACCCATAGGAAATCAAATGAAACAATAATCAAGCACTAGAAACAAGGCCCATGGCCTCTCGGCACCACACAAACTTCTTTATGCTCACAGGTTTGGTCAATGAGTCTGCAACATTCTCCTGAGTGTCTATCTTCTTCAGTTCAATCTCTCCATTTGCAACCAACTCTCTGACAAAGTGATACTGAACATCAACATGCTTAGTCCGAGCATGATACATGGGATTCTTGGCCAAACATATAGCACTCTGGCTATCACAACCAATCTGAATGATCTTGCAATCAAATCCAATACATGTATACAATCTCCTCAACCAAACTGCCTCCTTAGATACATGAGTAGCAGCCATATACTCTACTTCTGTGGTGGACAAAGCAACTGTGGGCTACCTCTTACTCATCCAACTCACTACTCCTCCAAATAGAGTAAACACATAGCCACTAGTGGACCTTCGACTATCCAAGTCACCTACCCAATCTGCATCAACAAAACCCTGTATGTCTAAAGATTTATCAGCACTATCAATACCAAAATAAACCAAACAATGATCAGGAGTACTAGCAAGATATTTAAACACCCTCTTCACATAATTCCAATGTTGTCTACCAGGGTTAGACATAAGTCTGCTCAAAACTCCCACTGCTTGGGCAATATCTGGTCTAATGCATACCATTGCATACATCAAACTCCCTACAGCACTAGCATATGGCACATTACACTTATCCTCAAAATCATCCTCAGTCTTTGGACACATATCTAATGAGAGCTTAGTACCAATGGGTAAAAGAACTCTAACTGGGTTACAGTCCTACAAACTAAACCTCTGCAAACTAATATTCACATACTTACTTTGTGACAACCAAAGCTTTTTGTTAACTCTGTCCCTCCTAATTTCTATTCCCAAAATATACCTTGCAGCACCAAGATCCTTCATCTCAAATGCACCTGAAAGTTGGGCTTTAAGCTCACTGATCATACCCTTAGTATTGCTGAAAAACATGTCATCAACATACAAAGCAATAACCAGTATAGAATCATCAACAAAATAAATGTAAACACAGTGATCCTCCTCGCTTCTAACAAAACCCAATTTCAAAACAAATGAGTCAAAATTTTGATACCACATTTTGGGGGACTGTTTCAGACCATAAAGAGACCTCTTTAACCTGCAAACCCAATGTCCTTTTCCTTTTACCTCAAAACTTGTAGGTTGTTGCATATAAATTTCTTCTTCAAGATCTCCATGCAAGAACACAGTCTTAACATCCATTTGCTCAATCTCCCAATCATAAGCTGTATAAATGGATAAGAGAAATCTAATAGAAGTCAATTTACCAACAGGAGAGAATATCGCACCAAAATCAACTCCCTCTCTCTGGGAGTAGCCCTTCGCTACCAATCTAGCCTTGTACTTCTCCAATGACCCGTCTACTCCAAACTTATTCTTGAAGACCCACTTACATCCTATGGCCTTTCTTCCTTTGGGCAAACGAACAAGATCCTAGGTATTACAAGAGTCTAAAGACATCATCTCCTCCTGCATGGCTAGCTACCAGGACTCACTATCATTTGCAGAAATAGCTTCCCTGTAGGATCTAGGTTCATCGTTAGTACTCAATAAACAATAAACACAAAGGAAATCTGGTAGGCTATACCTGTCAACTGGATTATGTTGTCTTGTGGATTTCCTCAAGGGTGGAGTAAGAGACTCTACTCGCTCTTCTGCATGATCATCTGCACCAACTTCTTCTGTAACAATAGATTCATCTTCATCAGAACTACTTGAATCTTCTTCTTCTTCTTCACCCCGCAATCCATCATTCTGTTCTTCCTGAGGTGCATCTTACTGTTCTAAATCAAAGTGTGCCTTCTTACCTTTTGTTCTTTCTCTTTTGGCTGCTTAGGTTCAGAAATAGCTCTAAGTTCCCTGAAAATAACATCTCTAGAAAAGATAATCTTGCGGGTTAGTGGATTCCAAAGCTTATAACCTTTGATATTATCACCATATCGAATGAATGTACACTTTTCAACCTTTGGATCTAACTTAGATCACTTTTCCTTAGGCACATGAACAAAAGCCTCATGGCCAAAAACCCTTAAATGTGAAACAGAAGGTTTCTTACCTGTCCACACTTCATAAGGTGTCGAATCAAGAGCCTTACAAGGAGATCTATATATCAAGTGGCAAGCAGTACACACAGCCTCTACCCAAAAGCATTTATCCAACTGTGCATCACTAAGAATACTTCTAGCTCTTTCCATAATTGTTTGGTTCATCCTTTCTGCAACACCATTTTGTTGTGGTGTATACAGAGTTGTCTTTTGTCTGATTATACCTGCATGCTTGCAAAACTCATCAAATTCCTTAGAGCAATATTCCCCTCTATTTTTAGATCTTAATATTTTTATCTTTAAACCTGATTGGTTCTCTACTAAGACTTTGAATTCCTTAAACTTAATGAAACCTTCAGATTTATATTTCATAAAATAAATCCATGTATATCTGGATACATCATCAATGAAGGTGACAAATTAACGAGATTTTCTAATAGATTCATTATCCACAGGTCCAAACACATCTGTGTGAATAATTTCTAATTTCTCTTTTGCTCTATTGCTTCCTAAAAGAAATGATTTTCTGGTTTGCTTACCAAACACACAATGCTCACATAAATCAAAGTGCTCATCAAAATAAGAGAAACCATCCAACAATTCTTTATTCTTAATAGTTTTCAATACATTATTACTTGTGTGGCCCAATTTACAGTGCCACAACATACATGTATTTTTAGTAGTGGCCTCAGATACATAGGAGGCATTACAAACTGTAGTGGCTTCAAGCTTAAACAATTTCCTGAATCTCTTCCCTTTCGCTACCACCAAGTTCTCTCTCACCAATCTGCAGCCATGCTTGTCAAATGTCACATTAATTCCCAAATTTTTAGCTTCCACAACTCATACCCCGTTCCGTTGAATTTCTCAATGTCCATTCAAGAGGTTGATGCAACGGTGGATGCAGCCATAATAACAACACAAGATCTGCAAAACACATACAACCAAATCTCCCACTGCAGCTACAGCTTCCACACTACCACCCAAGAGTCAAAGTTGGCCAGGCTTTGATACCAAATGTTAGAAATGAAAGCAACACTACTTCAATGGAAATCTGATTCAAGTTAAATTTTAGCAATATTTAAGTGTGCATTAACAATGGATATTGTAACAAAACATAAAACCCACTATAGAAAAGATGTCAAACATGAAGAACTCAACACAATGACACAGTGTTTACGTGGAGAAAACCCTTGCCGGTAAAAACTCCACTAGGAAAGAGGCACAAGTTTGTATTAATTTGTAAAAGATCTATACAATACATCAACTACACAACTCTATCCACAAGTCTTCAATCTGACAACATTTTGACAGCACCTGAGTATCTCAAATCTGTATTGCAGCAACAAATACATGGCAAATACTTATAGAAATATTTTCCAACACCTCCTAGGCATTCACCTTCTCTCTGCTAAGATTCTCCAACTTGTAAACATTAATTACCATCTTACAAGCATCTTACACTTGTCCAAAAACAACCATGCAAAGGTTGGGGGCCCAAGACTAAATCTGGCCTCTTACAACATCTTATGATGCATCATAACCATCATAGATTCCACAAAAGAGTATCTTCCCAAGATAGGAACCTTGGCCTAAATATAGCAAATATACAACTAACATATCCGTCATATGCATCATAGAATCTCATAATCTTATGACAACTTGCAGCTGTCATAGATTCACTTACCAAACATTATGACAGTTGTCATACATGCCAAAAATAGTATATTCCTCAAGGGAGCACGCCTACCCTCATTTACTTTGAGTTTTTACATTTGCCAACAATAAGTCACTCTGTAATTACCTCCGGTTACTTCGAAATTACCCCTGCCAGTGAAACTAGTACATCTCCTCATGGATAATTACAAATTACATATAATAAATGGAATAAATACAATATTGGGATTTACAAGGTTAATGGCACCTTTTCCCAACATATCTAAGGTGTCGTTCCATTTGATGAGTAGAAATGATTTAGATTTCAATTGTTTAGAACAATTTTTAAAAAAGAAAGAATGAGGGAGGTGTGGCCTTGGCGTGGAGAGAGAGGTTTGCTGCCAATACAGAGGACCAAAGATAGGGATAGATGCAGTTGGAAGAAAAGTAGAGCAAAAGGGAATAGAAGGAAGTGGTTCCACATAAAAATCAGAGAAAATGTCAATAAAGATAGAAATTACTCATAACATGAAAGTGAAATACCTTTGTTGGGACATCTATTAAGGCAACTGAAATGCCATAAAATAAAAAGGAAAGGCCAAATTAAACAGGGTGATGTCATATTTTGATGGAAAAGCATTCCATAAGGAATAAAAAAAAGGCAGTCTTTGATAAGTTTAAAAAAACACCTCAATGGGAACTGTCAAATCAATGGTTAGCTGCCACAGAAGGTGAAACATCACACATGAAAAGGATCACAGAGATTGATACAAGAAGGGGGTCGATTTCAAAAGAAAATAAGGGGAGTCGGCCTGGAAGGAGAGGTGACCTATTGTGTGGAAGAATAGTACACTACCAGAATAATAAAAAGCAAGCATAGATAGGCTAGAGAAGGCCACAATTAAACATTTTGTAATGCAGATACTGTTTCCCTAATTTAATAAAATTATAGTCTATTTATGTTGCAATTGGATATTGCCTATGATTGTTTTGTGTTGATAGAGTTTGATTGCGTGAGTAGTTTCTAACAAGAGGGGTGTAGTTTCCTCTACATCATTTGGTATCAGAGAGGGTTGTTCTTGAGAGTGGAGAGTATCCACCAGGACCTGTGGAGCAACAGAGAAGGCGATTGAGAGAAATCGAAAGGATCGTTGCAGGTGTGTGAAATCCTAATCGGTTGAGAGTTTGAAGTTGCGAAGATGAGAGTGAATATGTGTGAAAGGTTGCAGTAGTAAGGTGTTTGAGAGAAGCTTGAAAGCCTGGGGTAAATATGGAGGAGCCCTACAACAGTGAGAGCATGAGGAGACATTACTATGAAGAGAAAAAGAACAAGAGGAAAAAGTGAAGTTTTGTGATTGGTTGGATGTTGACGATTCCTGTGTTGAAAAAGGGAAGAAAGAAAAGATTGATGGTTGTAGTTGAAAGAGAGGCACAAAGGTTTTGAGAAGAATTGAGGAAAGAACTGAAGGACATCATTAGAGAAATCATTGTGGAGGAGAAAATGGGTAAGGAGAAGTCCCATGTTTCTTCTAATGATGTTTTGTATGTAAGTGAATTTGTGTGTATAGGAAATGAAGGAAGAGATGAAGAAAAGGATGGAGAAAGAAAAGAGATTACAGCAAAAGAAGTTGCAGCAGTTGAAGATGAAGAGGTGGCAGCGAGGATGTAGAGATAGAATGTGAAGAGGTTGCAGCGAATGATGAGGAGAAAGATGATTTGATGTTGCCAATTTTGGCAGTGGAAGAAGAGGTAAGAGAAACGAAGGTAAAATAAAATGAAGAAGTGATTGCAGCGGTAGAGGATGTAGTTGCAGTTGACGAGAATGTGGAAGACATCGCAGTGAAGTTCGATGTTGCAATTGTGAATGTGAATGAGGTAAATTAGTTATGTGATGTTATTTTTCTTTGAAATGTGGTAGTAGAAAATGAGATGAATAACGGACAAGAGAATGTTGCGTAGTTGTGTGTAGAGATGGTTAAGTATGTTGCAGGATATTGGTGGAGGTGGATGGTAAAAGGTGGGTTTGAACCCATGGAGGAGGCGAGGAGTGAGGAAAGAATTTGGTGGAGGAGGTCGGGCTTCAGTGGACATGAGTCCATGAGGGGAAAGAGAAGGAAGAAGCAGTGTTGTTGGAGGAAGGTGGTGCATGTTCTGACACGATGCTGGAAAAGGCAAAAGAAAGATTGATTTTAAACTCTTAGACAACGAAGGAGTTCGCTGCAGGTTGATGGCAAACTGGAAGAGTAGTACAACTACTCAACTCCACCTTTGTGAGCCTATGCTCACAAACTTTCTACCTGGCGTGTCTAATGCAGGAGCACCCTGGGCAAATCACAATCAGCATCATCCAAAAAGATTTCATTTGTTTATTTCAATTTTGGCTTGTTTATGTTTTGGCATCTCTCAGCCTTGGTACTTGTCGCAGTCACATAATTGGGAATTTGATTGGGGACTTTTAATAGATCACAGTTGATGTCTTGTCGACCATATTTACTTTGTACCTGATGGGCGATGGATAGTGACCGCCTCATTTGATAAATCTGTGAATTTGGGGAATGACATTATGGGAAAGTTTATTACAACCAAAGCACCTCAAATATTTTGGCAAGGATGATTCAATTTCCACAGCAAACTTAAAAGAAATGAAGAATTTGTAAGGGTCGTAGGAGTTCGTTTAAAAACATTATAAATAGAAGACAAAAGATTATGGGTGGTTAGAGGAGGAATTCAACATTTGAACTTCAACAATACATATTTGTTGAAAACAAAAGGTCACTATTGGGGTAGTTTATCCATATGTGCATCTATAAACTGATAAATACATGGAATTACTATTCAGATCAAAATTTCAATGAAATTCCATGTCATCATCTAAGGTGTCATTCCATTTGATGAGTAGCAATGATTCAGATTTTAATTGTTTAGAATAGTTTTTAAAAAAAAAATGACGGAGGTGTGGCCTTGGCGTGGAGAGAGAGGTTCACTGCCAATATAGAGGACCAAAGATAGGGATCGATGCAGTTGGAAGAAAAGTAGAGCAAAAGGGAATAGAAGGAGGCGGTTCCACATACAAATCAGAGAAAATATCAATAAAGATAGAAATTAATCATAACATGAAAGTGAAATACCTTCGCTGGGACATCTATTAAGGTAGCTGAAACACCATAAAATAAAAAGGAAAGGTATAATTAAATGGGGTGATACCATATTTTGATGGAAAAGCATTCCATAAGGAATAAAAAAGGGCAGTCTTTGATAAGTTTAAAAAAACACCTCAATGGGAACTGGCAGATCAATGGTTAGCTGCCACAGAAGGTGAAATGTCACACATGAAAAGGATCACAGAGATTGATACAAGAAGGGGGTCGATTTGAAAAGAAAATAAGGGGAGTCATCCTGGGAGGAGAGGTGACCTATTGTGTGGAAGAATAGTACACTGCCATAATAACAAGAAGCAAGCATAGGTAGGCTAGAGAAGGCCACAGTTAAACATTTTGGAATGCAAATATTGTTTCCCTAATTTAATAAAATTATATTCTATTTATGTTGCAATTGGATATTGCCTATGATTGTTTTGTGTTGATAGAGTTTGATTGCGTGAGTAGTTTGTGACAAGAGGGGTGTAGTTTCCTCTGCATCAATTGGATTGATGATGATGATGATAGCATTGTTGATGTGGGAATGATACATCCCAAGGACAACTCGAGCATTGGGAATGATATATCCTGATGAAGATGATGATTGATTGGATTAAGTTGATTAAGATTTGCAGAAAGGCTGGGAACAAGACTGATGGACTCTTTTGGATGGTAGATAATGTTCTTGGCAAGATTTATATGGGTAGTATTACTTACGATAGATGAATTGCTTTAGAATCAAAATTGGGATTATTGCATTGGAGTGCTTGGGATGAGGCTTTGCTTGGATTTCTTTGGATGATTGTAATGGATTGCTTTGGATTGGACTGCACTGGATTGCACTGGATTAGGATTGGACTACATATGGATAAGAGTGTGGTCTCCAAATGATAACTAGATGAATTGCTTTAGAATCAAAATTGGGATTATTGCATTGGAGTGCTTGGGATGAGGCTTTGCTTGGATTTCTTTGGATGATTGTAATGGATTGCTTTGGATTGGACTGCACTGGATTGCACTGGATTAGGATTGGACTACATATGGATAAGAGTGTGGTCTCCAAATGATAACTAGTGACAAGGGAGTACTAAGTGGAGAAACAAGGATGGGAAAGTTGGACAATTTAGGTTGATGAGCTTATTGGATTGGATGTATGATTTAGAATAGAAAGGAGGATAGATGATAGATATATGGGTGAAAGGATTGGCAGTAGGAGATAGATAGGAGAGGTAAATAGAAGGATGTAAGATGTAACCTCTAAGGACTATGTCGCAAATGAATAACATGCCCCTACTCTGAAAATGTCATTTAAGATGTTGGACTAGCTCCTACTCTCAGATCACCTGAAGCTTATGGTATCCCGTCCACAAACTTCCAGCATGGTTTCTTGTCCACTGAAGAAAACACAAGCTAAACAACTCTGTGAGAAAATTATCAAATCTACAATCATCCCTCAACATGTGAAATAAACAATACTTATATGCTCTTTGAACATCTGGAATCTTCTACCACATTCAGATTCACATCCAAATATTGTTCCTCAAATTTAGTCACTTATAGAAGTCATAAAATGCATTATAACATCTCTAAAATTAGCCTTTCATATTGTACCACTTAAAAGGCATCTTTTGACAACTCAAAATGCATTTTTCAAGGCACCAATATGGAATTAAAATGCCAACTCAAAAACTCACGACCAAAAGGGGAAGATTCTCTTGCATGAAGTGCATGTAACCTCTAATTGTTGCAAGTATGAGGTGAGCCAGTGTTGTCATTGATGTCAACATACTCATACTGCATTGACAAGAAGGATTTGATGAGCTTTGTGCTGAGGATATTGAGAAAATTAGCCTCAGTCAGGAACAGTGAAGAACAGTGATGAGAAGAAGGTAAAATTACTGTATAGGATGAGAACCGGAGGATGCGGATTAAAGGGTTAGTAGATATGAGTCTTGAGATGCTACAGTTAAGATTTCAGAGGTCCGCATGAAGATCTGAAGGAGTTATGGCTGCCGGTATAGAACCGGGTCCGGCAAGTATCCGGAGGTGACAGAGGATCACAAAAAGGTCCGGTGAGGTCCGGAATTGTATTATCATAATCTGCGGATTGGAAGGAGTGTTTGAGATGTCCTCTTGATGTGTCATCCTGATTTGTGTGTGATTTGGAGGTCCGGAAGTACCTCTTGCATTATGACAGTGGCGACAGACTATGTTCTTGAAGTTCCGGATGAGGAAGACAAGAGATCCCAGTAAGCAGAGGAAGTGCGGATGTATCCGGACATTCAGACAGGCTTGTGAAGGTTCTTGGATCATGTTTAGGTTGTGTTGTTGGTCCGCATTGATGGTAGAGCCCGGAATTAAAGTTATTCTTCCGGATGAAGTTATTGCTCTGTTTAGACGACCGGATGAGTTGTTCATCCTGCGAATGTTCTTGTGATGGCCGACCGGATGTGTTATTCATCTTGCGGATACTCCTATGGTTGTTTGCCGACTTAGATGTTTGTTCCTAAGTTGATGTCTTGTATAAATAACGGTTTGTGAGTTCATTTCAAGGTGTGGTATGTGGATGAGTATGATATAGCGAAGAAAGGTGCGAAAGGCAGAGCAGAGATTGTTGGGCTTAATTGGAACTGATCCGGACATGGTAGAGATGTCATTCTCCAGTTCAAGACTGTGATTTTTATCACTTTGTAGACAGTGTGTCTCCTTGTAGGCAGTGGGCCTCTTTGTGAGCAGTGTGCTCGGGCAGTGAGCCCTTATTGGCATGTGCCATTCATTTTTCTTTATTCTTCTAACAGAGAATAATTCTTGGGTTAATCACCCCGTGGTTTTTCCCTTAACCGGGTTTTCCACGTCAAAATCTTGGTGTTCAATGTGTTGATGCTTATCTGCTCTTATGTTTATATATTATGCTTCCATGAATGATTATTTGATATGCTGCTAACTAACAACAGAGAATAAAGTGTTTGAAATAGAACAAGTTCTATACAACTGATTCACCCCCCCCCTCTCAGTTGTATGCCCTAGATCCAACAATTGGTATCAGAGCTAAGTTCCTCTGATAGGAGCTTAACCGCTTGAGGTGATCCAGGATGTCGTCATACAAAAAGGATAGTCCGAAGTTCGATGGAACCAACTTCACTCTCTGGAAAGGTCGCATGAAGTGTCATTTGGAATGTATGGGAAAAGCATACTTGGCTATGATTTCAAAACCATATATACCCCCACAAGGTGGTCCGACAACTCCAGATGAAACCACAGAAGCTGAAAACAATCTGCGGACCAAGGAAGCTCTTCTAAGCGCATTGAATGACTCAGATCTCTCGAATGTCATTGACCTACCAACTGCATATGAGATCCTAACTAAACTGGAACTTCTGTATGAAGGGGATGAGTTTGTCAAAAGTGCAAGGTTGCAAAGTCTGAAAGGGAAATTTGAAAGATTGAAAATGAGAGATGATGAAAACATTACTACCTTTATGCCAAGAGTAAATGAGCTGGTATGTGGAATCAGAAATGCTGGTGGAACTCTAGATGAAAATGAGATTGTCTGCAAAATCCTAAGATCCCTTCCTGCTGCCTACAAAATCAAAGTTGCTGCCATTGATGAATTCAGAGCCCACACAACTGTCACAAGAGAACAACTGGCTGGCAAACTAGCTGCATTTGAAATGACCGAGTTTGGAGATGATCCACCCAAGACTGAATCTGCTTTTAAAGCCAGTGCCTATGTGAAAGGCAAACAGAGATTTGATCCGGGTGAAAACTCATCAAGGAAAATGTCATGGTATGATCAAGCAAGAAGAGACATGGAAGAAGAAGAAGCAGAAACAGCTCAACTTGAAGCCCTCATTGCAAAGAGACTGCCCAGAGGATCCGGTAAGTATGAAGGAAAACTACCTTTTAAGTGTTTCAACTGCAATAAGATTGGTCATTTTGCCTCAAGATGTCCGGAGAGATCTGCAAGATCTAATACTCACAGACAAAGGTTTCAAAAGAATTGCTATTATGTTCATGAAGAAGATGACAATGAAGGAGTAACAGATGATGAATCAGATCCAGGAAGCAAATCCGGAAATGAGTGGGTGTTTATAGCCATCAAGGAAGAAGATTCCTTGCTCTCTGAATCTGTCAATCACAAAGTTGTTGAAAAAGCCTTGGCTGCTCAAGTGGAAGAAAAGGATGATTGGGTTATTGACAGTGGATGTTCTCACCATATGACTGGTGACAAGAATAAGTTCTTAGACTTGGAAAGATATGAAGGAGGAATGGTAAAGTTTGGTGACAATTCTGCTGGCAGAATCAGAGGTAGGGGAACTATTTCCTTTGATGGTAAGAGCAAAACAGGTAATGTACTGTATGTTGAAGGATTGAAGCACAATCTTCTCAGTGTTGGTCAGTTAGTGGACAAAGGCTATGATCTCCGGTTCAAGAATGGAAAATGCAGAATCTTTACAAGCTCCGGAACTGAAATTGCATCCGGCACTCAAACAAGAGGTAACATCTTTCATCTGGTTGGTTCAAATAAAAGTTGTTTGTTTGTTCAAATTGATCAGAGTTGGTTATGGCATAGAAGAATGTGTCATGTAAATTTTGATAACATCATCAAGATAAGCAATACTCAGGCTGTGAGAGATCTTCCAAAATTGATAAAACCTACAAATAGTGTGTGTAAAGAATGTCAGTTAGGCAAACAAAGCAGAGTCTCTTTTAAAAGCAAAGATCAGTCTTCTACCGGATTGTTGGAATTAGTACATACTGATCTATGTGGTCCGACAAGAATCAAGAGTCTGCAAGGTGATAGATATTTCATGTTGTTAATTGATGATCATTCCCGGATGATGTGGGTTACCTTTCTAAAAGAAAAATCAGAAGCCTTTGAGAAGTTCAAAATCTTCAAAGCTATGGTGGAGAATCAAACCGGATTGAAACTAAAGTGTCTAAGGTCTGATAGAGGTGGTGAATTTACATCTGGTGAATTCATTGACTTTTGTGAGAAACAGGGTATAAGGAGACAGTTGTCTGCTCCTAAGACTCCACAGCAGAATGGAGTAGTTGAGAGAAAGAACCGGACCATCCAGGAAGCTGCTAGGACAATGATGTTGGAAGCAAATGTTCCTCAAATGTTTTGGAAAGAAGCTATCAGCACTGCAGTCTACACACTCAATCGAGTTCAAATCAGAAACAACACCGGTAAGACCCCCTATGAACTCTGGTTTGGCATCACTCCTACTATGAAATATTTCAGAGTATTTGGTAGCAAGTGCTATATTAAAAGAGATGAAGATCTAGGAAAGTTTGATGCTAGAAGTGATGAAGGAATTTTCTTGGGATACTCCACTCAAAGCAAAGCATACCGGTGTTACAATAAGAGATTGAGGAAGATGATAGAAAGCACCAATGTAAAGGTTGATGAAGGAATTGAGAAGCCTTCAAGATTTTATGAGTTTGATGAAGATGATCAAGACAGTGTTCAAGGACCTCAATCCTCTCCGGTGAGACAGAGTCAGCCTGATCCGGTAAATCAGGAAGAAGAGATAGGTTTGAATGAGCCTGATCAAGAAACAGTAGTGCTGGATACTCCCAAAATTCCAAGGTATGTAAGACTGAATCACTCTGAAGATCAGATCATAGGTGACAGAAGCAAAGGTGTACAAACTAGAAGGAATATTGCTCAAGATCAGAATGAATGTTGTCTGATTTCAAAGATTGAACCTAAAATAATAAATGAAGCCTGCAATGATGAAAACTGGACCAAAGCAATGGAAGATGAACTGATGCAAATTGAGAAAAATCATACTTGGGATCTTGTTCCCAGACCTAGAGACAGGAATGTAATTGGAACCAAGTGGGTCTTCCGGAACAAACTAAATGAAGCTGGTGAAGTAATCAGAAACAAAGCTAGATTGGTCTGCAAAGGCTACTCTCAAATAGAAGGAATTGACTTTGAAGAGACTTTTGCTCCGGTGGCAAGAATTGAAGCAGTCAGATTACTTCTTGCATTTGCTGCCTTCAAAGACTTCAAGGTATATCAGATGGATGTCAAGTCTGCCTTCCTAAATGGTGATCTGGAAGAAGAAGTTTACATTGAACAACCGGATGGATTTCAATTGTCTGATAATAATGATATGGTCTGCAAGTTGAAGAAAGCTTTGTATGGATTGAAGCAAGCCCCAAGAGCATGGTATGAAAGGTTGGATAAGCATCTTGTGCAGATTGGATTCAACAAAGGTACTGCTGACAGCAACTTATATTTCAAAATTGATCATGAAAACATTCTGATTGTTGAAGTGTTTGTGGATGATATCATTTTTGGAGGAAGAGATAGTATGTGTAAAACTTTTGCAAATCAGATGAAAAGTGAGTTTGAAATGTCTATGCTTGGTGAAATGAATTTCTTCTTGGGTCTGCAAATTACTCAAACAACTGAAGGGATCTTCATTTCTCAGACCAAATATGTGAAAGAATTGTTAAAGAAATTTGGTATGGAGGACTCAAAGCCTATGAACACTCCTATGGCAACCGGATGTAAGTTAAGCAAAGATGATGATTCTCCAAAGGCAGATCAGACAAAGTATAGATCAATGATTGGTGGATTGTTGTATCTCACTCAAACTAGACCAGATATAATGCAAGCTGTTGGTCTTGTGGCAAGATTCCAGGCTGATCCTAGAGAATCTCATGTTATGGCAATCAAAAGAATTTTTAGATACTTGAAAGGGACAGTTGAGTATGGTCTATGGTATCCTAGAGATCCGGATTTCTCTCTTCATGCTTACACAGATGCAGATTGGGCAGGAGATGTGGATGACCGGAAGAGCACTAGTGGTGGAGCATTCTTTTTGGGGAAGAGATTGGTTTCTTGGCTAAGCAAGAAACAAGATGCAATATCTCTGTCTACAACTGAAGCAGAATACATTGCAGCAGCAGGTAGTTGTACTCAAATCTTATGGATGAAGCAGATGCTAAGAGACATCAAAGTTGAATATGAGGAGCCTATTACAATTTTCTGTGATAATTCAAGTGCAATTAATATTTCCAAGAATCCGGTATTGCATTCTAAGACTAAGCACATATCTATCAAATTTCACTTTTTGAGAGAACAAGTAAACAAGGAAGAAGTCAGATTGGAGTATGTTCCCTCCAAGGATCAGATTGCAGATATCTTTACAAAACCTCTTCCCAAGGACTCTTTTGAATATCTCCGGGAGAAGTTAGGGGTCATGGCCCCTCCGGTGATGAACTAAGATGCACTGATGTGCATCAGTCCGGTGGCTATCACAGTCATATCTTGTGATCCGGACTAATGGGGAGCTGCAACTAAGGGGGAGCAGCTGGTATTATTCTGATGCATGAGAGTTGCAAGTATGAGCCCTTTGCCATTGATGTCAAAGGGGGAGAGAAGACATGTGAAAAACAAGTGGTTGATAGGGGGAGCTGTGACAGAAAAGAGAAGTTCTTGTCTTGATGGTTTTTCACATCATATGTTGCCATCAATGACAAAGGGGGAGATTGTTGCAAGTATGAGGTGAGCCAGTGTTGTCATTGATGTCAACATACTCATACTGCATTGACAAGAAGGATTTGATGAGCTTTGTGCTGAGGATATTGAGAAAATTAGCCTCAGTCAGGAACAGTGAAGAACAGTGATGAGAAGAAGGTAAAATTACTGTATAGGATGAGAACCGGAGGATGCGGATTAAAGGGTTAGTAGATATGAGTCTTGAGATGCTACAGTTAAGATTTCAGAGGTCCGCATGAAGATCTGAAGGAGTTATGGCTGCCGGTATAGAACCGGGTCCGGCAAGTATCCAGAGGTGACAGAGGATCACAAAAAGGTCCGGTGAGGTCCAGAATTGTATTATCATAATCTGCGGATTGGAAGGAGTGTTTTAGATGTCCTCTTGATGTGTCATCCTGATTTGTGTGTGATTTGGAGGTCCGGAAGTACCTCTTGCATTATGACAGTGGCGACAGACTGTGTTCTTGAAGTTCCGGATGAGGAAGACAAGAGATCCCAGTAAGCAGAGGAAGTGCGGATGTATCCGGACATTCAGACAGGCTTGTGAAGGTTCTTGGATCATGTTTAGGTTGTGTTGTTGGTCCGCATTGATGGTAGAGCCCGGAATTAAAGTTATTCTTCCGGATGAAGTTATTGCTCTGTTTAGACGACCGGATGAGTTGTTCATCCTGCGAATGTTCTTGTGATGGCCGACCGGATGTGTTATTCATCTTGCGGATACTCCTATGGTTGTTTGCCGACTTAGATGTTTGTTCCTAAGTTGATGTCTTGTATAAATAACGGTTTGTGAGTTCATTTCAAGGTGTGGTATGTGGATGAGTATGATATAGCGAAGAAAGGTGCGAAAGGCAGAGCAGAGATTGTTGGGCTTAATTGGAACTGATCCGGACATGGTAGAGATGTCATTCTCCAGTTCAAGACTGTGATTTTTATCACTTTGTAGACAGTGTGTCTCCTTGTAGGCAGTGGGCCTCTTTGTGAGTAGTGTGCTCGGGCAGTGAGCCCTTATTGGCATGTGCCATTCATTTTTCTTTATTCTTCTAACAGAGAATAATTCTTGGGTTAATCACCCCGTGGTTTTTCCCTTAACCGGGTTTTCCACGTCAAAATCTTGGTGTTCAATGTGTTGATGCTTATCTGCTCTTATGTTTATATATTATGCTTCCATGAATGATTATTTGATATGCTGCTAACTAACAACAGAGAATAAAGTGTTTGAAATAGAACAAGTTCTATACAACTGATTCACCCCCCCCTCTCAGTTGTATGCCCTAGATCCAACACTAATTCCAAGTGACCACTAATTTCTTCCATTCCCCATGCACTGTGCCACTTGTTATGGCTTGTCATAGCCACTAAATGCCAAAAATAGGCTATTTGAGGGTCCCACACCCAAGTAGGGAAAATAATAAAATATAAATATATTTGGTGTTTAAATAATATTCTAATCTCAACTAACTCACCAAATTTATTATTATTTCCCAAACTATCAATTGATCCTAATTTGCTATTTGGAACTATCGACTTACTATTTTTAGTAAGTTGCTATTTTTTAATTTTTTTGAAAAAGGGACATGATAAGTCCTCCTTTTCCAAAATTGCTTGTCCTCAAGCAATTGCAACAATGATGCTCCAAAATCTTGATGTTCAAAATAACAAAACATTTCATACTGCATAATTTAAACAAAAGATTATTTAAATTAGTTTGACATGTGAAGGGGTTAAGTGGAAGATGTAGCATGTGACACTTGTTTGAATGAGACGAAAGGTGAGGGATTTAATTCAAATTTTAAATATGAATTATGTGAGACATGTGACAAGGGGGAATTAATTAAATAAATAGATTTATTTAATCAATTGGATTAGGAATGTGATTAAGTTGGAATTGTGAGTGGGACGACCTAGGGCAAAACATTACAAGGTCATGTCGACTAGGTGATGTCGCAAGATAGGTACAAATTTAAGTGTCTACACATACAAGTACCAAACTCTCTCTGCACGCCAAACTAAAAATATACACAATCCAAACTGTAGTAAACTACAATATCTCTCCAACACCTATCTAAAATCAAAAATATGATTCTGTATGCAAAAGTTATGAGCATAAAATTGTCCCAGAGCAATGCCTAGCTTTAGGTACCAAATTCTGACATTGAAAGAAAAATATGATAACCAAACCTATACCTACGTAGTTCTTAGAGAGACCTTTTCAACGCCTATAAGAAGTCAAAAATTTGATAGCGTGGGCGAAAGTTATGCGGAATCTATCCATGAGGTTGAGGGCACAAGTCATTTCACCCCTATGAATGAGTCCAGTTTTGAAGGTTTGGGTGACACTGTGAGGGTTGTTGTTGGTCAAGACACCATGAGGGCTGCTGTGGATCAAGACAAAAAGGGGAGTTGTGCCTTGTGTGACAAGAATGCTGAGGACATTCAGCATCTCCAGAAGAAAATGGAAACCATGCAGAAGAATTGGAAGACTATGGCAGAGTTTGCGGCCAAAGCTCTGCACCGGGCTGCTTCCATCTTTGCTGCGGTTAAAGATCTGGACAAAAAGGTCAAGTAGGTGGGAATCAATAGTTTGGGAGATTACAAGGAGATGGTCGAGTTCCTTGTTAAGTTTGGGGTGATTGATAGCCCTTAGTTCCTTGTTTCTGCTATTTTTTGTTGTCGTTGTTGCTTTTGTGGTTTTTGATTAGTTGTTTTTTGGTCTGTTGTTCAGGCACTGTTTGTCTGTTGTTTCTGGCTCGTTAAAGGCCTAATGCCCAGGGGGCTATTTTGTTAAAGGGATTTGGACCCTCTTTTCTAGCTAAACTAATCAAAAACATTTACAAGTGGCCTCCAAATAAATATCTAATGTGGTTAAACACATCAATTAAGATGCACCACAAATAAATATTTATTTTACATGAATAAAACAATTCAGTGTTATGTAAGGTTTACAACACCTATTTCCCAACATCTAGATGATGTGACATGTTAGTATGATCATACTTAGCTAGAAGATTGTCTAGAGTTGTATGGTCGATTGAGTTGCGTAGGACACAACACTAGGACTTAGATAGAAAACATGTTGGTTCTCTATGTCTATACTCTTTGTGAAGGGTAGGTCACTTCTAGGAAGGAAGTTGTGCGGGGGACCGCTGGCCTATGGTTAGAGGTAAAGCACTCAGATGATGCTCTCCCTCTGTAGTAGAAGACTCGTCGAAACTTGGGTGACATATATCAAGAATTTCAGATACAGTGTACTTTATGATTGACTTATGATTGTCAAATTTATGTAAACTTGTACATATTGATTAGTACAAAATATTTGTAAAAGTAAAGTGAAATGATATCACTATGAATTATCTTTGAATATATTGTATTTCAAGGTTGAAAAATATTCGAAATAGATGTATTTAGTTCTATGTGAATATGCAAATTAAAAAAAAATTCTCATGTTTATCATTTTCATTTACTTTCTTAGTAAATTGTGTTAGTAACTTCGAGTAATATGGGATGGCATGTTACAATCCACCACCCCAACTTGACTAACTCAAGAAGAAAATGAATTATGCATTGTTGGAAAGCTCAAGTACTTCTCAAAATTAAAAGCAAAAGACTACTCCTAAAGCAATACACTTGTTCTCATACCGTTTCACATTTGCTAAGTCCATCTATTCTAACCCGAAGCCTTTAATGGATATATCATTCCTACAATAAGGCCCAATCTACCATGAGCACCCTCTTTGGCAAGAGAACATTATGGTTGTGTATTTGTTTTATTAGTTGATTGATTTACTTTTATTTATCTTTTGTTTTTTTCTAATACCTAATCAAGACTACCTTGATCTATCTATATCTTGGTATGTTGTGATATAATATGGATTGGGGCATGATCATTGATTTCATATGTTGTGTTTGTGGGATGATTTTTTAATCCTATTATGGCTAATATTTATCTTGTTTGTGTTGGAATTAGCATCTTCCATATCAATATCCTTTGCATCTAAGGTCCTGAAAAGGCCTTATATGTATTATGATCATTCTATGCTAAGACTATTTTCCATTCACGTATCCAACAAGGCTCTATTATGTCTTGTAGAAATAAGTTCAAACCATTCATTTGCAGATTCAATATCCTATGCATTGGATACATCATCACCTTGGTCTTATATACCCTGGTGCATAATATCCATATGCTATATCAAAATAAGGATTTCTCTTTACATTTTATAAAGCATAACCAAAGCAAAATCTATCCATCTATCCATCCATATATCCCAATAAATAACCATAGATTTCATAAAGATCGATCAATCATAATTTCTCTATTCCAAAAATATCATTTCTTTTGTCCATGCTAACATCATCTTCGTCCTCTTGTATCTCATCCACATAGAAGTCCTACAAAATATGCATGTTAGACAATGCATCTATAAGCATCATATATATCATCATATAGACATCCATCCATATCATCCATAAGCATGCCATCATATAAACCCATAATCATAGTATATATCAGCATCATAAGCATTTATCATCCATAACATCTATAAGAATCACATAAATTCCATAATCATAGTACATGTCATATAATCATCCATAACATTCATAAAAATATAAACATCCATAAGATCTATAAGCATTTCATCATATACATCCATCACATCATAAAAATGTACACCCATAGAACATCATGTGCATCATAAGTCTCATATAGGTCATCAAAAAATCATGTCTCATCATATATATCAAAAATGGACAAGTGTCATACAATGGGCTACTAAGATCCATCAAATATATACAAATAAGCCCATAGACATCATAGTCTCAAAAATACAATAGATATATACAACATGATGGCAACTATATCTATGAGGAACTCCCATCGAAGGGCTAGGTTCCTGCACCGAAGGCTGATGATCATGTAGATGGGGGAGGTTGCTAAGGTACTACATGTCTAGGTTAAGGCAGTTCCATAACTGAAGCCCTAGATCTCTTGGAGGATGAGGCCCCTAATCTACTCCTATCTCGAAAGCTGAGAGCCTTTGCTTTGCTGGAACTACACTATGATATAATCCTCTGTAATACTTAGCCTCTCAAATTGCTTGGTTCAGCTCATGCTGAACTCGAGTCAACACTGTCACCAAATTTATCATCGACTGGTCTATGCCAATCATGGCCCTAGAAATGTCTCTCTCCAAGGTCATCCTTTGAAGGACTAACTCAATCCTCAGTCTCATCACTATCACTCCATCACACTCTGCTATGACATGAGCTAGCTTCACTAGGTCATGAATCTACACCTGTACATGTGCCTATGATGCAGGAGCATCCAGTGGTGTAAGGGCAATCTTGCATCACCCAAAAAAAGATGTGTTTCAAAGTTGTTGATTTTCTTTCCATTTCTTTTCAAAATTTGTGGTTTTGGTTCCATAATCGCTTGAATAATGATGTAGAACTTTTAGTTTTTCCAAACTCCTAAAAATAACAACCTGCTATTTTAGGAAAGTTTACATTTGGGCACGGATTGAAGTGAAAATTTACAAGAAGCTTTGTAACTAAAAAATAAGACCTTTGGCAAAGGAATCACGCAAAGATCATTTGCGAGCTGAAAGAAATTAAAGTTTCTGTTTCCTGAAAAATGCTTGAAAATTATTCAAACTCAGTTTTGAGGCACTAAACAGCCCCATACGGGCCTGAAAATGGTTGGAACTAGTTGAGCCCATTCTTTGCGCGTAGAGAACTCCGTGAGATTTTTGACGTATAAAATGGTCCGTCAATTGGACACTCGGATCAAAAGTTATGGCTCCCGGAAGTTGACCTATTTTTGGAGGGAGATGCAAATTTTGAAATTAGGTTGTTGGCTGCCAAAAAGGCTATTAATAACCATTTTTGGGAACCCTGGACAGTAGTAGAGTTAAGGGGGAAAGTTTAGAATCAAGAATAGGCGAGAAAATAGAAACCCTGGCAGATTTGGGGTTACAGATGGCAAATGATTCCAGAGTCTTGTGACAGGAAGTTGTAATGTGTTGCAGCCTGTGGAGGGTTGATTCCTCTAATTGTATTTGAGCTTCTGTAATGTAATAAGTTGTCCAAATCAATAAAGAAAGTCTTATTTTATGTGTACAATTTCTATTGTTGTGTGTTTTATGATTTACCCCCTTCATCAACCTATCCATAGGAGGCTTCCCTAGCCTGCCTCAGCTCTACCCTTGCTAGTATCCCTCTCCTATTGGCATCGCACCAAGTAAAGCTCTACTTAATTCCTCCTATGGGTCTCTGCTTGCAAGAGTTGTTGTAGTCTCTACACCTCAGTCTCTGCCACTAGGGCATCATGCTACCCTGCCTCACCCATCTCTACATTTGCATGACTAGGACTCCCTAGGATGTCTTGCTATCCTACCTCTGGCTGTTGTGTCTCCTCAATAACCACTGCTTCCCTCTATCCCCTAGCCTTGTAGGGTCTAGCCTCTAAGCCCCTGCCTACAAGCTCTCCCACCTGCCTATCATGCCCACAAACCACTCCTGGGATGGTCAATTTGGTCAGCCTATGAGTGAGCCAATATGCATCATACTCTGGCATCGTCATAGGATCTACTCCTCTGCCAACAAAGTCCCATGCCACTGGGACAAGTGCATCAAACTCTATGAGAGTTGTTTCCACAACCACCTCTAGAACCCAATCATGTACATCCCATCATGTTCAAGCAAAAATAGCCTTTCCAACTGCAACAAGCTGAGGAGGTCCAAACTATCTTAATACCCTCTCTGGAAAATACCACCCTATAACATATACACTCATCTTGAATAAGTATCGAGCCTACCTATGGTAGGTCAGCTACTCAGTGTCCTCCCATATCTCACAATCCCTCCACGGGCACCATATCATAGTATCAATCTCATCAAAAGTATGTCTCCAATAGGTCAGATCCCCAAGCCACCTTTGCATAATTGTGCCATCATATAAATGTACAAAAGGATGCCTAACCCATTTTTGTCGTGGGGAGATAGGCCTCATAACTGTAATGTGGTGCTAGGCCCACACATGCAAAAGTGTAACACCTGCTACTAAACTCACACCAAATCTATATACTAGTTGGTGCATGTCATGGTATAACTGCCCTAGCACACAAGGCCCCCATGCATATCTGATCTCATGCGTGCACATGCCCTCTAGAACCGGGCCCCAACCTATGGAAAATCTGTGATCACCTATCAAGAACTAGGACTCCTTTGATTAACCCAGTAACTACCAGTTGTATCCTATCAAACAAATGTCACATGTGTTTGGCACCTATCTCATGGTCCTCAATGCTGAGATCCTGCGTCATCAATAGTCTAGCCAATGTAGCCTTTCCAATGTTAATGTCATAGTCAACTTAGGCACCATAGATCAAGATCTGAAGGATCCTCCAGATGTCCTCTAAGGTGATCGTGATCTCACCTGTTAGTAAATGGAACGAGCTATGCTCGTTGTGCCATCTCTCAACCAATACTGTGATCATTGCTTGATGAGCTCGCACCGGTGTCATATGAGTGATGTACCATAGTCCCATCACCTCTAAAAATAGATTCTTGTCCTCATCCAAGTTTGCCACTAGCGCTAGTATCACCGAGTGTTGCTCCCGAGACATCAGTAGGGAAGAACAATCTGCATCCACAGTGTTTAACTTGTCAGCATTTGCAAAAACCTAACTTTCTACATTAAAAGCTAAAAGCAGCCCTAAAGACCATAAGCATCATTCTGCTAGCCAAAAGCACCATCTTTTTAACCAAAAGCACAAATCTATCCGCCAAAAGTGCACTTCTGCTTGCCAAAAGTGACCTCTAAATTCTAAATGCCTAACTCCTAAAATCTATCCAAAAGCGTACCTTTTTAGCCAAAAGGGTGATTTTGTCAACCAGAAGCAGTCACTTTTGCCAAAAGTGCCACTCTACTAGCCAAAAGCACATTTTTGCCTACCAAAAGGGAATTTTTCCTAGAATGCTAAATTTGACCAAAAGCGAGCTTTTCTGGCCAAAAGCACCATTGCGCGTACCATAAGTGAACAATTTTTCTAAAAGCATCACAACTTTTGCCATAAGCAGAACTCTAGACTACTAACCGCTTTTGGTCAAACCTAAGACCTACCCTCATTAATAACCCTATTTAATGCACTTAATGGTTCAATTAGGGGTACTTACTGCTCCTAGTGCTCCTGCTGGCTGGCCATGTATCCTGACCCTCTCCGCATGATGATCTTCTCATGGAATGCCTGGCATATCCACAATCTAGTCCACTCTAAGCTTTGAAAATCTCTAAAGCACTAGAAGATAAGAAACTCTAACTCTGAGGATGCAAATGAATTGAAAGTGACCCCTGGGCCCTACTTATAGCCTCCCAACCCTAATTTCTTCCTTCCCATAACCTAATTTTCTTTGTGTCAGCCTTATTCATTGTGTCAGCTTCCACCTTCTACTCTTTTCTTTTTTAGCCTTTTTCTACTGTGACGTCAGTCTTTTCTTCTTGTTGCGAGTCAACCCAGTCCTTCGTTGGTTTCCCTGGTTTTCCTCTTGAGGGGGCATCCTATCACGCATTACACTTGGGCACAATTGTCAATCACATACTATCAGTATTTTCATTATTCACCTTGTATTCATCAAATTCTACTAACGCACCTTCATCCAACATTAATTAAATAACTTAATTATTTAATTAATTTCATCAATTTCTTGTAATTCACCTTAATCCAACATTAATTAAATGATTCTTAATTATTTAATTAATTTCATCATTTCACCACCTTTATTCTTTTATTTTTCCATTAATTAAATAAACCAATTATTTAATTAATTCATCACATTGTAATTCCTCTCATCTACACAATTAAATAATTATAATTATTTAACTGACTAATTATTATTCTAAAAATTAAATAAATTATTCAAATTTATGAGAGATGCATTTATACATGGGTACCTAACATGGCCTAACTTTGCCGGGACCCATCATTGTTTCACTACTTCCTAAGTTACACTTAAGAAGGGGGTGTTTGTGTGAAAATGACATTATCTATCTAGTTAGATTTTAACATGTCTAGGAGATTTGTATTCACACTAGATTAAGTCCAACTTTGGGTTTCTTACCTTTTTGTCTCACCTCATGTGGTGAAGACATGTGTAATCATCTTTGTGAGACACCTACTTCATGCAAACTTGCCACTTGCTCAAACATGTGTCACTTGAGTAAGACAAGTATTGCACCTATGGAGGGTTACTCAGTTGTTGTGTATGACCTTCTCACCTCCTCTTGCTTTCCTATTTAAGCAAGGCTCTATGTACATAATTTTCATCTTTTGGCAATGTAATTTGGCTTATTATGTGCAAAATAGCTTTGTGGTTTTATTATTGCTTGTTGATCCTCGCTAATCCCAACAATCTGCACATATATATGGTGGTTACTTTCTATTGTGCAGGTGATTCCTTTTCCTTAGACGATAGAACTACTCTTACCATCATATTGAGATAGGAATAATGGTTGTTTGAATAGTTTTTCTCATGTTTCCAAAGGTGACCATTAGGATTCAGTGGTTTCCTTCTAGTTAATAAACTCTCCTTTCTCATCCCTTGTTTCCTTTGTTTTAACCCTCTCTATGCCCCTTCATATTTTTCTCTTTTTATCCCCTCAATTAGATTAGGATAGTTTAGTAGTAGTTTAGTTGTAGTTTTAAAAACTTTATGGTTCAAATTTAAGTATTGTAGGTATGATCCAGTGTCTAGATTTGATCATTTACATAGATTTGAATAGTGTTTTATAGCTCATCAATTGATGCCTTTGCTTGGATGGCACTTCACAAGAAAATCCTAACGAGGGATAGGATAAAGAAACTCGGCTTGGGTTCAAACTTCGATTGTCTTCTTTGTGGAGAGGTAGAAGAATTTGTGGACCATTTATTCCTTCACTGCCCATTCAGCAGAGAATGCTGGCTCTGGTTCATGAGGAAATTGAATTGGTTTACTCCCTTGTTAGAAACATTGGCATCCATGTTTAAGAACTTGCCTAGCTTGTTTTCATATTCGTTCTTTGCATGTATTTGGGAGGTGGGACCTTCATTGATTAATTGGCACTTATGGAGGGAGAGAAATTATAGAATCTTCAGAAAGGAAGCCCTCTCTTGTAGTTCCATGTGCAATAGATTGGAGGAGGCCATTACATAAATGGTTGTGGCAAAGGTAACCAAATCAGATTTCAAGTCTTCAGGTTGGTCAAAATGGGATGTTGAGTTGGTGAGGAATTGGTGGCCTTTTAGGAGATTTAGGATAGGAGGTAAGGGATTGTCAAATGTAATACCTTCATTGAGAGATATAAGCTAAACTTTGACGATGCATGTAGAGGGAATCCAGGTGTATCCAGGACATGATGTGTCATTAGGAGAGGGGATGGATCCCTTGTGATAGCAAAGTTAACAAATATTCCAAAGGGGACTACTAACGAAGCCAAAGCCTGGGATTTGGTTCATGGACTTCAATTGGTGGCTAACTTTGACATTAAATATATTTGGATTGAGGGTGATTCCCAAATAATTGTTAATGCCTTGAAAGCAAAGGGTTCCGATATTGGAAAATTAACTATATCCTTCAACAGGCAGTATCCTTTCTTAATGTCTTCAACAATTACATCATATCACATTATTATAGAGAAGGCAATAAAGTGGCGGATGGTCTAGCAAATTTATCCCTAGACTAAGATAAGGATATGGAAGTTTTTCAATCGGGGCAACTGAACATTCCTTGTCAGCTGATGACATGGCTGAAAGGTGATATAGATAACATCAAAGCCTAACTGAAGTATCCTTTGGTCAAACGTGCTTTTAATCCTTGCATTCATAGCACCCCCAACGTTCTTGGTATGGGTCCATTATACACAGGTTGATAATGAAGAAGGATTTCAGAGTTTCGCACGTTGGGAGCAGATCAGTTCATTAATTTCCATAAGGAGGTGGGACTCAATGTTCTTCCTATCAAGTCTCCAACGGCTGGGTTTCTCCTCTAAACCACTCAAATTTTAAGATACTATCACTTCCATGATTCTCCACCTTGAGGAAAATCTTTTGTCAAATCCTGTTGGAGCGAATGATGAGATGGTGGGATTTTTTGCTTAATTGGGGAGTTGCCAGGCAAGCCACATCTCCAATGAAGTACACCCGACATTTATGGAAAGTATGTGAAGGTGGTCAGCTTTAGTTGGTTTTTAATGTGATTTCAAGGAGCTTAGTATGCGGACTACATATCTCGCCTACCTAGGATCCCATCGAGATTGATCAAGGACTATTATACTATTCCCCGTCACATGGATGTACTTATGTCAATTGTGCAACTACCGATATAATTATCACTCTTCCCTTGGCTTAAGACTCATTTCAAAACTAGTTTTCACCCAAGTGTTTTATTGTGTTCTTGCAAGTTCTAGGGTAGACACAGGGTTGAATCAAAGACTCTTCTTCCCCCAATGCAATGGGAGCCCGAGGTGTGGGGGAGAATTAAGATTACATACATTATGACCTTGATAGATTGCGACTGTACAATGGTGCAGTTCTCAGTGAGAAATGTCACCGGCCACAAGTGGATGAAAGGCTATGATGGGTGAGTCCTCAACTACTCTGATATTATTTCGCACATCCTTTCCAATAACATGGATCTATTATAGTGATTCAGGGACTTCCAGAGGTCATAACTTTTGACTCGGATGTGGGTTTTCTACAAAATTTTATAGGTAGATGCGTTATGAGGTGGCCAGCGGTTTCCCAACCCATCCTAGTCAGTTGGACCCCATCTTGGCACTTTTTCGGGGTTTGAAACTTTCATCTTGGCCCTCAAAATGGCAATTTAGTGTTTTTTTTCTAATTTTTTAAAAGTTGCTTTTTTTAATAACTCGAAACTCATGTTTCGAATTTAGGATGTTAGTTGGCTTTTCGTCCTACCTTAGTTTTAGGAAGTTTTTGGGAAAAAATAGGATTCTCAAGATATGAATGTAAAATTACCTAAAATGGCAAAATCAGACAATTGTCGAAATCTGCCAAAAAAGGTAATTTTTTTTTTTTTTGTTTTTCTTGGATATAAGAGAGTTTTCTCTCATTGTAGCAGCAGAGTTGGTGAATAGAAGTTTTTTTTTCCTAGTTTCCAAATCTTTGGCTCTCACACATGATTAATGGAAAAATTGTATTGAGTTTATGTTGTTGGTTACATCATCCAGTATCAGAGCAGGAAGATGGCTGGGAGAGGAAGAGGAAGAGGCAGTCTTGCCTAGATGCATAGAGAAATGCAAAATCTGCAAAGGCAAATAGCAGAACTTACAACATGGATGGAAAACCAAAGACTAGGTAGAGGAGGAGATGAATCTGATGAAGAGATAGGTCAAGGAGGTGTAGATCAAGATACAGAACATGAAGAAGAAGAATTAGAAGGCATGAGCTTTGAAGAGAGGATGCTCAAAGCATTAGAGGAAAACAATGATGGGATCAAAATTGAAGTTTCAAAGTATGCAGGTAGTCTCAAACTAGAGGAGTTGATAGATTGGTTGAATAACATGGGGAAATTCTTTGAATGGAAGACTATGACAGAGGAAAAGAAGGTGAAATTTGCATGCACCAAGTTAAAGGCTCATGCCATGATCTGGTGGGATCATCTACAAAAGGAAAGAACTAGAAAGGGAAAGACTAAACTCAGGACCTGGAGCACAATGAAGAAGAAGCTAAGAGAGAAATTTTTGCCTATGGATTATGCACAAACTCTTTTTCGTAGATTTCAAAATTGGAGACAAAATTTATCTACTGTGCCAGATTACACAGATGAATTTTACAAACTATCTATTCTCATGGAGCATCAAGAAACTGCTAAATAGATGGCTGCAAGGTATGTAAATGGTCTAAAATTCTCTATTCAAGATGAATTGAGCATGCACAGGGTTAGCAGTATGGAAGAAGCATACCAATTAGCTTTAAAGGCTAAAGAAAAACAAAGTAGACAGTATTTTCAAAAGAATGAAGGAGCAAGGAGGGGGACATCATCCCCATTGCGAGGTAACATAAGTTATAATCAGGGAGGATCATCCCAAGGAATAGAGAAACTAGAAGATATCTGGCAAGATCCTGAAAGTCAACAAAGAGGAAGAGGATTTCAGAGGGGTAGAGATTACAGTGGTGGTAGAGGATGGGAAAACCCACGAAAACCTTTCATTTGTTCTAGGTGTGGTGAGGAGGGTCACAAGGCACTTGAGTGTCCAGACTATCACATGCATGAAAGGAGACAAGGAGAACAACCCAGGTTGAATTTGGTTCAACCTGAGAATGAAGGAGAAGGAACAGAACTAGAGGTTCTGCCAGATATGGGTGAGAGTCTCATGATGAGAAGAGCAATGGTCATTCCAGAAAAAGAACAAGTACAAATTAAAGGTTGTGATGATTCTTGGCTTCGAACCAATATTTTTTGAACCAGGTGCACCTCAGGAGGAAAGGTATGTCAAGTTATTATTGACAATGGCAGTTGTGAAAATATGGTTTCTAAAGAAATGGTAGATAAACTGAACCTGCACTGTGAAAAGCATCCCTATCCTTATCGTATTGCATGGTTTAAAAAGGGAAATGAAGTCACTATTGATAAGAGGTGTTTAGTTAAGTTTTCCATAGGAAAGAATTATAAGGATGAAATATGGTGTGATGTCATTCCAATGGATGCATGCCATACATGTGTTGTTGGGAAGGCCATGGCAATATGATAGGAAGGTAATGCATGATGGAAAAAGGAATACATACACTTTTTGGAAAGACGGTTCTAAAGTGATTTTATTACCCCTTAAGGATGAAAGGATAGATGAGAGTATGTTGTCCATGAAAGAACTTGTTAGGGAAATGAAGGTGATAGGGTTCTGTTATGCACTAATGGCGCAGAAAGAAGATGGTAAGGAAATACCAGTACCAACAGAAGCACCCAAGGTACTAGAAGAACATGTTGATGTTGTGCCTAAGGGTCTATCACCAAAGAGAGATATTCAGCAACATATTGATTTGATCCTAGGAGCATCCATACATAATCAGGCAACTTACACAATGAGTCCTACCAACCATACAGAACTCAATCGACAAGTGACAGATCTCATAAGGAAAGGTGTGGTAACGGAGAGCCTCAGCCCATGTGTTGTACCTACATTATTAACTCCAAAGAAGGATTTTGAGCCCATCAAGACTTACAACAAGTTGAAATAAAAGAAAATTGAAGGTGAGGCGGAAGTAGACTGGAAACAACAACAAGTTCCAAGTGAGAAAAGAGAAAAGATTGCACAGATTCTAGACAAGCAGGCTATATGCATGCAATAGGGTCAAGACAACAAGTTTCTAGTATAGTGGGAAGGGCTAACACAAGCAGATAATACATGTATTCTAGAGTGGGAATTGAAGAAGATGGATTTGGACAAGTGGCACAAGTTCCATAAAACAACTTGCAGGAGCTGTGTTCTTTTCAACCAGAGGAGAATGATGCAGGGACTTTCAGAGGTCATAACTTTTGACTTGGATGTGGGTTTTCTACGAAATTTTACAGGTGGATGTGTTATGAGGTGGCCAGTGGTTTCCCAACCCACCCTAGTCGGTTGGACCCCATCTTGGCACTTTTTTGGGGTTTGAAACTTTCATCTTGGCCCTCAAAATGGCAATTTAGTGTTTTTTCTAGTTTTTTAAAAGTTGCTTTTTTTAATAACTCGAAACTCATGTTTCGAATTTAGGATGTTAGTTGGCTTTTTGTCCTACATTAGTTTTAGGAAGTTTTTGGGAAAAAACAGGATTCTCAAGATATGAATGTAAAATTACCTAAAATGGCAAAATCGAACAATTGTCGAAATCTGCCAAAAAAGGTAATTTTTTGATTTTTTTGTTTTTCTTGGATATAAAAGAGTTTTCTCTCATTGTAGTGGCAGAGTTGGTGAATAGAAGTTTTTTTTTCCCAGTTTCCAAGTCTTTGGCTCTCACACATGATTAATGCAAAATTTTATTGAGTGTATGTTGTTGGTTACATCATATAGGATGGTGAATATGTCCACACGTTAGCAACTGGTCTGTTTTTCAATCATATCTACACAGTGGAAAGATGGACTCTTGCATTGAGAGACTATGACATGTTACAGGGTGACGCCCTTATTGGTGGCCTTTTTAATATCCAGAATCTTAGAACCTCTCTGGTAATTCAGGCAGTATACAGAGCAATGCAGATTAGCCTCAAGACGGTGTTTATGGATGAGCTAGACATGGAATTAAATGCTTCAACTTCTATTTTTCCCAAAGGAAGGCTTTACAAATTAGGGAAATCTTTACTAATATAAGGTTCCTAAGGGTCCATGCACAGGACTGGTCACCCCATCTGCCCAAGGAATTCTTCAACAACCTTGATGAAGATGATAAAGTGGACCTAGATGATGATCGAGATGATGATGTCCCTCTGGTGCAAGTCGTCCTTCCTAGAGCCAGTGAAACAGAGCTTGTTGTGAACGTGTATGGTGGTGGTGCAGTTTAAAGGTGGCAAGTGGTTTTTAGGTGACCGACAACTTTTCAACTTTTAGGTTTTTTGTTTATTATGCTTGGGGATGACAATTTTTGGGAAGGTGAAGTTTTGTTTTTTAAGTATTTTGTTTTTAGAGCATTATATCAGGTCAGCTTTGGGCCTTTTTGACTGTAATTTTGCCACCTTTGGACATGGCGTTATATATATATAAACCTTTAAGCAATATTATGGGTGGGCCTCCACCTTTTTTGTTAAAAAATTAAATTAAATTGTTTTGTTTAAAGTTTATGATCTACTTTCAAGCCACTATTAATGCAGAAGATTCATATTACCCACAACTCTTCAATCCATTTTTAACAAGAGAACAATATCCATTCTAAACAAGTAATGTATTTCTATCATATTAGAGAGAACATAAGAGAGAAAGTCACTGTAATCCTCCATACTTCAAAAAGCATTTATGGAAATCAAGTGTATGTTCATCAGAAGAATGGGTTACAGGCATGACAATTCCAGCTAGAATTTGCACAGCAAGACATACAACCACTTCAGGGATGAACTAAGATTAAAAAAAATCAACTACTTACAATAATCATCAATCTTAACTACAACATAGCCATTCAAAATACATGCATTGTCTCTAAAGCACAAGGATTATCATCACTTAATTCAAATACATAATATACAGCTATGGAGTTAAAAGAAGATCATCTTCAGGTGAAGGAAATAAAGGACTAGAGAGATCTCTAGAAAACAAGTAGAGCCAATGGAACCAAACATGAATAGTATAAACATAAATAAAAGTAACCACAGAGAAGAGAGATAGGAGTGACCTGTAAATTGTAAAGAAGGTGTGAGTTAGCAGCAAATTGTGTTTGTAATAGCTTATGAGTTTCAGCTTTATTTTTTTGATGCAACCCCTAAGAGAAAAGCATTGTTTTTTTTAGAAACAAGGTGGGAAAACCACCGTACGTCTATTAATAGAGTCAAAATATATAAAAGTTCATACAAAAGTTTAATTAGGAAATATCATCTGGTTATGAAGTAGAAATATATACAAAAGGACCAAAAAACCCAAAAAGGAGATTAACACAGCTCCAACCCAGCCCATAAACTAACCCAAATTTGAATCATGTTCTTACAGTGAGGGAAGAGGAAAGGTCAGTGCATGAATGGGAGTTCCCAGTGCTCATGGTGGACCTGGAGCTCTATCTGGAGCATGTGATCAGAGAAAACGAATAGCATTGAACATTTCTTTGGCCCTCTGCGCCACTCCTTCCGGCTAAATAGAATCTATGAGCATTCAAATGTATATTGAATTTGTTAAAGCAGTCCAATCTAAGCCCCCGTTGTAACCCTATATAAACACAAGCTGCATAATTGGAAGCATGGAGGCACCCCCTATAAAAGACTCCTTCGATGAGTGCATCACCTTCATCAAAATCATAATTAGCCATCACTCTCCTCCATTTACAAGCACTAATGAAAGGGGGTTTGATGAAGGCAAAGCCTACTGCAAAAGAGTACTCTTGCTCCTGAGTTAAATCAAACACATTCGACATGAAAGTCACCGCCAACTCAGATGATTTGACCTGTCTATTAGCTGATTGAAACAGATAGTAGCACAACATGCATCTAATCACAAATTCGATCGCGTCATAGTCGAGCTGAAATAGTGTGCGAGGTGAATAGAATTAACAGCTCCATGGAAGTTGGGTTCACCTTCCACTTAAAGAATGAATATCCTCTAGTTTGTTGTCCACATCATCATGCACACCTTCAAACCACCGAGAAGGAGAAAGGATGTCTGCAACACCACTAAGGAGAGGAGACGTCTGCAGCACCACCAAAGAAAACCTGTACACTCCAAACACTACAACAAATGGGAATAAAAGAATGAAAAGATTTAGCCCACATTAAAAATAGAACTAGAAATGGAGAAACGTAAGCATTGAATAGGATGCAATGTCATACAAACTCTCAATTTTTCTCCCTCAAACATTGAAAAATAAATAAAAACTTCAAATGCCTTTTAGATAAATAACTAGATGCACGGATAGAAAAATGGCACACCTTAAAATCTACCAACAACACAGAAAAATAAATAAAAACTTCAAATGCCTTTTAGATAAATAACTAGATGCACGGATAGAAAAATGGCACACCTTAAAATCTACCAACAGCACAGGATGTGTTGGTAGCAATGCCAGATAATCAAAAATTTTGTTGGAATAAAAAATTAAAAGCCAAACTTGCTCAAAAGTGCAAGCCACCATGAAAGCCTATCGAATTCATACCAGTGAATCATGTGTCAACTCTATGTCATGGTAAATGAGACGAAAGCGAGAAGGTTTGCATTCGAGTAGCTTTACAACCTATTGAAATAAAAAATAAGATATGCTCTCACATCTAGAATATGATCATTGGCTGGTTTATTGACATGAGACATTAATCCAAATAATCTATTGCACAAATCTTATATAGTGCATTGACAAGAAGATCTAGGGAAGTTAGTATAAGGAACGTCTTATTCACTAGAAGGGTAAGGGCTTAAAGAGGAATTTTGAATGTCTAAATATAAAGTTAGTGGACTTTTCTGGTTGCATTACTCTTATGTACAATCGTAAATTGTGAGCACTAACTCCATAATCTTTTCACCTAGGGTGTCTAATGCAAAAGCATATAAGAGTCTCACAATCTTGTAATCCTTAAAAATATTTTTCTCTTTGTTACATTCTTATACATGTTACACTTGTGTAATTCTCTTTGTTACATTCTTATACATGTTACACTTGTGTAATTTACTTTGTTTGTGTGTCTTGGGCAGATTATGGTGGACAAATGTAACTCCCACTATGTTTGGTAGAATATATTTTCCTAACTTCATAATCTTTTCACCTAGGGTGTCTAATGCAAAAGCATCCTAAGAGTCTCACAATCTTGTAATCCCTAAAAATATTTTTCTCTTTGTTACATTCTTGTACATGTTACACTTGTGTAATTTACTTTTTTTGTGTGCCTTGGGCATCTTATGGTGGACAAATGTAACTCCCACTATGTTTGGTAGAATATGTTTTCTTATCCAAACTCATTTGATCTTTACACAAGCTCTAAAGAAGTGCATCTCAAATTGTACAAAGATTTTGGCATAGCCCTTTCAATCTGAGCATACCTACACCTACTACCACATACTTCTTAAATTCCATACAAGCCTCTCATAAGCCCTTGTGCACCTACAAAATCTCAAGCCATGTTCTCAATGCCACACAATTTGAATGTGCATGACTGAAGGAAAGGTTAATAAATGTCAAATGTTCAGAATGTGTGGCCAAGTTGTTAGGGTAACTTCAAATAAAATAAATCTTTCTCCATGTGAAAATGTATTGTCCAATAAGATTGCTTGACAAGGAGTAACTAACTTATCAAATCAAGAATGCCAACAAAGTATCAATATTTTGATTTAACGAGGAATAACCTTAAGGTTCAAATTTAATGTTGAACATTATTTATCCTTGTCATTAGATCTTCTTTGTGCACATGCTATGCTGGTATGGAGTGGTTTAGTTTTTGGATGACGTTAGGATCAAATTTTATTTTGGGTAGACTTTTAAAAGGCATAACTGAGTTGGTATTAGCTAGATTGTAACACAAAGGGTCTGTCCTTAGGTTGTATATTTCTCATTGGGTTAAGTAGCATAGGGTATCAGATAGATTGTAACATAAAGGGTCTTTCCTTAGGTTGTATATTTCTCATTGTGTTAAGTAGCCTACCATTTTAGGTTTTGAAGATGCACATTTGTATTTCATTTCTTTTTGCAACTTAATAGAAGTGCTTGTTTCACATTTCTAGTGTCTTCTATGTTTGTCTTCTAATGTGTGTACTCTATGTGCCCATTTCATTGTTGTTCATTCAACCCAAAAATATTTTTTGCACCAATTATTGTCTCAATTAATCTACTTTAATCTATTTAGATACTAGAACTCATTTAAATATCTCGAGATTTGATTTAAAATAATTTTATTACACCTTTAGATGTTTATATAGAGGGTCGTCTAAAACATACCCATGTTATATATATTCACATCACACATTTTAAATCAAGGCCAAACAAACTTCAATTTTTTATTGTGAATCTAAATATCTACTAATAAGTTAAAGATATGTATTAAATCAAGACAAAAAAAACCTTAAAAAATTTTATTGTGAATCTACTGAATAAGATAAACAAATTACTTTTACTAGCTAAATTCAATGTAATAAAATGTAATTTTTTATAAAAATCCAATAAAATGTTAAAAAAATATTTTAATATATATATATATAATCATTTATTAGGTTTCTAACTATTCTATTTATTATTATTTAAATATATATCACTTTTACTTTTCAATTACTAATAACTTTGAACAGGGCACTTTTTTTATATTGAAAAACAATTGTGAATGCTATTCTTTCCTAAAAATCTAGACCAAAACTGGTAATGGAAATGGAAATATTCAAACGCCAGAGCAAAATGATAATTTTGACTTCAGTTTCGATCGAATGATTGATAATTTTTTTAGTAATTCTATTAAAACTAACGTTATTTGTTGAATTAATTGGGAACATTTTAAACACTGCATTACTTTGATTTGAGTAGAACGTTTCCCTTTTTTATTCCCTCAGAGATGGTAATATACAAGGCTAGATGGTAATTTACAGGGTAGACGGGGATTTACAAAGCATTGCGTAGACAAACTTACAACAAATCTTTGACGATTTTGTTAAATCTTTGAGGCATTTTGTTAATTTACAAAGCATTGCATAGCCAACTTACAACAAAGCATTTTTTTATGTTTCCACATTCTAATTTTTTTTATTAATTGGTAGACTTTCAAACAAAAGATTACAGATACAGAGGCTACCAATTAGTAAAAAAAATCAAAATGTGGAAACATAAAAAGATATGCTTTGTTGTAAGTTGGCTATGCAATGCTTTGTAAATTAACAAAATGCCTCAAAGATTTGTTGTAAGTTTGGCTATGCAATGCTTTGTAAATCACCATCTGGCAGAGATTATTTCTAACATAGATGTTGTAATAAAGGATTTGGAAAATTCTAATGTGGAAATGGAGGATTTGGAAGAGGTCGCTATGCATGACGTGGAGATGAGAGATGTGGAAATGGAGGGTTTGGAAGAGCTTATCAAAAAATTTAAAAGATTTAATTTGACGGTTTTTGCAGGAATGAAGCGGCCTTTAGTAGCAAAGGAATCCGGAAGGCCCATGAAGAAACAGAAATTTAATTATAGAAGATAGGATTATGGATAGAAAGGGTATAAATGAAATTAGTCAAATAAATAAGATTTATTTAACTAATTAGGTGATCATATGAGTATCTGGGGCAAAACGTACTACAAAATGTCTAGACGAAATTAATGTATGCGATGCCATATGAGTTTAATGCATAGATAATGAAATGGGACAATTTTGGGTGTCTACAGTTGGAAAAGGAAAGATAAAAATCAAGTTGCAGGATGGAAATAAATGGTTGCTATAGGAGGTAAGGCATGTTTCAAATTTGAGAAGGAATTTAATTTTTGCAGGACAACTAGGTAGTGAAGGCTGCATAGTTACCTTTTCATACAAAGTCTGGTAGGTCACTAAAGGTGCAATAGTAGTAGCTAAAGGTGAAAAGGTTAGCACATTGTATTTGTGTACTGGTAATACTTTTTCTACTTTAACTGCTACAGAAACAACTGCTATTGAGACAGTTATAGCACTTGCTACAGGGACAGAAACATAATTGTGGCACCATAGACTCGGGCACATGAGTGAGAAAGGGATGAAGATCCTTCACTCCAGAAAGTTGCTACCAGGTTTGAAGGAGATTCACATGGAGTTTTGCGAAAATTGTGTTTATGGAAAATAGAAAAGAGTCTGATTTCTCGAAGTTGGGAAAGAGAAGAGTGAGAAATAGAGCTTATGCATTCAGATGTATGGGGACCAGCTTAGGCATCTTCTCTTGGTGGCTCTTTCTATTACGTTATTTTTATTTATGATGCAACTAGGAAAACATGGGTGTATTTCCTAAAACAAAAATTAGAAGTATTTGAAACTTTTAAAAGGTGCAAAGCTTCGGTTGTGAATGAGACAGGAAAAAAGTTGAAGTGTCTCAGATTTGATAATGGAGGCAAGTATTGTAGCAGAGAATTTGAAAATTATTGTTCATTTAATGGAATACATAGGGAGAAAATGGTTCTTGGAACCCCACAAGAAAATGGCGTGTCTGAGAGGATGAATAGGACCATTATGGAGCGTGCAAGCAACATTAGATTGCATATTGGACTACCCTTACACTTTTGGGCAAATGTGTTGCAAGTATGGGCCTAACTGATGTTGTCATTGATGTCAACATACTCAGGTTACATTGATGAGAAGGATTGGATGAGCTGTGTGTTGAGGATATTGAGAAAATCAGTCTCAATCAGGAATAGTGAAGAACAGTGATGATAACAAGGTAAAAGTCTAAGATAGGTTGAGGATCAGAGGATGCAGTTTAAAGGGTTTGTAGATATGAGTCTTGAGATGTTCCTATCAAGATTTCAAAGGTCCGCATGAAGATCTGAAGAAGTTATGGTCGTTCAAGTAGAACCGGTTCCGACAGATGTTCAGTGGTGACAGAGTGTCACAGATTGGTCCGGTGAGCTCCAGCATTGCATTATCTCATTTTGCGGATTGGAGGGAGTGTTGAAGAAGTCCGTGTGAAGTGACAACTAGATTTGTTCATGGTTTGGAGGTCCGGAAGCACCTTTTTCATTATGACAGTGATGACAGACTGTGTTCTTGAAGTTCCAGATGAAGAAGAGAAGAATTCCAGTAAGCTGATAAAGTGCGGATGTTCTTGGTGTTTTAAAGAAGGTTATGATGATCACTGGATCATGTCCAATTCATGTTGGCGATCTGCATTAAAGTTAGAGTTTGGATTTGATGGATAACCACTGGTTGTTGGTGTTCTTTCTGAGACTGGCTGACCGGATGTATTACAAGTCTTCCGGATGATTTACAAGTGTTTGCCGACTTAGATGATTGTTCCTAAGTTGATGTCATGTATAAATAAGGGATTGTGAAGTCATTTCAAAGTGTGTCAGGATGTGGATAAGTGTGGCATAGCGAAGAAGAAGAGCAAAAGGCAGAGTAGGAGTTTTTGGGCTTAAATGGAACTAATCCAGGCATGGTAAAGATGTCAATCTCTAGTTTAAGTTTGTGATACTTGTTACTTTGTAGACAGTGTGTCTCTTGTAGGCAGTGTGCCTCTTGTGAGCAGTGTGCTTGGGCAGTAAGCCCTAATTTGCATGTGCCATCTATTTTTTTTATTCTTCTAACAGAGAATAATCCTTGGGTTAATCACCCCATGGTTTTTCCCTTTACCAGGTTTTCCACGTCAAAATCTAGGTGTCTCATGTGTTGATGGGTATCTGCTCTGGTGTTTATGCTTTATGCTTTCATGAGTGATTAATTGATATGCTATTAAATAACAAAGAGGATTTAAGTGTTTGAATTAGAAGCAAGTTTTGGACAACTGATTCACCCCCCCTCTCAGTTGTCTGTCCTGAATCCAACAATTGGTATCAGAGCCAGGTTCCTGTAAAAGGAGCTTAACCGCTTGAGGAGATCTAGGATGTTGTCATACAAGAAGGATAGTCCGAAGTTTGATGGAACCAACTTCTCTCTTTGGAAAGGTCGCATGAAATGTCACTTGTAGTGTATGGGAAAGGCGTACTGGTCCATGGTCACAAAAGCGTATGCACCTCCACAGGGTGGTCCGACAACTCTAAATGAAATCACAGATGTTGAAAACAATCTGCGAACCAAAGAGGCTCTTCTAAGCGCATTAACTGAGTCAGAGCTCTCAAATGTTATTGACCTACCAACTGCCTATGAGATCTGGATTAAACTGGAACTTCTGCATAAAGGAGATGAGTATGTGAAGTCTGTAAGGTTGCAGAGTCTAAAAGGGAAATTTGAAAGACTGAAGATGAGAGATGATGAAAATATTACTACCTTTATGCCAAGAGTAAATGAGCTGGTATGTGGAATTAGGAATGCTGGTGGAGTCTTGGATGAAAATGAGATTGTTGGCAAAATTCTCAGATCCCTTCCTGCTGCCTAAAAAATCAAGGTTACTGCCATTGATGAATTCAGAGCCCATACAACTGTCACAAGAGAAACTGGTTGCATTTGAAATGACCGAGTTTGGAGATGATCCCCCCAAGACTGAATCTGCATTCAAAGCCAGTGCCTCTGTGAAAGGTAAACAAAGATTTGATCCGGGAGAAAACTCTTCAAGGAAGCTGTCATGGTATGATCAAGCAAGAAGAGACATGGAAGTGGAAGAAGCAAAAACAGCTCAACTTGAAGCTCTCATTGCAAAGAGACTTCCAAGAGGATCCAGTAAGTATGAAAGAAAATTACCCTTTAAGTGCTTCAACTGCAATAAGATTGGTCATTTTGCCTCAAGATGTCCAGAAAGATCTACAAGGTCAAATTCTAACAGACAAAGGTTCCAAAAGAATTGTTATTATGTTCATGAAGAAGATGATAATGAAGGAGTAATAGATGATGAATCAGAGATAGGAAACAAATCCAGAAATGAATGAGTGTTTATTGCCATCAAGGAAGAAGATCCAATATCCTCTGAATCTGTCAATCATAAGGTTGTAGAAAGAGCTTTGGCTACCCAAGTTGAAGAAAAGGATGATTGGGTTATTGACAATGGATGCTCTCACCATATGATAGGTGACAAGAACAAGTTCTTAGATTTGGAAAGGTATGAAGGAGGAATGGTAAAGTTTGGTGATAATTCTGCTGGTAGAATCAGAGGTAGGGGACCTATTTCTTTTGATGGAAAGAACAAAACCGGTAATGTACTATATGTTGAAGGATTGAAGCACAATCTTCTCAATGTTGGACAGTTGGTAGACAAAGGTTATGATCTCTGGTTCAAGAATGGAAAATGCAGGATCTTTGAAAGCTCTGGAACTGAGATTGCATCCGGTACTCAAACAAAAGGTAATATCTTCCATCTAGTTGGTACTAATAAAAGTTGTCTGTTTGTTCAAGTTGATCAGAGTTGGTTATGGCATAGAAGGATGTGTCATGTAAATTTTGATAACATCATCAAGATAAGCAATACTCAGGCTGTAAGAGATCTTCCAAAACTGGTAAAACCTACAAATAGTTTGTGCAAAGAATGTCAGCTGGGTAAATAGAGCATAGTCTCATTGAAAAGCAAGGATCAGTCCTCTACCGGATTATTGGAATTAGTTCATACTGATCTATGTGGTCCGACAAGAATCAAGAGTATGCAAGGTCATAGATATTTCATGTTACTGATTGATGACCATTCCCGGATGATGTGGGTTACCTTTCTGAAGGAGAAATAAGAAGCTTTTGAGAAGTTCAAAATCTTCAAGGCTATGGTAGAGAATCAAACCGGATTAAAACTGAAATGTCTGAGGTCTGATAGAGGTGGTGAATTCACATCCGGTGAATTCATAGATTTTTGTGAGAAGCATGGTATAAAGAGACAGTTATCTACTCCTAGGACTCCACAGTAGAATGGAGTAGTAGAGAGAAAGAACCGGACCATCTAGGAAGCATCCAGGACAATGATGATGGAAGCAAATGTTCCCCAGATGTTTTGGAGAGAAGTTGTCAGCACTGCAGTCTATACCCTCAATTGAGTTCAAATCAGAAGCAATACTGGTAAGACTCCTTATGAACTTTGGTTTGGCATTACTCCTACTGTAATATATTTCAAAGTCTTTGGTAGCAAATGTTACATCAAAAGAGATGAAGATTTAGGCAAGTTTGATGCTAAAAGTGATGAAGGAATATTCTTGGGTTACTCTACTCAAAGCAAAGCATACTGGTGTTATAACAAAAGACTAAGAAAGATGATAGAAAGTACAAATGTGAAGGTTGATGAGGGAATAGAGAAACCCTCAAGGTTTTATGAGTATGATGAAGATGATCAGAATGATGTTCTGGTTCAAGGAGCTCAATCCTCTCCTGAAAGTCAGATTCAGACTGATCCGGTAAATCAGGAAGAAGAGATAGGTCTGAATGAGCCTGATCAAGAAGCAGAAGTGTCAGAGACCCCCAAAGTTCCAAGGTATGTAAGACTGAACCACTATGACGATCAAATCATAGGTGACAAAAGCAAAGGTGTGGAAACTAGAAGGAAAATTGCTTAAAATTTAGATGAATATTGTCTGATTTCAAAGATTGAACCTAAGACAATAAATGAAGCCTACAATGATGAAAATTAGACCAAAGCAATAGAGGAAGAGTTGATGCAACTTGAGAAAAATCACACTTGGGATCTTGTTCCTAGACCTAGAAACAAGAATGTGATTGGAACCAAATGGGTCTTCCGGAACAAACTAAATGAAGTTGGTGAAGTAATCAGAAATAAGGCCAGATTAGTCTGCAAAGGCTACTCTCAAATAGAAGGGATTGATTTTGAAGAAACCTTTGCTCTGGTGGCAAGAATTGAAGCAGTCAGACTATTTCTTGCATTTGCTGCCTTCAAGGATTTCAAAGTGTATCAGATGGATGTCAAATCTGCTTTCCTGAATGGTGACTTAGAAGAAGAAGTGTACATTGAACAACCGGATGGATTTTAGTTATCTAAGCATGGTGATATGGTCTACAAATTAAAGAAGGCACTGTATGGTCTAAAGCAAGCCCCAAGAGCATGGTATGAGAGGCTAGACAAACATCTTTTGAAGATTGGTTTCAACAAAGGTACTGCTGATAGTAACCTATATTTCAAAATTGATTATGAAAACATCTTGATTGTTGAAGTATTTGTTGATGATATCATCTTTGGAGGAAGAGACAGTATGTGTAAAACCTTTGCAAATCAAATGAAAAGTGAATTTAAAATGTCAATGCTCGGTGAAATGAATTTCTTCTTGGGTCTGCAAATTACTCAGACAAATAAAGGAATCTTTATCTCTCAGACCAAATATGTGAAAGAATTGTTGAGGAAATTTGGAATGGAAGATTCAAAGCTAATGAACACTCCCATGGCAACCAGATGTAAGTTGAGCAAAGATGATGACTCTCCTAAGACAGATCAGACCAAGTACAGATCAATGATTGGAGGATTATTGTATCTCACTCAGACTAGACCAGATATAATGCAGGTTGTTGGTCTTGTGGTGAGATTCCAAGCTAATCCCAGAGAATCTCATGTCATGGCAATCAAAAGAATTTTTAGGTACTTAAAAGGAACAGTTGAGTATGGTCTATGGTATCCTAGAGATCATAATTTTTCTCTTCATGCATATACAGATGCAGATTGGGCAGGAGATGTGGATGATAGGAAGAGTACAAGTGGAGGAGCATTCTTTTTGGGAAAAAGGTTGGTTTCTTGGCTAAGCAAGAAACAAGAGGCAATATCCATGTCTACAACTAAAGCAGAATACATTGCAGCAGCAGGAAGTTGCACTTGAAAGTTTTGTGGATGAAGCAGATGCTAAGAGATATTCAAGTAGAATATGAGGAGCCTATCACAATTTTCTGTGATAATTCAAGTGCAATAAATATTTCTAAGAATCCGGTGTTGCATTCTAAGACTAAGCATATATCTATCAAGTTTCACTTTCTGAGAGAGCAAGTGAACAAGGGTGAAGTCAGATTGGAGTATGTGCCCTCCAAGGATCAGCTTGCAGATATTTTTACTAAACCTCTTCCCAAGGACTCTTTTGAGTATCTCAGGGAGAAGTTAGGGGTTATTGCCCCTCCGGTGATGAACTAGGATGCACTGATGTGCATCAGTCTAGTGGATATCATAGTCATATCTTGTGATCCGAATTGGTGATGGGAAGCTGCTACTCAAGGGGAGCAGCTGATATGATTCTAATGTGTTAGAATTGCAAGTATGAGCCCTTAGCCATTGATGTCAAAGGGGGAGAGAAGACATGTGAAAAACAAGTAGTTGATGATCAAAGGGGGAGCAGTAAAGGAAGAGAAGACATGTGAAGGTTTGTTGCTGTTAGGGGGAGCTGTGACAGAAAGGAGAAGTTCTTGTCTTGATGGTTTTTCACATCATATGTTGCCATCGATGACAAAGGGGGAGATTGTTGCAAGTATGGGCCTAACTGGTGTTGTCATTGATGTCAACATACTCAGGTTGCATTAATGAGAAGGATTGGATGAGATGTGTGTTGAGGATATTGAGAAAATCAGTCTCAATCAGGAACAGTGAAGAACAGTGATGATAACAAGGTAAAAGTCCAAGATAGGTTGAGGATCAAAGGATGTGGTTTAAAGGGTTTGTAGATATGAGTCTTGAGATGTTCTTGTCAAAATTTCAAAGGTCCGCATGAAGATCTGAAGAAGTTATGGTTGCTCAAGTAGAACCGGTTCCGACAAATGTTCAGTGGTGACAGAGTGTCACAGATTGGTCTGGTGAGCTCTGGCATTGCATTATCTCATTCTGTGGATTGGAGGGAGTGTTGAAGAAGTCTGTGTGAAGTGACAACTAGATTTGTTCATGGTTTGGAGGTCCAGAAGCACCTTTTCCATTATGACAGTGATGACAGACTGTGTTCTTAAAGTTTCGGATGAAGAAGAGAAGAATTCCAATAAGCTGATAAAGTGCGGATGTTCTTGGTATTTTAGGGAAGGTTATGATGATCGCTGGATCATGTCCAATTCATGTTGGTGGTCTGCATTAAAGTTAGAGTTTGGATTTGATGGATAACCACTGGTTGTTGGTGTTCTTTCTGAGACTGGCCGACCAGATGTATTACAAGTCTTCCGGATGATTTACAAGTGTTTTCCGACTTAGATGATTGTTCCTAAGTTGATGTCGTGTATAAATAAGGGATTGTGAAGTCATTTCAAAGTGTGTTAGGATGTGGATAAGTGTGGCATAGCGAAGAAGAAGAGCAAAAGGCAGAGCAGGAGTTTTTGGGCTTAAATGGAACTGATCCAGGCATGGTAAAGATGTCAATCTCCAGTTCAAGTTTGTGATACTTGTTACTTTGTAGACAGTGTGTCTCTTGTAGGCAGTGTGCCTCTTGTGAGCAGTGTGCTCGGGCAGTGAGCCCTAATTGGCATGTGCCATCTATTTTTCTTATTCTTCTAACAGAGAATAATCCTTGGGTTAATCACCCCGTGGTTTTTCCCTTGACCGGGTTTTCCACGTCAAAATCTTGGTGTCTCATGTTGATGTGTATATGCTCTGGTGTTTATGCTTTATGCTTTCATGAGTGATTAATTGATATGCTATTAAATAACAAAGAGGATTTAAGTGTTTGAATTAGAAGCAAGTTTTGGACAACTGATTCACCCCCCTCTCAGTTGTCTGTCCTGAATCCAACAAAATGTTGTTCATACTATTGTTTATTTAATAAATAGGGGACTTTAAAATCCTTTAGATGGTGGTATTCCAGAGGAGGCATGGACGAGTAAAAAGGTAAACTATTCATTTCTAATAACCTTTGGTTGTGAAGCTTTTGTCCATGTTGATATTGAAAATAGAACCAAGCTTGAGGCTAAGTCTAAAAAATGTACCTTCATTGGATATGGAGTAGATGAATTTGGTTATCGGTTATGGGATTATGAAAATCATAAAATCATTATGAGCAGAGATTTTATATTCAATGAGAAGGTCATGTATAAGGATTAGCTGCAGGAAAAGAAACATGAATAGGCAAAAAAGGAATATGTGGTGTTGGATGAGATTCCAAAAAATAAAATGCCAGCGGTACCTGATGATCAGCAACAACAAGTTATCCCATAGACTCCTGCAAGTGTTAGACGTTCTACAAGTATAACTAGACCTCCAGAAAGATTTTCTCCATCATTATATTCTATATTATTAACTAATTCTGTTGAACCTAAAGGTTATGAAGAAAGAATGCGTGTATATACCAAAAAGTAATAGGAGCTAGGCATGAAAGAGGAAATGGATTCCTTGCTATAGAATCAAACTTGGGACTTAATCCAATTGCCTGCAGGTAAAAGAGCATTGCCAAATAAATGGGTTTACAGGTTGAAGGAAGAAGATGGAGGCAAGAAAAGATATAAGGCCAGACTCGTCGTAAAAGGTTTTGCATAGAAAAAAGGTATAGATTTTGATGAAATATTTTCTTCAGTTGTAAAGATGACTTCTATTAGAACTATTCTAAGTCTTGTGGCTGCAGAAGACTTGCACCTTGAACAACTAGATGTGAAAACAACATTTCTCCATGGGGATTTGGAAGAGGAAATATACATGCTACAACCACAGGGATATGAAGTCAAGGGTAAGGAGGAATTTGTGTGCAGGTTAAATAAGAGTTTGTATGGCCTGAAGCAAGCCCCTCGACAATGGCATTTGAAATTTGATAGTTTTATGGCTGAATAAGGTTACAAAATATGTTATTTTGATTATTGTGTTTATTTTAAGAAATTGGGTAATGGCAACTATATTATCGTGTTGCTTTATGTTGATGACATGCTTGTTGTTGGTTCTAACATGCAGCATATTAATGAACTTATCCAGAAATTAGCAAATTCAGTTGCTATGAAGGATTTGGGTGTAGCAAAACAAATTCTTGGTATGAAGATCACACAGGACAAGACAAACAGAAAATTATTTTTGTCGCAAAGTATGTAGAGAAGGTGTTGAAAAGGTTTAACATGCATAATGCAAAAGCAGTTAGTACACCTTTGCCTAGTCATTTTAAGTTGAAAAAGGAGATGTGTCCAAAGACACAAGAGGAGGAAGACAAAATTTCTAAGATACCATATGCATCAGCAGTTGGCAGCTTGATGTATGCAATGGTATGCACAAGGCCAAATATTGCACATGTAGTGGGAGTTGTAAGCAGGTATATAAGCAATCCGAGAATGGAACATTAGAATGCAGCAAAATGGATTCTCTGATATTTGAGAGGTACTATTTCAAATAGACTATGTTTTGGAGGAACAAATTCTACTCTAAAAGGATATGTTGACTCTGATCTGACGGGTGATATTGATAGAAGGAGTACTACAGGGTATGTTTTTACTATAGGAGGTACTAGAGTCAATTGGATTTCAAGGCTGCAAAAGGTTGTTACACTTTCTACGGAAGCTAGCAAGGAGATGATTTGGTTACAACATTTTCTGGATGAATTGGGACAACGACAAGAAGATAGCCTTTTGTACACTGATAGCCAGAGTGCCATTCATCTTGCTAAGAATTCAACTCTGCATTCAAAGACTCAGCACATACAACTCAGATACCACTTCATCCAGTCAGTTTTGGAGGATGAACAATTGAAGCTGGAGAAAATTCACACAAGTGAGAATCATGCAGATATGTTCACAAAGGAAGTTACATGGGAGAAACTCGTTTCCTCATCAGTTTTTGTTGGCCTTCATGACTAATAATGGATAAGAAACTAGCCAAACCTGTCATCCAGTGGGAGTTGAAAGTGCAGTTATGTCATCCAGAATCAGTCTCTAAGTGGGAGATTGTTTGGTGTGGAGCCTGATCAGTCTCCAAGTGGGAGATTGTTGGTATGTGGTGACTGATCATGCAAATATTGTACACTCGTAACATATCCTTGCCGGGGTTTGAGGCCAGGTCGGGCCCCGAGTGAGGGTTCGTGGGCGGCAACCCCCGGTAGCGGGGATTTAGGGATGGCAGTCCCTGAGAGCAGGGGTTTGGGGGTGCAGCCCCTGAAATTATTTTTTCCCTTTTTTGCACATTTGGGGTCGGTAGATAATTTTGGTTAACTGAAAAATGAAAAATGACTTTATAAAACCCTAACTCTAGAAGCTTCCAAAAGTTTGTTATAAGCGGCTGGGATGTATGTTATGGGAAGGAATTCACGAGATTGTAATTTGTTTTGTACTAGATAATAAAATCATTGGATGGTTGAGTTTTTGTGGATGTAACTCATTTTGGGTGAACCATGTTAAAATTCTGTGTTAATCTCTTTTGTGTTAATCTTCATTGTTATATTTGGGTTATTTGATCTACATATAATTGTTAATGTTTATTGCTTTGATCTGCCTAAACCCTAACACAATGTATATGAGATTACTTTGCCATCGATCATTCACATTTATCTAAAAGTTTCTAAATCCTTTTTAACAAATCTTTTATGAATAACCGTGTGATCATTGTAGTTCATGATATGACATCTCTTAGACGCATTATGTCAAACAGTTCGTGTGCTCTGTCTATGACTCCACATTTTACATATAAGTCTACTAGAGCATATCAGACTATAATATTTGCAAAAAAAATCTTTACTCACCATGTTTTGAAGGATGTCCATTCGGCAGCGCATATCCCATTTTAGCACGAGCTGGGAGGATGCTGGCAAAGGTCATGGAATTTAGCTTTACACATGCCAGTTGCATTTACTAAAAAACTTTTGCGGCCTTTTCAACCATCATTTTGCACATATCCTTGTTATTATTGTAGTCTATGAAACCATTTCTTTGAGGCATTATTCAAAGCGATTCATATGTCTCGCATATGACTGCCCAGGCTTAGCATAAACGCCATTCATAATACAACATTAAAACCAAATTTCCCTATACTTTATACTTTGAGAGATATCCATAACTTGTTCTAAAGTTAAATTTTGACATGCACGGGAGTATGACGTTGGCAGGGGTCATGGCTACCACGATGTGTTTTCCTGAAAGTTTGTGTAACCTTTTCAGAAAATCTATTTTGTTCATACCCTGCGCAATCATTGCAAACCAGGAGATGGCATCTCTTTAAGGTGTTATGTCATATAGTTTGTTGTTTTATCTATGCTTCCACCTCATACATGTATATATGCCTGAGCATTTCAAACTATAATAACAAATAAAATTCCTCTAGATGAATACTTGGAGCGTAGGGAGCTTGTGGTAAAGGTTGCGATGGATTCACAGAATCATGCTAGATTTATGATAAAGATGTCGAATTATCTCTTGTGAGAGAAGTGGATACAAATGTAGTTTTTGCTTCTACCACTGCTTTAGCTCTAGCTTTTACCTTGAACTTCAAATGATCTTTGATAAGCTACCGAATCTCCTCTTCAAATCTATGTGTTCAATATAATCTCCTAGTGCACTCATCAGAGCTGCACTAATAGTTTTTCTTCTTCGTGTTTCCATCATAATCTTGAACACAGACAAGACACATGGTCTCTTGGTAGAACAAACAGTCCTTGTTTTCATGAATAGTTTCAAAAGAATACCATCCATGTAAATAATACGTGCATTTTATCGAGAACCCTTCCCATGCAGAGGATGTTAGAAAATCAGTGATTTTTTGAACTGTTGAAGAGTTCAGAACTATTGAAGATCCCCGACCATGAAGAAATGTCAAGTATAAAAAGGTTTCCTGAACCTTTGAAAGTACCGACTACAAGAGAAGTCAAGAATTGGGGCTTTTTATGAATTCAGAACTATATGTGGTTCAAAAACTTATAAACTTGTTGACAACACACGTAGTTCAAAATCTTTGAAAATCCCTGACAACAAAGAGCTGCATATGTTTGACTTGATAAAGTCATTTAGTTTTCTTTAAAAAATTATACTTTATGACGATACATATATCCCCTTTTCTGACCTTGGAGAAAAATATTTTATGCTCCGTAATGTGCCCACAAAATTAACTTCGTGAATAAACTTCAAATTTTGAGATGGAAAACTCCATATCTTTCACATGATAGTTCCTTTTTCTATGAAATTTAGACATAAAGGTGATTGGACTCGCTAGAGAAAAACCCAGAAACCATTTTATCTCCAGCAACCCGAAATCAAATTTTGCCTTTATAGGTAAATTATCGTCGGGAAAATATAAGGTTTAAAAATCTTCAAACAATAAAGCATTTTGGCATGAAAACTGGTCACATTGGGTAAAATGAGGTTAGGGTCAATCCTATAAAAGGATTTCATACCAGCTATCATGGATTTTCAAAATTAATTGTTTTTGTCAAATGGTGGGCTAAGGTGCATGGGGGGGTACTGGAAGTTTGAAATTTCCGAGGTTAAAATTTTTGGGTAACAATAGGTAAGGTCTTGTCTCCTCATTTTTTGGAAGATGAGTTCAAAGAGTGGTCTTTAAAGGATTGGCCAGAGGTTAAGGATTTTGGGGTGCTAGGGAATGGTTTCTTCTTTTTTATTTTTTGGTAAAGGAAGATAGGGATAAAGTTCTTGAGAAGAGACTATGGAAGTTCGACCAAACAGTAGTTTTTTGCCAGGAATGGAAACCCAACTTCCACATTGGTAAAGAGAAAATTACCATACTTCCCTTCTAGATTCAACTCCCCTATCTACCAACGGAATATAGAGATGTAGAGAGGTTGTCTCGTATAGGTAATTCAATAGGAGTTTGTCAGGAAGTCAACGTGGGGCTGGATTCTATCTGATCATCCTCAGTCAAGATACATATACTCTTAGAAATAAAACAGCTCCTGCCAAAAAGGGTAAAATTGAAAACTCCATAAGGGGTCTAGCTTCAAGAAATCTTGTTGGAAGATGGGCTACAACCAGAAGATCTTTCGAGGTTAAATGATTTTCTACACATGAATAAGGGGGAAGACCTTCGAAAGGCTATCTCCCCTTCCAGAGTATCTAGACTTAACTTGTCCCAAGAGGCATATGAGACTCCAGGCAAATCTTTCAGTACAGTTGAAGATGTGCATGTACCTAAAAATGGTAGAAAGGAAGAGGGATCCACCACTCTACAAGTGGTTATTTCTTCAGCTTTGGAGGCCAACTCATTGGAAATGAAGTTATCTAAGAAAACAATACTTTTCAAGCCATTACAGAGGTAGTGGGTGAAACCAAAGAACCGGATAAATAGTTTTAGTCTGAAGGAATACCAATGCGGGAAGGGGAAGAAGGACAAGATGTTAGGATGAATATCACCAACCCACAGCTTTAGGAGGATGGGCAAGAATAGTGGGAGACACCAAATGATTTGGTGCTAGACAAGGAATATGAGGAACATATTCAAGGAAATGAAGGGATGATTCATGAGTCCATTCCAGATAAGTTGATCAAGGAGAAGAAAGAGGATAGGTCTCCCAATTTCTTGAAAGAATTGATTTAGTACAATGAGATATTAAAGGCCTTGTTTGAAGAAGTCTTAGTCAAAGCTATGAGCAAAATCTATGATGGAATTACAGAGGAGGTGCTAGCAGAGGAAAATGACAAAGCGGTGGAAAGACCCCTAGGTGTATCCCAGATAGAGATGAAGGGTTCCTAGAGAAAGGGCACACTGACCTCACTCAGAAAGAGTACTAGATAGATGAAAGATGGAAAGCATAAAGTGGACGAGGATGAACTCTAAAATATTCCTAAGATAAACCTAAACAAGAGGAGAGTTGAAAGCTCTCCTCGGGAGGCATGAGGATCCTTTCATGGAATATTAAGGGCATAAATGCCCCTAACAGAGGCACCTCATCAAGGATCAAATTGATGAGGAGAAAAATGATATTATATTTTTTCAAGAGACTAAGCTTCTTTAGATTTAAGCGAGTTAGTTTTCAAGCAATGGTTGGGGTGGGATTTTGCCACATTCGCAATTAGTGGAGCCTCAGGGGGTTTAGCAATCCTTTGGAGATCACATCTTCCAAAAATGGAAGTGGTCAAGAAGAGTAATCATTGGTTAATCAAAAAATTTCTAGACTTGATAAGAGGAAACGACCTTTGGGTCATTTGTGTTTACGAACCCACAAATATATTGCAGAAACAAAAAGTATGGTCACAAATATCCTCACGGTTAAGTTTATTAAAAAAGGAGAGAATCCCTCTAGGTGGAGTTTTCAATAGTATTGGATGACTTAGAGAAAACGGGTAAGATTTCTCACCCATCTAGATCACAACAGGATTTTAAAGACTTTGTAGAGCTAAATAATTTGGTTGACTGCATTCCAAGGAATGATAAATACACTTGTACAAACATGAGAAAGGAAATTTGTAAGATTGTAGAACATTTGGAGAGATTTTTTTTATCTCCTGAGTGCTTCCATGATGATGTAAACTTTGAATCGGACATTCTATCGCTAGTTGGTTCTGATCAATTGCCAATCAGGCTCAGATTAGGTCTAGATAAATCACTTGGAAGGAGAAAGTTTAGGTTTCAAACAATGTGGTTCAGAGACTCTACCTTCCTTCAAAAGATTGATGAATGGTGGAAACAGGCTCCCTTCGTAAGGGGGTCACGTATGTTTCAGCTCATTTCTAAGCTCAAGTTTCTATGAGGCAAAGTAATGGATTGGAATATATCCCAATTCAAGAACATATTTGCTGAGAAATATAGACTTCAACAAGAATTGTAGTTACTTGAAGAGAATATGATAAGAGTAGGTATCAATGCAAACTTGTTCCAACTAGAAAAATGATTTAGAAAGGATTTGGAGGAGGTTTTAAATAGAGAGGAAGCCTTCTTGAGACAAAGATCGAGATAATCATGGTTAAAAGAGGGTGACAAGAATAATTCCTTCTTTCACATAGCTGCTAAGGCTAGAAAATCTACATATTCAATAAGATCTATTGAATCTTCTAATGGGACACTACTCACTGACCTAGAGGATATTAGGAGAGAAGCAAAAAATTATTACAAAGATTTGAATGCACAGTACAAGTGACTAGGTGGTAGACCTCTCCTTTATTCCAAAATTGGTCACTGAGCATCATAACAAGGAGATGATGAAAGAATTCACCATGGAGGAAGTGAAGGCAACTGTCTTCTCAATGCCATGAGAGAAAGCATCGGGCCCGGATGGATGGATTGGCCTCTTCTTTCAAAACTGCTAGGATACTGTAAGTAAAGACTTTTTTTGGCAGTTGAGGAGTCTAGGAAGTATAAGAATATGCTCAAGGAAATGAAATCTACATGTCTCATGCTCATCCCTAAAACAAAGATCCCTCAAAGATATGAAGACTCTAGGCCCTTTTCCTTGTGCAATTATGTCTACAAAATTATTTATAAAGCGATGGCCTTGAGACTAGCTTTGTTCTTGCCAGAGATCATTTCAAAGGAGCAAGAGGGTTTTTTTCTGGGCAAAGAAACCCCCGAGGGGGCAATATTAACCCATGAAATTATGTATTCAGTTAAGAAAGGGAGAGACCCAGCCATGATTATTAAGTTAAACATGTCTAAAGCTTATGATAGGGTGGAGTGGAAGTTCCTAATGGTTGTGCTAGATAAATTGGGTTTTTCTAAGGATGTGTGTAAATGGATCTCATCCTATATTTCAAGCTTCAGGATATTAGTCTTGATTAACTGCATCGAATCAGAGCCCTTTGAACCCTCATGAGGACTGAGGCAAGGGGATCACATAGCTCCTTATCTTTTTATTCTGATTACAGAAGCACTCACATGGGTTGTCAGAGAGGCTAATAGAAGGGCTACTTCGCAAGGTATCAAACTTCAGGGTATGCAAGAATCATTTACACATGCCCTTTTTGCAGATGATACAATTCTTTTTGGCCAAGCTATAGTGACAGAAGCACTAGTGATTAAGAATGCAATTGAAGAATATTGTAAGGCATCAGGTCAGTTAGTCAATAATTGCAAGTCTATGGTATACTTCTTCAACGTTCAGCCAGCCGAACAAGATGATATAGGTAAAATCTTTAATTTCAAGATTGAATCCCTCCCTGGGAAATATTTAGGAATCCCACTTTTCAATGGAAGACATAAGAATAACCTATGGAAGAATGTAATTAATAATTTGCATGCAAAGATCGCTACGTGGAAGGGACATTGGCTAACATTAGCAGGCAGAATAACAATGATTAAGGTTGTTTTAGCAGCAGTCTCAGTCTACATGATGTCAATTCTGCAAATCCCTAAAGGAGTGAACATGAAGATTGAGAGAATTCGTAAATAGTTCCTCTGGCAAGGCTCATCAAGGGGGAATAAAATTCATCTTATGGCTTGGGATAAAGTATGTAAGCTAAAGGCTATAGGAGGAGCAGGGATTCTAGATTTAAGTGTTGAAAATCAAGTGTTGGGAGCTAAATTTGCATGGGGAATGTATAAAAAGTCCAAATCTAAGTGGGCTCAACTGATGAGAACCAAATATTTGGACTCAAATGATAATGAGAGAATCTTCACTGCTAAAAATCCTCCACGAGGATCAGCAATCTGGAACTTTATCTTGAAAAGTAGAGAGATTATACTACCAAAATTGTCATGGGTAGTTCATAATGGGGAAAAAGTAGATTTCTGGGATGATTCGTGGTGTGGAGAGCCCAAGCTTTTAGGATCGGAGGAACTTAGAGAAGCCAAGGATTACTTGAAGAGACATTGGGGAAGTAGGGTGAAAGACTACTGGTGCTTCAAAGAGGGGCATGGTTCTTTAACAATATCTTGGAAAAGCACACGAGACTGCAATATTCCCCCTGATCAGAAATTGTTGCTAAAGAGATTATTGGCTAATAGAGTGGTCATCTTTACCAATATGGAGGATGAACTAGTTTGGATGGAGGCTAAGTCGGGTTCTTATTCAATTAAGGATGGTTATAGGAGTGTCATGCAGAAGGTGAAGTCAGATTGGCCAGTCAATCTATGTTGGAACAATGCCATTCTACCCAAAGCTGATGCCTTTGCTTGGATAGCACTTCACAAGAAAATCCTTACAAGGGATAGGGTAAAGAAACCGATCCTGGGTTCAAACTTCAATTGTGTTCTTTGTGGAGAGGTAGAAGAATCTGTGGACCATTTATTCCTTCACTACCCATTCAGCAGAGAATGCTAGCTCTGGTTCATGAGGAAATTGAATTGGTTTACTCCCTTGTCAAAAACGTTGGCATCCATATTCAAGAAATGGCCTAGCTTGTTTTCATATTCGTTCTTTGCATGTATTTAGGAGGTGGGACCTTCGTTTATTAATTGGCACTTATGGAGGGAGAGAAATTATAGAATCTTCAGAAAGGAAGCCCTCTCTTGTAGTGCCATGTGCAATAGATTAGAGAAGGCCATTACATAAATGGTTTTGGCAAAGGTAACTAGATTGGATTTCAAGTCTTCAGGTTGGTCAAAATGGGATGTTGAGTTGGTGAGGAATTGTCGGCCTTTCAGGAGATTCAGGATAGGAGGTAAGGAATTGACAAATGTAATACCTTCATTGAGAGATCAAGTGAAATGGATTCCCCCACCTGACACTTATATAAGCTAAACTTTGGCGATGCATGTAGAGGGAATCCAGGTGTATCTGAGACATGATGTGTCATTGGGAGAGGGGATGGATCCCTTGTGGTAGCAAAGTTGACAAATATTCCAAAGGGGACTACTAACGAAGCTAAAGCATGGGCTGTGGTTCATGGACTTCAATTGGTGGCTAACTTTGACATTAAATATATTTGGATTGAGGGTGATTCCCAAATAATTGTTAATGCCTTCAAAGGAAAGAGTTCCAATAATTAGAAAATTAACTATATCCTTCAACAGGCAGTATCCTTGCTTAATGTCTTCAACAATTACATCACATCACATTCTTATAGAGAAGGCAATAAAGTCACAGATGGTCTAGCAAATTTGGCCATAGTCCAAGATAAGGATATGGAAGTTTTTCAATTGGGGCAACCGAACATTCCTTGTCAGCTGATGACATGGTTGAAAGGTGACATAGATAACATCAAAGCCTAACTGGAGTATCCTTTGGTTGAATGTGCTTTTGATCCTTGCATTCATAGCACCCCCAACGTTCTTGTTAAAATCTGTAAAACAGATTATAACCCAGAATCAATTGAAAGAGTTAGAAACATAAACTGTAAATGCAAAAAAAACAATAACAACGATACCATGAGATTGATGTGAAATGCTCGAATGGCAAAATAGCATCAGATAACTATCTCCAATATCAAATGAAAATACAAGCTAGGTAGCATGCTTATATAGACCAAAGAGAGGGAGGAGGTGGCAACACCAACCAATGAGGAACAACCATCTATCGGACTAAAGATAGCAAAGTATCTTCCCAAGATAGCTAATGGATGCTCACATGTAGGAAGGTGACACCTCACAACCACTCACATAATAAGACATGCTTTATTAACCTAAGCAAGCTTAAATAAATGTGTAGGAAAAACCTTATAATAAGGAATAAAAAAACCTACACTAACACCCCCCCTTAAGCGTAGCTTAGGTGGGTAAAGAGATGGGTCCGGGCAAATCAAGCCTGATGAGGTACCCATGTACAATGAATTCCCCCCCAAAAGAGAAGTAGCTCCCCCCACAAAAGAGAGTACACCCCCCTGAATAGAGAGAGAAAGAAGGAGCTAAGAAGCCCCCTAAAAGGAGGACACCTGCCGCACCCCAAGCAAAGCTCACAAATGAATGAGCTTGCTCTTAGTGAAGGGTTTGGTGAAGATGTCAGCTATCTGATCTGATGTCGAACAATACTGAAGATCAATGTGAATCTCAATGTGTTTGGTCCACTAATGATGGACAGGATTGTGAGAGATCTGAATAGCACTCTGGTTGTCACAAAAGATGACCGTAGGCTTCTTGAAGGAAATACCAAACTCAGTGAGAATGTGTTGAAGCCAAATGGCTTCAGTAGCAGCATTAACTGCTCCTCGATACTCAGCCTCTGTAGATGAAAGAGCAATAGCAGACTGCTTCTTGCTCAACCAAGAAATCAAACTAGAACCAAAAGAGAAGCAATACCCTGAAGTAGACTTGCGATCCTGAGAATCACCTGCCCAATCTGAATCTATGTATCCCACCAAGTCAATATCTACACCTGCTACATAATGAATCCCATAACTGTGAGTGCCCTGTACATAGTGAAGAATCCGCTTAGCTGCTTTCCAATGTAGCTCATGTGGCTCCTGCATGAACCTGGAGACTAGGTCCATGGCATATGAAATATCAGGCCTCGTGTGAGTCAAGTATATGAGACTCCCAACCAATTGGCAATACAAGGTAGCATCTACCAAAGGTGAAGAACAAGAAGCCTCAAGTTTGACTCCTGACAGAAAGGGAGTCGGCGCAGGCTTACAGTCAGCCATGTGAAATCTAGAGAGCATATCAAGAGCATACTTGGGCTGAGAAAGAAAGATACCAGCTGAAGACTGTGTAATCTCAATGCCTAAGAAATAGTGAAGAAGACCCAAGTCAGACATCAAAAAACAATCATGAAGGGCAGTTTTCACTGCCTTGATGGTGGATGAGGAACTCCCTGTAATCAGCAAGTCATCAACATAGAGAACAAGGAAAGTGAGAGTATCATCCTGCTGTAAAATGTAGACGGTCGGATCAGAATGGCACCGAGTGAACCCAACTGATAGAAGAAAGGAGTCCATCTTGGCATATCAGGCTTGAGGGGCCTATTTAAGGCCATAGAGAGACTTCCGAAGTCAGCAGACAAGTGAAGGATCCTGGATGAACCCCTATGGTTGCTCCATATATATCTCCTCCTGAAGGTCACCATGAAGAAAAGCACTCTTCACATCCATCTGATGAACTTCCTAGCGATGGGCTGCAACAATGGCAAGGACAAGTCAGATTGAATTCATCTTGGCAACCGGCGCAAAAGTCTCAGAGTAGTCAATCCCAGGAACTTGGGAGAATCCTTTTGCGACCAAGCGAGCCTTATGTTTATCGACCGACCCATCTGTAGAAAATTTTGTTCGATAGACCCACTTGCATCGAACAAGTTTTCTTCCCTTAGGAAGTGGGACTAAATCCCATGTATGGTTCCTTTCCAAGGAACTGAACTCTTCCTGCATAGCAGCATCCCACTCGAGGACACCAGAAGCTTCCCTGAAGGACTGTGGATCAGAAGCTGAAGCAAAGAAGAGATAAGGAGCCTGCTCGAACTGTGACCTTGTTCTTCTTGAATCTGAAGGATCACCAACCCAATCACCTACTGACTCCAAAGTCTGACGAGCCCAAAGAGGCCCAATGGCAGGAGAATCTGGAGGAGAATCAACATCCTCTAAATGATGACTAAGAGAGGAGGATGATGAACCCTCATCATCGGCATCTGAAGTGGAGGAAGAAGACTCCTCAGGAGGATTAAGGTCCTCAGAAGAACTATCATCATGAAGTTGCAGTGTCTCCATGGGAATTAAAGATGGAGAAGTGGTAGAAGAAGTATCCTCCTCAAACTGAACACTCCTCTCAATAAAGAGCTCATGTGTGGTAGGGTGGAGTAGCCTGTAGCCTTTGACACCATCTGGATAGCCAACAAATATACAAGGCCTACTCTATGGATCCATAGCCTTGTGTTTCTCTGCTGGAATGTGGGCCCATGTAGGAGACCCAAACACTCAGAAGTGCTTGACTGTGGGTTTCTGACCGGTCCAAGCTGAAAAGGAGTTACCCCCTTCACAGCTCAGTGAGGAACCTGGTTCTGGATATAACACGCACAGTTGATGGCCTCTGCCCAATACTAAGGTGCCAATGATTTGGATGAATCATGCAATTGGCCATTTCTTTCAATGACCGATTCTTTCATTCTGCAACTCCGTTTTGCTATGGACTGTAGAGAACTGTGTGCTGAAGATCAATGCCCTCTGAGGCACAAAACTACTCAAACCTTTGGTTGACATATTCCCTGCCATTATCGGTGCGCAGAATCTTGACAACCTTCCCAAATTATTTCTCTACAAAAGCTTTAGAGTCCTGAAAAGACTCAAAGACTTCAGACTTTTGTTTGAGAAAGTATGCAAAGGTGTATCAGGAAAGATCATCAATGAAGGTCAATACATATCTAGCTCTGCTGAATGAAGGATGTTGAAATGGACCAACCAAATCACTGTGTACTAACTCCAAGAGCTGTGTGGCTCTCTGTGCTTTGCCTTTGTCAAATTTTTCTTCAGGATGCTTTCCAAGAATGCAACCTTGACAAACTCCATCAGAGAATCGAATAGAAGGCAACCCTGTAACCATGTCATGCTGACTGAGCTGCTGCAAGTAGCGATAGTTCAAGTGGCCAAACCACTGATGCCACAAACGGCTCACCTCATCTGAGTGAGTGAGCAATGCAAGTGAAGGAGAATCAGGAACAAAATGAGAAAAGTGATAGAGCCGAGAATGGTTATCAACTTTTCCTACAGCAACTGTAGACCCACTGTGCAGATCACTGATAACCACTAAGTCAGGTGTAAATTCAACTCTCTTGCCGGAACCTGTATGGGTGATCTGGTAGACAGATAGGAGATCAGTTGACAAAGAAGACACACAAAGAACATCATGGAATGTCCCATCACCAATGTCAACAGACCCTCTCCCAAGAACTTCCTCTAGTGTATCATTACCCATAAGAATATCAAGCACAGAACATGACTCCAAGGATGAGAAGCTTTCCTTTGTATTGGCCATGTGGTGAGAAGCACCTGAGTCAATTACCCAACTATCTGGTAGTGTAGCAACTGCAACAAGGGCCTTGCCCTTCCCCTTACTATTTTTCATGTCTTTTGAAGATTATGAAGAATCTTCCTTAGCTGAATCTGGCACTTTGATATTATTCTTCTCAAGAAGATAAGTGAGATGAGCTATTTGCTTTTTCAAACACTTATGCTCATCGTGACCAGATTTCTTACAAAAGGCACATTTGTCTTCACCTTTTTAGACATGTTGTCTTTAGAGGAAGACTCGGGAGCTGCATTGTTTACAGCTTGTTTTGGACCTTGTTTCTTCTCTCCTTGATCCTTTTGTTTCTTATTTTGCTTTCCATTGCCTTTCTGATCTTTAGTGCCCTGATTTGCAGCCAAGGCATGAGACTTAGAAGGCTTAATAGTGCCCATGTGAACTAATTTATCCTGTTCTTTAGTGAGTTCAGCAGCAAATTCATCTAAAGAAGGCATTTTGTAGGTAGTCCCAAAAGCACTTTTGGTGGCATAAAATGTAGAAATAAACACTGAGTAGTTAGGACCAAGCTTAGAAAGAATACTTAAGATCAATTGTGGATCTTTCTTTTCAATCCCACATTGCTTCAACTGTAATCTAATGGCCTTTAGCTTTGTGAAGAAGTCTTGTATTGTATCAAAATTACATGGATCTAACCCTATTAGCTCATTCTCCAATTGATGTCCCCTTAATTCATCTTGTTTACCAAAGAGATTTTTTAAAGTAGTCCATACATCATTTGGTGTTGTAGCAGATTCAACATGAAAAAGAAGATTAGGAGATACAGACATGCATAGAGTTCCAAAAGCTTCATCTAGCCTGTTATGAAATTTAGGCCTTTCTGCAATTAAGTTGGTTCAGTTTCTAGACCCATTGTTACTATATATAGTCCTAACTTCTTAAGTTGGATAGTCATCTTGGACTTCCACTCATAGTAGTTGTAGGGTGTTAGAACAGGCACTGTTAATTGATCCATCTTAATACAGAATTCAATTGTTGTTGTTGTTGTTGTTGTTGTGAGGAAAGAAAAGATGCAAGAATACACAAGACACCCCCCCTTTTCCACTCAATCAAAGAACCCCCCCAAGAAAATTTGATTTGGCACTTTATATTTAGTGCATTTACAATTTCCACCAGCAAGAAATACTGAGTGGACTTGATCTCAATGCTATTACAGATCCTCAAAAAGAGCATACGCTGAAAATAATACTTAGGTACAAACCCTAGTAAAATAAATAGCACCACTGCAAACTACATGAAAAAATATCCACTATCAAAAAAAGAATCACCTCGATCCGAGGTTTTATGCAAAAGTTATGCCTCTTCGGAGTTCCCAAAACGAGGACTGCGTCGTGTCCTGACTGAGAATCTGCAATTTTTGAAAAATATCTGCAGTAAAATCAAAAAATGACTTCACTAGTGCATAGAGCATGAAAAAATAGCCAAGATCAAAAAACATTCGTGAGAAACGGAGTCCGTATGAGCAAGAATGGAGCATTTGAAAACTGCATTCAAATCTACAACTGCCAACGGAGAGGGGGTCTGCTGTAGCTTTTCGAGTTCATTTTTTGCAAAATATACAGTCTGCATGCAAAATCTAAAAGATACCTAGATGGTTTTTCTGTGCTGCGAACAAAACCCAGAAGGCGTTTTTCTTGCTGATGTACAGAAGATGTAGATCTAGTGTAAAACAGATGCCTTTAGCCGCAAAAAATGACCCCAACAACCAAAAAATGACATGCAAAGGTAGAATCAGCTACCTAAGACAAGCAAAGGCATGTTGCAACCTGCAATACTATTTAAAACACCAAATATGCAAGCCGATTGACAGATTTGAGCAAATCAAGATTTACCAGATCTTCATAAATCCTTTCTGATTCTCTAGATCGTTTGAAAAACGCAAGAGAAGAGCATACTGGATTTTGCAAGATCTCTACAAAGAATCTAACCTTACAAAACTTGCTCTAATACCATGTTAAAATCCGTAAAACAGATTATAACCCAGAATCAATTGAAAGAGTTAGAAACATAAACTGTAAATGCAAAAAAAATAATAACAACGATACCATGAGATTGATGTGAAATGCTCGAATGGCAAAATAGCATCAGATAACTATCTCCAATATTGAATGAAAAAACAAGCTAGGTAGCATGCTTATATAGACCAGAGAGAGGGAGGAGGTGGCAACACCGACCAATGAGGAACAACCATCTATCGGACTAAAGATAGCAAAGTATCTTCCCAAGATAGCTAATGGATGCTCACATGTAGGAAGGTGACACCTCGCAACCACTCACATAATAAGACATGCTTTATTAACCTAAGCAAGCTTCAATAAATGTGTAGGAAAAACCTTATAATAAGGAATAAAAAACCTACACTAACAGTTCTTGGTATGGGTCCATTGTACACAGGTTGATAATGAAGAAGGATTTCAGAGTTTCGCACATTGGGAGCAGATCAGTTCATCAATTTCCATAGGGTGGCGAGACTCAATGTTCTTCCTGTCAAGTCTCCGATGGCTGGGTTTCTCCTCTGAACCTCTCAAATTTTAAGATGCTATAACTTCAATGATTCTCCACCTTGAGGCAAATCTTTTGTCAAATCTTGTTGGAGCGAATGATGAGATGGTGGGATTTTTTGCTTAATTAGGGAGTCGCCAGGCAAGCCACATCTCCAATGAAGTACACTAGACATTTATGGAAAGTATGTGAAGGTGGTCGGCTTTAGTTGGTTTTTAATGTGATTTCAAGGAGCTTAGTATGTGGACTGCATATCTCGCCTACCTAGGATCCCATCGGGATTGATCAAGGACTATTCTACTATCCCCCATCACATGGATGTACTTATGTCAATTGTGCGACTACCGATATAATTATCACTCTTCCCTTGGCTTAAGACTCATTTCAAAACTGGTTTTCGCCCAAGTATTTTATTGTGTGCTTGCAGGTTCCATGGCAGACACAGCTAAATCAAAGACTCTTCTTCCCCCCAATGCAATGCAAGCCTGAGGTGCGGGGGGGAATTAAGATTACATACATGATGACCTTGATAGATTGCGACTATACAATGGTGCAGTTCTCGGGGAGAAATATCACCGGCCACAAGTGGATGAAAGGCTATGATGGGCAAGTCCTCAACTACTCTGATATTATTTCATACATCCTTTCCAATATCATGGATCTTGTACAGGATTGTGAATATGTCCACACGTTAGCAACTAGTCTATTTTTCAATCATATCTACACAGTGGAAAGATGGGCTCTTGCGTTAAGAGACTATGACATGTTACAAGGTGACGCCCTTATTGGTGGCCTTTTTAATATCCAAAATCTTAGAACCTCTCTGGTAATTCAGGCAGTATACAGAGCAATGTATATTAGCCTCAAGACAGTGTTTATGGATGAGTTGGACAGGGAGTTGAATGCTTACAACTTCCATTTTTCCAAGAGGAAGGCTTTGCAAATTAGGGAAATCTTTACTAATATAAGGTTCCTAAGGGTCCATGCACAGGACTGGTCACCCCATCTACCCAAGGAATTCTTCGACAACCCTAACGAAGATGATAAAGTGGACCTAGATGATGACCAGGACGATGATGTCCCTCTAGTGTAGGTCATCCTTCCCGGAGCTAGTAAAACAGAGCCTACTATGAGCGTGGATGGTGGTGGTGCAGTTTAAAGGTGGCGGGTAGTTTTTTGGTGACCGACAACTTTTCAACTTTCAGGTTTTTTGTTTATTATGCTTGGGGATGATGATTTTTGGGAGGGTGAAGTTTTTTTTTTAAGTATTTCATTTTTGAAGCATTATATCAAGCTGGCTTTGGGCCTTGTTGATTATAATTTTGCCACCTTTGGACATGGCGTTATATATGTATAAACCTTTAAGCAATATTATGGGTGGACCTCCACCTTCTTTGTTAAAAAAAAATTAAATTGTTTTGTTTAAAGTTTATGATCTACTTTCAAGCCACTATTAATGCAGAAGATTCATATTACCCACGACTCTTCAATCCATTATTAACAAGAGAACAATATCCATTCTAAACAATTAATGTATTTCTATCTATTAGACAGAACATAAGAGAGAAAGTCATTGTAATCCTCCATACTTCAAAAAGCATTTATGGAAATCAAGTGTATGTTCATCAGAAGAATGGGTTACAGGCATGACAATTCCAGCTAGAATCTGCACAGCAAGACATACAACCACTTCAGGGATGAACTAAGATTAAAAAAAATCAACTTCTTACAATAATCATCAATCTTAACTACAACACGGCCATTCAAAATACATGCACCGTCTCTAAAGCACAAGGATTATCATCACTTAATTCAAATACATAATATACAGGTATGGAGTTAAAAGAAGATCATCTTCAGGTGAAGGAAATAAAGGACCAGAGAGATCTCTAGAAAACAAGCAAAGCCAATGGAACCAAACATGAATAGTATAAACATAAATAAAAGTAACCACAGAGAAGAGAGATAGGAGTGACATGTAAATTGTAAAGAAGGTGTGAGTTAGCAGCAAATTGTGTTTGTAATAGCTTCTGAGCTTCAACTTTATTTTTTTGATACAACCCCTAAGAGAAAAGCATTATTATTTTTTTTAGAAAAAAGGGTGGGAAAACCACCCATACGTCTATTAATAGAGTCAAAATATATAAAAGTTTATACAAAAGTTTAACTAAGAAATATCATCTGTTACGAAGTAGAAATATATATAGAAGGACCAAAAAACCCAAAAAGGAGATTAACACAACTCCAACCCAGCCCATAAACTAACCCGAATTTGAATCATGTTCTTCTTATGACAAGGGAAGAGGAAAGGTCAGTGCATGAATGGGAGTTCCCGGTGCTCGTGGTGGACCTGGAGCTCTATCCGGAGCATGTGATCAGAGAAAGCGAATACCATTGAACATTTCTTTGGCCCTTTGTGCCACTCCTCCCGGCTAACTAGAATTTGTGAGCATTCAAGTGTCTATTGAATTTGTTGAAGCATTCCAATCTAAGCCCCTGTTGTAACCATGTATAAACACAAACTGCATGATTGGAAGCACGAAGGCACTCCCTATCAAAGACTCCTCCGATGAGTGCATCAGCCACCGCTCTCAATTCACCTAGCTTAATACCTGTGCGAGGTGAATAGAATTAACAGCTCCATTGAAGGTGGGTTCAGCTTCCACTTGAGGAAGGAATATCCTCTGGTTTGTTGTCCACATCATCATGCACACCTTCGAACCACCGAGAAGGAGAAAGGATGTCTGCAACACCACTGAGGAGAGGAGAAGTCTGTAGCACCACCAAAGAAAACTTGTACACTGCAAAGACTACAACAAATGGGAATAAAAGAATGAAAAGATTAAGCCCGCATTAAAAATAGAACTAGAAATGGAGAAACGTAAGCATTGAATAGGATGCAGTGTAATACAAGCTCTCAATTTTTCTCCCTCAAACATTGAAAAACAAATAAAAACTTCAAATGCCTTTTAGATAAATAACTAGATGCACGGAAAGAAAAATGGCACACCTTAAAATCTACAAACAGCACAGGATGTGTTGGTAGCATGCCAGATAATCCACATTTTTGTTGGAATAAAAAATTAAAAGCCAAACTTGCTCAAAAATGCAAGCCACCAGGAAAGCCTATTGAATCCATACCAGTGAATCATGTGTTAGCTCTTTGTCATGGTAAATGAGATGAAAGCGGGAAGGCTTGCATTCGAGTAGCTTTGCAACCTGTTGAAAGAAAAAATAAGATATGCTCTCACATCTAGAATATGATCATTGGCTGGTTTATTGACATGAGACATTAATCCAAATAATCTATTGCACAAATCTTATATAGTGCATTGACAAGAAGATCTAGGGAAGTTAGTATAAGGAATGCCTTATTCACTAGAAGGGTAAGGGCTTAAAGAGGATTTTTCTGGCTGCATTACTCTTATGTACAAGAGTAAATTGTGAGCACTAACCCCATAATCTTTTCACCTAGGGTGTCTAATGCAAAAGCATCCTAAGAGTCTCACAATCTTGTAATCCTTAAAAATATTTTTCTCTTTGTTACATTCTTGTACATGTTACACTTCTGTAATTTACTTTGTTTGTGTGTCTTGGGCAGCTTATGGTGGACAAATGTAACTCCCACTATGTTTGGTAGAATATATTTTCCTAACTTCATAATCTTTTCGCCTAGGGTGTCTAATGCAAAAGCATCCTAAGAGTCTCACAATCTTGTAATCCCTAAAAATATTTTTCTCTTTGTTACATTCTTGTACATGTTACACTTGTGTAATTTACTTTGTTTGTGTGCCTTGGGCAGCTTATGGTGGACAAATGTAATTCCCACTATGTTTGGTAGAATATATTTTCTTACCCAAACCCATTCGATCTTTACACAAGCTCTAAAGAAGTGCATCTCAAATTGTACAAAGATTTTGGCATAGCACTTTCAATCCAAGCATACCTACACCTACCAGCACATACTTCTTAAATTCCATACAAGCCTCTCATAAGCCCTTGTACACCTACACAATCTCAAGCCATGTTCTCAATGCCACACAATTTGAATGTGCATGACTGAAGGAAAGGTTAATAAATGTCAAATGTTCAGAATGTGTGGCCAAGTTGTTAGGGTAACTTCAAATAAAATAAATCTTTCTCCATGTGAAAATGTATTGTCCAATAAGATTGCTTGACAAGGAGTAACTAACTTATCAAATCAAGAATGCCAATAAAGTATCAATTTTTTGATTTAACGAGGAATAACCTTAAGGTTCAAATTTAATGTTGAACATTATTTATCCTTATCATTAGATCTTCTTTGTGCACACACTATGTTGGTACGGAGTGGTTTAGTTTTTGGATGATGTTAGGATCAAATTTTATTTTGGGTAGAGTTTTAAAAGGCATAACTGAGTTGGTATTAGCTAGATTGTAACACAAAGGGTCTCTCCTTAGGTTGTATATTTCTCATTGGGTTAAGTAGCATAGGGTATTAGATAGATTGTAACACAAAGGGTCTTTCCTTAGGTTGTATATTTCTCATTGGGTTAAGTAGCCTACCGTTTTGGGTTTTGAAGATGCACATTTGTATTTCATTTCTTTTTGCAACTTAATATAAGTGCTTGTTTCACATTTCTAGTGTCTTCTATGTTTGTCTTCTAATGTGTGTACTCTATGTGCCCATTTCATTGTTGTTCATTCAACCCAAAAAAAAAATTTGCACCAATTATTGTCTCAGTTAACCTACTTTAATCTATTTATATATTAGAACTCATTTAAATATCTAGAGATTTGATTTAAAATAATTTTATTACACCTTTAGATGTTACATATATTCACATCACACATTTTAAATCAAGGCCAAACAAACTTCAATTTTTTATTGTGAATCTAAATACCTGCTAATAAGTTAAAGATATATATTAAATCAAGACCCAAAAAACCTTAAATTTTTTTTATTGTGAATCTACTGAATAAGAAAAACAAATTACTTTTACTAGCTAAATTCAATGTAATAAAATATATTTTTTTATAAAAACCCAATAAAATGTTTAAAAAATATATTTTAAAATATATATATATAATCATTTATTAGGTTTCTAACTATTCTATTTATTATTATTTAAACATATATCACTTTTACTTTTCAATTACTAATAACTTTGAACAGGGCACATTTTTTTATATTGAAAAACAATTGTGAATGTCATTCTTTCCTAAAAATCCAGATCAAAACTGGTAATGGAAATGGAAAGATTCAAACACCACAGCAAAATGATAATTCCGACTTCAGTTTCCATCGAATGATTGATAATTTTTTTTAGTAATTTTATTAAAACTAACGTTATTTGCTGCATTAATTGGGAACGTTTTTAACACTGCATTACTTTGATTTGAGTAGAACATTTCCTTTTTTTATTTAAGGGATTTACAAGGCTAGATGGTAATATACAAGGCTACAGGGTAGACGGTGATTTACAAAGCATTGCGTAGCCAAACTTACAACAAATCTTTGACGCATTTTGTTAAATCTTTGACGCATTTTGTTAATTTACAAAGCATTGCATAGCCAACTTACAACAAAGCATTTTTTTTTATGTTTCCACATTCTGATTTTTTTAACTAATTGGTAGTCTTTGGTAGACTTTCAAACAAAAGATTGCAGATACAGAGGCTACCAATTAGTAAAAAAAAATCAGAATGTGGAAACATAAAAAGCAATACTATGCAATGCTTTGTAAATTAACAAAACGCCTCAAAGATTTGTTGTAAGTTTGGCTATGCAATGCTTTGTAAATCACCATCTGGCAGAGATTATTTCTAACATAGACATTGTAATAGAGGATTTGGAAAATTCTGATGTGTAAATGGAGGATTTGGAAGAGGTAGCTATGCATGACGTGGAGATGAGAGATGTGGAAATGGAGGGTTTGGAAGAGTCTATCAAAAAAATTTAAAAGATTTTATTTTAAGGTTTTAGTAGGAATGAAGCGGCCTTTAGTAGCAGAAGAATCCGTAATGCCCGTGAAGAAACAGAAATTGTATAATTTCTATAAATAAAATTGTGTAAAAATATGAATAATATTATATTTTTTTATTTTTTATTATTGTTTTTATTTTCTTGAATTTAATGTAATTTGAGGTTGTATTTTAATGTAATAATAAATAAATCTATTGAATTTGAGCTTTTATTTTAATGTAATAATGGTTTTATTTTAATGTAATAATAAATAAAACTTTTGAATGTAATAATGGTTTTATTTTAATGTAATAATAAATAAAACTTTTGAACTTAACCTAATTTGAGGTTTAATCCAATAATAAATAAATCTATTTTATTTTAATGTAATAATAAATAAATCTATTTCAAAAAAAAATATAGCTATCCATGTAAATAATTATATCATTATAAATTATAAATTATAAATATAGAGACTGTTTTGTAGTCTGCAACTGAGGTGAAGAAATTGGTGATGAAAACAATTACTGCCCTTTCCAGATATAGACCTTGTTGATTGAATAGGTTTTTTATTTCGAGAAATTTTTAAAGAGACTTTTTGGAAAAACTGTCAAAATTTATATAGAATTATGATGATATAGATATTTGATTTATATATAATTTTACTTACACTAAGATATGACATAGTATTTTAAGGGCACAATTGAATAAACAACCAGTCATAAAAAAAAATTGCTTGGAAGGCAAGGTTGACCATTCAAGACTACAAAAATGGCACTAAAAATTCTTGATTCTAGAAGACAAATTAGAATGATGTAGAGAAATCAGAGGTACAATATGTAAATTACTGAGCTATTGTTAATGTGGGATCATAAGAACAACAAATACTTTTGTTCATAAGATAATCTATTTTGCCACTAAATGAGGAATTGGGAATAGAGAATGGAGAAAGGTATTGGACTTGGATATTATGAAGGAATGATTACTCAAGCTTATTCAAAGTTTCAAAAAAGACAACTTAACAAATTGTTAACCGTGTTTTGTCTCAAATGATAAATGGAAAATTGTAAAGGGCAGTGCACAATTCTTGGAGATAAAGAATAATGCACATTAATTAAAACTGTAGTTAGTAACCAAACCTATTTTGGATACACAATGCTCAAAACTTTTGAAGCCTTATAATGATCTTCACAGTTGTATTTCAGGCTTATTTTTTACTATTAAAGACCATAACAATGTTAGGCATGGATTTCATTCAGATGTAAGATCATGTGCTTTACACAGTACCTCTTTTAAATTGGTTAATACTGTCTTATACGTAATAAAGACAGCATATTTTTAGTTTGTTTTATTTGTTCATGCTATTCACTAAGCTCAAAGTAAGGATGTATGGATGGACGGAGATTAAATGTTTAACCCTTGGTAAATAAGGGGAGTGATCTCCAACCTATGATATATTAATAAACATATTCTTATTAGTTAATTCAAATTCCCTAAATTTTACATCTAGGTTTTACTTTTTATTTGAAAAGTGGTTTTTATTTTGTAATAAAGTGATTTATTTCTTAGATTTTAATAAATTTGTAAAATAACAATTTTAATTCTGTTAGAATGTGCCTTTTCAAACAGATAAAAGAACATACTGAAGCACATATGGGATTTTCACCAGTTACTTCACAATGCGAGAGGACCTAGATATGCTCTCACATCTAGAATTTGATCATTGGCTAGTTTATTGACATGAGGCATTAATCCAAATGATCTATGGGAGGATAAACTACCATTCAAGAAACTCTGCAAGGTTTCCTAATTCTGGATCAGATGCATCCCTATCAAAGGATAATCTACTAGAATGTATTTTAGAAATTCAAAGGATAAGCAGAACTCAGAAGACAAGCCTGAAAAGTTTAGTCCTATTAAAAACCAATAAGTTGAGGTCGGTAAGTGACCCTGTGTATGTTGAACATCTCCTACATCTAGGCTTGGAACAAAAGTTATTGGAGACTAGACATCATACAGGAAAAACATTAAGAAGGGATCTTAAATTGAACTATATTTTGATTAGAATATTAAAACAAGCAGCTAGCATGATCATCCTAACATGAAAAATATGAGGGGTTGAAATGATGTTTGACACTTTCTTTAGAACCTAAAGTAATAATAAACTAGAAGAAATACATAAAACTGACGAGCAAAATATCAATTAGACACTATGAAACCGATGCCATACCATTAGCTATTTACTTCATATGATGACTCCATGGTCCGTTAAAATATTCAGCACTTTATCCGTAATGATAAACTCTCACTACATATAAGTAATGTTGCGATGCCATACCATTAGCTATTTACTTCATATGATGACTCCATGGTCCATTAAAATATTCAGCACGATACACTCTCACTACATATAAGTAATGTTGCATACAGACATAGGGTGAATTCAAGAATCTTTATTCAGAGGTTTGCTTTGGTTAAGTTTATGAATATTTTAGGAAGAGAAGTCAAACCACTTCTTAAAATAATCTAAGATGGATGCCTTCAAAATGATGATTGTGATACAGCAATGATTGACCCAGCCACAAAAGTGAAAGCCCTCAGGCAGTGGATAAGAATGAATTCTAATACAAACATAAGGATCTTAGCTTGTTTCAGTCTGATTATTCACAAATTTCTCTAGATGGGATAACCTCTTAATTCTTTGGCCAGATTACAGAAACCTCTACTCTTTGATAGGGATATGTGTGAGTTATAATTAAAAAAAACTAAAAATCCTCCAAATACATACATTTTCCATGTAAGCAATATGAGGACTGCCTCGAAAGAGATTTTTGAAGGCATCACATCAACAAGACCCACAAAACTAGATTCCCTGATTAACTCTGATTTTTGATCGAACAAAAGATCAAATGCAGAGTACCTGTATATTAATTATTATCCCATTACATGATGGCGAAAATGGAGAATTTAGAGGCCGGATTCAATCCAAGCATGCATTCAAGACATTAATGCAGTCAATGCAAACATCAAACAATGTACCATGATTTCCTTGATTAGAAAAACCAATTCTAAAGGTGAGACATGGAAAATAACTAGCTACTTCTTTACGATGTTTCATCTTCAAACAATCCCCAATCTATCTGTTATTTAAGTACTGTTTTTGTATGTGAATGGCAATTTGATTTCAAAAATGATCAATGAACAAAATTCTTGTTAGCCAAGCTTGGTCGGGTAAATATCAGTTCAGTGGTTGCATATAAAGTCAGATTCAAGCTATTCCACTAGTTTCACCGTTGGACAAAGGGATTTCTCTTTAATATTTTTTTTTTCTTTCTTTTTTTTGTTTTTTGTTTTTTTGTTAAACTTTTTTGAATGGGATAGGTGGAATATGGAAAGGACTCAAATGTCTAGTGCCATGAAGGTGATAGTCCCATTAGAGAGTGGTGTCTTCACATGGAACATGTCAAGTCATTATGCTCACTGATGTTGGTAGGTGATTGCATGAAAGGGAAATGGATGAGAGAGAGAGTGGATTATGAATGGAAGGAAAGTGGCTTATGATGTGGATTATGTAAGGAAATGGTGGATTATGTAAGGACTTATGAAAAAGCATGTACCATAAGAAGGTGATGGGTGAAATATGTAGGATAGTGTAAGAAAGATGGTGGAATTGCTGCAGAATGAAAGGGAACCATGACAAATGGTTGCACACATCGTGATAAACATTGAATCTTTTGAGTGGAAGGTGAAGTAGGAAGCAATGAGATGGTTGCTTAGTGGATGGGTGATGGAATGACTTAGGTACCCACATAGACTTAGTATATTTATGATTTTTGCTTGACTTGTGGGATTTAAGGATATGACATTGTGGAATGGAATGGGATGTGTGGATGGAAGAGGATGTTTGGGATTTCTGTGATGTGGATGCCTCTTTTTCTTTGACTTCTTTTTTTCTGTGATGTGGATGCCCCTCTTTTTCTTTGACTTCTTTTTGAGAAAATATTTTGAGGGTTTATATTTGACTTATGTCAAAGCTCTCGTTTTAAATATGAACCTATTGAGTGAAAGACACATTAAATACGAATGGTAAGGTACTTTTATAAACTCATCACTATTTTTTCCTAAAACATTATTCAAAAAGCAATCAGTAACCTTTTCAAGAAACTATTTTCAAAACATTTAATATTCTAAAATATTCATTGAAAAATAATTTTCCAAGCAGAACTAGAAAATAAACTTTTACAAAATTTGAAATAAAGAATTAAAAACCAAGTTCAATGTAATTTATTTTAATATCTGTGAAGTGGTCAAATCCGCATATTTGTAAATAATCTCAAATCCAAGGTTAAACATAAACAATTATTAATGTGGACAAAAAACATTAAGAGTATTTCTGCATATTTTCTATTATGTTTGAAAACGATCACTTCTCAGAGGAGTTGGGACCTCTTTTTTTCCCAAATCCGAGCACGGCTGTAACAAAACGACGATTGTACTGCATGCGCTTGTGAGCCCGTCCTCTGGGCTTCTTCTTCTTGTCCTGTTTAGCAACCTTAGGGGTCTGCCCCCTCACCTTTCCTGCCCTAGCCAATGATCCATGCACTTTACTCATTTTGGATTGCTTTCACTAGTACTGATGCCGCCGCTGCTTCTGCTGCGCTGCTAATCAATTTTCAGCTCCTAGAGCTCTCCTCCTTCACCTGTGACCAATTGAAATATATTTCAAAACATCAACTTCCTAAACTCCTACCATACAGTATCTCAACCAAAAAAACACCCCTATTTTTTGATGAAATCTCAAGGCCCAAAACTCGTGATCTAATTTGTCCAAGAGTATTCCCTTTTATCCCAGATAACTAAAGCCAAAATACAGAATCCATTTATTAGTATCTAAAAGCTTGCACTTGCACCGGGGGTGCAAGGGTTACGCCGATAGAAAAATATATAGAAGCAAACATGGAAAAGAAGTGTAGTGTAAAATATATACAATCTTGTTTGCATTATAACTTAAATAGTTTTAAAATTGAACATTAAAATTATAATTTAAGTAAATCAACTCTATTATTATATCCTTCAAGGGCTATCTGTGTTTCATTTTTTTATGTGTATACATTTTCTAAAGCATTAAGGCACAAACGATACTTGTAATCTTTTACACCATAATGATTTTAGTATGTGATGATTATGGTATGCAATCACAGTTGGAGATGCATCCAATATGGTAGCAAAAGAAGTTGAGAAGAGTGTTGCAGCAGGCATAACATTCATGTAAGTGCATGGTCTCCTCTAGAGCTCCAAATAATTTATGGGTTCTAATGTGTTGATGGATAACCCTCTTATCCAAGAAATTGCTCAGAAGTATGGAAAGACTAGAGCTCAGGTATTTATTTATTCATATTTGATTATTTTGGAATTTTCGCTCGGACATGAATTAGAACTTAGATCAATGGTCTGCAATTACAGCTTATTGTAAGGTGGTGGTGCAGGAGCACTTAATGCTCAATTTTGGTCAAATTATGTAATTTTCTAATTTTGAGTTTCTAGTGGTCCTAGGTGGTCAATAAGGTCATTAATGACCATTTTAAATGTTTTAATGTCATTTTGAATTCATTTTGGGCGTGGGTTTTCAGTTGTGTGTGAGTTGTCCAAAACTTGCAAAAGTTGCTATTTTGGGTGTCACACATTTTGGCAACTTGGCAAAAATGATGAAAAATCATTAATGTTAATGGGAAACATCTTGTAACTGCAAAAATTCATTGTAAAAAGCAAGTTTGAGCCTGGAATGGTCAAGCAAGGAAGAATTGAACTGATTTTTTGTAATTTGAACAAGAAATTGAAAAAGTTTTTGTTGATTGTCATGTGTAGCAGCAAGTTCCTTGCATTTGTACGGCCTGTACAGCCCTGCTTATGGAATAAAACCAATTGCATGTTATAGTATTGTGTTTCCTCTCTCATTTGGCGTTGGTTTCATGCATTTTCATCATGTTTTGAGAAAGTTATTAAGATTTTGTCAGAAACTGTCCCAGTTTTTTGTGATTTTCTGTAGTTGCAGCAAGTTTTTGGCTCTTGTACGGCCTTGGTAATGGATTGAAACTAGTTGAATGTTAAAGTTTGTTGAATCCTCTTTCAAATGGCATTGGTTGCAAGAGATTTCATCAAGTTTTGTTGAAGTTATAGTGATTTCAGTGAAAACTGTCCAAACCCTAGCTAGCTAGGGCTGGCAGCAGACATTAAAAATGGGATAACATTTTTTTGAACAGTTGAAAAATGCCCAAGTCTTGAGCAAAATTCTGTTTTGATCTATATTTTAGTTTGGCTTTGGTTTTGTGAAGTTTCATGCACGCGTTTGAAAGATTTCTTAACCAGTCCATAAGAGGAAACTAGGAAAAAACAGTCATTTCTCTCTTTTTGCTACTAAATCTCTTAACCCACATTTGAAAAACTTGATCCATGGCTTGAAAAACGTTTATTGATGTTTTTGGTGGGTGTGCAGACCTGGAGCAAGGCCTACTTTGGTTGTTTCAAGCTCGGTTTGTTTCCTTTGTAGACTGTCCCATTAGAACAGTGAAGAGAATCTTGCAAGAAAACAGTGTCTTTTGATCTTTTGATGTCGGTTGCCTAAAACCCACGTTGGTTTTCCAAGTAACCACTGCTGTCTCATGTTGTTAAGGGTCTTTGGAGTCTCTACAAGTCTAGGGCAGGCATTGCTTGGTCGATTCAAGCCTGGGTTTTCTTTGTATGGGGCTGTCTCCATAGGGCAGTGTGATGTCCCGATATTAAGGCATTGTTTAAATTAAAGAATTAAACATCACAATAAACGGTGAAGTTGCTTTGAATGATAATTGTCCCTGTAATTATGAATTGCACAGATGATATTATAATTATAAATTAAATGATAGTATTAAGGATGTAAGATAATATTAATGTTTTGTTATATAATATTAAGGTTATTATAAATAGGATTATCAATATATATAAATAAATATTAAATTGAATAAAATATTATATTAATATTATATAATTAATATTAATATAAATATAAGCATTTGATATTAGTATAAATATAAACATTTAATATAAATAAAGATTTGATATTAATATAAGTATAAGCACTTAATAAGCGCTGAAGGAAGTCAACAGACACCCTTAAAAGGCACAAAATTCCCCAAATGACACTCATATGACAATATAAGGCAGATTGAAGTGCAAGGAAAGGCATCGAAGGGTAGGAAAAGGATATTCGGGGACTAAATTCAAATCTGCATAAAGGAAAATCAGAAAGGTCAGACGTCAGCAGCGATCAGGCCAAAGTGGGTAGAAGACACAGCATTAGGATTAATAATTGATATTAATAATTGGTAAGCATAATTAATGGAATATATTGGGGAGAAATTAAATATATAGAGAGCAGATGTATCTGAGATATGGTTAAGAATATCCTTCAAGATATAGTGAATAGTCTAAGAAGACAAAGAATATATGGAGAGTAAGACTCAGATTTGCATATGTTTGTATAAGGGAATTTTAAGAATCATTACTGAGTTTAAAGCAGAAGGAAAAGCCATAAGAATATATGTCTGAGTTGTAATATATATTTCTCATATATATATTTAGAGTATCTAAATAGAAAGGAAGATATGTGAAAAGAATGAGAAGAAATATATGCTTTGCAATAATTAATATTGCAGCCATTCTATTATGCTCTCGATTCTATTTATTAATCCATCTTTCCATCATTCAATTTTATCATTCTCTCATTTAATCTATTCTATCAATCTATCATTCTATTACTCATCCTTCATTCTATTCTTTTATCGTTATATCATCCTATTCTATCATTATATCTTTCGATCATTCTCTTCTTCTATTATTCTATCATTCGATTATTCTATCCTTCTATTATTCTATATTTCTATGGTTCTATTATTACATCAATCAAATCAGCTTAACTACACTCAGCAGACAAGAACAGAAGTGCATACAGACCAAGGACCAAGGCAAGACAGATATAAATCAGAAATAACAGCAGTATGGTATATGTGTAACCTATATTTTTAATATATTGATTGATATAGTATTTAATATATAATTACTAGTGAACAGTATTTAATATATAATTACTAGTGATGAGTTTTCATTAACAAGAATATACCTTAGGAAACTGACATATGAATTATTGTTTACCATTAATGTGAATGTGAAATAATATAAGATCTTTCATGTTTTTGTATGACAATATGATGAGGAAATGGAGGGCCTACAACGAGGGGAAACAGCATTGGGATCATCCTCTAAGTACCCCACCCCATGATGGATGGCTGAGGCCTGCCACATGTGGGCCAAGGGGGCAAAAGAGGCCGCTCTTGGGCTTAGAAGGAGTGATTTCTGGGACACCCTGTTGTAGTCGCACTCCAACCCCTATCATGGCGATAAATTGAGTCATAAGAAGAGTCAAAATGGGTTTTGATAAGGAGAATGGTGATGGGACGCCTCACTAGGCACCCCACCCAATATGGATGGCGAGAGGCCACATGGGGCCAAGAAGGGTGAAGCACCCGCTCTTGGGCCTAGGGTAGAGGGTTTCTTGGGCACCCTATCAAACCATTTTGTTCCAGGAATTAGAAACCCTAACCCTAAACTTGTGGGATTTGAATTTCTAGGGTAAAATTAGTATTGTTCCAATAGCGGACATTACAAACAGTATAAGCAAAACATGCAAAATAGCTTGAACCTGCATTAGTACTTGTCATGGGTGTTGAAACAAAATAATTTCTCATCAAAATTCATCCCTAGTATGCTGTTTAAAGTTACCACAGCCTGCATTAAGCTTGAAATGCTCTCACATAGGACTGTCTTATACTTTTGCACCATTTTCATTGGAGGCAGCATTGTGTCAAGTCCTTGAAGTTTCCTTGTTTTGTCTTCATGTCAAGTGAGTTTCAAATAGTCTCATGCTCCCTAGGTTCATTCAAGTCATGTTGTCCCTGGTTGTAGAACATGGTCTTGAAGCCCTTTTATCATGTAACAAGGTGTTGTGTTTGAAGGAGCAGATTAGTGTGTTGAAGATCAATATGCCCTGCCAATTGAAGTTGGATTTTGGGACTGTCACCTATTGGTTTTAGATCTGCCTCTGCATCAGGTGGGGGGTAGAGAAAAGAGTGAGTGTGCTGCCCAAGAGCTTCAATCCAGGCAAAATTGCTGAAATTTCAAATCTTTAATTGGTCTCTGACTCTGGGTGATCATGACAAAATTTGCAAGCTTGAATAGTGTAAGATACTCCTAGGGCGACAATTTGTTAAGACTGTTGAAGAATTATGGGATGGGGAGATTCAATACAGCCATGCCATGTGGTTTAATACAGTCACAAGTAATTGGCACTTATATTAAGATATATTATAAATATATTTACTTAATCACCTGTGGATGTTACTGTTAGCTTTGGGGAAATTATAATGATGGCAATAGCTTTACTGGGTACAAAAAATCCATGCCAAAGTAACTTTAATTTGATTTTATTTTAATTTTTTGGCTCCAACTTTAGCTTGGACGCCCAAGGCTTATTAGATAGAAATACATACATATATACATAGACATACATACATATATCCATAGATATACATAAATATACATATACGCATGCATACATACATACACATACATACATATATATGGATATACACATGTACATATATATACATATACACATAAATATACACACATATATATACATATACATACATACATATACATATACATACATATACACATAAGCATAAATATTTGCATATACATATTTATGTAAATATATACAGGTATTAAAGGTCATCGGATGACATGTAAAAACCAACCTTTGCCTTTTGATAACAATAACAACCACTTTGCAATGCAACAAACCTTCACAACAACCTAGCTTTTGACGTTGCTTTGTTGTAGATAGACATACATACATATATATGTATACACATATATACATATACACATATATACATATCTACATATACACATACATACATACACATACATATATATATATACACATACATACATATATATGTATCTACATATATACATACATACACACATATATACATACATATACACATACATACATATATACATTTACATATTTGTACATATATATATATGTACATATATATACACATATATACATATACATATATATGTATATGTGCACACATATATATACATATACATATATATGTACATACATACATATACATATACATATGTATATATACATATATATGTGCATACATACATATCATACATATACATATACATACAGACATATACATATACATATACATACATACACACATAAGCATAAATATTTACATTTACATATTTATGTAAATATATACAGGAAATTAAAGCTCATCCGACGACATGTAAAAACCAACCTTTGACTTTTGATAACAATAACAACCACTTTGCATTGCAACAAACCATCACAACAACCTAGCCATTGCAAGAAGATCAAAAGGTATTGTACTGTCAAAAAAGGTCAATTGCAAACTGGCTGTAGAAACAACACTGTTCTTATTAAGTACCGTTCAACTGCCACTCATAGTATCAAGGATGTTACTCCCTCTTTGACAGCAATGCCAAAGAAGTAGAGCAAATCTTCATGGGAATGAAACGATCACTATCTCAAAACAATACTGTTGTGCACCATATATTTAGATTCTAGAACAAAAGTCTTTCAAATGAAGGTATGTAATGAACATCACTTCAAATCAAGTGTAAACAGTTGTTCATCATCTATTCACACTGTTACCTTATTACTCTGCTGCTAACATTGTTACCTTATTGCAGAAGTAAGAGTTGCAAACTATCAACTGTCATATGCAAGAACTGTCACAATTACTCTTGATACATTATCAAACCAATATCATAGACCCGTGTTCATTAATGCACTGTCATACATAAATAAGCTTATGGTATATATATATATATAAGTGCTAAAACAAGATGCCAGTAACAACTATCTTTGAGATGCAACATTTCAAGTACATGTTCCAGTCTCAATCGTGTTAGTGTTTTTGAGTAGCTGCGGGAGGTATTTCCCAAAAGAATCAATTCATAAGGCTAGTCGGTCTACTTATTATAAACAAAATATTGAATTTCCTAGGTCGGCTCAAGAGGAGAGCAATGCCTAGACATGTATATATTGGAGAAAGAGTTTCCTCATTCATCATTCAATTCAAGACAATTCAATTTCCTGATCTGCAGAAGCAAGTTCGCATTAAAGAAGGAGATTCGCGTTTAAGAAGGAGATTCGATTATTCTTTGTTGCTAAGAATTTCGCACTATCTACAGTGCTGGACTATTTTGTTATATTCTGCCTTTCTAGGCCTGATTCTGGAGTGCTTCTTCTGCACTATTGTATCTGATCTACAAGTGATTAATTTGCTTCTGGGTTTTTCCCTTGAGTAGAAGGGTTTTCCCAGGACAAATTGCTGTGTCTTCTGTTCTGTGTTGCGATTTTCTGCTTATTGTGCATATCTGATCCGGATATTAACATGGTATCAGAGCAGGTTTAGGAAGATCTGATCAGATTTGGCTAAGCAGTGTGTGGAAGACAATTCCTTGTTTAGGGCAGTTTCTCTGAAAAGATGGTGACCGGTGTCAAGGTAGAAGATAGGCATGATGGAGCTTCAATCTTCAACTCTTGGAAATTTAGGGTACCAATTGCCTTAGAAGAAAATGATCTTCTAGAATTCGTAGAAAATGACATGCCTGAGCCATCATTACCTCTTTTTTGCTTTCTTCATGCTGCTCAACAACTCTTTTTCTAACAATTTTAATTTCAGATTCTCTCATTCGCAACTTTGATGAGACCAGAGTGACTGTTTCTTCCAAAGTTTTACTGTGTTCTTGTTCCTTGGAAACTTTACTCCTAAAGTAAATCAGCTTCTGATTGTTTTCATCCATTTGTTTCATTTTTCCTACAACCATTTGATGGTGTTTCATCTACGTTAGAGCTAGGATTCAACTTTATTATCCTAGGCTAAACATAAACCAACTGTCTTAACAAGGATGCATCCTTCCTTAAAACAAGACATGATGACACATCTTTTGGCAAGATGTATAGCCACGACGTGAGAAATATATGGTTGTACAAATATATATACATGTACATATACATGTATAACTATATATATATATGTATGTATATATATACATACATATATCTATACATGTATAGCCACGACGTGAGAAATATATGGGTCAAAAGAAGGACCAAAAGAACAAGGGCAGCAATTTGTATGCACAATGAATTGACAGTATGCAGACTCAAGGTCAACAATGTCACTATGGCAGCGGTCATCAATAGATGTGAGCAGTCAATAAGCTTGAAAAAGTGGGGACAGCAATGAACAAAGGACAGCATGTGAGAGGCAGACCTCAAATACAAAGCCTCAGGATTTATGACATTCACACCCATGATATTAAAGGTAACAGCATAGGCTATGAGCAGAGCAGTTGTAACTTCAAAAAAGAAGAGAGGTCATTTTTTTGTTTTGTATAGAATGGGTTCTACCAACATTGGTTGACAGTGAAAGGAGCAGTTAAGGGTTGTGTTCTAGCTCTGAAGGCTATGACTGAAAGGGTATGTTTTTCACCCTCCAAAATATCAAGATGAAAAGGAGTGAAGGAGTATTTGGAATATCATGGGGTAAAGAGTTGCAGACTTGTTAAAGGAAGGCTAAAAAAGACAGAGATGCAATCATTACATCAAATGAGGATGAAAAGGCAAGGCTTCAAAGTCTTCCTGTCATTTAAGGGTACAGATGTAAGGAGTGAAGACAGGGCAGTAGCTTTAGGATTCCCACACCAATTGCCACAATACCATGAGAACCCAAATGTGACGGTGTAAGTGGTGCAGGGGCACCCTTGTGCCTCAAGAGGGTCAAATAGTGAATTTTGTTTGTTGTGTCCTGGTTATGTAATAAGGTCCATCTAGACCATTTTGGATCTATTGGTGTCTAGGTTGAGTCATAGGGGTCAATGTTGTGTCATGTTGTAAATAAATGTCGCAAAGCAACTTTTACATTTTTGATGTAAGGTGGAAGTTGAACCGTTGGGTTTTGTTTTTCAGTTGGTGACCGTTGATAACTCATTGGATATGATCCAAAAAGACATTATATGGTCAAAGACAACATTGGTTGATGTCTTTTTGTGATTTTGAGCAATACTATACACTGTTTTCTGCAAATTGCAACGTTTCTTTGCTGTTGTTGAAGTTTGTACGGTACTGTACGGACAGATATTGCACTCAAACTGGTTGGAAACGATGGGGCATTGAATCTACTTTCTATTGGTGGTGATTGCATGTGATTTCATTGAGTATTAAGCAAATTAGAGCCAATTTTCTGCTGACAGATCTGAAACCCTAGCTAGGTTGTGTTTTGACAGAAAATAATGGTTTTCTTCCCATCCCACCAGTGAAATCTCATGAAACTCGGTGGAATGGATGATGATAGGGTAGGTTTCGTTTTTCCAAAGTTGCAGGAACAGGGGACGGTGTCTTGTCCCCTTTTGGTGATGCCCTAGCCTAATATCCCCATGTATTAGGCAGAGAAAGTGCATAGGAGTTAGGGTTTGTAGAATAACTCTTAAGAGACTGTTGAATCCGCTTGGGAAGGTGTTGTTAGACCCCATAAGACTTGTCTGAGCCATTGCCATGGAGTGTTGAGGTTTAGAGTTGTTGAGCCTTGTTGCAACCTAGAAGAATAAGCCTAATTAGGCCTAATTCAAGTGTGACAGTCCAAATTAGACCTCTACGTTCCAAAACACCACCACCTGTAAATTGGATATGTTGACAAGTGCCATAAAGGGTATCTATAACCGTATTCAAATTTTGGGTATGAAGCCTGTCGTGGGTTTTATGTTGGAAAAACCAGAGAAGGAGAGCTACTAGGAGTTAGCAGACCTAAAAGGAAAAACCCACCATCTATGTTTGAGAGCTTGCAAACTTGGTTGATTTAGGTTATATTGGAGCCAACCACCCCCTGCTCTACATCAGATTGGTAGCAGAACATAGGTTTGATCTGAAGGAAGAAAAAGGTTGAAGGAAAGGAAGAAGCCAAGATGCCTCCTAAAGGAAATCCACTAGCTAGACAGATGAATGAGATGAAAGAAAGACATGCCAGAGAATTGAGAGCTGACTGAGAGGATTGCTGCCCTGGAGACACGTAAGAAGAGAGATGTGGTCACAGGAGATGAGAGTGACCAAGGGGAAGAGGAAAGTTCCCAAGAAAGGTCAAAGGAAGAAATGGACCCAGATGACTTGAGGATGGCAAAACTCTTGAAAGCAGTCAAAGGAGATGGCCACAAGGTCAAAATGGAGTTACCTATGTATGGAGGAAAGCTGGATGGAGAAGAGCTCCTAGATTGGATAGGAGCAATGGATAATTACTTTGAGTGTGAAGATGTGCAAGAAGACCAAAAGGTGAAGTTGGGAAAATCCAAAATGAAGGGGCATGCTTTGCTTTGGTAGGAATATGTTCAAGATGAAAGAAGGAAGAAGGGGAAGTCAAAATCATATCTTGGAACAGGATGGTGGCAAAGCTCAAGGGTAAGTTTCTACCAAATGACTATAGCATCCAACTGTTCAAAAGGCTACAAAATCTCAAACAAAAGGAGATGGATGTACAAGCCTACACGGAGGAATTCTATAAGTTGAATATTAGAGCAGGTCATACAGAAGATGATGAAGAGAAGGTGGCACGGTATCTCAATGGTTTGAGGTACAATCTCCAAGATGAATTAAGCCTTACTACACCAAGGACGGTTGAGGAATGCTACCAATTGACAATGAAGGCTGAAGACGAGCTAAAGAGAAGGCAAGACAAGCAAAACAGGGGCAGAGGTTAAAGTTTCAGAGGAAGAGGTACCTTTAGTGATAGAGGAGAGTCCACAAAACCTCGAGGAGAAGCAAGCAGCAGTCAAGAACAAGGGGCAGACCATAGAGGTGGATTTAGGGGAAGAAGAGCAAACACTAGAGGCAGATTTGGTACTCAAGGAAGAGGTTCACAAGGATTCACGGGGAGGTGTTACCAATGTAATAAATTTGGATATCAATCATGGCAATGTCCTGAGAAAGGAGAACTCAAATTGTCCAAGGAGATGATTGTGAAAGTGTAAACTCTCCCTCACAACATGTTGAACCAGAAATGGGTGAATCACTCATGGTGAGAAGAAATCTCATTAAAGTACCAGTAGAGAAGGAGCCGCCACAAAGGAAGACCCTCTTTAGGACAAAATCTTTCTTTACTTTGGCAAAAATGGTGTCAAGGTTTTCAACCAATTCTCACACAGAGCCCTTACTCTCTATCACACTCTTATCTCCTGTGATCATGTTCAGGCCACACTAATCTCTGCAAAAAACACACACAACTCATGGATGCAATGGAAAACAAAGGCATCATAGAACTCTTTGATGTTCTATTATTCACGCCTTTTATACATTAAAGATAGGGTACAAAATGGCTTACATTATAAGATCAAGGCTATTGTCTCAGCACGCAGGTCGAGGATTTACTGTTTTATACATGTTTAATACGCGATTTAAACAGTTAAAAATTGTTGAAAATCGGATAACCCTGCTCAACTATTTTCCTGATTTTTTCAGGGTAAAAATCAGATTTATCAGCGATTCACGATTTTTTCAAAAAATCACGTTTTAAACCCGGTTTATGCTTCTATGTTACCAACTATAAAAACCTGCACGTTGTTTCTAAAGAGTTACTCGGGTTAGAACCTTATATTTGTGGACCATCACATTAGACATAATGCTACCTTTGCAACCAAATGATGAACCTTTACTTATTTCCAATTTTTATTTTAACTTTTCAATGTGGATGCTAATTTTTAAAAAGGAAATTCAAAAAAACTACAAAAGCATAGGCGAGAGCCATCCATCAGTCATACCATTGGACACTATGCTTGGTAGCTTAGATTTGTTTTATTACACTGCCTAGTTAAGGTGATTGCAAGTATGCCGTTAGCAGTTTAATTACATTGAATGTAGATATGTAGAAGGCAATTTTACTCAAGCATAGACGAGCAGATGTTCCATTGTGGGCAAAGCCGTCATATTTCATAGGCAACAAAACCTTCAAGAAATATGCACAAAACGGGTAGACTTTGCAGGAGAAATATTACGAAACCCTACAAAAGCATATTTTCTTTTAAATGACACGAACCGAAAGCAACCTACCTACAGCTATTACAAAACCCCGCACAAATATGCCGTACAATATAGAAAAATTGAGAACAAATAACCTCAAGAACCTTACCTCGAGATTCTGCACAAACAGTGCCGTGCTCTCAACGATGGCGGTATCGTGCTTTGCAAAACGGGCAGAGCTTGCAGGAAAAGTATTACGAAACCCTACAAGAGTAGAATTTTTTTTTAAATGAGACAAACCGAAAGCAATCTCCCTACAGCTATTACTTCAATCTATTCACAGTAAACGAAAAGTATATCTGAAAACTATCGGGGTTTTAGGGCTTGACCTCGAGCTACGATAAAACTATCGGGGTTTTTGGTCAGGGTAAAATTTGTTTTCACGCGTAAGGCGAGGAATATGAGCTTACCAGTCTGAAGCAAATTTATAGCAAATGTGGGCGGTGACGAATCAGCTCCAGTGCATACGCAAGAGGCAATCTGGTGGGTTTACAAATAGAAATTAATATCGTTCAAATTATAACCCTAATCCTTTTTTAAAACTAAAACTAATTCTAACCAATACAATTAGATCGCAAGTGCTCTAATATCTTACGCAGATAACACGAGTATCAGTGAGGAAAAGCGGCGAGTGAGATGAAAAACCAGTCCGAACAGCGAGATTGTAAACCTAAAGCAGAGGTCCAATGTTTTGTAGAAAATTGAAGGGTTTCAAGAAACTTACTCGGCGTTTGTGTAAAGAGAGATGGCATTGATATTTAAGGGTTTGGGGTAAATCTTCTTTCCCTTTTTCTTTTGCGAGGTTAAATTTAGTCTCTTAACTTGGGAAATTATTGGAGGGGAAGGTAAATTAAACGCCTCAATTTGACGGTCCACCTTGACTCGACTCGAGATTTATTCACTCAAAGTTGTTACAAATATTATCTTGGTCATTGGAACTATATTAAGTATTGGGTCTTTTCCTCTACTTTTTAGGTCATGGTAATTTGATTGTGTGGCAAATTTCCACTTCTCTCTTCCCTTCTACACTAAAAACATACAAGATTAGAATTTTAGGATGTTATTTTTAAAAAATTGAAAATCCTTTTTGCTATATGTTATGTAAATCAGGAGATTGAACTCGTTTGGTGATTTAGGCGGATCCCTTGTACCCCTGAAGTTGCAAGTGCTAGTAATTAGCCGATAGCCATAGGCTTTTATATGTGAGGATTATTGTGCTCAGAATTGTCTCAAACTCGTCATTTCTTCCTATCAGCGTATTCCTTGAACTTCCTATGGGTGCAAGTGCTAGTTTACTCATACTAATGTATGTCATAGTATTTTAAAGGCACTATTGAATAGATAATTGTCATTAAAAAATGGCTTGATAGGCAAGGTTGACTGTCAAATTTAAGCCCTGATTCTAACCCTCACCCTAACCCTTTTTCTAAAATTGACACTAATTCTCTTTGTAACCCTTACCTTAGTTCTAAAATTAATACTAATTATGGTTAGAGTTAAGGTTTAATTAGGGTTAGGGTTAGGGGTAGGGTTAGGTTCAATTAGAGTTATATGATAAATATTTGATTTAGAGTTAGGGTTAAATTATTGTTATAGTTATGGTTAGGGCTATGATTTAGTTAGGATTAGGCTTCAATTATAGTTATAAGATAAATTAGGGTTAAATTATGGTTACAATTATGGTTAGGGCTATGATTCAGTTAGGATTAGGCTTCAATAATAGTTACAAGATAAATCTTTGAATTAAGGTTAGGGTCATGGTTGAATTATGATTACAATTCAAATATGGTTAGGGTTCAATTAGGGCCAGGGTTTAGGTCTAAATAAGGTTGGGGTTAAGGTTAGGTTGGGGTTCAATTAGGGAAAAAATGGTTTAGTTAGGGTTGGGTTTGTGTTTAAATAGGGTTAGTTTAAGGTTAGATTTCAATTTGGGTTAGGGTTTAGTAAAGGTTGAAATCCTCAGGTTTAATTAAATTTAAGATTACACTTCAATTAGGGTCAAGGCAAGGGATACGATCCAATTAGGGGTAGGGTCGAGGTTGAATTTGGGTTATAGGATAAATATTAGATTTAAGGTTAGGGATAAATTATAGTTAGGGTTCACTGTGTCTTTGTTTGTTTGGGCTATTTTCCATTTTTCTTATATAGAAACTATGAAACTTGCTTTTCTTCTTACATTGTTCCTATCTATTTTTAAAAAATCCATTTCACTTTCATAGATCAAACTTAAATTTTGTTAAATATAAATACATAAATTAAAATAAAATATCAATAAAGAATAAGTTGATTTGTTTATAATTTAATTAATTAAACTAGCTTATATATATTTAATAATATATATAATAAGCTGATAGATATCCTTCTCGAAGCGCCTATTTTTCATCAATTTATCACATTAAAGTGCAATAAGCGCCTCGAGAAGGATATCTCTTAGCTTATTTTATATATTAGTAGCATTTGCATCAAAACGAGGTGCAAGGGTTACGCCGATAGTAATGTATATTTTGAATAATATATTAGAGGGTGCAAAATCACATAATGTAAAAACCGCATTTATCAGTGATAATTATTTGTAATGTAAATGAATTAATTTTAAAGTATAAAAATCTAAATACAAATGAATGAAAATTAATTTGGAATGTTAGAATTTCTTGTATTGGTTCTACGTGCCTTTCACTGCAACTTTGTTTTTCCCTTCTAAGCTCGTTTTTAGTGTTTCAACATTTCTCATCTTTCAACATGCCTGTTAAGCTTGTCATCCATGGCATGCCTTTCCCTCCAAGTCAACTCTTCTCCTCTTGGCCTTTTTCAGAGTTTGAATTTTCATTTTGACATCTATGTCTAACTTGTCATCCCTAGCATGACTTTCACTTAAACTTCACTTTTTCTCTTTGAATTATTTTTTAGAATGTTATTATCTCTCATCCTAGAAACCCTATTAGATTTTTCATCCTTGACATAGCTTCCCAAAAAAACACTTTTCTTTAAGACCTTATTTGAGCTTTCAAACTTTTTGATCATAGTATGCATATCAGACTTCTCATCCCCAACATGTCTTTCCCTCCAAGTTTGCTTTTCATCTCATGGAATTAACCCTAATTCTATGCAAACCCTAAGTGTTCCCTAATGCTAACTATAATTGTAATCTCAAGAATATGATCATCAACAATGGTAGTGATCGGTGTCCCTAAGAATGTGAAGTTTTTGACATAGCACCTCAAAGAAGTGTGAACTCGTGGAATGCCATGATTGCAAGCAATACTCAAATTGGATTTATTGAAAAGACATTAGAAACTTTCAAGCAAATACAATTGGAAGGCGTAAAGCCAAATTATGGCAACCTTTGCCAGCATCCTCCCTACTTGTGCCAAAATGGGAGCTTTGGAATAGGGTATGGACATCCATCAAGGCATAAAGGATAGAGGAATTGTTTGACAAAATGCCTCAAAGAAATTTGGTTTCATGGACTACAATGAGTGCAAAATATGTACAAAATGGATCTATTGAAAAGGCTTTAGAAACTTTCAAGCATATGCAATTGGCAGGTGTAAAGCCAAATTCCACAACCTTTACGAGGATCCTTCTTGCTTGTGCCAAAATGGGAGCTTTGGAACAAGGTTTGGATATCCATCAAAGCATAATGGTTGGGATATTTTATTCAGATATTGTAGTTGGAAATTATCTAGTAGAAATGTATGCAAAATGTGGATGTGTTTTCTTGGTTCCTATAGAGCACATATGAATATAGGCTTAGCAATATTTACAACAATTAAATAGATCTATGTATGTAGTTGGATAGAAAGCCATAAAATAGTACGTTCTTTTTAAGTTTTCTAATCATTTTTTATTGCAAATATTTTTTAAATTATTTAAATTTTCTTTTTTTCAAAGATTTTTAAGAATTGTTTTCTAATTTTCTAATATTACTTAATAGAAGTTATAAATATATTTTTATCTAAATTGACAACAAATAATACATCAGAGACAAAATTGGTTACAATAGAATAACAACTATTACTAATGTTTTTCTTTTGAACTTAATTTCGTCAAGGTTATATTAAAAAGATAATAATCTAAATTTGTAATCAACTACTACCACTCATTTGTTAACTACTAAACATCACATTGAAAAGCTAAATGCTTAGATTCATTGTCCTTTTTTTTAAGTTTTTGTTTACCCAAAACAAATTAAATTACTAAATAGCATGATTTTAGTGTTACCCTAATTTCGTCAAGGTTAAATTAAAAAGATAATAATCTAAATTTGTAATAACTACTGCCACTCATTTATTAACTACTAAACATTTTTTAAATATTAAATTGAACATCATAAAGGTAAATTCTCTTTGATTTCCCCTCGCTCAATAAATAGTTTTTAAAGCAAATCTTCTATTTATCAAAAAAAAATCCCTAATTTTACCCCTACCATTACACCAACTCCAATCCTAATTGAGCTCTAATTCTAACCCTAAACCTTACCCTAATTTAACTATAATCCTAACCCCAAGCTTTATCCTAGAATGGTAATCATGTACTTGAATCTTAACACTAACTCTAACTCTAATTGATTCCTAATACTAACCCTAACCCTAACCTAAGCTTTATCTTAGAATGGAAAGCTTAAATTTAACCAACCCTTAACCCTGACCTTAAGCTAACCTTAACCCTAGTCCTACCTACAATTAATAGATAGTACATATTATTTGATTTTGATACCAACACAATATGAATCATAACGTGTTGGAAATCATAACCTTCTAGAAACCATAACATGTTGGAAATCATGACATGGATTCCAACATGTTATGGTTTTCTATCGTTATGGTTTCTAACATGTTATGGTTTCCTATACATTGGATGATTCCAAATTATGATTTCCTATACATTATGTGATGTCTATTGTGAAGAGAACAATCTTGAAGCAGGTGTTTTCAAGCCAACTATGAGTAAAGTTAAAATCATATAGTTTGCAAATGTGGAAGGTGGAGGGAGTGCACGAAGCAAAGGAAGCAACTCCATTATGTTCTTCAGATACACTTATCGTAGGTCGGCTCCTCGTAGAGGAATCTCTGCTTCAAAAGGAAAAGCTAAAAGATCCAATCAAGGTAGAGAGAATATTGGGAATGCAAAAGAAGTTGGTAGAGAGAGTTATGTTTTCAAACAAGTTATGGTTTCGAACTAGATATGGATTCAAACATGTTATGGTTTCAAACAAGTTGCATCATGTTACCAAGGCAACTAGTTCTACACAGGTCCTGACATTTGCTAACATGGAAAGTGGTGAAACATTTGATCCATCATTCCTTGGTTTTTATGTGATTTTGTCAGTTTGTGTATATGCTTGAAGGATTTCTGTTGTTTACATTTGGTGGGTTAGTACAAAGCCGATAATTCTAAGAGGTGCTAATGAGTATATGTTGGATGAAATGGAACGATCTACACATGATGTGATGTCTATTGCAAAGATGTAAGAGGTGCTAATGGGTATACGTTGGTAGGGAGAGTTATGTTTTCAAACAAGTTATGGTTTCAAACAAGTTAGGTTTCAAACAAGTTGCATCATATTGCCAAGGCAGCTAGTGCTACACAGGTCCTAACATTTGCTAACATGGAAAGTGGCGAGACGTTTGATCCATCATTCCTTGGTTTTCTAGATGAGGTTGTAGAAGAGTGCATTGCTGATGATGATGCCATTTTGTTTAAGGGACCAAAGAATCCAAGGACGGTTTCCATAATTCTAAGAGGAGCTAATGAGTATATGTTGGATGAAATGGAATGATTTATACATGATGTGATGTCTATTATGAAGAGAACAATCTTGAAGCAGGTGTTCTCGAGACAACTATGAGTAAAGTTAAAATCATACAGTTTGCAAATGTGGCTGGTGGAGGGAGTGTACGAAGCAAACAGAGCAGCTCCGTTATGTTCTTCAAATACACTTACCGTAGGTTGGATGCTCCTCGTGGAGGAATCTCTGCTTCAAAAGGAAATGCTGAAAGATCCAATCAAGGTAGAGGGAGTTTTGGGAATGCAAAAGAAGTTGGTAGAGGGAGTTATGTTTTCAAACAAGTTATGGTTTTGAACAAGTTATGTTGTCAAACATGTTATGGTTTCAAACAATTTGCATCATGTTGCCAAGGCAACTAGTGGTAAATAGGTCTTGACATTTGCTGACATGGAAAGTGGCGAAACATTTGATCCATCATTCCTTGGTTTTTCAGATGAGATTGTAAAAGAGTCCATTGCTAATGATGATGCCATTTTGAGCAAGGGACTAAAGAGTTCAAGGATGGTTTCCATAATTCTAAGAGGTGCTAATGAGTATATGTTAAATAAAGCTTATCATTGCAAGTTTGATTTGTGCATTATCATAAGCTTATCATTGCAAGTTTGATTTGTGCATTATCATAAGCTTATCATTGCAAGCTTATCATTGCAAGGATTATTCATAATGTACCTATATATGTGTATAAATATGTATATGTATATATGTATGCACATATATATGTATGGATGTGTATAATTCTAAGAGGTACTAATGATTATATGTTGGATGAAATGGAATAGTCGTGTAGTGGTTGTATTCACCATCTACTAGAGGAAACTCATCCCATCCCCTATCCACTAACATATTCATCCCAACACCTAATAACCATCGTAGCTATCTTACCGTGTAGTGGTTGTATTCAAGACTAGCATGTTCTTGAAAATTATAGCTACATACAATGACTTATTTTCGAAAATGTTTGTTGAAGTTTAGGTGCCAGGGGGGCAATTTTTCCTCATTTGCATCCACCACTTTTAAAAATTGAGCCTAGAGAAGAGCAAAGAAAAGGAGTAGTGGTAGAGATGGTAGGAACCTACACATGTAACCACTGATTTGATTGAGTGTGACGATACAAGAGGCCAGAAAATGCACATGAGCAAGTATGTATCTAACCCTTTTGTTAATTTTGTGTATTTAATGCATCATTAAGCAAAAATACAACAAGATAGTTTCGACGTATGTGTAGGCCAAAAACATGTATATGACACAAAAATACATTTTTGCAAGGTCTTGATGTGTATATGATAATTCTACATATATGCACCACTGAGAAAACACGTATGAAAAATTAAGATGCATATTCAAAGCTTGATGACACATATATACTAAATTCAGTGTATATGTAGACTAAAAATGCATTTCTATAGTGAAAACATGTATTTGTCAACTAAAGCTACATTTTTTATTTAAAAATCATAGCTGATAGGATAAATAGCCTTGATTGATAAAATCAATAGTTGACTTGTTGATTAGGATTATTCTGATGCACTATTGTCGCATATGGTATCCGTTGTGTAAGGACAGGATTTTCAAAAAAAGTTGGTCGCATATGGTATTCATTGTGTAAGGACAGGATTTTCAAAAAAAAGCTAACACGCGTTTAGGCGGGGCGGACGCCATTTAACCTTTGGTGATACAGCCATATAGAAATATATGGGAGGTAGCGTTTTGGTTTACTCTGAATATATTGAACCAACAAGTGAAGGGAGATAGTTACAGGTCATCTCAGTTGGAAATATTCTGCCATGGTAGTGTTTCTTGTTTTTTCCTGCAAACTTTGCCCATTGTTCGTCATCGATATTTTTCACACCACAAGACATTTTGAACAAAATTTTGCGGTAAATCACTTGCCCCATTACCATTCATTTTTCATAAGGATTATTCATAATGTACATACCCAATGGTAGAGTCGCCAGTAGCATCTCCTTCTTGTTCTTGGAAGAGAGATATACATCTTCTTCTGATGGTGGAACATCAACTTGTTCTGTTTCATAATATCCAATTGTTGTATTTGTTGGTGGAGCTTCAAGGGTAAGCCACTCCGGAGGGGGAGGAAGCTTGGCTTGATTCTTCAAAGCATAATTGTTAGCACTATTAGGATATGTCCTCCTTGGAATATCCCTGTAAGGAGTTGAAAAAGAATTTTGAGAAACTTGCGTTTTAAGTGCAAATAACTCATTTGCCAAACGCTGAACCATGGGATCAGTCGTTGCATTTGAGGTAGAAGAAGCTTCTACAGACAACCCACTTTTAGATCTGCTTGTATCTTTTTTATCTTGCCGGCTAGAATCAAATCATCCTCTACGGATGTAGCTAAGGCTTGAGCCACTGCAAGGTCTGCTGGTGCTGACCTTCTCAACTGAAAACTTACTTCAGGTAATTGAGAATTGATGAAAAGGCATTTAAGATTTTCAGGAGTAGGTTGAGCAATAAGTGGAATACAATTTGACAGCTTATTGAACTTGGCAATGAATTCTCACATAGCCTCTTGTGGTTCTTTCTTCATCTGAGTCAACTGAGCAAGTAAGGCAAGTGCATCTTCAGCTGGCTTAAATATGGCTTCAAACCTAGCTTTCAAATTATTCCAATTTATTATAGTTCCAGCTGGGAGATGATAGAACCAATCAGCTGCAATACCTTGAAGAGTTTCAACAAAAAGCCTTACTGAAACATCTTCATGTTCAACTCCCAGAACACCACATGCAATATAAAAAGTTGCAATGTGTTCATCAGGGTGTTGCTTGCCATCACCACTGAATTTAGGAATATTCTTCCTTGAACCTTGAGGAAGAGGATGTAATTGTCCTTTCAGGTTAAGAGGACCAAAATTTTGTCCCCATGGACCTGGAGCGAGTGTCGCCATGATACCTTGACCAAACGAAGGAATCACAAACCTTTGTACTTGAGGAATTACCAAAGGCCTTGAAACACTTGATGCTTCACTTGGAACTGGTGATCTCGCAGCAGTAGGAGGAAAACTACGGGTACGTTGTAAAGATGGCCTTGTTCATAGAATAAAATCAAAATGTTGATTTTGCAACAATGCGAACGCAGGATCTTCAACACCTTCTTCTCTTCTCCGACGAGTATATCTTTGTTCGGCCAGAATGAAGACTTAATGGAAAAATAACCAATGTAACAAGAAGACCGGTGTACTTCAAGCAAGAGTGTGTGGCTCTTGAATGTGTGTTCGATCCTAGAAGAGTCACCAAAAACTATTGGTTGAAAATTTTGTCAACTTGTGAGGTTAACAAAATTGTGGTTTTAGCCACAGTATGTAAGACAATATCTTTTTGAAGGCAAGACACAACCTCTCCTATTTCTAAGGGATGGCTCCCCCTTTCTATGACAATCTATCTATTCTGAATTTATTTGCTAACTTAAAACTAATTCCAGGGTGATACAATTACTTTGTTCTCTTCTTTCAGAACAAGTATTTATCCATTTCTCTACTTAGATGGATTTTCTTTTCTAATACTCAAAATAGTTCGTAATTAACAATCTATACTAATTTGGAAGCAAAGTGTCCATGAAAGTGCAAAGTTTTATGTTGCTTCCTTTCTTGAAAATGACTTATGGGGCGGGAAAATAGTAATGAAACTCAAAGTTTTCGTCTTACTATTATCCTATCAACCTTTTACAAATAATTCTTCTTGAACCAATATTCCTTCAAATGGCAAATAAAGCACAAAGTCTTCACTTTACTATTTGCATACAATTCATAAATTTTCTTTAATGATAACAAAATAAAGCACAAAGTTTTCAAATTCTTATCATCACAATCCCTACTTCCAAATTTGCAAAGTAACACAAAGTCTACTTATTAAATTGAACTACTCTCCAATATGTCGCACAATCCACACTACTCAACTCAATCACTTCAGAATATATAATATAAATGACATAAGAACATCTATATCATAAACAAGATGTCTTCAACACAAAGTTATCTATATCATAAACACAATGTCCTTAACATAAAGTTTGAAAACCAAAATTGCTTTCTTCTTTGATTAAGTTTGCAAAATCACAATATGAACTCAAAGTCTCACTTTGCTTTTCACTTTAGCAGAGTTTTGTTGCATAAAAGCTAAAGGACTGATGCATAACTAAGACCTCTAAGCTAAAGACCCCCTATCCTGAAAAGTGAAAAGTGGGGGCCCCCATTTGCAATGGGGTGATGTGTGAAAACATCACAACATACATACATATATGTAGGTATGTGTGTGTGTGTGTGTGTGTGTGTGTGTGTGTATATACATGTATATATACACACACATACATGTATATATATACATGTATGTGTATGTATGTATATATATATATATATATATATATATATATATATATATATATATATATATATATATGTATGTATGTATGTATGTATGCATATGTAGGTATATATATGTGTGTGTGTGTAGATGTATATGTATATGTATGTGTGTGTGTGTATATGTATATATGTATTAAGGGACCAAAGAGTTCAAGGACGGTTTCCATAATTCTAAGAGGTGCTAATGATTATATGTTGGATGAAATGGAACGATCTATACATGATGCGTTGTCTATTGTGAAGAGAACATTGGAGTCTAATATTGTAGTTGTTGGTGATGTTGTTGTTGAAGTAGCTTTGTTTGTATACTCAGAGAATTTGGCAACTACTTTGGGTTCTAGCGATCAACTTGCTATTGCAGAGTTTGAAGAATCTCTTTTAATCATACCAAAGGTTCTTGTTGTCAATGTTGCAAATGATGCTATAGAGCTTGTTGCAAAACTTCATGCCTACTGTCGTAATGCTCAAACAAAAGCTGATAAACAACATCTTTCAAACATGAGACTTGATCTTATAAAAGGACAAGTAAGGTGTTTGTTGTGACGTTTTCACACATCGCCCCATTACAAATGAGGACCCCCACTTTTTCTCTTTAAGGTTGTTGTTTTGATTTGGTTGTCCTAGTTTAGCAGTAGTTTCTTAGTTTTAACCTTTGCTTATGAGTGGATCTCCTATCAAGATTGAAAGGTTGTCACACAGTAGAAATGTTGTCAAAAGATGTTAGAGGAAGTCAAACTGCAAGGCAGTCTTCTGAAGTGCTAAGTGTTTTAATGAGCCAATTTGTCCTTCTAAATGTTAAATCCCCACTTTTCCTTTGAACTTGAGTGGAAGTGATAAAAATTGTTGCAAAAGGGCATGAATTTTGTGAAGATAGGTGAAAAGTCCCTATAGGAGTCAATTTTCCACTCTTGGGAAGTGGAATGAACTTGAAAATTCATAAAGTCCTGATGACCTTCTAATTTCCACTCCAAAATTCACTAAGTCCCAATGGCCTTTGAATTTCCACTCCAAAATTCATAGAGTCTCGATGGCCCTCTAATTTCCACTCCAAAATTCACTAAGTCCCGATACTCTCAAGCCAAAAGGTGATGACAAAGAGAGTCAACCTCAAGTATCAAGTAAACCACAAAAGAGAAAAGATAAGAAGAAGGAGAAAAAAGGTATGGATATTTCTTCTAGTAAATTGATACCTTATATTCCTGATGTGAATGATGTTACAATTTCATGTAGCACCCCTTTACCTCTATATCATCCCATTGACATGGCCCATATATTGATTCAGGTAAGAATTTTAATGCCATTGGGGGAAGCTCTTAGGATTCCTGAGCATAGGGACAGGGTTGTCTCATTTATCACAACCTCCAGTGCACCTATACAACCCATTGTTTCTCCTTCTAAAGATGATGAAACAATTGAGGTTTATTTAGGGCCATCTATGGTAAATATCCAAATGGGTGTGGATCCTTTCTACACCACATTAATCATAAATAGATGGTTGCTACATAATTGCATGCTTGATTCTAGAGCATCTAGCAATGTCCTGCCACTTGAAATCATGAATGATTTGGGGTTGAAGGTGTCCAAGTCTTTTGGTAAATGTTTTAATATGGATTCTAGGGAAGTAAATGTGATTGGTCTTGTCAAGGATGTTGATGTTTAGCTAGTTGCATATCATGACAAGTCCTTTTTGATGGATATAATTATTATGGACTGCCCTGCTAAATGGGGAATGTTGTTATCTAGGAAGTGGGAAACTTCTATGGGTGGAAGAATATAGATGGATTTATCATATGCCACCATTCCAGTCCATGGTGTTGAGGTTAAGCTTCATAGGGAGAAGGTAGAAGACCAAAACATAGAGGACCATTACAAAACCCAAGAAGAAGTCAATTTCTTTGATATTGATATTGATTATTTTATGGGGTGTTGTGATAAAAATGAACATAAGTGTGCTGATCTACCATAGATTGTTATTCCTGTGAATAATGAAAGTATGATATGGACATTATATTTTGATGGTGCTTGTTCTAGAGAAGGCTCAAGTGTTGGTATTGTTTTGATATCATCAGATGGAAAACAATTTGGCATGTCTTTTAGACTTGATTTTTAGTGCACTAATAAAGTAGCTAAGTATGAGTGATGCATCTCAAAACAATTGGCAAAAGCACAAATTTGTAGAAAATAAATAACAAGATTCCAACAAATAAAGTAAGGATAGATTCAAGTAAATAATCATTTCATTTTATTTATCCAGGTTTGATAAAGCCATTACATCTCAAAAAACCTAGCCATATTCTCTAGAAAATCCCTTGCCATTTTCCTCCAACCTAGACATTATTTTTGTTCCCATTCGTTACTCCAAAACTCAGCTCCCCCTCAAACTTAAACCAAAAACTCAACTAAAAATAGCTTATAGTTAGCGTGTAGCTGACCTATCTATAGACCGCTCACAATCCAAAAATAGGAAAAAGCAAAAACAACAGAAGAGAAAACCAAAATAGCAAATTCCTTAAATTCCACGGTCAGAATGTGGGTAGGAGAAATTCTCTACATCATTCTCCCCTCCTTTGAGAAAATCTAAACCTCCTAGTTCTAGTCAACTGTGCTTCATCAAATTAGCTTCAATGATCCATGAATTGTAAGAATCTGGCAAATTTTCCCACTTAACGAAATAAATCTTATATGACTCGGATCGTGTTGCCACTAATTTAGTTTCTAGTATTCATTCAACTTGCTCTCTTTTCTTCTTTGGCAACTACTTACTCCAAAGGTTGTCATCTTTCTCATTGTGCTCCTCTTCCATCTGATCTTCCATAGTTCTAGCTAAATATGAATACATGTCAGCAACATTAAAAATGGGACCGATGTCCAATTCTTCTGGTAAATCAATTTGGTAGGCATTGTCATTTATCCTCTTTATAATTTTGCAAGGCCCAATCATTTTGGAATTCAATTTGTTGTAGGTACCTTGGAGATATCTTTCCTTGTGTAGATGAACCATGACCATTTCTCCCTCTTGGAAAAGCTTTTCTCTCCGATGCAAATCTGCTCTATTCTTATATTGTTCATTCATGGACTACAACTTGAGCCTAACTTGTTGATGTATCTCTTGGATACACTCTAAAAAATCTGTACCTTCTTGATTATTATGTGAGCTTATTGGAAAATCAACCAAGTCTACTACTCCCTTGATATTTGCTCCATATACAATTTGAAACGTAGACTTACCTGTAGACCTATTAATGCTAGAATTATAGGCAAATTCAGCCTGAGGAATCACCAAATCCCATTGTTGAGGATTGTTCCCAAATAAACACCTTAATAGGTTGTCCAAGCTCTAATTTACCACTTCTATTTGACCATCAATTTGGGGATGATAAGCTGAACTGAATTGCAATTTGCTATTCAACCTTTTCCACAAAACTCTCCAAAAGTGGCTTAAGAATTTAGTGTCCCTATCACTAGTTATGGTTTTTGGAATACCATGCAACCACACAATTTCTCTAAAGAACAAATGGGCCACTTGACTTGCATCATTAGTCTTCCTACAAGGAATGAAATGGGCCATTTTAGAAAAATGGTCCACCACCACAAACACTAAATCATTACCTCTTTGGGTTTGTGGAAGACCCAAGACAAAATCCATAGAGATATCAATCCATGGTTCCCTTAGCACTGGTAAAGGCATGTATAGGCCAGTATTTTTCTGTCCTCCTTTTTCCATTTGACACACCATGCAAGCAGCAACAAATCTATCCACATCTCTCTTCATGTTAGGCCAAAAGAATTTCTCACTTACTACTCCAAAATTCTTATCTCTTTCAAAGTGACCTCCTAACCCATTTGAGTGCATCTCTTTCATGATTTGTTGCCTCCTAGACCAAAAGGGAATGCAGAGTTGACTCTCTTTGAACAAAAATCCATCTAGCAGTAAGTAGTCTTCAAATGGATGCATAGATGAATGGTCTTGACTGCTAAGAATGGCATATATGTGACCAAATTTTGGATCATTTGTATATTCATTCTTCATTTCTTCAAATCCAACTAACCCATGATTCATTACAACCAATAAATGTCACCTTATGCTCAATGCATTAGCCACTACATTAGTTTTACCACTCTTGTGTTGTACAACAAAAGTATAAGCCTGCAAGAATGAAGCCCATTTGGCATGTTTGTGGGACAACCTACTCTGTGAATTTACATATTTCAAGGCTTGGTTGTCAATCATTAAGATGTACTCTCTATGTAGGAGATAATGTCTCCAATAGTTTAATGCTTGTACCACTGCATAGAATTCTTTATCATAAGTGGTATACTTCTTTTTGGCTTCATTTAATTTCTCACTGAAAAAGGCCATAGGCTTTCCCTCTTAGCTCAACACTCCCCCAATAGCTACACCTAAAGCATCACCCTCCACTAGAAAAAGCTTCTCAAAATTTGGCAAAGAAAGAATAGGTGCTTCAGTAACCTTATTCTTGAGTTGCTCAAAGCTCACATCAGCTGCTCTGGTCCAAGTGAAATCCTTCCCTTTAGTGCAATCAGTTATTGGTGCACTAATACCACTAAAATTCTTAATGAATCTATTGAATAAATTCACCAGCCCATGGAAGCTCTTAACTTTGGTGATACTTTGAGAAGTAGGTCAGTCAAGAATAGCCTTGGTTTTTTCTAGGTCCATGCTCAATCCATCTGTTGAAATAACATTTCCTAAAAATACCAACTTATCCTTGCAAAATTCACTCTTTTCAAGGTTGATAAACAACCTTTCTACTCTATGTCAAACATTGTTTTCAAATGTTTTGAATGCTCCTCCATATTTTTACTAAAAATTAGGATATCATCAAAACAAATTATGATAAATTTTCCAATATGTAGTTTGAATACCTGGTTCATTGTTCGCATGAAGGTAGCTGGAGCATTGGATAGTCCAAATGGCATCACCACCCACTCATATAATACATCTTGCATTTTGAAGGTTGTCTTCCACTCATCACCTTCACGGATCTGAATCTGATGGTAACCACTTCTATGGTCAATTTTGTAGAAGACCTTAGCACCTGACAAACAATCTAACAAGTCATCCATTCTGGGTATGGGGTATCAGTACTTCATAGTGATTTTGTTAATGACTCTAAAATTGATACATAACCTCCATTTACCCCCCTTCTTAGGAGAAAGTAGAGCAGGTGTGGCACATGGACTCATACTTTCTCTTACAAATCCTTTTTTCAATAATTCAGTAATTTGTCTCCTCATTTCCTCATTTTCTAGTGGAGGCAACCTATAAGCAACTTGGTTTGGAAGTTTGGCACCTAGGATAAGATCAATTTGATGGGTGATCCCTTTGTATGGAGGCAAACCAGCTGGTAGATCAGATGGTGTCAAATCAGAATATTGTTGTAACAATTCTTGTATCTTCAATGGAATTATCTATTGATCTAAATTCTTATTCTCTAGAGGATACAATAGATAGCAAATCTCACCCTTAGATTCTCTAAAAAACTCTTTACACCCCACTGTGGTCAAAGACAAGTCTTTTATTTCAGTTTTGTCTCCTCCTTTAAATGGTTTCAATACATGGAGTTTACCTTCCTGTTGGATCTCATAGGTGTTTTCTCTGCCATGGTGAGTTACATTTCTATCATATAACCAAGGTCTACCCAATAACAAGTGCCAAGCATCCATTGGTACTACATCACATAACACTCTATCCTCATAAAGACCAATTTTGAAGTCAACTAGACAAGATTGGTTCACAAGCACACTATGATCCTTTATAACCAAGAAATTTTATAAGGATTTGGTTTTGGAATGCATACCAGCTGAAGTTTTGCACCATTTGTGTACTTACCAAGTTGTCAATGGATCCTCCATCAACAATTACTTTGTACACCTTATCTTTACACTTGCATTGCGTCCAAAACACACTATTCCTTCTCCAATCAGTCATGGGAGTTTCCTTGTCACCAGCAACCAAAGTTCTATTCAGTATTAGATTCTCACCTATTTCTACTTCAAATTCTTCTCTCAAGGGCTCTTCTCCTTTTTTCTCGACCACCATTGCTCTCTTGGGATTTTGAGGGAAATTTGCAACTTTATGGGCTTCACTACAAATGAAACATTTCAAAGGTTTCCATCCTTCAAGTAATCATTGTTCTCACCCCCTGCCTCTAAAGCCACCCCTCCCTTGGAAGTTTGGCTTCACATCATCTTCTGGTTCTTCTTCATTACCTGTTTTGGAGGAGCTTCCTCTTCCTCTACTTGAAGTGGTGCCACCTCTTTTGTTTTCCGATTTGCCCATTCTATTCAACTTTTCTTCTGCTTTCAAGGCTAATTGATATGCCTCATACACGTTACTCACTTTGAGTAAGGCTAATTCATTCTAGAGTTGGAATCAAAGTCCATTAATGTATCTAGCTACTGCATGATCATCCTCTTCTCCTAAATTAGTCATGATTTACAACCTAAAAAATTCTTTAGTATAAGCTGATACAGTCAACTCTCTTTGCTTCAAATTTTGAAACTCTTTAAAAAGTTTTTGCTGATAATCTGAGGGCATGAACTTAGTTCTCAAATGTTTTAACATCTTTGGCCAAAGTCTGATTTTCTCTTTTCCCTATCTTTTCCTAGCATTCTGGAGATTCTCTCACCATAAGGCAGCATGTGACTTCAGTTTAGATGCAGCAATTTTGACTCTGTTTGGATCAGTCTCTTCAATTCCTTCCATGTCAAATATTTTTTCTAATTCTTGGATCCAATCTAAGAACACTTCTAGATTTAACTCACCTTTAAAATTAGGGACTTCAACCTTAACTTTAGTTCCCTATTTATTAGAGCTTCAATAAGTCTTTTCATGGGGTCAATGGCTCCCCCTTGATCTCCTTGGTCTTCTAGTTCTTCCTTAGAATCTTCATGTGATAATCTGGCCTCAAGGGCCTGTAACCTCCTAAGTACTTCATCAACAACATTGTCTCACCCTCTGGCATTTCTTCAACCTCTTCTACCCCAGGTCCCCCTCTGGGCCATGAAAGATGCTCTGATACAAAAATAATGCAGCTCAAAACAATTGGCAGAAGCACAAATCTGTAGAAAAAAAATAGCAAGATTCCAACAAATAAAGAAAGGATAGATTCAAGTAAATAATCTTTTCATTTTATTGTTCCAGGTTTGATACATCCATTACATCTCAAAAAACCCAACCATATTCTCTAGAAAATCCCTTGCCATTTTCCTCCAACCTAGACATTATTTCTGTTCCCATATGTTCCCCCAAACTCAGCTCCCCCTCAAACTTAAACCAAAAACTCAACTAAAAATAGCCTCTAGTCAGCGTGTGCAGACTTGTCTACAGACCACTCACAACCCAAAAATAGGAAAAAGCAGAAACAACAAAATTGCCACAACAAAATGGAAACAACAGAAGAGAAAACCAAAATAGCAAATTCCTTAAATTCCACGGTCAGAACGTGAGCAAGAGAAATTAAGGGATATGCTCTGCATCAATGATGCATTGTTGTTGGTTCTAAATTTTGCTCATAAGCATAGAGTTTGTTGGCCACATGTGTTTTCATTGATGTCAACATAATAGATGGAAATGTACAGACAAACTAAGTCAAGATGGTTAAGACAGATTAGTTTGGGAGAAGGGAAAAATGGCCTAAGTATGGATCAGTTTTAGATTTGAACATGATGATTTATACATTCATATCTCATTAGTTGGGAGTCCCATACTCAAGGATAAGAAGTAGAAAAGTGTCTAAGGCATTCTCAATGCAAAACCTAAGACATAGTCAACTTGAATTGGTCTGCACTTCTCTGAAAAGAGAGAGTTGGCCATGTAGTTCTAATGATAGTTTCTGACATGTGTTTAAATATTATATCTAAGGTTTCATCCTCTAACTCTTTCAGCATGAAAAGTTACAAGAGATAGTTCATCGACCGTCACCTAGACAGAGCAGAGTAGTAATGGGGAGATAATGGAATGCTCCGCATTCCTCCGGAAGAGATTTAATTGTCATGTGGCTCTAAGGAATGACTAAAATCAGTATGTTATATGCTATGATGAAGTTTCAAGTGTTCAAGTGGTCCACAAAACATTACTGAATAGATAGAGCTATCACACTATATTCTGGAGCCTGAATATACAAGTTAAGTTCTTCAAAAGATGAACCATGTATATATCTACTAACAAATCTTGTGCGGAGGTAGTATGTGGTCCAAGACACATCATATATGATCCACATATAGATAATTCTCATTTTCTAGTACTGCATCAAAATGTCATAGCTGCAAGCAAAGTTGTAAGTATAACTATCTTCCAAAACTCTAAGTACCTAAGCCATTCTTGAACCCCTCTGGAAATTTTAGACAAGATGTGTGGATCTAGTGAGTAGCATCCATTGATATCTATGATCATTCCCAGAAGGTTTCCCCTGCACTTCACCACAATATCATATTTTGGGTTATGAAGCATTACATAAGGTCCAGAAGACTTTGTTCTCTACAGACTGATACATTTCTTGTCTTGCAGATGCATAATTTGATATGGCACTTCTCTGGTAAGGTGTATGATTGTTATTGAGATCTTGCATGATTGAATCCTTGGTCCGCATTAAGTTTTTGGCTTCTCCCTAGCAGTTGAAAGATGACCAGTCAAGCAGTATGAGCTGACTGGTTAAGTAACTATTGCATGCGGAGGCTCCTGACTAGTTTCTCCAAGTTTGAAAGGCGTGGAAAGGTGTGTCTTGATGTTCCTCATAAAGCCTTGAGGTCTGTAACAAGTTTTTTATCACTTTGCATGTGTTGTGGCTGAGCAGTGACTAGCTACACGTTACATTCAATATTGTTTTGGATGCCGACCTAATCAATGTTTCAAGATCTTGTGGAGGATATGTAAGGAAAGCAGAGGTGTGGAATACAACTTCCCTAATGTTAATTTAGAGAGGATAATGTAGACAAGTAACTTTCAATTCAAAAACTACAGATGAATATGCCAGAAAAATAGAATAAATAATTAAGACAACACAGAATGACACCAGTTTTATGTGGGAAAACCCTTTCAGGTAAAAAACCCACCACCACAATAGAAGCTATCTTTATTATAGTAAACTGAAAGATTACAATAAAGATCCCAGCTCTAATTGTTCAAGTTTTGATTCTCTACAATTATACAAAGTCATTTATTTCATCTGCACATCCACAAAATAAACTGTATAATCAAATCATTTCATCTATCTTCAATGACACCGGTCAATTCATTTATATTTCTAGTCTTCAAGAGCAAAGACATTTATTCAACTTTTGCCCTAACTGATTGATCTAACTTCCCCAGCGTCGCTGCCTTTCAACAGTCGTAACTGTTCACATTCTCGCGAGATGTTTAATCCCACATGCACCAGGTTGCAGACAACATTCCAGTTTATATCTCTGAACTCTTAGTAATACCATCATCAAAATGTTTGTTGCCGATGATGCCAAACCAAAGACCCATTGGAATAACCCGCTCCATCAGTGAGCGCTTCACTTTCTACATCGATAGTTCAATGTCTCCACGATGCCCAAGTCCTCCATCTTTCATCGATCAGACCTCTGCCATCAGTCCAAACACTTTACATTGTGTCGATGATCTATCTCAAGCTGATCAAACTCCATCACCAACTCCTATTGGAGTAACACAAAGTCATTGGTAAAGCTTAACAAAGATCCACCGATGGTGTTCAGTCACAACGATGACTGTTTACATTGAACCTTGAACCTGTTGAACTCTTGATAGGTTCAATGAACCCTTGAACCATTGAACTTGATGTCCGACGTTGAACATTGGAACTCGATGAACGGTTCAATGAACCCTTAAACCATTGAACCTGATGTCCAACGTTGAACCTTGGAACTCGATGAACGGTTCCATTAACCATTGAACCCGATGTTCGACGTTGAACCTTGGAACTCGATGAACGGTTCAATAAACCGTTGAACCATTGAACCCAATGAACTCCAAAAAGGTTCAATGAAGAACAATAATTAAACATGAGGTTCAAGTAGTAATTTGAGATACAAGTTCTCTTCAATCTCCCACTTGTCAAAGAGATTACTACTACCTCTTAGTCCTCATTTGATTATTGAGAACTATGGGCCCGAAGACCCATTTCATCTGAACACCATTTGAAATTGGTCGTGCTTACTAGTTTAGTTAAGGCATCAGCAACATTTTCCAAAGTGTCAACCTTTTCCAGCTTTATCTTTTTGTCTTCCACCATATCATGAACAAACTGATATTGTACATCAATATGTTTTGTCCTAGCATGGAATGTAGGGTTTTTCACCAAACAGATAGCACTTTGATTGTCACAATGAATTTCTATCTGCTCTGCATTAAAACCAACATTAGAACACAACCTTTTCAACCAAACAGCTTCTTGGCATGCACGAGTAGCTGCCATGTACTCTACCTTTGTTGTGGACAAAGCGACTACAGCCTGCTGCTTGCTCATCCAACTAATAGCACCACCATTTAATGTGAATACATATCCACTAGTAGATCTTCTACTGTCAATGTCCCCTGCCCAATCAGAATCAACATATCCCTGAATGCTGATAGATCTCTAAGATCCAACTAAGTTTCCATGATAGGAAATAGCATAGTCAGAAGTTCCCTTCAAATACCTCATAACTCTTTTCACAACATCCCAATGTGATATACTTGGATTTGCCATAAACCGGCTCAAAACTCCCACTGCTTGGGCAATGTCTGGTTTGGTACAGACCATTGCATACATTAAACTACCAACAACACTTGCATAAGGCACTCATTTCATGTTGTCAATTTCATTCGAAGATTTTGGACAATCTTCAACAGATAGTTTCATTCCCTATAAAACTGGAACAACTAACTATTTAGAATCAGACATATTAAACTTATCAAGAACATTGGTAATATACTTGCTCTGGTTGAGCCAAAGCTTTCTCTTAGATCTGTCCCTTTTGATTTCCATTTCTAGAATGTACTTTGCTGCCCCCAGATTCTTCATTTCAAATTTCAAGGACAACTGAGATTTTAATTCTGAGATCATCCCCTTACCATTGCCAATGAACAACATGTCATCCACATATAGTGCAATTATAAGAATCTGATCACCATCAGTTTTATAATAGACATAATGATCAGATTTAGATCTCACATATCCCAAAGATAAAACATACGTATCAAATTTTAGATACCACATTCTGGGAGATTGCTTCAAACCATAAAGAGACTTTTTAAGTTTACATTCCAGATGTTCTTTACCTTTTTCCACAAAATGCTCTAGCTAGGACATATAAATTTCTTCTTCAAGGTCCCCATGAAGAAATGTTGTTGTCATATCCATCTGCTCAATTTTAAAGTCATACGCTACTGCAAGTCACAATAGAAATCTAATGGATGTCAGCTTAGCTACAGGAGAAAAGATTTCTCCATAATCTATACCTTCCTTTTGGGAATACTCCTTAGCAACCAGTCTTGCCTTGTACTTGTCAATACTACCATCTGGACCATATTTCTTTTTAAATACCCACTTACAGCCCACAGGTTTTCTACCTTCAGGCAAGGGCACCAGATCCCAGGTTCCATTTTTCTCCAATGATGACATTTCGCTATCCATATCTTCTAACCAAGGATCTAAATCAGGTAAACTAATAGCTTCTTTCACAGTCCTAGGTTCATCAGTTTCAGTAAGCAAAGCATAGGCACAACTCAAATCAAGTACTAAAAATCCATACCTATCTAGTTGTCTTCTTTCACGTGTAGACCTCCTCAATGGCTGAGGAGTAGATTCAGGTTCTTGCTCTGGATCTGAATCTTCAGAGCTACCCGAACTCACATCTGAATCATCTACACTTGGTGCTTGTTGTTCCTCTTTTACAGGGGTCAGAGGAATATTAACAACACTCTTTTCTTTCTTCTCTTCTATCTTATCCGGCTAAGAATCAATGAACAGAGGTTTTAGCTCTCTGAAAATTACATTCCTGCTGTAAATTACCTTTTCAGTTTCAGGATTCCAAAGCTTGTACCCTTTAACACCGACTCCATAGCCAATAAAGATACATTTGACTGCTTTGTAATCCAACTTAGATCTTTTTACCTCAGGAATATGATCATATGCCTCATAGCCAAAGACATGAATATGTCTTAGAGAGGGCTTCTTTCCACACCATGCTTCCATAGGCGTCTTATCAACCAATGCCGAAGTAGGAGAATGATTAAGCAAGTAACAAGCTGTAGCAACTACCTCAGCCCAGAACCTTTGTTCAAGACTAGCATAACTCAACATACTTCTTGCTTTCTCCATCAGTGATCAATTCAACCTTTCAGCAACTCCATTTTACTGTGGAGTATAAGGTGTAGTCTTATGCCTTTTTATTCCATGATCAAGACAAAACTTATCAAAATCTGCATTGTAATATTCACCACCGTTATCCGTTCTCAAACATTTTATTTTTCTACTAGTCTGATTTTCCACAAGATTTTTAAATTCTTTAAACCGACTGAACACTTCTGATTTATTTTTCAAAAAATATACAAATGTCCTCCTTGAATAACCATCAATAAACGACACATAGAATCTTGATTTAGACAGAGAAGGAATATCAACTAGACCAAAAACATCAGAGTGTACATAGTCCAGAACACTAGAAGATTTATGAGAACTAGAGTAAAATGAAACATGGTTCTGTTTTCCATATATGCAATGTTTGCAAAAATCAAATTCCAGATTACAATCAATCAGCCCATCTACTAGGCTTTTGTTCTTCAAAGTTTTTAAACCTTTTTCACCTATGTGACCAAGTCTATGATGCCAGAGCATTATTTTTTCTGCAAGAAGTTTAACTTCCATAGAGTTTGCAACATGTGTTACAATAGTAGCTTTTTCAGATTTTATAGAGACATTATACAGCACACTGGTTTAGCATCTAACCTATACAAAGTTCCAATGCATTCACCCTTTGCCAGAACAATAGAACCTCTAGTCATCTTACAACCACCATTCACAAAAGTAACTTGCACTCCAACATCATTAAGCTTACTAACAGAAAGTAAATTTCGAGCCAGACCTAGTATGTGTAGTACTCCATTCATTCCCTTTATTCTGCCATCCAGGAACTAGATTCTGACTCTTCCTCGGCCAACAATTTCCAGTGTCGAATCAGTTGCCAGGAACACAGGTTCCCACCAACATACGATTCATACTTAGTGAACCATTCTCTGTGAGATGTCACATGAAAAGACGCTCCTAAATCCACCAGCCATACATCTTCAGATGCAAGCGTTGCCAAGGCAGCAATGAAGGCATCAACATCACTTTGAGAAGAATCAGTGTTAGAGAAGTTCTTCTTCTTTTTTTTGTCTTCTTTGTAGTCTTTTCTGATGTGTCCTTTCTGCCCACAATTCTAGCACTTCACCTTGGACTTTTTACCAGGGGATTTTGATCTCCCCTCTAATTTGGACTTAGACTTCTTGTCCTTCTTCTTGTCTCTTTCCTTTGATCTACCTCGAACGGACAGGGCCTCTTTGGCCATCTCAGAAGGTTTCCTCATCTCTTCAGATAACAGTGAGGCAACAACTGCTTCAGTTGTAAATGTGGTTGTTGTACTTCCAATAGCCATCCCAAGATTATCCCATGAGTTAGTAAGGAACATAACAAAAGCATATAGTGGTCCTCTTCTTTTATTTTTACACCTACAGAAGTCAACTGTGCAACAATTGTATTAAATGTGTTCATATGATCTACTACAGATGCTCCTTCATCCATCTTCAGAGAATACAACTTCTTTGTAAGGAAAAGTTTATTCACGAAGGACTTGCCCTGGTAAATATCTCCCAATTTCTTCCACAAATCTTTGGCTGACTTCTCCTCATGGACGTTCAATAGAACATAATCCACTAGACTCAATCTTATCAGTCCTCTAGCTTTCCTATCTACCAAATCCCAATCTTCTTGCTTCATACTTGAAGGTTTAACCCTAGACACAGCAACCAAAAGATCTCTGTCAACCAGCACATCTTCAACCTTAAGTTTCCACAACTCAAAGTTTGTGCCATTGAACTTATCAATGTCTATTTTTCCTGATGTACTTGCCATCTTATTTAACAAAATAGACCGCTACAGAACTCCCACTCATAGAATTAACACAAAAAACCCAACCTACCAACAAGGATAACACAACTGGCTAGGCTCTGATACCACTTGTAAGGAAAGCAGAGGTGCAGAATACATCTTCCCTAATGTTAATTCAGAGAGGATAATGCAGACAGGTAACTTTCAATTCAAAAACTACAGATGAATACACCAGAAAAATAGAATAAACAATTAAGACAACACAGAATGACACCAGTTTTATGTGGGAAAACCCTTTCGGGTAAAAAACCCACCACCACAATAGAAGCTATCTTTATTACAGTAAACTGAAAGATTACAATAAAGATCCCAGCTCTGATTGTTCAGGTTTTGATTCTATACAGTTATACAAAGTCATTTATTTCATCTGCACATCCACAAAATAAACTGTATAATCGAATCATTTCATCTATGATCGATCCATTTATATTTCCAGTCTTCAAGAGCAAAGACAATTATTCAACTTTTGCCCTAACTGATCTATCTAACTTCCCCAGTGTCACTGCCTTTCAACATTCGTAACTGTTGACATTCTCGCGAGATGTTTAATCCCACATGCACTAGGTCGCAGACAACATTCTGGTTTATATCTCTGAACTCTCAGTAATACCATCATCGACAATTTTGTTGCCAACGATGCCAAACCAAAGACCCATCGGAATAACCCACTCCATCGGTGAGCACTTCACTTTCTACACTGATAGTTCAATGTCTTCACAATGCCCAAGTCCTCCATATTTCATCAGATAGACCTCCGCCATCAGTCCAAACACTTTACATTGTGTTGATGATCTATCTCAAGCTGATCAAACTCCATCGCCAACTCCTATCGGAGTAACACAAAGTCATCGGTAAAGCTTAACAAAGATTTGCCGATGGTGTTCAGTCACAACGATGACTGTTCACATTGAACCTTGAACCCGTTGAACTCTTGACAGGTTCAACGAATCCTTGAACCATTGAACCCGATGTCCGACGTTGAACCTTGGAACTCAATGAACGGTTGAATGAACCCTTGAACCATTGAACCCGATGTCCAGCGTTGAACCTTGGAACTCAATGAACGGTTCAATGAACCCTTGAACCATTGAACCCAATGAACTCTAGAAAGGTTCAACGAAGAACAACGATTAAACATGAGGTTCAAGTAGTAATTTGAGACACAAGTTCTCTTCAAGATATATATAGAATATATAATTCATTTGAAAGGTAATTAGGGTAAATAAGAATATAGTAGAGAAAAAGAATATATGAAATGCACAGAATCAGTTTGAAGGAAGCTATGAAACTAGATTCAGAGCACTACGATTCTTATTTTTGTTGTATCTTCAAATTTTGAGTGTAACTATCTTCAATTTCTTATGTAATATCAGTCTTTCCCTATTTTAGGAAAAAAAGTGGCATCTTAAGATCCCCTTTTGGTCCCCTATCTTTGTGCACTTACCCAACATATTATAAATTCATTATTTTTCATATCCAAGTTCTCATCCAAATTGAAGAGGCTACTAAAAACAATTATTGAAAATTGTGGACATTATTATTATTTTGATTCATTTGCAAAATCAATCCATATTGTGTTAAATTGATTTGACATGTTTTGTGATCTAAATATTGGTTCACCTTGGGCCTTGTACAATAACCAGACTTGCATTATTGATGAACACCTTTGAGGAGGAGCTTCTTCATCCACTATACCTCCCAAAATTGCAGTTGTCTTTGCCCTCTAACTCCTTGCTTGGAGATGATTGGGCTTCTTTAGAATTCACCCCTTATTATTTTGGCAAAGTTAAATCACCTCTCCATAACTTTGATACTTATGATTTACACATTGAACCTCACAAATATTGTTTGCCTCAAGTCACAATACCACCAATTTTTCTTCATCTAGTGACCCATCAAGTTAATATCACAAATTTTAATATTCTTGAATTGCATGTGTTTTATTATTAAGTAAAATATAGGATTTCAAGGGCCTCTTCCCTTGAAAAAATAGAACAAGATCAAGTCCAACAAAGCATTACAAAACAAAACTAAAAAGAACCCTAATTTTATATTAAGGTAGCATCCTCTCCTACATTACATGTTGACTAACAAACTCAAAATCATTTTCCCAAAGATCCATCTTCATCTTCTCCTTCCTATTCACATAATGACATTAATTCAACCAGCTACACTATCTCAAAACCCCCTTTTTCTTCCCCTAAACTGGAAATATTATATAGAAAATGATTCAAGGTGTTTGTAAACTCTTCATGTAAATGAAAATACTTCACCCCTCATGATTATGGTATCACTAAACCTATTCAACTTAAACCATAGCTAAGTAGAATTAGTCTTGGATATTCCCCTCCTACAAATTATTCAACTCCATCCCTTTCCCATCTTATACACATTAGAGTTTTAACACACAATAATAGATTTCATTAATGATATCCCTATATTATACACTATAGAAAATAAAACCTTTGTTAACATATACTCCTCTAGAAGATTTCCTACTTCATTCATACCAGAATGGGGGTGTGTGCAAGAAGTTGTGTCCACTTATTGGCCAAAAAGTGGAAGTGTTTTCCCTGATTTTTAGAATTTGTCACATTTGACCTAAAAATTTGAAGCACTTAAAGGTGGAATCTTGGAAAAAGTCACTAAATATGAAATGTAGTACTCGGAGTCTAGTTTCCAATATGTAATTTTTTTCAATACCCAGATGATGGAAATTGATTTTGAATAGGCATTTCTAAAAACCACAGTTTAAAAGTCACTTTTTTTTTACTATACCATGTACGTGTACATCATCCATATTTTGACCTAAATAATCATATTTTTCAAAATTCTTTTGGGAAAAGATTTGTAACTCACTGAAGCACGTTTTACATTTTTTTTGTAATTTTTTATTGAATTTTTTTTTATTAATTTTTTATTGGCCATTTTTGGTCTTTTAAAAAATCATCGTGTATGTCACGCATAAGATGACCTAAACTTAACATTTTTTGAATTTTTTTTTGAAATCGAAAAGAATTGTCTAAAGTACATTTTTCGTACAATTTTTTTTTACAAAAAGTTATTAAAATACTAAAAAACCCTGATAATTCAAGTTTATGGACCTATTTCATCAGAAATTGATTAAAAAATAGAAAAATTAATCCAATTGTAAAAAAAATTACATATTTAGAATCTACATTGTCTCATCTATAATGGGTTTTAATTTCGTCAAAATGTTCTGCAAAATAGACCTTTAGATATATGCCCAAAGTCACTATTTTGTTGTAACATTGACAGGGCCTTCAAGTTGCACGTCAAATCTTGTCTAGAGCTCAGGGTCGGGTACCCAAAGCATTTCCCAAAGCAGGTTACAAAGCAAAACCTGAGCCTAAAATTCAAATTTTCAATAACGGGATCCCGTCTATTAAACAGGATCCCGTTTCTTGCTGCATCGATCGAAAATAAAACGGGATCCCGTTTAATAAACAGGATCCCATAGTAAACAGGATCCTGTTTAATAAACAGGATCCCGTAGTAAACGGGATCCCGTTTATTATATGCCCATTTTTTAATAAGACTGTACTATGACTGTCAGCCCTGTAACTTGCTCTACAGTACGGCCGATAGCGACACTTGCAACATTCTTTGCCATCTTTTTTCTTTTGCAGGTCCATCAACTTGAAATATTGTTTGAATTTTGATAGAAGCCATCATTGAGACACTGTTTGAGTGAAATTTTGTTGAATTGGTACTTGTTTGAAGGACTTGAAACACATTCAAGTTTTTGACATTCATTTGTACATGCTTCATAAATTTTTTAATCATGGGATCACAAAGTCGTAATAAGAGGAAATATAGGAAGCTATTAACCCCTGAAGAAATTGAAGCAAAGAGAGAGGAGGCAAAAAGACAAAGAGATAGAAGAATAAAGATTCAATCAATGAATAATGCTGAAGCATCCAATTCCACAACTATTGAAGATAAAAACATTGAGGAGACCATGGATGTAGACGATGCAAATTTGAAGGAGGTGAATGTGAAAACTAATACGATTATACAAACTACTCCTGGTATGTCTTCAAATCCCTCTATTAATGCTATGGAGAATGTTTCAATAGGCACAAATCTAGGTACTTCTTCAAATCCACCTTTGAATGAAATGGAAATAGTGTTGATAGGAGATTTAAAACAAGCTGGATATAACAATGTTGAGATTGATAATATTCGTAGAGATCAAAATTTGAAACAAATTGTTGTTGAAAATGAAAATGAAAATCCTTTTGTTGAAAATGAAAATGAAAACCGTTTTGTTGTTGAAAATGAAAATGAAAACCATTTTGTTGTTGAAAATGAAAACGAAAATCCTTTTGTTGAAAATGAAAATGAAAACCGTTTTGTTGTTGAAAATAAAAATTGTTTTGAAGTTGAAAATGAAAATCAAAATCTAGGATGTGATGTTGAAAATGAGAAAAAAAATTTCAAAATTGAAAGAGATGTTTTGGATAATCTTCTTGGTAAAATTTCTTGGAGACAAATAAGAACACATGCCAATAGATTATACAAGAAATTTTTTTATCGTAAAAAACTATCATCTCAATGTCAACTAATGATGCAATTAATGAGAATGTGGAAAATGAGAAAAGTAATGAAAATGTTAGGCATTTTTGTTAAACCAAGAAGAAAAGATCAATCACTAAAACATGCTATGTCTATTGTTGCTAGTGCCATTGAGTCTATTGGAAGTAATAGTCGATCTAAAGATAAGAATGCAACAAGACGAGCTATAACAACTGCTATAGTGAATAAAACAACTTTGAATAGAAGAATGGTAAGCAATATTAGTGGAATTCTAAAAATACATCCTAAAACATTGGTAAGAGTGGAAAAAAGAAGAGAAAGTATAGAAAATGATCCAATTAACCAATGTTAGAGTTTTAGTAGTTGACTCCTGAGATCTGACATGAAATTGAATGTTGAAATCAGATCTTTGATCGAAAAATATTGGCATGATAATACTAGGGTATCATCTAGTGCTAGAGATGTTTTAAAATTAAGAGTGGGGTCCAAAGTTCGCGATCCTCATCCAAAACACCTATTAGATACAACGCAAACTAAATTTTATAGAAAATTTTGTGATGAATTAGTGTTACCTGGTAATATTAAAATAAGTCAAAGATCTTTTGAAAAATGCAAACCATGGTATGTAAAGATTAATAAGCAATGAATATCTTGTTGTTGTAAAACGCATGTTCAATTTCATTATTATTATGATGTGTTTCAATATATACGTTGCACTTTACATCGTAACATGATTATACAGGAATGTGATATTAATATGTCAACTGAAGCAATAAAAGAGTTTATATCAAGTTTGACCTGTGAAAGATCTAATGAAAAATCATTTTATTTAAGTTCATGTATTTCTAGACAATGCACTAATTGTGGCAATCTTTCTTTGTTAAGAGTTTGTATGCATGAAAGTGTTGAAAATGATTTTGGACAATAATTAGTGGATGTTAAAAGATTTAAGAATGTTGAATATTCTTTAAAAGATGGAAAATTTGGAAAACATTGTGATTTAATTACAAAAAAGGTTAGTGTGCATGCATTCTTATTAGAATTTAAGAGTAAAATTGTACCAAAATATGTCAAGCACTCTCAACAAGCTCGATGGCTTGATGGACAATTTCGTGAATGTAGAAACACATTTCCAGTTGGTACTATACTATCAGTGGTTGATTTTGCAGAAAACTATACTTTAGCTCCGCAAGAGGAAATTCAATCACAATATTACAATTCAATGCAGGTTGCTATGTTTGTTCATATTGTTTATAGACATGCAGATGATAGCACAGAGAATGATAGAAGAGTTTTGAGGGAGTATCATTTCTATTTGAGTGACAACCGGTTACACTCATCAGAGTTTGTTCAATATTGTTTCAATATATTTTATACAAATTTAAGAGAAAGAGGAATTCAGATGACTGAACATCTTATATGGTCAGATAATTGTACGGGGTAGTTCAAGAATGCTCGAATGTTCTATTGGTTAAGTAGGGTTCACAAGGAGAATAATGTCCAACATATGTGGAATTTTTTTGAAGCTGGACATGGTAAAGGAGAACATGATGGAGCTGGTGCATGTGTTAAAAGAATTCTTGCTAGACAACAATTAAAATTTGAGGATGCAGTAAAATTTAAAGATGCACATGGGATTGTAGATTGGTGCAACACAAGATTATGTACACCTGGATCAAGCGAGTACTCTACAATTCGTCGATTCTTTTGGTTGGTTGAAAAAGAAAACATTCTACCTAGACTTGATTGCCAGGCAATCAGTGGATCTACTAAATGGCATTCATTTAGGAGTTCAAATGCAAGTACATGGACTATCTGGACAAGGGAGCTTGCATGTTTTTGTCAGTTTTGTATTTCAGGAGATTGGGAAGCATGTGAGAATACAAAATGGGTTGAAGAGTGGAAGCAAAGACCATTGACACTTGCACAAGTACACGATCAAAGTGAAACAACAATTGAAGACAATGATCAACTGTTTGCATCAGACGATTATGACCGTGTTTCAGACCTTGTACAAGAAGGTAATTTAATTCAAATTATTTCATTTTATTTCACTTCATTACTAACTTGTAGTGCTTTTATTTATTTATGTGTACATATGAATGCATGTATGTTGATTGGACAAATTTTATGGACATGTGCAAGTTATTGAATCAAAATTTGTTTGCAGGACATGTGTATGTTGTTGTTGCACCAAAGAATAATGAAGAGGAAACTGAATATTGGTTGGCTCATTGTGTGGAGACTAAACATAAGTTAACAACACCTTGAGAAGATGATGATGGCTTTCCTTATCCAACAGGTTTGGTGATCCCCTTAAGACATCCCCTTAAGAAAATTTTGATAACAAGTCTTTGATCCCCTTAAGCATATTTTAAGAACTTCTTTGATCCCCTTAAGCAAATTTTAAGAATTTCTTTGATGATGGCTATCATTATCCAATAGGTTCGGTGGTGGTTGTTGGCACTTGGCTACAGAAAAACCTAATAAGGAAGAATGGTTTGCCTACATTCGAAGATTATGAAACACATAAGAAGATTATACACTACTCACATTTGGTGTTGGCAACAAATATAAAACTGGAGAGGTATCATGGAAAACCTACAAATAAAGAGCTATGGATAATTTCTATGGAAGACCATCAGACGATCATCGATGCGTTGGAAAAAAGAAAGGATGGAGATGGTACAATGGAATAAGTAAATACAGGTAAATATAGTTAAATAGATTTATATTGTTCTTTTAAATATATTAAATACATGTTTTGATATTTCTTGTGCATTATTAGTTGAAACTTATTTAATTTGTCCTTTTATATCCTTAGGCCATCATCACAAATTCATCACATACTTTGAAACAAAAACTTGAGAGGCACTTGTAAATACAGGTACAAATTGTGTATATCTAGATAGTTTTATATAAATTAAAATACATGTTTTGATTCAGATATATTGATAAATTGCTTGTATTATTTTTACATCAGGTGGCATGAAGACCTGCTACATTCCCCACAAGTATTGGATTTTCTTGAGATGGCATAACCACATTTTGTAAACATTATTTTGAGTTGGCATATATGTACATACACAATTACATTATTACACATTTTGTACACAAATTTGTATACATGTGTATGTACACAATTTTATACTCTAAAGTATTAAATTTATCAAAATTATTATTCTATATATTTTATTTGTTAAATGCGCATGTTTTTCTACTTTGAATTTACTTTAAATTTGATTTTATTATATTGTTAAATTTGGTTGCCTTGGGCAACTTTCCCAAATTTTGAGAACTTAAGACGTCCCCTTAAGACATCGTAAATTAGGACCCCTTAAGACATCCAAAAAGTTAGCATCAAGTTGTAGGTTAATTAAAATGGCTATCAAATTTAGGGCCATCAATTGCAAATGATAGGTGTCTAGATAGGGAATGTAATCACATTTTCATTTTTTCAATATTCATGTTTATTTTTCAATTTTTGAGTGATCTAGAGTTTGGTGGGGTGTGGCCTAGGTCACCCTTTTACCATACTTGGTCACTTGTTTTTGTTAGGAAAATCGCCCGAGTGTCCCTTATGATGTTTGGGCAACTTGAAAGGTTGCTTAGAAAAAAATGTCATGTTGCATCTTTTGCCAAGAGTGATTTAAAAATATGCATTTTTAGGTGTTTTGACTATTTAGACTTGGGTTTTTCATGTTTTTCTAATTTTTTTTATGTTTTTAACTTTTTCAAATTTTTGGCTTTTACATTTTTACAATTTTTTAAGTTTTTCTAATTTTCAAAGTGATGAGTGTGTGCTTGTGTTGACAAGACACACATATTCATTGGAATGTGACTAAGGAGCAAGCTTCGTTGGTGAGTAGTGTGTAGGAGCTCTCTACAACAAATCAACTTGCCCTACGACAAGTTTGGATAGATAGAGTGGTGTAGGTTCCTATTGTGTTATCCTTATCACACATTTATTATGACATACTAACCTATTTAGATGTAAAGGGTAAAATTTTATATTTTCCTAGCATTTCTAGAGGGTGGATGATTACACTGTATGGTCCATCTACTAGATTTTGGGTGTCCCTATCTAGAGACAACTTGAGATAGGCAAAGTGGGCGTCAAAGGATGAGAGACTAGCCTGGGCCACTTTCTTGGGAGTTAAGAGACCAAGAAATAGGAAGGGAGCTTATCTAACTTTAGTTTAAACCCCTAACATTTTTCCCCTATGGAAGGTCATGATTGGCTTAATAGCTTAGCACTTGGAAAGGACTAAAAATGTCCACTTTCTCATATGGTACAGGTTCCTATCATTGAGCAAGTGGAGTTAGGTAAAGTTTATGCATGGGGGATTGACATCCTACCTTCAAGGTCTACCATGACCTTTATTATATTGTGCACCATAAGGCACTAGGATTTAGTCATCCTTCTCTAGTTATGGTATGGATATTGGAGCATATTAGACCCTATCAATGGCCCATGCCCACACCAGATCTTTCACTTCCTTGAGGTATCAAGTAGTGTTGATTAGGTTACTATGGCACATGATTACACATTTAAACAATAGTGACTTTGACTAACACAGACATTATTACAAACCCCTACATAGAGATAGAGAGGAGATGGGTACGAGATGACATGACTAGATATTATTGAAAAGGGGTGACTTTCTAAAGGATTTCCCCTAGTACACTCCCATGCTACAAATCTACTTAAGATGTAGTAGAGGTTGTGTTGTGATGTTCACAACATGCCCCATTTTGCTCCTTAGCAAAACGAGGACCCCTGCTGTCGCTTTGCTTTTTGCTTCTGCTTGTGTTTTTCTGCTTTCTGGCGGTTTGGTAAAAATGAAGGTCAGGTGCATCATCATCATGATATTGGATGAGGTTGGTCATCATCATGAGGTCAGTTTGTCAAAGTTCATATTTTGTTTCTATGACCTCATATTTAGAAAGAGCTTGAAATTCCATGCAGGTTTGCCTTTTACATCACTTGAAAATTCGTCCATATGTGGAAGTTATACACAGTCAAAGTTTTGGTCAAACCTGATAAACGCAAGTGATCATCATATTTTTTCATGTTATCAAGGTCATCGTGATCTTGGTCTATCACCTGATAAAATCATGCAGTCGAAATATCCGGACGTCAATCTTAGGTGATAGTGCCCTTTACCCGTCAAATGGCCTTATGCGCATCATGAGCATCATGATTTTAGGAGGGTCATATTTTATAAACTCGGTTTTGCTGTGTGAAGAACATCATCATCATATTTGAAGCGCCCCCCCCCCCCCCCCCCCCCCGATAATATCCTGAGGTTCAAATATCCGGACGTCAACTTTAAGTCATAGTAAGTTTTCCCCGTCGAGCGGTCTTTTGTATCGCGAGCATCATGCTGATATTTTAACATTACCTGATATTATAATATCATGCTGATATTATAAGATCACCCTGACTTAGAAAATCCACCATCGGCATATTTGCATGCGCATGTTCAAAACCTATCAGAGGGTCATCATCCTGATATTTGCTGAAGTTCGCTAAGATGATGATGACGACTTCATATCCTCCTGATCTCCTTTTGCATAATCATGATGATCACCCTATCTTTTAAGGGAGGGTGATATTCCATTCTTCAACAGCATGATCATATTTTAAATATCACCCTAGCGCTAACCTGATGATGACCTCAACTCATCTTCATACTTCGAAGATGGAAAATGATGGTTACGTCATCATGATAATTCGATGAGGAGGATCATCATTTTTTTATCCTGTCATATTGTCAAGATCATCATGATCTTGTTTGTCTACCCGATATTTCGTAATGTCCTCCTGCCGAGAAAGAATGACCTTTTGAAAATATCCTGATGATCATCATCATCACATTTCCCTTCAGCAGGATATTTTCCAAAACATGATCCGGTTGGCGAAACATCCTGATGACGTCATGTTTTAAGTTTAACAAAGGCCCCGGATATCATGATGACGTCATCCCGATCTGATAAACGAAGAAGCAAATATCCTGATGATCATCATCATCACATTTCCCTTCGGCAGGATATTTTCCAAAACATGATCCGGTTGGCGAAACATCCTGATGACGTCATGTTTTAAGTTTAACAAAGGCCCCGGATATCATGATGACGTCATCCCGATCTGATAAACGAAGAAGTAAATATCCTGATGATCATCATCATCCTGATCTTTCGAGAAGGTTACCTTGGCCGCAAAGAGGTCATATTACAATCATCATCCTGATCATGCTCCTGATGACCCGAATATTACATTTATCCCCCTGATCTTAACCGAATATGACGATGACGCCATCATTTGCATTTTAACGAAGCCCGAATATGACGATGACGTCACCATCATATTCCTTTCCTCAGCAGCAGGATCATATTCCATATCCTCCTATTCTCCTTCAACATGATGATGATGATGATGTTGTTCTTTTCCCCAATATACAGAAGCGAATATCATGATGACGTCATCCGGACCTTCGAAAGGAAGAGCATCATATTTCCAGAATATCATGCAGATGAAGTGAACATCGGCCAAACAGTGAATATCGACCATACTTTTTTTTTGACACGCTGATGGGCGGGAAATGAAGCGGTGGAGTTTTAAAATGTTTTTTGGCGTCTGTGGCATTTTCCCGATCAGCAATGGTTGACCCGATGGGTTTTGAGCGGTCTGAATGCATTTTGAGCGCGTTTTGAGAGTATTTTGGATCCGATTTCCATAATTTTGCGCAGTCACCTGGATTTAAACGATTATTTTAATTTTCTGTTGTTTATGTGATAAATGTAATACTTATTGCTTGTCTTGTCTTACAGGCTTGCAGTTGAGGAAGCAGCTGGAAAGTCAACACAGTGACCTCATGAAGGAAGGAAATCCAATCTCAAGAACAGGAAGATAAGGATGAAGTGCGAAAAGTCAAGGCCATTCAAGTGAAGGACAGAGTTGCAGCTGAAGGTATTATTGCAACAGACAAACAAAAGTTATTGCCAAACTGCCGGAACTTCTTAGAAGGGGCAATATTTCGCCCAGATTTGACACTGCTCAGAGATATTTTGAAGAGCTGGTTCACCTGTATTTATTGCTGTAACCAGGGGTTTGAACCAGGGGTTCAGTTAGGTTTTTACTGTAGTGAGGACAATCAGAATGTCTTTATATTGTGCCTCCCTACACTGTAATACTTTACAACAGGGATTTTAGGAAAACAACAGGAGCTACATAGAGATTTTTTAGGAACATACAGTAAGTTAGCATAGTTTAGAGGTAGAAGAAGGAGGTCGCCTGTTTGTCTGCAGTAAGGTGCACGTGGAATGTCTGGCTGCCTTACTGTATCTGTAAAGCTTGTAAGTTCTCTGTAGTATGATCAATGAAACTAAGAGTCATTCCTACATTGTAAATCATGTATGACTATTCGTTTCTAATACAATAGAATCTGGAGTTCTGCATCTATCTTCTGAGTGTTCTCCTGCTCTTCTTTGTGTTTTGAAATATTTTCTTTGAGAGCTTGCAATTTTAAATGTATGTTTGTGAAAATGCTCAGAACTCGCATTTAAGGTTTTTACTGTGGATTTGATCAAATTACTGTGGTATTTACATAGTGCATAACAGAAACAATTAGATCCTTCGGTAGATTAAGTGAGGTATAGATTAGATCTTTCTAACTTTTCCCAACCCATCTGAAATATTTAGCTGCAAACATAGAAATCTAAAGGAAATTGTCTCAAATTTGAAGAAGCATGCATAACAGAGCTATAAGTAGACAGTTTTTCATAAATAGATAAAGAAGAAAGCTGCAAAAATTCAAGAAAACCATATAAAGCTTGCAGCACAGTAGCACTCTTATGCAAAGGAATGAAAAGTATCGACATATCTCATGACCTTTTTGCATATTCTTAGTCCAGTAAACCACCAAACAAACCTAAACTACGTAAGGCCCCTTGAACATTACAGCTTCACATTGACCAACTGAACTTGACCAACCGAACCATTGTAGACTTGGGATTAGTTGAATCTCAAATGATTCCTTCTTATCTTTCAAGTATAGTTTCAGTTCATTTCATGTGAATTTTAACTTATTGTTATGATTGCATCAAAACGATCATCAACAGTTTTCTGGCGCTAGAAGGAGGGCCTGATTTGGTTTAGGGTTAAAATTCTGAGTTTAAATGCTATATTCTGAGATATGTTAGATCTCATAAAAAAAGAAAGTTGAAAGAAGGTCCCATTTTCAATGGACTCATATAGGGACAGTTTTCAAGTTGACATTCCTTCATTTCAGAAAGCTTTGAATAACCAGCTTTATCCTAAAAATCTATATAGCTATGGTTTATTTGGAAGGTGTAGGATACATAAGTTTGCAGAGCATGGTGAGCTTAATTGTCTATCTTTTCTCACAAGATTAGGTTTATATTTGAAAGGACTAATCTCTCTCTCAGATGTGTATAAGGCTGAAAGTTGGCAGGGAAATGAGGAGATTATTGGGCGACAGGAGGATGCAACATCAACGGTCATTAAATATGCAGAGGATACAAAGATGGAACCAATGCCAGGAATAAAGGATAATAAGATCTCTTGGCAGGAATCATGTGATGGTAAGAAAAAAATCTGTCTTTTCGTCAGGATCCGGCTGTGATTAAAGTTAGTGAAAAGTATAAATATCCTAAAAAATGCAGAGAAGAAATCACAGCTCATGTCCCTTTTCTGGATAATAAGCAAAAAGGATTTAATGAAGTAGAAAAGGAAAGTGAGGTTCATCTTGATACATTTGATAAATATATGGAATTATTAAGGAATATTTGTCAAGAAGAAATCTCTGGATCTAACCTGAATAGTTTTAACGAACATGATTTAGCAAAGAAATGTAAACAAGCATTGGTAAAATTAAAATACACTAAAACTGATAAGATCCCTACTGTAGAAACTAGTGAAGTCATAGAAAAGAAAGAAAATCCTAGTGTTACGACTGACTTCTTTGAATTAAATGATCAAAATCAAGATTGTTGCAGGTCAATAAAATTAGACTCTTCACTGAATGATAACTGTGAGTCATGTGATGAACAATTCTTGAAAAAAGAGGATACAGAGGATCATGTTGCTGCCGTGCACAATCAGGCATCACCCCAGCACCATGTTGAAAATAAAACAGGGGAGTACTCCTGTCGATCTAAAGATGTCATCCCACCTTTACTCTCAAGTGATTTAGAAATAATTAATTTCTGTATATCAGATTATGATGATCAAGATACTTACTTAAGTGCTGATGTGCAGGAAACTAATGAGAACATTGAGAGGTTTGCTAAATTTGAGGATAAACTGAACATCCAGAATGAAGGAACAAAGCTGGATGAAGATGAAGAAATGATACATCTAGAGTCATTCATCTTTCAACTTGAAAAGGGACTAGACATAGAGCTGGGCAATGAAAATGCAGAGCTAAATGAAAAGCCAGCTATTAATAAACAAGTGTGTTCCACAGGGCTAAAGGCACATCAGGTTGTCTCTTTCCTTTCCTTAGTAAACAATGATAAAGGCTATTTTGATTATGGAAATTCAAGAGATAGGACATGCATATGGATTAATCATAAACCTGATGAGCAGCCTCAGTTACTAGTTATTAAGAGCTATTCTGATAAACACAATGAATCTAGAATATCAGAATTTTTTTCAGAATTCAAAGATAAATCCGCTAGGATGAGGACCATAACTAGTACCCTGTTGCTCCTACACCATCTAAAGAAATACGCAAGTAGGGGTGTTCTTGGGTCTTTTTCCTGGGTTTCAGTTTGCCTTGGAGAGGCTTGTATATAGTCTGGTAGGGTAGTTGTTTTTGTTTTTGTGTTCTTCTTTTGCTGTTTTCCTTTTAGGTTAGTTGTTTGTATAGCTTGTCTTCTGTTTGTTTTTGCTTTTTGTTTCTTTCTGTTTGTACAGTTTTTTCTTTTGTTGTGTTGTTTGTACAGCCTGTTTGTTTGATTTGTTTGTTGTCTCCTCAGCAGGGATCTTTATTTTACTTTAGAGCATTAAGGAGCAAAGCTAGCAACCATTCAAAACAGTATAAAATTTAGGATATTTAAGTTAACCATTTGCAATTTACACATAATTTGTCACTGTGATGAATGTAGAGAGTTGTTCATCTTCTGAAGTTTTGTATTCAATAAATGTGATTGAGAATTCGAAGCAGGTTTCTCACGATGACACACCTAAAATCCTTGGGTTTGTTGAACATACCAGTGTAGATATTAGGTGAAAAATCAGAGGTCACCCTTGCTACCATTACAATTCTCAGCTTAATTTCAGCAAGTGTCCACTCCTTGCATCATGAAGTTACAAATTGCTATATCTTATGAAATCTTTCAAAATTAGAAAACAAAAAATAAATAAATAAATGAATAAAGCGGATTATACTGAAAATCCAGATTAAGCCATCTAAGTAACTCTACCGGGGCTATGGACGCTCGCTGGCAGTGGGGCTCTACTTAGGAGAATTGTAACGATAACCTTGCCGGGGCTATAGACGCTCGCTGGCAGCAAGGCTCTATCCGGTCGGCTATGAGGGAATATCCTCACCTACATAGGCTAATGTCAGTCACTGGTTTGTTCAACCGATCTTCAAGATGAGGATAATTAATCACGTGCACACAACTAAACTGAAAATGAAAATTCATGCATCTTTATTGAATACTTTGAGTCTCAAGCTGAATAGTAATTTGCAGGAAAGATAGTTGGAAGTTATGAGTTCATTTCATCTAGTTTCCTTGAACACTCTGAATTTAATTATTTTGTTTTGGTTGCTAGTTGTTGTGATGTTCACAACACGCCCCATTTTGCTCCTTAGCAAAACGAGGACCCCTACTGTCGCTTTGCTTTTTGCTTCTGCTTGTGTTTTTCTGCTTTCTGGCGGTTTGGTAAAAATGAAGGTCAGGCGCATCATCATCATGATATTGGATGAGGTTGGTCATCATCATGAGGTCAGTTTGTCAAAGTTCATATTTTGTTTCTATGACCTCATATTTAGAAAGAGCTTGAAATTCCATGCAGGTTTGCCTTTTACATCACTTGAAAATTCGTCCATATGTGGAAGTTATACATAGTCAAAGTTTTGGTCAAACCTGATAAACGCAAGTGATCATCATATTTTTTCATGTTATCAAGGTCATCGTGATCTTGGTCTATCACCTGATAAAATCATGCAGTCAAAATATCCGGACGTCAATCTTAGGTGATAGTGCCCTTTACCCGTCAAATGGCCTTATGCGCATCATGAACATCATGATTTTAGGAGGGTCATATTTTATAAACTTGGTTTTGCTGTGTGAAGAACATCATCATCATATTTGAAGCACCCCCCCTCGATAATATCCTGAGGTTCAAATATCCGGACGTCAACTTTAAGTCATAGTAAGTTTTCCCCGTCGAGCGGTCTTTTGTATCGCGAGCATCATGCTGATATTTTAACATTACCTGATATTATAATATCATGCTGATATTATAAGATCACCCTGACTTAGAAAATCCACCATCGGCATATTTGCATGCGCATGTTCAAAACCTATCGGAGGGTCATCATCCTGATATTTGCTGAAGTTCGCTAAGATGATGATGACGACTTCATATCCTCCTGATCTCCTTTTGCATAATCATGATGATCACCCTATCTTTTAAGGGAGGGTGATATTCCATTCTTCAACAGCATGATCATATTTTAAATATCACCCTAGCGCTAACTTGATGATGAACTCAACTCATCTTCATGCTTCGAAGATGGAAAATGATGGTTACGTCATCATGATAATTCGATGAGGAGGATCATCATTTTTTTATCCTGTCATATTGTCAAGATCATCATGATCTTGTTTGTCTACCCGATATTTCGTAATGTCCTCCTGCCGAGAAAGAATGACCTTTTGAAAATATCCTGATGATCATCATCATCACATTTCCCTTCAGCAGGATATTTTCCAAAACATGATCCGGTTGGCGAAACATCCTGATGACGTCATGTTTTAAGTTTAACAAAGGCCCCGGATATCATGATGACGTCATCCCGATCTGATAAACGAAGAAGCAAATATCCTGATGATCATCATCATCACATTTCCCTTCGGTAGGATATTTTCCAAAACATGATCCGGTTGGCGAAACATCCTGATGACGTCATGTTTTAAGTTTAACAAAGGCCCCGGATATCAGGATGACGTCATCCCGATCTGATAAACGAAGAAGTAAATATCCTGATGATCATCATCATCCTGATCTTTCGAGAAGGTTACCTTGGCCGCAAAGAGGTCATATTACAATCATCATCCTGATCATGCTCCTGATGACCCGAATATTACATTTATCCCCCTGATCTTAACCGAATATGACGATGACGCCATCATTTGCATTTTAACGAAGCCCGAATATGACGATGACGTCACCATCATATTCCTTTCCTCAGCAGCAGGATCATATTCCATATCCTCCTATTCTCCTTCAACATGATGATGATGATGATGTTGTTCTTTTCCCCAATATACAGAAGCGAATATCATGATGACGTCATCCGGACCTTCGAAAGGAAGAGCATCATATTTCTAGAATATCATGCAGATGAAGTGAACATCGGCCAAACAGTGAATATCGACCATACTTTTTTTTGACACGCCGATGGGCGGGAAATGAAGCGGTGGAGTTTTAAAACGTTTTTTGGCGTCCGTGGCATTTTCCCGGTCAGCAATGGTTGACCCGATGGGTTTTGAGCGGTCTGAATGCGTTTTGAGCGCGTTTTGAGAGTATTTTGGATCCGATTTCCACAATTTTGCACAGTCACCTGGATTTAAACGATTATTTTAATTTTCTGCTGTTTATGTGATAAATGTAATACTTATTGCTTGTCTTGTCTTGCAGGCTTGCAGTTGAGGAAGCAACTGGAAAGTCAACACAGTGACCTCATGAAGGAAGGAAATCCAATCTCAGGAACAGGAAGATAAGGATGAAGTGCGAAAAGTCAAGGCCATTCAAGTGAAGGACAGAGTTGCAGCTGAAGGTATTACTGCAACAGACAAACAGAAGTTATTGCCAAACTGCCGGAACTTCTTAGAAGGGGCAATATTTCGCCCAGATTTGACACTGCTCAGAGATATTTTGAAGAGCTAGTTCACCTGTATTTATTGCTGTAACCAGGGGTTTGAACCAGGGGTTCAGTTAGGTTTTTGCTGTAGTGAGGACAATCAGAATGTCTTTATATTGTGCCTCCCTACACTGTAATACTTTACAACAGGGATTTTAGGAAAACAACAGGAGCTACATAGAGATTTTTTAGGAACATACAGTAAGTTAGCATAGTTTAGAGGTAGAAGAAGGAGGTTGCCTGTTTGTCTGCAGTAAGGTGCGCGTGGAATGTCTGGCTGCCTTACTGTATCTGTAAAGCTTGTAAGTTCTCTGTAGTATGATCAATGAAACTAAGAGTCATTCCTACATTGTAAATCATGTATGACTATTCGTTTCTGATACAATAGAATCTGGAGTTCTACATCTATCTTCTGAGTGTTCTCCTGCTCTTCTTTGTGTTTTGAAATATTTTCTTTGAGAGCTTGCAATTTTAAATGTATGTTTGTGAAAATGCTCAGAACTCGCATTTAAGGTTTTTACTGTGGATTTGATCAAATTACTGTGGTATTTACATAGTGCATAACAGAAACAATTAGATCCTTCGGTAGATTAAGTGAGGTATAGATTAGATCTTTCTAACTTTTCCCAACCCATCTGAAATATTTAGCTGCAAACGTAGAAATCTAAAGGAAATTGTCTCAAATTTGAAGAAGCATGCATAACAGAGCTATAAGTAGACAGTTTTTCATAAATAGATAAAGAAGAAAGCTGCAAAAATTCAAGAAAACCATATAAAGCTTGCAGCACAGTAGCACTCTTATGCAAAGGAATGAAAAGTATTGACATATCTCATGACCTTTTTGCATATTCTTAGTCCAGTAAACCACCAAACAAACCTAAACTACGTAAGGCCCCTTGAACATTACAGCTTCACATTGACCAACTGAACTTGACCAACCGAACCATTGTAGACTTGGGATTAGTTGAATCTCAAATGATTCCTTCTTATCTTTCAAGTATAGTTTCAGTTCATTTCATGTGAATTTTAACTTATTGTTATGATTGCATCAAAACGATCATCAACAGGTTGGTCAAGGGACACTCCCATGGACTCTTACTCTAGGGACTCCTATTACATGGTCAAAACAAGAACAAGCACCAAGGCACTTGGATAAATATAACTATAACCATGCTAGGATCATTTAATTATTTATGTAGAGAGTGTTTAGGATGATAGAGAGGATGAGGGGTCCAATGATGATCTTACTATCCTAAGGTGGAGGAGGATGAGAATGCATCAGATGAGGTTGCTCCTAGTTTATAGGTGTTTCCTCTAGAACTTAGTCGATCTAGATGAGAAGATGTGAGAGATTGATCCCTCCTAGTAGGCAAGAGATCCTCATGATTATCTCACTTTTTAATTCTTTGTTTTGATTTGCTTAGCATTTTATTGCTTAAAATTTTACCAGGACCTAAATATGCATACCGTGAATGAATGGAGGAACTTTATTAGGACTTTATGACTACATATTCTTTCAATGCAATTTCTTCCTTAAGCGCAAATCTAGATCAACACTCTGACACTTGTAGAGATTTTTGCCTTGCCCCTTGCATGGGGAGACTTTGTACTCGTGTATACTTATTTTGATCATGTACCTCCCATGATGGAGCTTATGTACTCAGTTATTGTCAGATTTATAAATGACAATCAATTATTTCTATTAATGTCAATCTATATCTTATTATGGTTGATCTCATTTACATTTCTTTTCCTTCATGCACATGGTTAGATTAGAGTTTGATTTATGATTATTTAGGGATGCTTGTATATACATATGTATGTGATGTTATGCTTTTATAGATCAACACTCTGACACTTGTAGAGATTTTTGCCTTGCCCCTTGCATGGGGAGACTTTGTACTCATGTATACTTATTTTGATCATGTACCTCCCATGATGGAGCCTATGTACTTAGTTATTGTCAGATTTATATATGACAATCGATTATTTCTATTGATGTCAATCTATATCTTATTATGGTTGTTCCATTTACATTTCTTTTCCTTCATGCACATGGTTAGATTAGATTTTGATTTATGATTATTTAGGGATGCTTGTATATACATATGTATGTGATGTTATGCTTTTATAGATCAACACTCTGACACTTGTAGAGATTTTTGCCTTGCCCCTTGCATGGGGAGACTTTGTACTCATGTATACTTATTTTGATCATGTACCTCCCATGATGGAGCCTATGTACTCAGTTATTGTCAGATTTATATATGACAATCGATTATTTCTATTGATGTCAATCTATATCTTATTATGGTTGATCTCATTTACATTTCTTTTCCTTCATGCACATGGTTAGATTAGAGTTTTATTTATGATTATTTAGGGATGCTTGTATATACATATGTATGTGATGTTATGATTTTATAGTTTATGATGTATATGCAATGTATGTATGCATGGATAACAGATATATGTATGGACATGCACCTAAACTAACATGATGGTTTTACATGATTATTACTTTGACATGTGTATGATTTTGTTATGGCAGGATTGCATTTATTGTGTGACATGTATATGATATTGATAGTGCGGTTGCTCTTTATAAGGTTTTTAACTTAAGGGATTATAGGTTGACCAAATAAGACAACTCATTAAGCTTTCATAATGCAACAATTGGGGGATCAAGTAGCAACAAAAAAGGTGATTGAAACAATTTTGGTATGATTACAAATATATAACCTTACAAAATCCATAATTATAAACTATAAATAAAACAACAATATCCACAAGAAGAAAACAATGCCTACTTTGCTCAAATAACCCACACAAGAACAAATAGAGGAGGGTCAGGTTGTATAAACTCCAGGTCCATGTTCAAAAAATATATAAAGCCCATGTTCAACAATATATATATATATATAAAGTCCATGACAAATAGTATATAACATAGTCCATGAAATAGTCAAATTATACATAGCCCATGTTCAATAACCTATCACATACTATCTCTATCATCAAGAGTCCTCTTCACACCATGGGAACTACTCAGATGACCTGAATCACTCTGCAAAAGAGAAAGATTTAGATGAAATTAGATGTAAGATGATTAAAAATGATTTAATGAAAATTTTTAAATTTATAATTTATCATAAAATTAAATTACCGTGTGAGGCTAAGAGGCATGCTCTAATGCACCTGGACCTATCTCTCCATGCTCTAAATCAATCTATTTAATACAAGAGAAAGTTCAAGTTGAAATTAGATGTAAGACGATTTTAAAAATGATTTAATTCAATTTAATTTATAAGTTATCATATTTAAAAATTATTACACCGTAAGAGGAACTTGTTGTGAATCCTCTATTCCAGGACCTGTCTCTACAGGCTTAGCTCCATGACATGTATCAAGCTATAAAAGAAAAAGAATTTTGAACACATGTCAACATATATATCTATCAAGAAATTTACTTTAAGTTCACAATGTATATTTTAATTGTTCAATTTAAATATAATCTAAATTTTAAATTATACCATATTAGGCTGCCCATCTCCTCTGTCCTCCTGCTCTGCATGTGTTGTGTGTTGATGAAACGTGTCACTAACAAGCTCCTACAATGTCATTTATATAAGTTAGCACATGTGTGTACAAAAAAACATATATGTAATTGACTTGTGTACATGTTATACATTTTTGAACAACCTGAAATGTAGTCGACTCCTGATATAAACTTGGATTATCCAAGTGTGCTACAATGCCCATCCTCATTGTTGTGTCAACCTGCATAGACATATTTATAATATATTAAATAGTACATGTGCACATTTTCAGATACACTGATATCAAAATAGAAAAATCTAAGTATATATAGTTTTTTAAAACAATATACATACTGTAAGAGTGTTATGTGAGATGCCCAATGATGGAGGAGTGCTCGAGACACCCTGAGATGGAGGATTCAATGTGGAAGAACCCTGAACTAGTTCATAAATAAGTTCATAAATATTTAATGGTACACACATTCAAGACTGAATTACAAATTAAAATCAAGTAAATAAAATTAATATTTAAAATATAACTCATTGAAAATGTACCCCAAATGGGTGCCCGAGATGAACAGGTGTCGATGAAAAATTAATTTGATCAATGGTGACCCCTGTTGCCATCATCTACACCAAACAATTCGATTGTTAAAATTTATTACAATTTAATTGATCTATATGTTGATTAAAAACACGTGCTTAAAAAATTGTTATAAATTCAACATGTGTACATAACCTATATATACATGTGTCGAATGATCAGTGGGATGATCCTCAGCAAATAGATAATCAACAAATGATTTAGTGCCCACATTATCAGATGATGCATGTGTAGTTGAAGTGGGTGCAGCTGCCTGATAAGGTCCATAACACAATTGATTGCAACTCATACATGTATGAGGCATCAACACATGTGGAGTGGTACTAGGACCACTTCCATCATCAACTCATCCATGCTCTCTAACTCGAGCTACCATCATAGAAGTCTACTCATGTAGGCTACCTGAGAGTGCACTCAATGTGCCTAGTGTGGATACCACTGCACGATTCTAGAAGGGTGAAGGAATGGCAGCAACAGGAGGGTCAATAAGAGGTTGAACAGGCACGGGTCATTGGGGATCAACCCGTGCCCCCAACCTCTGTTGTGGCATGCCACCACCAATACCCTGGAATGATCTAAAATCAAAGTAGTTGGGTTTTTTATTTAGAACAAGCTCTGCATATAATTTTCTCAAAAAATATAAAGGAACCTCACAATTACAAGTTTAATGGCACCTTATCCCAACATGTACAAATAATTTTATCATGACATCTTGATCCTCAATTTCATTTGCATTAGTGACATTAATAAAATGTCTAAGATGCTCTTCACCTGTGACAACATTATTGCCCTAAAATCTAGGGATATTTCCTCTAATCTCATTTGGAATTGGATTGGGAGAATTAGAGATTCCAAAGAAATCAAGTTGTTTATACCTTTTAGCTCTCAAAGGCTACCTTAGTGGGGGAAATCTTTGTACTTGTCTTCATTGTGCAGGCCTAAGATTTTGAACATTTCCATACTATTGATTCGCTTGATTCTATGGTAGTTGATTGTGAACATTTTGAGCATGAGCATGATTCATACCTTGTTTCCCCATTTGTTGATGTTGATGTTGATGTTGTCTCTAGTTGTTCTATTGGTTATACTGCTAATTATGGCCATGCTATTGTGCATTTTGATTTCCCTAGGCCTGCTGGGCAAGTTGATCTTGATGTTGGTCAAGTAGATATTGTACCTCTCTTTATCTATTTTTGATATGATCAAGCAGGTCAAGCTCATCCTAGAGGGTCCTTTCTCTTTCTTCAACATTAGATAGTTCTTGCTGACTTTCCTCATTGGGAATGTTATCATGTTAGCCTCTAAGTGATCTTGTGGGAGAAGTAGGTTAATATGTAGTATTCTAATATGTCTCTTCATTCTCATTGGGCATTCCAAATGCTCTCAAATGTGCAGCACAAGACATATATCTACTTCCTCTACCAACATGGTTCTTATTTCTTCTAACATCATACTCATTCCTATTCATCCTTCTATTTGTTCTGAGTATGTTATCTATAGAGTCCTCAGAAGTATATTGATATTGGCTCTTGAAATCATCAAATATATCATTTCTACCAGAGGTACCTATTTGGTCTTGGGTATTCAATGGAGGCATCACAATGGGATTCCTTTCCCTCCATCTAATACTCCCATTTCCTATACTACCATAGGATTCATCACGTCTAGGATGATCCTAGTTTCTTCCTCTATTCATTGTGAATCTCTTTTTATTTTCAAATGACAAATTATTTTTGGGTTTTCAAAACAGAGTTGCTACTTCCCCTGCTTGGAAGAAATATTTGAACAACATTGTAATTCAATACTACAACAACCAGAAGTAAATTGATTCAATGGGTCCCCAACAATGATGCCAAAATGTAAGTTGGCCAAAATCACACTTAACCTATTAATAAACCTCTTTCAACCAATTTGAAGACACCCCTAGCCTGGGCAATTGTAAAATGTTTTAGGGTTTTGGGTTGTAGTAATTTTGGGAACCAACACATGGGAAGGGAACTCTACCCTGTGCCTAGGCACCCAATGCCATACCCTAGATCATGCCTCACTAGTCCACTAGAACTCTACCAATGCCTCACCTGGTACCATACTTTTATCCACAAGCAAGATCAATCTGCTATGCCTATGAGGATGCATTACTGCAGGGAGGATCAATTTGCCCATGCCTGGAGGCTACTAGAGTTTGTAAGATGACTCCTACCTTACAGATTGATGGAACATCTTGCAAAAAAGTCCTAAGTTTTTAATTAGGTAATTCATGGCTTCACAATTGAGTCACCCTACCCCTAGCATTAGTGTGATCTTCCCTTTGAAGCCCAAGTCTAAAAGACATGCCAAATTGTTTTCCATCTGATGATATCAAAACAATACCAACACTTGAGCCTTCTCTAGAACAAGCACCATCAAAATATAATGTCCATATCATACTTTCATTATTCACAGGAATAACAATCTATGGTAGATCAGCACACTTATGTTCATTTTTATCACAACACCCCATAAAATAATCAATATCAATATCAAAGAAATTGACTTCTTCTTGGGTTTTGTAATGGTCCTCTATGTTTTGGTCTTCTACCTTCTCCCTATGAAGCTTAACCTCAACACCATGGACTGGAATGGTGGCATATGATAAATCCATCTATATTCTTCCACCCATAGAAGTTTCCCACTTCCTAGATAACAACATTCCCCATTTAGCAGGGCAGTCCATAATAATTATATCCATCAAAAAGGACTTGTCATGATATGCAACTAGCTAAACATCAACATCCTTGACAAGACCAATCACATTTACTTCCCTAGAATCCATATTAAAACATTTACCAAAAGACTTGGACACCTTCAACCCCAAATCATTCATGATTTCAAGTGGCAGGACATTGCTAGATGCTCTAGAATCAAGCATGCAATTATGTAGCAACCATCTATTTATGATTAATGTGGTGTAGAAAGGATCCACACCCATTTGGATATTTACCATAGATGGCCCTAAATAAACCTCAATTGTTTCATTATCTTTAGAAGGAGAAACAATGGGTTGTATAGGTGCACTGGAGGTTGTGATAAATGAGACAACCCTGTCCCTATGCTCAGGAATCCTAAGAGCTTCCCCCAATGGCATTAAAATTCTTACCTGAATCAATATATGGGCCATGTCAATGGGATGATATAGAGGTAAAGGGGTGCTACATGAAATTGTAACATCATTCACATCAGGAATATAAGGTATCAATTTACTAGAAGAAATATCCATACCTTTTTTCTCCTTCTTCTTATCTTTTCTCTTTTGTGGTTTACTTGATACTTGAGGTTGACTCTCTCTGTCATCACCTTTTGGCTTGTGAGTATCAACAATATGTGCAATAGTTGGTTTGAATACATGTGTCAGAACCTTTTGTACATATGTCTTTCTTGTGGTTGTTGGTTGTTCAGCTGCAACCTTCTTCTTTTCAAATGCTTTCTTTTGAAGATCTAAACCTTTTTCCTCAGCATTCACCTTTTCTTTATTTTTTTGTTTTCAAATTTGCTCCCAACTTTATTTCCACTTGAGTTTGTAAAAGTAGTACCTTGCACAGGCACATGCCTATTCCTAAGTTGGTACCCACCCTGGACTTGCATAATAGCTGCATTGGTCAAGGCCTTCATATCTTATTTTGATGGTTTGCATTGCTTGTACTTCTTGTGCATGAGATCCCTCAAATGCTCGAAATCATGAGTTGTTAGCTAATATCTTTTTAGACCATCATTATATTCAACTTGGAAAATATATTCATCATCTTCATTACTGTTATATTCATCATTCTTATCAAACTTCTCATAGTCATTAGTGTCAAACTGGTTTATCTCATTCTCTTCATAATACTTAGTTGCACCCTCTTCATTTGGAAACTCCTCCTCCCTACTTATTGAATGTGCTACTACATAATTTGTTGGATCATGACGAAGGAAATGTGCCTAGAGCTATGAAGATGTCTCTTGAAAATTGACTTGATCCTTTCTTAATGGATCAGGTGTGTCTCTTTTAGGTTGTTTGAAACTAACCTACTTGGGGGATAACTGTCTATCATTTTTTTGTGGCCTCTTAGACCAATCTGTAATGTATGGCATACTATGCACATGTTGACTTTCATTGAAATGTGTTGCAACACCTTGATGTGGAAACCCTTTTTCATTCCTTGCAACCTTGTAGGATAGATCTTTTATGACCCCCATAAGTTTATTTAGTTTATCTTCAATTGTGAGGGGCTTGTTGAAAGCTACGCTATCTGGTTGGGACAATTTCATATCAGATCTTTTAATGTGCTTCCCTAAAGTTCTCATGTTGCTTTCAATGTTAATGGGAGTAGCATATGCTTCCCTTAATGTTTTTGGACTCTTGTCCCTCAAATAGTAACCAAATTTTGAATCAAATGCACCACAATACAATACCAAACACATAGACTCATTAGGTCTCATATGAGGAGGTACCTTTCTCATTGTTATGATGAAGCGGTTGTTGAAATCAAGTACTATCTCATTTATTACCTTTTTGATAGTTGTTAGTTCATGGATGACAAACTTGGGGTCAACCCTATCCCCATATTGCAATCTTAATACCCTCATGAACTCCTGCCAAGAGTCAATACTACTATCTAGGAGAGCCTTATACCATTCTTTGGCACTTTCTTCTAATGAATGTACTATTAGAAATGAAAGCAACACTACTTCAATGGAAATCTGATTGGAGATAAATTTCAGCAATCTTTAACTATGTGCTATTAACAATGGAGATTGTAACTAAACATAAACCCACAATACATAAATATACCAGAAGCAGAATGAAGCACATAACACAAGTATTTAATGTGGAGAAAACCTTTTTGGGTAAAAATCTCCACCAATAAAAGAGGTCAAGTTGTATTATCTTCACAAAAGGAGAATACAAATACATTCACGTCCTTTATCCTCCAACCTTCACTCTGGCAGAACCTGGGTACCTATAAACTGTTATTATATCTCATCTACTATGCTATAGTTTATATAGAATTTACACAACATCAAGACATTAAATGACTTCTTACAAGCCCATAACACTTGTCAAGAGTCAACAATACAACCTTGGGCGTCCTTGGCCAAGAATAAGCTCTTACAGGGTCATAAATGTTGTCATACATGCATCATACACTTGGAAAATGTGCCCATTCAAGCTTGAATGTCTTGGGGCCAAAATAGCCACTTATAGCATCTTATGACGTGCCATATGCTATTATAAGTGTCATATATTCTTATGACAACTTACAGTTGTCATAGAATCTCTTACACCTTACAATATCTATGACGTGCATCATAACACTAAAAATAGATTATTCCTCCACATGTGCACCCCACTTTGACCAATTACCATTTACCATAGTAAATGACATCCCATAACTACCGTAGGTAACTCTAGGACTTACTGTGCAGTAACTCCGTAATTACCGTGGATAGTAAATATTTTTTACCACTGCTGGTGAAACTTGTACATAATACTAAATGGAATAATACAATAATGAGATTTACAAGGTTAATGGCACCTTATCCCAACATTCTCCCACTTGACATTATACATTGTAAATCAACCCATAGGAAATCAAATGAAAATAATCAGGCACTAGAAACAAGGCCCATGGCCTCTCTGCACCATACGAACTTCACTGTGCTCACAGGCTTAGTCAATGAATCTACAACATTCTCCTGAGTGTCTATCTTCTTTAGCTCAATCTCCCCATTTACAACCAACTCTCGAACAAAGTGATACTGAACATCAACATGCTTAGTCTAAGCATGATACATGGATTCTTGGCCAAACATATAGCACTCTGGCTATCACAACCAATCTGAATGATCCTACAATCAAAACCAATACCTGTACACAGTCTCCTCAACCAAACTACCTCCTTAGAGACATGAGTAGCAGCCATATACTTTGCTTCTATGGTGGACAAAGCAACTGTGGGCTACCTCTTACTCATCCAACTCACTGCACGTCCACATAGAGTAAATACATAGCCACTAGTGGACCTTCGACTATCCAATTCACCTGCCCAATCTGCATCAATAAAACCCTGTATGTCCAAAGATTTATCAGCACTATTAGTACCAGAATAAACTAAACAATGATTAGGAGTACCTAGAAGATATTTAAACACCCTCTTCGCATAGTTCCAATGCTGTCTACCATGGTTAGACATAAATCTGCTCAAAACTCCCAGTACTTGGGCAATATCTGGTCTAGTGCAAACCATTGCATACATCATACTCCCTACAGCACTAGCATATGGCACATTATACATATCCTCAAGATCATCCTCAGTCTTTGGACACATATCTAATGAAAGCTTAGTACCAATGGGTAAAGGAACTCTAACTAGGTTACAGTCCTGCAAAATAAGCCTCTGCAAAATAGTATTCACATACTTACTTTGTGACAACCAAAGCTTTCTATTAACTCTATCCCTCCTGATCTCCATTCCCAAAATATACCTTGCAGCACCAAGATCCTTCATCTCAAATGCACCTGAAAGTTGGGCTTTAAGCTCACTGATCATACCCTTAGTATTGCTAAAAACATGTCATCAACATACAAAGCAATAACCAGTATAGAATCATCAACACAATAAATGTAAACATAGTGATCGTCGTCACTTCTAACAAAACCCAATTTCAAAACAAATGAGTCAAACTTTTGATACCACATTATGGGGGACTGTTTTAGACCATAAAGAGACCTCTTTAACCTGCAAACCCAATGTTCTTTTCCTTTTACCTCAAAACCTATAGGTTGTTGCATATAAATTTCTTCTTTAAGATCCCATGCAAGAACACAGTCTTAACATCCATTTGCTCCATCTCCCAATCATAAGTTGTAACAATGGATAAGAGAAATCTAATAGAAGTCAATTTAGCAATAGGAGAGAATATCTCACCAAAATCAACTCCCTTTGTCTGGGAGTGGCCCTTGGCTACCAGTCTAGCCTTGTACTTCTCCAATGACCTGTCTGCTCCAAACTTCTTCTTGAAGACCCACTTACAACCTATGGCCTTTCTACCTTTGGGTAAATGAACAAGATCCCAAGTGTTACAAGAGTCTAAAGCCATCATCTCCTCCTGTATGGCTAGCTGCCAATACTCACTATCATCTACAAAAATAGCTTCTCTATAGGATCTAGGTTCATCGTTAGTACTCAATAAAGCTTATACATAACAAAAATCTGGTGGGCTATACCTGTCAATTGGATTCTATTGTCTTGTGGATCTCCTCAAGGGTGGAGTAAGAGACTCTACTCATTCTTTTGCATAATCATCTGCACCAACTTCTTCTATAACAACAGATTCATCTTCATCAGAACTACTTGAATCTTCTTCTTCTTCTTCACCACCCAATCCATCATTCTATTCTTCCTAAGGTGCATCTTGCTGCTCTAAATCAAAGCACACCTTCTTTACCTTTTCATCTTTTTCTTTTGGATACTCTGGTTCAGAAATAGCTCTAAGTTCCCTAATAATAATAACTCTAGAAAAGATAATCTTACGGGTTAGTGGATTCCAAAGATTATAACCTTTCACATTATCACCATATCTAATGAATGTACACTTTTCAACTTTTGGATCCAACTTAGATTGCTTTTCCTTAGGCACATGAACAAAAGCATCACTGTCAAAAACCCTTAAATGTGAAATAGAAGGTTTCTTACCTATCCACACTTCATAAGGTGTCGAATCAAGAGCCTTACAAGGAGATCTGTTTATCAAGTAGCAAGCAATACACACAGCCTCTGCCCAAAAGAATTTATCCAATTGTGCATCACTAAGCATACTTTTGGCCCTTTCCATAATTGTTCGGTTCATCCTTTCTGCAACACCATTCTGTTGTGGTGTATACAGAGTTGTCTTTTATCTGATTATACCTACATGGTTGCAAAACTCATCAAATTCCTTAGAGAAATATTCCCCTCCATTGTTAGATCTTAATATTTTTATCTTTAAACCTAATTGGTTCTCTACTAAGACTTTGAATTCCTTAAAATTAGTGAAAACTTTAGATTTATGCTTCATAAAATAAATCCATGTAAATCTGGATACATCATCAATGAAGGTTACAAAATAGAGAGATTTTTTGATAGATTCATTATCCACAGGTCCAAACATATCCATATGAATAATTTCTAACTTCTCTTTTGCTCTATTGCTTCCTGAAGGAAATGATTTTCTATTCTATTTACCAAACACACAAGGCTCATAGAAATCAAAATGCTCATCAGAATAGGAGAAACCATCCAACAAATTTTTATTCTTAATAGATTTTAATACATTATTGCTTGTATGGCCCAATCTACGGTGCCACAACATACATGCATTTTCAGTAGTGGCCTTAGATACATAGGAGATATTACAAACTGTAGTGGCTTCAAGCTTAAACAAGTTCCTGAATCTCTTCCCTTTTGCTACCACCAAGTTCCCTCTCACCAATCTGCAGCCATGTTTGTCACATGCATTCCCAAATCATTCAACTTCAAAACTAAAATCAGATTTCTAGCTAATCTAGGAACATACAAAACACTAGGGAGGGTTTTAATCCTCCCATCACTGAAACACAACAATACCTTTCCTTTCCTGACAATTGGATATGTAGAGTTGACACCAAGGTAGATATTACCTCCATCATATTCTTCATATGAGGAGAACCATTCCTTATGTGGAGTCATATGAAACGAGCATCTTGAGTCAACCAATTAGTGATCATTAGAAACAAGATTACATGTAGAAAGTAAAACTTCTTCACCTACATTTGAGGACTTATCCGAAGCGCTCTCCCACTATTTCTTGGGATTTCTGCACTCCTTCTTCACATGTCCCCTTTTATTGTAGTTCCAACACTTAACTCTGTTCTTTTTACTAGAAGTCCTAGACTAGCCCTTGGACTTGTCATTAGCCCCTTTCTAATCTCCTTTAGGTCCTCTTTCCTTAGACCTTCCCCTAAAACTGAGAGCATCCCCTGAACTATCTGAACTCTTCTTCCTCAATTCATGTGATAGTAGCACTAAAACAAGAGCATCCAACTTTGGATCCACAAGGTTAGCAATGATAGCAAGGATAACATTCTCCCAAGACTCATGTAAAGAACAAAGAAGTAAGATAAATTTATCTTCCTCACTAATCTCAACATCTACTAAATCAAGCTGACTCACTAACAAATTAAAATAATTTAAATGCTCTGCAACTGATTCACCTTCTCACATTTTCATGGAAAATAATTTTCTTTTTAAATAAAGTTTATTTACCATACTCTTGGATTGATAGATCTCACCTAACCATTTCCACAACTTGTATGCAGTCTCTTCCTTTGTGACATTGAACAGGACAGAGTCTGAAAGACACAACCGGATGGTTCCCCATGCCTTCTTATCCAATCTATCCCACTCATCTTGAGAGACATCATCAGGTTTCTTCTCTTTTTGAACAGCCAACCATTGGTTTCTTTCTTCCAACAAATCTTCCATTTTTAGCTTCCACAACTCATACCCCATTCTGTTGAACTTCTCAATGTCTAATTGAGAGGTTGATGCAATAGTTGATGCAGCCATAATAACAACACAAGATCTGCAAAACAAACACAACCAAATCTCCCACTACAGCTACAGCTTCCACACTACCACCCAAGAGTCAAAGATGGCCAGGCACTGATACCAAATGTTAGAAATGAAAGCAAGACTACTTCAATGGAAATCTGATTTGAGATAAATTTCAGCAATCTTTAACTGTGTGCTATTAACAATGGAGATTGTAACAAAACATAAACCCATAATACAGAAATATACTAGAAGTAGAATGAAGCACATAACACAAGTGGTTAACGTGGAGAAAACCCTTTCAGGTAAAAAACTCCACCAAGAAAAGAGGTCAAGTTGTACTATCTTCACAAAAGGAGATTACAAATACATTCACTTCCTCTGTCCTCCAACCTTCACTCTGGCAGAACCTGGGTACCTGTAAACTATTATTATATCTCATCTACTATGCTATGGTTTATATAGAATTTACACAACCTCAAGACATTAAATGAATTCTTACAAGCCCATAACACTTGTCAAGAGTCAACAATACAACCTTGGGCGTCCATGGCCAAGAATAGGTTCTTACAGGGTCATAAATGTTGTCATACATGCATCCTACACTTGAAAAAATGTGCCCATGCAATCTTGAACACCTTGGGGCCAAAAATATCCATTTACAGCATCTTATGAAGCATCATATGCTATTATAAGTGTCATAGATTCTTATGACAACTTACAGTTGTCATAGAATCTCTTACACCTTCTTACAACATCTATGATGTGCGTCATAACACTAAAAATAGATTATTCCTCCACATGTGCACCCCACTTTGACCAATTACCATTTACTATAGTAAATGACATCTCGTAACTACCGTCGATAACTCTGGGACTTACCGTGTAGTAACTCCGTAATTATTGTGGACAGTAAATAATTTTTACCACTCCCAGTGAAACTTGTACATCCTTTATGGGTAATTACAAATAATAAATGGAATAATACAATAATGGGATTTACAAGTTTAATGGCACCTTATCCCAACATGTACAAATAATTTTATCATGACATCTTGATCCTCAATTTCATTTGCATTAGTGACATTAATAAAATGTCTAAGATACTCTTCACCTATGACAACATTATTGCCCTAAAATCTAGGGATATTTCCTCTAATCTCATTTGGAATTGGATTGGGAGAATTAGAGATTCCAAAGAAATCAAGTTGTTTATACCTTTTAGCTCTCAAAGGCTACCTTAGTGGGGGAAATCTTTGTACTTGTCTTCATTGTGCAAGCCTAAGATTTTGAACATTTCCATACTATTGATTCGCTTGATTCTATGGTAGTTGATTGTGAACATTTTGAGCATGAGCATGATTCATACCTTGTTTCCCCATTTGTTGATGTTGATGTTGATGTTATCTCTAGTTGTTCTATTGGTTATACTGCTAATTATGGCCATGCTATTGTGCATTTTGATTTCCCTAGGCCTGCTGGGCAAGTTGATCTTGATGTTGGTCAAGTAGATATTGTACCTCTCTTTATCTATTTTTGATATGATCAAGCAGGTCAAGCTCATCCTAGAGGGTCCTTTCTCTTTCTTCAACATTAGATAGTTCTTGCTGACTTTCCTCATTGGGAATGTTATCATGTCAGCCTCTAAGTGATCTTGTGGGAGAAGTAGGTTAATATGTAGTATTCTAATATGTCTCTTCATTCTCATTGGGCATTCCAAATGCTCTCAAATGTGCAGCACAAGACATATATCTACTTCCTCTACCAACATGGTTCTTATTTCTTCTAACATCATACTCATTCCTATTCATCCTTCTATTTGTTCTGAGTATGTTATCTATAGAGTCCTCAGAAGTATATTGATATTGGCTCTTGAAATCATCAAATATATCATTTCTACCAGAGGTACCTATTTGGTCTTGGGTATTCAATGGAGGCATCACAATGGGATTCCTTTCCCTCCATCTAATACTCCCATTTCCTATACTACCATAGGATTCATCACGTCTAGGATGATCCTAGTTTCTTCCTCTATTCATTGTGAATCTCTTTTTATTTTCAAATGACAAATTATTTTTGGGTTTTCAAAACAGAGTTGCTACTTCCCCTACTTGGAAGAAATATTTGAACAACATTGTAATTCAATACTACAACAACCAGAAGTAAATTGATTCAATGGGTCCCCAACAATGATGCCAAAATGTAAGTTGGCCAAAATCACACTTAACCTATTGATAAACCTCTTTCAACCAATTTGAAGACACCCCTAGCCTGGGCAATTGTAAAATGTTTTAGGGTTTTGGGTTGTAGTAATTTTGGGAACCAACACATGGGAAGAGAACTCTACCCTGTGCCTAGGCACCCAATGCCATACCCTAGATCATGCCTCACTAGTCCACTAGAACTCTACCAATGCCTCACCTGGTACCATACTTTTATCCACAAGCAAGATCAATCTGCTATGCCTATGAGGATGCATTACTGCAGGGAGGATCAATTTGCCCATGCCTGGAGGCTACTAGAGTTTGTAAGATGACTCCTACCTTACAGATTGATGGAACATCTTGCAAAAAAGTCCTAAGTTTTTAATTAGGTAATTCATGGCTTCACAATTGAGTCACCCTACCCCTAGCATCAGTGTGATCTGTTCAGTCATGCTTCCACTTGTGATCTTAGCAATGATCCTGTTCTAGTTGAAAAACTAGCCAGACAAGTTAGTTCCAGACTTCATCTTGCACCAAGGCAAGAAGATGATCAAAAAGATCATAAGCAGAAAGGGATTAAGATCTCTAAGATACCTAAGATGCCTGACCATGCTTGCATGTTGAGAGAACATCTACCCAGATATGGTGCTGAAAGAAAAGAAAAGAAAGTAATCTAGGTAGATCCGGCTACTGCTTTAGAGTTAGAACACTATGTACCTGGTAGATGGCCAACCCAAGAAAGTTTTACTGTTATCAATCCTGAGAAATAGTTATGGGGAAAATATGAAGCTAGACTGCACACTAAAGTAGGAAGTAAACAAAAAACTTTTGAAGCCTAGAGGAATTGGCAATCTCAATGGATGTTGTCTGCACAAGACAATTTAGGTGACATGGCTGTAGACACTAAAATAGGTGTCAATAGAATTGTGGCTACCCAAGAAACTCTGTCTCAAGTTCAGAGTGTTGTCTTCAAAATAGAAACAGTAGTTGACAAGATTGATAAACAATCTACTTCTCTATTAAATGATTCTGGTTCTATGAATTACTGTATCAAGAATATTCAATCTCAGCAAACTCAGGTTTATAATCTTGCCCAAAGAATAGATTCAATGGCTACTAGGATCAATGAGAATGTAGTCATTTATGATAATAAAAAAGAAACTCAAGCTCAAGAGAAAAAAGCTTTACTAGAGCATGTTGCTCACAAGCTGGAAAAAATTAAAAAATATGCTAAGAAGATAAGAGTTTCTTAGAAGGGTAAAGATAGTTTTGAAGAAGAACCTGAGGAATCAAAGTCTCAAAAAGCTGAACCTTTTACTAGACCTAAAGTCCAGAAAGGTAAAAGAATTTCTTTTACAGATGAGATTGAAGAACTAGAAGTCAGAAGTAAGTCAACTCCTATGCCAACTAAGTTGGTCCTTCCAAAACAAAAAGAGCATATGATGCAAAATGTAGAACCCTTGAAAGATTGGTTAGAAGAATTGCATCTAGACCAACCAAATGAACCCATTTACATGGAAGAACCTGCAGCTGCTGTAAATCCAGAAGAAGAAGTTTATCTTGAAGAAGAATCTTCTAATTCTTCAGAGGAAGACGAAGAAATAGATTTTCATACTCCTCCTCAAGTAAATCTGGTTGAGTTAAGTAATACAGAAAATTGGGAAGAATTTTATTTTGCTAGTCAAGAGTTTGTGTAAAATAACTTTGATGTAGAAATGAAAGAATCTCTTTCTGAAAATCCAAGACCTAAAAATCTGAGAGCCTATGCTACATTAGGTTACATCCTCAATGTTGATTAGCTGGTAGATCCTTATGATGCTATTTGTACCTGGTGTGATACTTTAGAAAACTATTTTGATACCAGAGGATCCCCATGGAATGATGCCAGCAAAGTTCTGTATGCTGTTAGACTAATGTCTGGAAAACTCAGAAATTGGTGGAATTCTCTGCCAGATAATGGAGTAATCACTACAGATCCACATACAGGTGAGGAATATGTCAAAGAAAAAGATTTGGGTAGAAATGATATTTTTGCAGAAGGGTTTTCATTGTTAAAAATGACTCTGATTGGTTTGTTTGCCGGAAATAGAAAGAATGAAGTCTTAGAAGCAGAAAAGATTCTATTTTCTCTCCAATTAAAAGACTTAGGCAAACTAAGAAAATACAATTTGGTCTTTGAAAACTTCATGATAGCAGCCCATAAGTTGCATGATCCAACAACCAAAAAGTATTATTTGAGTTCACTACCTTGTGGTTTAGGTGAGTATGTAGAAGACTATGTGATGAATAAATATAAAACCACAATAGACAAATATGGTTTTGTTGATTTAAGAGATCTAGTTACTCATAAGTTGGATAAGGGTTGTCTCACTAAAGCTCTCAATGATAACAAAGACCAATATAATTCTTCTTGTAACATGAAGGATTACTGTGACTTACCACCTCTAAGCCAATTAAAAGATTTTAAGCATGTCAAAAAATTTAGAAAATCTTCTTGTGGTAAGCATTGCAGTTGTAAAAAATGTAGAAGACCTTATGATGATGACAAAATGGAAAAATCATTCCGTCATAAGCATCACAAGTTTAAAACAAGATATAGATTAGCTCCTGTACATAAGCAGTCTTTTAAAAGGAGATCTCCTCCTAAGTTTTTGTTCAAAAGAAATAAACAGTCAAGTGGGCCAATAACCCATAGGTCTCAGGATCATAGCAAGATTATGCTCTTGTTCTACACGATATAGTGATCTGGACAATCAGAAATTGCTTTGTAATATTCATCAAAGATTAATGAGAATTTAGTTCTTGGCTTACATTTGTGAATTCAAGCGGAACACAATTGTAAGCCAAGAACTAAATTCTCATTAATCTTTGATAAATATTACAAAGCAATTTCTGATTGTCCAGATCGCTATATCACACAGAACAAGAGCATAATCTTGCTATGATCCTGAGACCTAAGACTCTTTGTGCTTCTACTCCAAAGCCCTCTGTCGAAAGAGGAGGAAAAACTCTTATTTATAAATCCGAGCGGACTTCAAAACTATAAACTATTTTAGAAATCTGACCATACAAATTGGACACATAGCAACACTATAGGAGGGGATAGCTGTTAGGCAGTCGTATCTGTAAACACTGATTAGAGTGAAAAGTACATAAATATTTGCATTAAGCACACCGTATGTGATAGACGACCCACTTTACACTCAAAAGTGGATATGAGGATCTTGCTTTTTATGACAGGTTTGTGTCCTGTTGTCGAAAGCCTAACGTGGCCGACATCACAGCACAGACAAGCCCATGTGCTAGCCCAAACCAGAAATATCAGTGGGTGGTAGTAGATCCCATGGGATTGGTTTGAAAATGATATCCAAGTCATCATTGCGAGGATGAAAAGAATATATGATCTTTTCAATTTGATCAGGATAAGCAATATCCATCTCTGTTCGAGCAGCAACTAAAGCAGGATATAATGAAGGAATCAAGTCATTTAAGACAGCTTTTGAAAACCAATCATGTGTTAATGGATAATATTCTACCCTTGGAAGGCAGTATCCATGAGGTTGCACAAGATATCCAGATGGTCCACATAATCCTTCTTTCAATAGACCAACCAAAATTCTTTTGGATATGATCAAAGAATTCATTCATATCTGGTTGCTGTAATTGATACCAAGGAAGATATCAGCATAATCTTCAAACTCAGTTTGGGAGATTGTAATGCTGTTAATAAAACCAAACTTTGCAACTTTCAACAAATTCTTCTTATCTCTGTATGTCTAATGCATTGGAAGAAGTGAGGTGATACAAATATCCATTTGCAAACCATTTCTCAACATGAAGTCTATCTGAGATTCTTCAAGACCAAAAATTTCAAGAAAATCATATGAGTCTGAAGGATTGAGAATTCCTTGTTCATATGTTTGATGTATTTTACTCCTTAACTCATCTAACCATTTATTTAGAAAAAACACTTCAAGAATAGGAGAGATTATATCTGCAGGTAACTGAGGTACCCAAATATCTTGTCCTCTGTCATCTGTACTTTGGTAAACTTCAATTCCATCTTTTCTTGTAACTGTTTCTCCAATTTCTATCATCATGCAGACTGGTTCTGCAAGCTTTGCCATTTCTCTGGTGAGACTATCTGCAAAAGGGTTGTTTTCTCCTTGGATCCATTCTATATCAAAATCATAGCTTGTAAAATCTAGATACCATCTAGCAATGCGTCCATGAGCTAAGTCTTTATCGGGCTTTTTTTTTGAGAAGGGACCTCATAGGTTGGCTGTCTGTTATGACTATGAAATGTGCTGGTTTGAGAAAGATTTTGAACTTTTGAATTCCTTTTTTTACTGCTAGAATCTATTTCTCATAAATTGTGTATCTACATTCAGTGTCAGTAAAAGTTCCTGACCTGTAACCACACACTTGAGATCCTTTTAAAGGAATTTCCTGTAACAACACAGCACCCCAAACTTCATCAGAAGCATTAGTATAGAGAACCAAAGGAAAACCATCTTCAGGCAGATGTAATGTTGGCAAATATTGGCATTTGAGTTTGATCTTCTGCACTATCTCTGTCAATTCTTGAGTCCATGGTCCTGCACCTTCCTTCAGCCGTGTCTGCAACTTCTTCCTATCTCTAGCCAAACCATTATAGAAAGAAGACACATAATTTAAACATCCAAGAAATCTTCGAATCTATTTTATCCCTACCAAAACATCTGGGAATTCATTAATATGCTTCAATATGTGAGCCTGCAATTTGATCTTTCCATGTGACAAAACTAAACCAAGGAAATCAATTTCTTCTTGGCCTATAATAATCTTTTTTGCAGACAAACATATTCCATGATGTTTGATAGTGTTATATAAAGATTCTAGATGCTGCAAATGTTGGGTGATATCATCAGAGAATACAATAATATCATCAATGTATACTGCACAAAAATCTTTTAGAACTCTTAAAGCTTGATCCATTTTTCTCTGAAAATATGTTGGAGCAGTTTTTAACCCAAATGGCATTACATTCCATTCATATATAGACCTTGAGGAACTGAGAAACCAACTTTATACCTGTCTTCGTCTTTCACCTTGATCTGCCAAAAACCTGATTTGTAGTCAAACTTTGAAAATATCTTTTTAGAAGCTGCTCTCATGATTAAATCTGTGCTGAATGGAATTGGATAATTGAATGGAAGAATAATATCATTCAAAGGTTTATAATTAATGCAAAACCTTTTCTTTCCTCTGATTTGTTCTGCTCTTTTATTTACCAGAAAGGCTGGACAACTGAATGGACTTTTACTGTCTCTGATGAATTTTCCTTCCAACAGCTCTTGCAAATGTTCGTTAATTTCTTTTACTTCTGAAGGACTCATTAGATAAGCAGGCTCAAAAGGAATTATAGATGAACATTCTGGCTTGATCTTTATCTCACATTCTTCATGATTTTTTGACCAAAATTGGAGGGGATTCATGTTGCAACAATCTTGCTCAAATCTTATCTTTACTGGTTCTAACAGGGGCAGTGTTTGAGCTTGTAAACTAATGTTCTCTTTTTTGCTCATTCTAGGTGACTTCTTATCTCCAAGTTTTTTATCTAGAAACTTATGGCTTACCACTTTAAGTGTAGGGATCTTAATTTGGCCATCTTCATGGCGAAGGGATATCTCGTGGACCCTTAACACAAATGGTTGATATTTGGTCAAAAAAGTGAAACCTAGAAGAACATCACCTCTAAGACCCTTTAGCTCAACGAAATCTGTGACAAACCTTTTGCCTTGGATTTCTATGGGAACATCTTGAGCATACCTTCCATATTGCACATCTTGGCCATTAATAGCAACACCAATAGGTATTTCAGGTCTGGGTTTCCAAAATTCTGTAGGAATAGCATTGGTATTAACGAAATTTCTGTAAGATCTAGAATCCACAAAAGCATCCATTGGTATTGGTTTGTAACCAGGGAATTGGAGATTAATGCGAATGTACGTGTAATTTTCAGCAATGAACAAGGCATTTGCAGGTTCATACTTTGGGAGCTTAGATCTTGTCTTAGAAGAGTGTGAAGAGTGTGCAGATTCAGAACTGGAATTTTCAGCTTTTAGAATAATATCATGCAATTCCCCCACTGCTGAAGTGAGTTTATCAAGAGCTTTCTGCTGCAAGGTCATATGGCGAGTCAAAATGATATGTTCTTCATGACAGCAGTCAATTTTAATAGCCTTACAATCTCCCAAACTGAGTTTGAAGATTATGTTGATATCTTCCTTGGTATCAATGACAGAATTTTGCAACCAGATATGAATGAATTCTTTGATCATATCCAAAAGAATTTTGGTTGGTCTGTTGAAGAAGGATTATGTGGACCATCTGGATATCTTGTGCAACCTCATGGATACTGCCTTCCAAGGGTAGAATATTATCCATTAACACATGATTAGTTTTCAAAAGTTGTCTTAATTGACTTGATTCCTTCATTACATCTTGCTTTAGTTGCTACTAGAACAGAGATGGATATTGCTTATCTTGATCAAATTGAAAAGATCATATATTCTTTTCATCCTCGCAATGATGAGTTGGATATCGTTTTCAAACCAATCCCACGGGATCTACTACCACCCATTGATATTTTTGGTTTGGGCTAGCACATGGGCTTGTCTGTGCCGTGACGTCGGCCACGTTAGGCTTCCGACAACAAGACGCAACCCTATCATAAAAAGCAAAATCCTCATATCTGCTTTTGAGTGTAAAGTGGGTCGTCTATCGCATACGGTGTGCTTAATGCGAATATTTATGTACTTTTCACTGTAGTTAGTGTTTACGGATACGACTGCCTAATAGCTATCCCCTCCTATAGTGTTGCTACATGTCCAATTTGTATGGTCAGATTTCTAAAATAGTTTATAGTTTTAAAGTCCGCTCGGACTTATAAATAAGAGTTTTTCCTCCTCTTTCGGTAGAGAGCTTTGGAGTAGAAGCACAAAGAGTCTTAGGTCTCAAGATCATAGCAAGATTATGCTCTTGTTCTGCGCGATATAATGATCTGGACAATCAGAAATTGCTTTGTAATATTCATCAAAGATTAATGAGAATTTAGTTCTTGGCTTACATTTGTGTTCTGCTTGAATTGGTATCAGAGCCATGTGTTGTGAAATTTGTGTCATTGTCTTGTGAGAATTTCTGAAAGTTTTGCTAGTAGCATGCTGTAGTACCTGTGGAAGTCGAAGTAAGACCCATTTTGAAGGCCGAAGGAAAGCACCGTGTGAAGGGCAGTAAAGTGACTAAAGTAGCAGGGAATATTGCAAACGATAATCAGTAAGTTCATTCTCATTATGGCACTCCGCAGATCTATCAATGCTAGTTCTTCCCTATCTCAAGTCTTGCATAATCATTTCCAAGACACTGATGATAATGTTGTGGATGAAAAAGGCAATTTTACGTTTCCTGATTTAAAAATTTCAAATTTTTATCCTGAAAAAGGCATTAAAGCAAAATTTTTCTGACTCTGTGCGTCAGTCCGAAGTCAATCTTTTAGTTTCAGGTACTGGTATTTGTCCTATTTATCTTCCTTTCATCCTTCCAGAAGATGTTTCTCGTTGGAGTGATAAAGGCTATTTCCATGTCCATTTCCCTCATTCTGACATTATAGTTCACCCTCATTTTAACTATGACATCAACGCTGAATTTTTTGCTACCTTAGTTGATACTAGATGTCAGATTTGGGAACAAGCTGTCATTGCTCAATTTCGAGGTGTCTTAAGCCCTAAGAAAGGAGATGGTCGTATTTCTGTCCAACCCAATTTCACCCTCTCTCTTTCTGATAAATTTATCTCTTCTACTTTCTGTCTCTTATTACAAGTCAAAGGTGTCTCGCTCATGCCTGGTTCTGTATATTCCACCGTTGGAGGTCGATGTGTTTATCGTCTTTTAAATATTGTCTCTCCGCTAGTTTCTTTTCCCACAGGGGTAGGTTTTGTACAAGGTTCATCTAACCTACTTGATTATGGCTGTTTCATAGACCACACTGGCTTCAAGATTGGTTTCCCTATAATTGAACAATTATTAGATAAACATAAACCCCAATTTGTAGACCTTCCAATCCACAAGAATAGATTCTCTGAAAGACCCTATTTTCAATCCAGGAGAGTTGCACCGATTACCTTACAGACAGTCCCAAATCAAACTATCTTAGAATAGCCATTAGAACAAGACCAGTCATCTAGGCAACAGCCCCTAAAAAGAAGTTTCTCTATGGCCCATGCATATGCCAGCACAAATAGAAAGCCCTACGTGGATTATAACCCAGAAGAATGCTCTACTTCTTCTAGTAGTTCTCGCAGATTTCAAGCATCTTAGTCAATAAATCCCTATCCATCAAGATCATCTTTTTCTTCCACCTCTGATCTTAGCAATGATCCTGTTCTAGTTGAAAAACTAGCCAGACAAGTTAGTTCCAGACTTCATCTTGCACCAAGGCAAGAAGATGATCAAAAAGATCATAAGCAGAAAGGGATTAAGATCTCTAAGATACCTAAGATGCCTAACCATGCTTGCATGTTGAGAGAACATCTACCCAGATATGGTGCTGAAAGAAAACAAAAGAAAGTAATCCAGGTAGATCTGGCTACTGCTTTAGAGTTAGAACACTATGTACCTGGTAGATGGCCAACTCAAGAAAGTTTTACTGTTATCAATCCTGAGAAATAGTTATGGGCAAAATATGAAGCTAGACTGCACACTAAAGTAGGAAGTAAACAGAAAACTTCTGAAGCCCAAAGGAATTGGCAGTCTCAATGGATGTTGTCTGCACAAGACAATTTAGATGACATGGCTGTAGACACTAAAATAGGTGTTAATAGAATTGTGGCTACCCAAGAAACTCTGTCTCAAGTTCAGAGTGTTGCCTTCAAAATAGAAATAGTAGTTGACAAGATTGATAAATAATCTACTTCTCTATTAAATGATTCTGGTTCTATGAATTACAGTATCAAGAATATTCAATCTCAGCAAACTCAGGTTTATAATCTTGCCCAAAGAATAGATTCAATGGCTACTAGGATCAATGAGAATGTAGTCATTTATGATAATAAAAAAGAAACTCAAGCTCAAGAGAAAAAAGCTTTACTAGAGCATGTTGCTCACAAGCTGGAAAAAATTAGAAAATATGCTAAGAAGATAAGAGTTTCTCAGAAGGGTAAAGATAGTTCTGAAGAAGAACCTGAGGAAACAAAGTCTCAAAAAGCTGAACCTTTTACTATGCCTAAAGCCAAAAAGGTAAAAGAATTTATTTTACAGATGAGATTGAAGATCCAGAAGTCAGAACTTCTCAAGTCAGAAGTAAGTCAGCTCCTATGCCAACTAAGTTGGTCCTTCCCAAACAAAAAGAGCATATGATGCAAAATGTAGAACCCTTGAAAGATTGGTTAGAAGAATTGCATCTAGACCAACCAAATGAACCCATTTACATGGAAGAACCTGCAGCTGTTGTAAATCCAGAAGAAGAAGTTTATCTTGAAGAAGAATCTTCTAATTCTTCAGAGGAAGACGAAGAAATAGATTTTCATACTCCTCCTCAAGTAAATCTGGTTGAGTTAAATAATACAAAAAATTGGGAAGAATTTTATTTTGCTAGTCAAGAGTCTGTGTACAATAACTTTGATGTAGAAATGAAAGAATCTCTTTTTGAAAATCCAAGACCTAAAAATCTGAGAGCCTATGCTACATCAGGGTACATCCTCAATGTTGATAAGCTGGTAGATCCTTATGATGCTAATTGTACTTGGTGTGATACTTTAGAAAACTATTTTGATACCAGAGGATCCCCATGGAATGATGCCAGCAAAGTTCTGTATGCTGTTAGACTAATGTCTGGAAAACTTAGAAATTGGTGGAATTCTCTGCCAGATAATGGAGTAATCACTACAGATCCACATACAGGTGAGGAATATGTCAAAGAAAAAGATTTGGGTAGAAATGATATTTCTGCAGAAGGGTTTTCATTGTTAAAAATGACTCTGATTGGTTTGTTTGCCAGAAATAGAAAGAATGAAGTCTTAGAAGCAGAAAAGATTCTATTTTCTCTCCAATTAAAAGACTTAGGCAAACTAAGAAAATACAATTTGGTCTTTGAAAACTTCATGATAGCAGCCCATAAGTTGCATGATCCAACAACCAAAAAGTATTATTTGAGTTCTCTACCTTGTGGTTTAGGTGAGTATGCAAAAGACTATGTGATGAATAAATATAAAACCACAATAGACAAATATGGTTTTGTTGATTTAAGAAATCTAGTTACTCATAAGTTGGATAAGGGTTGTCTCACTAAAGCTCTCAATGATAACAAAGACCAATATAATTCTTCTTGTAACATGAAGGATTACTGTGACTTACCACCTCTAAGCCAATTAAAAGATTTTAAGCATGTTAGAAAATTTAGAAAATCTTCTTGTGGTAAGCATTGCAGTTGTAAAAAATGTAGAAGACCTTATGATGATGACAACATGGAAAAATCATTTTGTCATAAGCATCACAAGTTTAAAACAAGATATAGATTAGCTCCTATACATAAGCAGTCTTTTAAAAGGAGATCTCCTCCTAAGTTTTTGTTCAGAAGAAAGAAACAGTCAAGTGGGCATAGATCAGTCAAATGTTTTATTTGTAAAGGTCCCCATTATGCCACTAATTGTCCTAGAAAAGGAAAGCAAGAAAACAAAGTCTATGCTTTATTTGTTGAACAAGATGTACATAATAATTGGGATATTGTATATAGCTCTGAAGCTTTGAATCAGTTTGTAGATAATGAGTTTTTTGAATTGGTTGAAGTTCTCCCAGAGCAGTTGAATATGGCTCGAGACAAACAGTGAAAGATTAGTTCTTCTAGTAGCAGTTCACAATCTGAATCCAGTTCATCAGATGACAACACCACTATCACCAGTGTTGTTAAGAAAGCCATCAAGGATCTTGATTTCAAAATTAGCATGGCTAAAGCTAAAGATCCTTATCGCTTACCTGGTTCCACTGAAGAAAAGAAAGCTACCACTAAGAAGCAATCCAAGGACATCAAACAATGGGAAGCTGAATGAGACTCTCTCTATTCTTAGCTTAAGAAAGGTAAAACTCCTTTTACCTGATCTTCTAAGGATCATATCTTGTCTCCTCCCCGCTCTCGGCATTCTAGATCTCATGGTTATGTTGAACCATCCTGGAAATCCCATAAATCTTTGAGATCTCATAAGTCTCCCTCGCCGTCACCATCTCTCTCATTGGGTCGCTCTATAGATACCCTAGCCGTTAAAATTGACCGCTGTCATGAAGAACTTATCATTTTGACTTGCCATATGACCTTGTAGCAGAAAGCTCTTGATAAACTCACTTCAGCAGTGGGGGAATTGCGTGATATTATTCTAAAAGCTAAAAATTTCACTTCTAAAAATTCCAGTTCTGAATCTGCACACTCTTCACACTCTTCTAAGACAAGATCTAAGCTCCCAAAGTATGAACCTGCAAATGCCTTGTTCATTGCTGAAAATTGCACATACATTCGCATTAATCTCCAATTCCCTGGTTACAAACCAATACCAATGGATGCTTTTGTGGATTCTGGATCTTCCAGAAATTTTGCTAATACCAATGCTATTCCTACAGAATTCTGGAAACCCGGACCTGAAATACCTGCTGGTGTTGCTATTAATGGCCAAGATGTGCAATATGGAAGGTATGCTCAAGATGTTCCCATAGAAATCCAAGGCAAAAGGTTTGTCATAGATTTCATTGAGCTAAAGGGTCTTAGAGGTGATGTTCTTCTAGGTTTCACTTTTTTGACCAAATATCAACCATTTGTGTTAAGGGTCCACGAGATATCCCTTCGCCATGAAGATGGCCAAATTAAGATCCCTACACTTAAAGTGGTAAACCATAAGTTTTTAGATAAAAAACCTGTAGATAAGAAGTCACCTAGAATGAGCAAAAAAGAGAAAATTAATTTACAAGATCAAACACTACCCCTGTTAGAACCAGTCAAGATAAGATTTGAGCAAGATTGTTGCAACATGAATCCCCTCCAATTTTGGTCAAAAAATTATGAAGAATGTGAGATAAAGATCAAGCCAGAATGTTCATCTTTAATTCCTTTTGAGCCTGCTTATCTAATGAGTCCTTCAGAAGTAAAAGAAATTGATGAATATTTGCAAGAGCTGTTGGAAGGAAAATTCATCAGAGACAGTAAAAGTCCATTCAGTTGTCCCACCTTTCTGGTAAATAAAAGAGCAGAACAAATCAGAGGAAAGAAAAGGGTTTGCATTAATTATAAACCTTTGAATGATATTATTCTTCCATTCAATTATCCAATTCCATTCAGCACAGATTTAATCATGAGAGTAGCTTCTAAAAAGATATTTTCAAAGTTTGACTGCAAATCAGGTTTTTGGCAGATCAAGGTGAAAGACGAAGACAAGTATAAAACTACTTTCTCAGTTCCTCAAGGTTTATATGAATGGAATGTAATGCCATTTGGGTTAAAAACTGGTCCAGCATATTTTCAGAGAAAAATGGATCAAGCTTTAAGAGTTCTAAAAGATTTTTGTGCACTATACATTGATGATATTATTGTATTCTCTGATGATATCACCCAACATTTGTAGCATCTAGAATCTTTATATAACACTATCAAACATCATGGAATATGTTTGTCTGCAAAAAAGATTGTTATAGGCCAAGAAGAAATTGATTTCCTTGGTTTAGTTTTGTCACATGGAAAGATCAAATTGCAGCCTCACATATTGAAGCATATTAATGATTTCCCAGATGTTTTGGTAGGGATAAAACAGATTCAAAGATTTCTTTGATGTTTAAATTATGTGTCTCCTTTCTATAATGGTTTGGCTAGAGATAGGAAGAAGTTGCAGACATAGCTGAAGGAAGGTGCAGGACCATGGACTCAAGAATTGACAGAGATAGTGCAGAAGATCAAACTCAAATGCCAATATTTGCCAACATTACATCTGCCTGAAGATGGTTTTCCTTTGGTTCTCTATATTGATGCTTCTGATGAAGTTTGGGGTGCTGTGTTGTTACAGGAAATTCCTTTAAAAGGATCTCAAGTGTGTGGTTACAGGTCAGGAACTTTTACTGACACTGAATGTAGATACACAATTTATAAAAAAGAGATTCTAGCAGTGAAAAAAAAAATTCAAAAGTTCAAAATCTTTCTCAAACTAGCACATTTCATAGTCAGAACAAACAACCAACCTATGAGGTCCCTTCTCAGAAAAAAGCTTGATAAAGACTTAGCTCATGGACGCATTGCTAGATGGTATCTAGATTTTACAAGCTATGATTTTGATATAGAATGGATCCAAGGAGAAAACAACCCTCTTGCAGATAGTCTCACCAGAGAAATGGCAAAGCTTGCAGAACCAGTCTGCATGATGATAGAAATTGGAGAAACAGTTACAAGAAAAGATGGAATTGAAGTTTACCAAAGTACAAATGACAGAGGACAAGATATTTGGGTACCTCAGTTACCTGCAGATATAATCTCTCCTATTCTTGAAGTGTTTTTTCTAAATCAATGGTTAGATGAGTTAAGGAGTAAAATACGACAAACATATGAACAAGGAATTCTCACTCCTTCAGACTCATATGATTTTCTTGAAATTTTTGGTCTTGAAAAATCTCAGATAGACTTCATGCTGAGAAATGGTTTGCAAATGGATATTTGTATCACCTCACTTCTTCCAATGCATTGGACATACAGAGATAAGAAGAATTTGTTGAAAGTTTTGCTAGTAGCATGCTGTAGTACCTATGGAAGTCAGAGTAAGACCCGTTTTGACCACTGTAGTCAAGTTTTGCTAGTAGCATGCTATAGTACCTATGGAAGTCAGAGTGAGTTGATAGAGAGGGAGATAGAAATATCCCTCTCTATCTCTCTATTTCTCTTTGTCTCTCTTTACCTCTATCTTGCTCTTTATCTTTCTCTCTTTCACTCTCACTCTCCCTCTAACTCTCTCTTTATGTGTATGTATATATTTATGTCTTTCTCCTCCTCATCTCTCCCCCTCTATCTTTCTCATTTTCTCTAATTCTCCTTCCCTCTCTAGATATCACTTTAGTGTGTAATGGGAATGTTAGAGAGGTCTTAAAGGTGAATTATCAAGTCCTTAAGCAAATGATGTGCCACTTTGAGCATAGCTCCCCATGGAAAAATGATTTCTTGAAACTCACTCTCTTTTCTCTATCTTTCCATCTATATCTCTCATCTTTATATCTCTCTTACTCTATCTCTCATTCTCTATTCCTCTTTCTATCAATCTCCCTCTCTCTACCTATCTCTATATTTCCTTCTCTCTCTATGTCTTTATGTCTCCTTCCCTTTCTATATCCTTCTATCCTTCTCTCTACCTCTATATATCTTTATCTCTCCCTCTCCATCACTCCCTCTCTCTCCCTCTTTGTTTATCTCTCTACCTCTTTACATATCTCTTTGTTTCCCTCTCTATTTATCTATTTCTATTTATGTCTCTACCACTTTAGCCCTCTATCTCTCCATTTGTCTCTATCTCTCCCCCCTTTGATGTCTCTCCCTCTCCCCTCCCTCTCTTCCTTTATCTCCCTCTCTCCTTATATCTCTTTCTTTCTCTATCTTCCTGTCTTTGTCTCTATCTCTCTCTTTCTCTATTTTCTGTATATATCTCTATTTATATCTTTCTCTTCCTGTATCAATCTCCCCCTCTCTCTATATATTTTTTTCTCTTTCTTTCTTTCCCTATTTTCCCTATCTCTCTTTGTCATTTCTCTCTCTATCCTCCTTTTCTCTCTCCTCTTGTTTGTTCCACCTCCTCTCTCTCTCCCCCCTAATATATATCCCTCTCCCTCCCCATCTCTCTATTTGTTTCTAACTCTTTCTCCCCCTCCTCTCCCTCTCTCTCTATACCAATAGTATTTAAACCTCCCATTCCTTCTTTGCCACTTATTTTATTTCCACACCACCACAATTCCTTTTCAAATATTCTCTATTTTATGATTCTAAAAACCACACACCTTATATAATTTTAAAAACTAAAATAAATATTAGATATTGCTTCAAACTATTTTATTAGCATAATATGTGTAACAAAGGCGAATATTAAACTCATGACAAGTCATTTGATTTACATGTCGAACCGATTAATAAAACAAAAACTATACTTTCTCCATTGGCATTATCCTCCTTTGGTTTTACCAAAATCAATGATTAAATTTTGACTTGAATCATATAATCTATAAATATAATATTATTAATAATATATTTAATATTATAACTAATATTATTATATTAATATTATTTGTATTTAGTTACTACTATTACAATATTATATGCAATGTAATAATTTTGAATATTTACACATTATATTATGATTATCTTATTAGTAATTGAAAAGTTTCTGGTTAAACTGTGTATAGCTTTTTTTCATCGACTTTCGGATCACACTCCGTGATCCATCATCAGGGAGAGAAAGAGAATAGAAATGAAATAAACTACAGATCAGTTTCTTTAAAAAGAGAGGAAAAAAGTTGACATGAGTTGCAATAAAGGAAAAAGGACAAAAAGCAAGATGAGTCACAAAAGTAGGAAAAAAACCCAAAATACAGATAAAAATGAGGTAAAAGGAGAACTCCAGAAATAAGGAAAATAAAAAGAATTAAATAAATTGGGACAAAAGAAAAAATTAAATTAACAAGTAGACATGAAATAAAAGGGAACCAGTAAAGAAATGAATGTAAGGAGTAATAGATAAAAAGGTTTTACAAAGTGAATTAAATTAGCTAAGGATCATAAGAGAAAGGACAGAGGAGAAATAAAGCAAAAATAAATGAAAAGAGGAACAATTAAAATAAGAAATTACGGAAAAAAATACATTGAAGTCTCAAGTTAGAAAAAGAAAAAGAAAAAGAGCAAGAGAGGTGACCAGAAATAAAATGAAAAGAAAGAACAATAATAAAAAAATAACAATGTAAGAGGTAGAACAAAGAAATTAAAGGAAAGTAAAAATAAAAATAGAAATAATAAAAACAAGGAGCAAGAGATGAAAAGAAGTAAATCAAAAGGAGAAAGTGAAGAAATCAAACATTAAAAACCAAAATAAAACAAGAGGCAAGAGAGAAAAGGGACATAAAAAGGACTAGAGGTTAGAAGAAGAGCCCACTTCATGTCCTTAAATATCTTATTAGTTATCGTTAGTTAGAATACAAGATTATAATTATGGTTAAATATTATACTTGGTTCCCTAGATGAAATATTTTTCTATTTTTCCTTTAGAGCCCTGAATCAAAAAATTCATTTGTGCTTTTATTTATTATAAATATAAGTTTTTTTTGGAGGAGAAAAGGGTTGGTTTTCTTAACAAGAATCTTGGTTAAACCTCTCTCTCTCTCTCTCTCTCTCTATATATATATATATATATATATATATATCTTTGTCTCCTCTATCTATCCATTTCTCTTTATCTCTCTAGGTATCTATCTTTTGATCCCTCTTTCTAGCTCTCTATCTATCTCTCTTTCTCTATCTCATTGTCTCTCTATATCTCCCTCTCTATCTCTTTAGCCTCCCTCTCTCTATCCCTCTGTATCTCTTTACCCCTCCCCTATCTCTATGTCTATCTCTTTTGCTCTATCTGTCATTCTCTCTTTGTCTCTCTATCAAACTGGATTTGTATTTTGTCAAATAAAAAATGTATATAAGCATGCTATATTTAAAAAAAGTGGGGGAGTGGTTTCATATTAAGCACCTCTCTCTCTCTCTCTCTCTCTCTCTATATATATATATATATATCTCCATACATCTCTCTCTCTAATGAATATATGACCATTTCTTTCTCTCTATTCAGTCCTCTCTCCCCCCTTCTCTCTACTATATTACTATAGTATATAATTGAAACAAATATGTATAAATAAATCTTATTAAGAAAATATGAATTTCCAATATAATATTATTTTTTAAATTTATTAAATAATATATTAAATTATAAATTTAATATATAAATTAATTGTGTATATGATTTTTTTTATATTTTACAAATTTATTAAGCCAAATAATATGACTTTATATATGAGAATATAATAAATTATTTTAATTTATAATATATAATAAATATAATAATTATATGGTATTTTATATTTAAAATAAGTTTAATTGATTATAATATATATTAAATATATTAATATTATATGAAATGGAACATATATATAAATATTATATCATATTATATATATATATATATATATTTATTTATTAATGTTTATATATATTTAGAATATTTAATATAATAGTTAACAATTAAACATTTATAATATTTAATATAATTATTTTTTAAATTATTTTAAAACATACTATTTATAATTTATTTATATCCAATAAAATCTATTTAAAAACATTTTTATTAAAGATCATTCATTTCAAATTATATATATATGCCTAGTTACTAATAGTAGAGATAGGATTTAACTTATTATTATATTTTAAATATTTGTCGGTCTATATATTAATATTAAATAATAATATTTCTAATCATTGCAAAATACATTAAATGCATTCTTATGAAAACCACTGAACAAGAATGCCACCGCCAGGTATGTTAGCAAAATCGTAATTAATGTAAAAAGCCCGGACAAAATGAAACAAACTGTCGAGTGGGGAAGGAAACCGGTGAACAGAAAAAGATTAAAAAAAACCAGGGAACAAAAAAAAAAAGGGAACGCCTTCCACATAATTATTGTCAGTTTTGGCAAAAATTAATTGACAAATTCAGCACTCACATATAAAAGCCTATCGGCTAATTAATATTAACCTAATCAAATCTTGCATAAGTTACAGTTATGAATAAGCATAGCATGAAAATTTTCTAAACTGTGAAGTACGGCCCAAAATTAGAAAAAACAGGTACCATCAAATCGATTAAAAAAGTAGTACCTTAAATTGGTTCATTAATATTATTTATTTCTCTATCTTGATGTTTAAGCAGAGCTTGCATGCATTGTGAGGCTTGGAGTTCAGATGTGTAATCTTAGATAAACTTGCAGGAGGGTTTTTCTTTTACGTGATAATGGAGATTTTTTCTAATCTTCTCAATGATGTTGACTTCCATTTACATATTATAACAAATTAATTTGTAAAATTTGGAAATCTGTAGTGGAACACCCACATTTTTATGGAAGCAAGAAACTCTTTTTATTTAATTAAGTGAATAAAATAATTATAATGAAATAATCAGTTCAGAGGTGTCTTATAGTGGATGATGTTCAAGAATAGTCCAACATTTTCTTTCATATTGATTAGCTGTCTTTGTTGTTGACTGGTACCCATTGAATATTACCCTTGGACATGGGAATAATTGTTTTTTTAAATTATTTATGCTAGGCATTGTCTTGTGTGCTGGGATCCACTTTGGTTGTCTTGAATAAAAAATATCATAAGAAACCATTTCAAGAAAAAAATCCACAAAATAACACCACTTATTATATTAACAAATAATGTTTACAATATGATGAGATTTCTTGTGTTAATCCTCAACACTAATATATCCTCCCTAGCGACCTATTATATTTTTTATAAAGTCGTGTGTTTGCATATATAGAAACAATACTGACACAACACCACCACATGGTAATACAAAACATGAGTGAACCCATGCACCGAAATATACACTCTAAAGGGGCTTATGAATTCATATGCCCCCAATCAGGGCTTAAATTTGACGGTCAACCTTCCCTGTCAAGCAATTTTTTAATGATAGTTATCTATTCAAAGGTGCCCTTAAAATACAATGATATACTTTACTATAAATAAATATATATAAACCAAATATATATATCATCATAATTCTATATAAATTTTGACAGTCTATGGAAAATCTCTCCTATGTAATACAATCTTTTTAAAATTTTGATTGTATTTTATGGCAAAATTGTGTAAATACAGTCATATGACCATCAAATTTAAACCCTGTCCCCAATCAAAAATTGCTCACCCCTAAGAATATGAAAGACAATAAAATGTGTAACTCTCCAAATTACTCATCCTTAAAAATGTGGAAGACAATAAGGAGTGTAACTCCCTCTTTTGGAGGGAAATAATAAATAAATAGTCAATCCCTACAATTAGAGGATCAGTTCATGTACAATTAGAGACAAAACAAATAAACCTTCATATATTGGAGATCAGTGCATGTATTATTTATTAGAGGACACAACAGTTTTGATACTTGTTTAGACAGCAAAAAGCCGAATGTTAGAATATTTCTAGAGGTTCGCAGCCTCTTTAAAAAGTGTGCAGCCTAAAAATAGTTTATCTGCAGTTTTATTATAAAAACAGTTCATGCTAATTTTTTATTCATAAATAAAACAATAAAAAAAACTTTAAAAAAACTTCATGCATCTAAAAAAATCCTCCTGCAAACTGCACAGGGCAGTGAACTGCATGGCGGTGAGGCATCACTTATTAAAACAATGTTGAGTTAGCAATTATTTTTGCTGATATCTGAATGTTGCCATTCCTTCTCAGTTAAAGTTATTGCCTGGAATATTTTGATAGCTGTACACATTAACATTAAAGTAAGCAATATCTTAAACCAAAAGAACTTAATCCAAATTGCCATCTAAGATACAAAACACAGATGATTTCAGCTCTTGTTCAATATTTTGTAATTTTGAACACTTTTTGAAAGCATTAATAAAATATTTCAGTTTACAAATTGTTCCGACAGACATTCCAAACCCTCCTAAATAGTTGAGATATTTTCCATATGCTGGAGTTCACCATTAAAATTTAAATTTCCACAGTTGCAATGGAATAAACACGGGACTCACTCTGCCTGATTAGAGTCCATTTCTGGGAAATCACCTTTCCTATGGAAGGACGAGAGAGATAAAATACAGTATTGAGACCATCAAATCCGCTTATAAAAATCCAATCATTCCACACTGTAGCAAAACAAACAGACATAAGCTCACTTGGAAATAACCCTACTATACTCCACTTGTTTTCCAAGAAATTATATTTCTTAATGCTTCTATTTTCCAAACAATATAGCTGCCCAGAAACAACTACCAATGGACTGGTTGAATCATTGTATTCCCTAAAATTGTTTATGGTTGTCCATAATCTTGTCTGCGGGTCATAAACTTCTGCATTTGTTTCAGTAATGCTGGAAGCAAGAAACTTGCCGTCAATAAAAGTAGAGTCGCACTCCCACTCAAACTGTACGCTCATCTGAGGAAGGTAATCCCATTCGTCATCTTCCACACTGTAAACTGCAGCCTGGGTGAATAATCATTTGTGATCAATGTTGTTGCCTCCTGCAAAGTAAATATGGGCTTGAGTTTGAGGACAGACTGAGCAAACAAAAAACTTATTAGACACAGGCATGCTGGCAGCTCTCTGCCATGTACGAGAGCAAATATCATATATCATAACAGCAGTGTTGCTATAGTGATGAACAAGCCCCACTACAACAATTTTTCTTTTTAGGAAGACACACTGAGAATAATCTACATACTTTACTTGAAAATCAGCTGGGATGGGAGGCAGACATTGCCATGAGTCGTTCGAAGGGTCATAAATTTTTATTTCCTTTTCATCTTCCTTCTCTGACTGAACTATAATTAAGATGAGCTTCTAGCAGGTTCCGAAGCGCTTTCCTTCTTGATAGAACTCTGGGTTTTCCACTACAGTCTTCCAAATTTTACAAACAGCTCTTAATTTGTAATGATATTTAAATGGCACTCTCAATAAACACTGTTTGCCGATATCATTTCGCAGATTGGGAAAATTTTCCATTGTCACTGTAAAAGAAAAACCCTCCTGCAAATCTAAGAATACTGATCTGAATTCCAAGATTCAATGCCTGGAAGCTCTGCTTAAACATCAAGACTGGAATAAATAGTAATAATGAACCAATTTAAGGTACTGCTTTTTTAATCGATTTGACGGTCTTTAACCTGCTTTTTCTAATTTTAGACGGTATTTCTAATTTTAGGGTGTAATCTAGTAATATTCGATTATGAATATTAATTTTGGTAGTTATTATGCCGAAGGCATTCCTTATTTGAAAGGGACGACCTAGTTATGCCGATCGATTTTGTTTTTGTTCGCAGTTTTATTTTTCTGTTTTGCTTTTTGTCATTTCAGTGACTGCGGAGGAAATCTACGACGTGTAAAAGTCTTTTTCCCCAGCTCGTAGCATTGGGCATCGTAGAATGATTTTGCCGTATTACTTTGAATGGCAAGGTTTACACGGCACTAATTTTTTAAAAGCTTTAAGTTTTGAAGTAAATTTAAACAGCCCCCTTTCCACTGTTCACATGGTTACATTAGTCTCTTATTTTAGTGGAGGTTTTATAATTTAAGATTTAAAAATTGAGGGATAGGTAGAGAGGGACTAAATATGAAGTCATGTTTACCTACAAAATTGTCATATGGCAATATACCTTTTTTTTTTTTCATTTATTTTATAATTTAATTTTAAATATTTAATAATTATAAAGGGATTATAATCTAGTAATTGTTTAAAATAGATAGGATTTTTTATGGGAATATTGGTTGTTAAAAATTACTTCAAAATTTTGGATAGTATATTGTGTTGGCATTGGTATTGTTTGTCATTGATGTCAAAGGTTGAGTTAGGTTGATGGCTAGATCACTCTTGCAGAGACATCAAAGGTGATGACTAGATCACTCTTGCAGAGATATCAAAGGTGATGGTCATATCCTAATGGTTGACCATATCCAAATGGTTGGATCTCTTTATAGTATTCATTTTTTTTTATGTTGATGCATTCCATGGGACATTCATTTTTGGATCTTCTTATAGTATTTATGGTGTTCTCATGATAATGTTGTTTATATCATGATTCATGCTTCAAAATCACCAAAGGACCACAGGATCACCAAAGGATCACAAGGAATTGATATACAATTTATATACAGAGTCACAGGGTGTTGAGATATGAGCTATGATGTTGATGTTGGTCTGATGTTAGTCATTTCATGTCTCTGGTCACATATTGAGTTGAGAGTTCCTTGAGTTCCTGCTAGTCATCTCATGATGTATACAAAGGAGGAAGATCTTGTCTTGGTGGTTTGATAAGTTGGAGTGTCTAAGTCTTCATTTTGTTGATTAGGGTTTGCATATTTTTAGTGTTTAGGGGCTTGTGTCCTAAAAATAGCTAAGTTGTTTTAACTCTTAAAACCTTAGCCTACCTGTATGTGCTTTTTGTTCTTTTTGGATGTTGACCGAAAGAGTGGGTCATTCATAACTTAAGTGATGACCTTAAGTCACCCTCAACATTGAGTAACTGGCCCCAACTCCTAAGGGCTACCGGTAGTAACAGGTTGTGTTTTAAGTTTGAGCGAGTACTATATAATCTTCTTCCATTTGAAGGCATGAAGGAATTAATCAATGGAGGAAATTCAAATGAAATTTGAAATGCAACAGTTGGTTCCTATGTGTAAAGTTTGACAGGTAGAGTCAGTTGGAAAGTTTTTTTTTAGCTGTTCGTATTTAGTTTCTAACTGATATGTATGGTCAGAGACTTTCATATAAAGGTTTCTTTTCAAGGGCACTGTATGTAATGTATGGAGAAGACAAGGTGAATGTCATCGATCTAGAGATGAAGTGAGTCTAGTGTAAGAAAGATGTTTTTGATTGAAATGAAATAATACCTTAAAAGACTGTGAATGGGATGTGAAATGAGTATGCAGATAAAATATACTGTGCGAAGTATGTGTGGTGATGAAAAATCATTCTTGACACAGAGAACATGAAGATGTGAAGAAAAGCTCTTTGAACCTAATAGTATATTTGATTGATGTATTTCTTTATGAAAGTGAAAACAATAGATAAAGTCTGCAGACATATCCTTTACAGAGATAAGTACGTATTTGTGAGAAGAGAGAGAATGTAGGTTGTCTCTGGTGAAAGAGTACAAGGACAATGGTAGGGTATTATGATGGGAGAACATGATTGCAGAGTACAAGGACAGTGGCTGGATGTTATAATGAAATAACATGATTGAAGGACATAATGATTTTTGCAAAGTATGGTAATGTTCTTAAACTCCTTGTTGATGTTTGCTTTATGATGTCTTTGTAAATTCTTTGAGAGCTTTGCATCAGATGAATTGGTATGCAGTAATAATCAGGTGAATGAATCATGAATTTGATTGAACAAAGACATTGAGACTAATGTGCAGACATTGAGACTAGTGTGCAGATTGATTTGAGTTGATGAGAAGAATGATCATATGATAGACACATGTGAAAGAAGAAGTGATTTGTATGGAAATAGAGAAACCCTCTGAGTTCTTGTTTTTAATTTGTTCTGTATTAGGGGTTGGTGCTCCTTGAAGTTGGTGCTTCTAAACATTATAACCAGTGAGGTTTTTGATAAAGCCAATGAGGCAGTTTTGGAGTGGTTTTTCTACCCCTAAAGGGTTTTCCACTTGGTGAAATCTTGTGTCATGATCTTTTCTGTGTGTGTATGATTTACTCATGAGGTTTTGTTCTCTTTCTTCATTCTCTATCATGTGCATATGTGTTTGACATATCAATGATATATTTCTCTCCTTGTGTTTTGAAAGTTAAAGTTTGCAAAAAGATCTGAAAATTCACACAACATTGATTCACCCCCCCTCTCAGTGTTGTCCTTGACTCCTACATATTGCTACATATTTTAGAAAAATAAACTTAACAATTGCATGAAATCATGTTGTTAGAGGTATTTGTATACTTTTGATAGGAAGTAAAGCACTCTTTAAAATATCCACAAGGTATACAAATTACATGTAATTTAAACCTTGTAGATATTTTTATTGAGCTCAATCTAATAATACAACTTAAGTAATTAACTCCGGTGAAAATAGACATGTTCAAATTGAAATAATAGGGATTAGGGTTTTGCATACCTTAAACTATTAGAAAATGATTTTTCTTATTTTGATTAATTAGTATCTTATATACTATCTTGTATAAAGAATTATATTACACCATATCCACATAAAAAAAATGTGGGTGGAATAACATCACACTGCAAAGTTTATGCAAAGTCAAGACTTAAATGATTATATTGAAAGAGAGAAAATAGCAAGCAGTTAAAACACTAAGCAACAAGAGATGTAGATCCAACAAGAGGTGAAGGTAGGTCATGGTCATCAGGGTTGCCTTAGCCATAAAGAAGGTCTTCATCATTCAGAATTGATTCTCAACCCATAATGAAACCTTATTCATTAACATGTTCTCCATTTAATGACTAAACTTCATTCCTGGTGGGGGAAACTATCAAAGCTAGGTGAGAAAACAAGTTGTCTGACCAGCTAGGAGCACTCCTCTCATGGGGTTGAGAGGAGATAGAAGGTGGATAGGAATGTTGAGACCAACGTGAGCATTATGACCCCAAGTTCTATGTTGAGGTGGTTGAATTGAATGGGGATCATCCTCATCCCTCTATGGATTGTTGTTTCAATCAAGACTATGAGGACATCCTAGGGGATATGTGTAAGAATTTAAAGGAAGAAAGGCATTAACAAGAAATTATAACCAATCATCTTGAAAGAGAGTTGAAATACATTAGAGTTGATCTAAAGAAGGTGATTAATTTGAGTGAGAATAGCATAAAAAAATTGTGTTGCAAGAATTCACATGCTTCTTGATCAAGAATAAAAAATAAAGGGAGCCCAATGGAAGTTGGTCCTATCAAGAGAACTCATAACCAAACAAATGTGGATTTTACGGTAGACCACTTAATTTCTCAAAGAAGAACGAGAAGATTTAGAGAGTTGAAATTAATAGTATAGAACATTATTGTCTAGGATGTGGAAGGTGATGAATAAGATATTTCTCATTAATTGTAGTGTTAATATAAAATAAACAATCCTTTCTTCAAAGTCATACACATGTTAAGTAACTTTGTTATAGTATTTTTATTTCCTTCTAACAATTGTGCCAGATGGTAGTTGATTTTGGTAATCAACCTCACCTAAATGATATCTAACCCATACTTAATAGAGATAGAGGGAGAGATATAAAGATAGAGAGGAACACAAAAAGAGACATAAATCAAGAGAGAGAAATAGACCCAACTTTTAAGGATAAGCTTGTTTTCTTTATAATTTTTTGTAGATGTAACATAATTGAGTGGTATACCCAAACGATGCAAAGCAACTTCTACACCCCTAGTTCTATAGAACAAAGAAAGGATATTGATCCCATTTAGATAAATAGGCTTTAAAAAATAAATATGGTATCTTCTCTATTATTCTCTCTCCCTCTATCACTCTCTCTCTCTCTCATGATTGGACCCCCTTTCACTTTGCATATTTTCATAATATACTAGGAGTTTTACAAGAAAAAAAGAATAGAGTTTAGGGTATCAATCTAGATAACAACATTTGTAGTTCATTTTTTAGATTTTGATAAAATTAAATTTGTATCCATTCAAATTATATAGTAAAATCCTCTCTCTCTCTCTCTCTCTCTCTCTCTCTCTCTCTTTATTTATTCCTCTCTCTATTTTTTTTGTAAAAGTGTCATTTCATGAAGCTCCAATAGAGCTAGATGATCTAGACCAACCCATACCATGCTCCACTTTTTACATTGTAAAAGTACCATAGTCTAATCGCTAATGTGGGCTTTTTCATTATAATGCTTGACCATAGCCCCAAGTCTATCACATAATGAAACACTTTTTGCCACTATGTTTATGCAATTAATCTTAGTTCTATAATCCCATGACGGCCAATGAAATCATGTTTTAGGAAATGTCTCTTCAATTGTCATGGGTGGTAAATGTAAAATTTAAAATAATTATTCATAGGAAAGTTGTGCATGTAGGCATGTTTTCTACTTGAAACTGAAAAGTACTTTGAATCCACATATTTTAGTTCAGCATCATACATAAATAAGGATATGGTTTTCCCATACACAAAGAGAGATAGGGAAAATAGAGAATGAGAGAAAGATAGAGTTTCTCTTTTCAATTCCATGTCCAGTCCTGATTGCTTCTCTTATAGGACATTTAATAAAGCACTCCATTTTGTTATCCATCAATCACTTTGCTAGAAATTCATTCACTACAATGGTATTTTTAACATACATGAGACCTAAGATGTTCACTAACCCCATATCCACCAAGGCTTAATATACTTTGCAAACATAATATTTGCAAGGAAGCCCTATTGGCTACATTGCACAACATCAAGACAATTGTTCCTACCACTTCTATGTTGCATGCAAGGTGCCTCATAGATTGTGAGCATAGAGATCTAAATGTTCTTGTCTCCTCTTAATTAGACCCCCTTTCGCTCTGCATATTTTTAGAATATAGTAGGATTTTTACTAGAAAAAAACATAGAGTTTAGGGTGCCAATGTAGATAACAACATTTGTAATTTAGCTTTTTAAATTTTGATAAAATTAAATTTGTAGTCATTCAAATTATATAATAAAATTAAAAAAATTACTTATATAAATATTTAAGCGTAAATAGTTGGTACATTTTTGCATCAATGAAAGAATTTGATTTTACAATTTTTTGTTTTCAACTATAGTTACTTTGCCTATTCAATTGTGTATTTGTGTGTAAATGTAAATGATTTTTGGTTAATTTTATTCCAACTAACATCAAAATTACAATGTCGTGGAAAATTAAGATTTAACATATTATGAGGGATAAAATGTAAGCTTGTATTTTTATATCTTTGTTTTACATTATTTTTATTATATATCATAAATATACAGTCATAATTTTCAATTTGATTTTGTGTATCAACTTGCTTCTAACTTGAATCTCATCACCCAATCTATGAACTAGGTCACACAACATGACATAATCCATCTCATCCAAAAACTTAATGTCAATCTCTCAAGTCAATCTATCCTAAATATAGCCATTATACTATAAATCCAAACACCAACATTTCATTGGTAAAGCATAGGAAAAGACCATATACAAATCAAGTGTTGCTAAAATTGTTCAAGTAAGATATATAGTAGATTTTAGACATTTTTAAGTTGAAGTCTAAATTTAGGCACAACATCATTACATTCAAATTCTTGCATCTACATTATTTGTGTGACATGTTTAAGAGGATACGAAAACAAGCTTACCCTCAAAAGTTGGCTGTAAAAAACACATCAAAAGGGTAAATCGATGAGGTGGAAGATGTATAGAATTTGCCAAAAGAAAGACTTGATGAAATGATTAATTCAATTGGTAATAGGCTAGAGGGGAGGCTTCCTCTATTTTCTATGAATTTCCACAAATTGTAAATTATGTAAGGCATGCAATGCATTCAATTATAACTTGACAGTATAATGAAACCTTCATTTTGTACTAATCTAGACTTCAATAGACTATAAATTCCTTATTCTTCATAGCCAAGTTCTTTCTCAAACTAAAGAGGCTACCAAAAACAAGTATTGAAAATTATGGACATTATTCAAATTTGTTTGCACAATCAACATGGGACTAATTGTAAGTATGGATGTTGCCAATTGTAGACTCGTATGACATTCTAGTAACAAATTTTTCATTTTGTACTTTCCTTCACTTATATATATGTGTATTTTCTTATTTTTCATAGTCATGTTCCCCCAAATTGAAGAGGATAGAAAAAACAAGTATTGAAAATTATGGACATTATTTTGATTGTAAGGAGCAAATTTGTTTTCACAATCAACATGGCACCAATTATAGGCTCACATGTTGCCAATTATAATCCTAGGGTCATTAGTTTGATTAGGACTCATGCTAACCATGGTTGATTCAAACATGGAATCTTACACATTTGATGAATGGTACATTTATGTTAAGTTTAGCTCATGCTTTAATCTTTATTTATCTTCATTATGTCGAGAGGTGTTCTAGGTAGCAGGGTATGAAGCATCATGTTGTTTGACAACCATTTACACTTCAAGTAATTATTATTTAATAATAAATTTTAAGGTGGACAAAAATTGTTTCTTCCAAACCATATATCTATCGTACAGATTTAATTTGATAAGCACATCATAAATGAAACGATAAAAGTATACCATATTAGAAATTTTTTTCCAATCCAAACTACTTTTCAAAAACATTTATGTGAGAAAGGTTATTATTTAAAAGTGTGTGTGTGGGTGGTGTGTGTTATATTATTTAGAATTATATATGGTTTCTATGTCATAATTCACTTGGAATTGTGGATCCCATTCATGATAAGTTCTCTAGCCATGCTAACTATTGGTATACATGGTGTAATTGTAGATTAGGGGGTGAGAGAAAACTCAGTAGACTTGACAAGTTCTATCTATCCTCTAATCTCCAATTGGTCCACAATGCTTCGGGTATTTGTATGGAAGTTGATTATTCTACTACTCTTTCAGATCATTGTCCTATTTTCTACACTTTTTCTATTTTAGAGGTGGTTAATACTGTTCATTCCTTACCATTTAAACTCAATATCTCTCATCTTAAAAATACTAATTGTATGGCTTCTTTGGAAGGAATTTGGAACTCTATTCCAAAACTACAAGATGGGGAATCATGGATCAAGTGGTGGTGTTAAGCCATTTCATAATGCACTATGTTTTTATGTTCTTTTGGTAAGAGAATGGCCTGGAAATGTAGGCATAAAGAAAAATCCTTAAAAGGGAAGTTGGAGCATTTAAGGAAGCAACTTAATCTTGATCTAGGTAATATCTCAATTCAAACTAATATTGTTGATATTGAGGTTTAGCTACGTAAGATTGATAATTATCTAGAGGTACTGGTGCCAAAATCATATCCTAGTTAGATTGGCTTCATGAGGGCAATAGAGGTTCTAAATTCTTTTTTAATTATCTAAATTATAAACATAAAAAAGAGAAAGTTAGTGTTATTAAAGATGAGCTTGGTTAAATACATTCTGAACCTAATGAGATTGTAATGATATTTTAGAAGTTTTATGAAAATATTTTCAGCGAGAATCATTGTTGGAATGATATTAAGAATACTTTGGAATATATCGTTAAAGAGTGTGTTCTAAAATGAATTGATTCTAGTTACAATAAGTTCTTGGATTGTAATTTATTTGTGGAAGACTTAAATCATGCTCTTTTTTCAATGGTGCATAACAAAAGTCTGGGTTTTGATGGGCTTCCTATGGAATTTTATTAAGCTATGTGGCCTCATATGAAAGATAATTTTTATTGTCTTTATTTAGAGACTTTTGAAAAAGGCTCCTTGGTCCCAATATTAACAAAGGTTTAATTAAGCTATTGCCCAAGGGGAAGAATGAGGATTCTATTTCCGGTTGGTAGCCAATAAATTTATTAAATACCTCTTTGAAATTTATAGCCAAGGCTTTGGCCATTTGAATCAAACTTGTGGTTCAAGGCATAGTTAGATCTAAACAAATAAGTTTTTTGGGTGGCAGATTTATACTTGATAATTTGATTTTGGCTTGGGAAGCGAGCGACTAGGCCCAACAAATGGGTCAAAATGCCTTAGTGGTCAAACTAGACTTTGATAAAGCCTATGATAGAATGTAATGGAGATTTATTCTTAATATGTTACAATGGCATGGGTTTGGACCCAATATATGTGATCATGTCCAAATGCTTTTTAAAGATGCTAATGCACCGCTAATTGTTAATGGTCAGATATCTAAGTCTTTTCCATTTTAGCGTTTGAGTAGGCAAGGCTTCCCTTTAGCTCCCTTCCTTTATGTGTTAACGACGGATGCATTGGGCTATCTTTTACAAAGAGCATATCAGATGAACCACATTTCAAGCATTTCTATTCCTCAAAACAGTGTTGTTATTAACTCCCATTTTAATAATGACAGCATGTTTTTTTGTAAAAATAAAAAATGGAAATTATTAATACTCTTGAGATATTAAATTTGTAATGTTTGGTGTCTGGTTCATAGCTTGCTCACGACAAAACAAAATTTCTTATGGTCCAATTTGGTCTTATCCCATAGTGGATCCCTAAGGAATGGAAGCAAATCAAGCATGGAGAAATTACTAGATACCTTGGTATTCCTTTTGGTCTGGGAGTTTCCCTCTTTGAAATGTGGAATTGGTTTCTATCCAGGCTCAAAAATAAACTCTTCAATTGGGGCAATGAATTTCTTTCCTTGGCAGGCAGAATACAAGTTGGTAATAAAACCTTTCTTGCTTCACATGTATATTATTCTTCATGTTGGATGCCTTCCACCAAGGGCTGTGAGGATTTAAACAAGCTCATTCGTCAGTTCTTATGGACTAATTGGGATGGTAACTCTAGCTTTAGATATGCTTCATGGTCATATTGCATTCAACCTAGAAGGAAAGGCGGATTGGGAGCGATAGATCCTAAGACTTAAGTGATCTTCAAGCTGCTAAATGGATAGTTAGAATTGTTGATGGTGAAGAACCATGAAAGATCTTAGTACATCACAGAATCATGTGTGCCTCTATTAAGGACAAATGGCAGGAGGTTTGTTGGTTTGATAAGCTTCTTCTTGCCCCTTTTTTTGAATCAAAGGATTTCCTTCCTTACAATTAATCTGGAAATCCTGACATAAGGTTTGTCATTTTTTAAAGTGGAAGGATTCTTCACTACAACATAGTTTTAGTTTTGCCACCTCATCAATCTGGTGGAATAAGAATGTTCAATATCAAGGTCAGCCTTTAGCAATTAGTTTTCCTAAACAAACTTACATGTTAGTTAAAAAGGGTGTTCGACAATTTGGAGATATCTTGGATTTCAATTCTTTGACTTGGTCTCCTTAGTATATGATTATGGAATGCTTTGGGTTGGATGATAGATATAAAAGGTTTTTTATTTTTTTTCCAATCATTAGTTTTAGAAGAACTGACAATGAAGCTATGTACACCTGTTTGGTGCAATTTTTTCAAGGATTGGAAGTGGTTATCTACTATTCAATTTAGTTATTTTCCTCTAAAAAAAAATTATATGCTCCTATTGCCCCACATGAAAATTAATCCATGGTTGAATAAAAAATGGAAGTGTAAGTTTAAAGAAAAGTCTTGGATCAAACTCAATTCTCAAATTTGGAAATCTAAATTAGATGAAGATGCTAAGGTTTTGGCTTTGAAGCTCCCTGTTGGTGATAGGTTGAAGTTTATTTCTATTCAGCCTATGAAGTGTCCTTTTTGTCATTATAGAGAGACTATGAAACATATTTTCTATGACTGCTTGTTTATCAAAAGACAATGGTTTGTTGTGTTTAAATTTCAGCTCAATCAAATCAAATTACAATTTGCTCTAATTCCAAATAATCAACTCTTGAACTCTGTACAAACAAAACAAGTGATGGGATGGTTGGATGGTTTGAGTATTGGCATTGGATGAATACTTTTTGCATGATAGGTTGTGATACAGGGCAAGGCTTGTTTGCTGTTCCAGTTGAGATAGGTTTCAAGATACAAGAGATTGTTATTGTCAATCACCTGAACAAGCTTGAACAGGACTTAGCATCACTTTCTTTCCTTCTAGTTTGGTGGCAACATTACTACATAGAGGGGGGGTTTAAGACATTAATTAAGACAAAATATTAATTTGGTCTTAAATATATATTTTATGTTTAAATTATATTTTTAATTTTCTAATTGTCTTAAATTAAGACAATAAAAAAAATACTTGTTCTAAAATAATTTTTTAATTTCCCTCCCCTCATTCATTTTCTCTCCCTCATTTGATATTTTGCAGGAAAGTTTATGTGCCTTGTCTGTACTTCCACCTGAGCTGAGGCAGTGTAGTAATCTCATGAATCTCATTCTTAACAACAACTATTTCATAGGTGAGATTCCCCGACACCTTGCCAATTGTAGTTATCTAACTTTCTTGCTAAAACATTGCAATGAAAAACAAGAGAGAATAGCCACATATTAGCAGAAACTAGGGCTGATTTTAGCAAAGAAATGGCTTGGAGGGCACAACTGTCTCAAAATATGAAGGAGCTTCACATTCATCTCTGTCAAGCCTTGCCATCGAGCAATGCGACCAAGTTTTTGTACTATTTCTTTAAACCCTAATATTAGAAAACTCAAAATCTTAATTTTTAATAATCATGGCATTTCCAATTAGACTATCCAAAATTGCTCAATGTTGTTGTTTTTTTGTTTATTTTAAATTGATTTTAGCATTTGAGGACAATTTTAGCATTTAATTGGAAATTCAGTGTTTATAGGATTTTCTTTATGGTTTGTATTGCAACATTAGTCCGCAAATACACCAAAGCCATTTTCTAAATGTTTGTTTATTTTCAAATGAAAGAACTGATTTAACTACTATTTGTTAGAATCTTGCTTTGTTTCTTTAAAGCTACTCTATTAGGGTAGAGATCAATTTTTAATTGAAATCTCTGACTGATGTCCATTCGTTTAAGTAGCCAATGGCCCCTGCTTCAAAGATTTGTGTGTCTATGCTATCATTTAACCCTCGACAAAGCTATTTGTAGCATTTGGTTGGAGCCTAGGGATACAAAATTGTCTAATAAGAAATTAGTTTAACTAAAGTTCTGCAATAAACTTTCGTGGATAATCTATTGTTCTTCTAATAAACTTGACTGCTCAAGAGGGCATTGATGAATGTAACCAGTACTTGCTCAGAGTTTTCGTAATAGAAGATAAAAGTAAATTTTGCTTGTCAGTTACATTAAAATTAGTTTATGGAAGACTTTTTGATTGGGAAGTTCAACTGGTCCTTTATATAAGATTGTAATCGACTAGGGGTTGATTCCAAAAAACCCACATTCAGCTACACCATGAACAATCACTCAACTACAGGATTGTCATTGATGAACATAAGATTTCCAAAGTCCATGGAAATTATATAATGATTTTGGAAGCAACTATGTGTAATTGATGCAAAAAAAATTACCTAGTTGTTTTGAGTAACTAGTTACATAAGATTGTAATTGTTATTTTTTATTCTCTCTGTGAAATGTTCACTATTATACCACTATCTCATTCTCTCTGAATTTGAATTGATTACAAACTCTAGAGTGCTTTGGCATTCAAAGGATGTGCATATTTAAATGTTGTTCCAATCAACTAGACAGGTCAATTGTGATGAAAATAGTCCAATTTATACATTGGAATCAAAACTTTGAATGTAGTCCATTCAAGGCACTTAATGAAAATCTTCATTGGATACACAATGCTCGATGTTACTATTGATCAAAAGTCTCATGTAATTGTCACTCCCCTTAGTTGTCTATAGGTCATTTTAGATAGTAGTTATATTTTGTTAACTAAATCATATTTTTGCCTACAATAATTTTATGGTGCTCGATAAGAATACAGTAATTTTTTGGAAATGTTTGAACTTAATTTTTCTTAAATATCTTTTCTCGTGAGAAATTATTTTATATAAATAAAGACATCTAGTCACTAGTATTTACCTTCTCATTTGTAATTGTAATTTGTTTGTTTTTGTCCTTGAAGAAGTCATTTGTATCATAGTTGAAAAACTCAAACTCAACAATAACTTGGCTGGCCCAATTTTAAAAAAAGCTTAGACTTGACAAAAATTCAAGGAAAAACTTGGCAAATTTTCTGAATATTAAAACATACATAAATTTGTAAAAATATTCTTTAAAAAATACTTATTTCTAAGTTAGGGAACCTTATGTGGCTCTGTATTTTTCCCTTTACACTTCTCTGCATTTAATTCCCCTACCCTTTTTCTGTTATGCTTTTTAACCTTGTGCTGCTCTATGTGTATTTCTATTGCATTGCTTTGTAATTATTTCCTCTACATTGCTCTGTATTTATTTCCCTTTCCCTATCCTGATCTGTTTCTTTTCCCAACCTATATTTACATTTGTACAATTTTATCAGTTAACTATACTAATATGTGGTCAAATGCAGGGATCCACCTTCCAAGAAATGATGGTTTCTAGCCAGAAGACATCTCACTTGGCACTCAAAGCCCTAGGCCTACCAAGTGCCTTGAATGGATCTCTGAATATGCAACCGGAACTTACTTTGGCTTCTGAAAAAGATAAGAATACTATAAACTCCTTAGATTCTCTTCTTGTGCAACTAGTAGTTATATTTTGTTTATTGATGTATAAAGTCACTATGAAGTCAATAATGTACTTCATGATGTAATAGACATAAGGAGTTTATAATCCATGGCCTTGATTCATATCTCAAGTCTAGTTTTTCTCTCTCATCTTTGATTTGATAATGCATATTTTGATTCCCTGCTCATATTTTTTCTTCTTCTTTTCAAATTTAAATTGTCATTGCATATGTCCTTTCTTCCTAAATGGAGATCCTATTTAAATTTTGTTGATAGAATGGTAGTATTCAAAAGGAAGAGCGTGGATTCATCAAACAAAAATTGAAATACACAGAAATGCTGCACTTTAGCTATGGTTGAATTTTGTATGCTATTTGTTGTCAATTCTCAAGATGAAATTGAAAATAATAAAATTTGTGATTAAGTTAATGTTTTAAATACCCCTCTTCTTTCTTCTTGAAGCCCAAGTATATTCCCCACTCATATAGGCTTAGTTTCACACTGCCATAGATTTCTAGTAGTAACTTGGACAAAAAGGAGTGATACTCAATGATCACATTACTCTTGAAATGTTTTGCATCCTGCCATGGAAACACTTTTATAATTTTATTTGTTCTAAAAAAGGGTGAATATCTAGGCAATCAAAAAGTTTTGTATTGGCAACATGGGTGTTTTTTGAAGGTCCCAACATACTCTAGCTTTTTTCCTTCCCTCATGATGCATTAAGAAAAGCATGAATGGATGTCTATGGTATAACTGTAAGCCAAACTTGTCTGAAGGTTGTTTAAGACATCTAGGAATTAGGATTTGATACTTGCTATCTTATAGGTGTAGCAATTGGATCCTTCTGAGATCACATAGCCAGTGGTCCTTCAATTTGGAAATTTTCATTCAGTGTAGCTGTATTAGGCCCCTTGATCAACTTGTTTTGACAAGAACACACATTTTTTTCTCTTAACACTTTCTAAAGGAACTTACTATAGAGTTTTTTTTTCAACCTTGCCTACAGGTCCTTATAGGCAAGGAAATCACAGTTACCATGCATAGATAAGCATCACCAAGTGACCATTTTTGGCATACTTTTTGTTACTACTGTTCATACCTACTGTGAACTAATGGAATTCTAAATTAAAAGTGGTCACTCATATATAAAGCCTTGTTACATTTTGATAGTTAAAAGGGAATTCGTTTACTATGTTTGCTTCATAAACAGTCCCTTAGTCACATGGTCATGCTAAATAACTTAAAGAAACATATGCATGTACCAATCTTAAGTAAGGACTGAACACAATTAGAGCTTCATAGTTTACACAAGTACCAACAATAATGATGCAAGTAATGGTCTTAAGGCTTTGACAGGAAGCGTTTGTTTTGTAAACTTATAATCTATCAAGTAGTAATTGTTTCCTCACAAATTATGTATTTTGTGAGGAAACAATACTACTTAACAGATATTCTTTATTGTGTGTTTAGTGCAATATTACTTTGCAACAATGATACTAGGTGTTTGCTGTTAAAGTTTTGATTTGACAATTTGGTTGGTCTCAATGTGTTTGAATCCAAATTCACATCAGTACATTAGTACCTCTTATAAATGTCATTATAGAGGCCATACCACTAGTGGTTGTGATGCGGATCCAAACACCCTGACCTGCATTCCCCCTTATATGTCTACGTTTTGCTTGCCTATCGGCAAGACTGTGCACCATCTATCAATAAAAATGTCCTTTCCTCCGATTGCATTCCCTGTGTCAACGTATGCAATCTTCATTGGTTACCTATCGGCAATGTATGAACTTGCAGAACTCTCTATGGTTGAACCTCTGAACCACTTAATCCATTGAGTCATGACTATCAGTTCAATACACTCCCATCGCTTTGATTAAATGTTGTCGACAGTTATCTGTTGAACCGCTAAACTTCTCTCCACCTTGTTGAACTGGCGCCTCAAATGAACCTTCGTTGAACTGCTGAAATCAATGAACCGTTGAACCATTGAACTTGATGAACCGTTGAACCGGATCAACCATCAGTTCAACTATTAATACTTCTCCTATCGCCAACCCAAAATTCCTTTTGGCCGTTGCACCACTGTTCGATGAACCAACGACACCCGTTGAACCAGTTCAAAGGTTCAACCAAATACTTTCCATCATCTCAATACTTAGACTATTGGCCCCAACAAGCCGATCACTTCCCCATTGAACCAATGAACTTTTGAACCTCTAAAATGGGTTCAATCATCAGGAAACTTAAGTTGTCACTTTGAATGGGAAATACTTAACCCTTCATTGGCCAATGCGATCTACAAACAACTGCATATTTGAAGGAACAATGTGGAGTTCGCCGATCTACCCTGCTAAGACCCTCACGATTTCACCAAAATGTCTCTCCTGCAAACATACGGACTTTTCTACCTTTGCCAACCTAGCACATGAAGATGCTAGGGTTCATCGAAGCATGCTGTAATTGATCCTGCGAGCATAAAATGGACAAACACAAAATAGAAAACCTAAACTACTATGTATAACCATTCCACTGATTACGAAGTAATCCAACCTGTGGAATGGATTAAAAGCCCATCTCGACTGCAAACTAGAAAATTGATTACACCAGTAAATCAAGTACCAAGAAAATAACAAAACCAAGATCTCTTTATTGTGCTTTCTGAGATGAATACAAATGTCTGATTTCATAGTTGAACAATTATAATTCACTATCACTGCTCTGATCTATCTCTCTCAAAACCAATCTCAATAACAATATCTCAAATTGATTAGACTTAGGGTATTTAACTACTTGCTTTCAGTAGTACTAGCATGATTCCCAATGGCTGGGAGATAATTTCAAGCGGCTGGGAGATCACAACCGACTAACAACCTCTAACTGCCTAACAACCTTTGAGATTATAGCTTGACAAATGTCTTTAGGACTTACAACATAAACCTAAATACAAACCAAATTAACATGCATTGGTCAAACAGACCTTATTACATTGAATGGTCAGCTTAGGACCTTATTGGAAACATTAAAATGAAAACTAAATAGTTAAATGCCTCATGGAGGCCACTATGGATTAGGTGCTCCTGCATCATACACCCCACCACAAAAAGAACTCATGCCCCATGGGTTAATGCTTGGTTGTATTCCACCTTTACTCTTTACTGTATCATGTCTTCCCCATGGTCTCTGAACTACAACCTGCTTCCATGGAGTCAAAAACTCATGCCCAACACTGTAGGCTCTACTCACACCTTTCTTTCTTACTGTCATCTCTATCCGAACATCTGCATTGGGAACCTTATTTACTGCAATGGCAGAATGTATTTGCCTTTCAACTCTTAGAGGACAAACAATAGTCCCTACTATGATTGCATCCTTGTCTTTCCAATCAGCTTGTGGCTGTGTACAAACCTGCTCCTTGACCTTCTACTGATCCACTAGATCTCTGTTAGTCAGAATTAAAATCTTCTTCAAACTATGATCTCCAGCAATCCCATTCCTTGAGATATCATCAACTGTCATTGTCTCTGCTTCATGCATCTTCACAAACTCTTGCTTTCCTACCAAAATGATTTTGGCTGCCTGCTTTGCTTCAACATCCTCCTGCAATGGTTGCATCACAAAAGTTCTCCCATCCTTCTTGAAGGTATAGGTGTTAGCATATCCATCATACAATGTCTCATATCAAATTGTCGTGGCCTACCTAAAAGTAGGTGACAGCATTCCATGGGCAAAATATCACACAAAACCCTATCCTGATATTCCCCAATCTGAAAATCAACATATGCTTGTTCATATACTAAAAGTGATTGACTATCACTTACCCAAGATGCTTTGTAAGGATTTTGATGAGGAATCCTTTCCAGTTTCAGTTTATCCACCATTTCCTAAGATACCATGTTATCTGTTGAACCAGAATCTATTACTACTTTACATACCTTACCTCTACATTTACATGTAGTCTTGAACAAGTTCTTCCTTTGGCTCAAATCTATCTTCTTAGATGTTTGCAACACTGTCCTTCTGATCATCAAATTTTCTCCCACTTCTGATTTCAAATTTACTTCAGGAGTTGTCATACTCCCTACGTCCTCTTGCACAATTTGAACTCTCTATTCACTTCTTCTTTCATTACCACTTGAAGTAGCACCAAACTTTTCAGGACACTTGAAGGATGGATGACTAAACTCACCACAAGTATAGCACTTTCCTAAAAATGTATTAGAACCTCTTCCACCTCCAAATCTCCCTCTTGTACCTTTCCATCCACCCCTAAAATCAGATTGTTCCTGTCCTTTACCAGTCTCTTCTTGATCCTCATTGACTTGTCTTGGTGTAGGGGCTGATCCTCTCCCCCTTATATTGTTGCCTCTTCCTCTCATGGGCTTGTCCTGTCTTCTCTTCATCTTCTCCTCAATCCTGATTGCCATTTGATAACAGTCTTCTACACTCCTAGGGTTAGCCAAAAATAATTCATCCTGTATGTTCAATCTCAAACTAGCCAAATATCTAACAACCTTTTCAACCTCATTCTCATGATGACCAGACCTCATACTCAATTTATAAAATTCCTCAGTATATGCTTTCACATCCATTTCCTTTTTCCTTAAAAATTGGAGCTTCTTGAACATTTGAATTTCATAATCCTTAGGCAAGAATTTACCTTTGATTCTTGCTACCATCTTGTCCCATGAAGAAATCTTTGACTTACCTTGCTTCCTCCTTTCTGATTGTACATAATCCTACCATACCAAAGCATGACCTCCTAATTTGGTCTTTGCAATCTTTACCTTCTGCTCCTCAGGAACCTCCTCACATTCAAAATGATTATCTAATGCAGCAATCCAATCAAGTAACTCTTCCTCATTCAAACTTCCAGTGTACCTTGGAACATCAATCTTTACCTTAGGTTTGTCTTTCTGAACTACCCTTAATAGTTTTGCAAATCTCTGATCTTCAAGATTCAAATCTTCATCTACCTCTTCATACTCTACATCATCATCTTCTTTTTCTAATTCACTATCTTCCACTTCTCTTCTTTTGTTTGTCTCCAAGGCTGCAAGCCTGGCTTGAAGTGCCTCTGTAAGCTCTTTCATCTTCCTCATCTCTTTAGCATGTTTTTCCTTCATCTCCTGCAATTCTCTAGTAGTAGCATTACCTTTCAGAGGCATCTTGTCAACCCCTCAATCCTTCTACTTCCGCCTTCTCAGTGACAGAATCAACACACAACAGCCCAGACCTTTTGCTGAGCTCTGATACCAATATGATGCAGAGCCAAACACCCTGACCCACATTCCCCCTTATATGTCTATGTTTTGCTTGCCTATCGACAAGACTGTGCACCATCTATCAATAAAAATGTCCTTTCTGCCAATCGCATTCCCTGTGTAGACGTATGCACTCTTCATTGGTTTCCTATTGGCAACGTATGAACTTGTAGAACTCTCTGTGGTTGAACCTCTGAACCACTGAACCCATTGAGCCGCGACTATCGGTTCAATACACTCCCATCGCTTTGATTAAATGCTGTTGGCAATTATCTATTGAACCGCTGAACTTCTCTCCACCTTGTTGAACTGATGCCTCGAATGAACCTTCGCTGAACCGCTGAACTCGATGAACCATTGAGCCGTTGAACTTGATGAACCGTTGAACTGGTTCAACTATCGATACTTCTCCTATCGCCAACCTGAAATTCTTTTCGATCGTTGCACCACTATTCAATGAACCAACGACACCCGTTGAACCTTTGAACCCTTTGAACCATTGAACTAGTTCAAAGGTTCAACCAAATACTTTCTATCATCTCGATACTTAGACTATTGGCCCCAACAAGCTGATCACTTCTCCATTGAACCAATGAACTTTTGAACCTCTGAAATGGATTCAATCACCCAGAAACTTAAGCTATCACTTCGAATGGGCAATACTTAACCCTTCATTGCCCAATGCGATCTACAAACAACTGCATATCCGAAGGAACAATGCGGAGTTCGCTGATCTACCATGCTAAGACCCTTGTGACTTCACCAAACTGTCTCTCCTGCAAACATACGGACTTTTCTACCTTTGCCAACCTAGCACATGAAGATGCTAGGGTTTATCGAAGCATGTTGTAACTGATCCTACGAGCATAAAATGGACAAACACAAAATAGAAAACCTAAACTACTATGTACAACCATTCCACCAATTACGAAGTAATCCAACTGGTGGAATGGATTAAAAACCCATCTCGACTGCAAACCGAAAAATTGATTACACCAGTAAATCAAGTGCCAAGAAAATAACAAAACCAGGATCTCTTTATTATGCTTTCAGAGATGAATACAAATGTCTGATTTCATAGTTGAACAATTATAATTCACTATCACTGCTCTGATCTATCTCTCTCAAAACTAATCTCAATAACAATATCTCAAATCAATCAGACTTAGGGTATTTAACTACTTGCTTTTAGTAGTACTAACATGATTCCCAGTGGCTGGGAGACAATTCCAAGTGGCTGGGAGATCACAACCGACTAACAACCTCTAACTGCCTAACAACCTTTGAGATTATAGCTCAACAAATGTCCTTAGTACTTACAACATAAACCTAAATACAAACTAAATTAACATGCATTGGTCAAACAAACCTTATTACGTTGAATGGTCAGCTTAGGACCTTATTGGAAACATCAAAATGAACATTAAATAGTTAAATGCCTCATGGAGGCCATTGTGGATTGGGTGCTCCTGCATCAGGTTGTTCCTCAATCTTGTTTCATAAACTATATTTCAGAACAAATATAGCCTCCACACTCTGTCCAACTAGTTGAATTTTGAAAAAAATTATAAACAACTTGCTTTGCAAGATAACATCAGAAGCTTCTCAGGGTTACACTATGTTCTACAAAAACATCCTAATCCTGACAATATCATAGTTGTTTAATGCACTTACTATGATATTATTCATGTTCTTGATCATTTCCAACATGCAGGCAACTGATAGGCATTTTATGGACAGATAGCCACATCGTACACTCAATAGCATGTGAACCAAATAGACTCCTTGATTTACTTGATCAAGTTTTCATTTCCTCCATTACAACCCCATAAACCAAGACAAAGAGATAGCTTAAAAATTGTAAGCAAGTACTTTGTTGTACTCAACACTTTATGGCATTGCCAAGGGTTATCTCAACTGGCACCCTTTAGAAGATGGCTATTAAACTTCCATAATGTGGTTTTGGTCACCACCAAAATATCATAGGATGACTCTTTCCTTGTAAAGCCATAGCTTTTCCTTTCAATTCCAACTTAAGCTATTACTCAGTACTTCATCAATAGCAATATTAATCATCTTTAGAGTTAGAATCATTCCATCTCATATGTTTAGGAAGCTTACCCTATTTTGAAGATTGTAAGTTCAGGGAAGGAATGACCATAATAGTATGACTTAGAGTGAATATGACACTATTCCAAAGATTGTAATTTCATAGAAGGCATGGCGATAATAATATGCCTTTTCATTTTATCAGTCCTCCATTCATTGCTTAGCCTATGAATTCTATTGGTCCTCCTTTCATTTGCTAAGTTTGTACTTGAATTATGACAGCTTATTGTTCCATTATATTCATCAAATAAACTAACTAGATAATGCATTAATCTAGGTAGTGCATGAAGATTACAGCTATAGATAGCCATTCCATCATAAGTGAAGGAAGCACTTATATTTTCTATAAAATTGACTCCCATTATCTGCAAAGCGACAAAAATGGTATTTTAAAATAAGAAAATAATACAAAAGCTAAACAATCTCTTTCTACATATAAAAAATCAAATCTTTTTTAATTTCTTTGTTCAGACTAAATACCCAAAAGAAGATCAACCAGCCAACAAAGCTTAATGGACTCAAAACAACTACCTTTTTTGAACGTTGACTAAAATGTGTGAGGACAACATGCTTAGCACCCATTTGCAAGCTACTTTGGAGCATAAACTAGCATTTTGAGACAAAGGCACAGACACTGCAATCTCTGGCTACTAGAATGCATCTAAAGATTTCATATAGGCATTCATCAGGAAGCATCACCTACCTCCACTCCAATTGCTGCGCAACAAACAAAAACAAAAATTTTCTTGCACACTATGGTAGGAACTTCACTGCTCTGTAGCTCTTGTTAGCGATGGCATCAAGCTAAATTATAGTTAGAATTATAGTGCAATAAAGAATCTAAAGAAGAATATAAGCGCACCTGTTGTGTATAATCATCTCAAGAAGCTTTATTTGTCTTTGACCTATGCTTTGATCATTGCTTTGGCGGTGGTGGTTTACATGCACCTTCTTTGGAACATTGGCGACATTCTCACAATGCTTGGAACCATTCTCACCAATATTCAAACCAACGAAGAAGTGGCCAGTGAGCTTGTAAGCTTCTAACCCTATTTTACATTTATCATTGTAGCCTATTTAAATGTGAATCATGGGGCTGATGCGGCAATTTCTATGGATATCTATTTAGTTTGAAGTGTAGGATTAAATTGTTCTTTTTTGACCCATTGATTTTAGAGTTCTTTTCGGGTTTAGGGTGATTGCCGATGAATAATAGGGCCAATGGTAGCATGTAAACCATAAATTTTGATATGTAACCTTTGTATCTTGTCAATTTATTCATTTTAGGCTAAATTTTGAGAGGTATGGTAATTAAGAGGAAAGTATAAGGTTAACACTATTGCATGGGTATGGAAATGGAAGTTTTTATAGTAGAAATTGATTTAAAGCCTTGGTAGGTAATAGAGACCTATTTTAGGGTAAATTTGAGAGGCATCCAAGGTTTACAGAGTTACGTATCTTTGGAAATGACAACATATCAAGTTTAAACCAAACACTGTTGCCCGTGTTCAGAACTGGTAGTGTAAAATCACAAAATTGTGAGTTGTATCCTTTGCAACTAGCAAGTTTATCTTGATTTGCAGTTGTAATTTGATTTATAACCATTGCATATCTATTTTAGGGTATTTTTGGTTAGTATTGCATTTTCCTTTCTCTTGTTGGTTTCTACATTTAATTTGGCATACATTAATGAGAACAACACTATTTTTCCATTCAATTTTCTTTTTACCCTCAAAGTCTACCGTTGGGTTATTCCTGGCATGCTAGCAAGCAAGACAATCAAGATCTATTGTTGTTCTTACTCCTCCACATAGGTATTTTCAATTTCATTCTCTATTTCTTCTGTTTCTTCATGATCATGTATGGCCATCTCCCCAGTTTTTCTTTTAGCAACTCAATCATGTGCATCCTTTCGAGGATCTTACATTTTGTCACTTGGACTAAATATCTTTGTAGCTAAAGCAAACCCATTTTGAGCAAGTAGGCAAGTAAAAGACTAATTATATTTTGATCAGAGTCAGTTGGGCTAATTCTAAATAAATTGTATATGGTAATTATTGGTTCATCCCATTACCAATAGTGCAAACCATGAAGATAGAAACCTACATATCTAAGTACCCAAAGCTATGATTTATTTGGACTATTATGATATTGTTGATGCAGGGAGACAAGGAATATAGATGTGGTTTTTTTGAGAGCCTAGGTGTGCATGGACTTGAAAAGTTACAAACTTTGAAAATCTTCATGGGGGGGGGGGTTTAAACAAGAAACTAGGATTCTAGAAATACAAAATTAGATACATTTGAACCTATCAAATTATCCCTCCTTTAAATTCTTGTGCAATATGAGGATTAACTTCATACAAATTCTTAAACTCATCATATCCTTCTACTTCAACTCTCATTTTTATCATGAAATTTGGTCTCCTAGTTAATGCATTTACAATTTTTTTGAATCAGCACTCCTAATATGTTAATAAAAAAATAGAATTACAAAAATTGTACCAATCTCACACCTTTGATTCAAGTGACCTTCACTTTTCAAATATTACAATAGTTGATGGTTTGCAGATAACACAAATTCTTCAATCAATCGAAAATCTCTATATTTGTTTAGTGATTGCATTGTGTTGTAAAATTCTTATCATATTTTGTATATTTGAGTATGGTTTAGGTGCAGTTTTTTGTTACTCATGCTATAATTAATTTAAATCCATATATTTTAGGTTATTCTACGTCAACAATTCATAATCAATTTCTATGTAAGTTTTAATCGAATCTTCATTTTTTTTTTAATTGCTCAAGCTATATTTTAGAATAATTTTATGGTTTTATTGGGATACATGTTTTCATATATTTCAACAGCTATTTATGTAATGATCTTAACTAGCATCCACACACTTTTCTTTGTAGCTTTCTATTAGGCTATTTTCTTGGTGTCTATATGAAATGGCAGACCAAGTATTTATGTTGTTTTTTGGTACTTGTAGTATAATTTTAATGAAATGAAACACTAACCTAGGATTTAATAGGTAGCATATAGAGTTTAAATATTTCATATCATTTTTATGATCGAAAGATTGGATTAGTTAGTGATGAAAAAACATATGTTTTGGAGTAATTTACATGAATTATGAAACTCCTTTGTGACATCAATAAAGTCATTTCAACCCCTATCATGCCCTTTAGTACATCTAGTATTATGCCAACGGTAAGATTTGATCTAGATTCTTGTGCATTTAATTAACTTATTTCACCTTTTATATTTTGTTAATATTTGTGTTTTTGCCACAGGGCATTTCTAGAGTAAGTCCACTGAGAATGCATCTTGTTAGCATGCAAGATCTGATTATGCATGCCATCTGATACACCCAATGTTATGCCAAAGGTAAGATTCAATCATATGTTTGTGTGGGTTTGATTATGTTATTTCCCATATTATACCACTTTAATATTCATATTTCCCATATTATTTCCCATATTATAACAGTCCTTTTGTGATGAAATGTCTTCTGACATCAAACCAGCAATCAACCTCCTAAAGTCCCTATGCATGTAGTGTCAAATTCAACAAACTTATCAATCATTTGAAATTAGATTACCCTCATGGTCATAGCCATTTGCTTCAGTCATTACCATATGTAGTTTCTTTGACATCTTTTGCAAATAAATCTAGGTCTAGGAAAACATCTATTGGGGATGATGAACTAGCACTATGGATTCCCCAAAATTGCATTCTTGTTCTCATTGGCACATTGATGACTGCATAATCTTGAACTTCATGGTCACTTTCCTTTCTTAGCAATCTCCCTCTATCCTCTGGAACCTCTTTAACGATATTTATGGTTGTCCTTTCTTCATAAAGTAGGACATTGTCTCCTTATTGCCACAACAGACTTGTGTACTGCTATTTGTTTATCTTCTTCAAATTTGTAGTTACCATGGCACATGCAACTGTCTTTGGTTTGACCAAAAGGACCGTCACCCTTTTTGCTTAACTGTTTTCTCAATAGTGCCAAACCATTCACTATCTTCAGGTTCATTTTTTGCATTCTTTTGTCTCAATCCTTTGTAACATGTTTCATCTGCCATTTAAAGTCATCATCCATTTGTTTTATCTTCCTACTTCTCATATTCCTCTTTCCTTATTTCCATGGCATCTTGATTATTGTCCTCTGATTGGACTATGATCTCATGCGTAAACCTAATGATTCCTCATGATGATTGTCCTATGGTTTCCCAAACTCACTCTCTTCTAATCACCATCATCCTTGCATATTTTAGGAAACTCAAGACCATATGATTTCCATATGCATGCCCTCTTGTTATCACTAACACTGTTGTCTTCTAGACCATGACAGTCTCATTGTTCCTGTGTTAGGTTGCTTGACTGTCCTTCCACTCTACTTCACAAGACATCACCAATATGCAGGGGTAATATGCCCTACCTACTAATAAGAATGCCTTTTAACCTCATGAGCTTGAACAAACAACATGATGACTATCTTTTAATGCCTTGCAAACACTTACTCAATGCATACAATAATTTATTGAAATGAAAAGTTGAATGGTCTCTTAAATCTTGATACTACTGTTATTGCATTTGTCAAAACAAGATTAAGCATATTCTACTCTGGGTTTTTCCATAATGAAGTCTTCCAATATATTTAATATATCATTTTACCTTTAACAATACTCATTCATATATTGAAATTAGTAGAATGTTCAATAAATCCTTAAGCAAGGTCTTCTCCTTGTTTATGGACTGAGTACTTTTCTTTTAAAACCTTGTCCCACATGACACACTTGTAGCAACTTTGCTACCTTTGGCAAATGTTAACTATCCTCATGTCCTCACCAACCTTGTTGTGCATATTGTCCATGTCAAACAGTTATGGGACTATCATTTGATAATGTTCTTTCTTCTACATGATAGAGCTCTTGTGTTGATATTGTCCTCCCTCATTCATAGCATCTCTTGACTCAAGATCACTGTCCGTTCTGCAAAAGACTATCATTTTCTTTTATCTATCTTTAGATTCCTCCTTCATGGTGAACACTACCTACTAATATCTCAATAATGAGTAGCAAATAATTGGAACTGCACTATCTAGAAAGGTTGTTGTATCTCCACCAATGTCTACATTTAACCCTCCATTCGACCCCAAACCTTTAAGATTCTTGATGTTTAACAGACTTTTGACACATTTTATTAATGGACTGCCTTCTACATCTTGACTATCCCTTGATTACTTTATTACTGTCATGATACTATGACTGTCTTGTTAAGAAAAATGCTTTAGTTGCTGCCTTGAGTATAAATATGGAATCTACGACATGAGGAAAAGTGAAATCTCAATTACAATAATTGGACTGTCATACTTTTAGATTGCAGCAATTGAGATACTCAATCCACTGACAAGACTTGCAATACCCCAAACATTCTCCTCTAAATTATCCCACTATTTTTCTATGTAATCCATCATATTTGATCCATAACATTCATGACACTCTAATCTTGAACAGTCATCTATATATAAGTTTGTCATTTCTTATGATACCAAGGATGGTTATCATCTTATGATTTGTCTTTAGCATTGTCTAGCCTCTGGTCTCTTTCATCTTTTATCTCTGATTTAACTCTTTGTCCAATTTTTGTTTTCTTTGTGGTTGTTCAAACTGTATGGTGCAACAAAAACCATCTTCAATGACATAGTCATGACACAAACTTTGAAGTCCCAATCATAAGAGAATGTTTGAACTATCTGCACTTTGCTTGTAAACTCTTGTTATGTTGTTATTGTCGCAGTTAATAGGCACTTCCTTTGAAGCCTAGCCTAATGTTGACTTGAAGATTACTACCATAACAAACCTATAGGTTTCTCAAACTACACGGGATTTGGGCTTCTTTTGTGTCATCAACAATATCTATGAGTTCTTATACACTCAAGATGTGGCCTAAAGTTTGTATGAGATTCATCTTATGCCAGCCTTGAAAATACCTCACACATAACCTCTTAACACTTCAGCAAAGACTAAGTCCTTAACAATATAAGCCATTTTAGGCATACCTGGTAGAATAAACAAAGAAGAAAGCTAGGTCTTGTAACGTGGATTAATGTTGGTGAAAAACCTTTGAAATTCTCCATATTCCATTTGCAACATGCCTGAAAACCCTGGATCCCTACAACGTGCCATATCTTGTAGAAAACTCTGCAACGATCTTCATGAAATGTGGAGAGTTTCCATGAAACAAATGATGGTCTTGCGCCAAGTCAAGATATCTTAATCTCATCAATGCAATCAATAGAAACCCTAAACTCAAGCTACGTATGCATAGCTAAAAGAACTCCTTCTGGCGCGCAAATAACTTGGTCAAAGTTTCTTTTTGATTTTTTTTACCCTTTGCTTAAATTTTTCAATACAAGCTTTTACTTTTGCACTTAGATTATAATTTTATGTCAAAAATTATAATGATTGCCTTAAAATAAAAGGTTTGCAACAATCATAATAGCATTTGGAAATCCTTGTTTTAATAAGGAAATTATTCTAGATATTGCACGGAAATACATTCATTCTAAATGAGACAATTTAAGATCAAAGCTGGCAAAAGACTTGAGATATCCACGTCCATATTGGATCACAAACCAAGTGACATGGGATCAAGTTATGAAAGATGCCAAATTTAAGAGGAAGGCCCACAATAATCCAAACTATATAGGTCATCTGCACGAGGAGGATCTAAAAGACACCTTTGAGATACAACAAAAGCAACCCAAGCTAGGGTGTCAAGTATTGGATCCCATAAATTAGGATCTGGTGGGTACAATAGCATTCATGGTGTCTTGGTAAGTGAATATTTTCATCTACTGTATTCTCTATTCCATAAAAAAGGTCATGACAAACTTGTGAGTTAATTGTATCTTATGAGTCATTATACCTTATAAATTTGGTTATATTTGTTTATGTAGGTTCACCAATTTCAAAAGGAATATTCAAAGGAAGACCTAAAATATGCTTTACTACATGGTTCCTAAGGCCTTCGATAACATATGATAGATCGAGGGGAGAAATTAGTCATTGGTCATGAATCTGAGGTAAGTTCTTTGCGTGATGGGCTATAATAAAATTTCATATTTTGCCTTCATTTCCATTGCAAAGCAAAGGATATAGATATTAATCTAGACAGATACACCTAGAATGACAATAGTTTCTTTTTTGCATAGAGAAATGAAAGAAGCAAAGCTAAAACTCTGATATGAGTTGCTACAAGATTAATAACTATTAGTTTACATAGAGAAAAGTATAGATTTTCATGGTTTATTAAATTCTATGCTTTGAAGCAAGCAAATAAGGTTTGATATGTTATTTAATGAGTTAAATTGTGTTGTGTATAGGAAGCCCAACAATCAAACTCATCAAGTAGTGAGCATGAAGAGGAGCTAGTGGAACATGATGAATTGTTTGTTGCACAATGAAATTTGATTGTCATTCCTGAACATTGGTAGGAAACCATCCTTGAATTTCAGCAAGTGGGAGACTAGAATAATGAGGAGGGTGTTCATTGTGATGAACAATCACTACCGACAATTAGAATAGTGCCTCATAAAAAGAGGACACAAAGGAAGAGGATGGCTAGAAACAAATGAACAAAAGACATATTTGCTTCTTATGTTTGGGAAATTAGTGTCAATATTCAATAATGATTATGCCATATCCATGGTATGTTTTTTTTGTTGTGGAGAAACTCCCACGTCATTTTGTAAGATACAGAACATTGGAAATAATTACAATTAATATGGTATTTCTCACTGTTATCTTCAATTGTGAATTTACTTTTTCTTTTCGTAAATTTGCCTGAGAAAGAGCAATAGCAGCTGGTTCTAAGGGTTGACTTTCTATTTGAGCCTCTTTACCTTTGTTGATCTTCCGCCTTTTTGGAATCTATTTATTTGAGTTCTCCCACATAGTGTTCATTTTTTCTCTTGTAAAGGTAGATTGATGGTACGTATAACCATGGCTCCCTTCTATTACCATTTCCCTTCTACAACTTTGTCCATCTGAGATCTTCTTTATTGTTTCCTGAGCTTTAGATTGCAAAAGAGGTGGTACAATTGGCAGAGTTGTGCTATTATCTGGTTAGACCCGCTTAACTTCTTTATTTTGTGTAGAATGTCTCTCTGCACTTAATGCAAGCACAATGATTCTCTGCCTATCCCCAACTTTCCTTTTCTTTGTCAGATTGTCTTTCAAGCCTATATGTTCAACTAGGTTCTTATATATGCTACAGAAATTGGGATCCTGGGAAGCAACAATCTGGAAGTCTCCATGTTGAGGGCCTTTTTCAGCCTGTTGACTTGCAATTATTTAGGAGCTTTACTCGAACAATAATGTTAAATTTTCTTTTCTATGTATGACTAGAGTTCAAACTTGCTCTGATCAAAGCACTCTCGAGATAGTGTAGTCTGTGTATCTAACTTGTTTCCTTGAGCAAAGCTTAAAATAACAAGTGATCTTAAAGGCCGTTGCTTGTCTTTAATCCCAAGTGTTGTCTCTAAAGAGACAAAAGTGAAATTGTCTCTAAAGAGACAACTACTTCTGTTTCATATTGTCTTTAGAGACAATTTTTTAAGACAATAATCTGAGACACTCGCTTAAAGACAAGATTTAAGACAATACACAATTTTTTTGTCTCAAGTTAAAACAATTTACTCAAAAATTGTCTGTGTCTTAAACCCCCCTCTATGTAGTAGTGCAGTGATCATGTTGGTAGCTCTGTTAATGGTGTTATTCTTCTTTATCTTTTGTATATGGTCTGTTTGTCTTGAACGGGCTTTTTTATGTCAGCTGCTATGTTTTAGTTCTGTAGGTTTGCTGATGGTGATATCATATTTTGTAATATTTAAGCAATTTAGATGCGAGTTATTGTACATAGTGTCGGTTGCGGGCCCCTCTCAACCTTGAGAATATGCTCAATGCCCATGCCCACGTCGGCATGTGACCACTTGATGCCCACATATTTTATTAAATACTTTCCCCTCACCGCCAAAAGAAAAGCTTCCCTACATACAGAGGGCAGCACTAGCCCCGTGGAGATATGGTCACATGAACCGGCTTCTCACTAAATGTTTATTTATTTGATGAAAATATTGAGTTGTTATTGGTCAAAATTGTTTAAGAATAGCCAAGCTATTGGCATGCCAACCGTTTGCCAGGTGAACCAAAACAAAAAAATAGAAACGAAAAAACGGCCAGACAAATCCCGAAAAAGGCAACGACCATCTGCCCACTGATGTGCGTAAATTTGAACCGTTGATCCATCGAGCGGAATCCTCCATCTCAGATAGAAAACGCCTTCGTAGCAGTGAATGAGATAAGACATTAAATTCAATCCTTAAATGGGCAAATCCCTTACCGACAGCTTGGAGTGCCTTCATTATTGCAGAATACAGAATCATGTCATTTGAAAGGGAAGTAAAACGCTTGGGGAGATATGATTTATGATTTTAATGATTTCATCTTATAAACTATGTGATGGATGACCTAAAACTTCCCTTTAATCCACTTAAATGCCAAACCCAAATAAGTTAAATGAACATCCCCAAATGACAGTGAAAAGATGAAATGAAATGACAAAACATGACCTGTTTCCCGGTGATATTTCCAGTTTTCCGGTGATATTTTCCAGTTTCCGGGCGTGAGACAACAAAGAATGAAATTTACCTGTAGAACAGTTAATATGCATGGGAATGGTGCGTGGAAGTTGTGTCGGTGGAGAGGAGAATGGAGTCCACGCATCCCAGAAATTAAAGCAAATCAATATAAAAAAGTGTCCAGATCTCATAACAAATTCTGTACCTAACAAATTTAAACAATTTTACAGCATTCGGGAGATTCTCACCCTGCCAAATCAGTAATGAAAGAAATGATGGCTTTTATTCTCCCTTAAGCTATCACATTCACTGTAAGTGGCATAATTATTTAAATTTTATCCTGTCATGGTCAGTTTTGGCAAAAATAATTTACAAATTCAGCACTCATATAAAAGCCTATTGGCTAATTAATATTAACGTCATCGAATCTCGCATAAGTTACAGTTCTGAATAAAGGTAGCATGAAAATTTTCCAAACTGTGAAATACGGCCTAAAATTAGAAAAAACAGGTACCATCAAATCGATTAAAAAAGTAGTACCTTAAATTGGCTATTAATACTATTTATTTCGCTGTCTTGATGTTTAAGCAGAGCTTCCATGCATTGTGAAGTTTGGAATTCAGATCTATAATCTTAGATAAACTTGCAGGAGGGTTTTTCTTTTACGTGATAATGGAGATTTTTTCTAATCTTCTCAATGATGTCGACGTACAGTGTTTATGGAACACCCACATTTTTATCAAAGCAAGAAACCCACAGTTTTACTTTATGTCTGCATAATTATTTTTATTTAACTAAGTGACTGAAATGATTTTAATGAAATAATTAGTAGAGAGGCATCCTACAGTGGATGATGTTCAAGAATAGTCTAACATTTTCTTTCATATTGATTGGTTGTCTTTATTGCTGACTGGTACCCATTGAATATTACTCTTGGAGTGGGAATAATTATTTTTTTTAATTATTTATGTTGGGGATTGTCTTGTGTGTTGGGACCCACTCTCATTTGCAATTACCTTCAATAAAAATTATCATAAGAAACCATTTCAAGAAAAAAATCCACAAAATAACACCACTTATTATATTAACAAATAATATTTACAATATGATGAGATTTCTTCTATTAATCCTCAACACCAATATATCCTCCCTAGCTACCTATTATATTTTTTACAAAGTTGTGTGTTTGCATATATAGACACAATGCTGATACAACACCACCACATGGTAATACAAAACATGAGTGAACCCATGCACCGAAGTATACACTCTAAAGGGGCTTATGAATTCATATGCCCCAATCAAAGATTGTTCACCCCTAAGAATGTGAAAGACAATAAAGTGTGTAACTCTCCAAATTGCTCATCCCTAAAAATGTGGAAGACAATAAAGAATGTAACTCCCTCTTTTAGAGGGAAATAATAAATAAAGAGTCAATCCCTACAATTAGAAGGTCAGTTCATGTACAATTAGAGACCAAAACAAATAAACCTTCATAAATTGGAGATCAGTGCATGTATTATTATTTATTAAAGGACACAACAGTTTTGAGGCTTGTTTAGATAGCAAAAAGCCGAAGCCTAGAATATTTGTAGAGGTTTGCAGCTTCCTAAAAAAGTGTGCAGCCCAAAAATAGTTTATCTGCAGTTTTATTATAAAAATAGTTTGTGCTAATTTTTTATTCATAAATAAAACAATAAAAGAACTTTAAAAAAACTTCATGCATCTAAAAAAACTCTCCTGCAAACTGCACATGGCAGTGAACTGCATGGCGGTGAGACATCACTTATCAAAAATAACTGCAGCTAGACAGCAGCCCTTATTAAAACAATGTTGAGTTAGCAATTATAATTGCTAATATATGAATGTTTGCCTGGAATATTTTGATTGCTGTAAACGTTAATATTAAAGTAAGCAATATTTTAAACCATTTTACTTTTAAAGAACTCACATCCAAATTGCAATCTAAGATACAAAACACTGTTGATTTTAGAACACTTTTTGAAACTATTAATAAAATATTTCAGTTTACAAATTGATGTTGAGAGACATTCCAAACCATGCTAGATAGTCGAGATATTCTTGTTATGCTGAAGTTTGCCATTAAAATTTAAATTTCCACAGTTGCAATGGAATAAACACGGAACTCATTCTGCCTGATTAGAGTCCATTTCTGGGAAATCACCTCTCCTATGGAAGGATGAAAGAGATAAAATACAGTATTGGGACCATCAAGTCCGTTTATAAAAATCCAATCATTCCACACTGTAGCAAAATAAGCAGACGTAAGCTCATCCGGAAATAATCCTACTCTACTCCACTTGTTTTCCAAGAAATTGTATTTCTTAATGCTTCTCTTTTCCAAGCAATATAGCTGCCCAGAAGCAACTACCAATGGACTGGTTGAATCGTTATATTCCCTAAAATTGTTTATGGTTGTCCATAATCTTGTCTGTGGGTCATAAACTTCTGCATTTGGTTCAATAATGCTGGAAGCAAGAAACTTGCCGTCAATAAAAATAGAGTCGCAGTCCCAGTCAAACTGTACGCTCATCTGAGGAAGGTAAACTGCAGCCTCCGTGAATAATCCTCTGTGATCAATGCTGCTGCCTCCTACAAAGTAAATATGGTCTTGAGTCTGAGAAGAGACTGAGCAGGCAAAAAAGTTATTACCGACAGGCATGCTGGCAGCTCTCTGCCATGTACGAGAACAAATATCATATATCATAACAGCAGTGTTGCTATAGTGACGACGAAGCCCCACTACAACAATTTTTCTTTTTAGGAAGACACACTGAGAATAATCTACATATTTTACTTGAAAATCAGCTGGGATGGGAGGCAGACATTGCCATGAGTCGCTCGAAGGGTCATAAATTTTTATTTCCTTTTCATCATCCGTCTCTGACTTAACTATTGTTAAGATGAGCTTCTGGCAGGTTCCGAATCTCTTTCTTGCTTGATAGAACTCTGGGTTTTCCACTATAGCCTTCCAAGTTTTACAAACAGCTCTTAATTTGTAATGATATTTAAATGTCACTCTCAATAAACACTGTTTGCCGATATCATTTGGCAAATTGGGAAAAATCTCCATTGTCACCCTGGGAGGACACTGGCAAAACCCTCCTACAAGTTTATCTAAGATTATTTATGATCTGAATTTTAATGGAGAATTCAAATAACAATACCTAGCGCTAGGTCTGTGGTGTAAAAATAAACAAAATGCTCAATGTGCAGAACTTGTAAGAAGTTGCAGGCAATCAAAGAGGATTTCTTATTGCATCAAAAGTTGAATATATACAATGAGCAAGAATGTGAAAGGTCACCTTATCCATAGAATTTGAAATGGATAGTTGGAAGCTGAAAAAACTACTAAAATTCAAATTTTCAAATTTTTTTCAAAATTTAAAAAAAACTACTAAATTTTGGACCCCACTAGATAGGGTCATAACTTCTAGCCAGCTAGTCAAAATCTGGACATTTCGGACTCGTTGGAAAGATCTCCTGAAGAGCTAGATTGAGTTGAGTTGAGCCGTGCCTGTGGCTACCGCTCAAAAGCAACTGGAGAAAGTCTTGACCCCAAATTCCACTCTGAAGGCCTCTGAAAATGCCAATTACTAGGATGTAGACAAAACTAAAAAAAAATACTAAAAAACTAGAATATAGTTACATGAACAAATTTCACCCTAATGCTTCTGAATCTCTATGGGATCATTGCTTCCCCCTTGAGAGGCAATGGGCCCCATTGCACCTGTGTATTGCAACAGATGAGAAAATTTCTTCTCAATCTGGTCCTTAGTGAACCATTTTCCTTGATGTGGAAGTTGTCTTGCCTGTACCACCTGATAGAGAGGAATCTGTTGTTTCTTCAATGTTTTCATCACAACATCAGTAACTTGATCACACTTGAGAGGGGCAGTAGTGTTTGGATTCAACTCTGAGAAACTTATATGTTCTGTAACATCTAAAGTGTCCAACAATGGTGGAAAATATGGCTGCAACAATTCAACATTGAAAAAGGGATGTACTCCAAGAAAAAATGGAAGATTGAGTTCAAAAGCATTTTCACCAACTTGTTTGATGATGGTGTATGGACCATATCAAATAGGACATAGTTTCTTGTGAGGCCCTTGAAGTCTTTCTTTCTGAATATGAAGCCAAACCTTGTCCCCAACCTTAAACTGATGAGGTGTACAATGCTGATCATGTCTGTCCTTGTATTTCTGATTACTATATTGTAGTATCTCATGGACTTGTTGTTGAATATGGCATATCTTATCCACAAATTTAGTTGCCCTGTCTGTCTCTTTTTCTGAATGTGTTGATGGTCACTCAACATAGTCAGCAATGCTACCTCAATTGGAGCCAATGGTTGGTAGCCAAGACATACCTCAAATGGACTATGCCCTGTGGAACCATGTAGTGCTCTATTGTAACTATGCTAAACATATGGCAAGATTTCATCACATGTTCAAGGATATTTGGAATGGTACATCCACAAAATGTGAATGATCATCCGATTTACCACCTCAGTCTGCCCATCTGTTTGGGGATGGAAGGTAGTGGATTTTGTCAACTTTGTGTCCATCAAGGCCCAAAGTTGCTGCTCATATGGACCAGCTAGGACATGAACCTAGGACCTTCCATTTGCTGCTAGAGTGCTCTACCAACTGAGCTACTGGCCCCTTTTGGCCAACCCATCGTCGGTCCAGGTGTGGCTTATTTCCAACACCCCCCTTAAGCCACACTGCGGGTGCTTGGGGCTCCTAGCTTGACTCTGATACCAATTGTTGCAAGTAGGCAGACCATCTTTGATGACTATCATTTTGTAGCTTCCCTTGTGTTTGGTGAAATTGCAGAGGTTTATGATCCGTGTGAATGATAGTCTCCTTCCCCAGAATGTAGTGTTTCCATTGTTTGTAGACTTGCACAATAGCATACAACTCCTTATCATAGGTGGGGTACTTATGCACTGTGTCAGAGAAAGTCTCATTTTGGTAGGCAACTGGATGCCCATGTTGCATGAGAACTACTCCTAGTGCATAGTCTGAAGCATCTGTTTCAATTTGAAAAGATTGTTGCAGATCTGGGAGTGCTAGTACTATTGTAGAACATAGCCTCTTCTTCAACTCCATGAATGCTTTTTGTTGTACCTCTGTCCAGCAAAATTTTGTCCTTGGTCCTCCTCTCAGTGCCTGATTCATAGGCCATGCCAAATGTGAAAAACCAAGTACAAATCTCCGATAGAAATTGGCTAGACCCAAGAAGCTATGAAGTTCTGTGAGACTTTTGGGAGATGGCCAATGTTTGAGAACCTGTATCTTTTCAGGGTCCACACGAACACCCATTCTATCCACAATGTATCCCAAATACTGAATACTATCCATGCCAAAAGAACACTTATCTTTGTTAGCATATAGATTGTGTTGTTGCAAGGTTGAAAGCACTTGTTGAACATGCTGCAGATGGTCACCCCATGTTTTGCTAAAGATGAGTATGTCATCTAAATAGACGACAACAAAAGAACCAATGAATGGTCTAAGGACATCATCCATCAATCTCATGAATGTGGCAGGGGCATTGGGCAAGCCAAAAGGCATGACTAGCCACTCAAATAACCCTTCCTTGGATTTGAAAGCAATCTTCCACACATCTGATGGCTCAACTAGGTCTTGGTGATATCCAGATTTCAAGTCAATTTTGGTGAAAATTTTTGCCCCCTAAGTTGGTCTAGCAAATCATCAATGCGAGGGAGTGGATATCAGTTCTTCACAGTGATCTTGTTGAGAATTCGATAATCAAGACAAAGTCTCCACATTCCATCCTTCTTTTTGGCCAAAACAATTGGACTTCCACATGGTGAAGCACTTGGGCAAATGTGTCCTTTCTTGATCAACTCCTGAATCTGCCGCTTTATTTCTTCATCCTCAAAAACTAACCTTCTATATAGTGGCCCATTTGGTAATGGTGTCCCTGGAATTAGATCAGTTTGATGCTTGACTTCGCAGTGTAGTGGTACCCTTGTTGGTGAATTGAATACATCCTGATATGTTGACAATATTTTCTCCATCTGATTCTATTTAGCTATGGTAGGGGACACTTTGGCATGACTGCTGCCAACAACAGACCTTGCCTCCTCAGGTTGAACCATTAGTAGGACAAATTTTCCAGTGTGAGCAATCAAACACTTACATTGTTTTACAGTAATCAAAGATACCAGTTTTGCAGGACTTACCTCAAGTATTCGATACCTCTTTTCTCCCAACTTAATGGTAATGCTACATGGCCTTGACTCATAGACTCCATGGTGCTTGTACATGTATGGGTGCCCCAACAATACATTGCATACATCCAAAGGTACCACATCACATATTACTTCATCTTTGAATGGATTGATAGAATAAGGTAAGCGACACTATTTATTCACCAGAATGTCTTGTCCCTGACTTACCCATCCCATATGATATGGTTGTGGATGTCATGTTATCTGCAGATTCAATCTTTTCACAGTTTCAATAGAGATCAAATTCTTTTGGCTTCCACTATCCACAATGAAATGAAGAGCCTTTCCATTTACCCACATATGTGAGTGGAACAAGCATTCATCATCTTCATGGGGTATGACTTTGGCAGTGGCAACTATGGCATGTGGGTTAGCCTCAATGATTTGTTCACCCTCATTTTATTCACAAGGATTTGTAGGCAGCGACTCCTGTTCCGTCTCTCCTTGACAGATTTCTGCCAACAAAGTCTTCATGGCACGATAGTCTTTAGTGTTATGACCAGGGCTCTTATGGAATTTACACCACATCTTTTGCTTACCCTTATTTGTTTTTGATGAGTTCTATGAGGAAAAGTCCTTGGCTATTTGTTTCCCACCAAATTTGTTACCACCTTCACCCTTGAATTTGTTGTTTGAAGGATAATCTTTCTTCCCCTTTTGTTTGAATTTCTCCTCTATTTTTACTGCATATTTGAAGGTGGTACCCAAGGTCTCAATATATAAGAAATCCATTTATGTCTGGATATACCGATGAAGCCCACTACGATACTTTAATACCTGATGCTTTTCTGTGTCATGGATTCCCAATTTTGCAGAAAGTGCATGAAATGTATTTGTATAATCTTGAACAGATTGGTCTTTCTTTTGTCGAAGTAATTGCCATTGCATGTACTTCTCCTCATATGAATTTTCAAGGTAGTATTCCTCCTTGATGTATTCCACAAATTCTCCCCATGTGGGATTGTTATCCTCCATCATTTCAAATCCTTGGCTATCAAGGCCATCATCCCTGGCTAGTAGTCTATTTTCCCAAGATTGTTTCACATGTTCCTCAGCTTTGAGGAGTGCAAAGGTTATTTTTCAACATCTGTGAAGTGGTTTACAGAAAAAATATTTCTCTAATTTTGATAGCCAATCATCAATAGCATCTGCATTAATTTTTCCTTCAAAATTTGGAATGTCAAAATTTACTTGTACCTTGAATGGGATGTGACCATGAAATGGTGCTCCAGCTGCACCTTCTGGTTGATGATTTCGTTGGAGAATTCGAGAGAATTCAGTCATCATATCCTCACATTGCTTTCCCAAAGCTTCTTGTACCAGCTCCTTGAAAGGGTCGGATCTATCTCCTTGTTCTCCCATCTTCAGTTGTGTGCATCTCAAGGGTAGGTAATCTGAAGGGTCTCTTGTCTACAATCCCAACCTTGCATAACCAAACCGTGTACGATGTGACATATAGGAGTGAACCACTCTAATACCACTGATCTAAATTTTAATGGAGAATTTAGATAACAAGACCTAGCGCTGGGCCTATGGTATTGTAAAAATTAAAAAAAATGCTCAATGTGCAGAACTTCTAAGAAGTTGCAAGCAACCAAAGAGGATTTCTTATTGCATCAAAAGTTGAATATATACAATGAGCAAGAATGTGAAAGGTCACCTTATCCATAGAATTTGAAATGGATAGTTGGAAGGTGACAAAACTACTAAAATTCAAATTTTCAATTTTTTTTCAAAATTAAAAAAAAACTACTAAATTTTGGACACCACTAGGCAGGGTCATAACTTCTAGCCAGCTAGTTGAAATCTGGACATTTTAGACTCATTGGAAAGATCTCCTGAAGAGCTAGATTGAGTTGCATTGAGCCGTGCCTGCGGCTACCACTCAAAAGCAACCAGAGAAAGTCTTGACCCCAAATTCCACTCTAAAGGCCTTTGAAAATGCCAATTACTAGGATGTAGATAAAACTAGAAAAAAATTCTGAAAAACTAGAATATGGTTACATGAACAAATTTCACCCTAGTGCTTCTGAATCTCTACGGGATCAACTCATCTGAATTCCAAGCCTCAATGTATGGAAGCTCTGCTTAAACATCAAGACTGGAATAAATAGTAATAATGAACCAATTTAAGGTACTGCTTTTTAAATTGATTTGATGGTCTTTAACCTTTTTTTTCTAATTTTAGATGGTATTTCTAATTTTACGCTGTAATATATGTAATATTTGATTATTAATTAGCTGACACGCTTTTATATGTAACGATATTTTTAGGTTGTTCCTATCGTCTTATTCATTGAACCTCCCATGGTTGCAAGTGCTAGTTAATATCACATAGATAAGTAGAGAGATTGAAATTTTTTTTCTTTCATATTGATTAGTTGTATTTATTGTTGGCTGGTACCTATTGAATATTACCCTAGACGTGGGGAGAATTGTTTTTTGGATGTGGGGAGAAATTGTCTTTTTAAAGTTCTTTATGCTGGAGAATTGTTGGATTTAATTCTTCATTGATGGGTAGTTGTTCAGTTATCATTTGTGGGCGTTACATTTGAAATTCTTTCATGAATGGTGGGGTCGAAGGACTACAACCATAAAAACCTAGTCTATAAAAAGATCATGGCAGCAATTACAAACCAGCCACTGAAATTAAATGTCCTCTCCCTACCCCCAAAAAAACAATGGTTCTCATATTGTCTCGGTGGGACGATGTGAACATTGACTAAAATAAAATAAAAAAGAAAAAGAAAAGAAGGCATGGGACAAGTAAGTGTGATAACAGATGGTCTACACACTCTAAATGTTGGTTGATTCCCAGTTAATATTCATTATTCTCTGAGTAGGCTACACACTGATTTCTGGGTTGTGCTAAATGTTCCATGGATTTTTTTATTTTTTGTCTGCATTTCAGTTGTAGTCTATTGAGGTTTTTCTTTTTTTTAATTGGACTTTCGAAATCCAACTCTAATCATAACCCTTAATTTTGTAGAATTTTGCAGATTTACAAACATAAAAAAAACAAGCACAAATAAAAACAATTTTCATTAATCGACTTCATTTGTATTGCTATGCAAATTTACAAATATAAAGGCTGAGCCGGAGGGACAGGCAGAGAAAAGAAAGCACTCCTTGGTTAACTTATAATCAAGCATGCAATCCTCAGTTATCCATCATTCATGAAGAAGACTGGAGAAGATTGAAATTAACGCTAACAAATTAACCCATATTTAATATTAAATTATCTATTTTGTAGTTTTTGGATATATGAATTAAAGATATTAGTGATAATTTAATAAGTTTGTCATGTTTCTTCAAACCAATGTTTAACAATACATTATTATTAGTCAATCAAAAGTTTTTATTATTTATTTTATTTGTTTAATGTTGAAATTTTCATAGAAATAGGCCAAAAGATTATTTGTTTCTAATTTTATTATACACTTAAAAGGCAAATTTATACTAGGTAATAATAAATATTATAACATAAACTGTAATACTATATTATTAGAATGAGAATTGTCATAATTTCATTTTCATTCATATAATATATTAAATGTATTCAATGAAAAGAGTGATGGATGCGATAGGAGTGAGAGAAGCATAGTAGAAAGAAGGAGCAAATGGGGTGAAAGGAGCTGCGCAGATAGAAGGAGGTGGCAGTGAAGAAATTTGGATTGAGGAGACAGCGACAGTAGGCAGTCTGCTTTTGGAGGCAGAGGCTGAATTAGAGAAGCATAAGGTCAAGAGGCAATGGATGTTCATTAGCAATGCCATTCGAGAGAGACAACATTTTGAAAGGAGGCCCATGGTTCAAGGGTAATGCAGACCTATATATAAGGGCTTGGGAATCAGGTTTTGATCCACATAAAGAAATGATAAAGAAGGCCCTGATTTGGGTGAGGATGTACACAAATTACCTTAGGAATTATGGACGAAAGAGATCTTCAAGTTGATCGGGGATGCTTTGGGCAAATTTGTTTATTGCTCAATGGCCTCCCAACATGGAAAATTGGCCACATATGCTAGAATTTGTGTTAATTTAGACTTGATCAAACCTATTTGACATGCAATAAGGTTGTCTTTGACGATCTGCATTTGGCTCCAAGAGTTAGAATGTGAATATCTTCCAATCAGATGTTTCAATTGTTGGAAGGTTGGACATATTGCCAGGAATTGTAGAAAGGTGAAAGAGAACATACTTGGAAGTAAGGATGAGGACAAGGAAGGAAGTGGTAGGGCCTCTTTGGGAGAGGCCCTGAAAGGGTTTTCTCATGACCACTTGGGTAATTGTCTAGAAGGGAAGGGGCTAGAATTTCCCAGGTAAACTGTGCCTGAGCAGGAGGATGTTTCAGAAAGCAATAATGTATTACGTGGAGAGATTGATAAGGGAGTAGAGAAGGCTCTTGGTGCAGACATGCTCGAGATTGAGGAAGGGGCCTCTGAAGAAAATGGGGAAGGCTATGATGAAATATTGTAGGAATATAACAGGAAAACCAACCTCAGCAGTGTGGAAGGTCTGAAAGGCAAAGGCTTTAGGGGTAGCCTTCATGCTAAGGTGGCATCCAATGATGAGGATGATTCAAAGGATAAGGAAAATGACTGGAAAATAGTTATTAGGAGTGGGAAGCAAGGTAAGACCAATGTGATCATGGATACTAGAGGCCCTTCTCTAAGGGGTAGGAGAACGAAAGTGAGAAAGGCTAAGCAAACGGCTATGTTGGAGGTTGGGAAAGGGACTCAGGATACCCTGAACAAATTTGTTAAGAAGGGAGATAAGCACCTCCATGCTCAGCCCAAGTAATGAAGCTAGTCAGTTGGAATGTCAGGGGCTTGAATGGCCCAGAGAAATGCCATCTAGTTAGGTGGTTGATAGAGATTGAGGCTCCAAATGTTTGTCTGTTTCAAGAAACCAAATTGGAGAAGGAAGATATGGTGAACCTTTTTAGTAGACTATGGAAAAATAGAGAAGGTTGTGTAGTTGGAGAAGTGGATACGGTTGCAGGATTAGCGATAATCTAGAAAAAGTTTAGGTTTTCTGGTGTGGAAGTTTGTACCAATGAAAATTCACTTTCCATAGATCTTAGACATTTGCAAGCTATCGAGAGATTTTTCATTTCTAATGTTCATAGTCCTAACATTGAAAGAGACAGGTTGAGATGGTAAGATCGTCTAAAAACCATCAGATCTTCCTTCTCCTCTAGGAACTAGATAGTTGGAGGTGACTTTAATTCCACCCTTACTCTTGTAGATAAGAAGGGAGGGAGAGTGATAGGTAGTTTGGGATCGGTTGGGTTCAGGAAGTTCTGTGAGGAGCTATCCCTGGTTGACATCCAGCCAAAAGTGGGGCGGTTCACTTGGACCAATAATAGAGTTGGGGAGGATAACATTTTATGCAGATTAGATAGATTTTTAGTCAATTCTGATTGGCTCCTAGATCTAGTACAGCTTTGGATGGAGGTTTGTGACTTTGGTGGGTTGAATCATTAGCCGATTCGGTTGTATTTCTCCCTGTGTCAAAAACCGAAGGGGATCGCATTCAAGATGGAGGTGTTTTGGTATGACATCTAGATTTTTATGATGCTTTAGAAGGATGGTGGTGTAAGGAGATAAAAGGGAACCGAAGGTTCGTGGTTTTCAAAAAGCTTCAAGAGGTCTCAAAAACTTGAGCATTCAGAATTGGAACAAAAAGGTGATGGGTAACCTGTTCACCTTGAAGATAAAAGTAGAAAAGGAGTTAGCAGTTGTTGAGAGAGAGATAGCTTCGAAAGGTGTGTCTCTTTCTTTACGCGACAAAGAGAAAGATAATGTGGATGAGCTCAATCATTTTCTTCATATGGAAGAAATCTTTTAGCTGCAAAAGTCCAAGGTCAAATGGCTAAAAGAAGAAGACAATAACTAAAAATTCTTTTAGTTATCCACCAATATAAGAAGAAATCAAAATGAGATCTTAAAACTTCTTTTTCCTGGGGGCACTTTGGTGGAAGACTTGGAAGCTATCAGGGAAGAGGGACGAATATTTTTCAAAGATCTTCTTGGGATAGCTAGGGATATTAATTTGGAGGCCTAGAGGGACTGCTTGGATAACATGTCTCAGCTGCTTGATGAAGGAAAGAATCTACAACTTATGGCTCCCTTCACTAAAGATGAAATCAAGTCAGCTGCTTTTTCCTTAGGAGCAATGAAGGATCCTGGCCTAGATGGTTTTTTGGCAGGTTTCTTTCAAAAATTTTGGGATTTAGTTGGTGATGATGTCTGGCAGGCGGTTGAGGAATGTAGGAGCAGGAAATGTATGATGAGTTCATGGAATTTGATGTACCTTGATTTAGTCCCTAAAGTTAGAAATCCTAAATACTTTGATGAATTCAGACCGATTGATTTGTACAATAACTTGTATAAGATTGTCACCAAGGTAATGGCAACAAGATTAAAGGTGTGTATGGATGGAATCATTTCTATTGTCCTCAAAATTAGTTGTGCTCATTTTGTAGGATGACCCCTACGAAACTTGTCTGTTTCGTAGCCTACACTCTAAGTTCGCAAGTTGAGGCAAGTTCTCTTGGCCTCATGCGAAGTCATTTGACATGGTGGAATAGCTTGTGACATTCTCCTAGGTTGGTTCCTCGAAGTTCGTGATAATTGACTAGGTTATAAGCTTGTCAAACTACCAATTTTGACTATTTTAGGGTGTTAAAAGTTTTTTGGTTTTAACATGCACTGGTGGTTAAATCCACCACTTCTGCATATTCTTATGTTATTTTGGATTCACATGTAGAATCGGTCAAAAATACCATTCTTACATATGTTTTGGGCAAAATATGCACAAGTGGTCTTATCCATCGCCTGTGCATGTTGATTCATTGATATGCAATGTCGGTTGTTTTTGCTGCCCAAGCAGATCTCGACGAAATCACGTTCAACTGAAGTGACATTAATGTCACTCATGTCGCCATTAATACACCCTTTTAGACCTTTTTCAGGTGTAAACTTGTTTCATTTTGTTATTTCTCATTCCCTAAATCTTCCAACCGTCTATTGAAGTCTTCCTGAGGTTGCTCGATCGCACGAATTTCAGATTTGGATGGATTTTGGTCTCCAAGGTCACACTTAGGGTTTCAATTTATTGTCTGAGGTAAGTTGTTATTTTTCATTTTTTGTTTATGTTTTAAAACTAGGGTTTCATTGATTGCTTAAAATGATTGTTTTGTAAACTATATTGTTTAGATTTTTTGTTGTTTAATTCATCATTGGTTATGTTTGTTAATAAAGCATTTTGGAAACCTTGGTATAGTTTGTGTTTCTTTTTATTGTTGTCATTTTAAAATGGTTTATTTTTCCATGGAACCCTAGTTTTTCATTTTTCGTGGATTTTCCTGAATGGGTCTTAGGTTTAAAACTCATTTTCAACTAGTGTGTATTGTCGGTATTTTTCGTCGATGATGCCTTGTCTCAGATGAGTTTATCGTCGAATGTAATGGCAATGAAATCTGTCGACCATGCTTCAACATTAACCCTGAATGAAAGGGCAGAAAATTCACCACCCTCACATTCTTTCTTAAATCAATGCACATGTATTGGCAATGAAAACCACCGCTGATACATATGCGTTGTCTTTGTTTTTACCCTTAGGTAGGGGTGGTTAAAAATGTCACCCCTATGTGGAAATTAAAATTTTAATATTACATGCTCAAGCGATAAAAAATTCCACTACTACATGTGTTTAAGGTTTCAAAAATAAAGTGTATGAGCGGTTATTTCAACCGACTTCGCATTTGAACATTTGAAGTTTTTCCTCCAACATGCCTGAGCGGGCATTTTCGCCGCCTATGCACACAGTACCTTGCAATTTTTACCCTCATGTAAGGGTGGTCAAAATGACCGCCCCTACATCAAACATAGTTTTTTTCCTCATATGCAATGGTGGTCAAAATAACTGACCTTGCATGCTAAGTGACCTACTCCACATGCAGGAGCAGCCGTTTTGGTTGCCCATGCATGTCACCCTGAAAATTTTCCTAACACTAGGAAATTTTGCCTTTTGATACCTTTGGCCCACTTTTGCCTATTTTCTTGACTTACACACTCTCAAGCCATTTAATTCATGTTCTCGTATCCATGATCATCAATTCATAGTAACCCTAATTTGCCCATTTTTTCCCCTAACTGCGAGATCATAACTTTTTGCAGTTTCATTAAACATCCGTGGTCAATGCCATTTCCAGTTTTCTTCACAAAGCTGATGTCAGAGACATCTCCATCAAAGGCCAAAATCATGAAGTGTAAGTACCAAGGGTTTTCACTGTTACTTCATTGCAATCTAATGTGGACGAGATCAGAGATACAGAGATTAACGATATAGACATGGCTGAGTTTATGGATAGAATAAAGCAGTCTAATCCTCCTCTCTACATGCAGAAGATTGTTGAGAGTAAGATACACTTGGTAGTAGCTTTTCCTATTGTAGCTCATAATCCAGAATTTATTCTCCATGTGGCAAGCCACTATAATAGAGATACGAGGACTGTGTCTGATTCTCAAGGGAATGTAATCATGAGATTAGATGCAGAATTTCTTGACAAGATTTTCATGTGTCCACCTATAGAAAATGTTGGACAAATAGATTTTACTTGAGGTCAGAGAGATTTTGAGAAAGATATGGAAGCTGCAAAGAAACGTATCAATAGCAAGTGGCTAAAGACTCCTAGGAGTAATTTGTCTAGATAGCCTAAGGAGCTCCCAAGAAGTGAAGTGATTTCGTTGAGGAGGTGAGTGATTTAATCACATTGTTGAGTAGAATCAGAGGCCTTCCTTCTTCATCTAAGTTCCATGAATGGATGTATACATATATCAAGGTGATTTTCAAGGGACAACAAAGATATTCTGGGGAGAGCAGATTAGCAATGATCTACATGATCAATTGATCAAAGTCAATATAACTTTTAAGTTTTATATGTCTTCATATCTAGTATATGATGCTGCAAGTATGAGGAGTATTCCAAGTCTAACTCAAAATGGTGATCAGAGGTTAGTTCCAGTTTTTCAATACTATCCATAGATTACTCTCAAAGGATCAATTCATCATTTTCGTAGAGTTAATGATGTTTTTTTTTCAGTCTTTATGTGTCTATGGGATAGTGAGCTTGAGTAGAAGAGAGTATTAGATTAAGCATGGGAAGTGGTTAATTCTTTTAGTTGTTTGTTCTTGCAATTTACAACTTTCACTTACCTAAGAGTTAGATATTATCCTAGATATCCATAGATGCTTCCATGATATCCTAGTGATAAAATTATTCTGATGGAGTTATGTAGATAATTAATTGTTGTGCATAATAAACAGATGGAACTAAAGAAGTCAGGAATTAAGTTTCCAGTGGAAATTGGTAGGTACTCAGTGCAATCAGCCACTAAGGCTAAGCTGGTTAAATCATAAATGCAGTTAGTAATGATGAAATAGTTCAAGAAAATAGATCACTTTGATTTCTGGAGGGTTCAAGACAAGATCAAAAGAAAGGCAGTATTTCATGTTCCTATGGTTGAAGATATTTGGACTGATCTAAGAACTTAGAATGAGATCAGGAAGCTACATTATTGTAGACTTCATCTGAGTCAGATTGAGGAACTAGGATTGGCTGATGTCCCAAAAGGTATGGAAGACGAGGGTGATGTACTGGATCCTGGGTATGACATCAACAATATTGAAGCTTCAGCTTTTCCAAAGGTCAAATGGTCGGTGAAAGAAGAAACTTCTATTAGGAAGAGATTTCAACCTATACTGTCTAACAACAATATATGGTTGCAAAGAAAAGGTCTCAGTTTGAAAGAGTTCCTCACTAGATCACAGACAGAGACTCAGGAGCAGACCGGGAAAAAGGTGGAAAATAGGACAAAGAACAAGAGCGATGCTCCTTCTTCTAAGGTGCACAAACCAAAAATTAAGTTTATCTCTAAAGGAGGGAAGGCAAAGGAGATTGAAGGAACTTCTACTGTTACAGATTCAGGTGCCAAAGAAGTAGATGTTGATAAAATAGAGGTTGAAAATACTAAGATGGAACAACAAAATGTTGAGGACCCTGATGATACTGAGCAAATAGAAATGGGTGAAAAACCTGATGAGGAAGGTGATAAAGAACAGGAACAAGAAAAGGATGTGGAACAGGAACAACTTGGTGGCTCACTAAAATCTCCTCAGAAAGGTCTTCCATCAGAGCCACAAGTTTCTACACCCTTATCTCATGTTTCTATTTCTAATATTTTTCCAATAGTTTCTAATGTTCCTGTTGCCATTATTTCTTCTGATAATACTCCTCCTTCTATGAGAACAAGTTTTGGAATTGTTTTTGATTCTTCTAGTTCTATCCCTAGTCTGTCTTCTCCTTCTTTTGATATTGGGGAACAAACTGTTTTGGATCAATTACTTGATGGTTCAAAGAGAAATGTTGATACAGGTGCAGTTTTCACCAACACCTCTCTTATTGTCACCATAACAGGTGTTAGCATGGATCCCGCTAAGTAGGTAGTTGATTATTCTCTGAATGTTAATACACCAACACTACCTCCATGGTTGTCTTCTTATACTCCCAAAAGGAAAAAGCAGGCTATCTCGCCAGATGATATTGACATTGAGAAATTGCTGCCTATTAAACCAAAAACTCAGAAGAAGAAGCTTAAAACACTTTCTAGGCTAATTGATGAAAAAGGTGTCAGGTATGCAGAAATCACTAAGCCACCAGATGATGCTACTAAAGATACCTTTGATGTGAATGAGTATATTGTTTCCAGAGTTGAGTTAGGTAAGCTAACTCATGAAGGTATCAAGTCAGATTTTTGAGCTACACCAAGCTCATTGCTTGTAAAATTTGATGAGGTAAAGAAGGAAAAAGAGCAATACAAAGCAAAGGCAAAACAACTGGCTGTTGTACTTTAGAAGATAGTGAAATCATCAGAGATTGTGGAACCAATGGCAGTTACCATAAAAGACCCTTTGATTCAAAAGGTTGAGAAAGTTCAAGCTAGAGGAAGAGTGGTTGGTGACATTGTGGAACACCTGTTGGCACAAGGTAGAGTTCTCTTGAAGACCACAGTGGAAAGAAAGGAAAAACTAGCAAAGGCAAAAGCTGAGTTAGATAATATTGTTGACTCATTATCTCAAGAACTTTAGGATCAAGAGGAGAGTTTAGAGGAATGGATTGAGATGAAGAAAATCAAGATAAGGAATTTGATTGCCATTGGTGTCATTTCAAATCGAGAGTCTTATCTCAAGACCAAAGAATCTATTACTCATCGCATCAATGTGATAAGAGGTTTACTTGATGACTTGTGCCAAGTACAAGAAAATAGTGAGGATAGTGATGTCTCACTTCTACATAGGTTAGAGGAACTACCATGCACTCTAACAGGTGAAGATCATAAGTTTCTCTCTGCAGAAGAAATGATTGATGCTTTTGAGAAGATGGTTCAGTAAAAGTTTGAAGATGAAGTGCTTACAGTGGTTTCAATTGACATCCTTTATGATCATCATTCAACCTTTGAAAATATGAAGGATAATCTTGAAAAACATGATAAAGTGATAAAGGCAGTTAAGGATGCAGTTCTCAGGGCTTGTACCATTTCAGATAATATAGATGGGATTGATGTATGTGAGATGGTAGTAGTGCGGACCATGTACTAGGATTTTCTGAAGAAGAATGATGGTGGCAGCTGAAATTCTTCTTTGTGCCTTAGTTTATTTTCATTTTTGTATATGCAATTTGTATTTTGTTTCGAACATATTCACATGTATTTTCTCAAAATGTAATTACATGTGAGACAAAAGAAGTCACAAGTCAAATAGGACTCTTTTTTTGAATAAGTCAAAGTAGTTATAGATTTTCCATTTTTGCTCTAGGCTTCTCCCTATAAATAAAGAGGGCCTCTTTTGTAATATTTATCTTTTATCTATTGCAAGGAAACTCTGCCGAATTGAAAACATTTCAAGACTTTGAGCTTTTCATGTTTATCAAATTTTCAAGCAAGTATCAATATAAGAAAGTAGTTTGAGTATCAAACTTTGAGTTGAATCATATTGTTTTATGATATTAGTGTTCTTATGTCATTGGTATCATGTTATATTGAATCATTTCTGGAATTGTGGAGTTTTATTGAAAATTGAGAGAATTTTTTTTGTTCTAGTGAAATAGACTTTGTGCTATTTTCTCATTATGGAAGTTTTTGTTTACATTTGTGAGAATAGAATTGTTTAAAGACTTTGTACTGTAAACTATTGTGTTCAATCTAGTTATATTGTATTGGATGAGAGTGGACACTTTCAACTACATTTGAATTCAATCAAGTTTATTTGTGGGAAATAATTCAAGCAATAGAAGACTTTGTGTTTCTATGGTTTGTCTCAGTTCAGAAGTTATTAAATATCATTTCTATTGAAGTTATCATTTTGAAGAGAAAAACATCTATTCTAAAAAAAGAGAATAGGATGTAATGAAAACACCCCAAGCATAGTTCTAGTTTATATAAGTGTTAAAAGTTATTTATTAGAAATAATTCATCATCTAGAGGGAACCTCCCCTTGCTGAGAGGAGAGACTCCATCTCTTCATAGTTGTGGCGATATAACCATTTTGCAATTAGTTAGCTAAACGACAAAATATTCACCCAATAGTTTTTTGGCGACTCTCTTGGGGAAGAGCGTGCAACTTGGAGCCTCACGCTTTGAGTTGAAGCATTTCGTCCTCATCCATTGTTTTAAGTCATTTCCAAATCTTTGTTAAGTACATTTCATTCTGGCGGACTCAAGGTATAAAAGAAGTAAGAGAGCTCAAGGAATTTTTGACCCTGCATTTGAGTTAATGTAGCAAAATAATTTTGGTCCTTCGCCTCCAAAACCTTGACTTCAGCGAACAAGGAGTTTTCCTCCTACCAATGCCAAGTCACCTATACCAAGTGAAGCTTCCAGCCCAAATACTAATAGAGTTTTATCTATTCAAATTCCACAAAAGTTTGTCATCCCACCTTTCAATCATCGCATAATGGTAGCTCAAGGCCCATGGGGTAATACTTTTGGACCTCTGAATTTGACACCACCACTGCATGAACTGCCCCATAGTTCAAGCAAGAATTTCTTGAAATTTTATGGTGATGACAAAGTCCATCCTAAAATTAACCCTGCACTTGACGTGTGGCTAACTTATCGCAACAAGCTAGCTAGTGAAGACAAAATTAACTTAGATAGTGAATCCTGATGTTATTTTGAATATTCTAAGGATGTAATCCCATCATAATTGTAAATTGCTGTATTCAGGGCAACATGTGGCTTTATTTTATCTTTTTTCTTGCTTCTAAAATGTTCTTTTCTACTAATATACTGAGTTGGCTAGTCAAATTGACTAGATTCAATGTATTTGGGGGTTGTTTTTCATCTTTTTCATAGAAGACAAAATGTAATCCGAGAATGGATGTGAACTATTATATTGGTATTTATTGATGTAATCTGGACCGTCGGTGTCAAGTTAATCTCCACCGTTCATTTGAAAACTTGGTATGCTGCTTTTCTATATAAAGGGCTGCCATTTCCTTTGTAAGAGAGATTTGATGCCGAATTGTTGACTCTATGCCATTTGAAGTAATGCAAAGAAGTTTTTGCAGTAATTTTGAGAATTTGTGTCTTGTATTGGCTCATTTTGGTTTTCATAGTTCGCTTCTTGCTCTCCCATAGTTAGTTAGTTGTGCTTTTATAATGTTCATGGTTTGCTGAAGTATCTGATGAATATTCTAAGTCCATACTTTTAGTTATTTGCTGATGGTAGATAGCTGCTTAAAGTTAGCCTGGACTGATCATTTGTGCTAAAGTTCAATTGCATTTCACAAGTTAAGTTGCGCCATTTATTGGGTATTTAGAGAATGAATGTAATCTGAAAATCTATTGACTTCCATTGAAGATAGCACTATTTTCTGTAGCACTGTAACACCCATTTCAGTTTGGTAACTCAGGAAGCTGGTTAAGAGTTTAAGAGTATTTGTCTACTAAAGATAACCTATGCATTATGAATGTCACTTAAGATTCTTCTAAAACCCTAACCTTTTGCATTTTCTTCAAAACCATTGTCAATTGTTAGATTAGGAATTTTAACAGCACTTTATCTTGCTTATCAACTAAAAATCATAAAAGGGTTTATGTGTATTTGTTGCCCCCCAAACCTGAAGATTTGTAGATTGCTTGTAAGACCCCTTGTAGGCACAGCTAGAACACACCAACTAAGAAATTCCAAGCAAGCTAAGACTTAGCTGTATTATTCTTGGAGTAATCTTACCTAGGGTAGGATACTTTTCAAGAGGTGTGAAACCAGCAATCATACCTATGTTGCTGCGTACTAAAACCACCATCAACAGTACTGCAGGTACAACACATGGACTTAGGCTTTTTCTTATCAATCCCTTCCTCAACAACTCGTGAACTTGTTTCTTCAACTCTTCACTCTCTGTTGGAGTCATTCTATGGGCTACCTTGTTTGGCAAACTAGCTCTCGGTATCAAATCCATTTGATGACTTATCTTCCTTATTGGTGGTAAATCTTCTGGTACATTATTAGAGATAATGTCTTGAAATTCTTCCAACATATCTGAGACTTCTGCTGGTACATCTTCACATTTCTCTTGAGTAATCTTAGGAATCAATGCAAAGCAATGACGCTCATGCTTCATACCCTCCAAAAATTTTCTACCATCTACCAAGCAAATTCTGGCAGTACTACATACCTTTTCTTCCACCTCCTTCAAAGGCTTCAACTAATGATGAACTCCATCCTTTGTTAGGGAATATGTGTTTGCATAGCCATCATGGATAGCGCTCCTATCATACTGCCATGGCCTCCCCAATAACATATGACATGCATCCATCGGTATGATGTCACACAACACCTCATCATGGTAGCCACCAATCTTGAACTTCACTAAACACTACTCATTGACCAAAGCTCTATGGTCCTGGAACCATGCAATCCGGTATGCATGCGGATGCTTTCTTCTTGTCAACTTCAACTTGTCAACCATCTCTGAAACAACATTATCAGTGCTTCCACTGTCAATAATAATATCACAACACTTACCTTCACATTTGCACCTTGTGCGGAATAAACTCTTCCTCTGATTGGGTCCTTTCTCCTCGTTCAACCAAGTTCTTCTCACAACTAGGGTTTCTCCCCTTCCAGCATCTTCAGAGTGCTCAGATTGCACATCTTCATCGACATGTGGAACTCGTGCATTACCTTCAGGTCTTCTAATTGTCCTTCGTTGATGTTGCGGACACTCGTATGCTTGATGTCCTTCTCCACATTGGAAATAGGTTCCTCTGAAACCTCCTCTCCCAGGTCCTTGCCTAGGTCTGCCTCTTTCTCTTCCTCTTTACTCACCATTGTTCTGGTCACGAGGGCGGTAGGTATTATCTCCTCTCTAATTTCGACTGGTGCCAGCTTCTTCACTCTTCTTTGAATCTTCATTTCGGCCCCCATAGGGTCTTCCACTAGTCCTTCCACCTTGACCTCTTCCCCTTTGCTAGCTGTCAAATCCTTTATTCATCTTCTCTTCCACCTTCAGGGAAAACTAGTATGCATCTGCTATGGGGGTCATTCTGACCAGGCTCAGCTCCTCTTGAATACTTGGTCTCAACCCATTAATGTAACGGGCTACCTTCTCCTTATTGGCCTCTGCATGACCAGTTCTGATAGTAATCTTATAAAACTCTTCTCTATACTCCTTAACAAACTTGTTGCCTTGCTTCAATCCTTGCAGCTTCTTCAACAACTCCATCTCATAATGCACAGGAATGAACTACTTCTTCAGTTTCTCCACCGTCCGATCCCATCTAGTGATCTTTCCTTTTCCATTTTAGAGGTCTGTGTAAGATTTTGTATCCAACCATGCACAAATGCAAACTTACAAAAAAATAGTAACCCTGCCAAATTTAGCCCTTATTGAAAAGAAACAACATTTTTTTTGGTTGATACAAGATTGTTCTTACACCTTGGATGCTCCTACATTAGACACCTGGGGTAATTTGAAAAGTGACCCAGTCACTTCTCATGAGTTAAAGGGAAACCAAAACGGTTAACCTCAGTCTCAGATAACCATGATGAGTCTTCAATAGGCCTTCCTTTCCATTTCACCAAGTATTCTGTATACTACATGTTTCTTGAACTCTTACCCACACGGCTATCCAGAATGCCCTATATCCCCTACTTCTCTAAAGTAGATGCTGGAATGTCCCATTGTGTTCCTTTATCAAGTCCATCATCATGATACTCTGTCAAATCTGAAATATTGATGTCATCAGGCAACTCCACCTCAAATGCATTTCTTGAATCATGCTTCTTCAGGATTCTACACGGTCCAAATTTCTTCATTTTCAACTTATTATATATTCCAATTGGGAACCTTTCTTTTCTCAAGTGAACCATGACTTCATCTCCTACCTGGAACTCCTTATATCTCCTCTTCTGATTTGCCTTAGCCTTGTACTGAATATTCACCTTATTAATGTGCTTTCTCACTTCTTCATGCAAATTCTTCAGGTGTTCTGCAAAGTCTTTGGTCTCGACACTTGTCTTTTCTCTTTTGTCTAGCTTCCTTAACTCTGAAGCATTTCTTGGACTATTGCCATATACAATCTGGAATGGTGATTTACCAGTACTCCTATTGACAGAATTGTTCTAAGTGAATTCTGCCTATGGCCAAATCAAATCCCATCCCTTGGGCTTATCTGCTACTAAGCATCATAGCAGGTTACCCAAACTCCTATTCACCACTTCTGTCTGTCCATCAGTCTATGGATAGTGTGCAGAACTGAACTTCAAATCTCTTTTCAACTTCTTCCACAATGTCCTCTAGAAATAAAAAACAAACTTGGTATCTCGATCTGAAACTATGCTCTTAGGTAGACCATGTAGTCTCACAACTTCCCTGAAAAATAACTCTACAATATGAACAACATCATTAGTCTTCCTACAAGGAATAAAATGGGTCATCTTTGAGAATCTATCCACCACCACAAAAATGGAATCATGTCCTTTCTATGTCCTTGGTAAACAAGGAACGAAATCCATACTAATATCATCCCATGGCTTCTCTGGTACAGGTAATGACTGATATAGCCCTGTATTCTGACTTGTTCCTTTTGCCATCTGACACACTCTGCAACTCTGCACAAATTTGCTCACATCTTTCTGCAATTGTGGCCAATAATAATGTTCACCAACAATAGCAATGGTCTTATCTCGACCAAAGTGTCCAACTAATCCTCCACTATGCTTCTCCTTAATCAGGTTCTCTCTCATGGAACTCCTCGGAATGCACAACTGGCTTCCTCTAAACAACATGCCATCTTGGATTATGAAATCCAACCATTTTGTCCTATCCAAAGCAACATGTTCCAAACAAGCTTTCCAGGCCTCTGCAAAATCTAGTTCTTCAGGGTACTAACTTTTGAGCTCATCAAACCCAACAACCTCTATCGTCATTTCTGTCAACAAATTTTGCTTTCTGCTCAGGGCATCTACAACTCTGTTGGACTTCCCACTCCTGTGCTTCAAAACAAAAGTATAACTTTGCAAAAACTCAACCCATTTTAAATGCCTTCGATTTAACTTTCCTTGACTATTAAGATACTGCAAAGCCTGATGATCAGTATATAAAACAAACTCTTTTGGCAACAAATAATGTCTCCATTTCTTCAAAGCCTGAACTATTACATAAAACTCCTAATCATAAACATAATACTTTTTCTTGACATCATTAAGCTTCTCACTAAAATAGGCAATGGGCTTACCTTATTGACTCAAAATAGGTCCTATACCACTACCACTAGCATCACAATCCACCTGAAATACCTTATTGAAATCTGGAAGTGCCAAAATAGGTTGTTCTACGACTTTCTACTTCAATGTATCAAAGCTCTTGTCTGCTCCTCTAGTCTATCTAAACTCTTTTCGATCCCCTCTCATTGTCTCAGTTAGGGGTGCACAAATGCTGCTAAAATTCCTGATAAACTTTCTATAAAAACTTTCCAAACCATGAAAATATCTTACCCTGAAAGCACTCCTTGGCGTAGGTCATTCAATGATAGCCCTCACCTTCTCTGGGTCCATCTTATGACCTTCCTCTGAGACAACAAATTCCAAGTATACCAACTCCTTCTTTGCAAAACTACATTTCTTGAGATTGATCAACAATTTCTCCTCCCTCATCTTCTCTAAAACTCTTTTGATATGCATCAAATGCTCATCCCAAGTCTTACTAAAAATCAAAATGTCATCTAAATAAACAATAACAAAACATCCCAAAAATTCTTTTAGTACCTCATTCATGAGCCGCATGAATGTGTTCAGTGCATTAGTTAGCCCAAATGGCATGACTAACCACTCATACAAACCTTCCTTTGTTTTGAAGGCTATCTTCCACTCGTCTCCTTCTTTGATTCGAATCTAGTGATACCCACTCTTCAGATCAATCTTTATGAAGTACTTGGCTCCACTTAAACAATCCATTATATCATCCATTCTGGGCAATAAAAATCTATACTTAATTGTAATTTTGTTGATGGCTTAGGAATCTGTACACATCCTCCACTCTCCATCTTTCTTCGGTTCTAGTATTGCAGGTACCACACATGGACTTAGGCTTTCTCTTATCAATCCCTTCCTCAACAACTCCTAAACTTGTTTCTTCAACTCTTCACTCTTTGCTGGAGTCATTCTATGGGTTGCCTTGTTTGGCAAACTAGCTCCTGGTATCAAATACATTTGATGACTTATCTTCCTTACTGGTGGAAAATCTTCTAGTACATTATTAGAGATAATGTCCTGAAATTCTTCCAACATATCTGAGACTTCTATTGGTACATCTTCACATTTCTCTTGAGTAATCTTAGGAATCAATGCAAAGCAATGACACTCATGCTTCATACCCTCCAAAATTTTCCTACCATCTACCAAGCAAATTCTGGCAGTACTACATACCTTTTCTTCCACCTCCTTCAAGGGCTTCAACTTATGACAAACTCCATCCTTTGTTAGGGAATATGTGTTTGTACGGCCATCATGGATAGCGCTCCTATCATACTGTCACAGCCTCCCGAATAACATATGACATGCATCCATCGGTATGATGTCACACAACACCTCATCATGGTAGTCACCAATCTTGAACTTCACTAAACACTGCTCATTGACCAAAGCTCTATGGTCCTTCTGGAACCATGCAATCCGGTATGCATATGGATGCTTTCTTCTTGTCAACTTCAACTTCAACCATCTCCTCTGAAAGAAGTTTATCGGTGCTTCCACTATCAAAAATAATATCACAACACTTACCTTCACATTTGCACCTTGTGCGGAATAAAATTTTCCTCTGATTGGGTTCTTTCTCCTCATTCAACAAAGTTCTTCTCACAACTAGGGTTTCTCCCCTTTCAGCATCTTTAGAGTGCTCATATTGCACATCTTCATCGACATGTGCAACTCGTGCATTACCTTCAGGTCTTATATTTGTCCTTCCTTGATGTTGCAAACACTCGTATGCTCAATGTCTGTCTCCTCCTCATTGGAAATAGGTTCCTCTAAAACCTCCTCTCCCAGGTCCTTGCCCAGGTCTGCCTCTTCCTCTTCCTCTTTGCTCACCACTGTTTTGGTCACGAGGGTGGTAGGTATTATCTCCTCTCTGATTTTGATTGGTGCCGGCTTCTTCACTCTTCTTTGAATCTTCATTTCAGCCCCCATAGGGTCTTCCACTAGTCCTTCCACCTTGACCTCTTCCCCTTTGCTTGATGTCAAATCTTTTATTCATCTTCTCTTCCACCTTCAGGGAAAACTGGTATGCAACTTCTATGGTAGTTACTCTGACCAGGCTCAGCTCCTCTTGAATACTTGGCCTCAACCCATTAATGTAATAGGCTACCTTGTCCTTATTGGCCTCTGCATGACCGGTTCTAATAGTAATCTTATAAAACTCTTCTGTATACTCCTTAATAGACTTGTTGCCTTGCTTCAATCCTTGCAGCTTCTTCAACAACTCCATCTCATAATCCATAGGAATGAACTGCTTCTTCAATTTCTCCACCATGTAATCCCATTTGGTGATCTTTCCTTTTCCTCTTCTATTCCTCTCTAACTGGACCTCCTTCCACCAAATACTGGCATGGCCCTTCAATTTTGTTTTTGCAAACCTGACCTGATTTGGGTCTTCCACATCTTCATCCTCAAAATATTCCTCCATATCATTGATCAATTCAATAAGTTGTTCTAGATTCAAATCTCTAGAATATGTAGAAACTTTGATCCTGGGCCTCTTTCCAATCTTAGAAATGACCCTCAACAACCTAACTTCTGCAGGATCTCCTGCGGCTTCTTGTTCCTCCTCAGATAGCTCCTCTTCTGCTTCATCCTCACTTTCTTCTCTTGTTCTTGGCCCAAATCCTCTTCATAGCTCCTCTTGCAATGCATTGATTTGTCTTTGCAGGGCTCTAAAACCCTCTTCCGTCAAAGCATTCCTCCCAATACGATTTCTTCGTGGAGGCATCTTGATCTACGCAACAAACCCACAACCTTAGGTCCTGGTGCAAACTGCCTCATGGTCGGTGATCTGTCTACACACTCAGGAACCCTTGCTCTGATACCACTTGATGAAAGGGGTAAATCATAAAACACACAATAAAAGAAATTGCACATAGAAAATAGAATGATATTTTATTAATATGGGCAAAACATTACATTACAGAAGCTCAAAAACAATCAAAGGATGAATCCTCTATAGGCTACAACACATTACAGCTCCCTCTCTCAAGACTGTAGAATCTTCAGGCTTCTATAACCCCAAATCAACTAGGGTTTCTATTTTCCCACCCTTTTCTTGACTCTACACTTTCCTCCTTAACTCTACTACCCAAGGGTTCCAAAAAATGGTCATATATAGCCCTTTTTGGTGGCCACCAGCTTAATTTTAAAATTTGCATCTCCCTCCAAAAATAGGTCAACTTTGTGGGGCCATAACTTTCGATCCGACTATTGGATTTTCAATTATAATACCTTTCCGGAAAGCTCTCGAAAAGGCAATGGTGCACAAGCAGTACCAAAAGGTAGACTGCTTGGGTTTCCCACCAAATTTCAAGCCCATCCAGAGCCTCTAAATGCCTCAAATTTCACTTTGAATATTTCAATAGGATTTTTGGAATTTAAAATTTTAATATCTCACAAATGACAAATGATATAGAAGTGATTTCTTCACCATTAGCTTCAATTCACCATTCTAGAGGTTTGTGTAATATTTTGTATCCAACCGTGCATAAATGCAAACTTACTAAAAAATAGTAACCCTGCCAAATTTAGCCCTTATTGAAAAGAAAGAACATTTTTTTTTGGTTGATGCAAGATTGCTCTTACACCCTGGATGCTCCTACATCAAACACCCGAGGTAATTTGAAAAGTGGCCCTGTCACTTCTCATGAGTTAGAGGGATACCAAAACGGTTAACCTCAGTCTCAGATAACCATGATGAATCTTCAATAGGCCTTCCTTTCCATTTCACCAAGTATTATGTATACTGCTTGTTTCTTGTACTCTTATCCACAGGGCTATCCAGAATGCCCTCTATCTCTTGCTTCTCTGAAGTAGATGCTGGAATGTCCCATTGTGTTCCTATATCAAGTCCATCATCATGATACTCTGTCAAATCTGAAATGTTGAATATTGGTGAAATATTGATGTCATCAGACAACTCCACTTCAAATGCATATCCCGAATCATGTTTCTTCAGGATTCTACATGGTCTAAATTTCTTCATTTTCAACTTATTGTATGTTCCAATTGGGAACCTTTCTTTTCTCAAGTGAACCATGACTTCATCTCCTACCTGGAACTCCTTATATCTCCTCTTCTGATCTACCTTAGCCTTGTACTGAATATTCACCTTATTAATGTGCTTTCTCACTTCTTCATGCAAATTCTTCAGGTGTTCTGCAAAGTCTTCATCCTCGGCACTTGTCTTTTCTCCTTTGTCTAGCTTCCTTAACTCCGAAGCATTTCTTAGACTATTGCCATATACAATCTGGAATGGTGATTTACCAGTACTCCTATTGATAGAATTGTTGTAAGCGAATTCTACCTATGGCAAAATCAAATCCCATCCTTTGGGCTTATCTCCTACTAAGCTTCGTAGCAGGTTACCTAAACTCCTATTCACCACTTGTGTCTGTCCATCAGTCTATGGATGGTGTGCAGAACTGAACTTCAAATCTATTTTTAACTTCTTCCACAATGTCCTCCAGAAATAACCAACAAACTTGGTATCTCGATCTGAAACTATGCTCTTAGGTAGACCATGTAGTCTCACCAATTCCCTGAAAAATAACTCTGTAATATGAACAGCATCATTAGTCTTCCTACAAGGAATAAAATGGGCCATCTTTGAGAATCTGTCGACCACCACAAAAATAGAATCATGTTCTCTCTGTGTCCTTGGTAAACCACAAACGAAATCCATACTAATATCATCCCATGACATCTCTGGTATAGGTAATGGCTGATATAGCCCTATATTCTGACTTGTTCCTTTTGCCATCTGACACTCTCTATAACTCTACAGAAAGTTCCTCACATCTTGCTGCAATTGTGGCCAGTAATAATGTTCACCAACAATAGCAATGGTCTTATCTCGACCAAAGTGTGCAACTAATCCTCCACTATGCTTCTCCTTAATCAGGCTCTCTCTCATGGAACTCCTCAGAATGCACAACTGGCTTCCTCTAAACAACATGCCATCTTGGATTATGATATCCAACCATTTTGTCCTATCCAAAGTAACAGGTTCCAGACAAGCTTTCCAAGCCTCTACAAAATTTGGATCTTCAGGGTACAAACTTTTGAGCTCATCAAACCCAACAACCTCTATCATCATTTCTGTCAATAAATTTTGCCTTCTACTCAGGGCATCTACAACTCTGTTGGACTTCCCACTCCTATGCTTCAAAACAAAAGTATAACTCTACAAAAACTCAACCCATTTTAAGTGCCTTGGATTTAACTTTCCTTGACTATTAAGATATTGCAAAGCCTGATGATCAGTATATAAAACAAGCTCTTTTGGCAACAAATAATGTCTCCATTTCTTCAAGGCCTGAACTATTAAATAAAACCCCTGATCATAAAAAAAATACTTTTTCTTGGCATCGTTAAAATTCTCACTAAAATAGGCAATGGGCTTACCTTCTTGACTCAAAACATCTCCTATACCACTACCACTAGCATCACAATCTACCTGAAATACCTTATTAAAATCTGGAAGTGCCAAAACAAGTTGTTCTACAACTTTCTGCTTCAATGTATTAAAGCTCTTGTCTGCTCCTTTAGTCCATCTAAACTCTTTTTGATCCCCTCTCATTGTCTCAGTTAGGGGTGCACAAATGCTACTGAAATTCTTGATAAACTTTCTGTAAAAACTTGCCAAACCATGAAAAGATCTTACCTAAAAAGCACTCCTTGGCATAGGCCATTCAATGATAGCCCTCACCTTCTCTGGGTCCATCTTAAGACCTTCCTCTAAGACAACAAATCCCAGGTATACCAACTCCTTTGCAAAACTACATTTCTTGAGATTGATCAACAACTTCTCCTCCCTCAACTTCTCTAAAACTCTTCTGATATGCATCAAATGCTCATCCCAAGTCTTACTGAAAATCAAGATGTCATCTAAATAAACAATAACAAAACTTCCCAAAAATTCTTTCAATACCTCGTTTGTGAGCTGCATGAATGTGCTCGGTGCATTGGTTATCCCAAATGGCATGACTAACCACTCATACAAACTTTCTTTGTTTTGAAGGTTGTCTTCCACTCATCTCCTTCTCTAATTTGAATCTGGTGATACCCACTCTTCAGATCAATCTTCGTGAAGTACTTGGCTCCACTCAAACAATCCATAATGTCATGCATTATGGGCAATGGAAATCTGTACTTAATTGTGATCTTGTTCATGGCTCGAGAATCTGTACACATCCTCCACTCTCTATCTTTCTTCGGTGCTAGCACTATAGGTACCACACATGGACTTAGGCTTTCTCATATCAATCCCTTCCTAACCAACTCGTGAACTTGTTTCTTCAACTCTTCATTCTCTGCTGGAGTCATTCTATGGGCTGCCTTGTTTGGCAAACTAGCTCCTCATATTAAATCCATTTGATGACTTATCTTCCTTACTAGTGGTAAACCTTCTGGTACATTATCAGAGATAATGTCCTGAAATTCTTCCAACATATCTGAGACTTTTGCTGGTACATCTTCACATTTCTCTTGACTAATCTTAGGAATCAATGCAAGCAATGACGCTCATGCTTCATACCCTCCAAAAATTTCCTACCATCTACCAAGCAAATTCTGGCAGTGCTACATACCTTTTCTTCCACCTCCTTAAAGGGCTTCAACTTATGACGAACTGCATCCTTTGTTAGGGAATATGTGTTTGCACAGCCATCATGGACATTGCTCCTATCATACTACCACGACCTCCCCAATAACATATGACATGCATCCATTGGTATGATGTCACACAACACCTCATCATGGTAGTCACCAATCTTGAACTTCACTAAACACTGCTCATTGACCAAATCTCTATGGTCCTTCTGCAACCATGCAATCCGGTATGGATGCGGATGATTTCTTCTTGTCAACTTCAACTTATCAACCATCTCATCTGAAACAAGATTATCAGTGCTTCCACTATCAATAATAATATCACAACACTTACCTTCACATTTACACCTTGTGCAGAATAAACTCTTCCTCTGATTGGGTTCTTTCTCCTCATTCAACAAAGTTCTTCTCACAACTAGGGTTTCTCCCCTTTTAGTATCTTTAGAGCACTCAGATTGCGCATCTCCATCGACATGTACAACTCATACATTACATTTAGGTCTTCTATTTGTCCTTCCTTGATGTTGCAGACACTCGTATGCTCGATGTCCTCCTTCTCCCCATTGGAAATAGGTTCCTCTAAAACCTCCTCTCCTGGGTCCTTTCCCAGGTCTTCCTCTTCCTCTTCCTCTTTGCTCACCATTGTTCTGGTCATGAGGGCGGTATGTATTATCTCCTCTCTGATTTTGACTGGTGTCAGCTTCTTCACTCTTCTTTGAATGTTCATTTCGACCCCCATAGGGTCTTCCACCAGTCCTTCCACCTTGACCTCTTCCCCTTTGCTTTCTGTCAAATCTTTTATTCATCTTCTCTTCCACCTTCAGGAAAAATTGGTATGCATCTTCTATGGTGGTCAATCTGATGAGGCTCAGCTCCTCTTAAATACTTAGCCTCAACCCATTAATGTAACGGGCTACCTTCTCCTTATTGGTCTCTACATGACCGGTTCTGATAGTAATCTTATAAAACTCTTCTGTATACTCCTTAACAGACTTATTGCCTTGCTTCAATCCTTGCATCTTCTTCAACAACTCCATCTCATAATCTACAAGAATGAACAGCTTCTTTAGTTTCTCCACCATTCGAACCCATCTGGTGATCTTTCCTTTTCCTCTTCTATTCCTCTCTAACTAGACCTCCTTCCACCAAATACTGGCATGGCCCTTCAATTTTATTTTTGCAAACTTGACCTAATCTAGGTCTTCCACATCTTCATACTCAAAATATTCCTCCATGTCATTGATCCAATCAATAAGTTGTTCTAGATTCAAATCTCCAGAATATGTAGAAACTTCGATCCTGGGCCTCTTTCCAATCTTAGAAATGACCCTCAACAACCTAACTTCTACAGGATCTCCTATGGCTTCTTGTTCTTCCTTAGATAGCTCCTCTTCTACTTCATCCTCGCTTTCTTCTCTTGTTCTTGGCCCAAATCCTCTTCGCAGCTCCTCTTGCAATGCATTGATTTGTCTTTGCAGGGCTCTAAAACCCTCTTCCATCAAAGCATTCCTCCCAATACGATTTCTTCATGGAGGTATCTTGATCTCCTCAGCAAACCCACAAGCTTAGGTTCTGGTGCAAACTGCCTCACGGTCGGTGATTTGTCTACACACTCAGGAACCCTTTCTCTGATACCACTTGTGGAAGGGGGCAAATCAGAAAACACACAATAACAGAAATTGCACATAGAAAATTGAATGATATTTTATTAATATGAGAAAAATATTACATTACAAAAGCTTAAAAATAATCAGAGGATGAATCCCCTATAGGTTGCAACACATTACAACTCCCTCTCTCAAGACTCTAGAATCTTCAGCCTTCTGTAACCCCAACTCAACTAGGGTTTCTATTTTCCCACCCTTTTCTTGAATCTACACCTTCCCCCTTAACTCTACTACCCAAGGGTTCCCAAAAATCATCATATATAGCTCTTTTTGGTGGCCACCAGCTTAATTTCAAAATTTGCATGTCCCTCCAAAAATAGGTCAACTTCGCAAGGCCATAACTTTCGATCCGATCATTGGATTTTTAGAATTTGAAATTTTAATATCTCACAAATGACAAATGATATTGAAGTGATTTCTTCACCATTAGCTTCAATTTACCATTCTACAGGTCTGTGTAAGATTTTGTATCCAACCGTGCACAAATGCAAACTTACTAAAAAATAGTAACCCTGCCAAATTTAGCCCTTATGAAAAGAAACAACATTTTTTTTGGTTGATGCAAGATTGTTCTTACACCCTAGATGCTCCTGCATCGCGCTCTCTCATTCTCTATTCTCCCTATCTCTCTACTCCCCTCTCTCTATCTCACAATCTCTTTCTCTCTCTTCCTCTTTATGTTTGTCTCACTCTATCTCATATTGTCTCCCTCTCTATCTCTCCCTCTCTATTATAATATATTTAAATTTATGTATTCTAAATTCAATATAATATTATTCAAATATAATTATGTATGAGGAAGACAAAGAGTGGAGCAAAAGATAATCTAATATGCAAATGATAACCTATGTATCTAGTTCCTCCATTTATAATTGGTTTCACATAGATTTTCATTTCTTCTTGGTGGAAAGGTATACTTCTTAGAAGTGTTTTTTCCATGACAATAAGTAGTCAGGAACTGAGGTGTTCTCCTTTCCTTCCTCTCTCTTTCTCACTTCATCTTCCTTTCACAATGATGGTCTTCACATATACACTTTGAAAACTTGGATGGTCTTCTCTCTCTACCCATGCTCAATCTCCTAAATGTGGATGAAAAAGCAATTACCCACTTGTATGGAATTGAATTTCAATAAACTAATCTTACCTCAAATAAAAATAAATTAGTTTAAAAATAATAAGAAAAACTTTTAAAATATTTTGTTCTATTAGAACATTATAAGTTTTGAAAGGAAGCTAGGTGTGCGAAAAACGCTTCCTATACTGATCTAATGAGGAGAGGGCTATGCAAATTCAACTTTATCCTAACTATTACAGCAATGTTAAACCATTAACATGAGATATTGCAGCAAAACACAAGAGCTAGAAAGAAGACAGAAGAAGAGAGACAAAGATTTACGGTGGGGAAAACCCTTATCAGGTGAAAAACCCCACACTCAAAAACCTGCACAATGTATTAACAAATCTGAAAGAATGTTTACAATACACTTGCAATGCAAGCTTCAATGGTCTTCGACACTCATGTCTAGAGTCAATCCGGCAGCATAACAGTACCTGTAAACCTGTAATACAAACTCCATCTTAAAACACCTGTATATATAGAGAAGTAGTACAATGGAGGTAGCTTCTAGAGCAAGTCACACAAGGAACTCATCCAAATCCATGTGGCCTAATTTCCAAGGCCATAAAACATGTGTATGACACTTGTAAGTGATTCTCTTTCATCCCTTACAACCCTCCAACTTCGGCACCCCAAATTTAGCCAATTAAGGTATGACAGATGCTCTTACAATGTCATAAAATCCATCATATATGACAACTCTTATAGTTGTAAGAGAATCTGTCATAACTGTCTATTAATAGCAGATTCTCTTACAACCTTGTCATAGTCAAACTTGGGTGCATAAGTCCCCATGCAAGATGCTTTTAGACACTTGTCTTCACCTATCATGTAATCTTCCATTTCTGGCCCTTACATGTCATAGATTCTATCATAGGAATCTGTCATAACTCTTACGCGTCATAAACCTCTTACAACACCCGAAAGATGCTGACACATGGCAAAACTCTTCTACCACAAGGTGGAACGCCTATCTCCTCATATGAGGACAAAAAATACATGTGGTCACCTTCCATGTCGGATGACACATTATCGTGCCAACTCACACAAAGTAACGAAATAGGATTTGCATCCAAATTACAATAATAGGCAAAAAATAAATACAATTAAATAATAAATGCTAGAAACTTGCAAAGGTTGAGACACCTTAATTCCCAACAAGTTTAACAAATTTTAATATTAATTCTTCAAAAAAATTATTTTACATTTCTTCAATTTATAATCAAATGTTTACTATCAAATATGTTAAATAGTTTATATCCCACCTATTCTATTTAATATTTTTTTATTAAATATTATAGATTTTAAAATATATTAATATTGACATAAAACTAAAACACACAATGTAAATATTTTAAAATTGCTCTAAAATATTATGGAAATATATGTTCTCTAAAATATATTGCTAATCTATTTAATATTTTTTAATAAAATATTATAGATTTTAAAATATATTAATATTAACATAAAACTAAAAAGGCAATGTAAATATTTTAATATTGCTCTAAAATATTATGGAAATATATGTTCTCTAAAATATATTGCTTTAAAACAAGCATAACTTTTAATACACAATTCTAAATTACATAAACTCTATAAATTCAATTTTATATTAAAATTAATTTTCACAATATTGTTTATTACTCATTTAATTAATCTAACTCTCTTAATTATTTATAAGATTTTACTATTAATATATTTTACTTACTAATCAATATTAATATTTTTTTCTTTTCTCTCTTTATTTTAAAATATGTCCCCCAAATAAATTTACAAAAGTAATCATGAGAACAAAACTAACTCCATGAAAAAGCAAAATTTAAAAGGGAAATTATATCAATTTTAAATATTAAAAATATAACCTACAACATTTTTTAAAAATAAATAAATAATATTAATTTTCTCAAAAATGTAATAGAATTGATAACACCCAAGGTTTTTCTTGAACCATATGACATCTTTATATGTAACCTATGCAGAATAGTTTTTAATTTAAATTTCTCTTTCTCTCTTTCTCTCTCTACCTCTCTATCCCTCTATCTCTATCTCTCCCTTTATATCTTTGTCTTTATTTCTCTCTCCCCATCTCTCTATCCCTCCCTTTCTTCACTTCTTTGTCTATCTATAGAGAGGGAAACAGAAATCTCTCTCTCTCTCTCTCTCTCTCTCTCTCTCTCTAAATCTCTCTTTGTGTATATGTATATATTTATCTTTTTCTCCTCCTCATCTCTCCCCCCCTATCTTTCTCATTTTCTCTAATTCTCCTTCCCTCTCTAGATATCACTTTAGTGTGTAATGGGAATGCTAGAGAGGTCTTAAAGGTGAATTATCAAGTCCTTAAGCAAATGATGTGCCACTTTGAGCATAGCTCCCCATGGAAAAATGATTTTCTTGAAACTCACTCTCTTTTCTCTATCTTTCCATCTATATCTCTCATCTTTATATCTCTCATTCTCTATTCCTCTTTCTATCAATCTCCCTCTCTCTACCTCTTTATCTCTTTACCTCTTTCTATATCTCCTTCTCTCTCTATGTCTTTACCTCCCCTTCCTTCTCTATATCCCTCTATCCTTCTCTCTACCTCTATATATCTTTATCTCTCCCTCTTCATCACTCCCTCTCTCTCCCTCTTTGTTTATCTCTCTACCTCTTTACATATCTCTTTGTTTCCCTCTCTATTTATCTATTTCTATTTATGTCTCTACCACTTTATCCCTCTATCTAGCCATTTGTCTCTATCTCTCCCCCCTTCGATGTCTCTCCCTCTCCCCTCCCTCTCTTCTTCTATCTCCCTCTCTCCTTATATCTCTTTCTTTCTCTTCTTCCTATCTTTGTCTCTATCTCTCTCTTTCTCTATTTTCTCTATCTATCTCTATTTATATCTTTCTCTTCCTATATCAATCTCCCCCCTCTCTCTATATATTTTTTCTCTTTCTTTCTTTCCCTATTTTCCCTATCTCTCTTTGTCATTTCTCTCTCTGTCCTCCTTTTTCTCTCTCCTCTTCTTTGTTCCACCTCCCCTCTCTCTCCCCCCTAATATATATCCCTCTCCCTCCCCATCTCTCTATTTGTTTCTAACTCTTTCTCCCCCTCCTCTCCCTCTCTCTCTATACCAACACTATTTAAACCTCCCATTCCTTTTTTTCCACTTATTTTATTTCCACACCACCACAAGTCCTTTTCAAATATTCTCTATTTTATGATTCTAAAAACCACACACCTTATATAATTTTAAGATCTAAAATAAATATTAGATATTCCTTCAAACTATTTTATTAGCATAATATGTGTAACAAATGCTAATATTAAACTCACGACAAGTCATTTGATTTACATGTTGAACCAATTAATAAAACAAAAACTTTACTTTCTCCGTTCGCATTATCCTCCTTTGGTTTTACCAAAATCAGTGATTAAATTTTGACTTGAATCATATAATCTATAAATATAATATTATTAATAATATATTATATATTATAACTGATATTATTATATTAATATTATTTGTATTTAGTTACTACTATTATAATATTATATGCAATGTAATGATTTTGAATATTTACATATTATATTATGATTATCTTATTAGTGAATTGAAAAGCTTCTGGTTAAACTGTGTATAGCTTTTTTTGCATCGACGTTTCAGATCACACTCAGTGATCCATCATCAGGAAGAGAAAGAGAATAGAAATGAAATAAACTACAAATTAGTTTCTTTAAAAAAAAGAGGAAAAAATTTGACACGAGTTGCAAGAAAGGAAAAAGGACAAAAAGCAAGATGAGTCACAAAAGCAGGACAAAAACCCAAAATATAGATAAAAATGAGGTAAAAGGAGAACTCTAGAACTAAGAAAAATAAAAAGAATTAAATAAATTGGGACAAAAGAAAAAATTAAATTAACAAGTAGACATGAATTAAAAGGGAACCAGAAATGAATGTAAGGAGTAATAAATAAAAAAGTTTTACAAAGTGAATTAAATTAGCTAAGGATCATAGGAGAAAGAATAGAGGAAAAATAAAGCAAAAATAAATGAAAAGAGGAACAATTAAAATAAGAAACTAGGGAAAAAAATACATTGAAGTCTCAAGTTAGAAAAAGAAAAAGAAAAAGAGCAAGAGAGGTGACCATAAATAAAATGAAAAGAAAGAACAATAATAGAAAAGTAACAATGTAAGAGGTAGAACAAAGAAACTAAAGGAAAGCAAAAATAAAAATAGAAATAATAAAAACAAGGAGCAAGAGATGAAAAGAAGTAAATCAAAAGGAGAAAGTGAAGAAATCCAACATTAAAAACCAAAATAGAACAAGAGGCAAGAGAGAAAAGGAACATAAAAAGGACTAGAGGTTAGAAGAAGAGCCCACTTCATGTACTTAAATATCTTATTAGTTATCATTAGTTAGAATAAAAGATTATAATTATGGTTAAATATTATATTTGGTTCCCTAGATGAATAATTTTTCTATTTTTCCTTTAGAGCCTTGAATTAAAAAATTCATTTGTGCAATAATAAGTAGAAAGGGAGTTAGAAGAATAGTTAGGCACATTATTTTTTAAGGTAATGGTTCAAATTGAGACATGTGTGAGAAAATGGTTACAACTTGGGGTTATTTTATTTATTATAAATATAAGTTTATAAGTTTTTTTGGAGGAGAAAAGGGTTGGTTTTCTTAACAGGCATCTTGGTTAAACTTGTATATCTCTCTCTCTCTCTCTCTCTATATATATATATATATATATATATATATATCTTTGTCTCCTCTATCTATCCATTTCTCTTTGTCTCTATAGGTATCTATCTTTTGATCCCTCTCTCCAGCTCTCTCTTTCTCTATCTCATTGTCTCTCTATATCTCCCTCTCTATCTCTTTAGCCTCCCTCTCTCTATCCCTCTGTATCTCTTTACCCTTCTCCTCTCTCTATGTCTATCTCTTTTGCTCTATCTGTCATTCTCTCTTTGTCTCTCTATCAAACTTGATTTCTGTTTTGTCAAATAAAAAATGTATATAATCATGCTATATTTAAAAAAGGTGGGGGAGTGGTTTCATATTAAGCACCTCTCTCTCTCTCTCTCTCGCTCTCTCTCTCAGTCTCTAATGAATATATGTCCATTTCTTTCTCTCTATTCAGTCCTCTCTCCCCCTTCTCTCTCTACTATATTACTATAGTATATAATTGAAATAAATATGTAAAAATAAATATCATTAAGAAAATATGAATTTCCAATATAATATTATTTTTTAAATTTATTAAATAATATATTAAATTATAAATTATATATATAAATTAATTGTGTATATGATTTTTTTTTATATTTTACAAATTTATTAAGCTAAATAATATGACTTTATCTATGAGAATATAATAAATTATTTTAATTTATAATATATAATAAATATAATAATTATATGGTATTTTACATTGAAAATAAATATAATTGATTAATATATATATATATATATTAAATATATTAATATATTAAATATATTAATATTATATGAAATGGAACATACATATAAATATTATATCATATTATTTTATATATATATTTAACAATTTATTAATGTTTATATACATTTAGAATATTTAATATAATAGTTAACAATTAAACTTTTATAATATTTAATATAATTGTTTTTTTAATTTTAAAACATACTATTTATCATTATTTATATCCAATAAAATCTATTTAAAAACATTTTTATTAAAGATCATTCATTTCAAATATATATATATATATATATATATATATATATATATATATATATATATATATATATATATATATATATATATATACCTAGTTTCTAATAGTAGAGATAGGATTTAACTTATTATTATATTTTAAATATTTGTCGGTCTATATATTAATATTAAATAATAATATTTCTAACCATTGCAAAATACATTAAATGTATTCTTATGAAAATCGCTGAACAAGAATGCCACCCCCAGGAATGTTAGCAAAATTGTAATTAATGTAAAAAGCACGAACAAAATGAAACACATGGCATTGTCGAGTGGGGAAGGAAACTGGTGAATAGAAAAAGACAAAAAAAACCAGTGAACAAAAAAAAATAGATGGATGGTTCTCCTCATTTTAATCGTCTTGCATGACTGTAGAAGAATGTCGATCTTCGATTCGCCAAGTCAGCTCACTCTCTCACAAAGGGAATGCCTTCCGTGAGAATTAATTGACAAATTCAGCACTCACATATAAAAGCCTATCGGCTAATTAATATTAATCGAATCTTGCATAAGTTACAGTTATGAATAAACATAGCATGAAAATTTTCTAAGCTGTGAAATACGGCCTAAAATTAGAAAAAATAGGCACCATCAAATGGATTAAAAAAGTAGTACCTTAAATTGGCTCATTAATACTATTTATTTCTCTGTCTTGATGTTTAAGCAGAGCTTGCATGCATTGTGAGCTTGGAATTCAGATGTGTAATCTTAGATAACCTTGCAAGAGGGTTTTTCTTTTACATGATAATGGAGATTTTTTCTAATCTTCTCAATGATGTTGACGTACAATGTTTATTGAGAGTTCCATTTACATATCATAAAAAATTAAGAGAACAAATTAAGAGTTTTTTGTAAAATTTGGAAATCTGTAGTGGAACACCCACATTTTTATGGAAGCAAGAAACCCTTTTTATTTAACTAAGTGAATAAAATAATTTTAATGAAATAATTAGTTTAGAGGTGTCTTATAGTGGATGATGTTCAAGAATAGTCCAACATTTTCTTTCATATTGATTAGTTGTCTTTGTTGTTGACTGGTACCCATTGAATATTACCCTTGGACATGGGAATAATTGTTTTTTTAAATTATTTATGCTAGGCATTGTCTTGTGTGTTGGGATCCACTTTCGTTGCCTTCAATAAAAAATATCATAAGAAACCATTTCAAGAAAAAAATCCACAAAATAATACCACTTATTATATTAACAAATAATGTTTACAATATGATGAGATTTCTTGTATTAATCCTCAACACTAATATATCCTCCCTAGCTACCTATTATATTTTTTACATAGTTGTGTGTTTGCACATATAGAAACAATACTGACACAACACCACCACATGGTAATACAAAACATGAGTGAACCCATGCACTGAAATATACACTCTAAAGGGCCTTATGAATTCATATGCCCCCAATCAGGGCTTAAATTTGACAGTCAATCTTACCTGTCAAGCAATTTTTTAATGACAGTTATCTATTCAAAGGTGCCCTTAAAATACCATGATATACTTTAATATAAATAAATATATAAAAACCAAATATATATATCATCATAATTCTATATAAATTTTGACATTCTATGGAAAATCTCTCCTATGTAATACAATCTTTTTAAAATTTTGATTGTATTTTATGGCAAAAATGTGTAAATACAGTCATATGGCCATCAAATTTAAACCCTGTCCCCAATCAAAAATTGCTCACCCCTAAGAATGTGAAAGACAATAAAATGTGTAACTCTCCAAATTACTCATCCCTAAAAATGTGGAAGACAATAAAGAGTGTAACTCCCTCTTTTGAAGGGAAATAATAAATAAATAGTTAATCCCTACAATTAGAGAATCAGTTCATGTACAATTAGAGACAAAAAAATAAACCTTCATATATTGGAGATCAGTGCATGTATTATTTATTAGAGGACACAACAGTTTTGAGGCTTGTTTAGACAGCAAAAAGTCGAAGGTTAGAATATTTCTAGAGGTTCGCAGCCTCTTAAAAAAGTGTGTAGCCTAAAAATAGTTTATCTACAATTTTATTATAAAAACAGTTCATGCTAATTTTTTATTCATAAATAAAACAATAAAAAAAACTTTAAAAAAACTTAATGCATCTAAAAAAAATCTCCTGCAAACTGCACATGGCAGTGACCTGCATGGCGGTGAGGTATCACTTTTTTTTTTTGGTAAAAGGCCGAGGCCATTAATATATAAAATTAGTTATAAAACATAGCTCTGTTCAGTGCGGGCACTGGTAGGAAAGAACAGAGTGAAGAAAACCTCCGGTCTAGCCCGGGACTTTTGTAGTCTAGTACATACTATTTATTTATAGAACTTATACGGGGTCAAGCCCCATAAGGAAACATATTTTCTTCTACAATTACTGAGATACAAATACATACATCACCCTTATCCATGGCCTTTCTTTTGATATCCTCTCGTTGTATGTCTTTTGGTTCTTCGACTCCTGGGATGACCTCCAAGGCCTTTGATCAACTGTCCATTATCCAATTAAAAGGCTTCTTCTATCTTGCTCCTACCAGTGTACCTGTCTAACCTGAAACCACAAGAAAACTACCACTTCTTTTTGCATGTTAGCTATACAAAAAACCTAAAATTTATTATCCTATAAACATCTGTTAGTTCTTTAAAACCTTTGCCTGAGAGGAAAGAAAAAAAATACTTGCTATTTCCAAGATTTTCAAAATTAATCAAGCACACTTGCTTCACTGTTAACTTAAATCTAGTTATGTGGGGCATCCCATTTTGGTTGACTGATCCACTATATACCAACATCTATATATATAAACTATATAAATACTATTATATATAACTACATGTGGGCAAAAGTAAGTGATCAACCATTTCACTTAATAATGTTGATGAACCAAAATATCCCATTCCTACTAAATTCTGTCCCATCATAGAAAATGTTGTTACCTGTCAAAACATATCAATTAGATCGGCATAGGAAAGTACTATTGGCGAGAACTCTACAAGCCCTCCCAACAGTGTAAGTCATGCCATTGGAGGAGATCAGTAGGACTCTCACTGAAGCATCCAATGGAGCGAAGGGAGATAGCTGTCATCGGCAGGAGATTATCATCGGAAAGAAAAATCAAGGAGTTTCTGATACTCTAAAGTCTCACCGATTGAAGAAAAGAGATTTGGTGAGGCTTACACCAATATGCATGAAGATCTGGACCTAAAAACTTTTCATAGAACTGAACCCAACAGAGTTAAGAGTTTAAAGAAACAGTTGGTCAAGTCTGACGGATGAATTTTGAGTTTGGCAAAGGAAACATACAAGAAGATATACATAGTTATATGCATGTCATGGAACCGAAAGATTATGAAATGAGGTTTTATTGTTTTATGTTTCAAACATTGTATGTGTGGTTTTACATTACATACATACAATGCGGAACTCAAGAAAGGTTGAGATTTGGTTAAAAAGATGCATCATGACTAGATGCATTACACTTTATATCCAACGCGGAGCTGAAAAATAAGTAAACTGTGGTTTATAAAATAAGTCCGAAGAGGTGATACAAAGGAGTTTGTATGTATTCTTCTTTGTATCTAAAAATCAGAAACAAGTATGCATTTCGGAAGATACAATCTGAAAAGTGATGTGGGCTCCACCGTATGCATATCGGGCTTGTATAAATAACGATATACAAGTAAGAATGATGCAAATAATAGATACAAACTGGATGCGAAAAGAAAGTTAAATCTTGAAAAGTCTTTGTATGTTCGGGGTGCTTGTATATTTATAATATACATACCCAATATACAAAGGAAAAGAGCATCGTTGGGGAAGACATGCTTTGCATGTGCGCTTGTAAAAAATCACATACAAACGACAATATACAAAGAAAATATATAAGAGAGGGTTTGTATAAGATGCTTTGTATGTGTGCTTATACAAGATAACATACAATTGCCAATATACAAAGAAAATATACAAGAGAGGGTTTGTATAAGATGCTTTGTATGTGCGCTTATACAAGATATACAAGCGGCAATATACAAAGAAAATATACAAGAATTTATTATACAAAACCCGACATCATTGGAGATATAAATAATGGGTGGGGGCCATGTATGTATATTGGAGACGATTGTAAATGATATGCAAAAAGGTAATACATCAAGATACATACAATGGAGGATCCCAAGAAAATTCCAATTCGTTTCACAAATCCAATGAAGTCCTCGATTGTATAAAAGTGTATGCATGTGATATAAAAGGAGATACAAACTGATACATACAAGTTCAGACCCAGATTTGTAAATGATATGCAAAAAAGTAATACAACAAGATACATACAATGGAGGATCCCAAGAAAATTCCAATTCGTTTCACAAATCCAATGAGGTCTACGATTGTATAAAAGTGTATGCATGTGATATAAAAGGAGATACAAACGGATACATACAAGTCTGGACCCAGATAGAAAGTTTAAATTCTGAGAACTTTATTTGAAGTCCGTGCTTGTATAATGCGATGTATCTATACAAGATACAAAGAAAAATGCATATGAGAAACAAAGGAAATGTATATACAAGGTGTATGCGTGTGATATAACAAGGTGGTACAAATGGATACATACAAGTCCAAACCTAGTTAGAAAGTTTAAATTCTAAGAACTTTATTTGAAGTCTAAGATTGTATATTGTGGTATATGTATACAAGATGCAAAGACAAATGCATATGAGAAACAAAGGAAATGTATATACACCAAAGATACCTATGTAGGCCCCATCTCCAATTATTATACAAGTTTATACAAACCCGGATTTGAATGATAGATTAAATAATGTGAATTTTAGCTATGATCTGTTATTGCATATAAAACACATGCATTCGATATACAAGAAGGTGATACAGATGCAGATTCGAAGGTGATTTCAATTCAATTCATAAAACTAGTCGGGCCCACTCTTGTATACAGAAGAAAATGTATCCGATTTACAAAAGATATGTATGCGATATACAAAAGGAGGATGCAGGAAAATCTTAATTGCTCTATTATACTCCCTTGCTATTTAAAGGGTAGAAAATCTGAAGATGCTTAGAGTTTTCTCACCCTTCATGGTATTTTATTAGACCAAGTGATGAACTAATTGGCCTCAAAATAACTTTCCTCCAAAGTTTCAGATTGATTCTGATAATACTTCAACGGTATTAGCTCTAGTAGATAGGTAGAGACCATCCGCCCCTTTGTTGGCAAGAGAGTCTGCTTTGCTATTACCCTCTCTATAAGTGTGATTGAATGTGCACCTCCTTAAAGAAGTAATGATGTCGAGGGCATTAGCCAGCAGGGAATTCAGTCTACAATTAGGCATGTTCCCTTTCTATAAGCCATTAATGACAATCGCAAAGTCTCCTTCAACCTCTAATTTTTCAATTTTCATGTCTTTGCAGATTCTCAGACCTTCAATCAAGGCAATTAATTTTGTTGTATTATTTGTTGTTTCTCCTAGGGGTTTGGCTAAGGTTGCCATTTCTCTAGATTCAAAATTGTGGATTACACAACCTATTCATGTGACTCCTGGGTTGCCCCTAGATGCCCTGTCAAAATTTAGCTTGAACCACCCTTCTTTAGGAGGTTGCCACTTACATTCCTTTCTCTTGTTGGTGGAGTTGTGTTTGCCTGGTCCCACAAAAGAGGGAAGTTTTAGTCTTGCCCATCTCCCCCGCATCTTTTCATCCCAGTGCATCATTGTGGATTCTTTTTTGGAGTTATTTAGAGTCCTACTATTGACTATCTCTATTATAATGGCCTCAATTTTAATGATTAGCTAACCAAAAGTCATTTTCCTATCTTTAAATATTCTTCTATTTCTTTCTTTCCATAGCTCCCAAACCATGATGAAGGGGAAATTGTCCATAGCATATGGTAGATGCTTTGTTTCTAAGTCTCAGGCCAGCATTGGAAAAGGTTCAGAATGTTATTAGGCATGGCAGTAAGCCATCCCATCTTATTACTTAGCCAATTCCAACATTTATTAGAAAATTGACAATTGAGGAGAATATGGTCTACTGTTTCTTGATCCTCTTCACAAAGGGGACATCTTCTAGGCCCCTCATATCCCATCTTGGTGAACCTATCCGTCGTTAGGATTTTTTTTTGCAAGGCCATCCAGGCAAACAGCCCAGCCTTTGGGAGACAGTTCTTATCCCAACACAGTCTCAGTAGTAACTTTGATTTTGGTCTTAGTTGTTGTCTAATTAAAGTTTTGTAACCATCCTTGGTTTTATAATTTCCTAATTTAGCCCCATCCCAAACTAATTTGTCTAAGTCTCCTTTGAGAGATACCCTCCTTTTGTTAAGGATATCAAGAAGTTTCTCTTTATCATTATTTGAAATGTTCATATTATCCAGGGGTTTCCATTTCCACCCCCTATTCTCCTCATGATTGGGAAAATCTATATAATCTTTTACATATTTCCACCAGTGAGATTCTAGTATCCTGTTGGCAAATTCTCTAAATTATCCAAGCTGCTTATCACCTCATACCCACCCCATCAGTCGTCCCAAAAAAGTGCTTGGTTCCCATCTCCTAAACTCCAAGTCACTTTGTCCATTATGAGCTTCCTACAGTCCATCATAAAATTCCAGAGGCAAGATCCTTTAGGTGGGTTAGCCATTCTAAAAAGGAATGTTGGTTCCTCCCCTCTAAGATATTTGTTTCTAAGAATTTTAACCCACTTTGAATCGGGTTGCTGATACATTTTCCATACAAGTTTAGCACCTAAAGCCTTACTCTGTTCTTTGAAGTTTTTTAAGCCTAGGCCTCCTTCCTCTTTTGGTCTACAAATCTTGTTCCAAGCCACAAGTGCCATTTTCTTTTTATCCTCCAAACCTTTCCATAGGAAAGTTCTTAGAATTTTGTTGATTTCTTCCCATTTTCCTATTGGAAGATTCATACAGGATAATTGGTAAATTGGGATAGCTGAGAGAACCGATTTTAACATTGTCACTTTGCCTGCTAAGGAGAGTCATTGCCTTTCCAAGATTCTGCTCTGTTCCTGATCCTGGAAGTAATATGGTCCCAAAGATCATTGATCTTATTGCTTTTACCCAACAGTATACCTAGATATTTACAAGGCATTTCCCCTTTATTAAAAGACATGATTCTACATATTTATTTTTTAGTTTCAGGATCTGTATTGAAAAAATAAATTGTTGATTATCATCGTTTACCTCCTGTCCAGAGGCCCTATAATAAGAGTCTAAGATATCTTTGAACGCCCTATCTTCTTCTATGCACCCCTTACCGAAGAGCATAGTGTCATCTACAAACTGCTGATGTGTTGTAGGATCGACATCGGAAGTGATTTTGATTCCTTGGATCTTTCCTCCTTCCCTATCCTTGGTGATCATTCTCCCTAATACATTTACCATTATAATAAAGAGAAATGGGGAAATAGGGTCCCCTTGTCTCAATCCTCTTGAAATGCTAAAAAAACCTTCCGGGGTTCCATTGATTGAGGCTAAGATCTTGGGATTAGAAATACATGCATAAATGAGGTTTATCCATTGTTTATTAAAACCAAAAGCCTCTAGGGTTTTATAGAGGAAACGCCAGTGTATGTTATCATAAGCTTTACTTATATCTAGTTTAATTAACATGCTAGGTTTTTTGTTTTGCTATATGGTATGAATGGCTTCTTGGGCTATAATAACTCCATCAAATATAGATCTACCCAGAACAAACCCTGTTTGTTCATCACTAATGATGTCTGGAAGCACTGCCTGAATCCTATTAGCTAGGGTTTTAGTGAGGATTTTATAAATAGTATTACACAGAGATATAGGCCGCAGAACCCTTAGACTTTCTGTCTTCTCTTTTTTTGGAATAAGTGTAAGGAAAGTATTATTTACCTCTTTGAGAATACTTCCCAAATTTCTTACCCCTTCTAGTGCTTCGACTACTTCATCTCCTATGAAGTGCCAGCATTTCTGGAAGAAGAAGGCTGAGAAGCCATCGGGATTTCCTCTTTGGCTAGGATATCTTCATATTCAATTTTCAACTATTTTTCTTTTGAAAACATTTCAGCATCCATTCCTCTGGTAATCACAATTCTGTTTAGGTTTTACAGTTCTTCTTCTAGCTTAGTTTTGGACTCAAAGATATTACCAAAGTTAGTTTTATTCCATCTTAGAAGCTTACATTTAATAGTTTTCAATTTGGGTACTAAACAAAAAAGATTAGATCCAGATATTCTAGTTTCTTTCCACCACTACTTAATTAGGGTAATAAGGTTGTTATCTTTGATCCACATTTGTTCAAATTTAAAGGGGCAATGTTTGGGTTAGCAATCTTCTGAGATACTCAGCTGCACTGGGTAGTGATCAGAGCCTGAGTATGGTAAGATCTCTGCCATCAGAATATAAGGGAATTGGGCCCAATTACCTCTTAACAAGAATCTATCAAGTTTTTCTGCAATATTGCTAAAGCCTTCTCTTCTGTTGTTCCATGTAAAACCTTCCTGTGTAGTTTTAATTTCCAATAAATTGTTCTTTTGAACCCAATCTTTAAAGTCTTTCACTACTATAGATAACCTAACATGACCTCCCAGTTTTTCTTTAGGATCCAATATTGAAGTCTCCCCCCAAAATACATACTTGATCTTGTAAAGTTCCCATGAATTGTTCTATTTCTGTCCAAACTGCTCTCTTATCTTGGTTCTGAGGAGGACCATAAATGTTGAGGAGAAAAAAGTGTAGGTTTCTTCTGATGATTTTGACAAACCCCACCATCCAGTTCTTCTTGCATCTTAATACTGTAAATGAAACCACTCTAGGGTCCAAAATTACCCCTATGCCTCTTGAAGCACCCTCAGCTGGAACTCCAACTAGCTCCCATATTCCTAACTTCTTATTTAGAGTGTCAATCTCTTCTTTATTTAGTTTAGTTTCTTGGATCATTAGTATATCTATTTTTGTGTTGGTTATACAGCGTTTTATGATACACTGTTTGTTAGGGGCATTGAGACCCCTAACATTCCAAGTGTGGACTCTCATGGCGCCGAGGGAAGACACTTCCCCTTCCCTACATAGAATAATGTGGTGATCTTAGTTGACCAATAGCCTTGCTTGCCTTCTCTCTTAGCTCCAATAGTGATTTCCTACCCCTTTTCTTATTACTTTTGGCACAATCTGGGGTATCCCTATTGAAATCGGTTATGGCAATTCCCAACCTCAGATCTGCTTCATCCACTTCTCTATCTCCTTGATCTTTTGGGTCCTCTTTCTTTATATCCTGCCTTTCCTCTTCTTCTTCAAGTTCTATAATCTTGATGATGAGTTTTTCCTTGTCTTTGTTAACTTCCTCGATTACAACTTCCTCTAATGCCTTATCGAAGATCTCATTGCAGATTTCCTCTATAACCGAATGGCTAAGCTTGTATGTGGATTTCTTTTGATTCTTAGAGTCTTTATATTTTTCTTCTGTTTCAAAAGTATTTGGAACCCATTCTGGGGTTTCTAAAACCTCTGGGTTTATACTTCCTTCTACTGTTGTGGGGTTATTGTCTCTGGTAGCTTCTGAATGAACTTCCCCCTCCTCCAGTTCCATCCTCTCTTTGCCTATCTGTGGTTCATAATTCTAATTCAGGGGCTTAACCGCTGTGATTGTTTTTTTCCCCAAGCTGACCTAACCGGGATTCATGTTCTGTGTAGTAACCTCATTATTGTGATTCAAGGTGTTTTCTTTGTTATTTTGGGAAGATTTAGGGCTTCTCTTAGGCTGGGCTATTACCATACTCAGGATCTGATTTTGCCCAGACAATTCCTTGTTACCACTGAGGTGCTCCTTAAGGGAAGAAGAGCTAATCCTCTGATAGTCCATAATAAATCCACCTTTATTATCATTAAATTTGATTGATGTTAACACCCCTAGGCTAAGAAATGGGGCGCACCTTAGCAGGCATTTTTGGAATTCTGTTGTTAGTGTTTCTAAGGATAGGTCCATGATGGAGAGCTGGCTTGATGTAGTAATTGGCCAGGTTAGTATTAATTTCAAGAGGTTCAAGGTCTTTGGTGCTAATATCCAATTTTACTAATAGGAAAACATCTGAGTAAGATAAGAAATCCTTCTCCATTCCCATGAACTCTCCCAGGTGATTCCCTATCTCCCTCAATATTTTACTATGGATGAGCTCGACCGGGAGATTCGGTAGCTTGACCCACCTAGCTACTTTAAGTTTCAGTTTACTAGGGTCAAAATTAGGTATCCAGTCTAAGTACTTGAAATTATGCCCTTTGTAAAACAAGCTTCTACTATTTTAAATTTCTTTTTTTAGGTTTGTACTCTTGCAAACAATGAATATGAATTCTTCAGAAGTGATAGTGATACATACCTGGTCTTTGTAGAGGGTTTGGACCCATTCTGCAATTTCCTTCACAGGTTGCCCTATCCCACACCATCAAATATAAAAACCGTGGGTTCTATAATGCATCCCCAGACCATTTGTGTAGATATTTTTGATATCGATTGATACTTTCTTTTCCATGGTCTCAGAATTTTGATGATATATTGAACTTATTTTTGGTCTCGACCCAGGGGTTCTAGGGTTTGCCCGTTCATGAAGTGTTGCTTGGTCTAAGCCCTTCCAAAGAGTGTTAGGAGCCGAGTTGCCGAATTTAGGGTTTTTAGAGATTTGCCAATGGTGGGGTGCCCTAAAATTCGATATGCTACCTGTATGGGAATTTTCCTTTGCATGAATGAGCTTGGGGGCCAGTTTTGAAAAACCCTCTACACATCCTTGTCTTGGATAGGAAGGATAGGAGACGACAGGGGGTTGTCGAGCACTTCGGCTTCTTTCCTGGCCTAGAGTGGTGCGGTTTGCTCCAGTTACAAATGTTGGGGTTACTGGGGTTACTAAGAAATAAGAGATGTAGATCCAACAAGAGGTGAAGGTAGGTCATTATCATCAGTCTTGCCTCAGCCATAAGGAAGGTCTTCATCATTTGGAATTGATTCCCAACCCATAATGGCACCTTCTTCATTAACATGTTCTCCATCTAATGACTAAACTTGATTCTTGGTGGGGGAAACTATCAAAGCTAGGTGAGAAAATAAGTTGTCTGACCAGCTAGGAGCACTCTTCTCATGGGGTTGAGAGGAGATAGAAGGTGGATAGGAATGTTGAGACCAACATGAGCATTATGACCCCAAGTTCTATGTTGAGGTGGTTGAGTTGAATGGGGATCATCCTCATCCCTCTATGGATTGTTGTTTCAATAAAGACAATGAGGACATCCTACGGGATATGTGTAAGAATTTAAAGGAAGAAAGGCATAAGCATGAAGTTATAACCAATCATCTTGAAAGAGAGTTGCAATCCATTAGAGTTGATCTAAAGAAGGTGATTAATTTGAGTGAGAATAGCATAAAAAAATTGTGTTGCAAGAATTCACATGCTTCTTGATCAAGAATAAAAAATAAAGGGAGCCCAATGGAAGTTGGTCCTATCAAGAGAACTCGTAACCAAACAAATGTGGATTCTATGGTAGACCACTTAATTTCTCAAAGAAGAATGAGAAGATTTAGAGAGTTGAAATTAATAGTATAGAACATTATTGTCTAGGATGTGGAAGGTGATGAATAAGATATTTCTCATTAATTGTAGTGTTAATATACAATAAACAATCCTTTCTTCAAAGTCATACATATGTTAAGTAACTTTGTTATAGTATTCTTATTTCCTTATAACAATTGTGCCAGATGGTACTTGATTTTGGTAATCAACCTCACCTAAATGATCTCTAACCCATACTTAATAGAGAGAGGGAGAGATACAAAGATAGAGAGGAACACAGAAAGAGACATAAATCAAGAAAGAAATAGACCCAACTTTTGAGGATAAGCTTGTTTTCTTTATAATTTTTTGTAGATGTAACATAATTGAGTGGTATACCCAAACGATGCAAAGCAACTTCTACACCCCTAGTTCTATAGAACAAAGAAAGGATATTGATCCCATTTAGATAAATAGGCTTTAAAAAATAAAGATGGTATCTTATCTATTATTCTCTATCCCCCTATCACTCTATCTCTCTCTCATGATTGGACACCCTTTCACTTTGCATATTTTCATAATATACTAGGAGTTTTACAAGAAAAAAAGAACAGAGTTTAGGGTATCAATCTAGATAACAACATTTGTAGTTTATTTTTAAAATTTTGATAAAATTAAATTTGTATCCATTCAAATTATATAGTAAAATCTTCTCTTTGTCTCTCTCTCTCTCTCACTTTATCTCTCTTTATTTATTCCTATCTCTCTATTTTTTTTTGTAAAAGTGTCATTTCATGAAGCTCTAATGGAGCTAGATGATATAGACCAACCCATACCATGCTCCACTTTTTACATTGTAAAAGTACCATAGCCTAATCGCTAATGTGGGATTTTCCATTATAATGCTTGACCATAGCCCCAAGTCTATCACATAATGAAACACTTTTTGCCTCTATGTTTATGCAATTAATCTTAGTTATATAATCCCATGATGGCCAATGAAATCATGTTTTAGGAAATTTCTCTTCAATTGTCATGGTTGGTAAATGTAAAATTTAAAATAATTATTCATAGGAAGGTTGTGCATGTAGGCATGTTTTCTACTTGAAACTGAAAAGTACTTTGAATCCACATATTTTAGTTTAGCATCATACATAAATAAGGATATGGTTTTCCCATACACAAAGAGAAATAGGGAAAATAGAGAATGAGAGAAATATAGAGTTTCTCTTTTCAATTCCATGTCCAGTCCTGATTGCTTCTCTTATAGGACATTTAATAAAGCACTCCATTTTGTTATCCATCAAACACTTTGCTAGAAATTCATTCACTACAATGGTATTTTTAACATACATGAGACCTGAGATGTTCACTAACCCCATATCCACCAAGGCTTAATGTCCTTTGCAAACATAATATTTGCAAGGAAGCCCTATTGGCTACATTGCACAACATCAAGACAATTGTTCCTACCACTTCTGTGTTGCATGCAAGGTGCCTCATAGATTGTGAGCGTAGAGATCTAAATGTTCCTATCTCCTCTTAATTAGACCCCCTTTCTCTCTGCATATTTTTAGAATATAGTAGGATTTTTACTAGAAAAAACACAGAGTTTAGGGTGCCGATGTAGATAACAACATTTGTAATTTAACTTTTTAAATTTTGATAAAATTAAATTTGCAGTCATTCAAATTATATAATAAAATTTAAAAAATTACTTATATAAATATTTAAGCGTAAATAGTTAGTACATTTTTGCATCACTAAAAGAATTTGATTTTACAATTTTTTGTTTTCAATTATAGTTACTTTGCCTATTCAATTGTGTATGTGTGTGTAAATGTAAATGATTTTTGGTTAATTTTATTCCAACTAACATCAAAATTACAATGTGGTGGAAAATTAAGATTTAACATATTATGAGGCATAAAATGTAAGCTTGTATTTTTATACCTTTGTTTTACATTATTTTTATCATATATCATAAATATACAGTCATAATTTTCAATTTGATTTTGTGTATCAACTTGCTTCTAACTTGAATCTCATCAACCAATCTATGAACTAGGTTACACAATATGGCATAGACCATCTCATCCAAAACCCTGATGTCAATCTCTCAAGTCAATCTATCCTAAATATAGTCATTATCCTATCAATCTAGACACCAACATTTCATTGGTAAAGCATAGGAAAAGACCATATACAAATCAAGTGTTGCTAAAATTGTTCAAGTAAGATATATAGTAGATTTTATACATTTTTAAGTTGAAGTCTAAATTTAGGCACAACATCATTACATTCAAATTCTTGCATCTACATTATTTGTGTGATGTGTTTAAGAGGATACGAAACAAGCTTACCCTCAAAAGTTGGCTGCAAAAAACACATCAAAAGGGTAAATTGATGAGGTGGAAGATGTATAGAATTTTCCAAAAGAAATACTTGATGAAATGATTAATTCAATTGGAAATAGGCTAGAGGTGAGGCTTCCTCTATTTTCTATGAATTTCCACATATTGTAAATTATGTAAGGCATGCAATGCATTCAATTGTAACTTGACAGTATAATGAAACCTTCATTTTGTACTAATCTAGACTTCAATAGACTATAAATTCCTTATTCTTCATAGCCAAGTTCTTTCCCAAACTAAAGAGGCTACCAAACACAAGTATTGAAAATTATGGACATTATTCAAATTTGTTTGCACAATCAACATGGGACTAATTGTATGGATGTTGCCAATTGTAGACTCGTATGACATTTTGGTAACAAATTCTTTATTTTGTACTTTCCTTCACTTAAATATATTAGTATTTTCTTATTTTTCATAGTCATGTTCCTCCAAATTGAAGAGGATAGAAAAAAACAAGTATTGAAAATTATGGACATTATTTTGATTGTAAGGAGAAAATCTGTTTGCACAATCAACATGGCACTAATTGTAGGCTCACATCTTGCTGATTATAATCCTAGGGTTATTAGTTTGATTAGGACTCGTGCTAGCCATAGTTGATTCAAAGGTGGAATCTTACACATTTGATGAATGGTACATTTTTGTTAAGTTTAGCTCATGCTTAAATCTTTATCTATCTTCATTACGTCGAGAGGTGTTCTAGGTAGCAGGGCATGAAGCATCATGTTTTTTGACAACCATTTACACTTCAAGTAATTATTATTTAATAATAAATTTTAAGGTGGACAAAAATTGTTTCTTCCAAACCATATATCTATCATACAGATTTAATTTGATAAGCACATCATAAATGAAATGATAAAAGTATACCATATTATAAAAGTTTTTCCAATCCAAACTACTTTTGAAAAACATTTATGTGAGATGTCTAGACATTGAAAAATGTTTATATGCACTAATATTAAATATATAGAAAGGTTATTATTTAAAAGTGTGTGTGTGGGTGGTGTGTGTTATATTATTTAGAATTATATATGGTTGCTATGTTGTAATTCATTTGCAATTGTGGATCCCATTCATGATAAGTTCTCTAGCCATGCTAACTATTGGCATACATGGTGTAATTGTAGTTTAGGGGGTGAGAGAAAACTCAGTAGACTTGATAGGGTCTGTCTATCCTCTAATCTCTAATTGGTCCACAATGCTTTGGGTATTTGTGTGCAAGTTGATTATTCTACTACTCTTTCAGATCATTGTCCTATTTTCTACACTTTTTCTATTTCAAAGGTTGTTAATATTGTTCATTCCTTACCATTTAAACTCAATATCTTGCATCTTAAAAATACTAATTGTATTGCTTCTTTGGAAGGAATTTGGAACTCTATTCCAAAACTACAAGATGGGGAATCATGGATCTGTTGATAACTGAGAGGGGGGGGTGAATCAGTTATCCTAATTATTTCCCTTATTGAACTTTCCTTTTAATTGATGCAGCATAAAATCAAACATAAAACATTAACCATGAAATAAGAAACACATGACACAGTATTTTGACGTGGAAACCCTGTTAAGGGAGAAAACCACGGGGTGATTAACCCAAAATTATTCTCTGTTAGAAGAATAGGAAATTACAAAAATGGCACTTGCCAATTAGGGCTCACTGCCCGAGCACACTGCTCACAAGAGGCCCACTGCCTACAAGAAGACACACTGTCTACAAAGTGATGAGAATCACAGTCTTGAACTGATTGAAAGCATCTGCATATGCTGGAGTTCAGTTCCGGTTAGGCTCAGTACACTGATCTGCTGCACTTCATCTTTCCTCTGTTCTTTATTCTGCTATCTTTCACATACCGGATCCTTTTTGCTACCTCTGCTCTTATCTGGACTTATTCGCATGTAACACCACATCACAACACACTTCACAACTAAATCCATCCTCTATATATATCCGCACAAGTAATTTCATCACCTTTCTAGTCGGCATCCGGAACAGTCTAGTTTCTTACAAACTCTCATTCTGTCGGCTGAATCCTTCCTCACCAAGCAATGCGGATCAAGCATGTACTTGTAGATATCATTAATCATGTCGGCCAAACATGATTCATGCCTTCACAACCTCTGTCATCAACAGTAACACATCCGAAAAGCAGTCTGATACTCTGCCAGTCAGTTCTTCCTCTGTTTTCACTGTCTCTCAGGAATCCGGTACTCAACCATTCATATCTTTTTCCTCGTCCATCACCGGAGGCTAAATCCTTGGAATATACCACTCAAGGTAGTCCTCTTGACTTCCCCAAATCCGCACTGCACCAAGACACTTCCTCTGAGAGATCCGGACCAATCTGTCGGACCTTGCCACATGCTCTGTTCTTCTTCACCGGACCACAACATTCTTTATTCTGACTTCCGGTAGAGACACATCATGACTTGCGGATATGTGGGATGACCTTTGTTGCCATCAATGACAACAACCATGAATCCATATAGTGTCTCTTGCCAACAATCTCCCCCTTTGGCATTGATGGCAACACTTAGTGAAAAATGACTAAGTGTTTTCACTATGCTCCCCCTTTGCTGATGCTCTGTCTTTATATACAATTTCTGGAACTCCCCCTTAGTTGGATTCCTCATTTTTCACTGCTCCTCACTCCCCCTTTGACATCAATGGCAAAGGGTAGGGTCCGCACACCAAAATTTTCAAAAATTTTCTATATATAGCCGCATATTTACATACTCACATGTACTGAAGAATGTCTGCAAAGGATGTCTGCAATTGGATCATTTCTGTAGCCCAACTTTGCTTCATTCTATCCAAAATTGAAATGTGACCACTTAGCAAAAATGCAAACGCTTCTGCCCGCTTGAGATCTGTCGGATCTTTTGTTTGGGCGGTGGTCTGAGCATCACTGATGGCCTCATGCATGGTTTCCAACTTAGGGATTATAATCCTTCTAAGTTCTCCCATCCGGTTGGTGATGTTCTTCCTTTCCTTCTCAAGATTCTTTATTTCATTCAAGACTGCAATAGTCTGACATTCTTGATTTATTATAGAGGAAGAGAGAGGATCAAAACTTTGAGATAAGCTTTGTAGCTTATCCTGTTCCTCTTTTATTTTCTTGTCAAATGCTGCTGTTGCCTTTGACCAGGATATACAAAATTTATAGATGTCACCGCCATCCTTAAGAGCATTCTCTAAGCTCTTTATTCCAATGCTTACAATCTTCCTATCCTTAGAGATTAATTCTAATATTTCTGAAAATCTTTTATCCAAAAATTCCTTCCGGACCTTTTCTTCAGCTGATTTTTCTAGAGAATCAAAATGTGTATCAACACTGCTGACTAAGGTTTTTAGATTACCGGAAGTGGAGGCTGTCGGATCTATCTGGATTGATGGCATGATCTTTACAAGTACTCCGGAGGCAGCCTCTATCAACTCACAGTCTTCCATATGAGACTTCAGGAGCTTTTCATTTGCCTTGGCATTTGCAAATGAAGCTATCTTCATTGTTTGTACTGGAGAGAGAGAGTCAAAATCAAATGGGCCTTTTAGAAGCTCCGGTTCATCAATCTCTAAAGTTTCTTTACTCAAAAATTGTTGAACAGTTTGTGCAGTGTCTCTTGCCGGAGACAGATGTTTCTTTTCTTCTGCAGTCTTAGAACTGTCAACCTCTTTGTCTTTCACCACTGCTTCCTTCTCCTGTAATTGCTCTTCTTCTTTGGATCCGGAGACTGTAGGGGAAACCGGAGGAGAGATGCTAGCTTGTTCATGGGCCACTTCTTCTGGAGCAGAGGGTCCCAAGTCCTCAGCTGTTTCTGTACCCAAATCCTCTACAACAGGAAGATTGAACCTTTTGAAGGCCATCCGGAGGATCTCTTCTGTTTCTTGGGCCACTTTGTCAGTCTCACCAAGCATGAGTTGATTCATCCTGGCTTTGCTTCTGAACTCATCTTTGCAGTCCTTGAAGATAATGTTCATTATCTTGGGATCAATTTGAGGATATAGCTGAATAGCTATCTGCTCTCGGATCTCAAGATCTTTAGCATGAGCATTATTCTTTCTTACTTCCAATTCCTTTTCTAGGCTTTTAGGAATAAGAGATATTATTTCAATGAAAGCCTTATTATATATGTTAAGATATTTTACTGTGGCCTCCTGCAGAGTCTTTTGGTCGGCCTCACTGAAGTCATCATATGATTCAGTCATTGGTTGAAGGTTTCCATCCACCGTGACCGACTTGATTATGCTCTCTAGAGACAGAGTGGGCTTTTCAACAGATCCTTCTGCCATTTCATCCTTGTCTTGGCCTGTGGAGGGCTTACCGGATCCTTTCTTCTTCTGTTTCTTTATTTCTTTTACTCCCTCATCTGATTCTGTTTCCTCTTCATCCTTTTGGCTTCCATAAGCCCTTGTGGCTTTTGTCTTGGATCTCTTACCGGATGCCTGGACTTCCGGTTTTGAACTTTTGGTTGTGGGAGGTGCAGGTCTCTTTGATGATCTAGTCCGGGTGGGAGCTTCAACCGGAGCACTTTCTTTACTTTTCTCTTCTTCCTCAGCCTTCCTCCTCTTTTCCCGGCTGGCATCAAGTGCCTCCTTTGAGATGCCTAGGCCTTGAGCAATGTGCTCTACTTCTTTTCTCACCTTTCTTTTGATCTCAGGTTCCCTAAGTTCTACATGTATTTTTACACTCAGCTCCTCAAAGGTTCCAAACCTTTCTGCCTTAGGATCTTTGGGCTGACTTAGCATGTGTTGAACATGCAGCTCCACTATCTGTTCATCCACTTCATACCCCATGGGCATGATCCAGACAGTCCTTGGCTCTACTGCCTCCATTAGGCACTGATCTGTGTCAACCATAAAGCACACTGAGTCTTTGTATTTCAACAAGAGACTGGGGAATTCTCTCTCTTGCTTGCATCATGCTCTGAAAGTTTTTGAAGTATCCCCATAGAGCTGAATTTCTCGCTTTTGCATCCCCAAGTCCATGCAAGTAGTCTCTTATCTGGACTGCAACAGGTTTGTCATTCTGCCATACCCATCCACTTGTTCCGGGTAGCTCATTCATGAAGTAGAAGAATAGACATACAATAAGGGTACCATACTTGAAGGAATTCTTCTTATCCTTCTTGATTTTCTGTATATTTTCCATTAATTGGCTTAGCAGTAGTTCGCAGAGGTCATATTCTGCATTCTTTCTTAGCATTTCAAAGGCAGTGTATACTGCAGTTCCGGATACAGAATTCTCCCTGCTGGAGTGATAGATCTTGTATCCTATTATCATTGATGCATATTTGATATCCGGATCCGAAATATCTTCAATGGTCATTGCCCTTTTGTCAAATTTTGATCCGGTGGCCTCAGTTACAATGTTGTTCTTGACAGATTTGAGGATAGGTACCCCTCCGGAAGAGTATAGACCAGTTACTGCTCTAATTGCCTCTTTTGTGATCTTGCAGGGTCTATCTAGCCATAGAAAGTTGTCATGCATCCTGCTCAGTACATACCGGACCCATTCATCTTCTTCAAAGCAGGGGAAATGAATAAATTGCTCAAATTGTTTCTTCTGAATATCCTTATACTCTGGTTTAAGCTCAAAAGCATTGTCTATCAGTTGCTTGTGATAGAGGTCTCTTAATTTGAATTCCCCAAATTCCTCAATGTTTGCATGTATGTAAACCCTAATGTCTTCGGTGTGTAAAACTCCGTGAGGAACACTAGAGAAGGCTCCTAGTGGGTCTACCTCCAATGATTTGTAGGGATGTTTCTTGAATGAGGGGCGAGGTCTATCAGAGATCTTAACTATGTTTGGAGTAGCCATTCTTCAAAGATTTGCAGTGAGGTAATGAAAAACGGAGAATACCTTATGCGCCTTCGGTTTGCACGGAGTGGTTGGATTGATTTCTTTATGCAATAGCTTCGGCAGGAGATCCTTGGTGTGCTTGATGAACCTTGTTGCAGAGCTCCACTTTTCGCTTCTTCTCGAGTGCAGAATGAGCAAATGACCTTTGAGAAATCCCTTAAATTGCTCCGCGAACCCTAATATCTGTCTGCAATAAATGCTTCACCTACATCATTCCGGTTTGCCTTGTCTGGATAGCTTGGAGTATCCCGGATTAGTCCTGATCTGTGGATATCATCTGGATCTTTTAATCATGAATAAATCGAGGTAACATATTACAAGATCATCCCAAACACTCTGTCCAATCCGCAGAACAAGATAGTGCATTTTCGGATCTTTCCGGACCTTTTTGTAATCCTTTATCATACCGGAGCATCTCCCTGAACAGGTCTTATTTGATCGATCACAGCTTCTTCATAACTCCATGCGGACCTCTGAAAACTTGACTGAAGTATCTCAAGACTCATATCTACAAACCCTTTGATCCGCATCTTGTGCCACATCCGGCACCACTTATTTGGCTGGGGGAACAAGATTTTCTTTGAGTCTCCCCCTGAGCCTGAGCTCACCTTTTAATTTCCAGAAGAAATATCAGCACCAGGGTCTGGTGCGGATCCGACCTCTACATTCTCTGAACTTTTCTTCACCCAAATCTTGCTCATCTGATTCCTAACCTCATCCGCATTCATCTTTTGTTTACCCTTGTCTTGATTCTGATTATACACCGGACCTCTTATGTCCTGATTCTTGTTTCTGCAGACTTTAGCATTATGACCGGACCTATTGCAGATTTGGCAAATAACATTTCTTTGCATATTTGACTGATATCCTCTTGATCTGCATTGATTAGCCCTATGACCTATTCTATTGCATGTGAAGCATCTACCTTTGAATGATTTGTTTACTTGCATAATTCTGCATTCATGGGATTTGTGTCCATACCTTTTGCAGTTGAAGCACTGTCCGGAGAAGGATGAATTAATCTGATTCATTCTCATTCTGCACTGATCAGCTTTGTGACCAAAGTGGTTGCAGCTGTGGCAGTATCCATTGAAGGATGGATATCTTTGAGCATTTGGCTGTCTTACCGGAGGTCTTCTAGGCCTGTTCCTTGGATTTTCTGATCCAAGATTCTTCTGACCGGATCCGGAGCTTTCTCCTTTGTCATATCCCAAACCATACTTGTCATCTGTCCTCTTTTGACTTCCAAGAAGAACTTCAAGTTGAGCAGAACTTATCTTGAATTTCTCTTTATATTCATTTGCTGTTTGAAGGTCTCTTTTGAGAGAGGCAATTTGATCCTCAAGTTTTCCTTCATTATCTTTGGCATCTTCAAGATCAGATTCAAGATGTCTGATAATCCTGTCCATCTGGTGGCATTCTTCTGATTTTTCTTTAAGAGATTGTCTTAGATTGTCTTCAGCCTTTCTTTTTTCTTCAATCTCTTGAGTAAACTTTATAGTTCCTGATTCCATTTCATGTCTTAACATAATGACTTCTTTTGATAACTTTTCACATAACTTGGTTTGCTCAGTCAATTCTTCATTTGTATTGCTTTCTTCACTTTGTCTTGCCAACTGTTGAAGCAGCTCCTTTCTCTTTTTCATAGAGAGACTTAATTTGTCTTTTAATTCTCTCATGAATTCATCAGCCTGTTTGAGTCTTTCCTTTAATTCACTGACTTCAGAATTTGACTGTTCAAGATCCTCAAGAGCAGTCTTGAGTTGCTCTCTTAAACCATATGCATCCATTTGAAATCCCAGATCTTCCTCAAGCTGTTAGGCTCTATTAGGAGGAACTTAGCTCTGATACCAATTGTTGATAACTGAGAGGGGGGGGTGAATCAGTTATCCTAATTATTTCCCTTATTGAACTTTCCTTTTAATTGATGCAGCATAAAATCAAACATAAAACATTAACCATGAAATAAGAAACACATGACACAGTATTTTGACGTGGAAACCCTGTTAAGGGAGAAAACCACGGGGTGATTAACCCAAAATTATTCTCTGTTAGAAGAATAGGAAATTACAAAAATGGCACTTGCCAATTAGGGCTCACTGCCCGAGCACACTGCTCACAAGAGGCCCACTGCCTACAAGAAGACACACTGTCTACAAAGTGATGAGAATCACAGTCTTGAACTGATTGAAAGCATCTGCATATGCTGGAGTTCAGTTCCGGTTAGGCTCAGTACACTGATCTGCTGCACTTCATCTTTCCTCTGTTCTTTATTCTGCTATCTTTCACATACCGGATCCTTTTTGCTACCTCTGCTCTTATCTGGACTTATTCGCATGTAACACCACATCACAACACACTTCACAACTAAATCCATCCTCTATATATATCCGCACAAGTAATTTCATCACCTTTCTAGTCGGCATCCGGAACAGTCTAGTTTCTTACAAACTCTCATTCTGTCGGCTGAATCCTTCCTCACCAAGCAATGCGGATCAAGCATGTACTTGTAGATATCATTAATCATGTTGGCCAAACATGATTCATGCCTTCAAAACCTCTGTCATCAACAGTAACACATCCGGAAAGCAGTCTGATACTCTGCCAGTCAGTTCTTCCTCTGTTTTCACTGTCTCTCAGGAATCCGGTACTCAACCATTCATATCTTTTTCCTCGTCCATCACCGAAGGCTAAATCCTTGGAATATACCACTCAAGGTAGTCCTCTTGACTTCCCCAAATCCGTACTGCACCAAGACACTTCCTCTGAGAGATCCGGACCAATCTGTCGGACCTTGCCACATGCTCTGTTCTTCTTCACCGGACCACAACATTCTTTATTCTGACTTCCGGTAGAGACACATCATGACTTGCGGATATGTGGGATGACCTTTGTTGCCATCAATGACAACAACCATGAATCCATATAGTGTCTCTTGCCAACAGGATCGAGTGGTGGTGTTCAGCCATTTCATAATGCATTATGTTTTTATGTTCTTTTGGTAAGAGAATGGCCTAGAAATGTAGGCGTGAAGAAAAATCCTTAAAAGGGAAGTTGGAGCATTTAAGGAAGCAACTTAATGTTGATCCAGGTAATATCTCAATTCAAACTAATATTGTTGATATTGAGGTTCAGCTACGTAAGATTGACAATTATTTAGAGGTATTGGTGCCAAAATCAAATCCCAGTTAGATTGGCTTCATGAGGGCAATAAAGGTTCTAAATTTTTTTTTAATTATCTAAATTATAAACATAAAAAAGAGAAAGTTAGTGTTATTAAAGATGAGCTTGGTTCAATAAATTCTGAACCTAATGAGATTGTAATGATATTTCAGAAGTTTTATGAAAATATTTTCAGCGAGAATCATTGTTGGAATGATATTCAGATTACTTTGGAAGATATCGTTAAAGAGTGTGTTCTAAAATGAATTGATTCTAGTTATAATAAGTTCTTGGATTGTAAGTTATTTGTGGAAGACTTAGATCATGCTCTTTTTTCAATGGTGCATAACAAAAGTCTGGGTTTTGATGGGCTTCCTATGGAATTTTATCAAGCTATGTGGCCTCATATAAAAGATGATTTTTATTGTCTTTATTTAGAGGCTTTTGAAAAAGGCTCCTTGGTCCCAATATTAACAAAGGTTTAATTAAGCTATTGCCCAAGGGGAAGAATGAAGATTCTATTTCTGGTTGGTAGCCAATAAATTTATTAAATACCTCTTTAAAATTTATAGCCAAGGCTTTGGCCATTCGAATCAAACTTGTGGTTCAAGGCATAGTTAGATCTGAACAAACAAGTTTTTTGGGTGGCAGATTTATACTTGATAATTTGATTTTGGCTTGGGAAGTGAGCGACTGGGCCCAACAAATAGGTCAAAATGCCTTAGTGGTCAAACTAGACTTTGATAAAGCTTATGATAGAATGCAATGGAGATTTATTCTTAATATGTTACAATGGCATGGGTTTGGACCCAATATATGTGATCATATCCAAATGCTTTTTAAAAATGCTAATGCACTACTAATTGTTAATGGTCAAATATCTAATTCTTTTCCACTTCAGTATTCGATTAGGCAAGGCTTCCCTTTAGCTACCTTCCTTTATGTGTTAACGACAGATACATTGGGCTATCTTTTACAAGGAGCATATCAGATGAACCAGATTTTAGGCATTTATATTCCTCAAAATAGTGTTGTTATTAACTCCCATTTTGTTGATGACAACATGCTTTTTTGCAAAACTCAGAAATGAAAATTATTAATACTCTTGAGATATTAAATTTGTAATGTTCGGTGTCTGGTTCATAGCTTTCTCACGACAAAACTAAATTTCTTATGATCTAATCTGGTCCTATCCCATAGTGGATCCCTAAGGAATGGAAGCACATCAAGCATGGAGAAATTACTAAATACCTTGGTATTCCTTTTGGTCTGGGAGTTTCCCTCTTTGAAATGTGGAATTGGTTTCTATCCAAGCTCAAAAATAAACTCTTCAATTGGAGAAATGAATTTCTTTCCTTGGCAGGAAAAATACAAGTTGGTATTAAAACCTTTCTTGCTTCACATGTATATTATTCTTCATGTTGGATGCCTTCCACCAAGGGTTGTGAGGCTTTAAACAAGCTCATTCATCAGTTCTTATGGACTAATTGGGATGGCAACTCTAGCTTTAGATATGCTTCATGGTCATATTGCATTTAAACTAGAAGGAAAGGTGGACTAGGAGCAATAGATCCTAAGACTTAAGGGATCTTCTTAGCTGCTAAATGGATAGTTAGAATCGTTGATGGTGAAGAACCATGAAAGATCTTAGTACGTCATAGAATCATGTGTGCCTTTATTAAGGACAAATGGTGGGAGGTGTGTTGGTTGAATAAGCTTCTTCTTGCCCCTTTTTTGAATCAAAGCATCTCCTTCCCTACAATTAATCTAGAAATCCTGACATAAGGTTTGTCATTTTTTAAAGTGGAAGGATTCTTCACTACAACATGGTTTTAGTTTTGCCACCTCATCAATCTGGTGGAATAAGAATGTTCAATATCAAGGTTAGCCTTTAGCAATTAGTTTTCCTAAACAGACTTACATTTTAGTTAAAAAGGGTGTTCGACAATTTGGAGATATCCGGGATTTCAATTCTTTGAGTTGGTCTCCTTAGTATATGATTATGGAACGCTTTGGGTTGAATGATAGATATAAAAAGGTTTTTTTATTTTTTTCCAATCATTACTTTTATAAGAACTGACAATGAAGCTATGTACGCCTGCTTGGTGCAATTTTTTCAGGGATTGGAAGTGGTTATCCACTATTCAATTTAGTTCTTTTCCTCTAAAAAAATTTATCTACTCCTGTTGCCCCACAAGAAAATTAATCCATGGTTGAATCAAAAATGGAAATGTAAGTTTAAAGAAAAGTCTTGGATCAAACTCAATTCTCAGATTTGGAAATCTAAATCAAACGAAGATGTTAAGGTTTTGGCTTGGAAGATTTTACATTGGAAGCTCCATGTTGGTGATAGGTTGAAGTTTATTTCTATTCAACCTATGAAGTGTCCTTTTTGTCATTATAGAGAGATTATGAAACATATTTTCTATGACTGCTCATTTATCAAAAGACAATTGTTTGTTGTGTTTAAATTTATGCTTGCTATCTTTGATCACCGATTAAATTGGAAAGAGGCTTTATTGGGTCATGGCCTTCATAATTATCTGATTGTTGATTCTATTAGATAGGGAATTTTATTTGATTTATGGAAGACTAGATGTTTAGCAATGTTTTTTGGTAACTTTCATTCTGAATCAGCAAGTCTAAGGTTCTACTCTGACATCTTTTTCCAGATTACTTCTTTGTTTTCACAGCTTCTAGGATTATCAAAGAAAAATGAAAAGATCACCTTTCAGCTCAATCAAATCAAATTGCAATTTTCTCTAATTCTAAATAATCAACTCTTGAGTTCTATACAAACAAAACGAGTGATGGGATGGTTGGATGGTTTGAGTATTGGCATTGGATGAATACTTTTTGCGTGACAGGTTGTGATACAGGGTAGGGCTTGTTTGCTATTCCAGTTGAGATAGGTTTTAAGATACAGGAGAATGTTATAGTCAATCACTTGGACAAGCTTGAACAGGACTTAGCATCACTTTCTTTCCTTCTAGTTTGGTGGCAACACTACTACATAGAGGGGGGGTTTAAGAAATTAATTAAGACAAAATATTAATTTTGTCTAAAATATATATTTTGTGTTTAAATTATATTTTTAATTTTCTAATTGTCTTAAATTAAGACAAAAAAATACTTTTTTCTAAAATAAATTTTATTTTCCCTCTCCTCATTCATTTTCCCTCCCTCATTCGATATTTTGCAGGAAAGTTTACATGCCTTGTCTATACTTCCTCCTAAGCTGAGGCAGTGTAGTAAGCTCACGAATCTCATCCTTAACAACAACTATTTCACAGGGGAGATTCCTCGACACCTTGCCAATTGCAGCAATCTAACTTTCTTGCTAAAACATTGCAATGAAAAATAGGAGAGAATAGCCATAGATTAGTAGAAACTAGGGCCAATTTTAGCAAAGAAATGTCTTGGAGGGCACAACTGTCTCGAAATATGAAGGAGCTTCACTGTAGTGCCCCTCCGTTTCCACCTTGGATGCGCAGGTGAATTGATCAAGGCGCAGGAATGTGAAGGTAAAATAATGGGAATAATTAAGGTAAGGTAAGGTAAACAACATCATGATGCTACTTTTGAGACTTATTCAATTTCATGCACCTACATGTTAGTGTATGGTTCTATTCAGATAATGAGGTAGATTCGATTTGGTTATGATCTAATCTAGATTGATATGATGTGGAGAGGATGATGTCGCATCACTTGCTGGCGAGTGCCCTGCGATGTTGTGATTCCTTTTTCACCTAGTGTCAGCTTATATGCATCTATACATGCTTGACTGTGTCGTTTGTTGCAGGATGCAGGTATTGGGCATCGACTCCACCTGAATTAACAGGTCTGAGCATGCCCTAAACCCAATGGATAAGTCATTCCGGAGATAACTTAAGGTTCCTCACCCCAAGTTATCATCCTCGATGAGGATGCATGTTATGTTCAATTCAACCTGTCAGTTTTGTCATGGTTAGGCAGTGTTGGTTGAAGCCTTGCTTTTCAAGCCGGGTTAGTGGTCAGGTAATTGATTGACATTTGACTTTGTTTAATTGAGTTGTTGGTCAAGTGTGTTTTGGCTCTGGCTATGATCAAGGTCGATGTCGCATTCGAGATCTTTCTTGCTCAGTGGGTTAATTATGTATGCCTAGTTTTCGTTGTGGCAAAATAGAAATTATAATAGTATATAGTATACTATTATTTAACCCACTATAATATTTAATGTGGTTATATCATATTATTATTATTATTATTATTATTTAATAAGTTATTTACGAAGCAATAAATATAATAGATTATTATTAATGTGTGTGAAATGTTAAATTAATAATAATTAATATTATGGTTTGTGTAAATGTGGGGGTAAATAAATTACCCGTTTACGGGAATGATTTGGAATGGGTAATTATTTTATAACTGTGAGCTTAATAAATTTAATGTTTAGTAATTAGTTGAGTTAGTTGGTTTTCCCCGTTTGGTGGTTGCACTCTTACAAATATAAAGGAAAGATTCTTGCTGTGAAAACGGGGGGATGGTAAGTGTAATTTCAAGGAAAAATTGCTTGATGAAGTTGCAGGTACAAGTATGAGGTTGATTTTCTTATGCATATCATTTTCTCAAGCTAAGAATGTTGCATTTTCATGGAATTAGGGTTTAGATTACTCATGTTGTATGTTCATGAAAATAGGTTTTAGATTACTCACAACCTGTGATTTTGTGGAGTTGCTTTATTCCTTTGGATTCTATGACATTATAGTTTTTGCAACCAAATGATCATATGTCATTTTCATAGCTGTAATATATTTCCAAAAAGGTATTGTGGAACAGTAATGACATTCCTTCAACAACCATCTTCTTTTCTGATGAACAACAACATTTTCTTCTGTAATTATCATTCTTCCCCATCTAACTGAATATCTACCAAGAGTAACAGAATCCATCTCCATGATACAATAGATCATAATGAACAAAAGTATATCTTGAAGGACATACATTGAGTCATTACTGCATGTAAGAGTATTCTTTGTTCATCCGTAGGTCATACCTTTACATCTCTTTATTTCATTGAGGGTTCGCCTCCTATTTTAATAAAGTTAGATTGAAACTCGAATTCGATTGACTGGCCTCCCACTAACAAATTACTCCTATCTACTATCTGAACACCATTACTAACTAAAACATTCCAAACCTCCTCTGCAATTGCTAACATCTTTGCTTGATAATTCTTTATGGTGGAGGAATTGAAAATTTTAGATAATATTTCAATTTCTTGCATGTAAGGCGTATGGCCTTTGAACTTACCCAAACACAACTCAAATTTACCATAGAACAATTTCCATTCTCTTGCATTGAGTAATCCTGTACTACATACAGTGAAAATGAGCCGATACATCTTCCTTTTCCTCATCTTAATATTGCATCAATTTTCTCTGCCTACAATCTACTCTAAGGCAGCATTCTTGTCATCATGTAATTGGTTCTCATCTCTTACAACAATCTCTCTCTTGCTACAAATTTTGTGGATGATAGTCACATCTTGCCGTGTATCAGTAGGACACCCCAATGTTGCCATTAAGATGCCAATCAAACCTGTGGTGATTGTGCGGATGTGTTTCTTGGTTTGTGTAGATCTCATATAAATTTAGGTTTACATAGTTGTAGATTTGGATCCTCAAAATGCTGCATAATTTCTCTTTTTATTCTAAACAATCTTTGATTCCACTTTTTGCATACATGTAAACTAGGGCACTTGTAACTACAACATCTGATAAAATCTCCTTTCAACTATGCTTTGGTGGATTTCCATACCCTGCTACAAAGCTCTCTAGGCTCGAACAGATGAATCACACTTTTTGTACAATCTGCATTTATTTTTAAAAGTTACTAAGGCCTTTTCAACAAATCCATTTTGTGCATATCCTGCAATCATTGCATTCCACGAGATGACCTCCCCTTGAGGCATGCTGTCTAAATAGTTCAGGTGACTCGTCTATGCTTCCACATTTTGCATACATGTCTGCCAGGACAATTACAACTACAGCATCTGCCAAAATTCCTCTATCATTTATCCTTTGACGGATGCCCATACGCTGTTCCAAGACTCCCACTCTGACACAGGCAAGGAGGATGCTGGCAAAGGCTACGGAGTTTGGCTTTACACCTGCCAATTGCGTTTACTTGAAAGTTTCTGACGCCTTTTCAACAAAACCAATTTACGTGTATCTTATGAGCATTGCATTCCACGAAATGACATCTCTTGGGGAATCTTGTCAAATAATTTTTTTGCCTTGTCTGACTGTGCGCTTGGTAAGTCTCTGAAGCCTCTTCATCAAATCCATTGTGAGTTCACTTTGTTTGTCTTCCTGATGAAATTGTCCTTCAAATTTGGTTTGAAGAAGGAAGTTTATAAGTCCAGTAAACATTATGACTCTCAAAACTTCATTCACCATGCATTGTGCATTCTCCTTTCATCATATGACACCGTCCACATCATAATAATGATGTTTGGAAGAATTGGTAAATAGATGCAAGCCAGAACAAAGAAAACTGGGCCAAAGTCATATGAGTAAGAGAACGTATCGCTCCCAAGTCTTGCATAAAGAATATTTAATTCTGGGAGATCCTTGAAACATCGTAGGAAATTAACTCCAACAAACTCAGAGTGGCAGCTTCCATTCATGGTAGTTTTCCTGACAGACTTTTACCTTCACACACCTATTCTTGATCTGAGTATTATTGACTAGCAGTGGTTACCTTCTACTGAGCAGCTGTTATCCTCTTTAAAAGAAATAAAATGTGTGAAAAAAGCAGACACAGGTAATAGGGATCGTTGGAAGAAAAACAAATCTGAGGATTATTTCTTTTGTTGGCCTGCAGATAGGATTGGGAGCTTCGTGTAAGGCAACCAATCTTAGCAGCTCCACACAAAAACTAATTTACGAATGTAGCATGATCCAATGCAGTAAGGAATAACAACTTAGAAATTATGATTCAGAATTCAAATTATACTTTGCTTATAGGCAAGGTGGTTTAAGTGTCTAAAAGAGTCAGTTTTGGAAAGCTCTGAGAATTTTGTTGCAGGTTTGAGGAATCCGAATTTACACTTGTAGATTTATTGTTGCAAGGTTCTAAAGTCCTTTCAAACAAATCTGTAGTTGATAAGTAAAATTTAGGGTTTAAGTAATATTAGGGCTTTAACTTTTACTTAGGTAAAGATTTACTTATATAGAAATATATCCTTATATAAATCATTGAACATATTGTTAGATTATTTTTGTAAGTATGTTGTGTTTTTATTTTTACTGCATGTAATTTGCAATAAGTATATTATGCTTTGTATTAAAGTTTAAATGCGTAGGACTCTAATGAGAGAATTATTATCCTCTTGAAATTAATACTTGCATATATTCTTGGATTCTAATTAGAATATGAAAGTTTAATGCTCTTATGTTCTATTAAATTTAAAGGATTAAACCGTTCATATATCCTTTTACTTGCATGAGTTTAAAGAAATGGGTTTCATTATGCTACCTTACACTAGGATTGAAAGGCAATTCTTCTTTGTTCATATTTAAAATATCTATATATATTATTTTACAAAGGCACTTGGGAGATATTACAAATGTATCCTTAGTTATTATTAATCATATAGGAAAATAAATGCATTTTAGTTATTATTAAACATATAGATAAATTTAGATGTTATTATCTATTATTTGTATTTTATTACCTTTTTGTAATTTGTTAACTTGAAGCTTTGTCGATTAAAGCATTAGATTTATCTAAAGTTGAGGAAAAAAAAATTAAATAAGGTCGGAAGATATGGATTTTGTTTATCTGTTAGTATATGATAGGATATTGAGGCTATTAATATTATAATTAAATGAACCTTGCAGTTAAAACCTTGCGATCCACTTTTTGAAAGATAATGAAGAAAATTTAGATAACTTAGTCCAGAGGCTTAGTATGTCGTACATGCAAACAGGTGGATAGGCGTGCTAGTATTGTGTTGATGTTGTAAGAACATGATGTCTCCTGTATGAGAACTTTAGTTATCATAAATAAGGTAAGATGTAGGGTTTGGGTCTTGAGGTTCTTAGTGAGTATCGCATCTTAATTTAAAAGTGCTATGCTTATCATGTTATTGAATTAAGAATAGAATCATTTGTGATTTCCTTTAGATAGTTTAGTTCTAAGTGTTGCTCGTCAAGTGTCTTGTCGAGTAATGGTTATTGCTAACTTTTCCTAGTAGTGAATTAAATGTTGAGAATAAGTGCTAACTCCTTGTTATAAGTGTTTTGGACTTGGATGAGTTGATGTTTGCATTCATAATGAAGTCCACATTCATGGATCCCATTTGATATAATAAATTATGTTGTTGTTTATATCATCTTGTTGCAAGAAATAGTAGAATAATTGAAGTGAATATTGTATTGATTCGTGGGCATCTTATGAGTACCATTACTGTCTTGAAGTCCCATGGTTACTATGTCTTATTTTATATTGCACTTATGGGATATTAATTGGATTCGTCCATTTGATGAAGTTGTGCTTTTTGAATGGATGTTAATGTGGGGATTGTTGTGTTTCAGTGGTGTCTAGTGAAAGTTTATTCCAGAGGCCAGTAAGGGTAGCTGTGGGTTTGATCCTTGCATTGTTGCATTCTGGTTGAAGAATGAGCATGTTTTGGTTTTATGTGATATTGACTTACCTCTGCTTATGGTTTATGTGATTTTCACGACTATGCAAGAGGGATAATGCCTTGCTTAGTGTATCTAGTCCTGTTGTGATGTCTTGAATCCATGTTGTTGAACTCTTCTAGAAGGTTGTGGTTCCATATTGTGTTGAGTTGTCTTAAAATTCTATGTTGGTCTGTGTAAAGGATTGAGTTTGGGAGTAAGAGGACCCATGCCTTGCTCTGGTGATTTATTATCTTCTGTATGCAAGAAGGTAAATGCCTTGCATACAATTATCAGTATGATAGTCATTGTCTTGCTTGATGGTTAGGGTTTCTAGATGCAGGTAGGGGAGTGGCTTTTAGTGTGGGGCCAGCGCCCAAAGTGGCTGTCAGGATAACCCATTGAAAGGGCTAATTAAGTGAAAACCTAAAAATGAACTGGGGGAAAAGGGTAAATTACACATTAACAAGATAATTGGATTTTCTCTCCCATGCCTATAGTGCTCGTTTAGACTAAGGATGGGTAGAGAAGGCCTGGTTGGCAAGATCAACTTCCTTGTCCTCACAAAAGGAAGGTTGATTCCGCATGTGTCACCCTATGGGGCCGGCGCCTAGTGAGAGGCTGTCAGGATAACCATAGATGGGGGCCGGCACCTAGTGAGAGGCTGTCAGGATAACCCATGTTAGGACCATGCGATGACACTCTTCCTACTGCAGCCTAGCATTCCCTAGTTGTACTCTCCCCATTCGTCGTGTGTTGCCTCTGGAAGTGATTTTGAGTTGCTTGTAGTGTTGTCATGTGTTGTAATGGAGTCTTGTTCAGTCTTTGTTCCTGTTAGGCAATTGTCTACCTGACTGTATGATGTTTTGGGACCTTATGTTATCTCTTAGCACGGGGGGTGGACCTCAAGGTTCCACATGGTCGGGTGGATGTGCTTTATCTCCATTGGTTTTTCCTTGCCTTTGTTCATGTGCAAGAAGGTGTTAACGCCTGTAGCAGATTCAGATCGTGTACCTATTTATGGAGACAGTTATTATGCTCGTGTACTAGCCTATGTATCAGATGATTCATTATGTATGTATTCATATGTATTCAGAAGATGATAATGTAACGATGTAATGTTGTATTCATATGTCAGGAGAAATTGTAACTATGTACTAGATCCTGATGAATACTTATACGAAGTTATATATATGTAAATGTTTATTGAATTAGTGCATTAGGTTTACAATGAGTTACTAATGTTAATTCATGATGTGTGTTAGATTACGTTAATTGTTTTGTCAAGTAATGCAGTCATGTTATCTTAGAGGACAAGTCATTAATTTAAATGATGCGTTAATATTACTTTGTTATTTCTATCTTAAAAAAAAAAATTATCCAGTTGCATATAGCATAAATGTGATGTTCTCTGAGGTATTCATGGTGGGGCGTTACATTCACATTCATCTCTGTCAAGCCTCGCCATCGAGCAATGCAACCAAGTTTCTATACTGTTTCTTTAAACCCTAATATTAGAAAGATTAAAATCTCAATTTTTAATAATCATGGCATTTCCAATCAGACTATCCAAAATTCCTCAAAGTTGTTTTTTTTGTTTATTTTAAATTGATTTTAGCATTTGAGGACAATTTTAGCATTCAATTAGAAATTCAATGCTGATAGGATTTTCTTTATGGTTTGTATTGCAACATCAGTTTGCAAATACACCAAAGCCATTTTCTAAATGCTTGTTATTTTTCAAATGAAACAACTGATTTAATTGCTATTTGTTAGAATCTTGCTTTGTTTCTTTAAAGCTACTCTATTAGGGTAGAGATCAATTTTTAATTGAAATCTCTAACTAATGTCCATTCATTTAAGTAGCCAATGGCCCCTACTTCAAAGATTTGTGTGTCTATGCTATCATTTAACCCTCAAAAAAGCTATTCACAGCATTTGGTTAGAATCCAGGGATACAAAATTGTCTAATAAGACATTAGTTTAACTAAAGTTCTATAATAAACTTTCATGGATAGTCTATTGTTCTTCTAATAAACTTGACTGCTCAGGAGGGCATTGATGAATGTAACCAGTACTTGCTCAGAGTTTTCCTAATAGAAGATAGAAGTAAATTTTTCTTGTCAGTTAAATTAAAATTAGTTTATGGAAGACTTTTTGACTGGGAAGTTCAACTAGTCCTTTATATAAGATTGTAATCGACTAGGGGTTGATTCCAAAAAGCCCACACTCAGCTACACCATGAACAATCACTCAACTATAGGATTTTAATTGATGAACATAAGATATCCATAGTCCATGGAAATTATAAAATGATTCTAGAAGAAACTATGTGTAATTGATGCAAAAAAATTTACCTAGTTGTTTTGAGTAACTAGTTACATAAGATAGTAATTGTAAATTTTTTATCCTCTTTGTGAGATGTTCACTATTATACCACTATGTCATTCTCTCTGAATTTGAATTGATTACAAACTCTAGAGTGCTTTAGCATTCAAAGGATGGGCATATTTAAATGTTGTTCCAATCAACTAGATAGGTCAATTGTGATGAAAATAGTCCAATATATACATTGTAATCAAAACTTTGAATGTAGTCCATGCAAGGCACTTGATGAAAATCTTCATTGGATACACAATGCTCGATCTTTACTATTGATCAAAAATCTCAAGTAACTATCACTCCCCTTAGTTGTCTATAGGTCATTTTAGATAGTAGTTATATTTTGTTAACTAAATCATATTTCTGCCTACAATAATTTTACGGTGCCCGATAAGAATACACTACTTAAATCTCATCCTATTATGTTGTTTACTACTTTCCTTGCAACATATTAGCTTTCATTTTGTCAATTCATAATTTTATCAAAATATTGTTAATTATGCTGATTGATGTCATTCTTGTACATAAAATCTTGTTGAAAACTTTGTGATGTCTATTATTAGCCTAGAATTGATCTACGTATATAATGTATTTCATTATTAAGACTTACAAGAAGTGTCCCTTCATTATCTCTAGATTAAATTTGTTACACTAATTTACACTTTCTCTTGCTCCCTCTTGCCTTAGAAAGTGGATGTTCATGTTAAAACATAATTCTTTATTGGATTCTTTTTAATCTTTACAAATTCTAAGGGAAATTTTTTGGAAATGTTTGAACTTAATTTTTCTTAAATATCTTTTCTCGTGAGAAATTATTTTATATAAATAAAGGCATCTAATCACTAGTATTTACCTTCTCATTTGCAATTGTAATTTGTTTGTTTTTGTCCTTGAAGAAGTCATTTGTATCATAGTTGAAAAACTCAAACTCAACAATAACTTGGCTGGCCCAATTTTTTAAAAAAACTTGGACTTGACAAAAATTCAAGGAAAAATGCGGCAAACTTTTTGAATATTAAAACATACATAAATTTGTAAAAATATTCTTTAAAAAATACATATTTCTGAGTTAGGGAACCTTATGTGGCTCTGTAGTTTTCCTTTTGCACTTCTCTGCATTTATTTGCCCTACCCTTTTTCTGCTATGCTTTTTAACCTTGTGCTGCTCTATGTGTATTTCTATTGCATTGCTTTGTAATTATTTCCTCTACATTGCTCTATATTTATTTCCCTTTCCTTGTCCTGGTCTATTTCTTTTCCCAACCTATATTTACATTTGTACAGTTTTATCAGTTAACTATACTAATATGTGGTCAAATGCAGATGGTTTTTGGCCTTAAGACATCTCACTTGGCACTCAAAGCCCTAGGCCTACCAAGTGCCTTGGATGAATCTCTGAATATGCAACTGGAACTTACTTTGGCTTCTGATGAAGATAAGAATACTGTAAACTCCTTAGATTCTCTTCTTATGCAACTGGTAGTTACATTTTGTTTATTGATGTATAAAGTCACTATGGAGTCAATAATGTACTTCATATCTCAAGTCCAATTTTTCTCTCTCGTCTTTGATTTGATAATGCATATTTTGATTCCCTGCTCATATTTTTTCTTCTTCTATTCAAATTTAAATTATCATTGCATATGTCCTTTCTTCCTAAATGGAGATCCTATTTAAATTTTGTTGATAGAATGGTACTATTCAAAAGGAAGAGCTTGGATTCATCAAACAAAAATTGAAATACATAGAAATGTTGCACTTTAGCTATGGTTGAATTTTGTATGCTATTTGTTGTCAATTCTAAAGATGAAATTGAAAATAATAAAATTTGTGATTAAGTTAATGTTTCAAATATCCCTCTTCTTTCTTCTTGAAGCCCAAGTATATTCCCCATTTGTATAGACTTAGTTTCCCACTGCCATAGATTTCTAGTAGTAACTTGGACAGAAAGGAGTGATACTCAATGATCACATTACTCTTGAAATGTTTTTCATCCTGCCATGGCAACACTTTTATAATTTTATTTGTTCTAAAAAAAGGCTTAATATCTAGGCAATCAAAAAGTTTTGTATTGGCAACATGGGTGTTTTTCAAAGGTCCCAACATACTCTGGCTTTTTTCCTTCCCTCATGATGCATTAAGAAAAGCATGAATGGATGTCTGTGGTATAACTGTAAGCCAAACTTGTCTGAAGGTTGTTTAAGACATCTAGGAATTAGAATTTGATACTTGCTATCTTATAGGTGTAGCAATTGGATCCTTCTGAGATCACATAGCTAGTGCTCCTTCAATTTGGAATTTTTCATTTAGTGCAGCTGTATTAGGCCCCTTGATCAACTTGTTTTGACAGGAACACACATTTTTTTCTCTTAACACTTTCCAAAGGAACTTACTATAGAGTTTTTTTTTGCACCTTGCCTACAGGTCCTTATAGGCAAGGAAATCACAATTACCATGCATAGCTAAGCATCATCAAGTGACCATTTTTTGGCATACTTTTTTTTACTACTGTTCATACCTACTGTGAGCTAATGGAATTCTAAATTGAAAGTGGTCACTCATATACAAAGCCTCGTTGCATTCTAATAGTTAAAAGGGAACTCGTTTACTATGTTTGCTTCATAAACATTCCCTTAGTCATATGGTCATGCTAAAGAACTTAAAGCAACATATTCATGTACCTATCTTAAGTAAGGACTGAACACAATTAGAGCTTCATAGTTTACACAAGTACCAACAATAATGATGCAAGTAATGGGCTTAAGGCTTTGACAAGAAGCATTTGTTTTGTGAACATATAATCTGTCAAGTAGTAATTGTTTCCTCACAAATTATATATTTTGTGAGGAAACAATACTACTTAATAGATATTCTTTAATGTGTGTTCAATGCAATATTACTTTGCAGCAATGATACTAGGTGTTTGCTGTTAAAGTTTTGATATGACAATTTAGCTGGTCTCAATGTGTTTGAATCCAAATCCACATCAGTACATTAGTACCTCCTATAAATGTCATCATAGAGGCCATACCACTAGTGGTTGTTCCACAAGCTTGTTTCATAAACTATATTTCAGAACAAATATAGCATCCACACTCTGTCCAACTAGTTGAATTTTGAAAAAAATTATAAACAACTTGCTTTGTGATAACATCACAAGCTTCTTAGGGTTACACTATGTCCTACAAAAACATCCTGATCCTGACAATATCATAGTTGTTTAATGCACTTATTATGATATTCTGCATGTTCTTGATCATTGCCAACATGCAAGTAGCTGATAGGCATTTTATGGATAGATAGCCACATCGTACACTCAATAGCATGTGAACCAAATAGACTCCATGATTTACTTGATCAAGTTTTCATTTCCTCCATTACAACCCCATAAACTAGGACAAAGAGATAGCTTAAAAATTGTAAGCAAGTACTTTGTTGTACTCAACACTTTATGGCATTGCCAAGGGTTATCTCAATTGGCACCCTTTAGAAGATGGCTATTAAACTTCCATAATGTGGTTTTGGTCACCACCAAACCATCATAGGATGACTCTATCCTTGTAAAGTCATAGCTTTTCCTTTCAATTCCAACTTAAGTTATTACTCAGTACTTCATCAATAACAATATTAATCATCTTTAGAGTCAGAATCATTCCATCTTATATGTTTAGGAAGCTTACCCTATTCTGAAGATTGTAAGTTCAGGGAAGGAATGACCACAATAGTATGACTTAGAGTGAATATGGCACTATTCCAAAGATTGTAATTTCACAGAAGGAATGGCGATAACAGTATGCCTTTGCATTTTATCAGTCCTCCATTCATTGCTTATCCTATGAATTCTATTGGTCCTCCTTTCATTTGCTAAGTTTGTACTTGAATCATGACAAATCATTTTTCCATTATATTCATCAAATAAACTAACCAGACAATCCATTAATCCAGGCAGTGCATGAAGATTACAACTATAGATAGCCATTCCATCATAAGCGAAGGAAGCACTTATATTTTCTATAAAATTGACTCCCATTATCTGCAAAGCAAAAAAAATGGTATTTTAAAATAAGAAAATAATACAAAAGCTAAACAATCCCTTTCTACATATAAAAAATCAAATATTTTTGAATTTCTTTGTTTAGACTAAATACCCAAAAGAAGATTAACCAGCCAACAAAGCTTAGTGGACTCAAAACAACTACCTTTTGTGAACGTTGACTAAAATGTGTGAGGACAACATGATTAGCACCCATTTGCAAGCTGCTTTGGAGCATAAGCTAGCATTTTGAGACAAAGGCACAGACACTGCGATCTCTGGCTACTGGAAGGCATCTAAAGATTTCATAGAGGCATTCATCGGGAAGCATCACCTACCTCCACTCCAATTGCTGTACAACAAACAAAAACAAAATTTTTCTTGCACACTATGGTAGGAACTTCGCTGCTCTGCAACTCTTGTTAGCGATGGCATCAAGCTAAATTACTATGGCAGGCAATAGGGTTTTGAGAATTCCAATTGGAATTATAGTGTGATGAAGAATCTAAAGAAGAATATAAGCGCCCATGTTGTGTAGAACCACCTCAAGAAGGTTTATTTATCTTTGACCTATGCTTTGATCATTGCTTTGGCGGTGGTAGTTTACATGCACCTTCTCTGGAACATTGACGATGTTCTCACAGTGCTTGGAACCATTCTCACCAATATTCAGACCAACGAAAAAGTGGCCATTGAGCTTGTAAGCTTCTAACCCTAATTTACATTTATCGTTGTAGCCTATTTAAATGTGAATCCTAGGGCCGATGTGGCAATTTCTATGGATATCTATTTAGTTTGAAGTGTAGGATTAAATTGTTCTTTTTTGACCCATTGATTTCAGAGTTCTTTTCAAGTTTAGGGTGATTGCTGATGAATAATAGTTCCAATGGTAGCATGTAAACCATAAATTTTGATATGTAGCCTTTGTATCTTGTCAATTTATTCATTTCAACCTAAAATTTGAGAGATATGGTAATTGAGAGGAAAGTATAAGGTTAACACTATTGCATGGGTACGGAAATGGAAGTTTTTATAGTAGAAATTGATTTAAAGCCTTGGTAGGTAATAGAGAGCTATTTTATGGTAAATTTGAGAGGTATCCAAGGTTTACAGAGTTATGTATCTCTAGAAATGACAACATGTCAAGTTTAAACCAAACATTGTTTCCCATGTTCAGAACTGGTAGTGTAAAATCACAAAATTGTGAGTTGTATCCTTTGCAACTAGCAAGTTTATCTTGATTTGCAATTGTAATTTGATTTATAATCATTGCATATCTATTTTAGGGTATTTTTGGTTAGTATTGCATTTCCCTTTCTCTTGTTGGTTTCTACATTTAATTTGGCATACATTAATGAGGACAACACCATTTTTCCATTCACTTTGCTCTTTACCCTCAAAGTCTATCATTGGGTTATTCCTAGCATGCTAGCATTTATCTTGATTTGCAATTGTAATTTGATTTATAATCATTGCATATCTATTTTAGGGTATTTTTGGTTAGTATTGCATTTCCCTTTCTCTTGTTGGTTTCTACATTTAATTTGGCATACATTAATGAGGACAACACCATTTTTCCATTCACTTTGCTCTTTACCCTCAAAGTCTATCATTGGGTTATTCCTAGCATGCTAGCAAGGAAGACAATTAGTATCTATTGTTGTTCTGACTCCTCCACATAGGTATTTTGAATTTCATTCTCTATTTCTTCTGCTTCTTCATGATCACGTATGGCCATCTCCCTAGTTTTTCTTTTAGCAACTCAATCATGTGCATCCTTCCGAGGATCTTACATTTTTGTCACTTGGACTAAATATCTTTGCAGCTAAAGCGAACCCATTTTGAGCAAGTACGCAAGTAAAAGACTGATTATCTTTTGATCAGGGTCAGTTGGGCTAATTCTAAATAAATTGTATATGGTAATTATTGGTTCATCCCATTACTGGTAGTGCAAACCATGAAGATAGAAACCTACATATCTAAGTACCCAAAGCTATGATTTATTTGGACTATTATGATATTGCTAATGCAAGGAGATAAGGTATATGGACGTGGTTTTTTTGAGAGCCTAGATGTGCATGGACTTGAACAGTTACAACCTTCGAAAATCTTCATGGGGTGGTTTAAACAAGAAACTAGGATTCTAGAAATACAACATTAGATACATTTGAACCTATCAAATTATCCCTCCTTTAAATTCTTGTGCAATATGAGGATTAACTTCATACAAATTCTTAAACTTGTCATATCGTTCTACTTCAACTCTCCTTTTTATCATGAAATTTGGTCTCCTAGTTAATGTATTTACATTTTTTTTGAATCACCACTCCTAATATGTTAATAAAAAAATAGAATTAGAAAAATTGTACCAATCTCACACCTTTGACTTAAGTGACCTTCACTTTTCAAATATTACAATAGTTGATGGTTTGTAGATAACACAAACTCTTCAGTCAATCGAAAATCTCTATATTTGTTTAGTGATTGAATTGTGTTGTAAAATTCTTATCATATTTTGTATATTTGAGTATGGTTTAGGTGCAGGTTTGGTTTGCTGCTCATGCTATAATTAATTTAAATCCATATATTTCATGTTATTCTTCATCAGCAATTCATAATCAATTTCTATGTAAGTTTTAATTGAATCTTCATTTTGTTTAATTCCTCAAGCTATATTTTAGAATAATTTTATGGTTTTTTTGGGATACATGTTTTCATATATTTCAACAACTATTTATGTAATGATCTTAACTAGCATCCACGCACTTTTCTTTGTAGCTTTCTATTAGGCTATTTTCTTGGTGTTTATATGAAATGGCAGACCAAGTATTTATGTTGTTTTTTGGTACTTGCAGTATCATTTTAATGAAATGAAACACTAACCTAGGATTTAATAGGTAGCACGAAGAGTTTAAATATTTCATATCATTTTTATGATAGAAAGATTGGACTAGTTAGTGATGAAAAAACATATGTTTTAGAGTATTTACACGAATTATGAAACTCCTTTGTGACATCAATAAAGTTGTTCCAACCCCTATCACGCCCTTTAGTACATCTAGTATTATGCCAACGGTAAGATTTGATCTAGATTCTTGTGCATTTAATTAACTTATTTCACCTTTTATATTTTGTTAATATTTGTGTTTTTGCCATAAGGCATTTCTAGAGTAAGTCCACTGAGAATGCATCTTGTTAGCATGCAAGATCTGATTATGCATGGCATCTGATACACACAATGTTATGCAAAAGGTAAGATTCAATCATATGTTTATGTGGGTTTGATTATGTTATTTCCCATATTATACCACTTTAATATTCATATTTGTGCCTTGCAGGATGTTTCAAGAAGATGTGTCATGCCCTCTATCTCATCCCTAACTAAAAAATGAAGCCTAAGGGTCCTATATCTCATCCCAAGCATAGGAGAGGATATAGGAACTACTTTTAACTAAGTTACAAGGCTAAAAGTTGCGTAACTTTCTTTCCATGCCCAAAAGATTTCCTTGCTTGACTTGGTCCTTTAAGATCCTTCGAGAGCTTTGTTGACTATCACCTTATGGTTCTAACTAGGAATTTGAAAACAATCCTTTTGTGATGAAATGTCTTCCAACATCAAACCAGCAATCAACCTCCTAAAGTCCCTATGCATGTAGTGTCAAATTCAACAAACTTATCAATCATCTAAAATTAGATTACCCTCATGATCATAGCCATCTGATTCATAGTCATCACCATATGTAGTTTCTTTGACATCTTTTGCAAATAAATCTAGGTCTAAGAAAACATCCATTGGAGATGATGAACCGGCACTATGGATTCCCCAAAATTGCATTCTTGTTCTCATTGGCACAGTGATGACTACATATTCTTGAACTTCGTGGTCACTTTCCTTTCTTAGCAATCTCCCTCTATCCTCTGGAACCTCTTTAACAGTATTTATGATTGTCCTTTGTTCATAAAGCAGGACATTTTCTCCTTATTGCCACAATAGACATGTGTGTTGCTATTTGTTTATCTTCTTCAAATTTGTAGTTACCATGGCACATGCAACTGTCTTTGGTTTGACCAAAAGGACAGTCACCCTTTTTGCTTAACTATTTTCTCAATAGTGCGAAACCATTCACTATCTTCAGGTTCATTTTTTACATTCTTTTGTCTCAATCCTTTGTAACATGTTTCATTTTCCATTTAAAGTCAACATCCATTTGTTTTATCTTCCTGCTTCTCATATTCCTCTTTCCTTGTTTCCATGGCATCTTGATTATTGTCCTCTTATTGGACTGTGATCTCATACATAAACCTAATGATTCATCATGATGATTGTCCTATGGTTTCCCAAAATCACTCTCTTCTAATCATCATCATCTTTGCATATTTTAGAAAACTCAAGACCATATGATTTCCATATACCTGCCCTCTTGTTATCACTAACACTATTATCTTCTAGACCATGACAGTCTCATTGCCATTATAGTTGTGATTGTTCCTGTGTCAGGTTGCTTGACTGTCCTACTTCACAAGACATCACCAATATGTAGGGGTAATATGCCCTACCTACTAATAAGAATGCCTTTTAACCTCATGAGCTTGAACAAATAACATGATGACTGTCTTTTAATGTCTTGCAAACACTTACTCAATGCATACAATAATTTATTGAAATGAAAAGTTGAATGGTCTCTTAAATCTTGATACTACTGTTATTGCATTTGTCAAAATAGGATTAAGCATATTATACTCTGGGTTTTTCCATAACGAAGTCTTCCAATATATCCAATATATCATTTTACCTTTAACAATATTCATTCATATATTAAAATTAGTAGAATGTTCAATAAATCCTTAAGCAAGGTCTTCCCCTTGTTTATGGACTGAGCACTTTTCTTTTAAAACCTTGTCCCACATGACACACTTGTAGCAGCTTTGCTGCCTTTGGCAAATGTTAACTATCCTCATGTCCTCACCAACCTTGTTGTGCATATTATCCATGTCAAACAGTTATGGGACTGTCATTTGATAATGTTCTTTCTTCTATATGGCAGTGCTCTTATGTTGATATTGTCCTCCCTCATTCATAGCATCTCTTGACTGAAGATCATTGTCCATTTTGCAAAAGACTATAATTTTCTTTTGTCTATCTTGAGACTGCTCCTTCATGGTGAACACTACCTACTAATATCTCAATAATGAGTAGCAAATAATTGGAACTGCACTATCTAGAAAGGTTGTTGTATCTCCACCAATGTCTGTATTTAACCCTTCATTTAACCCAAAACCTTTATGATTCTTGATGTTTAACAGACTTTTGACACATTTTCTTAACAGACTACCTTCTACATCTTGACTGTCCCTTGATTACTTTATTACTATCATGATACTATGACTGTCTTGTTAAGAAAAATGCTTTAGTTGCTGCCTTGAGTATAAATATGCAATCTACCACATGAGGAAAAGTGAAATCTCAAATACAATAATTGGACTATCATACTTTTAGATTGCAACAATTGAGATACTCAATCCACTGACAAGACTTGTAATATCCCAAACATTCTCCTCTAAATTATCCCACTATTTTTCTATGTAATCCATCATATTTGATCCATAACATTCGTGGCACTCTAATCTTGAACAATCATCTATATATAAGTCTGTCATTTCTTATGATACCAAGGATGGCTATCATCTTATGATTTGTCTTTAGCGTTGTCTAACTTTCGGTCTCTTTCATCTTTACTTATCTCTGATTTAACTCTTTGTCCAATTTTTGTTTTCTTTGTGGTTGTTCAAACTGTATGGTGCAACAAAAACCATCTTCAATGACATAGTCATGACACAAACTTTGAAGTCCCAATCATAAGAGAATGTTTGAACCGTCTGTACTTTGCTTGTAAATTCTTATTGCCTTGTTATTGTCATAGTTAATAGGCACTTCCTTTGAAGCCTAGCCTAATGTTGACTTGAAGATTACTACCATAACAAACCTATAGGTTTCTCAAACTACACGAGATTTGGGCTTCTTTTGTGTCATCAACGATATCTATGAGTTCTTATACACTCAAGATGTGGGCTAAAGTTTGTATGTGATTCATCCTATGCTAGGCTTGAAGATACCTCACACACAACCTCTTAACACTTCAACAAAGACTAAGTCCTTAACAATATAAGGCATTTTAGGCATACCTGGTAGAATAAACAAAGAAGAAAGCTAGGTCTTGCAATGTGGATTAATGTTGGTAAAAAACCTTTGAAAGTCTTCATATTCCATTTGCAACATGCCTGAAAACCCTAGATTCCTACAACATGCCATATCTTGTAGAAAACTCTGCAACGATCTTCATGAAATGTGGAGAGTTTCCATGAAACAAACGTTGGTCTTGCGCCAAGTCAAGATATCTTAATCTCATCAATGCAATCAATAGAAACCCTAAACTCAAGCTACGTATGCATAGCTAAAAGAACTCCTTCTGGCATGCAATTAACTTGGTCAAAGTTTCTTTTTGATTTTTTTACCCTTTGCTTAAATTTTGCAATACAATCTTTTACTTTTGCACTTAGATTATAATTTTATGTCAAAAATTATAATGATTGCCTTAAAATAAAAGGTTTGCAACAGTCATAATAGCATTTGGAAATCCTAGTTTTAATAAGGAAATTATTCTAGATATTGCACGGAAATACATTCATTCTAAACGAGACAATTTAAGGTCGAAGCTGGCAAAAGACTTGAGATATCCACGTCCATCTTGGATCACAGACCAAGTGACATGGGATGAAGTTATGAAAGATGCCAACTTTAAGAGGAAGGCCCACAATAATCCAAACTATATAAGTCATCTGCACGAGGAGGATCTAAAAGACACCTTCGAGATACAACAAAAGCAACCCAAGCTAGGGTGTCAAGTATTGGATCCCATAAATTAGGATATGGTGGGTACAATAGCATTCATGGTGGCTTGGTAAGTGAATATTTTCATCTACTGTATTCTCTATTCCATAAAAAAGGTCATGACAAACTTGTGAGGTAATTGTATCTTATGAGTCATTATACCTTATAAATTTGGTTATATTTGTTTATGTAGGTTCACCAATTTCAAAAGGAATCTTTAGAGGAGGACCTAAAATATGCTTTACTACATGGTTCCCAAGGCCTTCGACAACATATGATAGATCAAGGGGAGAAATTAGTCACTGGTCATGAATCTGAGGTAAGTTCTTTGCATGATGGGCTATAATAAAATTTCATATTTTGCCTTCATTTCCATTGCAAAGCAAAGGATACAGATATTAATCTAGACAGATACACCTAGAATTACAATAGTTTCTTTTTTGCATAGAGAAATGAAACAAGAAAAGCTAAAACTATGATCTGAGTTGCTACGAGATTAATAACTATTAGTTTACATAGAGAAAAGCATAGATTTTCATGCTTTATTAAATTCTATGCTTTGAAGCAAGCAAATAAGGTTTGATATGTTATTTAATGAGTAAATTGTGTTGTGTATAGGAAGCCCAACAATCAAACTCATCAGGTAGTGAGCATGAAGAGGAGCTAGAGGAACATGATGAATTGTTTGTTGCACACAATGAAATTCGATTGTCATTCCTGAACATTGGTAGGAAACCATCCTTGAATTTCATTAAGTGGGAGACAAGAATAATGAGGAGGGTGTTCAATGTGATGAACAATCACCACCCACAATTAGAATAGTGCCTCATAAAAAGAGGAAACAAAGGAAGAGGATGGATAGAAACAAATGAACAAAAGACATATTTGCTTCTTATGTTTGGGAAATTAGTGTCAATATTCAATAATGATTATGCCATATCCATGGTATATTTTTTTTGTTGTGGAGAAACTCCCACATCATTTTGTAAGATACAGAACATTGGAAATAATTACAATTAATATGGTATTTCTCACTGTTATCTTCAATTGCGAATTTACTTTTTCTTTTCGTAAATTTGCCTGAGAAAGAGCAATAGCAGCTGGTTCTAAGGATTGACTTTCTATTTGAGCATGTTTACCTTTGTTGATCTTCCACCTTTTTGGAATCTATTTATTTGGGTTCTCCCACATAGTGTTCATTTTTTCTCTTGGAAAGGTAGATTGATGGTACGTATAACCATGGCTCCCTTCTATTACCATTTCCCTTCTACAACTTTGTCCATCTGAGATCTTCTTTATTGTTTTCTGAGCTTTAGATTGTAAAAGAGGTGGTACAATTGGCAGAGTTGTGCTATTATCTGGTTGGACCCTCTTAACTTCTTTATTTTATGTAGAATGTCTCTCTGCACTCAATGCAAGCACAATGATTCTCTGCCTATCCCCAGCTTTCCTTTTCTTTGTTAGATTGTCTTTCAAGCCTATATGTTCAACTAGGTTCTTAGATATGCTACAGAAATTGGGATCCTAGGAAGCAACAATCTGGAAGTCTCCATCTTGAGGGCCTTTTTCAGCTTGTTGACTTGCAATTATTTAGGAGCTTTACTAGAACAGTAATGTTAAATTCTCTTTTCTATGTATGACTAGAGTTCAAACTTGCTCTGATCAAAGCACTCTTGAGATAGTGTAGTCTGTGTATCTAACTTGTTTCCTTGAGCAAAGCTTAAAATAACTAGTGATCTTAAAGGTGGTTGCTTGTCTTTAATCCCAACTAGAGAAGATATGTCTTTAATCCCAACTATTGTCTCTAAAGAGACAAAAGTGAAATTGTCTCTAAAGAGGCAAAAATACTTCTGTTTCATATTGTCTTTAGAGACAATTTTTTAAGACAATAATCTGAGACACTCGCTTAAAGACAAGATTTAAGACAATACACAATTTTTTTGCCTCAAGTTAAAACAATTTACTCAAAAATTGTCTGTCTTAAACCCCCCCTCTATTTTGTAGTGCAGTGATCATGTTGGTAGCTCTGTTAATGGTGTTATTCTTCTTTATCTTTTGTATATGGTCTGTTTGCCTTGCAGTGATCATGTTGGTAGCTCTGTTAATGGTGTTATTCTTCTTTATCTTTTGTATATGGTTTGTTTGCCTTGCATATGTTTTTTTATGTCAACTGTTATGTTTTAGTTATGTAGGTTTACTGATGGTGATATCATATTTTGTAATAGTGTTATATATTGCCATATGGCTGAGTTCTTTCTTGTCCTGTAGCTGACAGTTGGATGTATGTTTATGGTGTTCTAGTTGCTAGTTTTATTCTTTTTGGTAGTCCTTAATGACTGCTTTATTCCTTGTAAATATTAGCTCTGATCAAAATATATATATATATATATATATATATATATATATATATATATATATATATATATATATATATATATATAAACAACACGATTCTCTTAACAAAATAACAATAATAATAAAAGTATACATCCTCACAAAGAATTTACAAGCTAGGTATTTAAAAAAAAATGGCGAGCCTTAAAGACGGAACAAAGAGAGAGAACCCAAAAAAAAGTACCATAAAAATATTTAAGCAATTTAGATGCCAGTTATTCTACATAATGTCAGTTGCGGGCCCCTCTCAACCTTGAGAATATGCTCAATGCCCATGCCCACGTCGGCATGTGACCACTTGATGCCCACATATTTTATTAAATATGTGATGGATGACCTAAAACTTCCCTATAATCCACTTAAATGCCAAACCCAAATAAGTTAAATGAACATCCCCAAATGACAGTGAAAGAAAAGATGAAATGAAATAACACAACATGACCTGTTTCTCGGTGATATTTTCCAGTTTCCGGGCGTGAGACAACAAAGAATGAAATTTACCTGTAGAACAGTTAATATGCGTGGGAATGGTGCGTGGAAGTTGTGTCAGTGGAGAGGAGAATGGAAGCCACGCGTCCCAGAAATTAAAGCAAATCAATATAAAAAAGTCTCCAGATCTCATAACAAATTCTGTACCTGACGAATTTAAACAATTTTACAGCATTCGGGAGATTCTCACCCCGACAAATCAGTAATGAAAGAATTGATGGCTTTTATTCTCCCTTAAGCTATCACATTCACTGTAAGCGGCATAATTATTTAAATTTTATCCTGTCATGGTCAGTTTTGGCAAAAATAATTTACAAATTCAGCACTCACATATAAAAGCCTATTGGCTAATTAATATTAACGTAATCGAATCTCGCATAAGTTACAGTTCTGAATAAACGTAGCATGAAAATTTTCCAAACTGTGAAATACGGCCTAAAATTAGAAAAAATAGGTACCATCAAATCGATTAAAAAAGTAGTACCTTAAATTAGCTATTAATACTATTTATTTCGTTGTCTTGATGTTTAAGCAGAGCTTCCATGCATTGTGAAGCTTGGAATTCAGATCTGTAATCTTAGATAAACTTGCAGGAGGGTTTTTCTTTTACGTGATAATGGAGATTTTTTCTAATCTTTTCAATCTTCTCAATGATGTCGACGTACAGTGTTTATGGAACACCCACATTTCTATCAAAGCAAGAAACCCACAGTTTTAATTTATGTCTGCATAATTATTTTTATTTAACTAAGTGAATGAAATGATTTTAATGAAATAATTAGTAGAGAGGCCTCCTACAGTGGATGATGTTCAAGAATAGTTCAATATTTTCTTTCATATTGATTGGTTGTTTTTATTGCTGACTGGTACCTATGGAATATTACTCTTGGAGTGGGAATAATTGTTTTTTTTAATTATTTATGCTGGGGATTGTCTTGTGTGCTGGGACCCACTCTCACTTGCAATTACCTTCAATAAAAATTATCATAAGAAACCATTTCAAGAAAAAAAATCCACAAAATAACACCACTTATTATATTAACAAATAATGTTTACAATATGATGAGATTTCTTCTGTTAATCCTCAACACCAATATATAGACACAATGCTGACACAACACCACCACATGGTAATACAAAACATGAGTGAACCCATACGCCGAAGTATACACTGTAAAGGGGCTTATAAATTCATATGCCCCCAATCAAAGATTGCTCACCCCTAAGAATGTGAAAGACAATAAAGTGTGTAACTCTCCAAATTGCTCATCCCTAAAAATGTGGAAGACAACAAAGAGTGTAACTCCCTCTTTTGGAGGGAAATAATAAATAAAGAGTCAATCCCTACAATTAGAGGGTCAGTTCATGTACAATTAGAGACCAAAACAAATAAACCTTCATAAATTGGAGATCAGTGCATGTATTATTTATTAAAGGACACAACAGTTTTGAGGCTTGTTTAGACAGAAAAAAGCCGAAGCCTACAATATTTGTAGAGGTTCGCAGCCTCTTAAAAAAAGTGTGCAGCGTAAAAATAGTTTATCTGCAGTTTTATTATAAAAACAGTTGGTGCTAACTTTTTATTCATAAATAAAACAAAAAAAAAACTTTAAAAAAACTTCATGCATCTAAAGAAAAATCTCCTGCAAACTGCACATGGCAGTGAACTGCATGGCGGTGAGACATCACTTATCAAAAATAACTGCAGCTAGACCGCAGCCCTTATTAAAACAATCTTGAGTTAGCAATTATAATTGCTAATATATGAATCATTAAAGTAAGCAATATCTTAAACCATTTTATTTTTAAAGAACTGACATCCAAATTGCAATTCAAGATACAAAACACAGATGATTTTAGAACATTTTTTGAAACCATTAATAAAATATTTCAGTTTACAGATTGATGCTGAAAGACATTCCAAACCGGATCTCCACCGACGTCGAGATATTCTTGATATGCTGAAGTTCGCCATTAAAATTTAAATTTCCACAGATGCAATGGAATAAACACGGGACTCACTCTGCCTGATTAGAGTCCATTTCTGGGAAATCACCTCTCCTATGGAAGGACGAAAGAGATAAAATACAGTATTGGGACCATCAAGTCTGTTTATAAAAATCCAATCATTCCACACTGTAGCAAAATAAGCAGACGTAAGCTCATCCGGAAATAATCCTACTCTACTCCACTTGTTTTCCAAGAAATTGTATTTCTTAATGCTTATCTTTTCCAAGCAATATAGCTGCCCAGAAGCAACTACCAATGGACTGGTTGAATCGTTAAATTCCCTAAAATTGTTTGTGGTTGTCCATAATCTTGTCTGTGGGTCATAAACTTCTGCATTTGGTTCAATAATGCTGGAAGCAAGAAACTTGCCGTCAATAAAAATAGAGTCGCAGTCCCAGTCAAACTGTACGCTCATCTGAGGAAGGTAATCCCATTCGTCATCCTCCACATTGTAAACTACAGCCTCCGTGAATAATCCTCTGTGATCAATGCTGCTGCCTCCTGCAAAGTAAATACGGTCTTGAGTCTGAGAAGAGACTGAGCAGGCAAAAAAGTTATTACCGACAGGCATGCTGGCAGCTCTCTGCCATGTACGAGAACAAATATCATATATCATAACAGCAGTGTTGCTATAGTGACGACGAAGCCCCACTACAACAATTTTTCTTTTTAGGAAGACACACTGAGAATAATCTACATATTTTACTTGAAAATCAGCTGGGATGGGAAGCAGACATTGCCATGAGTCGCTCGAAGGGTCATAAATTTTTATTTCCTGTTCATCTTCCTTCTCTGACTGAACTCTTGTTAAGATGAGCTTCTGGGAGGTTCCAAGGCGCTTTCTTGCTTGATAGAACTCTGGGTTTTCCACTACAGCCTTCCAAGTTTTACAAACAGCTCTTAATTTGTAATGATATTTAAATGGCACTCTCAACAAACACTGTTTGCCGATATCATTTGGCAGATTGGGAAAAATCTCCATTGTCACTGTAAAAGAAAAACCCTCCTGCAAGTTTATCTAAGATTACTGATGTGAATTCCAGGCCTCAATGCATGGAAGCTCTGCTTAAACATCAAGACAGGAATAAATAGTAATAATGAACCAATTTAAGGTACTGCTTTTTTAATCGATTTGACGGTCTTTAACCTGTTTTTTTCTAATTTTAGACGGTATTTCTAATTTTAGGCTGTAATCTAATAATATTCGATTATGAATATTAATTTTGGTAGTTATTACGCCGAAGGCGTTACTTATTTGAAACGGACGACCTAGTTACGCCATAGACGGTCTCCATTCGTTTACAAACGTGCAAGATGATTGAAAAGGTTTTGACCGTCGATTTCCTTTTTGTTCGCAGTTTTATTTTCCCGTTTTGCTTTTTTTTTTTCATTTCACTGACTGCCGAGGAAATCTGCGACGTGGAATGGGCATCGTAGAATGATTTTGCTACTTTGAATGGCAAGGTTTACAGGGCACTAAATTTTTTAAAAGCTTTAAGTTTTTAAGTAAATTTAAACAGATCCCTTTACACTATTCACATGGTTACATTAGTCTCCTATTTTAGTGGAGGTTTTATAATTTAAGATTTAAAAGTTGAGGGATAGGTAGAGAGGGGCTAAATTATGAAGTCATGTTTACTTACAAAATTGCCATATGGTAATATACCTTTTTTCTTTTCTTTAATTTTAGATATTTAATAATTATAAAGGGATTATAATTTAGTAATTGTTTAAAATAGATAGGATATTTTAATGGGAATATTGGTTGTTAAAAATTAATTCAAAACTTTTGATAGTATATTGCTGCATATTTTAGAAAAATAAGTTTAACAATTGAATGAGATCATGTTGTTAGAGGTATTTTGTTAGAGGTATTTGTATAGTTTTGATAGGAAGTAAAGCAATCTTTAAAATATCCACAAGGTATACAAATTACATGTAATTTAAACCTTGAAGATATTTTTATTGAGCTCAATCTAATAATACAACTTAATTAATTAAATCGAGTGAAAATAGACATGTTGAAATTGAAATAATAGGGATTAGGTTTTGCATACCTTAAACTACTAGAAAATGATTTTTCTTATTTTGATGAATTAGTATCTTATATACTATCTTGTATAAAGAATTATATTACACCATATCCACATTAAAAAAATGTGGGTGGAATAACATCACACTACAAAGTTTATGCAAAGTCAAGACTTAAATGATTATATCAAAAGAGAGAAAATAGCAAGCAGTTAAAACACTAAGCAACAAGAGATGGAGATCCAACAAGAGGTGAAGGTAGGTCATGGTCATCAGGCTTGCCTCAACCAAAAGGAAGGTCTTCATCATTTGGAATTGATTCCAAACCCATAATGGCACCTTCTTCATTAACATGTTCTCAATCTAATGACTAAACTTCATTCTTGGTGGGGGAAATTGTCAAAGCTAGGTGAGAAAACAAGTTGTCCGACAAGCTAGGAGCACTCTTCTCATGGGGTTGAGAGGAGATAGAAGGTGGATAGGAATGTTGAGACCAACATGACCATTATGACCCCAAGTTCTCTGTTGAGGTGGTTGAGTTGAATGGGGATCATCCTCATCCCTCTATGGATTGTTGTTTCAACCAAGACTATGAGGACATCCTAGGGGATATGTGTAAGACTTTAAAGGAAGAAAGGCATAAACAAGAAGTTATAACCAATCATCTTGAAAGAGAGTTGCAATCCATTAGAGTTTATCTAAATAAGGTGATTAATTTGAGTGAGAATAGCATAAAAAAATTGTGTTGCAAGAATTCACATGCTTCAATCAAGAATAAAAAATAAACGGAGCCCAATGGAAGTTGGTCCTATCAAGAGAACTCATAACCAAACAAATGAGGAGTTTATGGTAGACCACTTAATTTCTCAAAGAAGAACGAGAAGATTTAGAGAGTTGAAATTAATAGTATAGAACATTATTGTCTAGGATGTGGAAGGTGATGAATAATATATTTCTCATTAATTGTAGTGTTAATATACAATAAACAATTCTTTCTTCAAGGTCATACACATGTTAAGTAACTTTGTTATAGTATTTGTATTTCCTTATAATAATTGTGCCAGATGGTAGTTGATTTTGGTAATCAACCTCACCTAAAGGATCTCTAACCCATACTTAATAGAGAGAGAGCGAGAGATACAAAGATAGAGAGAGAGGAACACAAAAAGAGACATAAAGCAAGAGAGAGAAATAGACCCAACTTTTGAGGATAAGCTTGTTTTCTTTATAGTTTTTTGTAGATATAACATAATTGAGTGGTATACCCAAATGATGCAAAGCAACTTCTACACCCCTAGTTCTATAGAACAAAGAAAGGATATTGATGTTGCAAGTATGAGGTTAATCAGTGTTGTCATTGATGTCAACATACTCATATTGCATTGATAAGAAGGATTGGATGAGCTGTGTGCTGAGGATATTGAGAAAATTAGTCTCAATCAGGAACAGTGAAGAACAGTGATAAGAAGAAGGCAAAAGTACTCAATGGGTTGAGAATCAGAGGATGCGGATTAAAGGGTTTGTAGATATGAGTCTTGAGATGTTCTAGTTAAGATTTCAGAGGTCCGCATAACGATCTGAAGAAGTTATGGCTGTTTGTGTAGAATCAGTTCTGGCAGGCGTTCAGTGGTGACAGAGTGTCACAAATTGGTCTGGCGAGTTTCAGAATTACATTCTCTCATTCTGCAGATTAGAGGGAGTGTTGAAGAAGTTAGTGTGAAGTGACAACTTGATTTGTGCATTGTTTGGAGGTCTGGAAGAACCTTTTGCATTATGACAGTGGCGACAGACTATGTTCTTGAAGTTCTGGATGAAGGAGAGAAGGATTCCAGTAAGCAGATGAAGTGCGGATGTTCTTGGTGATTCAGGAAAGCTTGTGGTGATCTATGGATCGTGCCCAGTTCATGTTGGTGGTCCGCATTGAAGTTAGAGTTTGTATTTGAAGAATAACCATGGATTCTGGAGTTCTTCCTAAGACAGGCCGACCGGATGTATTACACGTCTTTCGAATGATCTTGTAGATGATTGCTGACTTAGATGATTGTTCCTAAGTCGATGCCTTGTATAAATAAGGGATTGTGAATTCATTTTGAAGGGGGTCGTGTGGTGATGAGTGTGATATAGCGAAGGGAAGTGCGAAAGGCAGAGCAGGAGTTTTTGGGCTTAAACGAAACTGTTCCAGGCATGATATCAACAATTGGTATCAGAGCCAAGTTCTTCTAAAAAGAGCTTAACCGCTTGAGGAGATCCAGGATGTCGTCATACAAAAAGGATAGTCCGAAGTTTGATGGAACCAACTTCACTCTTTGGAAAGGCCGCATGAAATGTCACTTGGAGTGTATGGGAAAGGCGTACTTGTCCATGGTCACAAAAGCATATACACCTCCACAGGGTGGTCCAACAACTCTAAATGAAATCATAGATGTTGAAAATAATCTACAGACTAAAGAGGCTCTTCTAAGTGCATTAACCGACTCAGAGCTCTCCAATGTTATTGACCTACCAACTACCTATGAGATCTGGATTAAACTGGAACTTCTGCATGAAGGAGATGAGTTTGTTAAGAGTGCAAGGTTGCAGAGTCTCAAAGGGAAATTTGAAAGATTGAAGATGAGAGATGATGAAAATATCACTACCTCTATGCTAAGAGTAAATGAGTTGGTGTGTGGAATTAGGAATGCTAGTGGAGTTTTGGATGAAAATGAGATTGTTTGCAAAATTCTCAGATCCCTTCCTACTGCCTACAAAATCAAGGTTGCTGCCATTAATGAATTCAGAGCCCATACAACTATCACAAGAGAACAATTGGCTAGCAAACTGGCTGCATTTGAAATGACCGAGTTTGGAGATGATCCCCCCAAGACTGAATCTCATAAGGTTTTTCCACCCCCAAAATCTCTCTTATTTGAAAAAATTAAATTAAGATTTTAAATAAATTAAACATATATATATTTCATTAAAATATGCACATGTTCTCTCAAAATTAAAAAAGACAATAACTAAAAACACTCAAAAGCTAACCCAAATTAATTTATTTTTTTTCAAGTTGAATTATATGAAATAAATGTTTCTATTTTTTTTGTTTTTTGAAGTTGAGTTATAGAAAAAAAAGTTTCTAGAATTTTATTTTTTATTTTGAATTATATTTTTTGAAGTTGAATTATATAAATAAAAAAACTTTTGTAATTAAATTTTGTAAAAAACTTTTTAATTAAATTTTTTTCTCAACTTTTTTGATGATTTTTTAATTTTTTAATTTTTGTATTATATATATATATATATATATATATATATATATATATATATATATATATATATATATATATATATATATATATATATATATATATATATATATATATATATATATAAAGTTGCAAACTAAAAATCAAATAAGAAACTGAAAAATAAGAAAATCACAAAAACTATGGAACCAAAAAAGAAATTGGAACCAATGATCTTCAAATGAAAATAAGTTTCCTTTTTGAAATTTTAATTTTTTTTTTCTATAAATTTAGGCAGAAAAAATGAGTGCTCTCATCCCCACCCAATGTGACTATACTAGTATATTTATATTTTAAAAAATATATCTAAAATACGCTGAGGTATATCTTTTTTCATACTTTGTTTGATTTTCTCTTGTAATTTCTTTTTTGGTTTTTATTTTTGAATTTTTCCAATTTCTTTTTTGGTTCCATAGTTTTCGTGATTTTCTCCAACTTTTTCTCCTTCCAACAGTTTCCCATTTATTTTTTATTTTTTATTTTTTATTTTTTCCAATTTCTTTTTTAGTTTTTATTTTTTTTATTATTTCAAAATTCTTTTTTGGTTTCATAGTTTTTGTGATTTAGCTTTTTCTCCTTCAACTATTTTTAATTTCTTTTTAAGTTTTTTCTCTTTGATTTGCTTAAGTTTTATTTTTTATTTCCTTTTTGGTATTTTAATTTTTTTTCTTATAAATTTAGGCAACTCGGCGTAAAAATAAATAAAAATTAAAAATTTCTAATTACTTCTTTAATTTTTTTTATATTTTTTTTGATTGGTAAGAGGCCGAAGCCATTAATATATAAAGTCATTTAGAAAAAATACAGCTCTGTTCAGTGCAGGCACTGGTAGGAAAGAACAGAGCGAAGAAAACCTCTGGTGTAGCCCGGGACTTGAGCAGTCCAATACATATTATTTATATACACAGGATCAAGCCCTTTAAGGAAACATAATTCTTTTACAATTGCTGAGAAAGATATACAGATATGGCCTTTCTTTAGATATCCTTATTCTGAATGTTTTTAGGAACTTCGCCTCCTGGGAAGACCTTCATGGCTGATATCGAAGGGGCATCTTCTATCTTTCGCCTGTCTAACAAAATCAAAACACTTCTTTTTGCATTTTAGCTATACAAAATCAAAACATTCAATCTACTGCAAATATCTGTTAGTTCTTAAAATCTTTGCTTTGAGAAGAGAAGAGAAAATACTTGATTGTTGCCAAGCTTATCAAAATTTATACACTTTGCATATTAACAAGTGTAACCTACAGTGTGTGTCTTCGTTATATCAGATAATCAATGAATCTTCGATAGGCAAACCTAGATAAATGCTTGTGGAATTAAATGGTTACAAAAGGTATACCTGTCTAGTGAGACTGTAAGCAATATTAAATAGCCAAGTGTACAGCCCTCCTGTAGAGTTTCAGAGGGATATTAAGATTCTTCTGTAAGGTTAGCCTCTAGTAGTAATACATATGCCATCAGCCCCTTTATTGGCCAAGGAGTCAGCTTCTCTATTACCTTCCCTGTATATATGGTTAAATGTGCACCTTTTAAAAGAAGTAGTGAGGTCTAGGGTAGTAGACAGAAGAGAATTTAGTCTCCAATTGGGCATGCTCCCTTTGCGTAAGGCATTAATGATAATGGCTGAGTCTACTTCTACTTCAACTTTTTCAATTTTCAGGTCTTTGTAGATTTTCAAACCTTCAATCAGAGCAGTTAGTTCTGCTATATTATTTGATGCTTCTCCTAGAGGTTTGGCCAGGGTTGCGATAGTTTTCTCCTCAGAGTCATGAATTATACAACCTATACCTACTGCTCCTGGGTTGCCCCTAGATGCTCTGTCAAAATTAAGCTTGTACCAACCTTCTTCAGGAGGTTGCCACTTACATTATTGTCTCTTGTTGGTGGTGTTAAGGCTACCTGGACCCACGAAGGAGGGCAATTTTAATCCTATCCACTTCCCACGCATCTTTTCATCCCAATGAGACATTGAGGTATCTTTTTAGGGTTACTAAGCACCCTACTATTGACAATTTCTATGATAACAGCTTCAATTTTACTAATAAGCTGTTCATAAGATAGTTTACTATCTTTGAATATCCTTCTATTCCTTTCTTTCCAAATTTCCCATATCATAATTGATGGGGTAATTATCCATAACATATTGTAGATGCTTTGTTTGTGCGAATCAGGCCAACACTGGAATAGGTTTAGTATCTTATTGGGAAGAGTTGTAATCCATCCTAACTTATTGTTTAGCCAGTACCAGCATTTATTAGAGAATTGGCAGTCGAGAAGAATATGATCCACTGTTTCTTGCTCCTTTTCACAAAGGGGACACCTGCTAGGCCCTTCAAAACCCATCTTTGTGAACCTGTCCACTGTTAAAATTTTCTTCTGTAAGGCCAGCCATGCGAACATCCCAGCTTTTGGAAGATAGTTCTTATCCCAACAAAATCTTATTGGGATCTCTGATTTTGGTCTGAGCTGTTGTTTGATTAAGAGTTTATAACCATCCTTAGTTTTACAGTTTCCTGATTTGTTCCTGTCCCAAACCAGTCTATCTGAGCCTCCTTTGAAGGAAACCTTTCTATTATTAAGGATGTCTGTCAATCTCTTTTTTTCATCATTTTGAAGGTTCATGTTTTCCAGAGATTTCCAATTCCAGTCTCGGCTTTCCCCATTATTGGGGAAATCTATGTAATCTTTTACTTGCTTTCCCCATTGGGCTTCTAGGATTCTTTTAGCATTCTCTAAGTTACCCAAACTACTTATTGTCTCAAACCCTCCCTAAGAGTCATCCCAAAAAAGTGCTTGATTTCCATCACCTAGATTCCAGGTCAGTTTGTCCATAATGAGCTTTTTGCATTCCATCATGAAATTCCATAGGTGAGAGCCTTTAGGGGGAGTGGCCATTCTAAATAGGAAGGTCAGTTCCTCACCTCTAAGGTATTTGTGTCTAAGGATTTTGACCCACTTTAAATTAGGCTGATGATACATTTTCCAGACAAGTTTAGCACCTAATGCCTTATTCTGCTCCTTGAGATTTTTCAAACCCATGCCACCCTCCTCTTTTGGTCTACATACTTTATCCCATGCAACAAGTGTTATTTTCTTCTTATCCTCTGAGCCCTGCCATAGGAAAGTTCTAAAAGTTTTATTGATTTCTTCACATTTTTCTACTGGCAGATTCATACAGCATAATTGATAAACTGGGATACCTGAGAGCACCGCATTTAGCATTGTGACTCTGCCTGCTGAAGAAAGCCACTTGCCTTTCCAAGATTCTACTTTTTTATTGATCTTGGAAGTGATATGGTCCCAAAGAGTAGTAGTCTTGTTACTTGCACCTATAGGTATACCTAAATATTTACATGGCATTTCCCCTTTTTTGAAAGATAAAATTTTGCATATTTCCTTTTCAATTTCTGGCTCAGTATTGAAGAAATAAATTATTGATTTATCAGCATTCACCTCTTGTCCAGAGGCCTTACAATAAGAGTCCAAAATTTCTTTGAACGCCTTAGCTTCTTCGATGCTACCCAAACCAAAGAGCATAGTATCATCTACAAATTGTTGATGGGTTGTAGGATCTACACCCGAGGTGATTTTGATTCCCTGAACCTTCCCTTCTACCCTTGCCTTGGTGATCATTCTCCCTAGAACTTCTGCATTATAATAACGAGAAAAGGGGAGATGGGGTCCCCTTGTCTCAATCCTCTTGAGATACTAAAAAAACCTTCAAGTGTTCTGTTGACTAATACTGAAAACTTGGGGTTAGAAATGCATGCGTAAGTGAGGTTTATCCATTGTTTAGAAAAACCAAAGGCTTCTAAAGTTTTGCAGAGGAAAAGCCAATCGACCTTGTCATAGGCTTTACTGATGTCTAATTTAATTAGCATACTGGGCTTTTTATTTTGCTGTATAGAATGAATGGCTTCTTGGGCTATAATAATTCCATCAAATATGGATCTCCCAGGTACAAACCCTATTTGCTCGTCACTTATAATGTCTGGCAAAACTGTCTGAATTCTGTTAGCTAAGGTTTTAGTTAGAATCTTGTATATAGTATTACATAGAGAGATAGGTCGCAAATCCCCCAGATTTTCTGGCTTCTCCTTTTTTGGTATGAGAGAAAGAAATGTATTATTTACTTCTTTTAAAAGACTACCAGAATTTCTTACTCCTTCTAAAGCATCGAATATTTCGTCTCCTATGAAGTGCCAGCATCTCTGAAAAAATAATGCTGGAAAGCCAATTTTTTTTTTATATTAATATACATACATACATATATAATTTATTCATTTATTTTATTTTATAATAAGCATACATAAAAATTAAAAAGTCACAACTATTATTTTTTAAATTTTTTACAATAATATATATAAATACATACATTAATATATATTATTAATTAATTTATTTTATTTTATAATTAAAAATAAATAAAATTCATAATTACTTTAATTTTTTATATTAATATACACACATACATTAATATATATTATTTAATTATTTGATTTATTTTATAATAAACATAAATAAAAAATAATAGTTGCAATTATTATTTTTTTAATTTTTTATATTAATATATATACACATATAGTAATATATATTATTTATTTTATTTGATAATAAACTAAAGTTGGAGAATGAACTTTCTTTTATTTTTAGACTTTACTTTAGTTTTTTCTTTGTTTTTTTGCTTTTTACTTTTTGTTTCTATTATAAATTAATTAATTAATGGAGAATGAACTTTCTTTTTTAAGACTACTTTAGTTTTTTTACTTTTTTGCTTTTAATTTTTATTAAAACTATTATAAATTAATTAATTAAAAAACAAATTGAAGTAAAGTTTAAGAAAATAAAAGAAAGTTCATTCTCTCACTTCAACTTGCTATAAAAATTTAAATATTTTAATTATATTTTAACTCGCATTTAACCCAAGGTTTTCCATAAACTTGCAAGATTGTTAAAATGTATTATTTTTTAGAAAGTAAAAGAAACCATCTTTTGACAAAATAAAGAATCTTTTATTTTTTTAATTGATTAAATATTTAATCATTAGGAGAGCTCAATGAAGGGGATATAATCTTAATACTGCATTCAAAGCCAGTGCCTATATGAAAGGCAAACAAAGATTTGATCCGGGAGAAAACTCTTCAAGGAAGCTGTCATGGTATGATCAAGCAAGAAAAGACATGGAAGAGGAAGAAGCAGAAACAGCTCAACTTGAAGCCCTCATTGCAAAAAGACTGCCAAGGGGATCCGGTAAGTATGAAGGAAAATTACCCTTTAAATGCTTCAACTGTAATAAGATTGGTCACTTTGCTTCAAGATGTCCGAAAAGATCCACAAGATCAAATTCTAATAGACAAAGGTTCCAAAAGAATTGTTATTATGTTCATGAAGAAGCTGATAATGAAGGAGTAACAGATGATGAATCAGAGATAGGAGACAAATTTGGAAATGAATGGGTGTTCATTGCCATCAAGGAAGAAGATCCAATATTCCCTAAATCTATCAATCATCAGGTTATAGAAAGAGCTTTGGCTGCCCAAGTTGAAAAAAAGGATGATTGGGTTATTGACAGTGGATGCTCTCACCATATGAAGGTGACAAGAACAAGTTCTTAGATTTGGAAAGGTATGAAGGAGGAATGGTAAAGTTTGGTGACAATTCTGCTGGTAGAATCAGAGGTAGGGGAACTATCTCTTTTGATGGAAAGAGCAAAACTGGTAATATACTATATGTTGAAGGATTGAAGCACAATCTTCTTAGTGTTGGTCAGTTGGTGGACAAAGGCTATGATCTCTGGTTCAAGAATGGAAGATGTAGGATCTTTGAAAGCTTCAGAACTGAGATTGCATCCGGTACTCAAACAAAAGGTAATATCTTCCATCTAGTTGGTACTGATAAAAGTTGTCTGTTTGTTCAAACTGATCAGAGTTGGTTATGGCATAGAAGGATGTGTCATGTAAATTTTGATAACATCATCAAGATAAGCAATACTCAGGCTGTAAGAGATCTCCTTAAGTTGGTAAAACCTGCAAATAGTGTGTGCAAAGAATGTCAGCTAGGTAAATAGAGCAGAGTTTCATTCAAAAACAAGGATCAATCCTCTACTGGATTATTGGAATTAGTTCATATTGATCTATGTGGTCCGACAAGAATCAAGAGTATGCAAGGTGATAGATATTTCATGTTACTGATTGATGACCATTCCCGGATGGTGTGGGTTACCTTTCTGAAAGAGAAATCAGAAGCCTTTGAGAAGTTCAAAATCTTCAAGGCTATGGTAGAGAATCAAACTGGATTAAAACTAAAATGTTTGAGGTCTGATAGAGGTGGTGAATTCACATCTGGTGAATTCATAGACTTTTGTGAGAAGCATGGTATAAAGAGACAGTTATCTACTCCTAGGACTCCACAGCAGAAAGGAGTAGTTGAGAGAAAGAACCGGACCATCCAGGAAGCATCAAGGACAATGATGATGGAAGCAAATGTTCCTCAGATGTTTTAGAAACAAACTGTCAACACTACAGTCTACACTCTCAATCGAATTCAAATTAGAAGCAATATCGATAAGACTCCTTATGAACTTTGGTTTGGCATCACTCCTACTGTGAGATATTTCAAAGTATTTGGCAGTAAGTGTTACATTAAAAGAGATGAAGATCTAAGAAAGTTTGATGCTAGAAGTGATGAAGGAATTTTCTTGGGTTACTCTACTCAAAGCAAAGCATACCGGTGTTACAATAAGAGACTGAGAAAGATGATAGAAAGTACAAATGTGAAGGTTGATGAAGGTATTGAGAAGCCCTCAAGATTTTATGAGTATGATGAAGATGATCAGAATGATGTTCTGGTTCAAGGAGCTCCATCCTCTCCTAAAGGTCAGATTCGACTGATCTGGTAAATCAGGAAGAAGAGACAGGTCCGGATGAGCCTGATCAAGAAGCAGAAGTGCAAGAAACTCCCAAAGTTCCAAGGTATGTAAGACTGAACCACTCTGAAGATCAGATCATAGGTGACAAAAGCAAAGGCGTGCAAACTAGAAGGAATGTTGCTCAAAATTTAGATGAATGTTGTCTGATTTCAAAGATTGAACCTAAGACAATAAATGAAGCATGCAATGATGAAAATTGGACAAAAGCAATGGAGGAAGAGTTGATGCAAATTGAGAAAAATCACACTTGGGATCTTGTTTCTAGACCTAGTAACAAGAATGTAATTGGGACCAAATGGGTCTTCCAGAACAAACTAAATGAAGTTGGTGAAGTAATCAGAAATAAGGCCAGATTAGTCTGCAAAGGATACTCTCAAATAGAAGGGATTGACTTTGAGGAAACCTTTGCTCTAGTGGCAAGAATTGAAGCAGTCAGACTATTTCTTGCATTTGTTGCCTTCAAGGATTTTAAAGTGTATCAGATGGATGTCAAATCTGCTTTCCTGAATGGTGACCTAGAAGAAGAGGTGTATATTAAACAACCGGATGGATTTCAGTTATCAGAGCATGGTGATATGGTCTGCAAATTAAAGAAGGCACTATATGGTCTAAAGCAAGCCCCAAGAGCATGGTATGAGAGGCTGGATAAACATCTTTTGAAGATTGGTTTCAACAAAGGTACTACTGATAGTAACCTATATTTTCAAATTGATCATGAAAACATCTTGATTGTTGAAGTATTTGTTGATTATATCATCTTTGGAGGAAGAGACAGTATGTGTAAAACCTTTGCAAACCAAATGAAAAGTGAGTTTGAAATGTCAATGCTCGGTGAAATGAATTTCTTTTTGGGTCTGCAAATTACTCAGACAGAGAAAGGAATCTTTATCTCTTAGACCAAATATGTGAAAGAACTATTGAAGAAATTTGGAATGGAAGATTCAAAGCCAATGAACACTCCCATGGCTATCGGATGTAAGTTGAGCAAAGATAATGACTCTCCTAAGATAGATCAGACAAAGTACAGATCAATGATTGGTGGATTACTATATCTCACTCAGACTAGACCAGATATAATGCAGGCTGTTGGTCTTGTGGCGAGATTCCAGGCTGATCCTAGAGAATCTCATGTCATGGCAATTAAAAGAATTTTTAGGTACTTGAAAGGAATAGTTGAGTATGGCCTATGGTATCCCAGAGATCATGACTTTTCTCTTCATGCATATACAGATGCAGATTGGGCAGGAGATGTGGATGATAGGAAGAGTACAAGTGGAGGAGCATTCTTTTTGGGAAAAAGGTTGGTTTCTTGGCTAAGCAAGAAATAAGAAGCAATATCCCTGTCTACAACTAAAGCTGAATACATTGCAGCAGCAGCAAGTTGCACCCAACTTTTGTGGATGAAGCAAATGTTAAGAGATATTCAAGTAGAATATGAGGAACCTATCACAATTTTCTGTGATAATTCAAGTGCAATAAATATTTCTAAGAATCCGGTGTTGCATTCTAAGACCAAGCATATATCTATCAAATTTCACTTTTTGAGAGAACAAGTGAACAAGGGTGAAGTCAGATTGGAGTATGTGCCCTCCAAGGATCAGTTTTTCAGATATTTTTACTAAACCTCTTCCCAAGGACTCTTTTGAGTATCTTAGGGAGAAGTTAGGGGTCATGGCCCCTCTGGTGATGAACTAGGATGCACTGATGTGCATCAGTCCAGTGGATATCACAGTCATATCTTGTGATCTGGATTGATGATAGGGAGCTGCTACTAAGGGGGAGCAGCTGGTATGATTCTGATGTGTTAGAATTGCAAGTATGAGCCCTTTGCCATTGATATCAAAGGGGGAGAGAAGACATGTGAAAAACAAGTGGTTGGTGATCAAAGGGGGAGCAGTAAAGGAAGAGAAGACATGTGAAGAGTTGTTGCTGATAGGAGGAGCTGTGACAAAAAGGAGAAGTTCTTGTCTTGATGGTTTTTCACATCACATGTTGCCATCAATGACAAAGGGGGAGATTGTTGCAAGTATGAGGTTAATCAGTGTTGTCATTGATGTCAACATACTCATATTACATTGATAAGAAGGATTGGATGAGTTGTGTGCTGAGGATATTGAGAAAATTAGTCTCAATCAAGAACAGTGAAGAACAGTGATAAGAAGAAGGCAAAAGTACTCAATGGGTTGAGAATCAGAGGATACGGATTAAAGGGTTTGCAGATATGAGTCTTGAGATGTTCTAGTTAAGATTTTAGAGTTCCGCATAACGATCTGAAAAAGTTATGGCTGTTTGTGTAGAACTGGTTCCGGCAGGCGTTTAGTGGTGACAGAGTGTCACAAATTGGTCCGGTGAGTTTCAGAATTACATTCTCTCATTCTGCGGATTGGAGGGAGTGTTGAAGAAGTCAGTGTGAAGTGACAACTTGATTTGTGCATTGTTTGGAGATCCGAAAGAACCTTTTGCATTATGACAGTGGTGATAGACTGTGTTCTTAAAGTTCTGGATGAAGGAGAGAAGGATTCCAGTAAGCAGATGAAGTGCGGATGTTCTTGGTGATTCAGGAAAGCTTGTGGTGATCTGTGGATTGTGTCCAGATCATGTTGGTTGTCCGCATTGAAGTTAGAGTTTGTATTTGAAGAATAACCACAGATTCTGGTGTTCTTCCTGGACAGGCCGACCGGATGTATTACACGTCTTGCGAATGATCTTGTAGATGATTGCCGACTTAGATGATTGTTTCTAAGTTGATGTCTTGTATAAATAAGGGATTGTGAATTCATTTTGAAGGGGGTCATGTGGTGATGAGTGTGATATAGCGAAGGGAAGTGCGAAAGGCAGAGTAGGAGTTTTTGGGCTTAAACGAAACGGCTCCAGGCATGTTATCAACAATTGATCCCATTTAAATAAATAGGCTTTAAAAAAGAAAGATGGGATCTTCTCTATTATTCTCTCCCCCTCTATCACTCTATCTCTCTCTCATGATTGTACCCCCTTTTGCTTTGCATATTTTCATAATATACTAGGAGTTTTACAAGAAAAAAAAAGAACAGAGCTTAGGGTATCAATCTAGATAACAACATTCGTAGTTTATTTTTTTAGATTTTGATAAAATTAAATTTGTATCCATTCAAATTATATAGTAAAATCTTCTCTTTGTCTCTCTCTCTCACTTTATCTCTCTTTATTTATTCCTCTCTCTCTATTTTTTTGTAAAAGTGTCATTTCATGAGGCTTCGGTGGAGCTAGATGATCTAGACCAACCCATACCATGCTCCACTTTTTACATTGTAAAAGTACCATAGTATAATCGCTAATGTGGGATTTTCCATTATAATGCTTGACCATAGCCCCAAGTCTATCACATAATGAAATGTCTCTTCAATTGTCATGGGTGGTAAATGCAAAATTGTGTAAAGCCTCACAAGTCATGTAAAAGCATTTAAACCAACTCAAAAGTAAATGAAGTAAATAATCCACTTAAATACAACATCTCAATAGTCAAAAATAAAAAGATGTAATTAATCCACTTAAATACAACTTTCAAAGATAAAAGATGTAATTAATCCGCTTAATCACAATATCACAAATAAAAGATAATCTTATAAATATGAATCTCAATGTCGTTAAATCTTACATAATCATGATTAATCTAGGTAACAAGCACTATAAAATAATATACGTAAATCCTTTGGCAAGCATGCCATAATACATCCAAAATATGTACAATAAACAAGTACATCCATAATAAATAAATCAATACACTCTCCAACTACACGAACCAAGTGGTCCATCACCTGCAAGCCAAGAGACGGGAACATGGCTCATGTGCTTTTCCACCCAACCATGAAGTATTTACACTTCCCCAGATCCCTTCCTGAAATGAAGGCCTACACGAAATGTCTAGCTACCTGGTAACAACTGCGGGAGGGAACACCCGATGCAACCCCGATGTCTGAATGTACAATTCTAAGTAATGAAAAGCAAATTGTCTCACAACAGGATGTGCCAGAGATATCAATAAATGAGTTTGCTAGACAATAAACATCTATTTCAATGTCATTCCAATTAGATCTAATCATTTAAGTATCTTGGTCAATTCTTGAAAAGAGGAAAAGTCATCTCTGATAATCCACATTCGGCATCACAATCCCAAAAGTAACCCAATACATTCCTATATAAAAACTACTTCTTTCCCTAGAAGCAAGAAAATAAGTAAAGAATCACAAATTCAAGATTTCCAAATAATCTATCCAATCCCTTTACCAAAACATCAAATAAGGAAAAATACACTTTCAAGCAATGAACCATCTTTTGGTCATACAATCGAAATCATAAGTTTATCAATTTGATATAGTTTCTAATCTTGTATTTTAGTCACAATGTCTTCAATAATAGTCATTCTAGATATTAATCTATCTTGCTGTTATTTCTGTGGCAGGAAGTTTCAAAATAATAAAAAAAAAAAAATAGTCCTCCTGTTGCAACTGTGACAGGAGCTGTTGTAGAAATAAAAGATGAACATAGGTTATAGTTTTAATCAATTTTCAGTCATGAATATACATGTAATAGGTTTTCATCATCAACATTCATAGGCAAAATAACATAGAAGTCTACAGTCTCTATTTAATCTTACTATCATTTGCTTGCGGCAGGATCTACTCGGTTTTAATCAATAAGTTTGTATATACTATTCAATAACCCTCCTGTTATTTCAGCAACAGGAGCTATGATGGAATTTCAAAGTAATAAATAAAGAACTATGTTTGTAATTTGATTTCTGTCATTCTAAGTTAATGGTTTAAAATAGTGTTTTGGACAACAAAATCAATAATGAAAAATGTTTACCGGAACTGATATTTTCATCTAAGTTTGAAGAATTAAGATCGCATTGTTTATTCATGAAAATAGTTTGATTTAAAACTCATTCTTATCTAAAACAACATACAGAGAAAAAATACAGTCATTTGTCTGATAGGAAAATAAATTGACAGCATCTGAGAATTCAGTTGTTTTCAACAGTAAATTCAAGATCAAGAAGAATATGATTATCATGGTTTAAAAACATTCGATCAGCCACAAACATAGTTTAGGGACAACAGATCAAATACATACAAGGTGTTGCAATTTAACAGATTGGCAACTAGGCTGAATAGAGGTGGGTCGATCTATTCAAATCACCCAAGAAGCAGTCAAACAGCCATAAGGAAAATGGTCAATGGCCAGCAAAAGAATAGGTGACTAGGAAAGATGGATCGAGGCCAAGGGATAACAGTAGGTAAAGTAAATGTCTAGCAGCTGGATATTTATTCAAGGTAGGTCGATCTATTTAGACACCTTGGTCTTCCTCATTACGGCTGCGTTTGGAGGTAAAACTGCAAGATAGAGATATAAATAATAAAATAACATGCAGGTCCTTCTATCATTCAGCTGCCAGAAGGAAGAATTTACAAAGAAGTTGGGTTTAGTAGGCCAATTGCATATAACGCAAGCCAGAAAGAATAAACATGCATACATGTTGATTTTCATAATTCTATGGCCTTTTAACAGACCTTTAATCAATCAGATGAATACCTGGATTGATTTACTTTGGAGAAGAGTCGATTTGCCAACCTAGTCGTGGCACTTTCTATCACTGTTCAGCCAAAATCTACGTCCTCTCTGCTCATAAAATGACCTCCGCTCATGTTCAATTCATGTGGTATATTTTTGTACTGAAGATCTTTTCTTTTTATTAAAATTATCTCCCTCTAATTCTGGTGATTAGATCTAGAACCGGAGTTTGAATTCTTATTTGCATGAAAATAATAATATTTAAAATAATCTCCATTCCAATTAATATAAAATAAAACTATTTACTTAAACCTACTATCGCATGAATGACAGTAACTAATTTTAATTCCTTCATTCTTTTCTAAATATAATAATGTTATTTTTAATATTATTTAACTATTGTTATTAAAACAAATCTAATTAAATAATCAAGAAGAGAAATGTAATATAATATTGCATATATATATATAAGTCCAACATATTGTCTTCCAAACATCTATAAACCATATTTAATTATTTAATTTAAAATATATATATATAAGTCCAACATATTGTCTTCCAAACATCTATAAACAATATTTAATTATTTAATTTAAAATACAATCTTATATTTTTCCTTATTATAATTACACCATTCAAACATAATTTGAAAAGACGTTAAATTCAAGTAATCACATAATGCATTCGAAAATAATTAATAATCATGCATTAATGCAATAAAAGCCATTCAATAATGCATATGCAAATACGTGATGTGTGTTATTGGATTAGGGTAACCCATCCATCAGTTCTTGCCAAGTGGCTAGATCATCTCTACCTCAACCATGCTCTCGTCTTCGACGAGTACCTGCATCCATTTGCACTCAACTCGACGTCAATAGGTTAGTGTCTCCAAAACATAGTCGAAGCAAATCATTGCATTTACATCAATATTACTTAACATTTAACACGATTTCTAATTTTTATCAATATAACTCATAAGAATTACCTCCACGTATGCAAATTTACTTAAAGTAAAGTCAATCACAATAATTGTTCACTAAACTAGAATAATCATATTGTTCATAAAAATGAGACGTGACATCCTTCCCCACTTGGAAGAGACATCGTCCTGATGTCTTATTAAACATCAAAACAATAAAGTATCCATCAATCACCAATGAAGTATCCAAGTGTCATAAAATAATAACATCAACTCAAGTATCAAAAGATCATAATAACAACTCAAAGTATCAAAGCATAATTGAACTCAAAGTATCTCAAAACAATAATCAAACTCAAAGTATCATAATCCATGCATGAATAAGAAATCTATGCTATATCCTCAAATGAGGAAAAGATCTATCAATCTCCTCTGCCTCCTCCCATGTGGCACTGTCCTCAGAATACTGATCCCATTGGACCTTATATTGCACCACATCTCTACTACGAAACTTAATGTTGTATTTCCCTAGAATTCAAGTGGGCTCCACTAGCACCAATCCTAGATCCTGAACCTGTAAAGCACACCAATCAAGAATATGTGACGTGTCAGAATGATAAATCTTAAGTAAAGACACATGAAAAATATTATGGATTCTGGCAAGTACAGGGGGAGACCAAGTTTGTAAGCTACATGATTAATCACTTCTAGAACTTTGAATGGTCCTACAAAACGAGGAGCAAGTTTGGACGCTTTGCCAAACAATACTGAACTCTTATGAGGTCTAACCCTCAAAAATACTTTATCACCAACTGAAAATTGTCTAGAAGTTCTATTCTTATCTGCATAACTCTTTTGACGATCTGAAGCTTGCTTCAACTTCTCCTTGATCAACTTCATCTGATCATCCATTTATCTTAACATTTCAGGATCAATCACAATTCTATCCTCCACCTTATCCCAACTGATAGGTGTTCGACACCCATGCCCATAAAGAGCTTCAAAAGGTGCCATTCCCAAAGATGCATGGTATGAATTGTTGTATGCAAACTCTACCAATGAAAGATACTCCTCCCATTTATACTGTTGATCCATACAATACATTCTGAGAAGGTCTTCTACCACCTGATTAAGTCTTTCTGTCTGACCATCTGTTTGAGGATGATAAGCTGAACTAAAATTTAATTTTGTACCCAAAGCTGCATTGAGAGTTGTCTAAAATCGAGATGTCATGCAAGTGTCTCAATCTAAAATGATCATCTCAGGCACTCCATGCAATCTAAAAATCTCTTGTACAAACTTCTTAACTAAGATCATAGAACCATCTAAAAGATTCCCCAGAATAAAATGTGCTACCTTTGTCAACTTGTCCACAACCACTAAGATGACATCATGCCTATTCTTAGACATAGGTAACCATTGAATAAAATCCATGCTTATCACTTGCCACTTGTGCTTAGGGATACTGTGCTAATATAACAATCTTGTTGGATGCACATGCTCAGCCTTGACTCGCTGCATTCCAAATATCGAACTACAAAATTTGTCACATCCCTCTTAAGTCTAGGCCAAAAGTATAAAGGTTTCAAACCTTCGACCATCTTTGTCACTCCAGGGTGACCTGAATAAAGTGCATTGTGAATCTCTTCAAGCACTAACTTCCTCAACTCTCCTGAGTTAGGAATATACACCCTTCCCTAAAATCTCAAAAGTCCATCTGATTCTATAACATAACCATCAAACATGTGATCTAAGGGGTCTACTTCCAAAGCTTGCTTTACTCATTCATAATGCTCATCCCCTTGAAGATTCTGAACCACTTTATGTTTCAAATTGGATCTCACGGCGAATATGGCAGCCAGAGGTCTTCTCTTGCTAAGAGCATCTACTACTCTATTCTATTTTCCCTTTATATACTCAATTCCAAAGTCATACTCACTAAGGAATTCTAACCATCTTCTCTGTCATGCATTAAGGTTAGGTTGAGTAAATATATACTTGATCCCTAGATGATCTGTTTTCAACTCGAAGGGCTTACCTAGAAGATAATGCATCCACATCTGAAGTGCATGAACTATGGAAGCTAACTCAAGATCATGTGGAGCATAGTTGAATTCATGTTGCTTTAACTTTCTTGACTCATAAACAACCACTTGCTCATTCTACATCAACACTCCTCCTAGTTCTTCCCCTGAAGCATCTGTTATAACTATAAAGTGCCCATTAGGATCTGGTATGGTCAGGATAGGAGCAATTGTGAGCTTTTCCTTTAGCACTTGTAAAGCTTGCTCACACCTTTCGGTCCATTCAAATTTCTTACCCTTCTTTTGTAGTGCAGTAATTGGTGCTGCTATGGTTGAGAAACCTTCCACAAACTTCCTATAGTAATCTGCAAGTCCCATAAAATTTCTAACTTCTATCACACTCTGCAGTGTAGGCCATTCCATTATTGTTGTAATCTTCTCAGGATCAACTACAATCCCTTTAGCTGAGATCACATGACCAAGGTGGTGCACTTTATCTTGAAAGAATGTACACTTAGATAATTTACCATAAATCTTTCTTTCTCTCAACCGCTGCAAAACAATTCTCAAATGCCTTTCATGCTCTTCCACTGACTTAGAGTATATCAATATGTCATCAAGGAAGATTAACATAAAATCATCTAAGCAATCTCTGAAAATACTATTCATAAAATTCATGAAAGTTGCTAGAGAATTAGTCAACCCAAATGGTACTACTGTGAACTCATAACTTGACCATATCGATTCCTAAAAGTTGTTTTAGAGATATCCACATCCTTAATCCACAATGGGTGATAACTGGATCTAAGGGCTATCTTTGAGAACATTGTTGCTCCTTTCATCTAATCAAAGAGCTCATCTATCCTTGGAAGTGGATACTTGTTCTTTATACTAGCTTTATTGAGTATCCTATAATCAATGCATAATCTCAAAGTGCCATCCTTCTTCTTTACAAAGATGACCGGTGGACCCCATGGTGACAAACTAGGTCTAATGAACCCTTAATTTAGCAACTCCTGCAATTGTGCCTTAAGCTCATACAACTCTGTAGTAGTCATTCTGTAGGATGCCTTAGATTGCGGCTTAGTCCCTGGTAGTAAGTCAATTGAGAAGTCAAATTCTCTCTTTGGTGGCAACTCTGTCAACTCTACAGGAAATACATCTCTAAAATTTCTAAGGATTGGATAGTCATTGAACATCAGTTCTTCTTTATCAAGGTCCTTTACTTAGACAACATAAATGGCACATCCTTTCCTCTTGGCTTTCTTCAATTGCATAGCTGAGATTTGTCTAAGCTCTAAAGGTCTCTTTGTTCCATTAATTTCCACTTGGTTCCCTAGGTCATCCAAACATCTAACAACCTTGTCTTCACAGTTTACTAGAGATTTATATTTAGTTAACTAGTTGATTCCCAAAATTACATCATAAGATCCTAAAGGTGCTACATACATATTCACTTGTGTCTGAAAACTAGGAAGCTCTAACTCACTGCATGCTAGACATGAGTCTCTTTTCTGCACTATTGCCATATTGTATCATCCAAGAGTTTTCCATATGTATAGGTCAAATAGATAACTTAGATACTGCTCTGGGATCAACAAAACATTCTATGGCACTTGTATCAACTAAAATAGAAACAGGTAGTCCATAGAGCTTCCCTTGGAACTGAATTGGTGTTGCTTGAAATTCTGCTTGCCGATTATCCACTACGGCATGAATCTGATGCTACGGTGCTCCTTGCTGATTCCTATTTCCTCTTTTATGTGGACATGCATTTGCATAATGCTCTCCTCCACAACTGTAACATCCACCCTTAGGTGCTCTCAGTCCTTCAGATCTTTCCCTCTAATTGTTGTTTCTTTTGTTATTGCCACCTCTTTTGTTTCCACCATTCCCATCCTAAGAATTATTGCCTCTCTTTAGATTCCTGATCTGTCTGTTATTACCTTGGTTGTTATTCTTTTGATAGTTCTGCTGATTATTATGTGGTTTCTTATTTGAAAACTTAGCATCTCATTGTTTATGGTAATTTGATGTCTGTTGCAACCTCTGCTCTTGCTTTATTGCTTTCTCAAAAGCGGCATCCATAGTGAGTGGGTTATGAATGTCTACCTCAGCTCCAATTCGTGGCCTCAATCCCAAAATAAACTTTCTGATCCAAAATCTCTCATCTGTCTGATACTATGGAACATATTTTAGTAGATGAGAAAACATTTCCCAATAACTGGTCACAGACATACCTCCTTGGATCAAGTTCTAAAACTATGTCATCTTCTTATCGAAGAATAAAATTGGTAACCATCTTTTTCTAAATAATTGCAAGAAAATCTCCCATGTTATCTCACCAAGTAACAGCTTTTTATCTGCCTTCTCATTATCCCACCATGTTGTTGCTTCACCAGTCAACCGGTAAGATCCCCACATAGCCTTCGTGTGATCTAAAAGGTTTCAGAGTCCAAAGTACTTCTCCATTTCTATTATCCAGGACTCAGCTCCATCTCCAATTATCTTTACATCAAATTTCGGCGGTGATACTTTATTGAGGTCTTTCCCCAATTCTTCAGCTGTCTTTGCTTGATTGTCAGCAATAGCTCCAACTTCAAGAACTGGAATGTCTATCCTTGGGTTCTCATTTTGTGTCTCAACCCTTGGGTTTTCATTAGCATTCTCACGTCTAGGAATTCTTCTAAACTCCTGCTCAAGAGTATTCATCCTTGTGTCTTGTAAGGTCAAGAGATCAAGAATATGGTCAAATCTTCCATCTTGTTCACTACTGGAATCTCCATGATCCCCAATAGTTCAACCACCACGAGCACCTCCACGTGATCCTCTACCAAATGTAAAACCTAGAGCTCTGATACCAAATGTAAAGCCTAGAGCTCTGATACCACGATCAATGTTTCTTGTATTCATGATGGATAATCTATATAAAGTTTGCAACTTTGGCACAATAGTCCCAAAAACAAAGGCCATAGTGTTAAACCTAGAGCTCTGATACCAAATGTAAAGCCTCACAAGTCATGTAAAAGAATTTAAACCAACTCAAAAGTAAATGAAGTAAATAATCCACTTAAATACAACATCTCAATAGTCAAAAATAAAATGATGTAAATAATCCACTTAAATACAACTTTCAAAGATAAAATATGTAATTAATTCACTTAATCACAATATTGCAAATAAAAGATAATCTCATAAATATGAATCTCAATGTCATTAAATCTTACATAATCGTGCTTAATCCAGGTAACAAGTTGATGCAGGGACTTCCGAAGGTCATAACTTTTCACTCGGATGTGGGTTTTATACAAAATTTTATAGGTGGATGCGTTATGAGGTGGCTAGTGGTTTCCCAACCTGCCCTAGTGGGTTGGACCCCGTCTTGAGTTTTATACACTATATATACGTGTAAAGCATCAAGAAACTAATGAATAGATGGCTGCTAGATATGTGAATGGCCTAAAATTTTATATTCAAGATGAATTGAGCATGCATCGACTCAATAGTATGGAAGAGGCTTACCAATTGGCTCTAAAGGCTGAAGAAAAATAAAATAGATAGTACCATCAGAGGAATAGAGGAGGAAGAAGGGGTACATCAACCTCATTTCAAGGAGGTTTGAATCATGGTAGGGGAGAGTCATCCCATGGATTGGAAAAACAAGTAGACACTCGACAAGATCCTTCGAATCAAGAACAAGGAAGGGGATTTTAAAGAGGTAGAGGTTATGGTAGTGGTAGAGGATGGGAAAACCAGAGAAGGCCTTTCACGTATTTCAGATGTGGAGAAGAAGGTCATAGGGCATTTGAATGCTCAAATTATAACATGCAAGAAAGAAATCAAGGAGGACAACCTAGGGTGAACTGATTCAAACACAGCATGAAGTGGAAGGGACGGAACTAGAGGTTCCACCAGATGTGGGAGAAAGTCTCATGATGAGAAGAGCAATGGTGATTTCAGAGAAGGAGAAAACACAAGCCAAAAGCTCTGATCGTTCATGGCTTCGAACCAATATCTTCAGAACTAGATGCACTTCACGTGGCAAGGTATGTCAAGTTATTGTTGATGGAGGTAGTTGTGAAAATATGGTTTCTAAAGAAATGGTAGAAAAATTGAACTTACACTATGAAAAACATCCTCATCCGTACCGCATTGCATGGTTTAAAAAGGGAAATGAATTCACTATTGATAAAAGATGCCTAATTAAGTTTAGCATAGGGAAGATCTATCAGGATGAGATATGGTGTGATGTTGTCCCAATGGATGCCTGTCATGTGTTATTGGGAAGGCCATCGCAGTATGATAGGAAAGTTATGCATGATGGAGAGAAAAACACATACACCTTTTGGAAAGATGGCTCTAAGGTGATTTTATTGCCTCTCAAGGATGAAGGAAAATTTGAGACCATGTTGTCTGAAAGAGATCTTGTTAAAGAAATGAAGGTGACAGGGTGTTGCTACGCATTAGTAGTGAAAAAAGGTGAAGAGGAAGACATTTTAGTTCCCCCAGAAGTAGCAGAGCTATTGAAAGAATTTGTTGATGTTTTAGCTGATGAATTGCCTGAAGGTCTACCGCCAAAGAGAGATATTCAGCATCATATTGATTTGATTCCAGGAGCAACTCTACCCAACCAAGCAACTTCTAGGATGAATCCAACACAACATGCAGAGATGAATAAGCAAGTAACAGAACTCATAAGTAAAGGTGTGGTGAGAGAGAGCATGAGCCCATGTGTTGTACCTACATTGTTGACCCCAAAAAAAGATGGAACATGGAGGATGTGCACTGATAGCAGAGCAATTAATAAGATTACCATCAAGTATCAGTTTCCTATACCTCGTATGGAGGACATGATGGATGTCCTTGCAGGGGCCAAATATTTCAGCAAGATCAACCTACGAAGTGGCTACCACCAAATCCATATTCGAGAAGGGGATGAGTGGAAGATAGCCTTTAAGACTGGAGATGCATTATATGAGTGGATGGTTATGCCATTCGAGTTATCAAATGCACCTAGCACATTTATGAGATTAATGAACACTATACTATGCCCTTACATTGGTAAGTTTGTAGTAGTTTATTTTGATGATATTTTGGTATTTAGTAACAGTAGAGAAGAGCACCTACAACACTTGAGGATCATCTTTGGTGTGTTAAGGAAGGAGAAGCTCTATGCCAATTTGAAGAAGTGTAGGTTCTGTTGGTAATTTTCCTAGATCAACAGAGGGTTTGCCAGTTCCTATGCACGAACAGATCCAGCCAATAGAAACGGGAGGTTGCGTGAGCTGCCTCCCCTTCACTTCTAGTTCTGCCGCACCAAGGGGGTATCCCTACTTGATAAAGATATAACATTCACTCTCCAAATGACAGAAAGATTTATCTTTGTGATAATAGGCAGAATACTCTCATTTTAGGACCAAGATTTGTGTGACAAATCACAAGGTTAGCAACATTCTTGGACATATGTGTCTGGTTAAGGATGAGAGTATGCAGGGGTTCCTAATCCTACTCCTACAACTAACAGGTGGAAGTTATGAAAAGGTGGATATGATGATTTGGATGCAAGACAGGGGTTTTGGATCATAACTACTTCACAAGATCAGACCAGTGCCTATCTCAGGGCAAGGATTCAAATAGACATATACATAAGAATGGCTTGCAACTAGCATTCGAGTTTCAAGGGGTTAGGACTGGTATTTGCCTTACAAACACCACCCAAGGATAAGTATTTGATTGTCCATACTTACAGATATCCCAGTTGACATACATTCTTCTCCATACCTTAACCTAAAACAATTTAATCCACTCCTTGAATGGAAGTTACATATTAGGCACGTGGTACAACAAAACTATACCCTAGAATCTGAGAAACCCTTAGCAACCAGATTCAGAAGAAGAAAATGCATACAACAAGTAGAGACAGACAGATAAACACATGCAATAATGCATTTATCATATACAATGACAAGAAACTGAATATATGTGCAAGATACAACTCAGATGCAACACATAAACTCCACAGAGATAAAAATAGACAGGAAATACTCTGTATTTAGTTATTCACACAAATAATTTGCCCAAGTCTTCAACAACCACAATGAGTAACACAGTTTGCTTTTATACCAAGATTGTGTACTCATCAAATTAATTACATGGCAAGTCAAAACTTCACCAGATACAGTGCATCGTGAGAAATGGCACTCAAAATCGAATGCAGCCCGGAAGCAAAGGAAGAGAGCAGGTGGGCTCGAGATCTGAGCCACTGCTCAAAGACTTGCATCTTAAAAAAGGTGGTTGACCTATCCATCATTGACCCATACCGCTGCATTTCTACCATCAATGCTTCAGCTACGCGCAGCCTCTGAAGACGCAGCAGCAGTGTGCCTCTGGAGTTTTTCTGCTCAAAAAATGACTTCAAACACTCAGGAAAAAACCCCCGCTGAAGGTCCAAAACATGATCGTCGATCCAAAATCCATCGCTGTGATAAATGGCTCAAAACACCTTGAAAAGTCGCCTACCAGTGAAAACATGCCACGTAGGCAATTTATGCTCCTATCGTTGACTTTTCCTTTCTTCATTTTGCCATTTTCGCCCTCAAAAACCCTTTGTATATGCAAAAAACATATACATCTGTTTGATATACAAGGCGGACCTCAAACCTGTTTAGAACAAATTGAAATTCAATCTGTGTCCGGCTTGTATCCTCTTTTCCTACATATTTCCTTGTATATGTGCATGTACATTTGCCTCATACATACAAGGCGGATTTCAAATTTTAATGAGGCACTTGAAGTTGTTTTGAAATCTGGCTTGTATCTAGCCTTTGTACCTTCGCAATGTATATCGGCACATACAAGTGCCCAATATACATGCAGCGGACCTGAAATATGATTAACTTCATCTGATTTATCCCTCGGGTCCGGAATGTATGTCCTCTTTTTGTATATCAGCCTGTATATGCAAACATACAAATCCCCTAACATACAAGCAAGGAATCTTTTAGGATATGTGATATAGATTCCCTCTTGTATGTCGCCAATGTATGTCAAACATACATTCAACCTTGTATCTGCCTCTCCTGTATGCCGAATATACAAACCTGTTTGTATATGCCCGTGGGCCGTACCACATGTATCTCCCACTGCTCTGTATGTTCCCGAATATACAAGGCCCCATGTATCTTTTCATTGTATGTGCTGGTGATGAACCTTTACACTGTAGCAGATGTATATCGAGCCTCCTTGTATATTTTTCATTGCATAAGACCCGATGTATATTGACATACATTCATTCCTGCACATACAAACACAGGATCTTCTACAGAATGTTCCCTCAATGTATCTTCCACCTTGAAACTGATATGCAATTGAAAATGCATACAAATGCAGAATATTCCTGGGAGTCTTCCAAAAGATTCCACTAATGTATATGCAACCCGATATACATTAAAACATGCATATAACTCAAATTTTCAACATTTTATGGAAGTCGATTAAGATTTCACAAGCCTGCCTACATGCATTTTGACCTGCAACTTAATTTCAAAGCCCTAAACCTAGGTGATCACCACCAGTGGCTCTATCTAGGGATGCATGCCTCTTGCAGGCATGGCGAGAAGCTCAGAATCTCTGGGATGTAGACCAATCCCTTATCCATTGGGCACAGAGTCATGAAGTTACACTGACCTGCATCAAAAAACACATTAATTAAAATTTACTTGGCGGCCCAGGGCCACCAAAAAGGAAAAAATAGAGTTTTCCTTTGTCAAACACTTGATTCTATTTTGATTTCTTCAAATGAAGTCTGACAGTATTTAACCACTTGCAGCACTTAGCATTGCAATTGTTTGTGCTGCTACTCCTTTCTTTTTCATTGACAAATCTACAACGAGCCTCATCAGCGTACATTATCATGAGTTGTAGAATGTCATCATCATATGAGCCATTGATGTTGCTTGGGAAAATGACAGACTCACATGAAACAAATGAATCCATATCAGAATTTTGCCCTTCTTCAAAAAATAAGAGCTCCTCTGTATCAAACATGCAATATTTAGGCACAAGCAACATCTCATAATCAAATTTATCTTTATAAGTATACAGATATTCATCATCATTATGCTCAACAATTTTGTCATTTATGTCCACCTGGAATGTCTCAAAAGAAGGCAGAAATACTTCAGAATGCAGCCCTAAGTCAAAACCCTCATAGTTACCCTTGCAACCAACACTATTCCCAACTGTATGAGCACACACATTCGCAACTTGTCCCTTCACCTCTGAACAGTGAGCCTATTTTTCCTCTTCATCAATACCCTGATAATCAACAGCAGAAGTTTCAACCTTTGCATTATGAAGATGGTCAAAATCTTCAAGGAAACACTCATACTCAGCATCCATGTATATTTCACCATCTGAAAGGCTCACACATGCATCTGAATGCTGACAGTCACTAACATATTCACTATTATCCCTTGAAGCAGCATCTTCTACATTCAGAGTGAAGCTCTGCATATCCACCTCGTATAAACATTCAGGAATATCTGGGATATGCCTATCACTGATCAGTTGAAGGACATTATGTGTCTGCAGGCTTCTCTTCTAGAGGCTGATAACAGTCTTCGTTTTCATTATTACAAAATGTGCCTACATCTTCTATAACATTTTCTTCATGCATCACATCATGACTACACACATTATTCTGAAATATATTTCCCTCTACACAATCATTTATCAATGAACACACTGGAACAGCAGAAATATATTCAGTTTGATAACTGTTTTTACAACTTGCGGCCATGAAACCTACTGGCATTCCATATTTCTCATTGTTTTCTATATCCATAGCAAATTGGTAAGCCTGGTGAAGTGTGGCTGGTTCCTTATCTCTCAATAGATAACTCATTTCTTCATCAAATGCAACCAAATAAATTGCTAAGCATAATGGATTATTAGGTCTCATATATTCAGGGATCTGCTTGAGCAATAATAAATCTAAGGTTAAAGGTTGGAACCAGCTCCTCATCTTCCTTTTGAATATTCATAAAATGTATGATCAATGAGGCCACATCAAATCTTTCACCAAACTGTTCTAGGAATACAATTTTTAAATTTATCCATGAAGAAACTGAACATACAGGCAGGTCTAAAAACCAAACTCTAGCATCATCTTCTAATGACTGAACAAAGAGTCTCATTACAACATCTTCATCCTCTACCTCATAATCTTCTATTAAATTATAAAAATTTTGCAGATGTTTGTTTGCCGATTCAGAATCTGATCCACTATATTTTGGCAAACATCTTCTAATTTTATTTGGAATAGCATTTGGGTAACCACCTATTCCTATGAAATTTAGGGCTCTATATCTATCAATAACAAATGGCCTTCTTTGAAAGCACACCCAGGTTTGTTGTTCTAAACTCATCATTTTGAAAAGATGGAATACCTGGAAATATGTTGCAGCTTTGATAGGTTCAATCAATAGAGTCGCCACCTCTCACAGAGAGGCCCAAGGCACATGTATTTTCTAGATTCACCATGCCAGCAAAGCACCACATGGTCATTTTTTGATCTTGCTGCAACAACTTCACTGGAAACTAGATTTTCCAGCCTTCAAATCACTTGATTCTCTCTCTCCCCAGCAGAGTCGCCAAAATCTGTTTGTGACTCAGACTGGATGCTTATTATAAATTCTATTTTCATCAAATTGTCCCCAGCGGAGTCGCCAAAATCTGTTGGTTATTTTCCCGGATCAGCAGAGGGTTTACCAGTTCCTATGCATGAGTAGATCCGACCAACAGAAAAGGGAGGTTGCGTGAGTTGCCTCCCCTTCACTTATGGTTCTACCACACCAAGGGGGGTATCCCTACTTGATAAAGATATAACATTCACTCTCCAAATGACAGAAAGATTTAGCTTTGTGATAACAGGCAGAATACTCTCATTTTAGGACCAAGATTTGTGTGACAAATCACAAGGTTAGCAACATTCTTGGACATATGTGTCTAGTTAAGGATGAGGGTATGCAGGGGTTCCTAATCCTACTCCTACAACTAACAGGTGGAAGTTATGAAAAGGTGGATATGATGATTTGGATGCAAGACAGGGGTTTTGGATCATAACTACTTCACAAGATCAGACCAGTGCCTATCTCAGGGCAAGGAGTCAAATAGACATATACATAAGAATGGCTTGCAACTCGTATTCGATTTTCAAGGGGTTAGGACTGGTATTTGCCTTACAAACACCACCCAAGGATAAGTACTTAACTGTCCATACTTACAGATATCCCAGTTGACATACATTCTTCTCCATACCTTAACCTAAAACAATTTAATCCACTCCTTGAATGGAAGTTACAGATTAGGCATGTGGTACAGCAAAACTATACCCTAGAATCTGAGAAACCCTTAGCAACCAAATTCAGAAGAAGAAAATGCATACAACAAGTGGAGATAGACAGATAAACACATGCAATAATGCATTTATCATATACAATGACAAGAAACTGAATATATGTGCGAGATACAACTCAGATGCAACACATAAACTCCACAGAGATAAAAACAGACAGGAAATGCTCTGTATCTAGTTATTCACACAAAAAATTTGCCCAAGTCTTCAACAACCACAATGAGTAACACAGTTTGCTTTTATACCAAGATTGTGTACTCATCAAATTAATTACATGGCAAGTCAAAACTTCGCCAGATACAATGCATCGTGAGAAATGGCACTCAAAATTGAATGCAGCCGCGAAGCAAAGGAAGAGAGCAGGTGGGCTCAGGATCTGAGCCGCTGCTCAAAGACTTGCATCTTAAAAAAGGTGGTTGACCTATCCATCATCGACCCATACCGCTGCATTTCTGCCATCAATGCTTCAGCTACCCGCAGCCTCCGAAGACGCAGCAGTAGCATGCCTCTGGAGTTTTCCCACTCAAAAAATGACTTCAAACACTCAGGAAAAAACCCCCGCTGAAGGTCCAAAACACGACCATCGATCCAAAATCCATTGCTGTGATAAACGGCTCAAAACACCCTGAAAAGTCACCTACTAGTGAAAACATGCCACGTAGGCACTTCATGCTCCTATCGTTGACTTTTCCTTTCTTCATTTTGCCATTTTCGCCCCTCAAAAACCCTTTGTATATGCAAAAAACATATACATCTGTTTGATATACAAGGCGGACCTCAAACCTATTTAGAACAAATTGAAATTCAATCCGTGTCCAGCTTGTATCCTCTGTTCCTGCATATTTCCTTGTATATGTGCATGTACATTTGCCTCATACATACAAGGCGGATTTCAAATTTTTATGAGGCACTCGAAGTTGTTTTGAAATCCGGCTTATATCTAGCCTTTGTACCTTTGCAATGTATATCGGCACATACAAGTGCCCAATATACATGCAGCGGACCTGAAATATTATTAACTTCATCTGATTTATCCCTTGGGTCCGGAATGTATGTCCTCTTTTTGTATATCGGCCTGTATATGCAAACATACAAATCCCCTAACATACAAGCAAGGAATCTTTTAGGATATGTGATATAGATTCCCTCTTGTATGTCGCCAATGTATGTCAAACATACATTCAACCTTGTATCTACCTCTCCTGTATGCCAAATATACAAACCTATTTGTATATGCCCGTGGGCCCTACCACATGTATCTCCCGCTGCTTTGTATGTTACCGAATATACAAGGCCCCATGTATCTTTTCATTGTATGTGCTGGTGATGAACCTTTACACTGTAGCAGATGTATATCGAGCCTCCTTGTATATTTTTCATTGCATAAGACCTGATGTATATTGACATACATTCATTCCTGCACATACAAACACAGGATCTTCTACAGAATGTTCCCTCAATGTATCTTCCACCTTGAAACCGATATGCAATTGAAAATGCATACAAATGTAGAATAGTCCTAGGAGTCTTCCGAAAGATTCCACTAATGTATATGCAACCCGATCTACATTAAAACATGCATATAACTTAAATTTTCAACATTTTATGGAAGCCGATTAAGATTTCACAAGCCTGCCTACATGCATTTTGACCTGCAACTTAATTTCAAAGCCCTAAACCTAGGTGATCACCACCAGGTTCATGCAGGACAGTTTGGTTTTTTTAGGCTTTGTCATTTCTAAAGATGGTGTCAGAATGGATCCATAAAAGGTCAAGGCAATTCTAGAATGGCCTAGTCCAAGCAACATCACAGAGGTAAAAAGTTTTCATGGCTTGGCCACTTTCTATCGAAAGTTCATTCAAAATTTTAGTAGTATTGTAGCTCCTATAACAGATTGCACCAAAGGAAGGGAGTTTGTATGGACCAAGGATGCTGAGGAGAGCTTTAAGTACTTGAAGCAAAAGGTAACAGAAGAACCTATACTTTCATTGCCAAATTTTGATAAGGTATTTGAAGTAGAATGTGATGCCTCCCATGTGGGAATAGGTGCTGTACTTAGCCAAGCTGGAAAACCTATAGCTTTCTTTAGTGAAAAGCTGAATGAAGTGAGAAAGAATTATTCTACTTATGATTTGGAAATTTATGCAATTGTTCAAACATTGAGGCATTGGAGACATTATCTAGTTCCCCAGGAGTTTGTATTGTTTACAGATCATATTGCACTGAGATACTTGAACACACAGAAAAAGTTGAATAGTAGGCATGCCAAGTGGGTCTCTTTCTTGCAGGGTTACAATTTTGTGTTGAAGCATAAGTCTGGAAACAAAATCAGGTTGCAGATGCGTTAAGTAGGCGTGTTGCACTTTTGACCACAATGGAAACTGAGGTGATTGGTTTTGATGCCATCAAAAATTTGTATGAGTCTGATGATGATTTTTGGGAGATTGTGGAACAATTGAAGGCACTAGTATCCGGTAACTTGGATTGCTTTAGGGGTGAATATTTTATGCAAGATGGGTATCTATTTAAAGGAAAACAACTATGCATACCAGTTGGCTCTATGAGGGAAAACATTATCAAAGAATTTCATAGTAGTGGGTTGGCTGGACATTTTGGCAAGGACAAGACAATAGCCTTGATAGAAGATAAATATTACTGGCCAAAGATGAAAAGGGATATAACTAAGTATGTAACAAGGTGTAGAATATGCCAAGTGGCTAAGGGACAATCACATAATACAGGGTTGTATATGCCATTACCAGTACCAGCTGCACCATGGACAGATTTGAGCATGGACTTTGTGTTGGGACTTCCACATACTCAACGAGGTAATGACTCCATTTTTGTAGTTGTTGATAGGTTCTCCAAGATGGTTCATTTTATTGCCTGTAAGAAAACTAATGATGCAACGAGGGTAGCAGAGTTATTTTTTTCAGAAGCTGTTCAACTGCATGGTGATCCAAAGACTATTACCTCTGATAGGGATACCAAATTCCTCAGTCATTTCTGGAGGACTTTATGGAAGAAGATAGGGACCAAGTTACAGTTTAGTAGTGCCTATCATCCTTAAACAGATGGGCAAACAGAGGTAGTCAATCAAAGTCTAGGAAATTTATTCAGGTGTATTGTTGGAGAAAAGCCAAAACAATGGGACTTGGCATTACCCTAGGCCGAATTTGCCTATAATAGTTCTGTTAACAGATCAACAGGAAAGTCCCCTTTCCAGATTGTGTATGGCAAGAATCCTCAGGGTGTTCTAGATTTGGTACAGATACCAATGAAAGATAGGGTCAGTGATGATGGGGAAGCATTTGTAGAACATCTTCAACAGTTGCAGAACGAAGTGAGATAGAAGTTGGAGGATAGTAATGAGAGTTACAAGAATACAGTGGATGCTAGTAGGCGATATCAGACATTCAATGAAGGTGACTTAGTGATGGTATATTTGAGAAAAGAGTGGTTTCCCACTAGAACATACCACAAGTTGAAGTACAGGAAAATTGGTCCTTGCAAAATTACAAAGAAGATCAATGATAATGCATATGAGGTCAGTTTAACAGATGATCTCACTATTTCTCCTGTGTTTAATGTTTCTGATTTATATGCATTCCATGGTGAGGATGATGCTAAAGATAGTCAACCAGAAGTGGCATGGCACCACCACATTCCCCATAAGAAGAAGGAAAAGATTGCACAGGTTCTTGATAAGAAAACTATCTACTCTCGGCAAGGGCAGTACAACAAGTATTTAGTATAGTGGGAAGGATTGCCACCAACAGATAGCACGTGGATTACAGAGTGGGAAGTGCAGTGGTTGGATCCAGTCAAGTGGCAGTAGTTCGAAGACACTCACTTGTAGGAGCTGCGTTCTTTTCGACCAGAGGAGAATGATGCAGGGACTTCCGAAGGTCATAACTTTTGACTCGGATGTGGGTTTTCTACAAAATTTTATAAGTGGATGCGTTATGAGGTGGCTAGTGGTTTCCCAACCTGCCCTAGTGGGTTGGACCCCATCTTGAGTTTTATACATTGTCTATACGTATAAAGCATCAAGAAAATAATGAACAGATGGCTGCTAGATATGTGAATGGCCTAAAATTTTCTATTCAAGATGAATTGAGCATGCATCGACTCAACAATATGGAAGAGGCTTACCAATTGGCTCTAAAGGCTGAAGAAAAATAAAACAAACACTACCATCAGAGGAATAGAGGAGGAAGAAGGGGTACATCAACCCCATTTCGAGGAGGTTTGAATTATGGTAGGGGAGAGTCATCCTATGGATTGGAAAAACAAGTAGACACTCGACAAGATCCTCTGAATCAAGAACGAGGAAGGGGATTTCAAAGAGGTAGAGGTTATGGTAGCAGTAGAGAGTGGGAAAACTAGAGAAGGCCTTTCATGTGTTTCAGATGTGGAGAAGAAGGTCATAGGGCATTTGAATGCTCAAATTATAACATGCAAGAAAGAAATCAAGGAGGACAACCTAGGGTGAACCTGATTCAAACACAGCATGAAGTGGAAGGGATGGAACTAGAGGTTCCACCAGATGTGGGAGAAAGTCTCATGATGAGAAGAGCAATGGTGATTCCGGAGAAGGAGAAAACACAAGCCAAAAGCTCTAATGGTTCATGGCTTCGAACCAATATCTTCAGAACTAGATGCACTTTAGGTGGCAAGGTATGTCAAGTTATTGTTGATGGAGGTAGTTGTGAAAATATGGTTTCTAAAGAAATGGTAGAAAAATTGAATTTACACTATGAAAAAAATCCTCATCCGTACTGCATTGCATGGTTTAAAAAGGGAAATGAAGTCACTATTGATAAAAGATGCCTAATTAATTTTAGCATAGGGAAGATCTATCAGGATGAGATATGGTGTGATGTTGTCCCAATGGATGCCTGTCATGTGTTATTAGGAAGGCCATGGCAGTATGATAGGAAAGTTATGCATGATGGAGAGAAAAATGCATACACCTTTTGGAAAGATGGCTCTAAGGTGATTTTATTGCCTCTCAAGGATGAAGGAAAATGTGAGACCATGTTGTCTGAAAGAGATCTTGTTAAAGAAATGAAGGTGACAGGGTGTTTCTACGCATTAGTAGTAACAAAAGGTGAAGAGGAAGACATTTTAGTTCCCCCAGAAGTAGCAGAGCTATTGAAAGAATTTGTTGATGTTTTGCTTGATGAATTGCCTGATGGTCTACCACCAAAGAGAGATATTTAGCATCATATTGATTTGATTCCAGGAGCAACTCTACCCAACCAAGCAGCTTATAGGATGAATCCAACACAACATGCAGAGATGAATAAGCAAGTAACAGAACTCATAAGTAAAGGTGTGGTGAGAGAGAGCATGAGCCCATGTGCTGTACCTGCATTGTTGACCCCAAAAAAAGATGGAACATGGAGGATGTGCACTGATAGCAGAGCAATTAATGAGATTACCATCAAGTATCAGTTTCCTATACCTTGTATGGAGGACATGATGGATGTCCTTGCAAGGGCCAAATATTTCAGCAAGATCGACCTACGAAGTGGCTACCATCAAATCCAGATTTGAGAAGGGGATGAGTGGAAGACAGCCTTTAAGACTGGAGATGGATTATATGTGTGGATGGTTATGCCATTCGGGTTATCAAATGCACCTAGCACATTTATGAGATTGATGAACACTATACTACGCCCTTACATTGGTAAGTTTGTAGTAGTTTATTTTGATGATATTTTGGTATTTAGTAATAGCAGAGAAGAGCACCTACAACACTTGAGGATCATCTTTGGTGTGTTAAGGAAGGAGAAGCTCTATGCCAATTTGAAGAAGTGTAGGTTCATGCAGGATAGTTTAGTTTTTAGAGGCTTTGTCATTTCTAAAGATGGTGTCAGAATGGATCCAGAAAAGGTCAAGGCAATTCTAGAATGGCCTAGTCCAAGCAGCATCACAGAGGTAAAAAGTTTTCATGGCTTGGCCACTTTCTATCGAAAGTTCATTCGAAATTTTAATAGTATTGTAGCTCCTATAACAGATTGCACCAAAGGAAGGGAGTTTGTATGGACCAAGGATGCTGAGGAGAGCTTTAAGTACTTGAAGATAAGGTATTTGAAGTAGAATGTGATGCCTCCCATGTTTGAATAGGTGTTGTGCTTAGCTAATCTGGAAAACCTATAGCTTTCTTTAGTGAAAAGTTGAATGAAGTGAGAAAGAATTATTCTACTTATGATTTGGAAATTTATGCAATTGTTCAAGCATTGAGGCATTAGAGACATTATCCAGTTCCCCAGGAGTTTGTATTGTTTACAAATCATATTGCACTAAGATACTTGAACACACAGAAAAAGTTGAATAGTAGGCATGCCAAGTGGGTCTCTTTCTTGCAGGGTTACAATTTTGTGTTGAAGCATAAGTCTAGAAAACAAAATCAGGTTGCAGATGCATTAAGTAGGCGTGTTGCACTTTTGACCACAATGGAAACTGAGGTGATTGGTTTTGATGCCATCAAAAATTTGTATGAGTCTGATGATGATTTTTGGGAGATTGTGGAACAATTGAAGGCACTAGTATCCAGTAACTTGGATCACTTTAGGGGTGAATATTTTATGCAAGATGGGTATCTATTTAAAGGAAAACAACTATGCATACCAGCTGGCTCTATGAGGGAAAACATTATCAGAGAATTTCATAGTAGTGGGTTGGCTGGACATTTTGGCAAGGACAAGACAATAGCCTTGATAGAAGATAAATATTACTGGCCAAAGATGAAAAGGGATATAACTAAGTATTTAACAAGGTGTAGAATCTGCCAAGTGGCTAAGGGACAATCACAGAATATAGGGTTGTATATGCCATTACCAGTACCAGCTGCACCATGGACAGATTTGAGCATGGACTTTGTGTTGGGACTTCCACATACTCAACGAGGTAATGACTCCATTTTTGTAGTGGTTGATAGGTGTTGTGTGGTTACACAACACGCCCCATTTTGACTTGACAAAACAGGGACCCAACTTTTTTTTGTTTGGCTTTGCCTGTGTTTTCTGCTTGCTGGCGGTCTGGTAAAAATAAGACAATACAAATGATCCTGCATAAAAAGGGACTGGGTAGGTCATCATGATGAGGCCAATTTTTCAAAGTTAATATTTCACGACAATAACCTCATGGTTGGAAAAGGTATAGAATTTCATGCAGGTTTGCCTTTGAGATCACCCTGATATTCCTCAAGGAACAAAAGTTATGATGAGTCAAAGATTTGGTCAAACCTAATATTCTGAGGGGAGGATCATATTTCTTAATATCAGTCATCTTATAAAGGATCACCCCGATCTAATATTATCACCCGATAAAATCATTTGCTTTGAACATCGGGACGTCAACTTTATGTGATAGTGATATCTACCTGACAAATAACATCATATATTTTGTGAGGATCATATTTCTGAATATCACCCGATTTCTGAATATCACCCTGATATTTGAATATCAGCCTGTTGCAAAATATCGCCTTGAACCAATATCTTGATAACGTCATCCAAACTTGGTAAATGAAGAAATAAACATGACGATGACGTCACCATCCTTTTTACCTCGCGAAGGTATATTTCCAAACATGACCCTTCCTACATAACATGACGATGACATCATAGGGCCACAACATTGAACTAAGTCATTATCCTGATGATGTCATCCTGATATTTCGACAGGAGGTCATTTTAGTTCAGGGGATCATAAATGAATATCACCCCGATATTTGAATATCATCATATCCTGCAAAAGATCATCCCGCGCCTTGCCGCCATAACATTAAATGCACGCAGATGTGGTAGGTGGTTCCCACCGATTACGAACCTAATACATACACCTGGCAAGATCTTGAGTTGTCGTGCAAGAAATCCATGATTTTAATCAATTTTCCCTAATTTTACCCTAAAGAAGAAGATAAAAGTGATTTACAGAATCATTTTACACTTGTCTTGCAATAAAACAAGTTTTTACAGAGCAGAGCTTTCAAACCTCCTGAAGACTACCTGTGGACGCATATAGCTTGTACCAGAGCGGGATACGTGAGCATTGCAGGTATTTGAATTCCTTTCACACAGTTATTAGCATAATTAAGAGGATAAACGTATCAGGTAAGTAATTGAAACCCTCTTGTTGTCATGTTTTGCATATCCTAGTATCATGGTGTTTTCTGGTTTGAAGTTCTGAATTATGCATATCAGGATAAACGAGATACTGAAAGAGTATAATATGCATGATGATTAATGTAGATATGACGTATATGCATGCTTGAAAGATATCAATAGTAAGACCAATTTTGTTATTTGCAGGCATCCATGGCGGATAAGCGGTTGGCTAAGTCGGAGGCAAAATTTCTAAAGCCCATTTTTGCTCAACCTGAAGGTGTCCAATTTAAATATGGTGCCATCACTGAAATGCACCAAGGAAATACAGATCTGGCAGCATGGTCGGCTAAAATGAGCGATGAAAAGAGTAACAGCACCTTGCTGGATGCAGTCTTTGTGTCTGGAATGTGGAATGCAGCTGGTTTCCCTTATTCCATGGAAACTCCTGAGCTAGTCATTGAATGTGCAAGAAACTATAACCCACAAGCAAGGAAGGTAGAGAAGCATGGTAGAGTATATGCTGATCTGTCTATCAAAGGTCTTGCTGCTACATTCAGTTTGCCATTGGGCAAGAAGGTTGCCAACATAGATTTGAAGAAATCGGAAGTAGAATATGAGAATAACAAGAAGACTACTAGGAAGAAAATGTACCAATGGAGGGCAAGAATAGTCCTTATCCTGTAGCAGCTAAACTTCTAGTGCACTTATATAAATTTGACTTTGACGATGAATACTAGTACATGATAGCCCTGCTTAGTAGAGTGACAGGCCAGCCTGATGCTAGAAGTTTTAAGGACTGGATGTATGCAATCATCCTGATGTGCCTTTACACAGATAGCAAGCCAATGTGGGCTAAGATGATAAGTGATGCTCTAGATGAGCAGCTGATGAACCTAGGAGGTCCAAATTGTTCCTTCTACATGACCTCATACATAGTTTATTCATGTGCCTACAGGGGTACATTTGATGCATTGACTACAGTTGGGAGGATTAGTGGCACAACAAATGATGCACATATATGGGATCATCATCCCCAGCTACAAAGAGCAAATTACCTCCAAGATTACAAACTAGTGAATGATGCATTCTCTATGCATCTAGTAAGAACAATGGAGGAGGACAGAACTAAAAGATTGAGCATGGAAGCTCAGGAAGTCATATATAGGCATGGAGCCTGGTTTATTCAATTTGCAACTTTCTCTTACATCAAAATTGAGGGCTTTGAAGGAGAGCCTCTCATGCTCCCAAGATACCCTACAGATGCAGTTGTCTTAATGGAATTTTTAAGACAAATTTCCACAATACTGAATTCTTACAAAGCTAATAACAAACTTCCACCAGTATTGTTTCTAGTTACAATGGGCTGGTACATGTGCCTAGATTCTGAGAATATTAAGAAGGCCATAGCTGGTCTAACTATGATGAATTTCTAGCCATTTCCATTGACAAGATCATATGATCCATATGGGAGGATGCAAAGGATCATGGGGAAGCCCATCAATCGAAGACATCTTGAGGACTTCTGGGTAGATTGTGAAGATGAAGCTGAAGCTAGAAGACGAAGATATCAAAGGCTTACACTCAACCAGACCAAGACTTTTGATTGCATTTCCATCCCGGCACAATTGAAGGAAGATGATGGAAAGGTAATGGCTGATGAATATGAGGAGAAAAAGGTATACAATGATACCATCTTAGCACCAGATCTCACCATGCAGGAGGACATCTCCTTAGATCCATTTACAAGCAAGACATTGCAGTTGACCCAAGCATGGGTCAATGACCAGATAAATACCCTAAAGAAAAGAGGTGTTGCCATCACGGTGGACAATAAGAAGAAAAGACAGGAGATTTCTAAGGATGAATATGATGACTTATTGAATGAGAAGAGGAAATCTAAAGGAGAGAGAGTACCACCTCCTGGGAAAAGCAAGAGACCTCCAAGAGGTAAGAAAATTGATGCTGAACCAAAAGGGGTCATAATTGAAAGAGTGATAATGCCAACTGAAGATGCATCAACATCAGGGCAGGCATTAGTATCATCAGCACCGCCTCCAATGGATAAGCAAAAAACTAAGAAGATCCAGAGGCCACCTACACAACCTATTGAAACAAATGAGGAGGGTCAAGCCTCACATAAGCAAGTAGAAGAGGATATTCCTCTTGATGAGGAGCTGGAAGAGGAAGAAGAAAATGTTCCCCTCACCAAAAAAAGAAAAGCACCTCAGGTGATAGCAACTACACCTAAGAAACCAAGAACTTCAATGAGAGGTGAAATAAAACAAACCCCTATAATGCTAAGAGGGGCAGGTGGTGAAGTATTCAATAAGGAATTGCAGCATAACGTTCCACTTTCCACCATTGTAAAGTTTAAGACTGAACAAGCAGAAGAACAAATGAAAGAAACCTCTAAGGTAGTTTAAAGTGGTCTAGTCTCATTAGATGAGACAGTTGACCTATCTGATGATGAGGTGGTGAAGCATGTAGCTTGACAAAGAATGGAAACCCTTGCTGCTGGCACCTGGGTAACTCCACAGAAGACCCCATCAGTCCAAGCAGTATTAGCATAAATGAAGCAAATAGAATCAGAAAAGGAAAAGAGCCCAGAAAATATTGCACAGTAAATAGGGCTAGATACCTTAGTGGATCAGGTGACAAGCCCTGCAGTTATAGATTTGACATATGTAGAGGATGTAAATTCTAAGGATACAGCAGGTGCACCTGAGGAAGCGGAGAATATTGAAGAACTCAAATAGAAAGAAGTGGAGAGCAAAGATCCAGGCGTAGGTCAGCAACAGCAAGATGCATCAGCTGAGCCCAAAGCAGTAGAAGTCCCACCAAGGGACAAAGAAGATAAAGAAATATCAGGTCCTGACGACCACAAAGCTCAAGAGGCAATTAACACAGATTCAGAGCTGATTATAGCTGCAGATCAGGTGGACGAACCTAAGATAAATAAAACAACATCCATAGATACTAACATACCTCAGGAAAAGGAAAATGCTAAGGTGGATGAGATACCCATGGAGGGAGTAAAAGATCAAGATCATGATAAACATGCAAATGATCAATAGGATCACCCTCCAGAAAAAGAAATTCCTCAACAGGAGGATATACCCAAAGATCACCTTCATGAGGAAGAGATAAGGAAATCACCCTCCCCATCAAACATGATGGTGGATACTGGAGATCAGGGTGATCATCATGATGATGATGGAGACGAATAGTCAAAGGATCAAATTCCTCGGTGGCTCGAGAAAGAAATTGGCGCAGAATTAGGTGTGGAGGCACAAGAATTTGATGTATCTACATTATTTTCAGAGATCTTAATAAAGCCTAAGAGGAAGGCTAGAATAACTTCTACAATAAGAAGAGATCCTGTTACGGGCAGGAGGACTGTACAGGTAGCACTCCCTACTGTGGATAAAGAAAAAGGTAAAATCAACGTGGAAGAATTCCAGATTAGCATAGTTGATCTAGGGTTTGCTAATGAAGACCAGGAGGGTCAGGAAGGAAAAGATATAATTGATTCATTAACCTAGAGGGTAAAAAGAGAAAAGGAGAAAAATAAACAGCACAAGGAGCACATTGCTCAGTTACATACTTACATAAAGGGGTTAATTAACCCTGAGGATACATCAAGTGATCATGCAGTCCCATTGACTGCTGTTTCTCAGGATGAGGTAAATAAATTGGATCTCATGAAGCATGAGTCATCCATAATGAGAAAGTGGATGTTATCCACATTTGATGAAGCAGAGGAAGTAGTAAAAGCCTCTTTGAAGAGGTGGAATTCATTAGGTGTCTCCAGGAAAAAAGTTGATAAATTATAGATGGAGATCAGGAAAAAATCCTTTCAGTTGGAGAAAGCTTTGAATGCCTTGGAGGAAATAAAGAGGATTAATCCTCAAGTTCTCATAAGTAATCAGGTATTAAATAACACTAATGCACTATTAATAGACATATGGTACAAAGACATCAAGTTTGAATGTGATGTGCTTAAAAGATGCAACAGTAAACTAAGAGATATCAGCATGAAGCTACATGATCTGATGTCATTTGAGGCTAAAATTTTGGAAGCATTAGAAGGAAAGGCAGAAGGCAAGATAGAAAATCAAGATGAGGAGTTTGCCATTAAAGCTGTACATAGCAATTTCCAGCAGGTAGCTAATGATCCTCTAAACCACCTGACAGAAGAAACCCTGGATAAGATCATGAGGATCAGGGTCAAGATGGAGAATTATAATGAGACATCTAGCAGCAGGAGAAGTAAGTTAGAGAACCTCCAAGGCAAATATCAAATACACAGGCACGCCATCATCAAAGAAAGAACTCAAGATGGAGGGGAGGTAGAGCAGATAGTACAGTCATATGAGAATATCCAGACATCTATGCAGGTCCATATACAGGGAGATAGTCATCAAGATGATGAAGATACTGATGAAAGTGATGATCATGATAATAGAGATGATGACAAAGAACTTGATGAAGATGCACCATGAAAGGAACACATGCATCAGGTACTTAAGAAAATGTGAGTTACCTAGATGGTTGCCAGCTGGCAACCTGTGTCACGTGAAAAGAGTTGACTTGGTCAATGAAATGTGAACCATAGATCTTAATAGATAAATCTGGATCATAGATCAATTCTAACGGCTCCCTCACTTTGTTCTATAAAAGGTGCAAGGATGCCTCATTTTAAAACATTCAAAACTTAATTGAAATTTGTTTGCTGAAGTATTCAAGGCTTATTTCAAAGTTGTTGTATACATATATGTTCTTGCATACCTAATGAATGAGAAGACTCTTTTGATTACAATCCATAATAAATCTTGAGTAATCAGTGTATGAATTCTTGATACATGTTGTGATTTGCTGCGTCCCTTGGAGTGCATATCTACTTACATGTGTTGTTTTCATTCCGTTCCTTTGAAGTTAGCATCAACTGTATCTAGCTGTGGAATGTCCCGGTGAACATATGGTTTGATTTATTCTCTTCATGACTGTATTTGATGTATATGTGGCTCAAGAGCTGAAGGTTCAACATTAATTTGAAGTATTTCTTTCAATTTCTTTCAATTTCAGAGCATTTCATCATCATAATTGCAAATAGTTGACAATCTTAAGCAAATAATACAAATATGCAGACATCCCATAGATAACTTAGCATATTCAGCATATTTGAGGTTAAAGCATGTCAAAATGACAAATATCATGCAAAGATTCAAAAATAGATGCATTATTTGAAGCATATCTTGTGTAGAATAACTTTCTGTGCAGCATCATTATAGGAAACATTATCTTACTGATGAGATCTACGTAAGGCCCCAAAATGGAAATAGCAACACACATCAACCTCTGAGTAACGTCAAAAGATTAAGACCTAATCACTGGAGACTTGGGATCATGAATTCTCTAAATTCATCGTATCCTTCAAGATGAATAAAGGGTAATTTGTACTTTTATTCTATGTTTATTTATGACTAACATCATGATCAACAATAGGTTCTCCAAGATGGTTCATTTTATTGCCTGTAAGAAAACTAATGATGCAATGAGTGTAGCAGAGTTATTTTTTTCAGAATTTGTTTGACTGCATGGTGTTCCAAAGACTATTACCTCTGATAGGGATACCAAATTCCTCAGTCATTTCTGGAGGACTTTATGGAAGAAGATGAGGACCAAGTTACAGTTTAGTAGTACCTATCATCCTCGAATGGATGGGCAAACAGAGGTAGTCAATCAAAGTCTGGAAAATTTGTTGAGGTGTATTGTTGGAGAAAAGCCAAAACAATGGGACTTGGCATTACCCCAGGCCGAATTTGCCTATAATAGTTATATTAACAGATTAATAGGAAAGTCCCCTTTCTAGATTGTGTATGGCAGGAATCCTCAAGGTGTTCTAGATTTGGTACAGATACCAATGAAAGATAGGGTCAGTGTGTATGGGGAAGCATTTGCAGAACACCTTCAACAGTTGCAGAACGAAGTGAGACAGAAGTTGCAGGATAGTAATGAGAGGTACAAGAATACAGTGGATGCTAGTAGGCAACATCAAACATTCAATGAAGGTGACTTAGTGATGGTATATTTGAGAAAAGAGCGGTTTCCTACTGGAACATACCACAAGTTGAAGTACAGGAAAATTGGTCCTTGAAAAATTACAAAGAAGATCAATGATAATGCATGAGGTCAGTTTACCAGATGATCTCATTATTTCTCCTGTGTTTAATGTTTCTGATTTATATGTATTCCATGGTGTGGATGATGCTAAAGATAGTCAACCAGAAGTGGCATGGCACCACCACATTGCCCATAAGAAGAAGGAAAAGATTGCACAGGTTCTTGATAAGAAAACTATCTACACTCGGCAAGGGCAGTACAACAAGTATTTAGTACAGTGGGAAGGATTTCCACCAATGGATAGCACATGGATTACAGAGTGGGAAGTGCAGCGGTTGGATCCAGTCAAGTGGCAGCAGTTTGAAGACACTCACTTGCAGGAGCTGCATTCTTTTCAACCAGAGGAGAATGATGTAGGGACTTCCGAAGGTCATAACTTTTGACTCGAATGTGGGTTTTCTATGAAATTTTACAAGTGGATGCATTATGAGGTGGCCAGTGGTTTCCCAACCTGCCCCCTTCTTGACACTTTTTCGAGGCTTGAAACTTTCATCTTGGCCCTCAAAATGGCAATTTAGTGTTTTTTTCTAAATTTTTTAAAAGTTGCTTTGGTAATAAATCAAAACTCATGTTTCAAATTTAGAATATTAGTTGGCCTTTCCTCCTACCTTAGTTTTAGGAAGCATTTGGGAAAAAACTAGATTCTCAAGATATGATTGTAAAATTACCTAAACTAGCAAAATCTGACAATTGTCGAAATCTACCAAAAAAGGTAATTTTTTATTTTTTTTATTTTCTTGGATATAAGAGAGTTTTCTCTCATTGTAGTAGCAGAGTTGATGAATAGAAGTTTTTTATGTTCCGGCTTCCAAATCTTTGGCTCTCATATGTTTAATGGCACAATTCTATTGAGTGTATGTTGTGTGCTGCATCACAAGCACTATAAAATAATATACATAAATCCTTTGGCAAGCATGCCATAATACATCCAAAATAGGTACAATAAACAAGTACATCCATAATAAATAAATCAATACACTCTCCAACTGCACGAACCAAGTGGTCAACCACCTGCAAGCTGAGAGACGGGAACATGGCTCAGGTGCTTTTCCACCTTTACACTTCCCCAAATCCCTACCTAAAATGAAGGAAACCCAGCCCTGCATGAAATGTCTAGCTACCTAGTAACAACTGCATGAGGGAACACCCGATGCAACCCTGATGTCTGAATGTGCAATTCTAACTAATGAAAAGCAAATTGTCTCACAACAGGATGTGCAAGACATATCAATAAATAAGTTTTCTAGACAATAAACATCTGTTTCAATGTCCTTCCAGATAGATATAATAATTTAAGTATCTTGGTCAATTCTTGAAAAGAAGAAAATCCATCTCTGATAATCCACATTCGGCATCGCAATCCCAAAAGTAACACAATACATTCCTATATAAAAACTACTTCTTTCCCTAGAAACAAGAAAATAAGTAAAGAATCACAAATTCAAGATTTCCAAATAATCAATCTAATCCCTTTCCCAAAACATCAAATAAGGAAAAATACACTTTCAAGCAATGAACCATCTTTTGGTCATGCAATTGAAATCACAAGCTTATCAATTTGGTATAGTTTCTAATCTTGTATTTCAGTCACAATGTATTCAATAATAGTCATTCTAGATATTAATCTATCTTGCTATTATTTCTGTGGCAGGAAGTTTCAAAATAATAACAACAATAAAAAATAGTCATCCTGTCGCAACTACGACAGGAGCTGTTGCAAAAATAAAAGATGAACATAGGTTATAGTTTTAATCAATTTCTGATCATGAATATACATGTAATAGGTTTTCATCATCACAATTCATAGGAAAAATAACATAGAAGTCTACAGTCTCTATTTAATCTTACTGTCATTTGTTTGCGGCAAGATCTACTTAGTTTTAATCAATAATTTGTATATACTATTCAATAACCCTCCTATCATTTCAGTGACAGGAGTTGTGATAGAATTTAAAAGTAATAAATAAAGAACTATGTTTGTAATCTAATTTCTATCATTCTAAGTTAATGGCTTAAAATAGTGTTTTGGACAGAAAAATCAATAATGAAAAATGTTTAGCGAAACTAATATTTTCATCTAAGTTTTAAGAGATTAAGATTGCATTGTGTATTCATGAAAATAGTTCAATTTAAAACTCATTCTTATCTAAAATGACATACAGAGAAAAAATACAGTCATTTGTCTGAAAGTAAATAAATTGACAACATCTGAGAATTCGATTGTTTTCAACGGTAAATTCAAGATCAAGAAGAATGTGATTATCATGGTTTAAAAACCTTTGATTAGCCACAGACATAGTTTAGGGACAACATATCAAATACATACAAGGCGCTGCAATTTAGTAGAATGGCGACTAGGCTGAATAGAGATGGGTCAATCTATTCAAATCACCCAAGAAGCAGTCAAACGGCCATAAGGAAAATGGTCGACGGCCAACAAAAGAATAGGCAGCTAGGAAAAATGGATCGAGGCCAAGGGATAACAATAGGTAAAGTAAATGTCTGGCAGCTGGATATTTATTCAAGGCAGGTTGATCTATTTAGATGCCCTGGTCTTCGTCATTATGGCTGCATTTGGAGGTAAAACTTCAAGAGATAGATATAAACAATAAAATAACGTGCATGTCCTTCTGTCATTCAGTGGCCAGAAGGAAGAATTTACAAAAAAGCTGGGTTTAGCAGGTCAATTGCATACAACGCAGGCTAGAAAGAATAAACACACATACATGTTGATTTTCATAATTCTATGGACTTTTAATAGACCTTTAATCAATGTCAAGCATCAGATGAATACCTAGATCAATTTACTTTGGAGAAGAGTTGATTTGCCAACCTAGTCACAGCACTTTATGTCGTTGTTCAGCTAGAATCTATGTCCTCTCTGCTTAGTAAATGATCTCCTCTCCTATTCAGTTTGTGTGTGGTATATTTTTCTACTGGAGATATTTTCTTTTTATTAAAATTATCTCCCTCTAATTCTGGCGATTATGTTTAGAACTAGAGTTTGAATTCTTATTTGCATGAAAATAATAATATTTAAAATACTCTCCAATCAAATTAATATAAAATAAAACTATTTACTTAAACCTACTGTCGCATGAATGACATTAACTAATTTTAATTCCTTCATTCTTTTCTAAATATAACAATGTTATTTTTAATATTATTTAACTATTGTTATTAAAAATATCTAAATCTATGATAGTTCCTACTGGTGCTCGCACTGAATAGCGCTGTAATTTTGTTACTGATTTTATATATTAATGGCTTGGCCTTTTACCCATAAAAAAAAAAGTCTAATTAAACAATCAAGAAGAGAAATACAAAACAATATTGCATATATATATTTTAAGGAACATATTGTCTTCCAAACATCTATAAACAATATTTAATTATTTAATTTAAAATACAATCATATATTTTTCCTTATTATAATTACACCATTCAAACATAATTCGAAAAGACGTTAAATTTAAGTAATCACATCATGCATTTGAAAATAATTAATAATCACACATTAATGCAATAAAAGCCATTCAATAATGCATATGCAACTACGTGATGTGTGTGATTGCATCAAGGTAATCCATCCATTAGTTCTTGCCAAGTGGCTATATCATCTCTACCTCAACCATGCTCTCGTCTTCGAGGAGTACCTGCATCCATTTGCACTCAACTTGACATCAATAGGTTAGTGTCTCCAAAACATAGCCGAAGCAAATCATTGCATTTACATCAATATTACTTAACATTTAAAATGATTTCTAATTTTTATCAATATAACTCATAAGAATTACCTCCACGTATGCAAAATTACTTAAAGTAAAGTCAATCACAATAATTATTCACTAAACTAGAATAATCATATTGTTCATAAAAATGAGACGTGACATTCTTCCCCACTTGGAAGAGACATCGTCCCGATGTCTTGTTAAACATCAAAACAATAAAGTATCCATCAATCACCAATGAAGTATCCAAGTGTCATAAAATAATAACATCAACTCAAGTATCAAAAGATCATAATAACAACTCAAAGTATCATAATCCATGCATGAAGAAGAAATCTATGCTATATCCTCAAATGAGGAAAAGATCCATCAATCTCCTCTGCCTCCTCCCATGTGGCATTGTCCTCATAATACTAATCCTATTGGACCTTATATTGCAAATCTCTACTATGTAACTTAATGTTGCGCTTCCCTAGAATTCAAGTGGGCTCCACCAGCACCACTCCTAGATCCTGAACATGTAAAGCATGCCAATCAAGAATATGTGACGCGTTAGGATGATAAAACTTAAGTAAAGACACATGAAAAATATTATGGATTCTAGCAAGTATAGGCAGGAGAGCAAGTCTGTAAGCTACAGGATTAATCACTTCCAGAACTTCAAATGGTCCTACAAAACGAGGAGCAAGTTTGGACGCTTTGCAAATGATATTGAACTCTTATGAGGTCTAACCCTCAAAAATACTTTATCACCAATTGAAAACTGTCTAGGAGTTCTATTCTTATCTGCATAACTCTTTTGACGATCTGAAGCTTGCTTCAACTTCTCCTTGATCAACTTCATCTGATCAGCCATTTCTCTTAACATTTTAAGACCAATCACAATTCTGTCCTCCACCCTATCCCAACTGATAGGTGTTCGACACCTACACCCATATAGAGCTTCAAAAGGTGTCATTCCCAAAGATGCATGGTATGAATTGTTGTATGCAAACTCTACCAATGGAAGATACTCCTCCCATTTATATTGTTGATCCATACAATATATTTTGAGAAGGTCTTCTACCACCTGATTAACTCTTTCTGTCTGACCATTCGTTTGAGGATGATAAGCCGAACTAAAATTCAACTTTGTACCCAAAGATGCATTGAGAGTTGTCCAAAATTGAGATGTCATGCGAGTGTCTCAATCTCAAATGATCGTCTCAAGCATTCCATGCAATCTAAAAATCTCCTGTACAAACTTCTTAGCTAAGATCATAGAACCATTTGAAAGATTCACCAAAATAAAATGTACTACCTTTGTCAACTTGTCCACAACCACTAAGATGACATCATGCCTATTCTTAGACATAGGTAACCCTTGAACAAAATTCATGCTTATCACTTGCCACTTGTGCTTAGGGATATTGTGTGGATACAACAATCCTGCTGGATGCACATGCTCAGCCTTGACTTGTTGGCATTACAAACATCGAGATACAAATTCTGTCACATCCCTCTTAAGTCTAGGCTAGAAGTATAAAGGTTTCAAACCTTCGACCATATTTGTCACTCCAGGGTGACCTGAATAAGGTGCATTGTGAATCTCTTCAAGCACTAACTTCCTCAACTCTCCTGAATTAGGAATATACATCCTTCCCTAAAATCTCAAAAGTCCTTTTGATTCTATAACATAACCATCAAACATGTGATCTAAGGGGTCTACTTCCAAAGCTTGCTTTACTCTTTCATAATGCTCATCTCCTTGAAGATTTTGAATCACTTTCTATTCCAAATTGGATCTCATGGCAACTATGGCAGCCAGATGTCTTCTCCTGCTAAGAGCATCTGCTACTCTATTCTCTTTTCCCTTTATATGCTCAATTCCAAAGTCATACTCACTAAGCAATTCTAACCATCTTCTCTGTCGTGCATTAAGGTTAGGTTGAGTAAATATATACTTGAGCCCTAGCTGATATGATTTCAACTCGAAGGGCTTACCTAGAAGATAATGCCTCCACATCTGAAGTGCATGAACTATGGTAGCTAACTCAAGATCATGCGGCACATTGTTGAACTCATGTTCATTAAACTTTCTTGACTCATAAGAAACCACTTACTCATTCTACATCAACACTCCTCCTAATCATTCCCCTGAAGCATCTATTATAATTGTAAAGTGCCCATTAGGATCTGGTATGGTCCGGATAGGAGCAGTTGTGAGATTTTTATTTAGCACTTGGAAATCTTGCTCATAGCTTTCAGTCCATTCAAATTTCTTACCCTTCTTTTGTAGTGCAGTAATCAGTGTTGCTATGGTTGAGAAACCTTCCATAAACTTCCTATAGTAACCTGCAAGTCCCATAAAACTTTTGACTTTTGTCACACTCTACGATGCAGGCCATTCCATTATTGTTTTAATCTTCTTAGGATCAACTACAATCCCTTCAGCTGAGATCACATGACCAAGGTAGTGCACTTTATCTTGAAAGAATGTACACTTAGATAATTTACCACAAAGCTTTCTTTCTCTCAACCATTGCAAAATAATTCTCAAATGCCTTTCATGCTCTTCCACTGACTTGGAGTATATCAATATGTCATCAAGGGAGATTAACACAAAATCATCTAAGTAATCTCTGAAAATACTATTCATCAAATTCATGAAAGTTGTTGGAGCATTAGTCAACCCAAATGGTACTACTGTGAACTCGTAGTGACCATATCGAGTCCTAAAACTTGTTTTAGAGATGTCCTTGTCCTTAATCTACAATTGGTGATAAATGGATCTAAGGTCTATCTTTGAGAACACTGTTGCTTCTTTCATCTGATCAAAGAGCTCATCTATCCTTGGAAGTGGATACTTGTTCTTTATAGTAGCTTTGTTGAGCATCCTATAATCAATGCATAATCTCAAAGTGCCATGCTTCTTCTTTACAAAGATGACTGGTGCGCCCCATGGTGACACACTAGGTCTAATGAACCCTTGATTTAGCAACTCCTGCAATTGTGCCTTAAGCACATACAACTCTGTAGTAGTCATTCTATAGGGTGCCTTAGATTGTGGCTCAGTCCCTGGTAGTAAGTCAATTGAGAATTCAAATTCTCTCTTTGGTGGCAACTCTGTCAACTCTATAGGAAATACATCTTTGAAATCTCTAAGGATTGGATAGTCATTGAACACCGATTCTTCTTTATCAAGGTCCTTTACTTGGAAAACATAAATGGCACATCCTTTCCTCTTGGTTTTCTTCAATTGCATAGCCAAGATTTGTCTAAGCTCTAAAGGTCTCTTTGTTCCATTAATTTCCACTTGGTTCCCTAGGTCATCCAAACATCTAACAACCTTGTCTTCATAGTTTACTAGAGAATTATGTTCAGTTAACCAATTGATTCCTAGAATTACATCACAAGAGCCTAAAGGTTCTACATACAGATTCACTTGTGTATGAAAACTAGGAAGCTCTAACTCACTGCATGCTAGACATGAGTCTACCCTCTTTTCTGCACTATTGTCATATTGTATCATCCAAGAGTTTTCCATATGTCTAGTTCTAATAATTAACTTAGATACTACTCTAGGATCAACAAAACATTATGTGGCTCCAGTATCAATTAAAATAGAAACAGGTAGTCCATAGAGCTTACCTTGGAACTGAATAGGTGTTGCTTGAAACTTTGCTTGCCGATTATCCACTGCGGCATGAATCTGATGCTGCGATGCTCCTTACTGATTCTTGTTTCCTCTTTTATGTGGATATGCATTTTGATAATGCTCTCCTCCACAGTTGTAACATCCACCATTAGGTGCTCTCAATCCTTCAACTCTTTCCCTTTGATTATTGTTTCTATTGTTATTGCCACGTCTTTTGTTTCCACCATTCCCATCCTGAGAATTATTGCCTCTCTTCAGATTCTTGATCTGTCTATTATTGCCTTGGTTGTTATTTTTTTGATAGTTCTACTGATTATTCTGTAGTTTCTTATTCAAAAACTTAGCATCTCTTTGCTTATGGTAATTTGTTGTCTGATGCAACCTCTACTCTTGCTTTATTGCTTTCTCAAAAGCGACATCCATGGTGAGTGGGTTATGAAAGTCTACCTCAGCTCTAATCTATAGTCTCAATCCCAAAATAAACTTTCTGATCCAAAATCTCTCATTTGTCTGATACTGTGGAACATATTTTAGTAGATGAGAAAACCTTTCCCAATAACTGGTCACAGACAGACCTCCTTGGATCAAGTTCTGAAACTCTGTCATCTTCTTGTTAAAGAATAACTGTGGTAACCATCTTTTTCTAAACAATTGGAAGAAAATATGCTATGTTATCTCACCAGGTAACAACATTTTATCCACCTCATTATCCCACCATGTTGTTGCTTCACCAGTCAACTGGTAAGATCCCCACATAGCCTTCGTGTGATCTAAAAGGTTTTAGAGCCAAAGTACTTCTCCATTTCTATTATCTAAGACTCAACTCCATCTCCAATTGTCTTTCCATCAAATTTTGGCAGTGATACTTTCTTGAGGTCTTTCCCCAATTCTTCAGCTATCTTTACTTGATTATCAACGATAGCTCCAACTTTAGGAACTAGAACTTCTGTCCTTGGGTTCTCATTTTGAGTCTCAACCCTTGGTTTTTCATTAGCATTCTCACCTCTAGGAATTCCTCTAATATCCTGCTCAAGAGTATTCATCCTCGTGTCCTATTGGGTCAAGAGATCAAGAATACGGTCAAATCTTCCATTTTGGTCATTACTGGCATCTCCACGATCCCCAACAGTTCAACCACCATGAGCACCTCCACGTGCAACTCCACATGATCCTCTACCTCGACTACTTCCTGACCTGTCACCATGATCAGTGTTTCTTGCATTCATGATCGATAATCCGTATAAAGTTTACAACTTTAGCACAATAGTCCCAAAAACAAAGGCCCCAGTATTAAACCTAGAGCTCTGATACCAAATGTAAAGCCTCACAAGTCATGTAAAAGCATTTAAACCAACTCAAAAGTAAAAGAAGTAAATAATCCACTTAAATAAATCTCAATAGTCAAAAATAAAATGATGTAAATAATCCACTTAAATTCAACTTTCAAAGATAAAAGATGTAATTAATCTACTTAATCACAATATTGCAAATAAAAGATAATCTCATAATAATGAATCTCAATGTCTTTAAATCTTACATAATCGTGCTTAATCCAGGTAATAAGCACTATAAAATAATATAGGTAAATCCTTTGGCAAGCATGCCATAATACATCTAAAATAGGTACAATAAACAAGTACATCCATAATAAATAAATCAATACACTCTCCAACTGCACGAACCAAGTGGTCCACCACCTGCAAGCCGAGAGACGGGAACATGGCTCAGGTGCTTTACCACCCAACCATGAAGTATTTACACTTCCCCGGATCCCTTCCTGAAATGAAGGAAACCCAGCCCTGTACGAAATGTCTAGCTCCCTGGTAACAACTACAAGAGGGAACACCCGATGCAACCCTAATGTTTGAATGTGTAATTCTAAGTAATGAAAACCAAATTGTCTCACAACAAGATGTGGTAGAGATATCAATAAATAAGTTTTCTAGACAATAAACATCTATTTCAATGCCATTCTGATTAGATCTAATCATTTAAGTATCTTGGTTAATTCCTGAAAAGAGGAAAAGCCATCTCTGATAATCCACATTCAGCATCGCAATCCCAAAAGTAACCCAATACATTCCTATATAAAAACTAATTCTTTCCCTAGAAGCAAGAAAATAAGTAAAGAATCACAAATTCAAGATTTCCAAATAATCAATCCAATCCCTTTCCCAAAACATCAAATAAGGAAAAATACACTTTCAAGCAATGAACCATCTTTTAGAATCGAAATCATAAGTTTATCAATTTGATATAGTTTCTAATCTTGTATTTCAGTCACAATGTCTTCAATAATATTAATCTATCTTCTTGTTATTTCTGTGGCAGGAAGTTTCAAAATAATAACAATAAAAAATAGTCATCCTAGCGCAACTGGGACAGGAGCAGTTGCAGAAATAAAAGATGAACATAGGTTATAGTTTTAATCAATTTCTGATCATGAGTATACATGTAATAGGTTTTCATCATCACAATTCATAGGAAAAATAACATAGAAGTCTACAATCTCTATTTAATCTTATTGTCATTTGTTTGTGGCAAGATCTACTCGGTTTTAATTAATAAGTTTGTATATACTATTCAATAACCCTCCTATCATTTCAATGACAGCAGTTGTGATAGAATTTAAAAGTAATAAATAAAGAACTATGTTTGTAATATGATTTCTGTCATTTCATTCTAAGTTAATGGCTTAAAATAGTGTTTTGGACAGCAAAATCAATAATGAAAAATGTTTACCGAAACTAATATTTTCGTCTAAGTTTTAAGAGATTAAGATCGCATTGTGTATTCATGAAAATAGTTCAATTTAAAACTTATTCTTATCTAAAATGACATACAGAGAAAAAATACAGTCATTTGTCTGAAAGTAAAATAAATTGACAACATCTGAGAATTTAGTTGTTTTCAATGGTAAATTCAAGATCAAGAAGAATGCGATTATCATGGTTTAAAAACATTCGACATAGTTTAGGGACAACAGATCGAATACATACAAGGTGCTGCAATTTAGCAGTTTGGCGACTAGGCTAAATACAAGTGAGTCGATCTATTCAAATCACCCAAGAAGCAGTCAAACAGCCATAAGGAAAATGGTCGATGGCCAACAAAAGAATAGGCAGCTAGGAAAGATGGATCAAGGCCAAGGGATAACAACAGGTAAAGTAAACATCTAGCAACTGGATATTTATTCAAGATAGGTCAATCTATTTAGACGCCCTGGTCTTCCTCATTACAGCTATGTTTGGAGGTAAAACTTCAAGAGAGATATAAACAATAAATTAACATGCAGGTCCTTCTGTCATTCAGTGGCCAGAAAGAAGAATTTACAAAGAAGCTGGGTTTAGCAAGATGATTGCATACAACACAGGCCAGAAAGAATAAACACACATACAGGTTGATTTTCATAATTTACGGCCTTTTAACAGACCTTTAATCAATGCCAAACATCATATGAATACCCAGATCGATTTACTTTGGAGAAGAGTCAATTTTCCAACCTAGTCGCAGCACTTTTTGTCATTGTTCAGCTAGACTCTACGTCCTCTCTGCTCAGAAAATGACCTCCTCTCCTGTTCAGTTCATGTGTGGTATATTTTTCTGTTGAAGATCTTTTCTTTTTATTAAAACTATCTCCCTCTAATTCTGGCAATTAGGTTTAGAACTGGAGTTTGAATTCTTATTTGCATGAAAATAATAATATTTAAAATACTCTCCATTCTAATTAATATAAAATAAAACTATTTACTTAAACTTACGGTCGCATGAATGATAGTAACTAATTTTAATTCCTTCATTCTTTTTCTAAATATAATAATGCTATTTTTAATATTATTTAACTATTGTTATTAAAACAAATCTAATTAAATAATCAAGAAGAGAAATGCAATACAATATTGCATATATATATATATATATATATATATATATATATATATATATATATATATATATATATATATATATATATATATATATATATATATATTAAGGAACATATTATCTTCCAAACATCTATAAACAATATTTAAATTATTTAGTTTAAAATACAATCATATATTTTTCCTTATTATAATTACACCATTCAAACATAATTCGAAAAGACGTTAAATTTAAGTAATCACGTCATGCATTTGAAAATAATTAATAATCACACATTAATGCAATAAAAGCCATTCAATAATGCATATGCAACTACGTGATGTGTGTGATTGCATCAGGGTAATCCATCCATCAGTTCTTGCCAAGTGGCTAGATCATCTCTACCTCAACCATGCTCTCATCTTCGATGAGTACCTACATCCATTTGCACTCAACTTGACGTCAATAGGTTAGTGTCTCCAAAACATAGCCGAAGCAAATCATTGCATTTACATCAATATTACTTAACATTTAAAACAATTTCCAATTTTTATCAATATAACTCATAAGAATTACCTCCATGTATGCAAAATTACTTAAAGTAAAGTCAATCACAATAATTGTTCACTAAACTACAATAATCATATTGTTCATAAAAATGAGATGTGACATTTTAAAATAATTATTCATAGGAAGGTTGTGCATGTAGGCATGTTTTCTACTTGAAACTAAAAAGTACTTTGAATCCACATACTTTAGTTCAGCATCATACATAAATAAGGATATGGTTTTCCCATACATAAAGAGAGATAGGGAAAATAGAGAATGAGAGAAAGATGGAGATTCACAAGTTTCAATTCCATGTGCAGTCCTGATTGCTTCTCTTATAGGAAATTTAATAAAGCACTCCATTTTGTTATTCATTAAACACTTTTCTAGAAATCCATTCACTACAATGGCATTTTTAACATACATGAGAGGAGATGTCTACTAACCCCATATCCACCATGGCTTAATATCCTTTGCAAACACAATATTTGCAAGGAAGCCCTATTGGCTACATTGCACAACATCAAGAAAATTGTTCCTACCACATATGTGTTGCATGCAAGGTGCCTCATAGATTGTGAGCATAGAGATCTAAATGTTCTTGTCTCCTCTTAATTAGACCCCCTTTCGCTCTGCATATTTTTAGAATATAGTAGGATTTTTACTATTAAAAAACATAGAGTTTAGGGTGTCGATGTAGATAACAACATTTGTAATTTAACTTTTTAAATTTTGATAAAATTAAATTTGCAATCATTCAAATTATATAATAAAATCAAAAAAAATACTTATATAAATATTTAAGCAAAAATAATTGGTACATTTTTGCATCAATAAAAGAATTTGATTTTACAATTTTTTTATTTTCAATTATAGTTACTTTGCCTATTCAATTGTGTATGTGTGTGTAAATGTAAATGATTTTTGGTTAATTTTATTCCAACTAACATCAAAATTACAATGTGCTAGAAAATTAAGATTTAACATATTATGAGGGATAAAATGTAAGCTTGTATTTTTATACCTTTGTTTTACATTATTTTTAATATTTATCATAAATATACAGTCATAATTTTCAATTTGATTTTGTGTATCAACTTTCTTCTAACTTGAACATCATCACCCAATCTATGAAGTAGGTCACACAACATGACATAGTCCATCTCATCCAAAACCCTGATGTCATTCTCTCAAGTCAATATATCCTAAATATAGTCATTATCCTATGAATCCAGACACTAACATTTCATTGGTAAAGCATAGGAAAAGACCATATACAAATCAAGTGTTGCTAAAATTGTTCAAGTAAGATATATAGTAGATTTTAGACATTTTTAAGTTGAAGTCTAAATTTAGGCACAACATTAGTACATTCAAATTCTTGCATCTACATTATTTGTGTGACGTGTTTAAGAGGATACAAAAACAAGCTTATCCTCAAAAGTTGGCTACAAAAAACTCATCAAAAGGGTAAATCGATGAGGTGGAAGATGTATAGAATTTGCCAAAAGAAAGACTTAATGAAATGATTAATTCAATTGGAAATAGGCTAGAGGGGAGGCTTCCTCTATTTTCTATGAATTTCCACAAATTGTAAATTATGTAAGGCATGCAATGTATTCAATTGTAACTTGACAGTATAATGAAACCTTCATTTTGTACTAATCTAGACTTCAATATACTATAAATTCCTTATTCTTCATAGCCAAGGTCTTGCCCAAATTGAAGAGGCTACCAAAAACAAGTATTGAAAATTATGGACATTATTCAAATTTGTTTGCACAATCAACATGGGACTAATCGTAAGTATGGATGTTGCCAATTGTAGACTCGTATGGCATTCTGGTAACAAATTATTTATTTTGTACTTGCCTTCACTTAAATATATTAGTATTTTCTTATTTTTCATAGTCATGTTCCCCCAAATTGAAGATGATAGAAAAAACAAGTATTGAAAATTATGGACATTATTTTGATTGTAAGGAGCAAATTTGTTTGCACAATCAACATGGCACTAATTGCAGGCTCACATGTTGCCAATTATAATCCTAGGGTTATTAGTTTGATTAGGACTCATGCTAACCATGGTTGATTCAAAGGTGGAATCTTACACATTTGATGAATGGTACATTTATGTTAAGTTTAGCTCATGCTTCAATCTTTATTTATCTTTATTATGTTGAGAGGTGTCCACCTTCACGAAATCCCTTGGGCGAAGGATTCTAGCTCCATACACTGCCTTTGCTAGAACCTGATGTAGGAGCATCTAGTGGTGTAAGGGAAATCTTACATCACCCAAAAAGATGTCGATGCAAAATCATTGAATTTGTTTTCATTTATTTCATAATTAGTATTTCCGGTTCCATAATCGCTTGAATAATGATGTAGGACTTTGAGTTTTTTCAAACTACTGAAAATAGCAAACTGCTATTTTTGTAAAGTTTAACTGCCATTTTAGGAAAGTTTGCATTTGGGCACGGATTAAAGCAAAAATTTACAGGAATCTTCATAAATGAAATATAAGACCTTTGGTGAAGGAATTGGGCAAAGATTATTTGTGAGCTATAAGATATTAAAGTTTTTGTTTTTTGAAAAACCCCTAAAAATTTCTGAAATCACATATGAGGCACTAAAACATCCCATAACACCCTAAAAATTTGACAGAAATCTATTTATAATTTCCGGCGTGAGAGTTCACTTCGTGAGCTTTTTGATGCTTAAAACGGTTCGTCAATCGAACACCCGGATCAAAAGTTATGCTTCCCGGAAGTTGACCTACTTTTAGAGGGAGTTGCAAATTTCAAAATTTAGCTGGAGGCCGCCAAAAAGGGCTATTTGTGACTATTTTTGGGAACCCTGGGTAGTAGTAGAGATAAGGAGGAAAGTGTAGACACAAGAATAGGTGGGAAAACAGAAACCCTAGATGATTTGGGGTTACAAAAGGCTGAAGATCCCAGAGTCTTGTGATAGGAAGATGTAATGTGTTGCAGCCTGTGGAGGATTGATTCCTCTGATTGTATCTGAGCTTCTATAATGTAATGAGTTGTCCAAATCAATAAAAAAAATTCTATTTTCTATGTACAATTTTTTTTGTTGTGTGTTTTTTGATTTACCCCCTTCATCAAGTGGTATCAGAGCAAGGGTTCCTGAGTGTGTAGACAGATCGTCAACCGTGAGGCTATTTGCACCAGGACCTGAGGTTGTGGGTTTGTTGTGGAGATCAAGAGGCCTCCACGAAGAAATCGTATTGGGCGGAATGCTTTGACAGAAGAGGATTTTAGAGCCTGGCAAAGCCAGATCGATGCATTGCAAAAGGAGTTGCGAAGAGGGTTTGAACCGAGAACAAGATAAGAAAGTGAGGATGAAGCTGAAGAAGAGCTATCGGAAGAAGAACAAGAAGTTGTAGGAGATCCTATAGAAGTTGGGTTGTTGAGGGCTATTTCGAAGATCAGAAAGAGGCCCAAGATCGAAGTTTCTACCTATTCTGGAGATTTGAATCCAGATTAGTTTATTGATTGGATCAATGACATGGAGGAATATTTTGAGTATGAAGATGTGGAAGACCTAGATTGGGTTAAGTTTTCAAAAAAAAGTTGAAGGGCCATGCCAGTATTTGGTGGAAGGAGGTCTAGTTAGAGAGGAATAGAAGAGGAAAAGCAAATATTACCAGATGGGATCGGATGGTGGAGAAACTAAAGAAGCAGTTCATTCCTGTGGACTATGAGATGGAGTTACTGAAGAAGCTGCAAGGATTGAAACAAGGTAACAAGTCTGTCAAGGAGTATATAGAAGATTTTTATAAGATTACTATCATGACAGGCCATGTAGAGGCTAACAAGGATAAGGTAGCCCATTACATTAATGGGTTGAGGCCAAGTATTCAAGAGGAGCTGAGCCTAGTTAGAATGACCACCATAGAAGATGCATACCAATTTTCCCTGAAGGTGGAAGAGAAGCTGAATAAAAGATTTGATAGCAAGCAAAGGGGAAGAGGTCAAGGCAGAAGGATTGATGGAAGATCTTATAGAGGTCGTAATGAAGATCAAAAGAAAAATGAAGAATATAGCACCAGTCAAAATTAGAGAGGAGATAATACCTACCGCCCTCATGACCAAAACAATGGAGAGCAAAGAGGAAGAGATCGACCTGGGCAAGGACCTGGAAGAGGAGATTTGAGAGGAACCTATTTCCAATGTGGAGAAGAAGGGCATCAAGCATACGAGTGTCCGCAACATCAAGGAAGGACAAACAAAATACCTGAAGGTAATGCACGAGTTGCACATGTAGATGAAGATGCGCAGTCTAAGCGTGTTGAAGATGCTGAAAGGGGACAAACCCTAGTTGTCAGAAGAACTTTGTTGAATGAGAAGAAAGAACCCAATCAGAGGAAGAGTTTATTTTGCACAAGATGCAAATGTGAAGGTAAGTGTTGTGATATTATTATTGATAGTGGAAGCACTGACAATCTTGTTTCAGAGGAGATGGTTGACAAGTTGAAGTTGACAAGAAGAAAGCATCCACATCCATATTGGATTGCATGGTTGCAGAAGGACCATAGAGCTTTGGTCAATGAGCTGTGTTTAGTGAAGTTCAAGATTGGGGACTACCATGATGAGATGTTGTGTGATATCATATCGATGGATGCATGTCATATGCTGTTGGGGAGGTCGTGGCAGTATGATAGGTGCGCTATCCATGATGGCCATGCAAACACATATTCTCTAACAAAGGATGGACTTCGTCATAAGTTGAAGCCCTTGAAGGAGGTGGAAGAAAAGGTATGTAGTACTGCCAGAATTTCCTTGGTAGATGGTAAGAAATTTTTGGAGGGTATGAAGCATGAGCATCATTACTTTGCATTGATTCCTAAGATTAGTCAAGAGAAGTGTGAAGATATCCCAGCAAGAGTTTCAAATCTATTGGAAGAATTTTAGGATATTGTCTCTAATAATATACTAGAAGGTTTACCACCAGTAAGGAAGATAAGTCATCAAATGGATTTGATACCAGGAGCCAGTTTACTGAATAAAGAAGCCCACAGAATGACTCCTGCAGAGAGGGAAGAGCTGAATAGACAAGTTCAAGAGCTGTTAAGGAAGGGGCTGATAAGAGAGAGCCTAAGTCCATGTGTGGTACCTATAGTACTAGCACCAAAGAAAGATGGAGAGTGGAGAATGTGGACAGATTCTCAAGCCATCAACAAGATCACGATCAAGTACAGATTTCTATTACCCAGAATGGATGACATAATGGATTGTTTGAATGGAGCCAAGTACTTCACGAAGATTGATCTGAAAAGTGGGTATCACCAAATCTGAATCAGAGAAGGAGATGAATGGAAGATAGCCTTCAAGACAAAGGAGGTTTTGTATGGGTGGTTAGTCATGCCATTTCAGCTAACCAATGCACCGAGCACATTCATGTGGCTCATGAATGAGGTATTGAAAGAATTTTTGGGAAGTTTTATTATTGTTTATTTAGATGACATTTTGATTTTCAGTAAGACTTGAGATGAGCATTTGATGCATATCAGAAGAGTCCTAGAGAAGCTGAGGGAGGAGAAGTTGTTAATTAATCTGAATAAATGTAGTTTTGCAAAGGAGTTGGTATACCTGGGATTTGTTGTCTCAGAGGAAGGTCTTAAGATGGACCCAGAGAAGGTGGGAGCTATCCTTGAATGGCCCACACCAAGGAGTGCTACAGAGGTACGATCCTTTCATGGTTTGGCAAGTTTTTACAAAAACTTTATTAGGAATTTTATTAGCATTTGTGCACCCCTAATTGAGACAATGAGAGGGGATAGAAAAGAGTTTAGATGGACTAAAGGAGAAAACAAAAGCTTTGATACATTGAAGCAAAAAGTCACAGAGCAACCTGTTTTGGCACTTCCAAATTTCAATAAGGTATTTCAGGTAGATTGTGATGCTAGTGGCAATGCTATAGGAGTTGTTTTGAGCCAAGAAGGTAAGCCCATTGCCTATTTCAATGAGAAGCTTAATGATGCCAAGAAAAAATATTCTATTTATGATCAGGAGTTTTATGCAATAGTTCAGGCTTTGAAGAAATGGAGACATTAGTTGTTGCCAAAAGAGTTTGTTTTATATACTGATCATTAGGCTTTGCAGTATCTTAATAGTCAAGGAAAGTTGAATTAGAGGCACTTAAAATGAGTTGAGTTTTTGTATAGCTATACTTTTGTTTTGAAGCACAAGAGAGGGAAGTTCAACAGAGTTGCAGATGCCTTGAGTAGAAGGCAAAATTTTTTGACATAAATGAAGATAGAGGTTGTTGGGTTCGATGAGCTCAAAAGTTTGTATCTTGAAGATCCATATTTTGCAAAGGCTTGGAAAGCTTGTCTGGAACCTGTTACTTTGGATAGGACAAAATGGTTGGATTTCATAATCCAAGATGGCATGTTGTTTAGGGGAAGCCAGTTGTGCATTCCAAGGAGTTCCATGAGAGAGAACCTGATTAAGGAGAAGCATAATGGGGGATTAGCTGGACACTTTAGTCGAGATAAGACCATTGCTATGTTGGAGAGAATTACTATTGGCCACAGTTGCAGTAGGATGTGAGGAAATTTGTGTAGAGTTGCAGAGTGTGTCAGATGGAAAAAGGAACAAGTTAGAATACAGGGCTATATCAGCCATTACCTATACCAGAGAAGCCATGGGATGATATTAGTATGGATTTTGTTCTTGGTTTACCAAGGACACAAAGAGGACATGATTCCATTTTGTGGTGGTGGACAGATTCTCGAAGATGGCACATTTTATTCCTTGTAAGAATACTAATGATGTTGTTCATATTGCAGAGTTATTTTTCAGAGAGGTGGTAAGACTACATGGTCTACCTAAGAGCATAGTTTCAGATCGAGGTACCAAGTTTGTTGGTTATTTCTAGAGGACATTGTGGAAGAAGTTGAAGACAGATTTGAAGTTCAGTTCTACACACCATCTATAGACTGATGGACAAATAGAAGTGGTGAATTAGAGTTTGGGTAACCTGCTATGATGCTTAGTAGGAGATAAGCCCAAGGGATGGGATTTGATTTTACCACAGGAAGAATTTGCTTACAACAATTCTGTCAATCAGACCACAGGTAAATCACCATTCTAGATTATATATGGGAATAGTCTAAGAAATGCTTCAGAGTTAAGGAAGCTGGACAAAGGAGAAAAGACAAGTGCCGAGGCTAGAGACTTTGTAGAACACCTGAAGAATTTGCATGAAGAGGTGAGAAAGCACATTAATAAGATGAATATTTAGTACAAGGCTAAGGTAGATCAGAAGAGGAGATATAAGGAGTTCTAGGTAGGAGATGAAGTCATGGTTCACTTGAGAAAAGAAAGGTTCCTGATTGGAACATATAATAAGCTAAAAATGAAGAAATTTGGACCATGCAGAATCCTGAAGAAGCATGATTCAGGAAATCCATATGAGGTAGAGTTGTCAAGCGGGATCAACATTTCACCTGTGTTCAACATTGCTGATTTAACAGAATATCATGATGGTGGCACAGAGGATGGACCAAGAGAAGAATAGTGGAGTATTCTGGCATCTACTTTAACAGAGGAAATAGAAGAGATCTTGGATAGTCGTGTGGGAAGAAGTACTTGGAACAAGAAACATGAAGAATATCTGGTGAAATGGAAAGGAAGGCTTGTTGAAGATTCTTTTTGGTTGTCTAAGGCAGAGGTTGACCATTTAGATTTTCCTCAAACAAACACCTGAGGCGTGATAGGGTCACTTGTCAAATTACCCTGGGTGTCTGATGCAGGAGCATCCAGTGGTGTAAGGGCAATCTTGCATCACCCAAAAAGATGTTGATTCAAAATCATTGAAGTTATTTTCATTTCTTTCCATAATTAGTATTTATGGTTCCATAATTAGGAAGGCGTCATCCTGAATCAAAATCTGTCGAAATCTCTGATCTATTATCCTTCCTCAAAAGGCCATTTGCCTGACTGAGCTGGTCAAGCAAATTGGCATTGCCATACCTTCACACTCAAGTTGCTTACTCTGCAAATTCTCTGGAGTGAGGAGAAAATCTAACCTAGGCTCTCTGTCCATTGCCCAGCTAAGTTGCAGAAGAAAAGGTTAAGCTTATGTCTTAACTGCCCGTCCTTAGTGCTTATATGATGGGAAGGTTTTGGACTTCCCTTAAAAGCCACTCATGTGAGGAGAACCATCTCGCCTTAATCCTGAGATCGAAGTGTTTTGTCAAAAATATTTGTTCAACCTTCTTTCTTAAACATGATTACCTTCTGAACTTGCATCAAACGACATATTTATCCATGATTTGCTTTGTACGCGGCAGTCCATCCTTGCTAGATTCATGTGAAATGAAATCTACCACCCTATATATCCAGCCCTACACATTTATGATGTGTAGGGCCCCCTCCCTACCTCCCATAAAAGAGATCACATATTTTCTTCTCTTATCAAGATTCCATCTGCCCCTTGGTTGGAGAGTTGATCCGCGTCTCTATTACCTTCTCTTTAGATGTGGTTGAACATGATACTCTCTAAACTATCTGCTAACTTGAGGGCGATGTCCAAGTGAGCTCCCAATTTCTAGTTAAACACCTTCTTGATCAAAGTGCATTAATGACTAAAGTTGAATCCCCCTCCACTTCGACTTTAGTCACCTTCAGATCAAGGCATAGCTTTAGGCCCAAGACAAGTGCTTGGAATTATGCCAGATTATTTGTTCCCTCTAGGAGGGGAGTGGCCAGTTTGCCCACAATGTTACTGTTCCAGTCCCGGATGATGCATCTGACTCCTGAGATACCTGGGTTTCCCCTTGAAGCTCCATCAAAATTGAGCTTTATCCATCCAAATTCTGGGGGGCGCCAAGTGATATTGTCTCTTTCTTCTTGTTTGTCAGAGGAACTTGCTCCTCTAAATGCATAGGCTCGCAATCCATGCCAAGAGTTGCACATTACTGTATCCCAAATTGTGAAATTGACTTTCTTTGGCATCTGCTGCTCTAGTCTTGAATTTATCAGTTATACTATGCTTTCTTCAATTTTATTTTGAAGCGAGGAAGCATACATTTCCTTTTCTTGAAAAATCCTTCAATTGCACTCCTTCCAGAGCTCCCAAATTAGAATCGAGGGGCGTATTCTCCAAAGATTTTTGAACAAATCTTTTTTGTGCCTCATCGGCCAGCCAATAAGCAATTCGATTAGCTTGTTTGAAAGCACTAATTACCAATGCAATTTTGAAAGGAGCTAGTACCAGCAATTTTGTGCAAATGAGCAGCTTAATAGAATATAATCTCTGCTTTCTTCTTCTTGTTTGCATAGGGGACAATGGGAAGGTCCTTGGTATCCCAGCATTTTGAATCTATCTGCAGTTAGCGCCCTGCCCTGCACAGCCAGCCAAGTGAAAATCCCTACCTTCGAAAGACATTCTTTACTCCAACATAGATGGATTGGCAATCTTGGTTGGACTGAACTAGCTGAAGTCAAGGCTTTATACCCATCTTTGACATTATATTCTCCATCAGTCGAGTTGTTCCATCGAAGTCTGTCGTGGTCCTGCCTTAAACAAATTTTCTGGTTCTTCACTAACCTCTCATAGGATTCTACCAGCCTATCATCCACCCCCAGGTTTCTGATGCTTTTCCATTTGAAACTGGGGACACCATGATCTTCTGAAACTTCCATGTAATCACTTACCTTATCTCCTCATGCCTACTTTGTGATCCTTTTGACTTCTTCTAAAGACTCCACTTCTTCCAATTTATGCCCTCCCTCCCATGAGTCTTCCCAAAATGAAGCAGATCTCTTGTCCACAACTTCCCAAGTGAGATGATTCATGATGAGTTCTCTGCAAGATTTCATAAAATTCCAAATTCTTGAGACTGCAAGGAGGGAGCAGGCAGTGAATATGTTGTATGTTTCATTGCCCAAGTACTTCACCCTTATTATCTTGACCCACTTGAGGTCCCTTTTGGCATGGAAAAACCACACCAATTTTTCCCCCAAAGCGATATTTTGAGAAGCTAGTGCCTTCACTCCCGTTATGTCTTCCTCTTTGCTTTTGCATATACTTTCCCACTTTACTAAGGGAATTTTTGTTGGTCTCAATTTCCCTGCCAGAAGAAATTTCTCATTAATTAATTTAAAGTCTTGCTTGCCTCAGCTGAAAGAGGGAGGCAACATATTAGATATGTCAGAATTACTGCTAGTACCAATTTGATCATGGTGAGTCTACCTGCCCATGACAGCCACCGACTCTTCCAAGAAGCCACCTTGTTCTTGACCCTCTCTGTCAACGCATCCCAAGTCTTTCCAGGTTGAAGGCCTTTAGTCAGAGGTAGTCCTAGATATTTGCACGGGAAGTTGCCTTTTTTAAATTTTAGAATTCTAAGGATTTGGGCTTCCCTGTCCAATCTTATATTAAAAAAGAATACTTCTGATTTGGCTTTACGTAACTCATGTCCCAAAGCCAAGGAATAATCTTCCAAAAGATTTTTGAAAATTCTGGCCTCTCTTTCGTGGGTTGTGCTAAATAGCATAGTGTCGTCTGCAAATTGTTGATGCGTGATGTCTAGAAGAGAGCTTGTTACTTGTAAACCTTACACCTTCCCTTCTCTCCAAGCCTTACTGATGGATCGACCCAAAGCTTCTGCCATGATGATGAATAGAAATGGTGATAGGGGATCCCCTTATCAAAGACCGCGCAAAGCATTAAAAAACCTTCAGAGGATCCATTCAACAACATTGAATATCTAGGGCTGGCTACCCATTCGAATACCCAATCTAGCCAGCTCTTTTGAAAAATAAACACTTCTAGGACTTTAAAGAGGAAATGCCAATCGACCTTGTTGTAAGCCTTTCTGATGTCCAATTTCATCAGCATTGCTAGTTTCTTTAGTTTCTGCACTGACTGAACCACCTCTTGGGCAATGATTACACCATCAAGGATAGATCTTCTAGGGATGAAACTAGTTTGTTCCTCTACAATAATATATGGCAGAATCTTCTTCAGCCTAATGGCTATGACTTTTGATAGGATCTTATACAAGGTGTTGCAAAGGGTGATTGGCCTGAAATCCTCCAGCATTTCTAGTTTTTCTTTTTTAGGAATTAGTGCTATGAAAGTGTTATTCATTTCTTTGAGCACTCTCTCAGACTTTTTGAAGTCGTCAATGGCTTATGTTACTTCTTTCCCAACTATACTCCAGTATTTCTGAAATAAGATAGCTGAGAAGCCGTCTAGCCCAGGGGACATGTCTAGATGAAGTTGAAATAGAGCCTCCTTGACTTCTTTTTCAGTTAACTTGTTGTTCAACATAGTGTTCTGGGCCTCAGAAACTAGTGAAGGGATGCTTTCTAACAACTTTCTCTGAGTCTCCAAGTTGGACCCCTCCCAATCATTTAAAAGATTAACAAAATATTTTACTGTTTCTTCTTTTATCTCTTCCACTTTGTTCAGCAATCTGCCATCCTGGGTTCTGATTAGAGTGATCTTATTTACTTCTCTCCTTGCCTTTGTGGAATTGTGAAAGAACTTCATATTTTTATCTCCATCTTTCAACCAAATCTCCCTGGATTTTTGCCGCTAGAAAATTTCTTCCTTAGCTAGAATATCCTTCATCTTACTGAGGAGTGCCTTTTCTTCTAAAATGTTTTGATTGTCCATGTTGTCCTTGATCACCTTTTTAGATAATAGCTTCAAGTCCTCTTTTGTTTTCCTTTTTTCTTTGAATATGTTTTTGGAGGTAGTCCTATTCCATCTTTTGAGATTTTGCTTTACCACTTTTAATTTGGCTACGATGTTGAACATTTTTTATCCCCCTGGGTCACTACTAGTCCACCATTGAGAAATTAAATCCAAGAGGCTTGGGTCCTTGAACCACATGTTTTTGAATTTGAAGGGGCATCTAACAGGGCCTTTTTCTCCCAAGATTTCCAAAAGGATGGGATAGTGGTATGATCCTAACCCTGATTCTATATTGTAGTTCATTGAAAAACGAAATTGTCCCCAGTCTCCCTTAAAGAAGAACTGATCTAGCTTTTTTGTTATGTTGCTGAAGCCCAACCTTCTGTTTGTCCAAGTAAAATGTCCATTGTTCATTGGTATCTCTGTTAATGAATTCCTTTCAATGAAGGCTTCAAAGTTAATTTGAGATTGCAATTTCCTTATCACTCCCCCTTTCTTATCCTCTGATCGTAGGATAGCATTAAAATCCCCTCCAATGATGCAAAAATCCAACCCCAATACATTATTGATGGATATCAGCTCCTCCCATTCTTTCCTTTATGAATGCAATTAACCGGTCCATAAACATTTATGAGTCAAAAACTCAAATTAGAAACTAGACTTCATACCTTGCATGCTATCTAGTGTCGATTAGTAGCCACTTCCTCTATTATGACATATTGCGGGTTCCAAAGAATCATTAGTCCACCTGAGGATCCATAAGCACTAACTCAACTCCATTTCCAGAATTTCAATTTTCTACCAAACAGCTCCATTTCTTGATCTCCTAATTTGGTTTCTTGTAGCATATAGATGTCCACTTGGAAGGATTCTATCTAGTGCCTTATTAAGCACCCATTGTTAGGGGCATTTATGCCCCTAACATTCCACGAAAGGAGCTTCATGGTTGTTCAGGAGGGGCATTGCCCTTCCCTACTTTCATCATTTCATTTATTTTCAGCTGGCCACTAGCCTCTCCATCCCACTTCAGTTTTTCCCGATTGAGAATTCTCCCACTCTTTTTGCTTTCTCCACAATCTGGTGTAAGATTGAGAGCATCTTTTTGACCCATTCCCAGTCTTCCTATGTCCAGGGGTAAGGAATTTTTTTCTCGGCCTTCTTCTTGTCCAGCATCTTCCTCTTTTGGCTAAGAAGTCCCCTTTCCTAGATCTATCTCCCCTATCTAATCATCCTATGTGTAGTCTTCCTCTAGGCTAAAAGCTCCACTTTTGGCTATTGTGGCTAATTCCCCTAACTCATTGCCTACTAGAATTAAAGAATTGAGATCTTCCTTCCTTACTTTTTTTCCTAGCAGATCAATTGCCTCCGTGATCTTATGCTTCATCTCTTGATTTTCTGGGATCTTTTCCATCTTGTCATCCAGATCTTTGTCCATACCTTTAGGGTTCTCCTGATCTTGCCTCTGGTCGTCTTTGCTTTCTTTCTCTGGTTTTGTAGTGCCCCTCACCTTGCTTCTGTCAGACTGATGGTTCTCCTAGTAGGACTGGACATTATGACATTCTATTGGATAAAGTTTGATTACTGATATTTTATGTTTTCACAGTTTGATGGACATATTAGATGTTATAGATTTATTTAATTTTGAGTTCTATGTGTTATTTGATCATGATTATGATGCATTACTGGTAATGGATGTATTAGATCGTATGTAATTGATTATTCTATTCTGTTGATAAGTAATCAAAAATTATGTGTAATATAGTTATGTATTGATGTGTTTACGTGAACGGAACAGTGTTGCATTACTCATGTTCGAGTACCCTGCCACACTGTGACTTTCGTTCACTATGTTTATGACTGCATGTATATATATATATATATATGTTCAACCTTGTTGTTTGCTGTAGGCTACAGGTACTGGGCATAGACTCCACCTGAACTAGTAAGTCTGAGCATGCCCTAGCCAATGGAATTGTTGATCGGAGTTAGCATAAGGTTCCCTACTCAGTCAACATCCTCGAAGAGGATGAGTATTCTATATCTTGTCCAATCATCACTGTCAGTTGGACTGTTTGTTTCCTTTGTTGTCATCTTGTCTTGTGGCATTGCTTGGTGGTCAGGTATCATTCTGTAGGTTGGATTGTCCTATTAGAAATGTTTGATTATAGCTTTGGTCAGTGTTTCATTAAAACAATGATAATCTCACGCTAGAGTTAAATAAATACTTTAAAGGGGAAATGATGTGTTGATTACTAATTATAAACAATTTAATTGTTTATAATTGGTAAAATTAATATGAAAATAATAAATAAATTTGATTAATGATTAAATAAAATAATAAAATTACAAGTTGTAAATGAATAAAATTAAAATGAAAATAAAATGCATATATAAATAAATATAAACAATTATAAATAGTGTTAAAAGAAATATATAGTAATAAAATAATATTTTTAATGGATATTGAAAATGAATATATGGTTGTCGCTTTGGACCTTGTGAACACCACCTAAAAAGGTGGGAAGGGTCTAGAAGATGGGAAAAGGAAAAAGAAAAGGGGTAATCAGAGTCGACGGGAGGATCTACACTTAGAATAACCAGAGGACAGTGATTCATAGATAGGCACAGGATCAAGAATGAGTAGCCAAATAGCCTAAGGTGGTAGCAGCCAACCATTGACGGCAGCTGTAATTAGTCGAAGGGCATCTTGCATTGCATTCATCAATAAATCAGTATGTTAACATCACATCTACAATTCTGATTTGTAACAGCTTTATATATTTTGATTTGTCTGGCAAATTTTTTTTTAAAACCTACCATTTGCAATTGCTTGAAAGTTTCTTAAGTCTTCCTGGATGATCTATAAAGGTATCCACTTAATTCCTGTAGGTTTAAATTTTATTTTAATAACAAATTTTAGGGTGTCCTTAAATGATGGAAGGCAAACTCGCATGATGACCAACGGTAGACATAGGGTAATAAGGGTGCAAATAAGATTGAAGTTTATTACCAGATCTGTGTGGCTGCAAGCGCCGAGATTCTAGGTAGGGCCGTTAAGTCTATCTGAACCTATCTAATGCATTTGTTTAATCATTTCTAAAACCTTATTAATCAAGATCCCATTTTGTGCATATTCAGCAAGCATTGCATTCCAAGAGTTTACATCATCGTGAGGCATTTGTCATCTAGTTTGTAGATCTGGCATTATACCTATCAAATGCATTTGCTAAACAATTTAAAAGCCTTATCATCAAATCCATTTAGTGCATATCCTGCAATCATTGAATCCATGCAATGACATTTCTTTGAGGCGCCTGTCTACAGGTCTTGTTCTATCTTCTGAATCATTGGCTGGGAAACATGCTAGCAAAGGCAAGGAACTTGGCTTTACACTTGCTTATTAGTTTTTCTTATTTCTCTATCTTTTATCAATCTCTTAAACCATTTAAACCTCACCATACCTGCTTGTTTCTGAATAGATGCTTGAGAGAACTAAAGTTGTGCAATGTTTATTTTATGATCCAAATCAAACAACAGTGTCGTTAAAATATTTCTAAGTCTATATTCATATGTGACCTACAATCACCAAGAATTCACATCCATACAACCAGCACATAGCTAACAGGTATCTCAAGGATAAAGTTTAGGGAGCTTCCAGATAGCCGCGTGGCCAAGTAGGTAAACCATGCACATATAACAATCATGGTAGATGCTATTCATTTAGGGTTACAAATGTGTTCGATGTAACTTTAGCACTCATTCTCTAAACCCGCCTATTGTGTGTTTCAACTGGCTAGAAGCTGGCCAAATAAGTTGTACCTCCAGACTTGAATCTCGACACTGGCGTTCATCACATTCCTCTGATGGTCCTCTTCAAGAGTTTGTGATATCTACAGATTTGTATCCAATATCCAGAGGTCTACATGTTATTCCAACAATCAGTAAGTAATATTTGTAGGTCTTCAAAGAATCCAAATTGCTTAAAGCCTTTTATCAACAATGCACTTGGTTGGGCGGCATTCCGTAATGAATTATGTCAATGTTTAAACAATTACATTTATTTAAAAGTTTCTAAAGCCTTTTCAACAGATCCATTGCCTGGGCGATGGAGCTTGTCAGTGTCTTAATAAATTCATCCATTCTTCTCTTCATTTAATTCCTGACATGTGTTTATCATAATCTGTATTCTCAGCACATCTGATGCTTGTAATGAAGATAGCACTCCATTTAGGCGTCTTATTTTCGGATAGGTTAAAGCACATTAATACCTTAAGAAATTTTATTAACTGTACTTAGTGGTCATTAAAATCTAAAATCTACTCAATTAAAATTAAATTGCCTTTGTGAGCTAGGCACTCCCAACTATCCCATGCTCCAGTTGCACCCAACATTTTTATCATTTCATAATTTTGGGTGCACATAATTCACAATGCAATATTTAGGGTAGGAAATGAGTGTAAAGTATAATTCTGTGGGCTATTTTTCACTTTTAATCTATTAGCTTATATAAATGTTTTAAAAAGTAGATTTGGCAGCTAATAAAGTTTTGAACCCTACAACAACCAACTTCTCTTTCTCATGTTCAACAGTGTACTCTTCTGCAATTATTATTCTTCCTCAACCAACTAAATATAAATGCATTAAGTAACAGATTACAACTTTGCAATGCAACAATATCAATATGCCTTTGTTTAGAATTGTTAGAAAATAATGAAATGCATATATATGGAATATAATGAATTAATTTAACATGCCTAAATATAGATATACAACTAAAAATTTTAAGGACTGTATCATATGAAAGATGAGATTTTGAACAAACTATCAAAATTTATATAGGATTATGATGATATGTATATTAGGTTTTATATAAATTATTGAAGTAGATCTTAGTATTATAAAGACACTATTGAATAGATAACTATCATATAAAAAAATAAAATAAAATAACAAACTAGGATTATTTACAATGATCATTTATTTCTCTTTGGATTAAAAAATATTTACTATCCAATGATCTATGGTTTATATATATAATTATTATTATTATTTCATCCATAGTAGTTGATTAGTTAAATGCCTAAAATATTTAGAAATCCATAATATTGTTATCGGTAAAATCATTAGGTTAAGATGGGAAATTAGGGTTATCTTTTAAAGCAAATATTAGCACTTTTATGGTAAATTGTTATTGGTTGTTTGACCATAGAAGGAATGATGTTTATGTAGAGTAATTAGAGTTGTTTCTTTTTACTTTTAAGTTAAATATGTTATTAGGAGATTTTAGGGTTTTCATATGCTTATAAAATAAACAGGATCCCTCAAATTTATCATCTAGGGTTGAATTTAAACTACATTGTAATTAGTGTAAGTGGTTTCTAGAAAAATTGTGTTTGCTTTTTTGTCTCAACGTTTCGGATCACACTCCATGATCCATCATCAAGAGGAAAGGAAGAGAATGCAAATGAGATTGACTTGCAGAGAGGCTACTTAAAAAGAGACAATAGAGGTAGGCCTGGAAGATGAGGGAAGCTAGAGGAGACTCATAGAGGAGAAGCAAAGAGTAGACAAGAATCCAAGTAAATAAATGAAAAATAAAAGGAAGATAAAAGAGAGAACCTCAAAGAGTAAAAACAAACAAATAAAACTAGTTGTAAGGCAAGAATAAATATACCTCTATAAGTATATATATATATATATATATATATATATATATATATATATATATATATATATATATATATATATATATATATAACCTGAAATAAATTAATAAACTTGCTTTTACTAATTTATTTCAGGTTATATATATATATATATATATATATATATATATATATATATATATATATACTTATAGAGGTATATTTATTCTTGCCTTACAACTAGTTTTATTTGTTTGTTTTTACTCTTTGAGGTTCTCTCTTTTATCTTCCTTTTATTTTTTATTTATTTACTTGGATTCTTGTCTACTCTTTGCTTCTCCTCTATGAGTCTCCTCTAGCTTCCCTCGTCTTCCAGGCCTACCTCTATTCTCTCTTTTTAAGTAGCCTCTCTGCAAGTCAATCTCATTTGCATTCTCTTCGTTTCCTCCTGATGATGGATCATGGAGTGTGATCCGAAACGTTGAGACAAAAAAGCAAACACAATTTTTCCAGAAATCACTTGCACTATCATCATGGACTGTGGAAATATCATGTCTACATATATTATAATTATTTAATTAACTTGTTTTATAAAAAGCAAATAGTGGTTTACTTTAGTTATGTTAATGATATATATTTATATCTTTAAAATTTAATTAAATAATTGTTTTGATAAATATTTACACGTAGTTATCTTTTATTGTAATTGTAGATTTATTCCTTAATAAGAATACAATCAAATGATAGGCTTAGGAAATTTAATTTGTGGGTCATGAACTAGTTCACATAGTCTTTTTGAATTTATATCTGCCTGCGTGGTTAGTTTTCCAGAGGCTTAGAATGTCATGTTTGGATTTCACGTATTGTGTTGATAGATGTCTTGAGATTATGATGTTTAAATGCATGTTGCATCTTGTTATGAATGAGAGTTGGTAAATGATAATGCGAAATGATTATTATTTGGAGTTGTGAATGCATCATGAGGAGGTAATAATTTCCTTTGTGGATGTATTATTGTTCATTTAATTGTATTTATCCTGTGTTGAGTATTGTGTTGGATTTTGTGAATGGGGAGACATTGGGAAGATGTAAAAAGGATTATGTTATTTTTGGATTGCTTCACTTGGAAGCTATGGACAATGTATTGCGAAATTGTCCTTGTGATTAAGTTGGTTTGCAAGATGGTAAATGCCTTGCATTGCTATGTATACTTGTTGTTATGATGATATTTGCTATGCTTGATGGATAGGGTTTTATAAGTGCGGGTAGGGGAGTGGCTCTCAATGGGGGTCAGAGCCTAAAGTGGCATCCAAGACAACCCATGTGGGAGTTTCTTAACTCAGTGATAACCTAAATAATGAATTAGGGGGTTGGGTAGTTAATCACACTAAACAAAGATAAGTGGATGCCTCACTCATGGCTCAAGTGCTCATTTAGGCTTGAGATGAGATGAGAAGGCTTGGAATGGCAAGATCAACTACCTTGTCCTCATAAAAGGTATGTTGATTCTGCATGAGTTTGTATGGGGGCCAGGAGTCAAGAGAGGCTACCAGGACAACCCAAGATGGGGGCCAGGGCCTAGGAAGGATTACCAGGAAAACCCATGACAAGCCATGTGATGACACTCCTCCCTACTGTAGCCTAGCATTCCCTGGTTGTGCTCTCCCCATTCATTATGTGTTTTCCTCTGGAAGTGCTGTTGAATTGTTTGTGATATTGACTTGTGTTGTTGGAGTCATATGTTGTCTTTGTTCTTATAGTCTACTGTCTACCTGACTGTCTGTTGTAGTGGGACCTTATGTTAACTCCTAGCATGGGGGTGGACCTCAGGGTTCCACATGGTTGGGTGGATGTGCTTATATCCATTGGTTTTTCCCTTGCCATTTTTCGTGTGCGAGGAAGATATATTTTGTGTTTCAAACATCAGATCTTATACCTGTTTATGAAGACAGCTATTTATGCTCATGTGCTAGCCTTGTATATAAGTCCGATCATAATGTATGTAATCAAATGTATTCAGAAAGGTGATAATATAGTCAATGTAATGATATACTCATATGCATAGGAATTTGTATATTTACATGTAATCTTGATCATGTCGATTATTTAACTAATGTTATGATATGGAGATGTAAATGTTTATCCATTTTATGCAATAGATTTAGAATGATCTACTGATGTTAGTTAATGATGTATGTTTGATTATGTTAAATGATTTGTCAAGTAATGCAACCATGATATCTTGGAGCACAAGTTGTTAGTTCAAATGATGTGTTTAGATATGTTAAACATTACTTTGTTATCTTGTTTTTTTTTTAAATTATCCTATTTTAAATAGCATAGATGTGTTGTTCTCTAAGGTGTTCATGGCAGGGCATTACAGGTTTGTCTGATGTAGAACAAGATCATGTCATCTCATTATTATCATCCTTCACTTGATATGGATCAGAAGGGAGAGATCTTCATCCTATTGCTTTGACTAGTTTGTCATTGGGGTTGGGGTTAGGGAAGAGCTTTTGCATCCAGCTACCCCAGTTCGAATGCAACTCAATTTCTTACCAGGGTAAATCTGAGGCACTTTTCTCTACCCCTATTCTGACATAAGTGCTTATTCCATTTGCTTCCAATCTTTTTTCTGCACAGAGGTATGAGCCTAGCCCATTGCCTATCTCTTCCAAAACTTTAGGGTTCCATAATTCCAAGGGTAGATGTGGTATCTTAATCCATTCTTGGGTTCTTTCTATTTGATGACTAAAAGGATCGAGACCTAGTTTCTATTTGCAAATGTAGAAGCCCCAATCATCTAGATCCAAATTCCATTAATGATTTCTTCCCTTATTTCATGCGTAGGGCAAATTACCGCAAATAATTTATTCCCTAGGGTTTTGAATTGCAGGTCTTCTCCTCATTTCTTCTTCCACCATCAAACCATTTCATCCCAATTCAAGTCTTTCTCATACCATTTGGAAAAGAGGCCATGTTGTTCAAATTTTTCTACCTCTAGCCTTATTTTGGTCGTGCTTATAACCCTTAAAGTCCTATAAGTGTTGCCAAATGGTGTTTTGCCTTTGTTTCTCCAGGTTTTGTTGTGAATCCTAATTCTTGACCACCCAAAGGAATATGATTAGGGTTTCCTTTCCATTCTTTCACCTTTGGATTTCCCCACCTTTGGAGATTGCTGATTTTATAATTGCTCCAATTCTTCCCTTCGCTCCTCCAAAAGTTGTTCTTGTTACTGCTCCAACCCCATCGCCTCTGCTTGCATCTCTTTGTGAACGATTGCCCATGCCATCCATACCTCCTATTATTTTGAAATTTGTTTTCTTTCCTAGGCTCAAGGTTCGTATTCTGCTTCCACGGTTCCTTGTTCACTCGATTTTTTATCTTCTTTGCCAAGATTTTTGTCTCTGTTTCCTACGCCCATCGACCTTGCCTTTGGTTGACTGCCAAGAATCTAGATGAGTCTTCACCGCCATTCCTCTGCTCCTCCTCTCACATCTTCTCTGCTTCTTTTCGCTCCATCACATTATATTAACTTAGGTTAGAATTACCAACTTCCCTTGTCTGTCTACAAAATTATTTTTATTTAACTAAGTGAATAAAATAATTTTAATAAAATAACTATTTTTTTAAAATAAAATAGTAGATAAAATAATAAATGCTACTTTTAAAATAATTATATAATTAAATATCTAGTAAATATTTTTTTAATTTATGTCGATAAGGGCATGGTTCAATGGTTAAGTCGCTCGGTTGTAGTGGCAACCACCAGAGTTCAAACCCCCGCTGGGCCAATGAGCTCGTAGGCTTTATGCCTTTGCTAGGCCAACGAGCTCGTAGGTTTGAAGTGTTCTTGCTAGGGGATGAGGTCCCCCGTATTGTGGCCTCACCGATTCATTGCTCTGGGAAAAAGCATTCATGTGGAGTTGGAGGGCGTGTCGCACCAGCATCGCTGATCACGTTAAAAAGTTTACCAGGCACATTTAAAATATATATATATATATATTTTTTAATTTAATATATATATATAATTCATTTAAGTATATAGATATTAAATAAAATAGCAAGTAAAATTTTAGATATTTTAAATATATTTTATGTACTTCATAAATAAATTAATAAGTTACATATAAATATAGAATATTTATTATACTTTTCAAAAACAATCAAAGTAAAAGAAAAGAAAATATAGAGTAAACTAGCATAGATATCTTAAATACATCTACGAAAAAAAGATTTTAGAGATATCAATCTTGAGGTTATTTAAGATAGATGGGAAAATAAAATAACTCTTTAAGTAAATAAAATAGTTAACTCTTTAAGTAAATAAAATAGCTCCAAATTGATATGTCTTGGCATTTTTTAGATAGTACTAATTTTATTTTTATTAAGATATTCATAGTAGTTTTATTTTTATTTGAAGAGTTTTCTAATTGATAGGTAAATGATGATCATGGGGATCATACCTTTTATATTAAAAAAATTAGAAACAATACATGATTTTGTCCCAACAGTATCATGACCATGCCTTCCCTACATCTTAGAAGGTAACTAATAACAAATTTCCATGTCATTCTATGTTTTATACTAGTAAATAGATACAAGAGGCCCTATACAAAATGCTTTTGTCAAATTAACTAATAATATACTAACTACATTTGAGGTCAAAACATAAAAAGCCCTAATGACAAAAGAAATTTCTATGCTATGAAGGGAGAAACAAAGAGCTACACCTTCAACTTGTCCTTGAAACTATCAAAAACCAAAGGGCTGAGCCATTCCACACCGTCTACCATTACCAATCCCAAAGCACTCTTCAAAAATTCAACTCCTCTCAATGCCTTTCTCCTCCTCTAGGTCTCATCCTATGAATTTGCAATGTGAATATATTGGTGCCACGGTCCAAACACCACCCTGTTCTTAATGAGCATCGTCCCAGCTATGGGAGGCAATCTAGAACCAACAACCACTATCTGGAAAATCTCATCCAAGCCTTCCAAATAGATTTAAAAAAAACCATAAAAGGTGATAGAATCACCCATACCATTGATTCCAAAAATTTATACATAAGTTTGTCGGCCTGAAAGAGTTTAGTTTAAAATATTACAAATATCATTATGGAGCTGCCTACAACTCATAAAACATAACCAAAAATAATGTCTAAAACATAAGATTTTCAATATAATTCTATACCCTAGCAGCTTAATTAAGAAAACCAGTTAAAAATCCTCATCTGTGGAGGAAGGGTCTAGAGGCAGAAACAACATCGATAGCACCATTGTTGTATGTTTGGGAGCTCTATCCGAGCAGTGGCCTCTTATGAAATTAACGACATCGAAGATTTCTCTTGCCTTTTCTGCTAGTCTTGCAGGGAAATGGAATTGAAACTTCTCTATTTTGGGGGTCAGGGAGCCAACATTACCACTACGTAATCCCTCCTTCATCCCCAGATAGATTTGAGGGATTTCCTGTGAATTTCTAAGTTGGTCCATGGTAAACAGTCCACCAACTAGCACTTCGCCCTCTGTTATCTTATACCCATCTAGACCCACATGTCATCTAGTTGTGGAGAAGATGTGCCCTCTCAGGAAGGCCAAAGCGATTGAAACTATATAGTTTGATTCTTGCATGAGATTATAAACATTGGCTAGAAAGATGGACGCCACGTTGGAATACTTCAGGGGGTTCGGAGATTCTTTCAATAGCGGATTGCCTATGATTGTCCTTATTACATACTCTAAATTGGCACATTCTATATCGAACACCATTTGGAACTTGACAAGTGAGTAGTGCCCCTCCATTACCAGCTCCCATTCCAAAGGTGGCAATTTGAAACCGAAATTAGATGGGTATCTTGCCATTGCAACCACCAATCAAACCTAAAAAAAAAGAAAGAAAATCAATAGCGTAGGCCCGCCAAAGGAATTTCTAGCATAAATAATACTCTTTCTATCTCTCCAAATTATCTATTATTGGACATATATCTCAGGGCTCTCCAACTTGGCCCAGACAAATGGAAATTGAATGCAATCCACTATCGCCCCTTAAAATATATGCAATTAGCCCTTTGAAATGACCTTATGAGATAATGTTTACGACTAGGATATAAATTACCATAATTTGCCCTATGTCATGCATCCCCCCAAATGGTCAAAGCCATAATTGCATATGACATTTCATTCAGGATGAGTGGCTTAGCTGGACTCTCTGTATCCCTATGCATACTTCTGCAAACAAAAATTAAAAGGTGACAAGGCTGAAGGCTAATGAAGGATCTACCTTGCGTAGATAGAAGATCACTGCTAATAAATTTTAATAGATGAGATGAGGTAGAAATAATTATATGTGACTGTATCCAATGGAGAGGCAGTAAATGAAAATGAATCTATTCAAAACAAACTTATTAAAAGTGCTCCTTAATAATGGTGAGCTTTATACTTTTTCACCTACCCCATGAAAATCTTCTTACCTTTCCTTCCTAATTTGGTGGACCTGGGAAATTGATTGGTCCTCCTAGTATCCATTAATTTAAATGTTTGGAATCCTTGTGGATCCACATGTAGAGCTGAGTTGGTACATTGTTCTAATGTGGATTGAAGACTTCTTCACTGGCTGACTAGACTGGCTGACTAGTCAATGGCTTTGTTGGCCAGCGCGCATCTACCACCATATTCCCTTCTCTATAGCAATACATAATCTAAAAGGATTCTAGTTTGTCTAATAGGTGTAGAGATTGTTGAATGATATTATTGATTTCCTAATTCTGTGTGCCTAGCCCTGAGTGTGTTGATGATGTTGAGAGAATCTCCTTCGATCCACAAATTGATACACTGATTTTCAACTGCTAACTGTAATCCATGAAGAATTTCCCAAGATTCTGCTTCATTGTTTGTCCCTTCTAGAATTTTAGAAGCTTTAGCTAAGATCAACTTACCTTGATAATCCTGAAGCACGCATCCTATGCCTAATACACCTGGATTACCTCTGCATGCTCCATCAAAGTTTAACTTGATAAAATGGGGGGGCGGTGGCATCCATTTCACTTTGATTTTGTCCACCTTCAGGGAGTTGCCTGGATGCATCCCACTATTTGTTGTGAAGTTTAGGAGCTTCCAATTCTTCAAATCTATAGAATCCCAACTTGTAAATTTCGTTTATTTGCTTGTAGTTTTCCTTAGATCTTTGAAAGTGTTACTTCTGATATTGAGTTTTCTAGATTCTCAATCACCTTCCCAAAGGTTGCTTTGGTTTTTCTAAAAATGTGGAAGTTTCTTTCCCTCCAAATGTGTCATAGAACTAGCGATGGGCTTACCTCCCACAGAAAAGCAAAAGGTGAGTCTGTATACAAAATTAGCTAGCTTTTAAACAACTCTAGGATTGTGCTAAGTAGAGGAGAAGACCAATTGAGGCAATTAAAAAGCCAATGACAACATTCCATATTGAAAGGATAATGAAGTAGAAGATGATCAATGTTTTCTTCATGTTCTCCACAAAAAACACACTTGAAGTTGGTGCATATGCTAAGTTTGTCTAGTCTATCACCTGTTAGAATTCTCTTATGAAGGGCCAACCATGTGAAAGATCTCGCTTTAGGGAGAATAGCATCATTCCAATAGAGATTATGGGGCCAGTCTACTTTTGTAGATTGTGTGAGGCATTTGTATCCCTTTTTCTATTGAGTAAACTCTTGAATTATCCATTGCCCATACAATTGCATCCTCCTGATGAGATAAGAATAGATTTTGTGCTCCCAATATGTCATGCAATATTTTCTTTTGGGTTGAGGGGAAGTTACAATTCTCAAAGCTTCTCCAACGAGTCTTTCTTGTTATAGTCCTTTGGTCAAATTGGAAATACGCTTGTACATTCTCTCCCCAATGTTGTTTTAAGTAAGTTTTTGCTTCTCTTAGGTCTTTCCTTAAGCAAATTTTGGGCCACCCATTCCATGAATCTTCCCAAAATTTAGCTTTGGCACCATTGTGAATTACCCAAGTGAGGTAAGGAAAAATTACCTTCCTTCCATGTACCATAAAATTCCATATGCTTGATCCTTTTGGGGGATTTTCTACCGTAAGGATCCTCTCCCTATCCATTCTATCTAAATATTTTGATTGCATCAATTTGGCCCACCTTTCTTGAGGTTTTTTACAGTTCTTGTTCCAAACTAACTTAGTGCCCAAGGCCTAGTTTTGAAGATTCAAATTGAGTATTAAATTTGCTCCTCCTGTGTGTTTTGGTTTGCAAATCTTTTCCCATGCTAAGAGGTGCATTTTATTTTTATCTGCATTTCCTTGCCATAGGAATTTTCTAAATATTTTTTCCATTTCTGAAAGAATACCTTTTGGAATTTTCAAAATGGAAAGAAAATAAATTGGGATGGCTACTGGTACCACTTTTTCCATTGTCAGCGTCCTTGCCAATGTCAGCCATCTACCTTTCCAAGAACTTATTTTATTTGGTATGCTAATCAGGATCTCTTTCCAAAGTTATTTCTTGCATCTTCAATTGAATATTGGTATTCCTAAATATTTATTTGGCAAGGACAAGATATTATAAAATTCAATATATTAGCAATTCATTTATGTTTTTTTGGGGTAGAATGGAAGAGAAAAACTTAGGATTTCCCTAAATTTATTACCTAGCTTGAAACCTTGCAATATCTATCAATTGTGGATTTGATTGCTTTTGCTTCTAAAATTGTCCAACTTGACCAAAGAGAATTGTATCATCTACGAAGAGTGCATGGGTGAAAGAGTCATCTATATTATTCAAACGTACATGACCCTCCAAATGTGTCTATGATTTTCTCCCTTGATAGTCCATGAAAAAACCTCTAACATTAGTATGAAAAGATATGGAGAGAGTGAATCCCCTTGCCGTTGGCCCCAAGAAGATTTGAATTATCCTATTTCCTTTCCATTTATTAGTATTGTGAACTTTGTTCCTAAAATGCATGTTGATATCCACTTCGTCCATTGGCTAGAAAAACCAAACTGCGTTAGAATGTTTCTTAAGAACCCCCAATTTACTCTATCATATGCTTTAGCCATGTCCAATTTGACCACCATCGCTAGAATATTATTCTCTCCTACCGAATGTAGAAATCTATGGGTGACAATCGCCCCCTCCATTGTCTCTTTACCCAGGACAAAAAACCCCTATTCTTCTGAAAACAATAGAGGGAAGATTGAAGCTAGCCTTACAGTGACTGCCTTGGTGATGATCTTGTAAATAATGTTACATTGGCAGATTGGCTTGAATTCTTCGAAGGAGGATGGCGATTTAACTTTGGGTATTATCATGACTAGTCTTTTTAAACTTTTTGAGGATGTTTTTTAATTTCCTAGATTCTTCAACTGCTAGGTATACATCTCTACCTACTATGTCCCAACACTTTTGAAAAAAGTTACCCATGAATCCATTCAGTCCAAGAGATTTATCCATAGGCATTGCTAATAATGTATTTTGGACTTCTTCCATCGTAAATTCCTTCATCAACATCTCATTGTGCTTCTTGGTAACAAGTTTGGGGATATTCATCTGAAGAAGAACAAGTCCCATCCTACTCAAGTAGATTTTTGAAAAAATTTACTACCTCTTGGTGTATTTCATTGATATTGCTATTCATCTCTCCATCATTTTTGTGTGATGTATCTAGCATTTGAGGCTCACTTGATTTTCGTAGACAAATAGAAAAAGGTCATGTTTTTATCTCCCTCCTTCAACCAAGTTTCTCTATATTTTTTATGTCAAAAAACTTCCTCTCTACCTAAGGTTTCCTCTAGTTCTTTCCTTAAGTTCTCCTGATTATATCCTTCCTTATCCATCCCCAATTGAATAATCTGAGAAGATATGTTGTGAAGTTCCTCTTTTATTTTTCTTTTTTATTTGAAGATGTTCTTGAATTGTGAGCAGTTCCATTAGGTAATTTTTATCCTCACATGATTCAATTTGTATGCTGGTTGGAACATCCTTGATCCCTGTATGAAGGGGTCGAGTGCCACCAGTTACGTATCTGAGAGAGGAAGTTGTCATCTCTGAACCAAATGTCCTAGAATTTGAAATATTTTTGAATAGGATTGGTCTCAACTCCTATCTTGACGCTTACTAGATAGTGGTCTAATCCACTCCATGGAAGAATATTTTCCATACATTCCCAATTGTCTTGAAAGCATTGCCTAGTCACTAGAAATCTATCTAGTCTTTTTTCTATTTTGAGGAAACCTTTCCTTCTATTAGTACATGTGAACTTCCCATGTTTTGGCACACAGTCTATCAAATTATTATTCTCAATGAAATCCTAAAAATTAGTTTAATCCTTGGAGGGATGTAAGATTCCTCTTGACTTCTCATCGTCTGCCATCAAAACATACTACATTTTTTAACAACCTTAAGAGATTACCAAAATGTTTCCACAAATTGAATTTATGGGCTAAGTGCATGGAGTTGTGGAACCAAAAAGTCACCACATGACTTTTTGGTCCCATGCAGGCTATAACGTGAGCACATTATAATGTGCTCATGTTATAACCTGCATAAAGTAAAAACACATATCATTTCACTCATACCTACAACCAAAACTATAGTTGAAGGAAAAACTAGTCAAATAGCATGAGCACGTTGAAGGAAGGACAAATCAAGCAAGTGCTAAGAGTGATCGATGTTTTCACGATGCCACCTCAGCAAACCCGCTCCCGAAGACGTTGTGAAGCAAATCTAGAGGGTCTAGCAGCCGAAGAAGGTAGGGTTTGACTAATTTTTGTGAGTTTGAAAAGAATTTTTAACTTTTTCAATGTTTGATTAGTTTTTTATATTGAATTTACAGTTGATGAGGCAGGACAAAACACAAATCTAGCTGAGGAGGGTCAAAACAACCTGAAAAACCCTCAAAACCCCCCACCTTCACGTCCTCACCATGAAAGAGATACACAGGAAAACTATTTAGGGCAAATAGAAGAAAATAAAAAACATCTTCAAACACTAATTGAAATGTTAAATAATCCAAGTACAAGCACCGATCATAGGAGAGCACTTGCGAAGTCATTAGAGATGATTATTTCTCACACCGAATCAGTGATAAACCAAATCACCGAATTTCACGACTATAGGGAGAGGTGTCGGTAATACTATGTCGACAAATTATCTTATGAACAAGTGAAGGACCTAAAAATTACAAAATCTACATTATGTTCACACTTTATCAATCCTAAAACTGGCCAAAGATTAGAAGAGACTTGCAAACACTTCCCTATTCATTGGTGTAGGAATGAAAATATATCCCAAAACTTTTGGGATAGATGATACATGGTGTTTGACAAGCATCCATGCAACAACAATGAGGTGCCACAATATTTCTTGAGGAAACTCCATTGTGAGTTCATCCTCAAGAAGATTCCTAATTATTTTGATATTCGAGAGTTCCAAGGCAGAGGTGGTGGCTCTGCCCAAGATAGAGAGGGGGCACAGTGAGACCAAAACCATGTACCTAGACCCTTATTGAGGCCAAAACATGTGTCACTCCCTTCAACTTTGAAGGAGAGTGTTGAGGTGGAGACACTACATTCATTGAGTGCTCTCACGTAGTCTCTAGCATAGCACGATGATGATCTCACCCAGGTCGATGAGGGTGAGAGCAGCATGCATCATTTGTCCCCACATCTATGCAGTTGATGTGAGAACCTATGCGATCATGGGATGCAACCATCCACTGATGGACACATCCACATTGGATGATCTTGTTCTCACAAAAGATGTCTTATAGCATACATTTGGTATTGACTCCCAAGTAATTTTTTACAAGTTTCATCTTGATTTAATATATTCTTATTTGAAATTTGTAATTAATTTTATATGACTATGGGTATGTGCAGGATCATGATGGGCCAAACTATACCTCTAAGTGGCAATAAAAATACTAAAAATCAGACTTAATCAAGTTCATGTGAAATTTTGAATGGATTATCTACACAATTTGAAAAAGATGTAAGAACAAAATTTGTAGAGAATTGAATCTAGTTTATGAGCTACTATTATTTTTTTAAATTAAATTTACTTAGTGAAAAATGAATATTTCAATGAACAGCTATTAAATTTTTCAGAAAAAAATAAAAAGTGTCATTCTAGCCAACCTAACTATGAGCAAAAAAAATATTTTTTTTTTATCTTTCAAAATAAGTAGAGGACTCATGCCCAGATGTGACGCATATTATTTTGAAATTTTTTTTCAATAAAATAATTAGTTATGATTTTTTTACTGTGACTTTTTTTTTAAACTGAAAAGTAATTTTCCAGCCAACCTAACTCGATAAAAAAAATTGGAATTCAATTTTTTTTTAACCTATAGCTAGAAAAGCATAGAGTGTGACGCAGCTTTCAGATCTCAAAAAGGTGAAACAATTTGAAAGTTATGGATTTTTTTCAATTAGTGTGTCTATCAAGACTTCAGACACACACTATATAGAAATTTATTAATAATTATTTAATAAAATGATAACCAAACAAATCTTATATTTTTAGAAAGCTGATAATTTATTTAATAAACCCTTTTCGTTTTATCAATTTTGCATAAAAAAAGTCGTCAACATGAAGGTGAAGCTCAAAGAAGAGAGTGAAACCTAAAAAAATGTTAGAATTTAGGGAAAGTCAACAACAAAAATGGATATCCATTTTGCTTCGGTAAATGGCAAACAGATATCCATTTTGCTTTGGCAAATGGAAAACAGATATCCATTTTGGACAGCTAGAAATAGATATCAATTTCTAGCTGTCTAAAACCTTGTGGTATGTGTTTATGCTTCATTCCTCATGGTCCTTATAGTGTATTCACTTGTATACTAGAACTGTCAAGTGTATACTTCACAACTTACGTGTATTCATGTGTATACTTCATGACTTACGTATATTCATGTGTATACTTCGTAACTTACGTGTATCCATGTGCATACTTCATGTATATTACATGTATTTATGTGTATGGTTCATGCCTTACGTACATTCATGTATATTCTTCATGTCTTACGTGTATTGAACTCTATCATGCTACTTACCTCCTCCCTATCATGAATCCCATGCACTCCTTATCTCTCTCTTTCCATGATAGGTTCTTTGACATAGTGATGCTAGAGTTAGATCTTCAAGCCATCCACATTCCACTATGTCATTATTACATTTACTATTAGCTTATCTTATACACTTGCCTTTCCTCATTCTCTTGAAACCCAAGATTACACATTGACTAGTCCATTGAATGATTCATGCAAAGCTCTATGCTACTCCCTTGTCTTTTCACATTATCTGGACTATATCCTACATCTCACATACTTACACTATACACTTCTCCTATACACTTCCACTTTTCCATATGTACATGGTGCACTTCTATTTTATAGTTGAAAGAAATTTTCTTACCATCTTGGTATATAAGATTAGGATGGCATTATGAAATTCACTTGAATATGTTGTGACTCCTTGTGCCTCTATACCTTATTTTCCTACAAGGTATTCTCCATATTATCCTTGTACATCATTTCACTTATCACTTATAATCACATTATCTCTTGTTACTTTTTGATCTTTGATATTCTATCAACTTTATTTGAAACTTCACCTTTTTCTCTTCAATCCCATTTACCACTCTATCATCACACTGACCATTACACTTTTTGGGGCATAGTCTTACTTGTTCGGATCCTATTTTTATATTAGTTTATTTTCATTATCTTTTTCACTCTATCATCTCTTTGGGACATTTCTCTATTTTTCCCCTTGGGGAATCTACATTGACATTACAACCATCTTATTACTCCACAGCTACGTGTACAATGTAAACAACTCACAAAAGACTCACAAAAGAAAGGGATGGTATAATCACTCCAAACTCCAAACAACCACAATGATGTTGCACATGCAACTTTGGTAACACTCTTCCCACATCATCACAATAAGCTCTTAGAACCCTAATTTATTATTGCATATCATCTAATCCATTAGGGAATTCCTCCCTCCTTAACAATGAAGATGTTGAACTAGCTCCTTCCACCATCATTGCGTGCACTTTTGGACCAGCTACCTAGTTATTTACAAATTGGTCTAGTAGGAAAATTTTTAGGAGCCACAAGCATGCTTCCACATTGGGAAACAAGAGCACTAAATCCATAACTAAATTCTCCCAAATATCTACTTTTGAGTGTCTACTATACCTTAGAGCCAGCTCACCCAACACATATTTGACAAACCCTAACATGATCAAATCCTTGCAAGCAAAAATACATTATAATTTCAATGATCAAAAATACCTCCTTGTGACATGACATCTAATTTGTTACAAACCAATGACATATCTTCCATGCTTAATAGTTGCCTTTGTAGCATATCAACCTTCTAGCAACACCAACTCTCTTACAAAGACACATTACACAAATACTAAATGATACCTTAACCATATTTTAATGCTTCATACTTTAGCTACCAATAAACATCTTAGAATAATGAATCTATAAAAATCTAATGAAACCAAAGAGCTCTAAGTGCCACTCAAGCCATACACACTACTTCACATGTTTGACAAGTTACCACCCTTCTACTAATTATAACCTTATTATTTATATTCCATAAAATAATTTGTGTTTGAGATAATTCTATGACTTAAGCTAATGAAATTACATCTACTTACCTTGGAAAATGATGCTCCATACATGCCTTAAGATGTAAATATACCCATTCACCACCCTACACTTAACATAAAGACCCAATGTACTACACACCAATCCCTCTCATACACTCACCACTTAGAATTGCATGATGTATATATCAAAACAATGGTATCCTAATAAGAAAACCCTACATTTACTAGGGTTTTTAAAAAGAATTTAGAATCTAAATTTGGCCAAATCTTTGAATAGTGACTATAAGTTGTCCTTATCATGTCTTGTTGCACTCCCTCATTCACCAAGAATTTAGACATAATTTTGAATTTCCTTTATAGTTTAAAATCTTAACTCAAGATTAATGCCTCCTCAACCTATAGATTAAGCTTCCAACTCAAACTCTTTCCCTTAAGCATTGTATTAATTACAATCATAGAATCCCCTTCTACTAAAAAATAGTTTACCTTCAACATCTTGGCTACTCCTAGCCTTGTTAATGTTAACTTCCCATATAGTTTCATTCTTTGAGAGGAAAACAAAATGGATATTTGTTTTGTAGAAGTGATATCTATTGTTGGATATCCGTTGCCCAAAGAATTGGGCTTTAAGTAACAGATATTTGTTTTCAGAAATGAATATCTATTTTGAAAATAGATATCCATTATGTAAATGCCAAAAAAAGTCAAAAGGAATGTTGTTGGGCTCGACAATCGTGCCCACAAACCTTTGTTGTCAAAAAACCCGTGATTTCTACCTGTTACAGTTAAAAGAACATTTTTATGCACTTTTGGAGACACAATTTGCGTGTTACAATCATAAGGGTGATATTGTTGTTCCCCTAATGGGGAGCAATAGTTGCCATAAAGCAAAAAGGAGGAAAGTTACATTGGAGGAAATTGAAACAATTAGGGAAAAGGATAGAGCAAGGAAGAGGATTGGAAGACCGGGTTTGGCGGATGCTCATCAAGGTGAAGCTTCTTCTTTACCATCTAATGACATGCAAATTGAAGATATTAATTTTGATTATAATGAAATGTTAGATAAGAATGAAATTGACCATGATATTGCAAATGAAAATGTTGCAAAATGTTATGAAACACCATTGATAAGAGCAATACCACGGATAAAGAAGAAGGAGAAAAACAAAGACGTGTGCTTGAAGAAAGTGGATATGAACCTCATGATGTTGAATTTGCACTCCATACCCATTTGTTGATAAAATTGATGAGGTTGATAACATGGATGAATTAATGAAAATCAATGTATCTCCAAATTACATAAGACGAGAGGATGTTTGTCAAGAAGAGAATAAGCATGATGAAATTGGAAAACATCCAAGAACCCTAAAATGGTTACTCGAAATTGATGAGAAGATAATGGAAAAACTTGAAGGCAAGAGGTCATCACAAACGGTTCGGTTCTGGGCTTCAAAACTCTTCAATGAATACTTTGAGAATAAAAAATTAACCAAACAATGCCAACATTTTGTGCAATTATTAAAGATGTACAAAATGAGACCTTTACCAAAGAAATTAAAGAATCGGTTAAACAAAGTGTCCAATCAGAATAAAATTATTTTTAGAATCCTTTTCAATGTACTCAATTCTATTGGAAAGACTAGCAAGGAGAAAGATAAAAGAGTTGCTCGTAGAGTAATAACAACCTCAATAGTAAGCAAAGAATTAAGAAAGGCTCGATTAATGAGGCAAACTTGTGTTGACTTAAGATTGAATCGTGAAACATTGTCAAAAGCACTAGCATTAAGATCAAGACTAGATAGCCCTCTTGGAAATGATACTTGGGCTTTCAGTGGTAGGCTTCCATGAGTTGACAAGAAGCTAATCAATAGCACAAAGGAAGAAATCGAACAATTTTGGCACACTAACTCTAGGGTATCACTGAATGCAAAAGATGTTTTAAGGTTAAGAACTGGTGATAAAGACCGCACACCACATCCTAAACATTACTTGGAATGTAGCCAAACAACATTGTACAAAAAATATTGTGAAACACACCTAGGTATGACAATCTCACAAAGAGCATTTGAATCTCTTAAGCCATTTTATTGTGTTCTTCTTAAAGTTCGTAATACCATGTAGAGTTTTCTATGTACCATGAATTATTATGCAATATTCATTCTACTTTGCACACTAAAGAAATGTTACAGGAGTTTGGTGCAATTCATGATCTACCAAATTCATCTAGGGACTTATTGAATTTATTTCTATGTATTAGAGATTATGGTTACATTTTCTACAATAATGATTGCTTAAATGAAAAGTGTTTACAATGTGGTGGGTTATCAAAGTTTGTATCATGTTTTCATGAGGGCAGTGAGCATGATTTTGAAAAGAGAATGGTTGAGAAAAAGAGATATGAGATAGTGAAATACAATTTGAAAAGTGGAGGTGAATGTTCTAGATGTGAGTTGATTGTAAGAGAGGTTGATGCAGCCAACAACATACACTCAATAGGATTGTGCCATTAATCATGTGAGAGCCAAAGATTGAAAGATGGAACATAAAAAAACTTCTATTCATCAACTCTGCTACTACAATGAGAGAAAACTCTCTTATATCCAAGAAAACAAAAACAAAACAAAAAATTACCTTTTTTGGCAGATTTCGACAATTTTCAGAATTTGCCACTTTAGGTAATTTTACAATCATATCTTGTGAATCCAGTTTTTTCCCAAAAGCTTCCTAAAACTAAGGTAGGACGAAATGCCAACTAATATTCTAAAATCAAAACATGAGTTTCGATTTATTACAAAAGCAACTTTTAAAAAATCTAGAAAAAAACACTAATTTGCCATTTTGAGGGCCAAGATGAAAGTTTCAAGCCCCAAAAAAGTGCCAAGATGAGGTCTAACTGACTAGGATGGGTTGGGAAACCACTAGCCACCTCATAACGCATCCACCTATAAAATTTCGTAGAAAACCCACATCCGAATCAAAAGTTATGGCCTCCAGAAGTCCCTGCATCAAAGGTAAGTATTGCTGATTTTATTGATGGTTTTAAAAAAATATTTTCTACAAGTATGTCAGACACAACCACAGGTCTCGATGGTTAGATCAATAGTTCAGGATGTGTAAATACTTTTTCCCGATTGGAACTATTGTCTCTATAGTTGATTTTTCAGAAAACTACACATTGCAACCCCAAAATGAAGTTCAGTCCCAAAACTACAATTCTATTCAGATTGCTATTTTTGTTCACATCACATACAGACATGCCCCTAAGAGTACAAAAGAGAATAGGAAGATTGTCAAAGAATACCATTTTTACATGAGTGATGATTGATCTCATTCATCAGAGTATGTGAAATATTGTTTTCAACAATTTTATGGGTTCTTGCAAGAAAAAGATATTAGAATGGATCAACATCTCATTTGGTTAGATAATTGCACTGGTCAATTCAAGAATGCTCGTATGTTCTATTGGTTGAGCAGAATGCATGTAGAGAAGGGTATACCTTTATATTTGGAATTTTTTGAAGATGGGCATGGAAAAGGTGAACATGATGGAGTGGGTGCATGCATGAAGAAATCTCTTTTTAAAGAACAACTAAAGATTAGAGGTGGTGCTACATTCAATGAAGCAGATTCTATTGTTAAGTGGTGTAACTATGCATTGTCACAAGGAGTGGCTCTTGATTCAGAAGTGCACAGGTTCTTTTGGTTGGTTGATGATGGGATAGCGAGAGAGAAATTGGATTGCCAGAGAATCTGTGAATCATCAAATATGCATTCATTTTGAAGCTCAGATGCAAGTGCATGGACTATTTGGACACGAGAATTAGCTTGTTTTTGTCAGAGTTGTATTAAATGTGATTGGGATAATTGTGAGTCAAGTGAATGGGTAGATGCATGGATTCCACGATATTTAATCCCTTTATTTGAAGGTCAATCATCTTCCATCAATAACATGGAGAGCTGATTTAACTATGAATATCTTTCAGACCTTGTACAACCAGGTCATGTTTATGCAGTTGTTGTACTGCATGGAAATGAAGAGAGGTCAGACTATTAGTTGGCATGATGTGTATAGGGAAAACAAAACCTAACACAACCTACGACAGATGATGATGGGTTCACATATCCTAGAGGATCAGTTGTTATTGATGGGACTTCATTACGCACATAAATAATTAGAAAGAATGGCATCCCTACCTTTGAAGACTTTGAGAAGCATAAAACCATATTGATGTATTCACACCTAGTTGTAGAAACAAATGTTAAGTTAATAAAGCATCATGCAAAACCAAAATCAAAACAACTATGGACAATTAGTAATGCTGATCATGAAGCAATATTGGATACTCTAAAGGTAAGAGATGACCCCTCAGGTACACTTGACTAGCATTTAAACTTCCAAATGGACAGGTATGACAATTTTTATCTTAACTTGTTCTTGTTTTTTCTATTTTTTAGAATTGTTTTATTAAAAATCTTATTTCTTTAACTATAATGCATGCTTTTGACTATACAGGACTGCAAATGAGGTTATTTTGTATGGCATCGTAGATTATTTTGCATGGCATCGTAAATTATTTTGTATGTCATCATAGGTTATTTTGACTATACTCAAGGTACGATTTTTAGTGTTCATTTGTATTTCTTAATATTTTGCATTCTATCTTTTTCAACATAAGTTAATTTCTAAATTCATTTTGTGCATATCCTGCAATCAAGGCATTCCATGAGATGACATGTATTTGATGTGTTCTACCGAACAGTTCATGTACCTTGTCTATGCTTTCACATTTTACATACATGTGTCACAAGGTAATTGCAACTACAACATCTAACAAAATTATCATATCCTTCATGCTTTCATGGATGTCCATACCTTGTTCCAAAGATCCCATTTTGGCACATGCAAGGAGGATGCTAGCAAAGGTTGTGGAATTTGGCTTTACACCTACTAATTGCATTTTCTTAAAAGTGTCTAATGCCTTTTTCAACAAATCCATTTTTTTCATATCGTGCAATCATGGCATTCCATTAGACCACATTTCTTTGAGGTATTCCACCAAACAGTTCATGTGCCTTGCCTATGCTTCCTTACTTTGCATTCATGTCTCCTAGGGTAGTTGTAACTACAACATCTAACAAATTTCCCATATCCTTTATGCTTTGATGGTTGACCTCATCAGTGCCCCTTAGATGGTCTTCACACTTCCTAAGACAACACCTAGTTTCTCCTTTCCATGGTCATCCTTCATAATATAATGGCAATCATTTATTTTATGATTGTCCTAAGGCATGACAATGCTCCATAATCAACAACAATTATTTATATTTGAAAGCCTCCTTGAAACCTTATGTTTCCTTCTTCTAGATGGTGGTTCACTTCATTGCTAGGTCATTCTCTTGATGAACCTTGGAGGTGACATCATTGATAGTAATCCTTTTGGCACATGGACTACCTTCCACAACACTGCCTTCATACCCTCATGACTATCATAGGGCAGAGTATGACTATTTTTTTTAAATTAGGACAACACTTTATGACTATCTTAAGGTTTATAACTGTTTAGGACAACCTAGGTATAACAGTCCCCTATGCCTCAGTAAAGATAGCTTCCATAATTTAACTATAACATTCAATAAAGGAGGGTTGAGATTGTACACAAAGTCTTAGCAAATAGTTCATGTGCCTTGTCTATGTTTCCACACTTTTCTTTACACCCACCAATTGCATTTTCTTGAAATTTTGTAAAGCAATAAATCCATTTTATGCATAGCTTGCAATCATTGCATTCCATCAAACAACTATGCATATGGACCACATTTCTTTGAGGCATCATGTCATGTAGTTCACTACCCTTGTCTATGCTTCCACATTTTGCATACATTTCTCCCAAGGTAGTTGCAACTACAACATCTAATAAAATTACCATATCCTTTATGCTTTTATTGATGTCCATACACTATTCCAAATATCACATTTTAGCATAGGATGGGATGATGTTGGAAAAGGTTGTGGAATTTGGATTTACACCCACCAATTGCATTTTCTTGAAATTTTATACAACCTTAAATCAAGAAATCATTTTTTTGCATATCTTGCAATCATTACATTTCATCAAACATCTCCTGCAATCATTAAGTTTCCATCAAACAATAATTATATTCATATTGACTATTATAATAGTCATATTCACCAGAATGACCATGTTTATATGGACTAGTATAACAGACCTATAATAGTCCTATAACTAATTTTATTAAAATTTACCAAAATCCCGCTTTATGTTTTAATGGATGTCCATGTATCTTGTTCTGAAGATCCCATTTTGGAACAAGAACAAAGGATGCTGGAAAAGGTTGTGGAATTTTGCTTTACACCCACCAATTGCATTTTCTTGAAATCCATTTTGTGCATATCTGGTAATCATTACATTCTATCAAACAACATCTCTTGCAATCATTAAGTTTCCATCAAACAATAACTATGTTCATATGGAGTAGTATAACAGTCCTATTCACCACCTAGACCATGTTTATATGGACTAGTATAACAGTCTTAAAACTAATTTTCTTAAAAATTTCTAAAGCAACAAATCTATTTTGTGCATATCTGCCAATCACTGCATTCCATCAGACAACATCTCTTTGAGTTGTCTTGTAAGGGGACATTGTCAACATTCACAATTTAAAGGAGAAGTAGACAATCCATGCAAAGGAGAAGAATGAGGGTATATACAAGATGATACAAAGGGAGTTATAAATGTAGGTGTTTTAAGTTTTTTTTGCTTGACAGATTTTGATATACAAATGCAGGTCTTTTGGAGAATAGAGTAATTGTACATTCAAGGGACTGAGAATTTAGCTTTCATTTTGGAGACATTTGATATAATTCGTAAGGTGACATATAAGACATCTTTCATCAAACTTCTTATAAAAAAATTAAGTTACTTGTACTTGATGGTCTTTACTTTTCTTAACAATTTTTTAACTTATAAATGCAACTGTTTTCGACTATAAAGCTATTGTATCCAAGGGATTGAGATCAGTGGTTAAAGCATTTAGATTCCATCATGGAGACATTTTTTATATTTTATATTTGTATATTTGTATATTTTGTATATCTTATGAGGAGATTATGACCATATATAATATTTTTTCCATCTTACATATCCTCCTAGTGTTTCTTCACATCTGGTGCTAATAATTGATAACCATTTCATGTGATTTTAGTAGTACACTCTTAAAGGTGTGTTTTTTCATTATGTTTAATGCTAAATTTGATGGTTATATATGTAGTGATTTAATGTCATGAATATTTTAACAATAAACTAGTATATCTCTTCAAATCAGTCCCAAAAATCTTTTAAAAACAATCCCAAAAAACTCTTAAAAATAGTCCCAAAAACCTCTTAAAAATAGTCGCAAAACCTCTTCAAAACAGTCCCAAAAACCTCTTAAAAATAGTTCCAAAACTTCTTCAAAATAGTCCCAAAAAATATCTTTAAAATAGTGTCAAAACCTCTTAAAATCACATGTCTCCCCCTATGAAAGCTAGGGTCTTTGTCAGTACATTGTTCCCTAATAGCAAAGTCACTTAAGATCCTAAGAGCAAAAACCTTGCCAGGTGCCATATTTTTTGTTTTACTTGTCGTGGGGCCGAACAAACTACACCAACGCATCAAGATGGGCGGGTAAATGCAAGGGGAGGTCTTGTTTCATGCACCAAGCATCTTAGTCATTTTGGGCAACACGCTACCGACAAAGTCCCTTAAGATCCCTAAGACCAAAAAAATGCCAAACTTTGACAGAGCAATTCTCTGAATTAGTGGAAGATGGGAATGTTTTGTTTGGACCTACAAGTGCACATTGGGTCTGTCCACAATAGCCTCTCTCAGTTTTGGTCAACTCTAGTCTGTTTGACCGTGTCGAAATCAAATGCATTCTTGCAAAATGCTTCAATTTGATGCAGTGGAAAGGTGCTAGGAGTTGTATTTTGCATTCCATAGCTTGTGGGGCTAAACAAACTATGCCAACACATCGGGGTGGGTGGTTAAATTCCAGGGGAGGTCTCGTTTCATGTGTCAAGCATCCCAGTCATTCCGGGCAACAAGCTACTGACAAAGTCCCTTAAGATCCCTAAAACCAAAAAGTTGCCAAACTTTGACAAAACAATTCTTAGAATTCATGGAAATTGGGAACGTTTTGCTTAGACCTACAGGTGCATGTGGGGTCCATCCATAATAAACTCTCTTGATTTTGGTAAACTCAAATCCATTTGACCGTGCCGAAATCAAATGCATTCTTGCAAAATGGTTCGTTTTCATGTAGCACAACCTTGTCAGGTGCCATATTTTTTGTTACTCATCATGGGGCCGAACGGACTGCACCAATGCATCAAGGTAGGTAGGTAAATACTAGGGGAGGTCTCATTTTATTGGCAAAGCGTCCCAGTCATTCAGGGCAATAGGCTAACGACAAAGTCCCTTAAGATCCCTAAGACCAAAAAACTGCCAAACTTTGATGGAGCAGTTCTCAGAATTCATGGTAGATAATGTTCCGTTTGGACCTACAGGTGCACATGGGGTCTAGTCACAATAACCTCTCTTATTTTTGGTCAAGTCCAATCTGTATGATCGTGCTGAAATTAAATGCATTCTTGCAAAACGGTTCAGTTTCATGTAGCACAACCTTTGCCAGGTGCCATATTTTTTGTTCTACTCATCATGGGGCTGAACGGACTGCACCAATGCATCAGGGTGGGTGGGTAAATGCCAAGGGAGGTCTCATTTCATGCCCCAAGCATCCCAGTCATCCCGCGCAACAGGATATCGGCAAGCTCCCTTAAGATCCCTAAGACCAAAAAGCTGCCAAACTTTGATAGAGCAGTTCTCAGAATTCGTGGAAGCTAGGAACATTTTGTTTGGACCTATAGGTGCATGTCAAGTCTATCAACAATAACCTCTCTCGGTTTTGGTCAACTCAAGTATGTTTGACCATGGCAAAATTAAATACATTCTTGCAAAATGCTTTAATTTCATGCAATGGAAAGGTGCTAGGAGTGACATTTTGCATGCCATAGCTCATGGAGCTGAACAGGCTACGCCAACACATTGGGATGGGTGGGTAAATGCCAAGGGACGTTTTATTTCATATTCCAAGGGTCCCAGTCATTTCGGGTTGTAAGCTATCGACAAATTCACTTTGCCGGTAGCTTACAACCTGGAACAATTGGGATGCTTTGCACACAAAATGAGACCTCCCCTAACATTTACCCACCCACCCTGACATGTTGGCACAATCGGTTCAACCCCACAACCTATGGAATGTAAAATTTTAGTCCTATCAACTTTTGACTTTGTTGGTAGCTTACAGTCTGAAACGATTGGGACTCTTGGCACATGAAACGAGGCCTCCCCTAGCATTTATCCACCTACCCTGATGTGTTAGTGCAGTCAGTTCAACCCCACAACCTGTGGAATGCAAAATTTTAGTCCTAGCAACTTTTGACTTTGTCGGTAGCTTACAACCTGGAATGACTGGGACGCTTGGCACATGAAACGAGACCTCCTCTAGCATTTACCCACCCACCTCGATGTGTTGGCGTAGTCGGTTCAGCCCCACGACCTATGGAATGCAAAATTTTAGTCCTAGCAACTTTTGACTTTGTCTGTAGCTTACATCCTGGAATGACTAGGACACTTGGCACACAAAAAAAGACCTCCCCTAGCATTTACCTACCCACAACGACATGTTGGAGTAGTTAGTTTGACCCCAGGACCTATGGAATGCAAAATTTTAGTCCTAGCAACTTTTGACTTTGTTAGTAGCTTACAGCCTAGAATGAATGGGATGCTTGGCGCACGAAACAAGACCTCCCATGGCATTTACCTACCCACTTTGATGCGTTGGCATAGTCCATTCGGCCCCACGAGCTATGGAATGCAAAATGTCACTCCTAGCACCTTTCCACTGCATGAAACTAAAGAATTTTGCAAGAATGTGTTTGATTTTAGCATGATCAAACAGACTAGAGTTGACCAAAACCGAGAGAGGTTATTGTGGATGGACCCCACATGCACCTATAGGTCCAAATGGAACATTCTCAGCTACCATGAATTTTGAGAACTGCTCTGTCAAAGTTTGGTAGTTTTTTGATCTTAGGGATCTTAAAGGACTTTGCTAGTAGCCTGTTGTCTAGAATGACTAGGATGCTTGGCACATGAAAGGAGACCTCCCCTACGATTTACTCATCCACCCTGATGCATTGGCGTAGTCCGTTCAGCCCCATGCCAATCAGAACAAAAAATATGGCACCTAATAAGGTTGTGCTACATGAAACTGAACCATTTTGCAAGAATGCATTTGATTTTGGCACAGTCAAATAGATTTGAGTTGACCAAAACTGAGAGAGGTTATTGTGGATAGACCCCATGTGCACCTGCAAGTCCAAGTAGAATGTTCCCATCTACCATGAATTTTGGGAACTGCTCTGTCAAAGTTTGGCAATTTTTTAGTCTTAGGGATCTTAAGGGACTTTGTCAGTAGCTTGTTGCTCGGAATGATTGGGACGCTTGGTGCATGAAACAAGACCTCCCCTAGCATTTACCTACCCAGCCCGATGCATTGGCGTAATCTGTTTGCCCCCACAAGCTATGGAATGCAAAATGTCACTCCTAGCACCTTTCCACCACATCAAACTGAAGCATTTTGCAAGAATGCATTTGATTTTAGCACAGTTAAACTGATTTAAATTGACCAAAACTAAGAGAGTTTATTGTGGAAAGACCCCATATGCACCTGTAGGTCCAAGAGGAATGTTCCCAGCTACCACAAATTCTGAGAACTACTTCGTCAAAGTTTAGCAGTTTTTTGGCCTTAGGGATCTTAAGGGACTTTGTCGGTAGCTTGTTGCTCGAAATGACTGGGATGCTTGGCACACAAAATGAGACCTCCCCTGGCATTTACCTGCCCACCCCGACACGTTGGCATAGTTCGTTTAGCCCCACGAGCTATGGAATGCAAAATGTCACTCCTAGCACCTTTCCACTACATCAAACTGAAGCATTTTGCAAGAATGCATTTGATTTTGGCACGGTCAAACAGAATGGAGTTGACCAAAACTAAGAGAGGTTATTGTGGATAGACCCCATGTGCACCTATAGGTCCAAACTAAAGATTCCTACATACCACGAATTCAGAGAACTACTCCGTCAAATTTTGGCAGTTTTTTAATCTTGGGGATCTTAAGGGACTTTGTCGGTAGCCTATTGCCCAAAACGACTGGGACCCTTGGCACATGAAACGAGACCTCCCCTAGCATTTACCCACCCACCCTAACGCGTTGGTGTAGTCTGTTCAGCCCCATGACGAGAAGAACAAAAAATATGGTCATCTTCGTCGTCTGCAAGGAAAAAATGTTCACTCCCCCACAAACATTGGAAGGCACATAGTCTAACAACTCATTCTGGTCTTTCCACAACTTATGTAGATGCGGGGAAAATGAGGATATGAAAAGTATGTAGACTATATAGAAGTTGAAATGAGGATTGTAAATCATGCCAAATGTACATGTATCTCCCTATGTCTCTCTCTCTCTCTCTTCCTCTCTACCTCATTATGCTCATAGCATAACCCATATGGAAGGTGAAATGAGGGTATACTAGACCTATAGACGATGAAATGATGATAGGAAAATCATGTTAAACATATAGAAGTTGAATGAGCTTAATAAAATAATGTCAAACATATAGAAGGTGAAATGAGGATATGTTATACATGTAGAAGGTGAAACAAGGATACGTTATAAATGTAGTGTCCTAAAACTGCCACAAAACTATTAACTGCCATTATATAACTATGAGGAAATTTGGAAGTTGTCTTCAAGGTTAGTTTTGAATAGTCATGCTTTGATCCATGACCATATAAGTTTTTGCATTTTGATGAATATACTAAATATGTAAGGAGATTTCCATTATGTGCTTTAGAAACCTTGTAAACATTGTTTGAAAAATATTGTTATAGTCAAAAGGGATTGTATAGTCATGATTAGGTAGGTTTAAAGCATTGGAACTTGTGTCATAAACCTTAGGTCTTGGTTTAAGGACTGATTTGGATGCTACAAACATGTTAGTTGATTGACCCATTGATTCAAGAAGAGTTTGTAAGCTTCCCAAATGGGCCAGGTAAAACAATTGCCTAGAAAATATACCTATTTTCATTTTGTTTACATTGTATTTTCAAATATAATACATTTTCCCCTACTAAAAACTTCTTCAAGGTGCTTGTGTGCTAAGTGGGTAACCTTGCCTTGGAATTATTACTAACATGCATGAAGAAAATTGTTGTTAATGTAACACTACTCATGGAGGCCCTCTTGGGATGGCTAAAAATTTAAAATGCACATGGGTCAATGACACAAAAATAATTCTAACATATAATATATCATAGAATTTGGAGGCAAGAAGAAGGGAATAGAGGGAGAGAAATATATAAAGAGTAAAATATGAAAGTTCTTCAATACAATAAGTTTTTGGTTCTTTATTTAATCTAATCCCTATTTCTTTTTACCTTAAATCCTAATGATCTTGGTCCCCTTTGATCAAATTTGTTTTCTAATCAGTCAAAGTCAACCAAGTGAACTTATAGGACAGTCATAAAGAGTTTTATCCTACTACCACAATCCTTGGATCCCCATCTTATGCACACTATCATAAAGTTGGTCATAATAACAAGACATTATCATAAGGTTTGAAGGTGAATGTATGAGATCATAACATAATCATATGATTGAATGAATGATGGAAACATTATTGAAACATCAAACTCCTAATTTGCATAATTGAAGGAAGGAATGATTTCAAACTCCTAATTTTCTATAACAGCCATGAAACAAATTGATGTCCTGATTAAGACTGAAAATGGAGAAAACATGAAGAAAGGAGGCTAGAAATGAAGTTTTGATGGTTAAATTAGTTATCTAAAACTACTTTTTGATGTTTGTACTTGAAAAATGAAGAGATACAACTACATATGGAGGAGATAAATGTATTTTATAGCTTTGTATATGTGTGAACCATTCAAATTTGTCATTTCATGAAAATCCTATATCTAACTAAAACAACAATCATGTGGCAACTAAGATCAAGTTATGTCTTGAGGTATGAAACTACATATATCATCTTTCTACCAAGAAAAATAATCATATATAATAAGAAATCAATCTATAACATGTTATTGATCATAACTCAACCATTGTAAACTGATTATACATCAAACTTTTAAGTTTCAAAGTAGGAATACATGCACATAAGGAATTTAAATTATATTGTATATCAAGGTGTGTATATATTAAAATCTAGTCCATAATGGTAGACATATACAAAAATTTGGCAAATATGCCAACTCAAAACATTTTTTACCAAATGTGGCATATGCCATGTCTCAAAATCTATATACAATCTACATGTCAAATAGCTACATCAAATCCTAAAGGTCCACTTGACCCTATGTCTTTAGTGAATCCTCAATCTATGATGGGTCCTCAAAAAGTGTCCTCTTTGTACCATGATGTCTAGTAGTTGATGGAGGCAAAGTTGACTGCATTAACAAGTCAAACCACAAATTTGATTAATCTCTTGAATGGTAAATAAAAATAAGTTAGAGTTAGTAAATAGAATCTTATTAACTATAAGACCTCTATAAACTATCAATTATTTAGAAAAATTCAATTCAATGACCTCGACTCTTTCTTGTCGTTCGGACAATCATTCTGCTAATGATTTTCTCTTAAGACGGTCAGGTGTCCTACTAAAGCATGATGGCAAAGGTGGCACATCACTGATATGTATGTATGTATCTATGTATGCCTATATTTATGTATTTATAGTGTTGAGGGTAGAGGAGGGTAGAGATGGGAGTGAGCCAGATAGGGGAGGAGGGGTGGATAAGGATTGAGTGATTAAGGTTTAAGGTTGAGGGTTGAGCGTTTAGGGATAGGATTTAGAGTTTAGGGATAAGCGATTAGAGTTTAGGACCTTGAGGGATTAGGGTTTAGGGTTGAGGCTTTAGGGATAGCGTTTAGGGTTAAGGGTCGAGGGATTAGGTTTAAGGTAGAGTGTTGAGGGTAGAGGGATTAGGGATAGGGTTTAGGGTTGAAAGTTTAGGGTTGAGGGATTAGGGTTTAAGGTATAGTTTAGTAGTTCTTGTGGATAGAGCCAGTAAACAATGGGAGATTATTTGCATGTTTCATAACAATATACCTTCCCTAAGTGCAGGGTGGACAGCAAGAAACATAGATGTACCCCAATGCAAATCTTTTCTCATAATGATCATCCTTCTGATTTCAACTGTTAATTACTCACTGTGGATGTACCATACGCAAAGCTTTTCTCATAGGGTTTAAGGTATAGTGTCGAAGGTTGAGGGTTTATTGATAGTGTTTAGGGTTGAGGGTTGAGGGATTATTGATAGTGTTTAGGGTTGAGGGTTGAGGGATTAGGTTTTAGGGTTGATGGATTAGGGTTTAAGGTATAGTGTTGAGGGTTGAGGGTTTAGGGTTGATGGTTTAGGGTCGATGGATTAGGGTTTAGGGTTGACAGATTAGCATTTAATGTTGAGGTTAGGGTTAGAGTGTCGAGGGTAGAGGGATAAGGTATAGGGTTTAGGGTTGAAGGTTTAAGGATTGAGGGTTGAGGCTTTAGGGATGACGGTTTAAGGCTTAAGATATAATGTCAAGTGTTGAGGGTGTAGGGATAGGGTGTAAGTTTTAAGGGTTAAGGGTTGAGGGATAGGGATTAGGGTTTAAGGTATAGTGTTGAGGTTTGATGGTTTAGGGATAGGGTTTAGGTTTGAGGGAATAGGGTTTATGGTTGATGAATTAGGGTTTAATGTTGAGAGTTGAGAGTTGATGGTTGAGGGTTGAGGGTTGAGGGATAGGGTTAATGGTCAAGGGATTAGGGTTAAATAAGAGTGTTGAGGGTAGAGGGATCAGGGATAGGGTTTAGGGTTGAAGGTTTAATGATTTAGGGTTGAGGCTTTAAGGATGAGGGTTAAGGGATTAGGGTTTAAGATATAGTGTCGAGTGTCGAGTGTGTAGGGATAGGTTTTAGGGTTCAAGTTTTAGGGGTTAAGGGTTGAGGGATCACAGTTAAGGGTTGAGGGATTAGGGTTTGACATTGAGGGTTGAGTACATTAAGGTTCGAGGGTTAAGGGTTTCAGGATAGGGTTAAGGGTCGAGGGATTAGGGTTAAGGGATAGGGTTGGAGGGTTTAGGGATAAGGGATTAGTGTTTAAGGTATAGTATCGAGCCCGTTGAGGGTCTAGGAATAGGGATAGCGTTTAGGGTTTAAGAATAGGGATAGCATTTAGGGTTTAGGGATGAGGGATTAGAGTTAAGGGATGACGGATTAGGGTTGAGGGTTGAGGGATTAGGGTTTAGGGATAAGGTTTAGGGTTGAGGGTTGAGGGATTAGGGTTTAAGGTATAGTGTTGAGGGTTTAGGGATAGGGTTTAGGGTTGAGGGATTAGAGTGAAGGGTTGAGGGATTAGGATTTGACGTTGAGGCTTGAGGGTTGAGGCTTGAGGCTTCAGGGTTTAGGGTTTAGGGATAGGGTTGAGGGTCGAGGGATCAAAGTTAAGGGTTGAGGGATTAGGGTTTGACGTTGAGGGTTGAGGGTTGAGGTTCGAGGGTCAAGGGTTTAGGGATAGGGTTGAGGGTCGAGGGATTAGGGTTAAAGTAGAGTGTGGAGGGTATAAGGATTAGGGATAGGGTTGGAGGGTTTAGGGATAAGGGATTAGGGTTTAAGGTATAGTATCGAGTCAGTTGAGGTTTTAGGAATAGGGATAGCATTTAGGGTTTAGGGATGAGGGATTAGAGTTAAGGGATGACGGATTAGGGTTAAGGGTTGAGGGATTAGGGTTTAGGGATAAGGTTTAGGGTTGAGGGATTAGGGATTAGGGTTTAAGGTATAGTGTTGAGGGTTTAGGGATAGGGTTTAGGGTTGAGGGATTAGAGTGAAGGGTTGAGGGATTAGGATTTAACGTTGAGGGTTGAGGCTTTAGGGTTTAGGGTTTAGGGATAGGGTTGAGGGTCGAGGGATCAGAATTAAGGTTGAGGGATTAGGGTTTGACGTTGAGGGTTGAGGGTTGAGGTTTGAGGGTCAAGGGTTTAGGGATAGGGTTGAGGGTCAAGGGATTAGGGTTAAAGTAGAGTGTGGAGGGTATAAGGATTAGGGATAGGGTTGGAGGGTTTAGGGATAAGGGATTAGGGTTTAAGGTATAGTATTGAGTCTGTTGAGGGTTTAGGAATAGGGATAGCATTTAAGGTTTAGGGATGAGGGATTAGAGTTGAGGGATGACAAATTAGGGTTGAGGGTTGAGGGATTAGGGTTTAGGGATAAGGTTGAGGGTTGAGGGTTGAGGGATTAGGGTTTAAGGTATAGTGTTGAGGGTTTAGGGATAGGGTTTAGGGTTGAGGGATTAGAGTGAAGGGTTGAGGGATTAGGATTTGGCGTTGAGGGTTGAGGCTTTAGGGTTTAGGGTTTAGGGATAGGGTTGAGGGTTAAGGGATCAGAGTTAAGGGTTGAGGGATTAGGGTTTGACGTTGAGGGTTGAGGGTTGAGGTTCGAGGGTCAAGGGTTTAGGGATAGGGTTGAGGGTTGAGGGATTAGGGTTAAAGTAGAGTGTGGAGGGTATAAGGATTAGGGATAGGGTTGGAGGGTTTAGGGATAAGGGATTAGGGTTTAAGGTATAATATCAAATATGTTGAGGGTTTAGGAATAGGGATAGCATTTAGGGTTTAGGGATGAGGAATTAGAGTTGAGGGATGACGGATTAGGGTTGAGGGTTGAGGGATTAGGGTTTAGGGATAAGGTTTAGTGTTGAGGGTTAAGGGATTAGGGTTTAAGGTATAATGTTGAGGGTTTAGGGATAGGGTTTAGGGATTAGAGTGAAGGGTTGAGGGATTAGGATTTGATGTTGAGGGTTGAGGCTTTAGGGTTTAGGGATAGGGTTGAGGGATCAGAGTTAAGGGTTGAGGGATTAGGGTTTGATGTTGAGGGTTGAGGGTTGAGGTTCGAGGGTCAAGGGTTTAGGGATAGGGTTGAGGGTCGAGGGATTAGGGTTAAAGTAGAGTGTGGAGGGTATAAGGATTAGGGATAGGGTTGGAGGGTTTAGGGATTAGGGATTAGGGTTTAAGGTATAGTATCGAGTCTGTTGAGGATTTAGGAATAGGGATAGCATTCAGGGTTTAGGGATGAGGGATTAGAGTTGAGGGATGATGGATTAGGGTTGAGGGTTGAGGGATTAGGGTTTAGGGATAAGGTTTAGGGTTGAGGGTTGAGGGATTAGGGTTTAGGGATAAGGTTTAAGGTTGAGGGTTGAGGGATTAGGGTTTAAGGTATAGTGTTGAGGGTTTAGGGATAGGGTTTAGGGTTGAGGGATTAGAGTGAAGGGTTGAGGGATTAGGATTTGACGTTGAAGGTTGAGGCTTGAAGCTTTAGGGTTTAGGGTTTAGGGATAGGGTTGAGGGTCGAGGGATCAGAGTTAAGGGTTGAGGGATTAGGGTTTGACGTTGAGGGTTGAGGGTTGAGGTTCGAGGGTCAAAGGTTTAGGGATAGGGTTGAGGGTCGAGGGATTAGGGTTAAAGTAGAGTGTGGAGGGTATAAGGATTAGGGATAGGGTTGGAGGGTTTAGGGATTAGGGATTAGGGTTTAAGGTATAGTATCGACTCTGTTGAGGGTTTAGGAATAGGGATAGCATTTAGGGTTTACGGATGAGGGATTAGAGTTGAGGGATGATGGATTAGGGTTGAAGGTTGAGGGATTGGGGTTTAAGGTATAGTGTTGAGGGTTTATGGATAGGGTTTAGGGTTGAGGGATTAGAGTGAAGGGTTGAGGGATTAGGATTTGACATTGAGGCTTGAGGCTTGAGGCTTTAGGCTTTAGGGTTTAGGGATAGGGTTGAGGCTTGAGGGATCAGTGTTAAGGTTGAGGGTCGAGATTCGAGGGTCAAGGGTTTAGGGATAGGGTTGAGGGTCGAGGGATTAGGGTTAAAGTAGAGTGTGGAGGGTATAAGGATTAGGGATAGGGTTGGAGGGTTTAGGGATTAGGGATGAGGGATTAGTGTTTAAGGTTGAGGGATGACGGATTAGGGTTGAGGGTTGAGGGATTAGGGTTTAGGGATAAGGTTTAGGGTTGAGGGTTGAGGGATTAGAGTGAGTTGAGGGATTAGGATTTGACATTGAGGGTTGAGGCTTTAGGCTTTAGGGTTTAGGGATAGGGTTGAGGGTTGAGGGATCAGAGTTAAGGGTTGAGGGATTAGGGTTTGACGTTGAGGGTTGAGGGTTGAGGTTCGAGGGTCAAGGGTTTAGGGATAAGGTTGAGGGTCGAGGGATTAGGGTTAAAGTAGAGTGTGGAGGGTATAAGGATTAGGGATAGTGTAACATCCATATCTGAATTGACAAGAAAAACTAGGTTTTCACAAAGGTAATTTTTTTTTCTAACTAGATAATCAAATACAAAGAACTTATCTATTACCAAGTATAACATTTTTCACTTTAATATAAACATGATCTCATTTTCATAAAACTGAAATAAATGATATATAATAAACATTTTGTTCTTTAACAATTTGTAATTTTCTTGAAACAAATAATATATTGGAAACATACCATTAACATGCATTTCGATTGTCGACCCATCACATTCAAGACTCGGCAATCCTCAGTATTTGGAAGAGAAAGTATCTTCAAGGAGCTTAACCTCCAACCACAGACCATCGGTCTCCCGCACTCCTTCCTAACCGGAAGTGGCCCTACCCTACTCAAGAGGATAGACTTAGGATAACCATCGGTGTTTGCCATCTGAGCTCTGGTGTTGTAACTTACGTGTCTTGTTATCGTGCAGATCCCTAGATTCCCTCTAGTCATGCACGACTCTCCACAAGAAACGCGATCCAATCACAGTGAACTTTTGATGCACTTGAGGATAGTACACCACCTTGGCCAAAGGATTTGTTTTTAAATAGCATTCTAAGAATGCATGAACTTAGTTCACCCACCCTACTCGACTTGAACTGATCGAAATCCTACAGTTTCCTATTTGTAAGGTTTAAACAAACGTCGACCTCGATTTCCTCAAGGTTTTTGGATTTTTCTCCTTAAATAGCGCATGGTGCAACATTTACTCTAATCCTGAGTTTATGGTTTCACAATCTCATATTCATGAAAAACATCGTGTAATAACGCCCACTCCTAAGTGGTCTCAACTTGGCTATTCGATTCCCATAAGTTTATATGACATACTCATGTATATATATAACAAATACCCATAAGCCTGGAGTTTAAAGGTTTGGACTCGAAAAAGGTCTTCAATAAAATAGCGACACAAGAATCATCGCATGTCACTTAATTATGCCACAAAAGCGGGTTCCATAACCCCTACCCATGTTAATTTGCAAAAACAAAACCCCCACTTGAGTTGGTTGCATTAACATCACTTGTTGAATCTGGTAGTTCATCACCATACAAGAAATACTCTATTTGAGTATTGTTGATGACTAGTCTTGGGTTAACAAATGTCTTTAGAGTAAAGGTAATAATTTAGAAACTTTCATAGATCTTTTTTGGTTAGTAAATGGATGATTTTAATAATCAAAAAGTGTTTCAATCTGGTACAATCTAATCCCAATGTGCGGATACTCTTAGATGTTGATCAATCTACACAAGTGGAATAAGTATAATTGTTTAATTAACAACATAGGAGAGGTTCGATGCTAAGCACGAGTAGGATCATTTTAACCTACGCAAGAAAGTCTCGACAATCATATCACAAACACTCATTTATGGTCAGAGAGCTAAACTGTGGTTAAAATGAAATATTTCAGTTCACTGGCCATATACACAGACACCCTGATGTACTCTTCGTTTTACAACCAAAAATACATTGTTATGCTATAAGTTTGTCGACCAAGAGGCATAGCTTATTCTAAGCTTTCAATACTGCAACCTATCTAATCTCTCCACAAGATATTTTTACAAAAACTACGATGCCAACTTATATGGGATAGTCTTATTCCAAGATTAAATGAAATGGAAGTTTTGGAAGCGGAACCTCCTACAAGAAAAGTAACACACAGTCGCTGTCATACAAGGCATAAACAATATGCAAGACTGTGCAGAGAGAGAGAAAGATTAGAACCTGTCACACTACTGTGGAGATTCACTCTTGACTGGAAGACCTTGCTGCTCCCTCCACAAAAACACCCACGACCTAGGAAAGTTGATGCACTATCTCACAATCACACCTCTTCTTGACAGGATTCACCAGTAAGTATCTTTCTATCTCTCCACATGACGGAGCATTTTCCTCCCTCGACTACCACACCAGTCCCCTTTTTCCTCTCTATTTTTAGTTCTCCACCAACAGAAACTACCCCCATCAAAAGTGCCCACGTCGAAGGAATAGACTGCCTTTCAACTGCGATCCACACCACTCTCCTCCGGTATAATTCCCACTCCGCATATCTCCTCAACCGCTAAGGAAAAGACTCCGCTCTGCCTACGGTTTTCTCTTGTTTCACAACAACCACCACACCCACTAACTTGACAGAGCATCTCTAATCATTAAACGGTTACTTCTTTTCACAACCGCATAACCTCTCTCTCGCACCATGGTGTAGAAGGATCTCTGCATTGAATTCTCTGCCATCCCATGCCTAAACACAAGGGTCAACCTAACTGAATTTAAACTTGATTTCCCACTTATCACGACCATTAAAAAGGTGGTGGCTCCTATGGCGATGTGGCTTGTAAGTGGATATAGCAACCCCGCTTTCACTCGAATACCAAGGCATCTAATTCAATCAAAAGCCACTAAAAGATGTATTGTGGAGTTAAGCTCGACACGGCGGTGGTTAGGAAATGGCTAGAGCATCATTTTGGTCGAAAAGGAGAAAGAGACAAAGACCATCTTATTAAGAAAACTCAAGGTTAGATTGACAACAACTCACGGTCAAAGCTAGAAGAAAAGACTCATGCTAAACAACGACCAAAACAATTTATTACACGCTATGGCTTCAAATTCGACATTCGTAGATTTCTAGAAAGAATAATTCACAATGCAAGTTTGATGCGTTTTATGACAATCACGACGGATTGATCGTAACGCAAACAAGTTTCCTACATCGTTAGACACACAAAGCTGACTTCTCGCATCTTTCGACTACGAGACGTGATTCACGATTCCGCCACAAGTTGGTTCATTAAATACTTATAAACAAAAATAATAAACGTCTAAATAAGTCGACTTGCTATGGTGGACTTACGACGACATCGACAACACCAAGATTCCATGACGACTTGCGAAAAGGATATTACACCTTATCACTAGACGTCGACATCTAGTTTTACTATCCCAGTGGAAAACAAGACTAAATTGTTGGCTTCAAGGTTTATCTACCTGTTTGGCGATCTCAATAACAAACACCCATGGTTAATTTCCAGAGTCTATACTCTCTCTCAAAGATACTTTCTCTTCCCGTCGAATACGGTCCACCTGTTCCTGCAATGACAGTCTCACATACAATTTTGTGGTCAAAGCACCTATATTCCAAATCACATCATAATATATCCAAAACATCATTTCACTTAACATAAAGGACATTTAGTCTACAATATCACATTGATCGTAATCAATAGATTCCAAATTTTCATATAACAACTTTGTAAAATAATTCGTCAGTTTCCATGTCGTCCACAACATATTAAATTACTGAAATTTGCAAGAAAGTAAATAGCATAATTGTTTCCAAAAAGAGGGATGTAATAGATAGGGTTGGAGGGTTGAGGGATTAGGATTTAAGGTATAGTGTTGAGGGTTTCTGTCGTCAAATGTAGATTTATGGGTTCGATTATATTGATTGCCTCTCCAGTTTTGGGGTGTGGATGTTTTGGAATCAATCAGGAAGTCTTCAGGAGACTTTGTGGAAGTGGATTGGCAATCGCTTGACAGAACCCTTGCTATTTATGCTTGGATAAGGATTTGTCACAAACTAGAACTTCTGCTTCCAAAGAAGATTTGTCTTTCTTCCTCGATGGGCATTTTCTATCAAGAACTTGATTATGAGGGCTTACCCCTTCATTGTTATGCCTATCATATGGTGGAGCATCTGGCAAGCTCTTGCAGGAAATAGGAAAAGTTCTCCCTCAAAAACCTTGTGGTCATTCAAGTCTGAAGGGGAAGGTTTGGAAAGAGAAATGCACAAGATGTGATCAATCTATAGTAGGACAAAATGCAAGCGCGTTATAACGCGCTCACGTTTTGTCTTGCTATAGAAACGGTAAAAAAATGTTGACCCTCATGATCCAGGCCCACATGCTCTATTTTCATACTGATTTTGTGCGTGCTCTGACAAAAAAGAAGTGCTTTAATGCTGTTGGGAAGTTCACATGCACATTTGACACATTGTACCACCTTTGCATGATCTTTCCACCACCTTTTCTACTTTGCCAACTTGAGAAGGAGGAAATAACATAGTTTTCACACCAAGTTTGATATATATCTATTCATGTTTTAATTTTTGTAGTGTTGAAATGTTAATTGTGATTCAATTTTAGGAATTTAACATTATAGATTGGTTAATAGTATTGTTGTTCGTAATTATATTGAGTGTTATTCAATTTAACATTGAAAAGGAAGCAAGTGGTGAAAAACTCAAATTGTTGAGGAGTTTGATGCAAGAAGAAAAAAACACTACATAATTGGCTACTCTCTCCATTCGAATCTTCATTTTTTAGGTATGTCAAGTCTTTACATGCATGTTCTTTACATTTTCCCTAATTTGGATTGAATTACTTTATCATGCTTTATCATACATGTTTAAAATAGACACATTCCCAATCAAGAAAGCAGCTTACAATCTCACATGATGCCATGTATATTTTCTACACTTGGGCTCTTTAATAATTATGTGTAATAAACAGACCTTAACATACCATGATGTCAAACTATACAAGAATAAATCCTTACAACATAATAAAAATACAATCCCACTATTATCTTGTATTCATTTCTTAGGAAGTAATATTGGTCTCTTTATCATGCTACAGACAAATTCTCTGTCATGCCGAGGAAACGATCAAGAATTAAACCAACACAGGAAGAGATAGAAGAAAAGAATGCAAAGAAAGCAATGGCTATGAGGGAACTTCATGAGAAGAGGAAATTGGACACGATAAATGAAGACATACCAATTGAAGAGGAACCACAACCATCACAAATAGATATGGTATTGGCGGCACAAAGAGAATGAATGCAAAAACTTCGTGCTACGAGAGATTTGAATACCATAGTTGGAGACACGTCCTCTACCACAAGTCAACATGTAGGGACACCATCTACCACATCTCAAGTTGAGAGTACATCATCACTCACATGTGATGAAGGAGGTACACCATCGTTCCCACCTCAACCTCAAGGTATGTCATCTATTCCATCTTCGATTGAAGGTATGCCATCTAGCCCATCTCATTTAAATATTGATGAAATTCCTAATGTTGAGATGAATTTACCTAACTTAACACCACCTAGAATTTTGCATAGAAAGCCAAAGTATTTGATTGAAATTGATGAGAATATTTTGCAGCCAATGGAAGGTAAGATTCTAAAATGCACTTGTAGAAGATATGCTCATAAGATTTGGAGATTGTTCTTTGAAAAGTTAAATGAGACTGCAAGATGTCAACTATTCATTGAAATGATGTGAAGTATAAAATATAGGTCCATCATGAAGATTCTTGGGTTGAGAACATCAGAGGCTTCAAGTGAAAAATCTATTGTCAAGAATCTAATGAGTGCGTATGAGAGTGTGGGTAACACCTCATGCACAAAAGATAGTAATGCAACACGGCATGTGATTACATCGACTATAGTAAGTAGTCAAACGAGGAAAGCTCATCTCATTAGAAAGACGAGTCAAGAATTGAGAATTAATAGGAAAACTTTATCAAGAGCCGTTGGAAGATGCCAATGAATTATAGGCGTTCTCGGGGAGACTACCACGAAAAGATAAACCAATTGTTGAAGCATTGAGATCACTAATTGAAGACTTTTGGAAGAATTACACAAGGGTATCTCTGAATCAAAGGGATGTGGTCAGAAAGAGAATTGGTAGTCAGAACCGTGAGCCACATCCAAAGCATTTTTTGGATGAGACTCAAACACAGTTTTATGGTAAATTTCTAGAGAAGTATCCTCAAATTAAAATTTGTCAAAGATATTTTTAAATGCTAAAACCTTTCTATGTCAAGATAAATCACACACGCACTACTTGTTGTAGATTACATATTAAATTTTCTAACCATTTTGATGCTTATAGGTCTATATGTTTAAATATGCATACTAACAATGTTTTGCAGGGTTGTGCCATATGTGCCCCACCAACATATTCAAGAGACTTCATATCAAGAATTTTATGTGAAAGAGAGGAAGGTCAAATATTCTAAAAGAAATTATGCTTGGATGGCACATGTCATCGTTGCGGTGGCTTGCAACATTTGCCAATATGTGAACATATGGAAAGAACACATGCGGTTGGAAACAAACTAGTAGAGTTTGGCAAGTATAAAACAGTGGAATATAATACAAAAGATAGTAAAGAGGCAAAGATGTGTGAATTGGTTATTGAAAAGATTCCAGTGTATCAGTTTATGCCTATATTTCATGATAGCATAGTGTATGAGTATGCAAGACATGCCCATAGAGCTCGATGGTTGGACTTGCAATTCAAGTTATGCAAGGACACATTTTCGGTTGGTAGCATTGTTTTAGTCATTGACTTTGCAGAGAACTACAGTCTATAGCCACAGCGTGAGGTGCAATCACAATATTACAACTCCACACAGGTTTCTATATTTGTGCAAATCACATTCATTCATGCAAATGATAGTACAGAGGATGATAGAAAGATCATAAGGGAGTACAATTTCTATATTAGTGATGATCACACGCATTCTACGGAGTTTGTGCAAGGTTGGTTTTAGGTGTTCTACAATGATTTGGCTAGAAGAGGCATATCGTTTAGTTAGCATATCATATGGTCGGATAACTGTGCGTCACAATTCAAGAACTCACGAAATTTCTATTGGCTAAGTAGGAGGCATAATTTTACAGGTATTCAGCATATGTGGAACTTTTGTGAGGTCAGGCATGGAAAGGGGGAGCATGATGGTGCAGGAGCATGTATCAAAAGAGCCATAGCCCAAGAAGAGTTAAAGTATAAAGACAATGCAAAGTTGACAGATGCAAAATCGATTGTTGAGTGGTGTAATGCTTCCATGGGTCCAGGTAATGAAGGTAAGTCTTCAGTTTGTAGATTTTTTTGGTTGATAGATGATACTAACATTGCACCATATGAGGACTGTTGTACACTAACAAGATCAAATGAGATGCACTCTTTTAGAAGCTCAATTGCAGGTTCATGGAGTATCCATACGCAAAAGATGTCATGCTTTTGTTCTTCCTATACTATTCAAGTCTGGGATGAGTGCGAGTCAAAGGAGTGGGTTGATGAATGGCAGTTAAGTTATCTTAGCCCACTTGACACGTATCGACCCCCGATGGCACTAGAACTAACACAGATGGAGTCATCAGTTGACTTTGACCACATATTAGATTTAGTTCAACCAAGTAATATAGGGCACGTATATGCATCTAATTTCCTCTAGTTCAACCAGGTAATGCCATCTTACTTTGTAGTGTTTTTGTAATGTTGACTAATTTCATCTAATTTGCTACACATATCAATGTAGGTAATGTATATGCAATTATTGCAGATGAAGATAATGAAGAGGGAACATATTATTACTCATGTCGTTGTGTTGAGGCCAAAAAGAAATTGGAGGCCTCTGTTATGGATGGAGAAAACATCGAATACCCTACAGGCTCAGTGGTTATTACTGGAACATGGCTTAGAAGGTACCCACATAAGAGTGTTAATGTTTGGTTGTTTCAGGACTTTGACATGCATCGGAAGATTCTTCATTACTCGAACCTTGTCGTGGCATCCAATGTTCATTTGATAAAGTATCGAGGTAGACCTTTGAACAAAATTTTGTGGAAGGTGCGCGAGTTTGACCATGAAGCAATACTTGACACAATAAAGAGTAGAGCAGACCCGGATGGTTCATTGGATTAATTTGTAAGTATTCACATTAATTTTGTAAAGTCATGTTACATTGAGTTGTAAGTATGCACATTAATTTGTAAGGTTTGTCTTTTTTTAATTTCCTGCTGCATTTATACACACATTTTTACATCATCATGTTATGCATTTTTGGTGTCCTGCTCCTAATGTGACCAAACTGACTATTCCAACACATTTGGATAGGTACATTTACACTAGGCATGGTCCTATTTTTCACCCAAACATGTCAAAACAGTCTGAGCTACATTGTATCGACGATATCCCTAAAGAGTCCAAAGTGTAAAAAGGCAGCAATCTTTGACGAGATGTTACTCAAAAATCATGTCACTTAGAAACATTCTGTCTTAGGTAACGTGATCATGTAGAGTGCCTCTACAATAACCTCTCTCAATTTTTTATATCTCTGAGGCATTTGCTCGTGGTGAAAGGTTTTCTGTTGCCCCAAAAATTGTCAGAAGGAGGCAGTGTAAAGTTGCAAAGGGGTGTAACTTTCGTCCTGCTCCTGATGTGACCAAACTGACTATTCCAACGTGTCCGGATGGGTACATTTACACTAGGCATGGTCCTATTTTTCACCCAAACATGTCAAAATAGTTCGAGCTACATTGTATCGACGATATCCCTAAAGAGTCCAAAGTGCAAAAAGGCATCAATCTTTGACGAGATGTTTCTCAAAAACCATGTCACTTAGAAACATTCTGTCTGAGGTTACGTGATCACGTAGAGTACCTCTACAATAACCTCTCTCAGTTTTTTATATCTCTGAGGCATTTGCTTGTAGTGAAAAGTTTTCTGCTACCCCAAAAATCGTCAGAAGGAGGCAGTGTAAAGTTGCAAAGGGGTGTAACTTTTGTCTTGCTCCTAATGTGACCAAAATGACTATTCCAATACGTTTGGATGGGTACATTTACACTAGACATTATCTTGTTTTTCACCCAAACATGTCGAAACAGTCCAAGCTACATTGTACCGACGATATCCCTGAAGAGTCCAAAGTGCAAAAAGGTAGCAATCTTTGATGAGATATTATTTGAAAACCGTGTCACTTAGAAACATTCCGTCTAAGGCAACGCGATCATGTAGAGTGCCTCTACAATAACCTCTCTCAATTTTTTATATCTCTGAGGCATTTGCCCGTGGTGAAAGGTTTTCTGCTGCCCCAAAAATCATCAGAAGGAGGCAGTGTAAAGTTGCAAAGGGGTGTAACTTTCGTCCTGCTCCTGATGTGACCAAATTGACTGTTCCAACGCATCCATATGGGTACATTTACACTAGGCATGGTCATGTTTTTCACCCAAACATGTCGAAACAATCCGAGCTACATTGTACCGACGATATCCCTGAATAGTCCAAAGTGTAAATAGGTAGCAATCTTTGACGAGATGTTACTCAAAAACTGTGTCACTTACAAACATTCCATTTAAGGCAACACAATCACGTAGAGTGCCTCTACAATACCTCTCTCAGTTTTCTATATCTCTGAGGCATTTGCCTATGGTGAAAGGTTTTCTGCTGCCCCAAAAATTGTCAAAAGGAGGCAGTGTAAAGTTACAAAGGGGTGTAACTTTCATCCTGCTCCTGATGTGACCAAACTGACTGTTCCAACACATTCAGATGGGTACATTTACGCTAGGCATGGTCCCATTTTTCACCCAAACATGTCGAAACAATCCGAGCTACATTGTACCGACGATATCCCTGAAGAGTCCAAAGTGCAAAAAGGCAGAAATCTTTGATGAGATGTTACTCAAAAACTGTGTCACTTAGAAACATTATGTCTAAGGCAACGTGATCATGTAGAGTGCTTCTACAATAACCTCTCTCAGTTTTTTATATCTCTGAGGTATTTGCCTGTGGTGAAAGGTTTTCTGCTGCCCCAAAAATTGTTAGGAGGCAGTGTAAAGTTACAAAGGGGTGTAATTTTCGTCCTGCTCCTGATGTGACCAAACTAACTGTTCCAACGTGTCTGGATGGGTACATTTACACTAGGCATGGTTCTGTTTTTCACCCAAACATGTCGAAACAGTCCGAGCTACATTGTACTGACGATATCCCTGAAGAGTCCAAAGTGCAAAAAGGCAGCAATCTTTGACAAGATGTTACTCAAAAACTGTGTCACTTAGAAACATTTCGTCTAAGGCAACGTGAGCACGTAGAGTGCCTCTACAATAACCTCTCTCAGTTTTTTATATCTCTGAGACATTTGCTCATGGTGAAAGGTTTTCTGTTGCCCCAAAAATCGTCAAAAGGAGGCAGTGTATTAAGTTAGGATGAAAGCCTATTCACTCTAGGCGTCAATCTCAAGCTGCACAATCATGAATGGGTACCGAGAGCAATAAGGCTCTACATCATGGTTCTAGGACCTTGAAATGGCGCCCAAGCATGTAGGAGGAATTTTCAAGGAGCCAGAATGTTTTTGAAACTCTAAGGAACTAGTCCAAAGACTCTATGGCACCATCTTGAGACCATTGAGTCAACTTTGGAACTCAAACATATTGAAACAATATCTAGGAAGGTAGGCGCCATCTCTTGCCAGTTCAACCTCTCAGATGCACCAACATTGGAAAGACTCTTAATGAGCGCCTAAGTCTGAATTGATCTTGTGATTGAAAGTTTGGTGATGTATTGGTGCAAGATGATCTTCAGTTGAAGCAATCTAAGTTCCAGGAAGGGTTTAGAAGTTATCAACCTCTTCACTAAGTTAGGCGCACTTTACAAGCTTTCTTACCCAAGAGTTGCACCTCATTAAGACAAGGTGCATCTTAACCTCTGGGACTTTTCCAAAGAAGTGCTTCAATTTATTAGCACCTTTGGACCTTGTTTTGCATTCTAAAAGAGAAGGCGCACTTTGGAGGCATTTCTAACCCAGATTGACGCCTAGGTATAGTCATCTCTCTAGAGCAATATAATGTGTTTTAAAATGAAGGAGGACATTTCATAAGTTGGGGAATTGATCACTGAAGACCTTGGAGTGTTTGAATTACTCTAAGCAAGAAGGTGCATTTCCATGGAGTAGCATACTCTAGATAGCGCCTAATGCCATCAAGGTGCAATTGCACCCTCACTTTGGTGCCTATCATCAAGAAGGGGCATTGGGCATTCCTTGAATAGTTCTGAGTGTTTGAAGTTCATGGAAATCACCATGGAATGTTGGGCGCCATGTGTATCCTCAACAAGCTTGAGTTTGCGCCTAGACAAGTTGGCGCTTATTCATGTTTTAACTTCCTCTTGAAGCGCCTAACTTGGGAAAAAGTTATCTTGTTGTTAGTCAAGTGTTTGATGTGTTTTGGAGACTCCAAAAGACCTCCTCTTGCTAGGCGCTCTTCTTGGCAACTACAACCTTCAACTGGCGCCTAGATCCTGAAGAAAAACACTTGCAAGTGTGGGCGCACTTTCCTTGTGATGGAGTATCAAACTGGCACCTAGAAATCATAATGCATGAAGTGAATGCCTAGGATCCTATTGGTCCAATAGGTGGTTTTGGGATCCGTGTCAAGTCATTGGATTAGGTTGCCAACTCAGAATGATTTTCATGCACTTAGACTTCAAGGTGCCAAAACTAGTAGGAAAATATTTGTGGGGAAACCATGCTAATAAAAGTTGGGTAAATTTAACCTCCAAGTCTGATTAGGCTCCATATAACAACAATATTTATATCATGTCCCTTTGCTTTATGAAACAAGCAGTATGTGTCAAGTCATAAGGATAACACTATGGTCCTTAGAAATTTCTCTGTGACTTTTGATAAGATTATCTACTATTATGTGGATGCTTGATAGTATTATCTTGATCCATTAGACTAGTGTGGCTATGAGGTTGGAAAGTGCTGCAACCTCCATCCTTTAAACTTCTCCACCTTGTTATGGGTTGTTTTGAGTATTTTCACTTGCTTTCTCTTTGAGAATATTTTCTAATGATACATGATGGTCATAGATCATTCAACTTGATAAACAACATGGAGGGATTCTCATGCCTCCTATACTTCTTGCAAGTTTCTTTATAGATAGCTCACATAATTGTCCATCTAGGTGGTCATTTCCCTAAATATTATGATAAGATAATCATGTTAATGAACTTTGGATTGAATGAGAATCAACATGCTTTGTCTTGACTAGAATAGTTGGGATGGACAAAAATCTATTGATTCTAGGTTAGGTTGTTAAAGGTCAAGAAGTTTTGGTGTCTAATGCCCTCTAAATCTAAATATTCAAAATCATAGTGGTTCAATAAGTTACAACAAATAGTCAGGTAGACAATAGACTATAAGGAACAAGGACTACATATGAATCCAAAACAACACCAGTCAATAAGGACATCACAAGTAACTCAACATTACTTCTAGAGGCGTTCACAAAAACAAAGGGGAGAACACAACTAGAGAATGCTAGACTGTAGTAGGGATGAGTGTCTGATGCAGAGCACACAGTGGAAGCATAGAATTATCAACTTTTGAACCTTTGAACTCACTATTGGCGAGACAACATACCTTCGGCGAGCTTAAAATTTCATCGGCCGATAGGCCGATGCCACCATGACTCCATTTGATTTCACTTCTGACAAACATCCCATCATTGACTCTTATCGGTTAGACAAACCGCTATCGATGACTTTATATCCTTTCACACCGATGTCTTTGTCACTCCGATACGTGACTCTAAGTCCCTCGCCTATCGGTTGAACTTAATACCATCGGCACACTCAAAAACTCTTCTGCCGACACACCGATCTCACCAATTACAACCTTCAGACCACACCCGTCGGTGAGACTCAAAACGTTGATGAACTCTAATCTCATTGGGCTGATACACCAATGGATTTTGACTGTCGGTGTGACCCCCTTCATCGGCGAAGCTCTCAACTGCTCTTCTGATGCGCTGATGGGATTATCTTCTGATACACCGATGTCTTCAACTTTGAACCACACTCATCGACAAGACAGACCACTATCAGCGAAGCCTAACCAAGGTCTACCGATACGCCGATACGACCAACTCTTGACATCGATACAAGGTTCTTTTGAAGGCAAAGGGCACCTAGACTTATGGGGCTCAATTTGATGTATTTATTGAAAGCTCAAGGTGAATTGATGCTTATTGAAAATGCCACTTAGTCCTTCATTTGCATTCTAGGCGCCATTTCCTATTGACTTATATACTCCTCCTCATTCTAGGGTGCCATAATGAAGTGGTTTAGACAATAGGTGCGCTTCACTTACTAGAGGCTTGTTCTCCTTCCACCTTAGGCACACTTTTATGGTGGAACAGGTATCAATGGGCACCTTGTCTTAAATGAATGCTCTCTCTAAGTTGGGTGCCCTTTTGAGGCTTTATGAGTTGCAAATTGCACCTTAACCCTTCATGCTTGTTGCTCAATGTTTGAATGTTTAAGAAAGTCTCCTTTAGGCGCTCATCTTAATGACTTTTTCTCAAGGCGCAATCATCCTAATGACTTGGATATTCATCCTAGTGTTTCAAGATATCAGGCTACCAGACTTAGTCATTTTCAGGATCTCAAACATAAAGAATAACGTGATGATTCATTTTTTTGTATTGCATATAGTTGACATTCTATGCTACTCATAAAGAATATTAATATTTTTTGTTCAACATGATGATTCATTTTTTTTTTAAATACAACTTTTATCTTTTAGTTCCAAAATGAGGTTTAGGTGATACTTGAATAACAATAGCTAGCTTATTGGATCAACAAATATCCTATGTAATACAATTGGACTTTAAATATTTGAAGTAGCCATCTACAAATATCCATTCAAACGTGGATTTATAATGCAAGTATGGACGCCATCAATAAAAAAGATTTGTATTAACCAAATATCCATATAGGCATACATCAATATCTGTCGATATAAGTATAACATATATACAAAATAGCCATATAGGCTTACAAGAATGCCATAGAGGCATACAATGTCAACTACATACAATACAAAATATATGTCCACAAATGCCATATAGGCATACAACAAAGGAACACAATAAAAAGTCATTCCCCTCTCGCTGGTGAAGAGAATAGATCACAGGCAAAATATATGTCCACAAATGCCATATAGGCATACAACAAAGGAACACAATAAAAAGTCATTCCCCTCTCGCTGGTGAAGAGAATAGATCACAGGCAGCCTTTGATCTTCTAGGGGATGGAGACGCGCATGTGGGTGGTCTACTATGAACCCGACAACTATAACAATGAATGTAAATTAAAATTTACTAATCTACCTCATACCCCTGTCAATGCCATGGAGCTATGAATCACAGAGGCCACACCATGCTCCATTGCCCTCTGAACGTGGGGAGGTGTCTCCACAGCCTGCATCATCTAGAAAGAAAACAACATTATTCAATTACGAAAACTATAATAGTGATGCAAATCATGGCTCCTAACATACACACACGTTCATCTAAACATGGAAGTACACACAATAAAGCACACAAGTCACATACAAAAATCTAGTAAGTACAATTCATTCATTAAACTATTTATTTTATTACCTTCGTAAAGCTTTGAAGTCCACCACCGCTGGTAGGTGTTGCCGTGAAATCTATAATATTAACCTATTCAACATCTAAAATCAGATATTAGAATTCATATAACGATGCTATTCACATGTAATATTTATAATTGTTTACTAGTTACATACCCCAACAGTAGATGATCTAGTGTAAAATGCAGGTGGTGAACCACTGAAAACTGCATTGATGCTATGACCCTAAAATTTCATTAAAATCATCAATTTGAATTAGTTAATCTTGCATTTCAAAAATGAAATTTAATAAATTAAATTCAATAAACTTGCTAATATTTACTTGAGTATCAAGGCTGAAAGTCTCACTCAGGAGGGTATCTGTCATCACCATCTGCTCAGCTGCAGATGTAGCCTGTGCACCTGCATCCTGACTATCCACGGGGTCATAACCATAGGCTGACCCACAAGTCTAACAAGTATGGGTGGAACTCTACTCCTCGCACTATCTCCCAACCCACTCTGTGCTGCAGGACCGGCATGCTCTATGATGCTCTGGGTCAAGGCACTAATGGACTGAAGTGTATCGACCTCAACACTCTCCTTCACAATGGAAGGGATAGAAACATGCCCATGGGCTGGTCTGCTAATTACTCGTCTCACTACCTGCTGTGGGTCAAGACATGCCCCTAGTCTATCTTGTGCTGACCCCCCACCTCTACCCTAGAAGTCCTGCATATCAAAATAGTTTGGCACTTTATTGAGGACAAACTCGCAGTAGAGTTTCCTCAAAAAGTATTGCGGGACCTCATTATTATTACATGGAGGATGGTCAAAAACCATCCACCACCTCTGCCCAACATTGTCCCTTATCGCTTGGTTGTTGCACCAATGGATAGGGAACCTCTTGCATGTAATGGGTGGAGGTTGATTTGTTTATGGGTTTGTGAAAATCGAACACAAGTCTAATTTTGTGATTTATAATTTTTTCACATTTTGGTATGACAGCTTGTCTGCATAATAATCTCTAAACTCTCTCCTCTTATCCATCCAACTAGTTATTTGCTTGCTAATTGAATCTACAATTGATAACATAGATTCAAGAGATTCAGCAAGCGTGGACCTATGCAAGGTTGAAGTGGAAGGATCTTTCAACCTTGCAATTATATCTTCAATTTCTTTTTTATTTTTTTCAATTTGCCCCATTATATTTTCTTGTGTTCCAGGGGCATGTCGAGGAATGGATGGAGGAGGTTGTTGTTTTGCAGGTATTTCCTCCTCAGGATTTTGTGGATTTGGAGGAGGAGGAGGAGGAGGAGGTGCATTAACATTTCCTGACAATTAACGAAATATACATCCAAAATCAACTCAAACCTACCTATTTAGAAACAAATTCAAACAAAAAAACAAATATAACTCACTCCTTTGGTGTGCTCGACGTCGTGGCAGCATTTTGGCGATGAATCGATAAGGTTTTTGTGTTGAATTAAGTTTTGCAAAACACGAGCGTACTTTCTAGGGTTTGCAGGCCACAGGCATAGAGGAGAAGAAAGAAATGAAATGAGATAGAAACCTTTTTTTTTAATTTATAGCAAGTCAAAATGCGCTCGTGTTATAACGCGAGCGCGTTATGGCTTGGTTTTGATGAGCCTTAGGCTCATCATTACCAATGCTCATGTTGTAATGTGCTCGCATTTTGTATTATTTTTAAAAAAAATAATTTGGCCACTTTTTGGCCCTCCATCTTTTTGCACTTACCCCTTAATAAGTGATAACCTTAATTAAAACTTTAGATTGGATTAAAACATTAATAAGATAACACATATGGTGCCCCTCCCATGGTCTTGAGTGCTTGTACAAGGTTGGGATGGGTTGGGAAGGCCTGGTCATTCGTAGGAACGTTGGGCTAACATGATTGAACTACCTTGTCTTCACGAGAGGTTTGTTCGGTTATGCATGAGTTGTCAAATGGGGGTCAGGGTTTGACTACCAAGACAACCCATGTTGAAACTATGTGATGACAGTCTTGCCTTCATGTACCTAGCTACATATTCTGTTTTGAGATGTGTCCAGATCCTCTAGAAGGTCTTGTGGTTCCTTGCTAATTATTATTTTCTGCGATCTCCTATTTCGTTGTGTGGTACTTCTGGAAAGGTCTTCTTGTTCTCTGCTAAGTTATGTTTTCATATGGTCTCCTATTCTAATTGTGTTGTAAGTTTGGGCTTCTGGATAGATATTCTAGTTTCTTGGTTGATTCATGTCCTTGTGGTCTCCTTTGGATGTTTGGTGTCAGCCACTTGTTGTGATGCATGCTTGCTTGTGTGTATGGGGCCTAGTGTTATCTCCTAGCATCGAGGGGAGGACCTCAGGGTTCCACATGGTCGAGTGGTAGTTGCCAACCATTCATTGGGATTTTGTTGGATGCAGGTCAAGTGCAACATGGAGAGTCTTTCCTTCTACTTCATTTCAGAGTTGGTTTTGATGCAGTTATTGTATTCACGATTTTGTATGCAATATGTACTTTGTACTCTTGTATTGATCAGATGTATGGATATAGTACATTGTAACATTCTTGTAAAGAATATTGTAAAAGGGAGTATTGTAATTGTTGTAATTGTATTCATTCTTATTTATCTATGTTATGGAAGTTATCATTCAAATATTGCCTTGTACTGTAAATGAATCTATGGTAGTTGTAATGTAACTTTATGTTTATATTTCATGGTGTTGCTCTAGGTTTAAGATTATATTGACATATGTATTATGTGAATGAGATTTACTTTATAATTTATGTTCATGATGGTTATTTAGATAGAATTTTGATGTTTTATGTTCTTATAATGGTATTAGTTAGTGTAGATATGTTGCTAGTAGCAACGTTAGGGGACCCGTGTGGACAAGTGTCTAGATGGTTGAGTAGTTAATGTTGATTCCTATGTAGTTAAAGGATAATGATGTGTTGCTATTTCCTATGTTATCATGCTTAAGTTGTATAGGTGGTTGTCATATTATTTTAAAAAAAATATTGCTACCATATTTGTAGTCTTTAGTGATAGTCCACCAGGTTCCTTAGTAGGGCGTTACACTTTTTTCCTCCTCCTCCTTTTTCTCCAGTGGAAAAAAAAGACATTTTGTCACTTGCCTCCGTGACAGAAGGGGCTCTGAAGTTAATGATCAGGACTTCTGAGCGCTTGACAATTCATGGGATTTTTGTTTGATAGAGTTGAGTTTAGTGTTGAGGACTATGTTTATGTGAGGTGCCAGAATTCGAGTTCTGATTTGGATGAAACAGAGTGCGAGGAGTGCCAAATATGTAACAAGTTTGGAAGGGGGATTTTGGTGGAATTTGAGGAGTGCTTGGGAGATTTTCATCTGTCCTACTTGAAACCTCCCTTGAAAGAGGTTCCCTAGGACAAGTGGCTCTATCCATATTGTGAGTCAAATGAAGGGAACACAATCCAGCGGAGACGTAGAAGAAAGAGCAAGAACAATGTCAAAGAAAAGCTTAGCTTCCGAGTTATGGGCTGATTTTTGGCAGTTTTTTTTGCGGAGCTTCTGATGGAAGATTTAAGGGCTCGATGAGAAGGGGTGAAGTAGGTGTCTCTTCTTCATTAGGCTTTTGCAGGCGAGAAGACAATCTGATGGATTTAATGGCACTTGCAAAATCAAGAACCGTTTTCAACTTTGGACCGAGATTTTTTTCCTCATTTTCATTATCAATGCTTGGGTATGACTGGGCTTCTTTGGTGGCAATTCATACAATGGCATCTTGAGATCATCTTCTGTTGCTGCTTTCTCTTTTCTTCCAACTTCTCCTCCTTTTTCTCTGGTGAAAAATTCTCTACATCATTCGTTGAGATATTAGGTAACCCTTCCATAGATTACAACCTTACAAAATCTATAAAATCTCCTTAAAAATTCTCAACAATTTGAGAAACACCTCCATAGAAAACTAACCTTAAAAGAATTTCATTGCAATTGCTAAATACTACACATTCTTTTCATTGTGTCCTTTAATCTCTCTCTACAAAATTGTGTGAGATCCACAACCATAACCGTTACATCATCTTTTTTCTCTCTATTTGTAAAATGTCAATGATGATCTTCATGTATGGAAACTATTTGTATTTAGTAAAAATGTTACACACATATGTGCACATCCATATAATTAGATGTGCTAAACCCCTCGTAATTTAATATCCAAGTATGTATTAATAAACATACTTAGAAGAATATGTATTAATGCATGTATATGTGTGTTAAATATTTCATGAGCATGGAACAAGAAAGTTAATGGGAAACTTAAGATAACTATGAGGTGGTCAATATGCATAAGGTAGACCACCATTGCTTAAGCCACGACCATCCCCACTCCCTTAATATACGGGAGACATATTCATAACAATTTGTGAGATATTATTTCTATCGAATCTAATGTGAATAAGGGGAATTGATCTTACTAAAATAGATAAAAACTTTCATTTGGGAAAGATAAGATTTAAAATCCGCGAGTATAAGGAAGGGCATAATAAAATATAAGGGCAGAACTTTCATAAGAAAAAGAAGAAAAAAGAGGATAGAAAGACAGAGGGTTTAAATGTAGAAGCACGGATTGCAGCATGAGCAAGGATTAGTAAACAGAGAAAATAATTTCTAAGTTCTCCAGGCATGTATTGTTAATTTCTGTTAAGTCTGAATTAGAAATCATTAATAACGAAGATGTTTTTGAGAGCTTTCATGATAGTAAAGCTGCGTATGCACAGAACTGGTTTCTTTCAATACCTGAAATGTAAACATTAAAAAAAGAAAGTTATTCAGTTGAATATATGGTATAAGCTTCCGTATCAGTATAATGCATTATAAAACTTCTGTTAAAACTTTTGTTTTAGTATATAATTAGCTATAAACCATTTAAACAAGCTTTATGAGTTAGAACCTCAATTAGTATGCTTGAATTGAGATATTTAACAATCATACGTTGGCTATTTCCTAAACCTAATTGATGTGAAACAAAATAACAACATTTTCACGTGGAATAGTAGGAGAATTGGTGAATAGGCTATTTCGAAAAGGCTCGATAGATTTCTGGTCTCTTGCTATTGGTTAGGTGATAGGTGGTCTACTAGCTTTGAAATACTAGATTGGAGGGGTTCCGATCATTGGTGTATCAAACTTTCACTTGTTTCATGTAGAGTTTCTAAAAACCCTTCTTTCAAGTTTCAACTCATGTGACTGCAGGGTCTTTCTCTTGAGGATCTTATGATTGTTGGTGGTACGAAGGGAAGCTGCTCATGGTAGGTAAGAAGCTTCAATATGTGAAGTACAGGGTCAAGAGATGAAATAAACAATATTTTGAAAATTTACGTTCATAGGAGATTACTCGTTTGTTTTAGGATCAAGGTATGACTTGGGATCTTAGTAGAGAAGAGTACTTAACCCTTTTATTCATGGTGAATTGTCTACGGACTTCTGAGAGATGATGTACTCTCATAACTTTGGTGCTTCACATTTCAAATTTGGAAAGAATATCTCATAGTATAGGATTTAATTGCACGCAAAACAAGTACTGTACACACTTTATCTACACTATTTTAAAATTGTCCTATTAAGTTGGAGCCAGTTTGCAGTACACCCCACTGTAAAAAAAAAAAGAAGCAATGAATAGACACGTATGTGAGATGTTGGAAATCACACTTGTTTTGCCTGTAATATAGAGGTAAGTGTCTATTTTATCATTTCCAATTTTGCATGTATAGAGAATTTCCCAAAACATACCCAAAATGTATTTAACTACAACGTTGCAAGGATTTCTCTGCATAATCTTTACAGGTGGAGCTGTCAAAATGAAGATTTCCTGCCTGTTGTAATCTCAATTTGTAAGCCTCTGTGTGAATGTTTGAAAGAATTACTGAAGTGGTGGAAACTTAATTTTTTCTTTAGTTAATGATAATGGGCCTCTACAATTTTTCCTTTTTCAATTTCTTATTTTAGTTTTGGAGATATATTGTTGTAGCATGCATTCATTATGCATTTTAATTGAACAACTTACAAGGGTGTTATTGTCTACAAGGATTTCTAGTTTCTGGAAAGCCTATGGTATTCTACTAAACCATTCTTTTTTAAAATTTGCATTAGAACTTGTTAGTGTGTGGGGTATAATGTAAAATTTGAGTTTTGTATAATTCACACTTATTTACGTATTTACACAATCCAATTTACCATCAATGATCAAATAGAATCTTGTGCAAGAAAATAAGAGCCCCTACATTTCAGATTTTATATTAAAGTAGGTGCCTTTGGAATAGAACCGATAGTTTATGTCAGTGTCCTAAAATTACCATTCATCTATAATTTTATTTGTAGATTTATCATTCCCTATTACTAATGCGAAGGGGCAAAGTAGGTGCCTCCACTTTGTTAGGCATTTGTAGGCGAGAAGATCATCTGACGGATTTAATAGCACCTGCAAAATCAAACACCCTTTTCGACTTTGGATTAGGGCTTTTCTCTTCATTTTCATTATTAGTGCTTGGGTGTGACTTGGGATTCTTTGGAGGCAATTCGTACAATGGCATTTTGAGATCGTCTTCTACTGTTAAAAAATGCCATTGTAGGAATCACTTTTAAAAAATCTCAATTTACATTCAAGCACTGATAATGAAAATGAAGAGAAAAGCCTCACTCCAAAGTTGAAAAGGGTGCTTGATTTTGCAAGTGCCACTAAATCCGTCAGACGGTCTTCTCATCTGTAGAATCCCAATGAAATAGAGGCACCTACTTCACCCCTTTGCATCGAGACCCTCAAATCTTCCATTAGAAGCTCTGCTAAAAAAACTACCAAAAAACAACCCACAACTCAAAATTAAGAAGCTTTTCTCTGACATTTTTTTGTCTTTCTTCTGCATCTTTGCTGGATTGTGTTCCCTTCATTTGGCTCACAATATGGACAGAGCCACTTCTCCTAGGGAACCTGCTTCAAGGGAGGTTTCAAGCAAGATAGATTAAACCCTCCTAAGCACTCCTCACATTCCACCATAGTCCCCCTTCCAACCTTGTTACATATTTGGCACTCCTTGCACTCTGCTTCATCCAAATTAGAGCTTGAATCCTCGTGCCTTACATAAACATTGTCCCCAACCATAAAGTAAACTCCATCAAACAAAAATCTCATAAATTGTTAAGCACTCGGAAGTTTGAAGCATTAACTCTAGAGCCCCTTCGTCACGGGGGCAAGCGACAAAACATTTTTTCTTATCAGAGAAAAAGGAGATGGAGAAGGAAAAGAGAAAGCAACAACAAAAGATGATCTCATAATGCCATTATACGAATCACCTCCAAAGAAGCCCAAGTCACACCCAAGCACTGATAATGAAAATGAAGAGAAAAGCTCTAGTCCAAAGTAAAAAAGGCTGTTTGATTTTGCAAGTGCCATTAAATCTATCAGATGATCTTCTGGTCTATAGAAGCCCAATGAAATAGAGACACCTACTTCACCCCTTCACACCGAGCCCCTCAAATCTTCCATTAGAAGCTCTACCAAAAAAATTCCAAAAAGTAGCCCATAACTTGAAACTAAGAAGATTTTATCTAGCATTCTTCTTGGTCTTTCTTCTGCATCTCCCCTAGATTGTGTTCCCTTCATCTGGATAACAATATGGATAGACCCACTTGTCTTGGGGAACCTACTTCAAGGGAGGCTTCAAGAAGGATAGATGAAACCCTCTCAAGCACTCCTCACATTCCACCATAATATGCCTTCCAGCCTTGTTACATATTTGACACTCCTCACACTCTGCTTCATTTGAATCAGAGAGCTCGAATCCTGGCACCTCATATAAACACAGTCCCCAACCCTAAACTCAACTCCATCAAACAGAAATTCCATAAATCGTCAAATACTTGGAAGTCTAGACCATAAGTCTAGAGCCCTTCCGTCACGCCCGGGCAAGTAATAAAACATCTTTTTTTCATCAAAGAAAAAAGAGGAGGAAAAGAGAAAGTAGTAGCAGAAAATGATCTCAAAATGCCATTGTACGAGTCATGAAATGCCCTGATTGGGACACACTTTTTTCCATTGGGTTAATTGATCTCACAATCTTATTATACTTTTCATATTAATGGCAGATATACCTCACGTCAATGTAATGGCATTGCAGATGCATGTTTATTTAGTATGTTAGAAGTGAGCATTTAATCAAAAAATTCATGCATGGTTATATAGTTGTAGGCTTGGTGCATTTAATGAGTATATGTTGGATGAAATGTAATGTTTTATACATGATGCGATGTCTATTGTGAAGAGAACAATCTTGAAGCAGGTGTTCTCAAGCCAACTATGAGTAAAGTTAAAATCATACAGTTTGCAAATGCGGCTAGTGGAGAGAGTGCATGAAGCAAAGGGAGCAACTCTATTATATTCTTCAAATAGATAATGAGGAGGTGTTCAAGACTTGCCAAGATTTTTCTTGTAGCAATGGTTTATGAGAAGTTTAAGGCAGGAACATTACAGACAACATTTGAAAAGGTAGTTTTCATGCACTTACCAAGTCATAACTTGTTGGAAATGATAACGTGTTGGAAATCATAAGTTATTAGAAATAACAAAATCAAACAAATCTAATTTTCCCTGATGTTCTAAGTGACCTAAGGCCTGACAGTAGATTTCCTACTCGGCTGAAAGTCCTTAAATGTTTAGGGTGAAAGGAGGATCACACAAACTAGCAAATCAAACCCCCTTATCCAAAATTTACCCTAAACATTTCAGATTTACATTGATTTCATTTATTCATATCATTGTTCATCTAATTGCATTTGGAAAATTACAAAAAAATTGAAAATTTGGAAAATTTTGAAAAAACATTAGTATTTTAGCTTACATTTTCATAAAATTTGAATTAGTTGGCATTTAATTTCAATAAATTTCTATCCTTATCATTAGATCTATTTTAAAATAAAGAAATTTTGCATTCATTAGTCATTTAGATTGCATTTGCATGCTTAAATTGATAAAAATTAATTGAAATTATGCATTTTTCCATATAACCTAGTTTTGCATTAGCTAGGATTTGTAGTTGGTGGAGGGAGTGCATGAAGCAAAGGGAGCAGCGCCATTATGTTCTTCAAATAGATAATGATATAGATAATGATGAGGTGTTCAAGACTTGCCAAAAAATTTCTTGTAGCAATGGTTTATGAGAAGTTTAATACAGGAACATCATAGACAACATTTGAAAAGATAGTTTTCATGCACTTACCAAGTCTGTAAATTATTTCTGCATTAAATTAGTTTATTTTTAACTTCTAGTTTAGGGTCAGGACATTAACTGTATTGCTGGATCTCACAATATGGACAGAACCACTTCTCTTGGAGACCCTGCTTTAAGGGAGGTTTCAAGCGAGACAAATGAAACCCTCCTAAGCACTCCTCGCATTCCACCATAATCCCCTTTCCAATCTTGTTACATATTTGGTTATGATTTCCAACAGGTTATGATTTCCCTCACATTTCCAACCAGTTGGATATCATAACCTATTGGAAATGATAACGTGTTGGAAATCATAAGTTGTTGGAAATAACAAAATCAAACAAATCCAATTTTCCCTGATGTTCTAAGTGACCTAAGGCCTAATAGTAGATTTCCTACTCGGCTAAAAGTATACTTGTTGGAAATCATATGTTGGAAATGATAATGTATGGGAAATCCTAAGTTGGAAATCTAATTTTGTTGGAAATCATAAGTTGAGGGAAATCAGTTATGAAATCATAACCAATTGGAAATTATAACAAGATGGAAATCAGAACGTGTGAGAAATCTAAAGCATTAGAAATGATAACGTGTTGGAAATCATAAGTTGTTGGAAATAATAACGTGCAAAAATCATTTCCCACTGGTTATGATTTCCCACATGTTATTATTTCTAATAGGTTATGATTTCCAACTGGTTATGATTTCCCTCACGTTTCCAACCAGTTGGATATCATAATCTGTTGGAAATGATAACGTGTTGGAAATCATAAGTTGTTGGAAATAACAAAATCAAACAAATCAAATTTTCCCTGATGTTCTTTCTAATAGTAGTGTTGCATCATAGTGGTCCTCTTGCAAAACTTAATGCCTAGGGTTTGAAAACCTTGATTTTTCACTAGATTTGGCCTTTGACTATATGGTTGGATCTCATCGGTTATTGTGTTGCAGCTTGCAATCTCTACTTCATTCCTATGCAAGCACTATTTAATTCGTCAGATGATCTTTTGGTCTACAGAAGCCCAACGAAGTAGAGACACCTACTTCGCCCCTTCGCACGGAGCCCCTCAAATCTTTCATTAGAAGCTTTGCCAAAAAAACTCCCAAAAAGTAGCCCACAACTTGAAATTAAGAAGATTTTCTCTAGCAGTCTTCTTGGTCTTTCTTCTACGTCTCCCCTAGATTGCATTCCCTTCATCTAGCTCACAATATGGATAGACCCACTTGTCCTAGGGAAGCTTCAAAAAGGACAGATGAAACCCTCTCAAGCACTCCTCATATTCCACCACAATACCCCTTCCAGCCTTGTTACATATTTGGCACTCCTCACACTCCGCTTCATTCAAATTAGAGAGCTCGAATCCTGGCGACTCATATAAACACAGTCCCGAACCCTAAACTCAACTCCATCAAACATAAATCCAATAAATCATCAAGTGCTTGGAAGTCTAGACCATTACTGTTGAACTCACCATCAATAATGCACTCTTTTACAACCTCATCTAAAAAAAGGAATGATGAATCAAATGTTTTGCCACTTATGTCAGCAAATGTCAAGACCTGTGTAGCACTAGTTGCCTTGGCAATATGATGCCACTTGTTTGAAACCATAACTTGTTTGGAACTATAACTTTAGTATGTTAGAAGTGAGCATTTAATCCGAAAATATACTTTCCGGTGAAAAACATTTCAATGAAAATGAAATATATTTTTAAAATACAAAAATAGAAATGGCTAGTGGAGGGAGTGCACGAAGCAAAGGGAGCAACTCCATTATGTTCTTCAAATAGATAACGATGAGGTGTTCAAGACTTGCCAAAATTTTTCTTGTAGCAATGGTTTATGAGAAGTTTAAGACAGGAACATTAGAGACAACATTTGAAAAGATAGTTTTCATGCACTTACCAAGTTTGTAAATATTTATGCATTAAATTTGTTTATCTTTAACTTCTAGTTTAGGGTTGGGACATTAACTGTATGGCTAGATTTCACAATATGGATAGAACCACTTCTCCTACAAAACCTGCTTCAAGGGAGGTTTCAAGAAAGACAAATGAAACCCTCCTAAGCACTCCTCACATTCCACCATAATCCCCTTTCCAAACTTGTTACATCATAACGAGCTAGAAATCAGAACGTGTGAAAATCATTTCCCACACGTTATTATTTCCAACTGGTTATGATTTCCCTCATGCTTCCAACCAGTTGGATATCATAACATGTTGGAAATGATGACATGTTGGAAATCATAAGTTGTTGGAAATTATAATGTGCGAAAATCATTTCCCACTGGTTATGATTTCCCACACGTTATTATTTCCAACAGGTTATGATTTCTAGCTGGTTATGATTTCCCTCATGTTTCCAACCAGTAGGATATCGTAACCTATTGGAAATGATAACGTGTTGGAAATCATAAGTTGTTGGAAATTATAATGTGCGAAAATCATTTCCCACACGTTATTATTTCCAACAGGTTATGATTTTCCTCATGTTTCCAACTAGTTGGATATCATAACGTTAGATTTCCAACTTAGGATTTCTCACCTGTTATAATTTCCAACAGGTTATGATATCCAACTAGTTGGAAACGTGAGGGAAATCATAACCACTTGGAAATCATAACCTATTTGAAATAATAATGTGTGGGAAATCATAAGCAGTGGGAAATGATTTCCGCATATTATGATTTCCAACAACATTAGATTTCCAACATTGGAAATCATAAGTTGTTGGAAATTATAATGTGCAAAAATCATTTCCCACTAGTTATGATTTCCTAAATGTTATTATTTCCAACTGGTTATGATTTCCCTCATGTTTCCAACCAGTTGGATATCATAACCAGTGGGAAATGATTTTCGTACGTTATAATTTCCAACAGATTATGATTTCCAACACATTATCATTTCCAACATGTTATGATATCCAATTGGTTGGAAAGGTGAGGGAAATCATAACCAGTTGGAAATCATAACCTGTTGGAAATAATAATGTGTGGGAAATCATAACCAGTGGGAAATGATTTTCGCATGTTTTGATTTCCAACAACTTATGATTTGGAAATGTGAGGGAAATCATAACTAGTTGGAAATCATCTTAATCTGTCAGATGATCTTTTAGTCTGCAGAAGCCCAATGAAATAGAGACACCTACTTTGCCCCTTCACACCGAGCACCTCAAATATTCCATCAGATGCTTTGCCAAAAAAATTCCAAAAAGTAGCCCACAACTCGAAATTAAGAAGATTTTCTTTGGCAGTCTTCTTGGTCTTTCTTCTACGTCTCCCTTGGATTGTGTTCCCTTCATCTGGCTCACAATATGGATAGATCCACTTGTCCTAGGGAACCTGCTTCAAGGGAAGCTTCAAGAAGGATAGATGAAACCCTCTCAAGCACTCCTCACATTCCACCATAATACTCCTTCCAGCCTTGTTACATATTTGACACTCCTCACACTCCACTTCATTCGAATCAGAGAGCTTGAATCTTGGCAACTCATATAAACATAGTCCCCAACCCTAAACTCAACTCCATCAAACAGAAATCCCATAAATCATCAAGCGCTTGGAAGTCTAGACCATTACTATTGCACTCATCATCAACAATGCACTCTTCTACAACCTCATCTAAAAAAAGGAATGATGAATCAAATGTTTTGCCACTTATATCAGCAAATGTCAAGACCTGTGTAGCACTAGTTGCCTTGGCAATATGATGCCACTTGTTTGAAACCATAACTTGTTCAGAACTATAACTTTAGTATGTTAGAAGTGAGCATTTAATCAAAAAATATACTTTCTAGTGAAAACATTTCAATGAAAATGAAATATATTTTTAAAATGCAAAAACAGAAATGGCTAGTGGAGGGAGTGCACAAAGCAAAGGGAGAGGTTCCATTATGTTCTACAAATAGATAATGATGAGGTGTTCAAGACTTGCCAAAAATTTTCTTGTAGCAATGGTTTATTGGAAGTTTAAGAGAGGAACATTAGCATTTAAAAAGATAGTTTTCATGCACTTACCACGTCTGTAAATTATTTTTGCATTAAATTTGTTTATTTCTAACTTCTAGTTTAGGGTCAGGACATTAACTGTATGGCTGGATTTCACAATATGGACAGAGCCACTTCTCCTGTAGAACCTGCTTCAAGGGAGGTTTCAAGCAAGATAGATGAAACCCTCCCAAGCACTCCTCACATTCCACCATAATCCCTTTCCAACCTTGTTACATCATAACGAGCTGGAAATTAGAACGTGCGAAAATTAGTTCCCAATAGTTATGATTTCCCACAAGTTATTATTTCCAATAGGTTATGATTTCCAATTGGTTACATGATTTCCCTCACATTTCCAACCAATTGGATATAATAACTTGTTGGAAATGATAACATGTTGGAAATTATAACGTGCAAAAATCATTTCCCACTGGTTATGATTTCCCACACCTCATTATTTCCAACAGGTTATGGGAAAGACAAGTGTATTTATGCTTTCCACTAGTTCAGGGAGTTGGGTGAAGATCTTCAATGTATAAATAAACCTCTCAACTCTAAAGAAAGGAGTTGTTATTTAGGCAAATATTTGGAATAAGGAAGTGTTGATGGTGTTTTGAGCACACAACAACACAGGTGTGATTGTTGGGATCACACCTCTCTTGAAAAGTATCCTACCCTAGGTAAGACTACTCCAAGGTTTCTACAGCTAGGTCTTAGTTTGCTTGGAATCTCTCAGTTGGAATGTACTAGCTGTGCTGACAAGGGGTCTTACATGCAGTTGACAAATTTAGGTAGTTGAACAACAATTCATACAAACCCTTTATGATTTCAGCGGATAAGACAATGTAAAATGCTGCTAGAGAATCTAAGCTAATAGTTGTTTTCAAAGAAAATACAAAAGAAGTCAGGGTTTTAGAGAAATCCTAAGTGACAAGCACAATATATTGACTACTGTAGGTAGACAAATGTTCTGAAATTAAACTAGTTTTCTGAGTTACCAAACTAAAATGGATGTTACAATACTACAGAAAATGATGTTATCTTCAATGGAGATCTAAAGATTTTCAGATGACATTCATTCATTAAATACCCAAGTAATGGCATGATTTAACTTATGAAATGCAATTGAACTAAGCACAAACTGATTAGCGCAGGCTAACTTTGTACAGTCACTTATCATCAGCAAGTAACTAAAAGTATGGATTGAGAACATTCATCAGATACCTTTAACAGATCATGAACATTGCAAAAGCACAATTAACTAATTGATGGAGATCAAGAAGCGAACCATGAAACCAAATAAGCAACACAATACACAAATTCTTAGGAAAACTACAGAAACTTGCTCTACATTAACTTTAATTGGCAGAGTATCAACAATTCAGCATCAAGAGTCTTCTTCTTTCAAATAATGGAAATGGAAGCCCTTTATATAGGAGAGGCACCGTACTAAGTTTTTGGACGAACGGTGGAGATTAACTCAACACCAATGGTCTAGATTTGACATCATTTAATACATTTACAACAGCTCATTGAAATGCCGAATTACATTTTGTCTCTAATGAAAAAGACAAAAAATGACCCCCAAATACATTGAACCTAGACAATTTGACTACCCATTCAAACATATATATAGAAAAGACCTTTTTCAGGGCATAATAATGACAAAATAGCGTCACATGACCTTCCAAATATAGCAATTTACATTAGTGATGGGATTACATAAAATATTCAAAAAATATACTAAGATTCATCATCCACATCTACTTTGTCTTCTTCTGCCATCTTGTTGCGGTAGCTGACCCAGGTTGATAATGCCGAATTGATATCTGCGGGGTCCGGGTTCTTCAGGCGATTGGCTCTATACCTGAACATCTCCAAATCTTAACTATATCTATAATATATTCTTTCTATCTCTGCCTTTCCTTTATGAAATACATTGAAGTCAATTTTTAGGTCACTGACTCTGTCCAATCTGGCCTCCACATCCAATTCAGCATCTTCAAAAACCATTTTATGCAATTTATCCTTACATCCTTTCACATCATATGGCGCCAAGTCATCGTAGGCCATCACTAGGCAATCTCTCAGTGTGTCATTTATTTCATAAATAAGAGTCAAGATATTTTCATCTGCTCCTTTGTAGGCCTCCCTGATGCTATCAAAAACTTCCTTTCTCAACTTTATTTGCTGATACCAGTCAATGGCTTTGTACAATCTATCCCCTGTCAAAATATTTTCAGACAACAGTGTCTGAGCAGGCAAGTCTCTGATTGCTTGCACTTAAGGAAATACCTGAGAATAGTATTCATCAAAAGAATCACATTCCTCATGCAAGTCTTTCCAACATTCCCGAAGTTGAACCAAATTCTTATGAAATTTAGCTGCTGCATCAATTGCTTCGCATCCCTTCTCGCATACTCTGTGTTGGAAAGAGATACTGCTTCACATTGATAGGTGTTGTCATTGATGGCAACTAAGATCATCCCAATCATCTGCATAACACAATTTGTTCACACTGGAAGTCAGAATCAGAATTTGTCTAAGTCCGGGCAATGAAGAATAGAGTAGGTGACAGGGTCTGGTATCTTGGTCCGGATCTCTCCGAAGGAAAGGCATGATTTACTGCAGATCTATGGTAGTTATAAGAATTGTTAAGACACTCTAAATCTAGAGTTTTGTCCTTCGGTGATGAAGGACTCAAAAGATATTAGCTTCTAAGTATCATGTTTCAATTTGACATAACAGACAGAAGAACAGGATGACCTTGTGAATGATCTTAATTCTGGATGTATACAAGTTGTTTATTGGGCAATTGGTGATGATAAGTGATGGTTGCTGACATGATTGATGATTTGCGAGTGTAATTTTTGGTCTACATCTCATATTATGTATAGATCTAGCTGACAGAGTAGAGTACTCAAAAAGTTCTAAATGTTCTTGAAGCCAACTGGCAAAATGATTGTAGATCATGTTGTGGATATATATATCCAATGGAATTGGATGATTTTAAAGTGTGTGTGTGTTGTGACCATGGTGTAATTGTGAAAAGAGCAAAGATCAAAAGTTCAGATGCTAGCAGAGTAGTAAGAGGAGTAGAGTAAGGATGAAGTGTGTCAAGTTAGTTTTCTATGCTTAACCGGAACTAAACTCCAACATTGATAGAAGCTAAATATCAGTTCAAATTTATTGTAACTCTCTTCCTGTAGGAAGTGAGCGTTCCTTTGAGTAGTGAGCTCTAGGCAATGAGACCGAATGCATGTGCATTCCCATTGTAATACTTTTAACAGAGTATAATCTTTGTGGGTTAACCACCACCGTGGTTTTTCCCTTAACCGGGTTTCCACCTCAAAAGTCTTAGTGTCAAGTGTGTTATTTATGTTTTTGCTCATGTGTTATTGATTAATGCTGAAATGTTTACATCATTGATTTGGTTATAAGTTGTAAAGGAAGATTAAAGGTAGAAATTGTTAAATTCTATGATAACTGATTCACCCCCCCTCTCAGTTGTCTGAACCTAATTCAACAATTGGTATCAGAGCGAGGTTCCTTTTGAAAAGTTTAACAGCTTAAGGAAGATCTGGGAAATCAGTAAAAATGGATGAATATAACCTTCAAGGGCAACTTAATCTCACCCTAGATGATCTTGAGCGATCCAAGGCAGAAGTCCAAGAGCTGCAAGATAACCTCAAAAAGGCTAAAAACTGCATTGAGATTTTAAAAGAAAAATTGAGCAAATCCAATGCAAAAGGAAAGGAGCAACCTCTTCAACTGGAAGACAAGGTCCTGAAAGAGAAGACAAAGGAATGTGAAAAGTTAGCTAAAGAAGTTGTTGTCCTAAAACATGAGATGGAAATAGGGGTGACGAGACTAACCAAGGAAATTGAAGATAGGAAGAAAATTAAAGAAGAAATGAAGCAAAATCTGAAAGAGAGAACTGAAGAATGCTGCAGATTGGATGGAATAGCTAGTCTCCTAGAATCTAATCTATAAGAAAGCAAAAACAATGAGAGAGAACTTGAGAGACAAATTATCACTCTCAGACATGACCTAGAAATTACAAATGAGTATAAGGAGAAGTTCAAGATAAGCTCAGCTAAACTTGAAGCACTAATTGAAGAACAAAAAAGGGATGATGACAAGCATGATCTTAGATATGAGAATGGTGAAAGCTCTGGATCTGGACAAAGAAATTTTCAACCAAGAAATAAAAGAAACAAAACTAGAAAACCTCCGGTAAGATAGCCTAATGCTCAGAGATATCCATCATTCAATGGAAATTGTTTCAATTGCAATAAATTTGGTTATAAAGCTACTCAGTGCAGAAGCAAAGTAAATCAAAATAATCCATCCTTCTTCACTCAATGCTTCAAGTGTAAGAGGTATGGTCATAGATCAAATGAATGCAAAAGTATGATAATGAATAATGCTAACAATAGAGGAATTAGCAATTCTTTCAATGGTTACTATTTGTTTGCAATGGGTTTGGACACATGGCTAATCAGTGCAGATCAAGAGGAAATCAAGTTTATAAGAAAATAAATTTTGTGTGCTTTAACTGCAATAAATATGGTCATACTGCAAGATTTTGCAGAAATAGGAACAATGGAAGAAAAGGTCTGGTAAATAGAAAACCAGATGAGTAGAAACAAGACAAAGGCAAAAGAAAAATTGATATGAATGAGATACGGAGAGAAATGAACAAGATTTGGGTAAAGAAAGATACAATAAACAATGGTGATGGGTCTGCACCGGAATCAGGTGCTAACAATTCCTTCAGGAATTAAGTCAGGAGCTCTGGCTCAGGGGGAGCTGCATTGAACATCAAATTCCCCCAGTCAGTAAGTGGGTGCCTGAATTTGGCACAATAAAAAAGAATATTTTGAATTGGTTCAGAATCTTTGGAAGGATTTCTGGAAGAAAAGATGTTGATATGAAAACTTGCAAAGTGACTCATGAAAAACTATCAAAAATAGAGTAACCAGATATAGTTAGGGCGACACATTTATTACAATACCAAATTAGGTTTTGCAAAAGATAAAAAGGTCACTTGGTCACTCATTTAAACCACTTTGCATTCAGATGAAACAAGAAGAAGAGAATTTGAGCTACAAATCCATAGACTGAGGCACAAAGAGCGAATTCAACCGACAACTGATCAACCCTAACCCCGGGAAAGAAAAAGGTAATTATTTGTAAAACTTTGAATCTAAAATTTGTTTAGATGGCTACACCTCATGTTGTTGACATTACTAAAAGGCCTCGACCCAAATTTAAGAAGCATCCTCACAAATCAATAGAAGTCGACCCATTAGGTGTTTCGTATGGTGTGCTGCATGTTGAAGACATTAGGGTTTATATTCATGCAAACATAGATGAATTTGGAGATTCAAGGTATGTAGACTTGTTTGAGAAACAACTCAGGGATGAAAATCACGAACTTAAACCTGAGTATAAGGTACTACAGGATAAACACTTTATTCAAATAATGGGGTTTCCGACATTTGATGAGGATGAATGGGTCCAATATGTTTTGAGTCAGATGCATGATGAATTCATTTGGTTGTTAAAACCATTCAAGATTACCAAGGATGCTATCAGAATTGTAACTGGGTTAAACTCAATCGGAGGATTGCCCATGCTGAAAGCTATGAAAACTAGATAGTGACTGATGCTACCAGTGCCAAATTTGACAGAAGGGTAATGACCATTAATGATATTATAGAACTGGATGTCAAATTTGCCTCCATGGTGATTGGGTACAAGATTTACCACTTGAGCAGAGAAAATTCTATTTCTGGAACAACCATATATGTTGCATACAAGATGCTAAAGGAAAATACTGATTATGACTTGTTGAATTACTACATAATCAACTGATTGAAAATTTAAACAAAATCAAGAAAGATAAGAAAAACACTTTCAAGTATGGTACATTGGTTTTATGTCTATTCTTTTACTTTATGAATGAGGTACCTGGGGTAAAAGGTGTGCACTGGACTAAGGATGAGCCAGTTGCCATTCAAATTAGAGATCATCTTTGCAGCATTGGTGATTTCAAAGCTCAGAAAACTACAATATGGGGTTACTTCAAGAATTTTCAGAGTATGATGCACTTAAGGGAAAGAATCCCTAAATCAATTATTAAGAAGTAAAAAATGAAATATGCTTCATGGTTGATACTGATTAGTGTCTAACGGAAGCAATGGAACCTAGAACTGCTTGGATCATGCCCATGGGGTATGAAGTAGATGAAAAAATCTTGAATATGTATGCTTAACATCTTCTACGAAAGCCTAAAGACACAACGGTCGAAAGATTTGGAACTTATGAGGAGCTGAATTTAAAATTGCATATTGAACTTAGAGAACCTGAAACCAATAGGAAAGTAAGAAAAGAAGTTGAGCAGTTAGCTGAAAATATGGGCCTAACTAAGGAGGTTATGAGAAAACTCATAGAAAGAACTAAAAAGGTTGAGAAAGAGAAACAAGATAAGAAATAATTAGATGCTCCTGTGGAACTCTCTTCCACTTCAAGAACTACTAGGAGCTCTGTTGCTGCTCCTGTTCCTTCCAAGACTGCAAAACTGGAAGCAAAATCATCTGGAAAATAAAAGAAAAGGAAGAAAACAAAAGCATCCTAGACCTATGAAAGTATAAGAGAAGAAGAAGAAGATACAGATTCTGACATTGAAATCAAGGAAATAAAGGCCACCAGAACAAAAGCTGCAAAAGTAACCAAAGAAAAGTCCTCCGGAAGCAAAAGGGATAATAAAAGGCAAAAGATAGAAGCATATGAGGAATATGTTGAGAAGCCTACACTTTCCCTGGAGGATGTGATAAAGTCAGTCAATGTAGATGGTAATCTAAAACCCGTGATTGAATTCTATGATGAATACAGTGATGTGGATAAAAGGGTGTTGGAGTAAGCAATTGTCAGATATCTCAACATCTACAACAAGGCACTAATTGAGATAACTTCTGAGTTGCCACAAAGTCTGGCAAATATTTTGGAGTTGAGAAAAGAAAATGCCAAGAGCAAGGACATGGAGATCAGGGAACATGAGCTAATAAATTTGTATCCTCAGATTTCACCTGATCAAACAGATATGATATTCAAGGAAGTCAAAGATGACTTTAAAAGCAAAAAGAGAATGAACAAAGTCATGCTTGGAGAAACAAGTGAAATCGTTAAAGAAACTCAAGAAATTCTTTTGAAAGCATTGAAAAAGCATAATTTTCCTAGTCACAGAAGAAGTTTTGGATGGTGAAGAAGAGAACATCATCGAGCAACAATTTGAGTTGGGTTGGTGAAGCCTCTGTTCTAGAAATGGGAAAAGTAAATCAGGATGATACAAAAATGATGGATAAAGTAGTTGATGCAGGAGATACTCCTAATCCACCTGACTCGTTAGGGAAAGAAGATAATATTTCTACTTTACAGAGCCCTCCGGATCAGGTAGCAAGTGGTGAACAAACATGAAACAGTCCCTCTGCAGAGAACACAAAGAAAAGTAAAGCAGAGAAAGATGAAGAAAAATGAAAGAAAGATAAAGCAGAAGAAGATGGTGCAAATGTTGAAGCACCTAAAGCAAATACTGAGAAATCTGATGAACATAAGGATGGTTTAGAAAATGTTGCAAGAGACACTGTAGATGCAGTGAAAAGTCTTCTTGAAAAAGAGATGATTGAGCTTGATGAGCCTAGACTACTCCAAGGTCTAGCTAATCCAGATGCTCTCTCTCCAATTCAATTGATGAAAATTGCATCATTCACCCAAGTAAAGGCTAGAGAAAAGATGTAGGACTATACTTGCTATCAGTATAAAGAGTGTTCAAAATACTCTAAGTGATGTATATAAATTTTGTCTATCCTGGCCCAAAGTAAGTGAGGATATTGAGAAGAAGATAAAGGAACAAGAACTGAAATTGTCAAATCTATCCAATAATTTTTATCCTCTAACTATTACACCCATAAATCAGGAATGTCAAGTAATTAGCTTGACTGATGAGATAAAGAGACTTGTTAAAGAGAAAAGCAACATTATGAGAGAATGTGTGAGCTCCGGGGATTGATTTCCCCCAAGTTAGAGACAATGAATAATGCCCTATCTGAAGCTCAGACTGTAGTTCAAACTAGTGATTCATTAGATCTATCAAAGGCAGAAGCATATTCATTTTTGTTGAGTGGGCACATCTCAATTTTGGATGGAATGAAGAGTACTTCGACCTCTGAACTTGTACAAATAAAAACTAGCTTTGTAGACATTCTTAAGTTTATGTAAATAGAACTTAATGATTAGTTGTACATATGCGGCACTATATACAAAATTTCTAGAGAATTTTGGCTTGCGAACCCCACCCTTTGGCATTGACGTCAAAGGGGCAGTGAAGATCAGTGAAAAATGAGGAATCCAGCAAAGGGGGAGCACTAGAAAGCAGTGTGAACAACAGTATGGAGCACAAGCAAAGGGAGAGCTATTCCAACACTTAGTCATTTTTTACTAAGTGTTGCCATCAATGCCAAAGGGCGAGATTGTTGTCAAGAGACACTACTTCACATTGATAGGTATTGTCATTGATGGCAACTAAGATCATCCCAATCATTCACATAACACAATTTGTTCACACCGGAAGTCAGAATTAGAATTTGTCTAAGTTTGGGCAGTGAAGAACAGAGCAGGTGATAGGGTCTGGTATCTTGGTTTGGATCTCTTTGGTGAAAAGGCATGGTTTACTGCAGATCTAAGGTAGTTATAAGCATTGTCAAGACACTCTAAATCTAGAGTTTTGTCCTCCGGTGATGAAGGACTCAAAAGATATTAGCTTCTGAGTATCAGGTTTCAGTTTGACAGAATAGACAGAAGAAGAACAAGCTGACCTTTTGAATGATCTTAATTTTAGATGTATAGAAGTTGTTTATTAGGCAATTGGTGATGATAAATGATGGTAGCCAACATGATTGATGATTTGCGAGTGCAAGTTTTGGTCTGCATCTCATATTATGTATGGATCTAGCTGACAGAGTAGAGTACTCAACAAAGTTCTAAATGTTCTTGAAGCTGACTAGCAAAATGATTGTAGATCATGTTGTGGATATATATATCCGATGGAATTGGATGATTTTAAAGTGTGTGTGTGTGTTGCGATCATGGTGTAATTGCAAAAAGAGCAGAGATCAAAAGTTCAGATGGTAGCAGAGCAGTAAGAGGAGCAGAGTAAGGATGAAGTGTGTCAAGTTAGTTTTCTATGCTTAACCGGAACTAAACTCCAGCATTGATAGATGCTAAATATTAGTTCAAATTTATTGTAACTCTCTTCCTGTAGACAGTGAGCTTTGGGTAGTAAGCCCAAATGCATGTGCATTCCCATTGTAATACTTTTAACAGAGTATAATCTTTGTGGGTTAACCCCACCATGGTATTTCCCTTAACCGGGTTTCCACATCAAAAATCTTGGTGTCAAGTGTGTTATTTATGTTTCTGCTCATGTGTTATTGATTAATGCTGAAATGTTTACATCATTGATTTGGTTATAAGTTGTAAAGGAAGATTAAAGGTAGAAATTGTTAAATTGTGTGACAACTAATTCACCCCCCTCTTAGTTGTTTGGACCTAATTCAATACTCTAATTATCCATTTCTAGGTTCTTGTCGACAAATTCTAGACTTCACCAAGTTTAGACACTTCATCTTTCGACAAGGTAGGCACTGTCCTTAACTCACCATCAGAGTCTGTAGGTGTTGCCAAAAATTGCAAGCATGCTCGAAGCTCCTCATTTTTCTGTTTCAGCTTTCTTCAAGAGTTCATCCTTATCCAGCTGCTCCAGGATTGATGTAACATAACCCTTAAATTCATCAACCTTCTAAGCTCTTGTAGTTGGTCCCAAATTTACCATTGTTATGGTATAATCTTCTGCTCTAACTTTCTCTCTGTTTGTATTAGTTGGTGGGACAACGATTTCAGCTATTCTGGATCTAGTCGCATCCTTGTAAATAATTGATTGCACTTTTGTTTTCTTTTGTTTCTTCAATTTTTGTGCCTATAATGTCAGAAAATGTCCCCTTGGGGGCTTTTCCCTCTTTAGGTTTAGCTCCTGGGTCTTTTGCATGCATTTAGGACATCTTACTTCATAATTTGGCATCTCGATGGAATGAGCCCTAAGTAACATGACAAATGGGACCTAGGAGGACCCCTTGAGCTTAACCCTACCCAAAATAGGGGGGAGTACTTGGGTACCTGCGCCCTAGTCCTACCCTATTTTGGGGCAGCCCTAATTTTTGGGTGTCAGTTTATGACCGTCATTTAGGTCCTATGCCGACACAGTAAGTTTAAATTATGAAAGTCTTGGTGAGAGTGTTTGTAGTTGCATATAAAAGCATGTGTAGGCATTCATTTGTAAACTAGATGATTACTAGCAAGCTATTGTGTTCTCAAGGTGATTTAAGGCTTTCATTGTGTTGCAAGAGCAGAATTGTGTAGTTTATGTGTTTGTGTTTACAGATTTGAGCATCCATTTCATCATGGAATGAAAGGCATCTTCCTCCCATGATATCTTCACTACAAGGTGACATTATATTGTGTTTTCATCATCATTTCCTTTGGTTTTTGCCTCTACCTCACAAGGGCACGCACTTGTTATCTGACAATGGTGTTCAGAGACTTAAGTGTCCTCTGGGGCTTGACTGAGGTAAGCCTCTAAACACCACAACCCCCTCCCAAAGTTTTCATGGTTGCAGGTTACAGGTTACAAAGCTAGGAAAAGTGAAGTTGCAGGAAGGTATCTTGAAGTGTCAGAATTGTAGAATAGAAGGAAAAATAGCCACCTGGACTTGGGTGCCCACTCATTAGTCCTCCCACTTTCGTGACGGGAAAATCTCCAAGACAACAGGGAAGAGTTGCAGATTGAGTTTCCAGATCTAGACAAAAAGCATGGCATTGGACTTGGGCGCCTGCTCTTTTGTCCTTACTTTTCTGCCTCAGAACCCTGAAAACAGGTACTCTGTGATTTGATATTTTGCTTCCGTCTGCAAGAGTTTTTCTGTTATTCTTTCGTTTACAGTCGTATTTGTGAAATTAGTGTTTTAATGGTCAATTAAGCATAAGAGAAGGAAATTTGATAATTAAACACCCTAATCCAAGCTTCCCTACATCTCACAGTGACCTAGGGTATGATAGTGAATTGCCACTCGACCCTAGATCCTTGAATGTTAAAGGTAAAAGGAGGATTCCAACATCTAACAACCAAAACATAAACAATCAGTTTTCACCTAAAAATTTTGGTGAACCTATGTTTTTGGACTTAAATTGCAACTTGTTGAGTGTTTGTCTTCAGATTTGGATTGATTTCATTCATTCATATAGTCACTCATTTTATTGCATTGAGAAAATTACAAAAAAATTGAAAATTTTGAAAAATTCAAAAAAATTGCATTGTTTGGCTTACTAAATTGCATCAATTCTTTTTAAATTTTCCTAATTCATGATTTTTTCATCAGATCTGATATAAACTATAGAAAAAAACAAAAAATTAGAAATTTACATTGCATTTTCGTCATTAATTTGCTAGGCTTTTGTAGAAATTTTGACAATTTTCATATAACCTAGTAATTCCAAAATCTAGGGTTAGTAGGCAAAATCTTCTTTCATATTTTTCTACTGATTTGAGAGGCTCATTAAAATTTGCATTTAGATTCAAAATATTTGCATTTTTGCATAGAAAATTTCAACAAAAAACTAGCGATTTTCATGCATTTTCATTAAATTTGTATTGCATTTTGCATATAAGGGCTTGAAAATTATTTTTATATTTGAGTACACTTAATTTTCATCATAAATAAGAATTCAAAACATTCATATAGTATTTTGTGTCAACATCTCAAACCTAGGGCTTCAAAAACAACGATTTTCACTAAATTTGGCCTTATCAACTCTATAAACTTGCACCATAGGTATGTTGTGAAGAGTATTTTTAAATTAATTATCTATTATAAGGGTAATCATTCTTTTCCCCTCCTAAAAATCTTCACAACACCCTTTTAACGGGCTCTTGTATTGAAAATTTGGTGAAAAACTACATATTTTGGCTATCTTTGCCTTAGGGTTTGACCTAGTTTGCACTCCAAGCGTGTTGTGACAAATTTTATGGATTGAGTTGACTAATATCATTAGTATTAATTTATGTACATCCTGAAATTCATTACAACACCCCTTTTGCTAGGTCTTGGAATTGAAAAATCGTGAAAAATAGCCTATTTTTGTTGTATTTTCACTAGGGTTTTACCTTAAGTGGCACTAAAAGTGTGTTGTGTTGGATATTTTGACATTAAGTGGCTATTATTACTAATATAAGTTTCTTTCCATCATCAATTTCCTCACAACACCCTTTGTTATGCCCTCTTGCATTGAGTTTTGGTGAAAAAAGGTGCCTATTTCGACATATTTTCACTATAGTTTGACTTGACATTATCTTAAATCCGCATCAAGAGTCTATTGTGAAGGATATTATTGCTATTTTGGACTGATATCAGACATATAATTTTCTTCCCCTGATCAAAACCCTTACAATACATTTCTTCCACTTATTTGCATTAAAAAAGTACAAAAAATCAAGCATTTTAAGTCATTTTTGCATATAGTTTTGCACTTAACTTGTGCATAACTTTTGGAAAAACTATTAAAATCTGATTTTGCATTGATTTGAACACATGCACATGACACCTTCATGTCATTTTTCAATGGTATCTTTGCATGCATTTATCAAAGACCTTGATTTTGACCAATTTCTAACCCTCATGAGTGAACATCCCACAATATTAGAGAGCTTAACAGAGTTCATCTCCATGAATAGTACTACAAAAGATAATGGTGATAACACCTCTCCCATATCTACTACGTGCGATGATAATATAATCCTGTTCTCTAACAATTCCTCCAAAAATGATTCTTCCCATGAGGATGTGCTAATACAAAACACTGAAATCTCTTATACATTTCCAACAATAGAAGGAACACACCTTTTGAAAGACATCATGCCTCCTAAAATAGAAGAACAAATAATTCATGATGTTGAGGTCCCTATTGATGTGATAACATATGAGCAAATAGACAAACTTGATAAAGACCTAGGTGAATTCCAAGAATATGTGGAAATTGAGGGGATAGCTGAAGAAGCTATACCTTGATTCATAACATAAGAAAATTGATAAAAGAAGGACAAGAGAGTATTGATTTTGTTCAAGGAATAACGCATATCATACTAAGTAATTTCATGCCTTGATATGACACATCTCTCATGGATACATACCCTCGAGTAGCAGAAGACTTAACACAATACATTGAGAATGATGAGCATGAAAACTCTCTTAATAAACCTTATGAGGCTAAGGATGACTATATGAACTATGATGCAATAATTGGTCTAATAGAAGAAGTTAAGAATTCACCTAACCCATGGAAAAATGATATTGATTTAATTGTTGACAAAGGTTAGATTGCATGATCCCTAATGGTAAGTATCTCTAACCCTTTATCTCCCTCGTGATGTGCTTCCCCCATGATGTGTTATGTGTTGTTTAGGCCTCCTAGGATGACCTCAGATTCTCCCGTAAGGTCCAGGATACCAGGAGACTACCTCTGTCATAACCTTCTTCTATTTGTATCATCATTCTTCTAATTTTCTCTCTCTTTGATTTCATCGTTGTGTGTTGTGTCTTATGGACATAACGTTGCGGTTGGTGACATTGGGGGCACCCTCCTACATGACTGTCCCTAAGACACTTGTTTCTCCTCTCTTATTTATTGTTTCCTTTCCTCTAGTGTTTCCATCTAGTAGGCGGATGATGACAAACATTTATACTAATGCGGACCTAGTGTCCCTTTCGAGAGCAATCAAAAAATGGACTTAGTTCCTAATATGACGATGGGGTTGTCTATTTTATCCGACGCTTGGCTAGTGGAAGCACTTGTGCTTTCCGTGTAGTGAATTTGATGATGTTTCTATCACATTTACAAACCTTAACAATACTGTTGCTCTATGCACCTTTGTTTTATCTTTGAATCTAGCCTTGGGAATACTCGATTTGGAGAGCTTTGTGATATAGCCCCACGGTTATTCTCAAACTCTGAATTTGTTGTATAACCTTGGCTCTTTGTGTGGTTAATCATATGCATTGATGTTGCTGTTTACCATGATGTTGTAGACACTAACATGTTTCTTACAGGGATGTGTTTGTGGGAACATTTGGCGATCGTAAATTACATGTCACCTCCGGGGGCATGGGCATTGTGAAAGTTAATATTCGATAATTGATATCAACCACCTTAAGGTGGGGGCATATATAAGGTAAGCTATTTGTTGTAGATGTTAGCAATGTGTTTGTCCTCAGGTGCAAAGACCTACGTGATGAGTGCATCATGCATACTGAGTTTGTTTGCAATCAATCAATCGATCATGTAAGCCCTTTGTGGAGGCGGGATATCGCGTATATCCTTTTTATCTTAATCCCTCTATAGAGGTGGGGATGGTGTATTTCTTGGAGTAGATTCCATCATCCTATCATTTTCAAAAGTCCTTTACGGAGGCGGGGAGCGGTTCTGTGACTAACTCAACACTTAAGCGTGTTTTCGGTGATGTGGCAAAGCCCAATTATCGATGTGTGCCTATAATGTGCTTGAGATGGTGATGAGCCTAGAAATAGGGAACACATCATCGCTTGTCTGTCGTGTTTTCTCCATGTCTTCAAGTGTGTGTGTTTTGGCGTGCTTGTTTTGTGTGGCGTGTTTGTTGCCCCATATGTAGTATAAAGACCAGCGCCTTAGAGTTGTGCTTCCTACATTTTGGGAGGTTTTACATGTCTTGCGTGTGTGTTGTCCCATATACAAAGACCTACACGATGAGTACATCATGCATTATGGGAGGTTTGTTTACTTTCCAGTACTTGCATCTGCATTTCATATATATGAGAAAAAGAAAAAGAAAAGAAATCATGCATGTCTTCCATGCATTAATGTGTCTTCTATGCATTGATTATCTTCTCCTTGTTCTGCGTGACTGTAACTGTCTTCTCCATGTTTTGCATCCCTATTACTATTTTCTATGTGATTGGCATGTCTTCTCCGTGCTTGGCGTGTTTGTTGTGTTTGTGACCTTACTTTAATGCATGTATTGGCCTCATGTTTATACATACATTAAAGTGGGGGCTAAATGTAACATCAGAAAATGTCCCCTTGGGGGCTTTTCCCTCTTTAGGTTAGCTCCCGGGTCTTTTGCATGCATTTAGGACATCTTACTTCATAATTTGGCATCCCAATGGAATGAGCCCTAGGTAACATGACAAACGGGACCTAGGAGGACCCCGTGAGCTAACCCTGCCCAAAATAGGGGGGAGGACTTGGGCGCTCGTGCCCTAGTCCTGCCCTATTTTGGGGCAACCCTAATTTTTGGGTGTCGATTTATGACCGTTATTTAGGTCCTATGTCGACACAGTAAGTTTGAATTACAAAAATCTTGGTGGGAGTGTTTGTAGTTGCATATAAAAACATGTTTAGGCATTCATTTGTAAACTAGATAATTACTAGTAAGCTATTGTGTTCTCAAGGTGATTGAAGCCTTTCATTGTGTTGCAAGAGAAAAATTGTGTGGTTTATGTGTTTGTGTTTGAAGATTTGAGCATCCATTTCATCATGGAATGAAGGGCATCTTCCTTCCATGATATCTTCACTACAAGGTGACATTATATTATGTTTTCATCATCATTTCCTTTGGTTTTTGCCTCTGCCTCACAAGGGCACACACTCTTTATTTGAAAATGGTGTTCAGAGACTTAAGTGTCATCTAGGGCTTGACTGAGGCAAGACTCTAAATAGTACAAACCCCTCCCAAAGTTTTCATGGTTACAGGTTACAGGTTGCAGAGCTGGGAAAAGTGAAGTTGCAGGAAGGCATCTTGAAGTGTCAAAATTGCAAAACAAAAGGAAAACAACCACCTTGACTTGGGCGCCTTCTCATTAGTCCTCCAACTTCTATGACGGGAAAATCTCTAAGACAACAGGGAAGAGTCTAGATCCAGACAAAAAGCAGGGCATTGGACTTGGGTGCCTGCTCTTTTGTCCCCAACTTTTCCGCCTCAGAACCCCAAAAATATGTACTCTGTGATTTGATATTTTTCTTCCATCTATAAGAGCTTTTTGTTATTCTTCTGTTTACAGTCATATTTGCAAAATTAGGGTTTTAATGGTCAATTAAGCATAAGAGAAGGAAATTTGATAATTAAACAACCTAATCCAAGCTTCCCTACATCTCACACTGACCTAGGGTATGATAGTGCCTGGTCACTTGACCCTAGATCCTTGAATGTATAGGGTGAAAGGAGGATTCAAACATCTAAACACTAAAAACTAAAGAAATCCAAATTTTACCCTAAACAGTGTCTAAGACAAAATAGCACTTAGATCTAATTTCATGATTTCCACCTGAGGCTTTGGATATGCCATTCTACTTTGCAGCCAGTCAGGTGCGAAGGAGGAAGGCTCTTTAGTCCTTTTAAGATTCTCATTGTCTGTATTAAGTGGCCCTTCAAGGCTCTTGTTTTGATCCTTTATCCAAATCCTCTTCCTCATTTGCAAGATTCCTCCAATTTACCAATACATCTTTCTGTGCTGCCCACAAGATTGCTTCTGTTTGGTTCTTTTCTAGGGGACTATCAGATATTTCAATTATTTTAGAATTTTTTGTTTCAATTAAAGGCTCATCAAGTATATCATTCTCTATCTCTTCAAATACATTCATCTTCGGCTCTTGCTCTTCAAGGCCTAGTTTAACGCACACTTTCTCAATGCCCGGCAATAGTGGCACAACCAAAGGAGTTGAATCTAGGTCCATAGGTACTTGGGAGCTAGGGGTGACAGATGATAAAGGCATTGCAATTGAAGGCAAGTTAACTTGTGTCAAATTAGCAAACATAGCAGACCCCAAAGCTGGAGGGATGGAAGAAGTTGGCAAGACAAAAGAAATGACAATGGGTGAAGTGATAGACAAAGAAGGCAAAGGGAAATAAGGTGAAAGAATGGTAGAAATAGGAGGCAATACAAGGGAAGTGGAAAGTGAAGTAGAAGATATGGAAGGAAAAGATGTGGTGGTGATGGAAGAATATGAAGAAGCAGTAATGGAGGAAACGCGGCTACTAGGAGTGCTTGATGTTACTGCCAATGGACAAGAGATAGTTGAAACATCTAATGTAGATAAAGGAACAACAGAAGTATTTTCCTGAATGATAGTTGTTGGAGAAGTAGGGGAAACATTAGAGATAGTAGAAGAAGATGCAGTAGTAGAAACAACTGGAGAAAGTACATCACTCACACTTGGGGCAGCAAGGGGTGGAAAAGTTGGCAGACTAGTGTTATCAAGAATTGTAGCAATAGTACTTTTCGTGGCCTGACCAACACTATTTAGATCCTTCTCCTGGCCCACTAGGTATGTCTCTCTTCTTTGATGTTCTTGTCCTAGTAGAGGAAGGCATATCCTTCTTCTGTGTGTTTGTAGCAACCTTCTTACTCTTTTGTGCTTTGGCCATTTCTACCAAGGCTATGTGATCTTCACTTTTTGATCTCATGGCAGATCCTTGGGCTGGATCTACTTCATCAGTAATCTCTATGGGTTCATCTTCTTCTCCTCTAGACTCTTTCTCAGATTCAAGCTCAGTATAAGTGAGTTGTATCCCTTGTCTTTCCAAGGCAGCAATCTGGCTTCTTACCGATGCTTTACTTAGTTTGATTGGTTCCTTCATCACAACATCAAGGCAGCTTTCCTTGGCATTAGCCCAATTAGGCAAGGGAATTAGTTGGCGGTATTGTGCCTCCCAGGCACCTCTGTGCATCACATTTTCATCATCTCCCAATTGATAAGGGACTGCAATAATATGGAACTTTCTTACGAATGCCAATGATAATCTGGAGTGGGCTTTCTTCATGACCTCATAGTCATCCAAGCAATTTGCCCAAAAGTCTTCAATGTGCATCCTATGAAATAACTTCTTACTCACAAACCTCTCCATTACCTTATTTGGATCAAAATGGTCTCTTTTGTTGTAGTAATGGAGGTTGAGAAGTTGGAGCTCTGTATCAAAGTGCTCAACTGCTCCCAATGAGGCACATGCATAGTTTCCTCTACCTAATAGAATAGGGAACCGAACATTTGTTCTATGCTGATGCTCAAGCTTTTCAGTACAAGTTATCAATTGTCTAGATAGTTCCAAAAGAATTACCTTATTTGTGGGGTACCTAAGTAGCCTATAGGCCATCCTAGTGAAGCCTCGTATTCTTAAATATGTAAACTTCTCAAATTGAATATGCCACCTCCCATACTTAGTAATTTCATTCATGGCTTCTGTGGATATCCTTAGAGCCGTGTTTCCTTGCAATAATTTGGTTATATACATAGTAAAGGCATCATTTACTCTCTTAAAATGCATAAGAGATTGTGACAGTGTCAGCTGTGTGTAGCACACATAGAGCTTAATCTAAGTTTGTTCATCATTTCCCACTTCTCCCACCTTGGATAGTCCAGCATATTAATTCTTTCTTGCTAATGCATAACTACATAAGATGTCCATCTAAAAAACTGCTTCTCTTTGAAGTTACTAAAGGCTTCGTGGATGTCATTGAGTCTTCATTAATTTTCTCAATATCCTCAATTCTAATCTCCTGAACAGGAAACAAAATAAGGCACAGTTGACACCAATGACAACAAGAATATGTTGACATCAATGACAACACTGCTTAGGCACATATTTGCAACAATATCCCCCTTTGTCATTGATGGAAACATATGATGTGAAAAACTGATTCAACCATAATGACAAGAACTTCTCCCCTTGACTTCTGCAACCTCTTCCTTCATTGCTCTCCTGTCATCAACAATTAGTTTTTACATGTCTTCTCTCCCCCTTTGACATCAATGGCAAAGGGCACATATTTGTAATCTTTACTCCCCCTTTTTATTTCAGACTGATCTCCAACATTTGCATACTGACTTTTTCTTAACATCAATCTGGATCTCAAGATATGACTGAGAATTCCACCAAACTGATACACCTCAGTGCATCTTAGTTCTGATCCGGAGGGGTAATAACCCAGAAACTTCTTTCTGAGATACTCAAAGGTATCCTTGGGAAGAGGCTTAGTGAAGATATCGGCAATTTGATCTTTAGAAGACACAAACTCCAACTTGACTTCATTCTCATTTACCTTCTCTCTCAAGAAATGAAACTTGATAGATATATGCTTTGTCTTTGAATGCAACACCAGATTCTTTGAGATGCTTATTGCACTAGAATTATCACAAAATATTGTGACTGGCTCCTCAAACACAATTCAGATGTCCTTCAACATTTGTTTCATCCACAGAACCTGAGTACAATTATTTGCTACTGCTATATATTCTACTTTTGCAGTAGACAAAGATATTGCCTCTTGTTTTTTGCTCATCCAAGAGAGCAATCTTCTTCCCAAGAAAAATGCACCACCACTAGTACTTTTTCTGTCATCCACATCTCCTACCCAATCAACATCAGTGTATGCATGAAGAGTGAAATCATTGTCCTTTGGATACCACAATCTATAATCAATTGTCCCCTTGAGATATCTAAAAATTCTTTTGACTACCACAATGTGGGATTTTTTTGGATTAGCTTGAAATCTAGCAAAAAGTCCAATGACATTCATGATGTTAGGTCTAGTCTGAGTCAGATAGAGCAATCCTCCAATCATTGATCTATACCTTTTCTGATTTGCCTTGGGGGAGTCATCATCTTTACTAAACTTGCATCCAGTTACCATAGGTGTACCTATTGGCTTTGAATCTTCCATTCCAAATTTCTTCAGCAATTCTTTCACATACTTGGACTGAGATATAAAGATACCTTTATCTAACTAAACAATTTGTAGACCTAGGAAGAAATTCATCTCTCCAAACATTGACATCTCAAATTCACTTTTCATCTAATCAGCAAATGCTTTGCACATACATTCATTTCCACCAAAAATGATATCATCATCAAAGACCTCAACAATCAAGATGTCCTCATGATTAATCTTGAAGTAAAGATTACTATCAGTAATACCTTTGCTAAACCCTATCTTAAGCAAATATTTATCCAATCTTGCATACCAGGCTCTTGGAGCTTGCTTGAGTCCATACAAGGCTTTTCTCAGTCTACAAACCATATCTCCCTGATCAGACAACTGAAATCCCTCTAGTTGCTCAATGTAGACTTCTTTCTCCAAATCTCCATTCAGGAATGCTGATTTGACATCCATCTCATACACTTTGAAATCTTTGAAAGCAGCAAATGCAAGAAACAATCTAACTGCCTCTATTCTTGCCACCGGAGCAAAAGTTTCTTCAAAATCAATTCCTTCCACTTGAGAATAACCTCTGCATACCAACCTTGCTTTGTTTCTTACAACTTCACCATCTTCATTTAGTTTATTCTGGAAGACCCATTTGGTTCCAATCACATCTTTATCCTCAGGTCTAGGAACAAGATCCCAAGTGTGGTTCTTTTCAATTTGCATCAATTCTTCTTCCACTGCTTTTACCCAGTTTTCATCATTGCAGGTTTCACTTATTGATTTAGGTTCAATCTTTGAAATCAAACAAATCTCTTCTTGATCTTCAACAACTCTTCTCCTAGTTCGAACACCTTTATTTATATCTCCTATGATTTGATCTTCAGGATGATTCATTCTTACATACCTGAGGGTTTTTGGAATTGCTTAAACTTCTATTTCTTGAGCTTGTTCCTCAACATCTATACTATTTTCTTGAGTTCCTGGAGTTTCTGGATCAATCTGAATCTGAGTTAGAGTTTGAACTAACCTTCCTTGACTTTGACTTTCATCTTGATCATCTGAATCATATCCACAAAACCTAGAATGTCCTTCCTTGCTCTCATCAACTCTAACATTAGAACTTTCAACAATCTTTTTCAACCTCTTGTTAAAGCACCAGTAAGCCTTAATTTGAGTAGAGTACCCCAAAAATATTCCCTCATCACTTCTTGCATCAAACTTGCCTAAATCCTCATCTCTTTTGATATGGCATTTACTACCAAAAACTCTAAAATATCTCACAGTAGGAGGATGACCAAACCATAGTTCATAAGGGGTCTTACCAGAATTGCCTTTGATCTACACCCGGTTAAGAGTGTAGACAATAGTACGCACATCTCTCTCTAATAAACTTGAGGAACATTTGTTTCCATCATCATGGTCCTGGCAGCTTCTTGAATGGTCTGGTTCTTTCTTTCCACATCTCCATTTTGTTGGGGAGTCCTAGGAGCAGATAACTATCTTTTTATGCCATGCTTTTCACAGAAAGCATCAAACTCATTAGAAGTAAATTCTCCACCTCTGTTGGATCTCAGACATTTCAATTTTTCACTAATCTCATTTTCCACCATCACTTTGAACATCTTAAATTTGTCAAGGGCTTCTGATTTTTCTTTTAGGAAAGTTACCCACATCATTCTGGAGTAATCATCAATCAGCAACATGAAATATATATCTCCTTGCACACTCCTAATTCTAGCAGGACCACATAGATCAGTATGTACCAGTTCCAATCGTCCACTTGAAGCTTGTTCCTTACTTTTGAATGAAGTTTTGTTCTGTTTCCCCAATTGACATTCTCTACACATGCTATTAGGTTTCACAAGTTTTGGAAGATCTCTTACAGCCTGAGTGGTACTTATTTTGACAATGTTATCAAAATACATGACACATCCTCCTATGCCATAACCAACTTTGATTTGTCTGAGCAATCAAACAACTTTTTCTAGAACTACTTAAATGAAAAATGTTACCTCTAGTTTGAGTACCAAATGCAATTTCAGTTCTAGAGCTCTCCAAGATTCTGCATTTTCCATCCTTGAATCGAAGATCATAACCTTTGTCAACCAACTGTCCAACACTGAGAAGATTATGTTTAGTCCTTCCACATACAAAACATCATTGATGCTATTCTTACCATCAAAAGAGATGGATCCTCTGCCACAGATTCTACCAGCTGAGTTGTCTCCAAATTTCACAAGCCCTCCTTCATAATTTTAAAAATTCACAAGCTTACTCTTGTCTCCAGTCATATGATGAGAACATCCACTATCAATCACCCATTCATCTTTCTCAATAACTTGAGCAACCAAGGCACTTTCCATATTTGCATAGATAGCAGATTCAGTAGACACCAGATCTTCTTCTTTGATAGAAATGAACACCCAATCATTTTCAGAGGAACCTCCATGATCAGATTCATCATCTATGACTCCTTCTTCTCCAGCTTCTTGGACGTAGTAACATTTGTTTTGATTTTTGTATCTGTTAGGGTTTGGTTTTGAAAACCTCTCCAGACATCTTGAGGCAAAATGACTAATCTTATTACAAGCAAAACATTTGAGTGGTAATTTTCCTTCATACTTATCGGATCCTCTTAGCAATATTTTGGCAAGAAGAGCATCAAGATCTGCAGTTTCAATTTCAACATCTTCAAGATCCTTCCTTGTCTTCACGAATCTATTTGATCTTGCAAAAGAGCTTTCACCTGGATCATATCTTTGTTTTCCATATACACTGGCCTTAAATGCAGATTCAGACTTGGGAAGAGAATCACCAAACTCACTTAATTCAAAAGCTAATCTCTTGTAACTTTTGAGACAGTTCTGATCTCCTCTATAGTAGCAACCTTATGTTTGTATGAATTAGGTAAAGATCTGAGCACTTTTGATACAATCTCTAATTCTTCCAAAATTCCACCAGCACACCTCATACCACACACAAGTTCATTTATCTTTTGCATGTAGATTGTGATGTTGTCATCTTCACTCATCCTCAAATTTTCAAATTTTCCTTTCAGACTTTGCAACTTGGCACATTTGACAAATTCATCTCCTTCATATAGATTCTCCAACTTTTTCTAGATTACATGAGCAGTTTTTAGACCAAAGACATTTGTCATTTCTAAATTAGTCAGGGCATTCAACAAGGCTTCTTTAGCTCAAAGGTTATTTTCAGCATCTTTGAGTTGATCTAGAGTTGAAGGACCTTTCTTCGGAGGTTTATACTCAACACTAGTTATCACCCAATAGGCATCGCCCATGCATTGCAAATGACACTCCATGCGATTCTTCCAAACAGAATAATTTTTTCCATCAAATCTCAGACTATCCTTCTTGTAGGTCGACATAATGGATCTCCTCAAGTGGTCAAGCTTTTATAAGAGGATCTGGCTCTGATACCAATTGTTGGAATTAGACCGGACAACTGAGAGGGGGGTAAATCAGTTGTCACACAAAATAAACTTTTTCTGCTTTTAACCTTCTTTATTAACTTACTATCAGATTAATGATGTAAACATTAAAGCATAGATCAACAACATATGAGTAGAAACATAAGCAACACACTTGAAACCAAGATTTTGACGTGGAAACCTGGTTAAGGGAAAAACCACGGTGGGGGTTAACCCACAAAGATTTGTACCCTATTAAAAGTACTTTAGAAAAGTAGAAGGCACATGCCTTCGGGCTCACTGCTCAAAAGAGAGGCTCACTGCCTACATAATTTATTTAGAACATAAAGAATTAACTGAGAAATAGCATCTACTTCATGCCTAGTTCAGTTTCAATGAAGGCTCACAAAACTTTTGCTTTGCCCTAGATTCTTCTTCACTGACTTTTCACTCTATACTACTCTCACTCCTTTTCTTCTCTGCTCTACTTTTGATCCTTTATTTAGATTTAATCTATTTTTCTCAAGGATGATTTTTAACAACTCTTCAACAAGTATTTATACACTTCATCAACCTTGGAATGATCAACAAGGTCAGCTAAACTTAACGCAGATCTTTACACTATCAGCCAAACATAGCTGAGACTTGAATCTTCCTCTACTAACACGCCACACTTCATAAAGTGATCTTTAGATCATCCGCAACACGTTAGGAACATTCAGTTGGCCAAGACTGGGAAGAACATCAACTTAAAAGAGGAAATCTTCAATAACGAGCTCAAACTCTAATGCGGACCTCCAACATAGTAGCCACATGATCCATAAACCTCCATAAGCACATTGAATTCACCAATAACATCCACTCTAAACCAAATTACCAGAATCATTTGTATCTTCCTCTGGAACCTCAAGAACACTGTCTACCATGACTGTCAAACTAGAAGGATGCCTTAAAGACCTCCAAACCATGAACCACTGGAGTTGATGATACACACTGACTTCCCAAACATGCCTTCAGATCCGCAGACCATAATATTTTACTATGGATCAATCCAGACCAACTTACTGTCACTCTGTCTCTTCTGAATACTACAAAATCTGGTTCTACTCAAATGGCCATAACTTCTTCAAATCTTCATGAGAACTTCTCAATTCTTAATTGGACCAACCTCTGACAATCCTCTACACATCCATATGGTCCACGAACATTGAGTCTTCATTAATTTTCTCAATATCCTCAACATTCCAATCTCCTGAACATGCAACAAAATAAGGCATACTTGACACCAATGACAACAAGAATATGTTGACATCAATGACAACACCGCTTAGGCACATATTTGAAACAGATTTGGCATGGCTATGGGACCCATGTGATTTAGTGGACTGGTGGTTGTTTTCCCTAGCTGAGTATTCATAGTAACAACTTTGGTGTAGATTTCAGCAAGACTAGTTGGGGGTGGGTTAGCTCTTCTTACGAACATGGAGGTGAGTCTATCCAAGGTTGCATAATAAATAGGCAGGGTTGCATCTTGTCCTATGGCATACGGAGCTTGTAAATGGCTAAATGCTTTCTAGAATCTATTATAAAAAGAACTTATCAACTCACCTTCACCTCAATGAATTTCCACAAAGGACTAGTAGAGATCTGCTGGAGTAGTATGCATTCGAAATCGATTTAGAAATGCATTTTTTAGATTCTGCCATGAGTTTATGGATGTTGCAGGAAGGTTCACAAACCAATAATAGGTCTCATCCTGCAATCAATAAGGGAACAAACTGCAAACTACATCTTCGTGTTGGTATATGATGCATGAACATGTTGCCTTCGAAAATATTGATGTGTTCATCAGCAGTTCTATCCGGATCGTTTACTCTAAACTTGGAGAAATACTTGTCTGGGTTTTTGGGCATATCATGACAATTATTGAATTGAAATAGGGACTGGTTATTCCCCACAAAGAAATCCATGACTAGAGGATTAAGAGGGGCTGCAACTATGTTACTTGGGACTGATTGAGCTCTTGGAGCTCTTGGTACCCCTTGGTCTCTTCTTATTCTCCTTAATTCTATCAAAGACAACAGCTCTTCTCCAGCTAAGTTGGATTTGGTATGTCTCTATCTAGTCCCTAGACTTGCTAATTAGAGGTGATTTAGCTTGGTTCAAGCCCTCCTTCTAGCACCAATTCTATTGATGGTGTTTTTAGCGCACAGCAACGCAGGTGTGATTGTTGGGATCACACCTCTCTTGAAAAGTATCCTACCCTAGGTAAGACTACTCCAAGGTTTCTATAGCTAGGTCTTAGCTCACTTGGAATCTCTCAGTTGGAATGAACTAGCTGTGCCGACAAGGGGTCTTACATGCAGTTGACAGATTTAGGTAGTTGAACAACAACTCATGCAAACCCTTTATGATTTCAGCGGATAAGACAATGTAAAATGCTGCTAGAGAATCTAAGCTAATAGTTGTTTTCAAAGAAAATACAAGAAGAGTTAGCGTTTTAGAGAAATACTAAGTGACATTCACAATATATTGACTGTTGTAGGTAGACAAATGTTCTAAAATTAAACTAGTTTTTTGAGTTACCAAACTAAAATGGATGTTACAGTACTGTAGAAAATGGTGCTATCTTCAATAGAGATCTAAATATTTTTAGATCACATTCATTTATAAAATACCCCAGTAATGGTGCAATTTAACTTATGAAATGCAATTAAACTAAGCACAAACTGGTCAACCCAGGCTAACTTTGTACAGTCACTTACCATCAGCAAGTAACTAAAAGTATGGACTAAGAACATTCATCAGATACCTTTAACAGATTATGAACATTGCAAAAGCACAATTAACTAATTGATGGAGATCAAGAAGTGAACCATGAAACCAAATAAGCAACACAATACACAAATTCTCAGGAAAACTGTAGAAACTTGCTTTGCATTAACTTCAATTGGCAGAGTATCAACAATTCGGCATCAAGAGTCTTCTTCTTTCAAATAATGGAAATGGCAGCCCCTTATATAGGAGAGGCATCGTACTAAGTTTTTGAACGGATGGTGGAGATTAACTCAACACCAATGGTCCAAATTTGACATCATTTAATATATTTACAACAGTTCATTGAAATCCCAAATTACATTTTGTCTCTAATGAAAAAGACAAAAAATGACCCCCAAATACATTGAACCTGGACAATTTGACTACCCATTCAAACATATATATAGAAAAGACCTTTTTTAAGGCATAGTAATGACAAAATAGCATTACATGACCTTCCAAATATAGCAATTTACATTAGTGATGGGATTACATAAAATATTCAAAAAATATACTAAGATTCATCATCCACATCCACTTTGTCTTCTTCTACCATCTTGTTGCAGTAGCTAACCCAGGCTGATAATGCCGAATTGATATCTGCGGGGTCTGGGTTCTTAAGGTGATTGACTATGTCCCTGAACATCTCCAATTCTTGACTATATCTATAATATATTCTCTCTATCTCTACCTTTCCTTTATGAAATACATTGAAGTCAGTTCTGAGCTCACTGACTCTGTCCAATCTGGCCTCCACATCCAATTCAGCATCTTCAAAAACCATTTTATGCAATTTATCCTTACATCCTTTCACATCATATGGCACCAAGTCATCGCAGGCCATCACCAGGCAATCTTTCAGCGTGTCATTTATTTCATAAATAAGAGTCAAGATATTTTCATCTACTCCTTTGTAGACCTCCTTAATGCTGTTAAAAATTTCCTTTCTCAACTTTATTTACTAATACCAGTCAACGACTTTGTGCAATCTATTCCCTGTCAAAATATTTTCAGACAACAGTGTTTGAGCAGGCAAGTCTCTGATTGCTTGCACTCAAGGAAATACCTGCGAATAATATTCATCAAAAGAATCACATTCCTCATGCAAGTCTTTCCACGTTCCCAAAGTTGAACCAAATTCTTATGAAATCTAGCTGCTACATCAATTGCTTCGCATCCCTTCTTGCATACTCTGATTATCCATTTCTGGGTTCCTGTCGACAAAGTCTGAACTTCACCAAGTTTAGACACTTCATCTTTTGACAACAAGATAGGCACTGTCCTTAACTCACCATCAGAGTCTATAGGTGTTACCAAAAATTGCAAGCATGCTCGAAGCTCCTCATTTTGCTGTTTCAGCTCTTTCTTTGAGAGTTCATCTTTATCCAGCTGCTCCAGGATTGAAGTAATAGAGCCTTTAAATTCATCAACCTTCTAAGCTCTTGTAGTTGGTCCCAAATTTACCATTGTTATGGTATAATCTTCTATTCTGACTTTCTCTCTGTTTGTATCAGCTAGTGGGACAGCTATTTCAGCTATTCTGGATCCAGTCACATCCTTGTAAATTCTTAATTGCACTTTTGTTTTCTTTTGTTTCTTCATCTTTTGTGCCTGAGACAAGATAGCACTTAGATCTAATTTCATGATTTCCACCTGAGGCTCTGGATATGCCATTCTGCTTTGTAGCCAGTCAGGTGTGGAGGAGGAAGGCTCTTTAGACCTGTCAAGATTCTCATTGTCTGTATTAAGTGGCCCTTCAAGTAGCCTTTGCTCTTGTTCTAATCCTTTATCCAAATCCTCTTCCTCATTTGCAAGATTCCTCCAATTTACCAGTACATCTTTCTGTGCTGCTCCCAAGATTACTTTTGTTTGGTTCTTTTCCAGGGGACTATCAGATATTTCAAAATTTGTTGTTTCAATTAAAGGCTCATCATGTATATCATTCTCTGTCTCTTCAAATACATTCTTCTCTAGCTCTTGCTCTTGAAGGCCTAGTTTAGCACACACTTTCTCAATGCCCCACAATAGTGGCCTAGCCAAAGGAGTTGAATCTAAGTCCATAGGTACTTGGGAGATAGGGGAGACATGATAAAGGCATTGCAATTGAAGGCAAGTTAACTTGTGTCAAATTCGCAAACATAGCAAACCCCAAAAATGGAGGGATGGAAGAAGTTGGCAAGACAAAAGAAATGATAATGGGTGAAGTGATAGACAAAGAAGGCAAAGGGAAAGAAGGTGAAAGAATGGTAGAAATAGGAGGCAATACAAGGGAAGTGGAAAGTGAAGTAGAAGATATGGAAGGCAAAGATGTGGTGGTGATGGAAGAACATGAAGAAGCAGTAATGGAGGAAACGAGGCTACTACGAGTGCTTGATGTTACTGCCAATGGACAAGAGATAGTTGAAACAACTACTGTAGTAAAGGAACAACAGAAGTATTTTACTGAATGATAGTTGTTGGAGAAGTAGGGGCAACAATAGAGATAGTAGGAGAAGATGCAATAGTGGAAACAACTAGAGAAAGTACAACAACACTCACACTTGGGGCAGCAGGGGGTGGAGAAGTTGGCATACTAGTGTTGTCAAGAATTGTGGTAGTAGTAGTCTCTGTGGCCTGACCAACACTCTTCACTTTGGTTTTCTTCACTTTAGATCCTTCTCCTGGCCCACTACGCATGTCTCTCTTCTTTTATACTCTTGTCCTAGTAGAGGAAGGCATATCCTTCTTCTGTGTCTTTGCAGCAACCTTCTTACTCTTTTGTGCTTTGGCCTTTTCTGCCAAGGGTATGTGATCTTCACTGTCTGATCTCATGGTAGATCCTTGGGCTAGCTCCACTTCATTAGTAATCTCTATGGGTTCATCTTCTTCTCCTCCAGACTCTCTTAGATTTAAGCTCAGTATAAGTGAGTTGTTTCCCTTATCTTTCCAAGGCAGCAATCTGGTTTCTTACCCATGCTTTACTTAGTCTGATCGGTTCCTTCATCAGAACATCAAGGGAGCTTTCCTCGGCATTAGCCCAATTAGGCAAGGGAATTGGTTGGCAGTATTGTGCCTCACAGGCACCTCTGTGCATCACATTTTCATCATCTTCTTGTTTATCAAGGATTGCAATAATATGGAACTTTCTTATGAATGCCAATGATAATTTGGAGTGGGCTTTCTTCATGACCTCATAGTCATCCGAGCAATTTTCCCAAAAGTCTTCCATGTGCATCCTATGAAATAACTTCATAGTCACAAACCTCTCCATCACCTTATTTGGATCAAAATAGTCTCTTTTGTTGTTGTAATTGAGGTTGAAAAGTTGGAGCTCTATATCAGAGTGCTCAGCTACTCCCAATGAGGCACATGTGCATAGTTTCCTTTGCCTAACAGAATAGGGAACTGAACATTTGTTCTATGCAAATGCTTGAGCTTTTCAGCAAAAGTTATCAATTGTCTAGACAGTTCAAAAAGAATTACCTTATCTGTGGGGTACCTAGGTAGCCTATAGGCCATCCCAATGAAGCCTTGTATTCTTAAATATGTAAACTTCTCAAATTGAATATACCACCTCCCATACTTAGTAATTTCATACATGGCTTCTGTGGATATCCTTAGAGCAATGTTTCCTCGCAATAATATGGTTATATACATAGTAAAGGCATCATTTACTCTCTTGAAATGCATAAGAGATTGTGACAGTGTTAGCTGTGTGTAGCACTCATAGACCTTAAACTAAGTTTGTTCATCATTTCCCACTTCTCCCACCTTGGATAGTCCAACATATTGATTCTTTCTTGCCAATGCATAAACTACATAAGATTTCCATCTAAAAAAATGCTTCTCTTTGAAGTTACTGAAGGTTTCATGGATGTTATCACTCAGTATTTGTGACCAATGGAATTTAGTTCCTTTTAATATCTCATCAATTATAAAGAACATCCATCCCTCAAAAGTTGATGCTACAGGCAACCCATATATTCTACTTAATAGAGTTACTAAATCTCCTATCTCATCGTGAAAATCACTCCTATACAACACCTGAGGAAATTTGACAAGGGCAGACCTCTTGCTCTTTAACCATTGTTCATTCATATGTTTCCTGCATCCATCTACATATTTCTTATATGTAGCCTCTACTTCAGTTTTATTTGGCATAGTCATTACTGCATGCCATGGGATGCCAAAGATTTCAACCAAGGAAGGTGGACTTAGGTCAGCTAACACTTCTCCACTAGCAGCTCATATTGTTCTTGTCATGATGTCATATCTATCTACACAAGCAACAATCAACTCAACACATTGAGCTGATGTGGGGAAGGTAGCAACTTCCGTAATCCCACTATCTTTCACCTTTTTGGCTCTTGGGATTGGATTCGGGCCAAACACTCTAAGTCTGAAATTATCTAGGTTAATATGACCTAATTCTATATCTCTAATATCTTTCCATCCGGTGGAGATCTTTGTCTCAGGAATGAGGCCTTTGAACTCGTACCTCATGGCTTGAGCTCTTGCAGACATTTAACCTGCAGGACTAGACCTTATAAGTTTTGATACCTCCGAGATGATTTTCCCTAACTCCTAAGTTTAAAGAATCTACACTCATCCAAGCCATGTTGTACTAAATAGGTTTGATATACATCTACTAAATCACCATTATATGCTTAATGAAAACACATAAGTCTAAATTTTACTAATCAATATATTTATCACATGATCAAAAGATGAAGCAAACCTATACTCTTACATGCAATAAATACTTTAATGCTATAAAACCCTAATTAAAACATGTAAAACATTATAATTCACTAAGTGCAGCCATTATTTTCCCTTGACAAACATTTCTCCTTTTGAAATTTCTCTTGAAACAATTATTTTACCCAATTTGTGCTAATTTTGGGGTCAACTAACCTGTAGAAAGAAAAGTGGGGTTTTGTAGGTGCACCGACTTGGTGGGGAAATTGGGGTTGTCTGACCCATTGATCAATTTGCATCCAAGTCATTTGGTTACTACAACATTTTACGGGGATTTTAGGATCAACCAACTTGCAGGGATTTTGGATAAGACCAACTTGAATAAATCATTGAGGTCGGTCGATTGAGTATTTAGCGCAAGTCAATGTGGTTGATCTTCAACACTAAAACATATTTATTACCTTTGTGTGGGTTTTGATGTTACCCGACCTTGCAGAGATTTTGAAGGTGACCAACCAAGTTGGCAAAGGGGCCTTTCTGCACAAGGTCGAAGAGAGTTGGTTTTAGCGCCAGATTGTCTTGGCATAGTTTGCGCAGGTTTTAGGTCCTATAGACTTGCGAGAAGATTGGGTGCGTCTAACCTAAGTCAGAGAAGTCATTTTTAGCGCAAATTTAGAGTATTCAGAATTAGGCGCAAAGCAAGTTTCAAGGTCCTGCAGGACTTTAAGGGTCCTTTGACTAAGTTGGTTGGAGCGGTGAATAACACAAGGTCAAAGAACCAAGTTTTTAGTGCAAAAATTGACTTGGGGTCCTGGCGGGGGTTTTCAAGGTCGCCAAATGACCTGGTTGATTGCAATGTTTTGAAGGTCAGTCAGATGTTTTTTAACACGACTTCCAACTGGAGACTTTTAAGACTTAAATCCATTTCTCATTTGTTTCGTTGATCAATTTGGAGTATTGAGGCAAGAATTTGGTTAGAGTTTTCACGAATCTTGTTTTCTACTTTGCACACGGGGTGGTTTCAAAAAATGTTCCTAAGAATTTCACCTTCTACCTATTTGAACTTAGGGTTTTATGATAACTAGACAATCCAACAAGAAACCCTACTTTGTGCCCTGACTCGACCTTTCATGTGTTTGCAGTTCGTTTGAAAGAAAATGCATTCAATTTTTAATAGAAACCCTAGCTAATAAAAACCCTAAGCAATGGAACTGAGCTCCTACCTGGTTTGTACTGAATAAAGTGTGTTGAAATGTGCAGGTGAAGAGGCCATAGGTTCAAGTCCATAAATTACGCACAAAAAGGTCAATCCAATCGCTTCGAAAGGATTCCTCGAACGTTTGTGCAATGCAAAATGAGCTCAAAAACTACACAAATCCCTTTTATTTCCCTGGATCAATCGTCATAAATGCAGAGAGTACAGGGTGTTAGTCGCAACATTCAGTAGAAAATTAGGGTTTGAGCAAGATCTGGTCACCTCCGACTTGGTGGAGCTTTTGCCGCTCTTTGACTTGGTCGGTGGATAACATTGTAGCACGAAGTCAGCGATCATTAGTTTTAGCGCTAAGGTTGGTGAATGAGAAAAGCAGTAGGTCAGTCGGGCAGGGAAACAGCGCTGGGTCGGTGGCAAGGGATTTCAGCGCAAAGGTCAGATGGAGGGCTTTTTAGCGTAGAGGATACTCAGACCTAGTTTTATGAAATGCAAACAATTAGACTTAGTAGATTTTGGGATGACCTATTAACATCAATTTTTTGACATGGCTAGAAATGCATTTTGACCATTTTGACAACCTAGGAGATGAAAGACCGAATTGATACTCTAAGCCAAAGTTTGCAAGAGGGGGTCCCTATTTTTTGAAATGGGGCATGTGTGCAAGGCACAACAAAAAGCTACAATAGTTTTAGAAGTAAATTTGTAATATTTTGTTGAAGAAATAAGATATATGGAGCATTGAGCACAAAATTGGGTGAATTATCTTGGTCCAATTCCAAGGGAGGAGCAAGTTGCTCATCCTGAGGAAGAGGACAACATTTGGTACTTATTTGATTGTTTGTATTATTTTGGTTTTATGCATTTCTATTTATTTTAAATGTATTAAATTAGATTTTAGTGCAAGAGCTATTTTATTTCTGTATTTTTAATTCATGGAAACATGTTTTAATTTTATAGTTTTAATTTATGCAAGTGTATTTAAATTTTGCATGTGTGATTTCATTAGATTAATTTTAATTTTTTTATTTTTGTTAGAAAGAACTATTTGCCAAAAATCTTTAAGTTCCTAATGCATGTACAACCTTTGGACACCACCCCGGATTGATAAATTAAATGAAGAGGATTGCAATGATCCTCGTCATTTTTGGCGCCGTTGCCGGGGACCATGGTGTTAATAGGAACTTTATTCTCAAATGTATTTCTTATATTTGACTTCCTTCTCTCCCTAAAAGCATAAAAAAATGAATTATTTTGTGACAACAAATAATTTATTTATTTTTGTATAAGGAGCAGTAGATTAATTTTCAATTCAGTATACAATAGTTGAACTTTCTTTTTTCTACAATTTCAATTTAGCATAAGTATTTAAATTCATAGATTAGATTTAATTTAGCATAAGCATTTCAATTTGTAGATTAGTTTCAATTTAGCATAAGCATTTCAATTCATAGATTAATTTCAGTTCTAGTAAATTTCAATTCAGTTTGTGTTTGTAATTTTGAAAAAAAAATTATTTGGTAACAAGAAGTAATCTTTTCTTTATGCCATAGAGAGTAGAAGGAATCAATATATTAGATAAATTTGATCTAAAAATTATAAGCAAATAGGTCTATAGATGTTTTTCTTTTTTATGTCAAATTTTTTTTAAAAAAACTGTATGAACAAGTTCGGGGAATCTAAAAGATTTTTATCTACCAACCCCCCCCCCCCCCCCCCCCCCCGGCCCTCCCACAAAAAAAAAGAAAAAAAATGAAAACCTCATTGTAAATTTTCATCTCTTTTGAAGATTTGATCAAGAAGCCCAAATATTTTTGTTGCATTTTAGAAAATAATTTTTTTTGTTGTCAAGTTTTAAAAAAAAGTCTAGTTGGTTGAATATTTGAAAGAGAAAAACTCTAAATTATTAAAAAAAAATTACATGGGAGATATCTCTCTGAGTCTAGATTCATATCCAAGTGGAATCATTTCATTTCGATATCAAACGAAAAAGTTATTCCCAAAACAGTGATTGCTAGTCAAAACTGTAAAAAAATGTTATAAACATGACTTTTTTTTTGCCAAATTTGACATAGTAAATAAAATTTTCTGAAAAATCTGTTTATAGTGATGATAGGCCTATGAATCTAGTTTCTAAAACATTTTGAATCATTTGATTTTGATAATGTATGAAAAACCTGGAGCAAAAATACTATCTGTTGGTCTATCTTACTATTTAAAAAGAAAAGAAAAAAAAGAAGGGCAAACTAGTGATTATTATTCTTCAAATGTGTATTTATTGCATATTATATTGAGGATTTCTAAATAAAAATCTCTTTCTTGCATGTGTCTCATTAGTTTCTATTTTCCATCCAATGCATTTATTCGTTATGACATATTACTATTATGATTTTGGATGGTGCAAAGTTACTAATATTTTTGTAGGATCAACAAAAAGAAGTTTAGATTCATGCATGCTAAAATGGATGTAATCAACACTCCAGAACTCAAGTTTTGTTAAGTATCTCTAGAGCTTACAACTCTACAGAATTGCTTTCCAAAGCTACACCTTGAGCTGTCAGCGAAGTTATAAAAAAAATGTGTTAAAAAAAAGAGTGTAAAAAAAAAAGAGTTCAAAAAAAAAGTTTCATTGGTCTCTGGAAAATCTTCATGTATGCGCCAGAAATTGTTTAAACTCTGGAAACATCCTTTCAATGATGCTCTAAAAATTTGATGCTCCGGAACTTCTATTGTCATTCAGTTTTGTAAGCATCCTTTCAACGATGCTCTAAAACTTTGTTGTTGTTTGTTCTAAAAGCATCCTTTCAACGATGCTTTAGAATTTTGTTGTTGTTTGTTTGAAAGGCATCCTCCACTAATGCTCCAGAACTTTGTTCCTGTTGTTAAGATTTGATAGCATCCTCCACCATCCAAAACTTTGTTCATGTTGTTAAGTTTTGGTAGCATCCTCCACCGATGCTCCAAAACTTTGTTCCTATTCATGCTAAGTTTTGGTAGCATCCTCCATCGATGCTCCAAAACTTTGTTCTTGTTCATGCTAAGTTTTAGTAGCATCTTTCACCGATGCTCCAGAACTTCGTTCCTATTCATGCTAAGTTTCGGTAGCATCCTCCACCAATGCTCTAGAACTTTGTTCTTGTGTTCCAACAACATCTTTCAACGATGCTCTAGAACTTTGTTTCTATGTTCTGGCAACATCTTTCAGTGATGCTCTGAAACTTTGTTCCTGTGTTCAGGCGAGATCTTTCAGCGATGCTCTGAAACTTTGTTCCTGTGTTCTGGCAGCATTTTTTAGCGATGCTTCAGAACTTTGTTCCTGTGTCCCAGTGGCATCTTTCATAGATGCTCCAGAATTTTGTTGTTGTTTGTTCCAAAAGCATCATTTCAAATGATGCTCTAGAATACTTATTCGTTGTTGTAGTGTCGTTATGTCCTTCTGGAGCTTCCACTATTCTGACGCTTTTCTGTCCACTGTTCTGAAGCTGTCCACTGTTCTGGAGTTCCAGATCTGAACTTCTAAAGATTTTCTGAAGCAGAAATAAGAATTGAATGACATGAAGAAAGAAAGGATAACTTTGAAATATGGCCATGGTATATTCTACTATTTTATTCTTAAATATAGCTATTAGTTTTTTAATTACAAATAAATCCACTTTTAGGAAAGCTAATTAAAAACATAAACTACCTGCACCGATTCACTTGTTGTAGCTAAGAGATTTTTGGTAAAGGTGTTTTCTAAAGAAAAAAAATTGAAGTGAGAATATGATGGCATAGAAAGAATCCAAATGCATAAAGGGAGGTGATGAAAAAAAAGGGTTCTTATACCCTGTCAATCTTTGTTGCTGTCATGATGGTACAAACTATTTGTAGAAAGAACTACTCATACATATTACAAAATCTCACCAAAAGATTTCTGGGTTTTATTCTCCTTTGTCTCAGCTTTCCAGAACATATTAAATGTTAGAATGTCATTGGGAAATGTAAAAGTTATGGCCATTTATGTTTGACAGGTTTTAAAAAAATTCAACTGAAGAAAGTAAATTTGGAAAGGAGAGAAATTTTGTAAGAATAGATAAATTGATAAAGCTTCAGTGGGTCGTATCATGGATGAATGTCATAGAATAATCAATGTATACTTTCAAAGATGAAGGAAAAAAAAAAGACCAGAGAAAAGAATGGAAAGATATAAGGTTATCAATAATGAAAAGAAAAAAGAGAGAGCAGTAGCTTGCAGGAGGACCTGCAAGAATTTAGGTGTGGGGGAGATGATGAGACTAGAAATGTCTCATCTAAATTCATCTCTATTTCTCTTAAAATTAGCATTAAAAATGGATTTAAATGTAGTTTTACAAAATGTTAACTTATTTAAAATAGAATATAGATATATATTGGTTTGTTTCTTAGAAGTCTATTGCAATTTAATTGTTAAGACTTTCTAATGTTTATTAGAAAAAATAGAATGCAATATGTTTTAAAATGATGCAGAATTAGTCTTGAAGTATTCCAACATCTTTCAACCAACGTTGAAGCATTATAAAATCACTTCCGGAGCTAATTTTGAAAGTATTCCAGCTTGATTTCAGCCAAAGGTGTTTCAACTCATTTGGCTTGAACCATGGATTTGATATTCTCTCAACCTTTTATTTTCTAAAAAGTTGAAGATAAATAGTTTTGGGAAAATAATAAAAGTAGCAAAAATAAAGCCTTTTTCCCTTAAAAGGATGTGGATGTGTTGTCACTTTGTAATGAGGAAATAAAGGATGTTGTTCCTTTAGCATATGATTAGAACAAATGAATTTGTTTCCTATATAGAGAAAATAAAGGAATTTGTTTCCTTTAGCATAGGAGTAGGAGAGATGTGTGTAGAGAATAAAGGGAGTTGTTCCTTTATCATAGGAATGGGATAGACAAGTGTATTTATGCTTTCCACTAGTTTAGGGAGTTGGGTGAAGATCTTTAAGTTCCTAATGCATACAACCTTTGGACACCACCCCGGATTGATAAATTAAATAAATAGGATTGCAATGATCCTCGTCAAAGTATTCTTCTTCAACACATGGTATAGGAGAGAGCACAACATTTTCTTCACAAATAAGGTTAACATCTAAAGCTTATAAAAATTCTTGAGGCTACAACCTTTCATCAACTTGACTATTATTTTTCTCTTCATTAATCTCAACAATTTGTTCTTCTTTCATAATTTTAGATTTTGTAAAATCATCAACATTGCATATATTTATTTCACTTTTAACAAAAGCTTCATTTAATGAATCATTCTCAAGAGGTATCATTGCATCTTCAAAGAAAAATGACTCAAAGATGAGTTTATCACTCACCTTTGGTTGCAATATTTCCTTTTTATCATCTTCTTCATTAAACTCGAAAGTCATAAACTCCAGCTGTGTATCAATCTGAAAAAGATTATCTAATGTTTCATCTTCACACTTTTTGAAATTGGGATGATTTTTTGTGGTTTCAAAACTGAAAGTTTCTAACTCTGAAGAAGAAAAGAATGTTAATAAATCATCTTCTTCACTTGTTGCTGGACTTGACATACCCATGGATGCAACTTTTATAGTACTCCCTCAATTATGGTGATTTTCCTCCAAGGGTATTGAATATTCATGAGGTTTAATAATCACTACTTTAGCATCTTGTTTATCTAAGACAAAAAAATTATATATGGAGTATTAGAGACACCTAGAGTATCACCATCATCGTCTCGTAATTCTTCTTTGAGCTACATTATTTTCTCCATCTGTACTTATAGTGAACATGTTCTTTCTTCAAGCTCTTTTAGTTTGTAAAACCTATTATGAAGACTTCTCATCTAGAAGATGGATTTATAGTCATCATACATATTTGACCCTATCCTTACAACTTCAGTAATTCTCCCTTTACAATGATCCCAAAAGTCATGAAGTATTTTGTCATTCATTGCAAGAATCTCTAGAATTGTAGGCACGGGTCGCCTCCCATTTCTTTGATTTTTCTAATATTGCATCATTAGTATGTTCTCAAACATTAAAGAGAGTCACCAATCTCAATTCACATGGAGTTACCTTCATATTTCTAAGGAAAGAAGACATTGGCACTTCGATTCTTTTTTTATCCCCAACAGAGTTGCCAAATACCATTAGCATACAGTTTTGTCACTACAAAAACACCCAGATTCACCTAATAGGCAACAACAAAAAGTGCTAACAAATGGAGGAATTGTTGCAAATGCAACAATTCTCCTCTGCGTTTGAGAGGGGTAGCTCCCTTGTATGATGGGGGTTTTGGGGGTTTTGAGTACCTTTAACCAGAAGGTACAAAAAGGTAGCAAAAAGAGAGGAGAGATGAAAGGAAAGGAGAAGAAATATGCTTGTGAGCATAAGCAACATAGCGCAAATTCCCACAACAAAAAAGGTAAAACACTAACAACAGAGGCAAAAAGTCCCCCAAACTACCTGTATATCAAGAGCAAGCAAAGAGATTGTAAACATAAAGAACTTGACTAGACATAAGAATAATCAATGCTTTAGAAAGAATGAGGACATAAGAAGATCAATCTTTCATATTAAAAATGAATTGAAAAACAAAGTCTCCAATTATCCCTTCTACAAATCTCCCAGCTACACAAGAAGCAAAAAAAGATCCTTTACAAAAATAGTCAAATGAGTTATATAGAACTCCATTGATGGGAAACTCAAAAGCCCATTCTTCCCGCAAAAGAAATATTATAAAATGACAAAAGAAAATTGAAGAGTCAGGGATGACTCTTCCCATTCTACTCCAATTGGTTATCTTTAGTTCAGCGTTTTTTTTATTCTTTTTATTCTTCAAACTGCCTCTTTGCCTATGTGGAATCCGACCCAATCCCTGCAATAGGCTCCTCTATTAGGATTAAGGTGCCATCAACTTTGTAAATCCCATGTAATTAATTACTCCTAATATTGTTTTTAAATCACCCATAAGGGATGAAAGGTTTCACCAGCGGCGATCTTGTTTTAACCGTACGTTTATATCTAGTACACGGCGCTCATTTGTCTGCGACGGGAGATCACAGGGGGGTTTCCCCCCTGCAAGGGGTTCTAGGGGATCATCCTCTAGTGGGGATCCGAGGGCCGCACACCTCAATGGAGTTTGGGGGTAGCGCCCTTGAAACCTCATTTGATTTATATTTTGTCATTGTGAATCAAGACCGTTCGTCATTAGGTCACAAATCTGACAGTCGATATTTTGTCGATTATCTTGCCCTAGAAGGCAACCCCCTTTTATAAGGATATTTGTACTACATTTTTAAAAGATTGGAGAGTAACAGGTGGCACTGGATTGAAGACTGAAGGAGAGAGGAAGTGCATGTATTGTAATCTCATATTTAAAGATAATACAACTTGGAGCCTCTTTTCTTGGTGGAGTTTTTTACCCAAAAATATTTTCTCCACGTTACATACTACGTTATGAGTTCAGTTCTTAGTGCATGTTATTTCTATGTAATGGATTTTATTTCCTGTTGCAATCTCCATTAATTCTACATTGTTTAGAGGATAATAAGTGTTGGGAATTAAGGTGTCTCAACCTTGGTAATTCCTTGTATTATTTCATTGTATTTATTTATTTATTGCCTATTATTGTAATTAGGATGCAAATCCTTATTGTCATCTTGTGGGAGTTGGCACAGTGATGTGTCATCCTACATGGAAGGTGACAACATGTAAATTTGTCCTCACATGAGGAGATAGGTGTCCCACTTAGTGGTAGGAATATTTTGCCATGTGTTAGCATCTTAGATAGTGTGTAAGGGAATATTGACCAAAATAGTCATGACAGATTCCTATGACAAATCTATGACATGTAAGAGTTGTAAATGGAAGATTCTATGATAGGTGAAGACATGTGTCATAAGGCATCTTGGAAGAAGGCATCTTTGGGTGCCCCAATGAGGGTTATGACATGTTGTAAGAGAATATGCTATTTATAGCCTGTGTATGACAGATTCTCTTACAACTGTAAGATATGACAGCTATGATAGATTCTATGACGGTCGTGTCGTAAGAGTATTTGTCATTACCCAACTTGGGAATAGGTGACCTCTTTGGGATGGGGTGATATGACAAGTGTCATGAACATCCTATAGCGTTGGACAAGTGTCCATAGGCATGGGTTTTGGGCCATGAGGCCATGTTGGACGCCCATCTCAAGATAGAGCCATTTTTGCCTTGTATCCTCTATATAAACAGGTGCTTTGGAGAGGAGATGTATTATGTGATTGATAGGTACTGTTATGCCATCGAATTATCTCTAGATATAAGTGTCGAAGACTCCCGCAAGAGCATTGGCTCTGTAACTATATTGTAAACCTCATTGTTTAGATAATACATTTGAGTTGTGTTTTGGAGTGTGGGGTTTTTCACCCATAAGGGTTTTCCCCACGTATATCTTATCTCTCTCTTCTTCTGTCTTACATTCTTGTGTATGTGTTTGCTGCAATATCTCTGTTATTGGGTTAATAACACTGTAATTGTAAAGGTTGACAAGAATTTGCACTCTTCTCTCCTCATTAGATTGGTGTAGGAAGCGATTTATGCACACCTAGCTTCCTTTCAGTTGGTATCAGAGTTTGATCACCTTTAGTCCTAGTTGTTGGGTAGGAGTTTTTTGAGCTAATCTTAGGTTGAGTGGGAGCTTTGTGCACAGTATTCTATAATCTTGTTATAGGAAAAGAGATGGCAGGTACATCCAAAAGATTAGAGGTGGAGAAATTCAATGGCACTAATTTTGAGTTATGGAAACTTAAGATGGAAGACATGCTTGTTGATTGTGACCTATGGGAAACTGTATCCGATTTAAAACCAACCACAATGACACAAGATGATTGGGATCTCAAAGATCAAAAAGCTAAGGGTCTCATAAGACTCAGTCTAGCTAACTCTGTCGTGTTGAATGTCCATGAGGAGAAGACCACAAAAGACCTTTGGAAGAAGCTAGGTGATGTTTATCAGGCCAAATCTCTAGTGAACTAGCTTCTTTCTAAGAAATAAGTTGTTTTCTTTGAGGATGGAAGATGGAGGGTCCGTTGCAGATCACCTGAATGCTTTCAACATGTTAGTTGCACAATTGACATCCGTTGGTGTGAAGATGGAGGAGGAGGATCGTTGTATGACCTTGCTTTGTTCTTTGCTAGACTCATGGGATTATATTGTTATGGCTATTGGGAGCACCACATCCACATTCAAAATGGATGAAGTGGTATCTTCGCTATTATCTGAAGAGATGTGGAGAAAGTCTTCTCAGGCAACCAAAGAGGCTCTTGCGGTTCATGGAAGACCCAAGGAGAAAGGGAAAAAGAAGGATAAGAAAGTTGAGAAGGGTAGATCCAAATCCCATGGGAGATCCAAATCTCCTGGAAGTCTAAGGATTTCTATTGGAACTGTGGAAAAACTGGGCATTTCCAAAAGGAATGCAAAGAGGAAAAGAAAAAGAAGAAGAAGAATGCCCCAGATTCAGATTCTGACAAGTCACAAGATGATGGTGATGCCTTCATTGCAGTCTTGGCCACCCATGCATTTGATGATGTGTGGTTGATTGATTCTGATGCATCTTTCCACATGACCTCGCATCGAAGCTGGTTCATGAAGTATGAAGAGTTTGAAGGTGGAAGAGTGTACCTGGGTGACGATTCTCATCTAAAGATTGTTGGTCGTGGAAGAGTCTCAATCTAATTCCCTGATGGATGAGTGAAGAGGATCACTGGGGTTATGCACATGCCAGGCTTGGCATGAAACATGCTTTTTGTAAGTATGTTGAATGATGCAGGGGTGCAGGTTGTCTTTTCCAAGGCTGGATGCGAGATGACTAGAGGATCTATGGTGCTTGCGAAGGGTACTCGGAGAGGCACTCTATTTTAGCTGGAGGCATGCACTTCACAGTATAATAGTTCTTCTAACTTGAAGAAAAGGGCTACAGTCACTTCTGTAGGAGTCCAGGACAACACTGAGAGGGGGGGTGAATCAGTGTTGTATAAATTTTAACCTTTTGCAAATTTTGTTTACAAGACAAAAGAGGAAGACATTGTTAAACACATATATATAAGACTACTGATAAAAGAGGATATAAACAACACCTCATGAGTAAATCATACACACACAGAGAGAAGATCAATATGAATCATGACACAAGATTTGCACAAGTGGAAAACCCTCCAGGGGTAGAAAAACCACTCCAAAACTGCCTCACTGGCTTTATCAAAAACCTCACTGATTACAATGTTTAGAAGCACCAACTTCAAGGAGTACCAACCCCTATACAAATAGGTCTCACTGACCACAAGCTTCACTGGTGTACTATGCCTCACTGGCAAACACAATCACCATTATCAAAAACATCAAATTTTGTGTGCAAGACATGATTGCCATTCAATCTGATTTGCACCATTGTATACTTTGTGTTTCATCATACATTCTTATACTTCCTGTTTTATTTTCAAATCAAGACCATCTTCTTTTTCACACTTCTGCAAACAAACTCCTTTTACAAATCTCTGTAAACAATTATCTCTACACATTCAATTTCAAACTGTCATACAAGTTGTCTTCATAGTAATTCACATCCATTACAACTGTATCATAATATCATCTTCATTATTGATTTGCATTTTATCCACACTGTTTCAAGGCACATGTGATGACATAAAAATCAAGAAATTGAATATCCTCTCCCAACCTTTCACCTACTTTATCTTCTCTAATTTTTTAATTTCACCGTGCATAAAAATTGGACCTTTCATATTCTTTGATATCTCAAATTATCCCTTGCAAAAATAAATCATGTAAATCTTCTTCAAAAATCTCCAAACCTTTCCCCTTCTCTGCATAAACAATTCATCTAAAAAATAATAATAAGGTCATATAAAAAATCTTCAATGAAATCAATCAATGCCCTATAAATAAAATAAAATCTCTGAACATTTTCATCTAAAAAAAATCTTTGTTCTTCCATCAAAAATTCATTGATAATCTCCTTTCATTTTCTTTTCATCTTCCTAAAAAAAAATCATTTCCAAACAAAATAGGATAATATAAAATTAAATCCCATTCAAAACTTTTCATATTCTCTTTTAATCTGCAAGAAACAAAATGAAAAGACTCTCTAAGAAAAATCATTTGAAGCTTCCCACAAAAAATCCATCTGCAAAAGATCTCCATTCTCTCCTCAGATTCACTTTTCATCTTTAGCCTTTTAACACTTTACTCAAATTTAGAAAAATACAAAAACTTCCTCCTTAATCTCCTCTACCACGAAAGATTAGAATGGAATCTTTTTTTCAAAAAAAAAGCTTTAGTATCCTCCAACAAAACTACCACTTATTAGCTAAAAATAGCTTTAGAAAAGCATATTAACTGCAGATATGAGGAAAGACGGCTATATGCACATCAAAGTGCATTCACTTGGAAAGATATCTTAAATTAATTATTATCCATTGATTAAACCTTTCGCACCCATGAAACTTTTAAACCAAGCCATTGATGGCTTTTTGGCGCCCCGCGACTATAGAGAAGACCGGTTCCACCGATGGTAAGGAGAGGAGGGGCCGATAACTTCAACAATCTAACACCCCTTCAACAGGTTAACATAAGTGAAGATAACCTGACATAACAAGTCACTTGTTGATTACAACAAAAAGTAACTTTTTCTTATGACGGGCTAATATAGATAATAAGGGCTTAGTTTAGAGTTACTACAAGACATAGAATCTTAGATTTTAGACTAGGATTTTCATATTAATATCATAGAAAATGCAGAACCCTAATTCACTTATGTCCAACAGACAATCATGATTATCAGTCATAACATAAAGGTGACATATGAACACCACTTATATAAACAAAGAGTATGATGACATAATGACTACAAGAAACATGAAGGAGGAACAAATCAACACCACTCAACATAGATCCTTTAACCAACACAACTCAACTCAACTCAGCACTGATCCACTTCCTGACTTAGCCATGAAGCAACATATCAACCTGAAGTATATTAAGCCAATCATAATGAATCAATCAAAAACTTAGGACTTCCTTTTGACATTAACATGATATGAATAAACTCTTGATGCAACAAGATGCCAAGAATCATTACAACTTCTAAACCTTGTCTTGAGCACAACCTGTGACTTTTACATTCACATCATGATGCATGACACATAAAGCACTAATCAACCTGTTAAGAAACCATCTCCATCTAAGGTAGATATGAAACCCACCAAGCATTTGACTTGAACATCTACATTACCCTGAATGACATCTGCATTTGACCCAAGTGATCAACCTCCTCCTGATAGAATCTTATCATTGCAACTTTGTCATGCTTGAAGATATCCTGATTGAATCAGTGTTATGTCTCTAAAGATTAAGAATATAAGACAACACAAACAAGTCTTCTTGTGAACACAAAAACATAACATAAACATCTTGAGAACACACTGCACCATGACATCATCCTACAAACAATATCAAGACATCTTAATCAAGCACATTCTTGATTAACCTTTTTGACATCAATGACAACCTGTTTCCATCAACTTCATCCCCACCATCTGAACAAGCAGTGAAGAAATCTGTTGTAACAAATTTTGATGGTAGTGCATCTTGTGTACCCAAGGGTACTCATGCTTTAGAAGTTAAGCTTCCTACTGAAAAGACTATGTTATGGCATTTGGGATATGGCTACATTGGTGAGAAGGGTCTTAGAACCCTGAAAAATAAAAATTTCATTGAGGGGTTAAATGATTGTAATCTTGAGTTTGACTTTTGCAAACATTGTGTATATGGAAAGAAAAACCGTGTTCAATTTTACTCTAGTTCTCACGAGTCTTCTGGTGTATCGGATCTTATTCATTCTGATGTGTTTGGTCCTATTAATGTTCCTTCAATTTTCAAATCTATATATTTTGTATATTCCATAGATGATTACAATAGAAGGACATGAGTTTATTTTATCAAAAGCAAGACTGAAGTCTTTAGTCGGTTCAAAGAGTTTAAAGCTTTTGTTGAGAATCAGACTAGTAAAAAGATTAAGTGTTTGAGAACTAATAACGATGGTGAGTTTTGTTCGACAGAGTTTGATAAGTTCTGTAAAGAGCAAGGGATTGAAAGACATAAGACAACTCCATACACCTCGCAACAAAATGGAGTTGCAAAGAGGATGAACATGACACTAATGGAGAAGGCTAGGAGTATGCTGAGTGGAGCAAGCCTTGAACAAAAGTTTTGGGCTGAAGCTGTAGCCATTGCTTGCTATCTGGTAAACAGGTCTCCTACATCAGCTCTTGTAGGTAAGACACCTATGGAGGTGTGGTCTGGTAAGAAGCCTTTAGTTAGACATCTTCATGTTTTTGGTTGTGAGGAATATGAACATGTGCCTAGGGAGAAACGGTCTAAATTGGAGAACAAGGCTGTTAAGCGTATTTTCATTGGCTATGGTGTCAGTGTAAAAGGATACAAGCTTTGGGATCCTGTGGCTAAAAAAGTGTTGTATAACAGAAGTGTTATCTTCAGAGAGATAACACCTTCTTCCATTGTTCTATAGCCAAAATAGATAGAAAAGAAAGAATATGTGGTTTAGTTTCCTTCTACCCCTGAGAAGACTGAACCGACAGACCTTGTGAGACTAGATGATGAGGAGAGCTCTAGCAGCCCTGAAAGTTCAGAAGAAGTCGAACCTCAACCTCAGCCATTAAGGAGGTCTACATGAACAAGGAAGCAACTTGATATGTTTGGTTATTCATTGCTTAATTCTAATTGTGCTTTTGCTTTGCTTACTAACACTGATGAGCCTAGAATTGTGAAAGAGGCTACGGGCACGAAAGATGCAGCTTCCTGGAAGGAGGCCATGGAAGATGAGATGGCTTCTTTGGAAAAGAATAAAACATGGGACTTGGTGCCTTTACTTGAAGGATGAAAACCTGTTGGATGCAAATGGGTGTTTAAGAAGAAATTCAGTGCAGATGGCAGTGTTGAAAAGTACAAGGCCAAACTAGTTGCGAAGGGGTATTCACAAGTGGAGGGAATTGATTATGGTGAGATTTTCTCTCCCATTGCAAAGCTGACATCTATTCGGTTCCTGTTATCTCTTGCAACAGCTTATGACTTAGACATGGAGTAGGTGGATTTGAAGACAACTTTCCTTCATGGTGACTCGGAGGAAGAGATTTACATGTCACAGCCAGAGCATTACATAAAGAAAGGTAAAGAAAATTTGGTTTGCAAGTTGAAAAAGTCTTTGTATGGTTTGAAGTAGTCTCCTAGGATGTGGTACTTGAAGTTTGATGCCTTTGTGTTGTTGGTTGGATTTCTGAGATTGAAATCAAATCATTGTGTGTATTACAAATTTGACAATAATTGCATTCTCATTATTGCATTTTATGTTGATGGTATGTTGTTAATTGGGAATCGTAAGAATATGATTTCTGATTTGAAGTCTCAGTTGTCAGCACAGTTTGAGATGAAAAATCTAGGGGCAACTAGGTACATTTTGGGAATGGAAATCATAAGAGACAAAGCTAACAAAAAAATTTGGTTAAGCTAGAGTATGTGAAGACCGTGTTGGATAGGTTCAGCATGGAAGATTGTAGACCATTGTGTGTTCCTATTTCATTGGGGACCAAATTGTCTATTAGTGATTGTCCAAAATATCCTAGTGAGGTGGAGGACATGAGCAAAGTACCTTATGCTAATGTTGTTGGTAGTTTGATGTATGCTATGGTGTGCACAAGACCAGACGTTGCCCAAGCAGTGGGAGTCCTTAGTCGATTTATGGCTAATCCTGGATAGGTACATTGGATGCAGTTAAGCGAGTGTTCAGATATTTGAGGGGTACTTCCAAGTATTCCATATGCTATCATGGTAATGCTACAGGACCTCTACATTCAGTTTGTATTCATGGATTTGTGGATTCTGATTGCGCAGGTGACATTGACAACAGGAGATCTACCAGTGCCTATGTGTTCACTATGTTCAGTGGTGCAATTAGTTGGATGAGTAAGCGACAACCTGTAGTTGCTTTGTCCACGACAAAAGTTGAGTATATGGTAGCAACTCATGCTTGTAAGGAAGCCATTTGGCTTAAGAGATTGTGTTCAGATATTAGTGTTGATGCAGGACAGATTACGATTTGTTGTGATGTAGTTAGAGTGTGATTTGCCTAGCAACGAACCCAATTTTCCATGCCAGAACAAAGCATATTGATGTACAGTTTCACTTCATGCGAGACATGATAGAGGATGGGAAGGTGAATTTGGAGAAGGTAGATACTTTGAAGAATGTTGCGGATGCATTGATGAAACTAGTGGGCACGGAGAAGTTTAGATGGTGTTCATGTTAGCATAATATATGTTTGTTATTACATTGTTTACTATTGTTTACTACATAACTACATTTCATAGTTACGTTAGTTACTGTAGTTATGATGTAACTGCCAACTACTATGTCCACCACATAGTATTTATTCACATCTTGTATCTACTTCTAATCATCGAATAATCATAGCCTTCTATGCTTCTCTTCAAATGGTATCAAAGCCGCCTTGGTGAGAAAGATGTGAGTTTTCAAAATGGCGATGGAGTTTTGCTGATGGTGCAGGCCAAACAACAAGGAGGAAGAATGTTGGAAGATTGAACAACGTTATATATTTGACTCCAACAAGCACGCCACCATCTTGTTGACAACATTACATAAGAAGCCCGATAATCTTGAGTTTAAGCGCCCAAGTTGCAGGCCAGAAAATGTTTGAAGGAAGAATTTGCAGTCGTTTCATGGCAAATTAATTTAAACAAAATGTAGAAGATAGCAAGAAGTGTGTCTTCTCCACACCATTGAGAGGGAGAAATAGTCTGCAAGCCCGAAAGTGGATGTCCACTACACCAGATGCCAGTAGTGTGGCCAGTAACCATGCAAATGAGCCACCTCGAGGTGGTCATGTTGTTTCAGAAAGCTCAGGCTTCTACTTTGCTCTTCTAGATGCCCTGCAAAACACCAGCAATCTTCAATTTGATGAATTGTTTAGGCAAGGATTGTTAGATTACTTTCTGTTTGATGTACAATGTCAAGCAAGGAAGATTAGAGTAAAACTTGATGAGGGTTATGATACTGATGATGAAGATGAGGTAGAACGTACTCCCAAGCGTCGCTGTCTCATAGCACAGACCTATCATGCTCATCTCCATGCTACAATTTCTTCTTGAAAGTGAATGTATTGACAAATAAAATAATAATAAAGTTGTTTGGACTAGTTTTTTTAATTTGTGGTGAACAATGTCAGCCCTGAAATTGCTTCTTTCCGATGCTCAACTTTTGAAAGGGCCAAATTATGCCTCATGGAAGACAAAGATGCGAACAATTCTCTTTTTTGAGGAGCTATGGGGAATTGTCATTAGTGACATAACCAAACTGGAAGACCCAGATGAAAGGCAGAAGTTTGACAAGGCCGATGCCAAAGCATTGATGTTGATAACACTCAGCATCACCGATGAAGTTCAACCTCACATTCGAGATGCGAAAACATCAAAGGCGGCATGGGATTCTCTGTCCACAATCTACCAAGTGAAGAACCAGATGAAGATCCTCCATCTACTATCCAAGCTACATACACTCTATATGCAAGCTTGCTTTAAAGTTGAGGAATTCTTATAGTGGGTATCTGAACTATGAGCTAAGCTTGTTGCAGTTGGAGAAAAGGTGGAGGACAAACTACTTGTCCCAATTATGCTGAGACCTTTTCCATCTCAGTTCAAAAATTTTGTCACCACGCTAAACATCACAAAGAGAGAGGTGTCATTTGACAAATTGGTGAATCTGTTGCAACAAGAATAAGCCATTCAATCAGTCCAAGGTGAACTTGAGGACAAGGCCCTAATTTCTAGAGAATCAAAAGGTCAGAAGTTTCATGGAAAGAAGCCACAAAAACAACATGAACATCAATAGATGAAGCCTCCAAAGGCAAACCGATGGTGTCATATATGCAACAAAAACAAAAATGACACTATCAACTGTTGATACAATGCCTTAACACAAGGCAATTCAAGTAAAGAAGGCTTTTCTGGTTGTAGTGATACTCAACCATCCAAACATCGTCATCATCACAAAAATCACAAAGGCAATGTAGTAGCCCAACAAGATGATGCATCAGAAGAAGATGAACTAGAAACAACCAACTGCGACACTCATCACAATCTAGTCCTTGTCTCCCAAACCTCGCAGCCCACAATGGATATTTGGTTGATAGACTTGGGTGCCAGCAAGCATATGATAGGCAATCGCGAGCTGTTTGACGCACTGATAGAACAACCTACTAGATATAGAGTTCAAATTTCTGACAACAAGGAGTATGTTGCAGAGGGGATAGGCAAGGTCATCATTCCTCTTGGGACAAGCTGTTGTACCCTCACCAAGGTGTTGTATGTTCCTAGTTTGACAACAAACCTGCTATCTGTCAGTCATCTTCTGAACTGCAAACTAAAAGTTGAGTTCCAAGTGAAGGATGGGGTCAAGACCTGTTTAATCTCAAGAGAAGGTATGATACTTGTTGGAGCATTTATGAAGGATAGACTATTTGCATTAGATGATGTCTCCTCCCCTATAGTAGCTCTATCAGCTTCAACAATAGAATCTACTAGACTCTGGCACTATCGCTATGGGCACCTTTCAGTTAGCTCCTTGCATCGACTCATCTCCAAACAAGTGGTAAGAGGACTTCCCCCAATTTCAAATTAATTGCCTATATGTCATGGATTCCTTGCAGGTAAACAACACTAGGATCCGTTCGAGGCTAGTAAGTTCCATGCTAAACATCACCTTGAGTTGGTACATACCGATCTATGCGAACCCATGCCTACTTCATTTTCAGGACATAAGTACTTCCAATTGTTCGTGGATGACTTCTCATGAAAGCCCTGAGTGTACTTTCTCAAGAAGAAAGATGAAGCCTTTGCCAACTTTCAGGACTTTCACAAGTAGGTTGTTAAAGAAATAGGCTAGTCTCTTCTTGTCCTTTGCTTCGATTGAGGGGGGAATTCACCTCCAAGGAATTCGTGGCATACCTAAAGCATCATGCGATCAAGCAACACCTAACTGCTTCCTATACACCCCAACAGAATGGAGTTGTAGAAAGTTGCAATCAAACTGTCATGGAGATGGCTCGATGCATGCTCTCCATAGCCAAGTTGGAGGAAAGATTTTGGGCAGAAGTAGTGCAGACAGCTGTATACCTCATCATTAGAGCACCAATAAAGATCCTGCAACAAAAGACACCTGAAGAGGTATGGACTGGACAAAAACCTTTAATTTCTCATCTAAGGGTGTTTGGTTGCACAGCATACATGCATGTCCCTAGCAATAAGAGAAAGAAGACTGATCATAAGACACTCTAGTGTATATTGTTGGGATATAGTATTACATCAAAAGCATATCGTCTCATAGATCCTGAGAAAAAGAAGATACATGAGAGTTGAGATGTGGTGTGTGATGAATCGTCAATCAATTCTTTATCACAAAAAGAAGAGCAACAACCTCCTACTTCTCATAAATTGCTCTCACAATCAGATGATGAGCATGTGGAAGACTCTCATAGAGAAAATGAACTATAAGGAGAGTTGTATGTTGATTTGGGCCCTCTAGAAAACATTACAAACCAGCAGCAACACAGTTAACCTCCAAAGTGGGTCCAAAGTACAATCAGGGACTCTAACCTGCACACTCTTCCAGACACTTCGTCAAGAATCAAAACCAGGAGTCAGACAAGAAATGAAGTGAATCTTGCACTCATGAGTACTATTGTTGACAGCATTGAACCTGACATAGTTTGAGAGGCATTAAGCCAACCTCAATGGAAGAAGGCTATGGATGCAGAGTATAATTCTATGATGCAAAATCATACTTGGGAACTTGTCGATCTTCCTGAAGGGAAGAAACCCATTGGCTACATAAATGGATCTTCAAAATAAAGTACAAGGTAGATGGATCTATCGACAAGTACAAAGCATGACCTGTAGCAAAGGGATATGCTTAATAGGAGGGCATTGATTATGAAGAGACCTTTGCACCCACTACGAAGATCAAAACTATCAGAATGGTCTGTGCATTGGCAGCGCAGAAGGGATGGAAGCTTCAGCAGATGGATGTCAAGAGTGCTTTCTTAAATGGTGATCTCAAAGAAGAAGTGTCATAACCCAGCCAGAAGGGTTTGTTGATGAACATCATCCACACAAGGTATGTCATCTCATCAAATCACTTTATGGCCTTAAGCAAGCTCCTAGGGCATGGTACATTAAGATTGATGGTCACATATTGCAGTATGGATTCACTTGTAGCCCCTTAAATCCTAATTTGTATATTAAGAAGGTAGGTACAGAGATTGTCATTCTAGTTTTGTATGTGGATGATCTTATTCTCACTAGCAGCTTAGACAGTCTCATTAATGATGTAAAGAATGATCTCAAAAACTCCTTCGACATGACAGATTTGGGGCTACTTCATTATTGTCTTGGATTGGAGAAATGGCAGAAGAAGAACCACATATTCATCTCCCAAATGAAATATGCCAAGACTCTCTTGGAAAAGTATAGAATGGTCAACTATAAGCCTATTTCCACTCCAATGGAGAAAGGTTTGCAACTATCTCGCTTCCAGGATTCACCTCAAGTAGATGCCACTCTCTATAGGCAGCTGGTTGGGAGCCTCATCTACTTGACCTACACCAGACCAGACTTGTGTTTTGCTGTCATCTATCTCTCTAGATTCATGCAGGAGCCAAAGAAGTGTCATTGGGTTGTAGCAAAGCATGTGTTGAGATATATCCGAGGCACAGTTGATTATGGTTTGGAATATAAGAAGAATAATGAATTCTTCTTATAGGGATATACATACTCGGATTATGCAGAATCTATAGATGACAGGAAATCAACCTCAGGTTATGTTTTTCATCTTGGATTTGGGCCAATTTTGTGGGTTAGTAAGAAGCAAACTATTGTTGCTCTTTCATCCACTAAGGCTGAATATTGCGCCGCACGAGGAGCTATGTGCGAAGTGATTTGGTTATATCGCATTCTGGCAGACATGGACATTCCTGAAGAGAAGTCGCCCATTCTTTATTGTGACAACCAGGGTGTGTTAAAACTTATGAAGAATCTAGTTTTCCACGAGCGCACCAAGCATATTGAGGTCGAGTGTCATTACATTCAGGACCAAGTTTTGCACCACCACATCCAGCTCCAGTACTACCCTACAGACTCTCAGATAGCAAATATGTTCACCAAGTCTCTTGGTAAGATCAAATTTGAACTGTTTAGGGGGTACATTTGTAAAAGCAATGTAGTAAGGGGGGTAATGTTAGCATAATATATGTTTGTTATTACATTGTTTACTACGTAACTACATTTCATAGTTACATTAGTTACTGCAGTTATAATGTAACTGCTAACTACTATGTCCACCCCATAGTATTTATTCACATCTTGTATCTGCTTCTAATCATTGAATAATCATAGCCCTTCTATGCTTCTCTTCAATTTGGAGTCTATAGGCCTCTCAGCCTATAGCAGCTAAATCCTGTTATTTCCATTGGCTCTTACAAGGTGTTTGACAAGTGGGAGAATGTTGGGAATTAAGGTGTCTCAACCTTGGTAATTCCTTGTATTATTTCATTGTATTTATTTATTTATTGCCTATTATTGTAATTAGGATGCAAATCCTTATTGTCATCTTGTGGGAGTTGGCACGATGATGTGTCATCCTACATGGAAGGTGACAACATGTAAATTTGTCCTCACATGAGGAGAAAGGCGTCTCAATTAGTGGTAGGAATATTTTGCCATGTGCTAGCATCTTGGATAGTGTGTAAGGGAATATTGATCGAAACGGTCATGACAGATTCCTATGACAAATCTATGATGCGTAAGAGTTGTAAATGGAAGATTCTATGACAGGTGAAGACATGTGTCACAAGGCATCTTGGAAGAAGGCATCTTTGGGCACCCCAAGGAGGGTTATGACATGTAAGAGAATATGCTATTTATAGCTTGTGTATGACAGATTCTCTTACAACTGTAAGATATGACAGCTATGAGGGATTCTATGACGGTCGTAAGTGTCGTAAGATATGACAGCTATGAGGGAATAGATAACCTCTTTGGGATGGGGTGATATGACAAGTGTCATGAACATCCTATAGTGTTGGACAAGTGTCCATAGGCTTGGGTTTTGGGCCATGAGGTCATGTTGGATGTCCATCTCAAGATAGACTTATTTTTGCCTTGTATCTTCTATATAAATAGGTGCTTTGGAGAGGAGATATATTATGCGATTGACAGGTACTATTATGCTACCGGATTATCTCTAGATACAAGTGTCAAAGACTCCTACAAAAGCATTGGCTCTATAACTGTATTGTAAACCTCATTGTTTAGATAATACATTTGAGCTATGTTTTGGAGTGTGGGGTTTTTCACCCATAAGGGTTTTCCCCACGTATATTTTGTCTCTCTCTTCTTCTGTCTTACATTCTTGTGTATCTGTTTGTTGCAATATCTCTATTATTGGGTTAATAACACTCTAATTGTAAAGGTTGAAAAGAATTTGCACTCTTCTCTCCTCATTAGATTGGTGTAGGAAGTGATTTCTACACACCTAGCTTCCTTTCAATAAGGTTTGAATCAGATTTCCATGTTGTGGTTTGCACCTTCATTTCTAACATCTTCAAGCCTTTGCCACTTTGCTTAGTGAAAATCTGCAATGACTTTATCAACCTCTAGTTTCTGCATTGTAGCTTGCATTTGTTCAGCACAAGTATTCATAAGAGGATCCATTGCACCACTCTTTGCATATACTTGAGTTAGAGATTCATCCACAACAAACCTACAAGGTGTTTTGGGTGTTCAACAACCCATCCAGTATCCTTCAAAATCTCATTATCCAACAACTCATTTACCCTACCTCTCAGCAATCTAAGCATTTAAATGAATCATTTAGGGTAGAATAAATTATCCTGACCTTCGAGTGAAACAATGTAATGGACATTGTAGGTACAAAATTTCCTCATTTCATATAGACACAAGCTGGTGGCATTTCACATTCTCCATGTCATGTTCACTAGCATTCCAATCCCAAAATGACTTCATCTGGATGCTCTCAACCTTCCTTCATTTTTGCTATAACCATCCACAATAAGTCGTTTCAGGTAAAGCTCTGGAGCAATACGCATGTATATCTTCATATAAGTTTATTATGACGAGTAACAACTGCCTTGCAGTAGCTCCACCAGCTATCATATTCATCATTGGTGTCTCTAAACTTTGTTTCCTGTAGTTCTTTCTAGTGAATGAAGTGGTTTCTTTAAAACTGATAGGCGGTTAATGAGTAAAGAAGCTCCTACCCAAGAAATATTGTGATTTGCAATATTTATGTCCACCCTACACATATCATTGCAGAATACTTCCAACTATATCATTGGACAAAACCCCTCATTTTATCCATTGCTTTCCTGTGGCATAGGATAGGAATGCATAGGCAAATATTGTGGCTTCTAAGAATTTGGTGTTACACCTGCCCATGAAGGCTGTAGAAAATAGTGTTACAACTGCCAATTACTTCTGCTTGAAAATTTAAAGCCTTTTCAACAAACTCCATTTTGGACACATCCTCGGATACTCACATGCAAAAGAATAATATTTCCTCTTAGAACCAAACTGAAACTTTTTCTACGCTTCAACGTTTACATATCCACCTGCAAGAGCATTTCCAACTATAGTATCTAGTAAAAATTCATTCATGTGATGTTAAAATTCTCATCTTAGTTCGGCTGAGAAAATGCTGTGAAGGTGGGGTTTGGCTTAAAATAGGCCGATTGTATATGTGAAAAGTTTCTAAAACCTTTTCAGCGAATACGCTCATGCATATCCTATTGATTTTTCTTGGATTCTTCTCTGTCGATGTGGACTTTTCCAGCAATAACTTCCGACAATATTTCACCTTGTCAACATTTCTATTCTGATACTGGCAAGGATAATGCGGGCATTGATGTAGGATTTTGATTTTTTTGTGTTATATATATCAATTTCTTTTGCTAAAAGTTTAAAATCCTTCTGACCGCAACCATTGTTTTCTAAACAATAACACTCTTCCTTCTTTTTAAAGAAAATGTTTTGCATACCTAGCTCTCCAAAGTCTCCATTTTGGTGTAGTCGAGTAAGATGTTGACAAAGGTGGTGAATGTTGGATTTGCACCTTCATCACATGTTGTTTCCGATTCGACACAGGCTAGGAGTTCACTGGAAATCTGTGAAAATTAGCTTGAAATTTTCCCTCGCCTTTTCAATAGATCCGTTGTGTACATATCTCTCGATTATACCTTCGCATTTTTGCATGCACGCCATCACTTCAGACTAAAAGGTCTGACAAAGAATGCATTTTAACTCCGAATATATTATTTTAAGATCGGGCACAGATGATGTTTAGATCTAAAAAGATTTGGTGTTATAATTGCCAGTTGCATAGGCTTGAAAGTCTCTAAAGCTTTTTCAACAAATCCATCTTGTGTGTATACCATAATCTTTGCCTACCACTTAAAATGCTTTATTCTTCTTACCTAGCTGCGACTTTTTTTTTTGTGCTTCCACCTTATGCATGCAAGTTTCCAGAGAATTTTAACTATAATATCTGGCAAAAAAAACTGTTTTGAACACTCCCATATTTGGCACGAGTAGAGAATATTGCATATGGATGCTCGCGTAGGTTTTTATACCTGCCAACAAGCTGTTATAACTTTCCTTGGAGGCTCCCAGATTTTATGGGTAGGTGGACTTGGCACTAGACCTGCCAATTGCATTTGTATGAAAGTTTCTAAAACCTTTTCGACAGGTATACTTTGTACATATCCTACAATCATTGCATTCATAAAACAGTTATTACGCTCTAAAAATAGGTTCCAGCCTTTCAAATGTTTCTTCACATTCTACATATATGAAAGCTAGCTCAACTTCAGGGGCTTCATCCCATATATCCAGTGACATCTGTTCATTGATTAAATCTAAATGACCAGGTAGCTAAAGCAATGGCCAAAATATAGAGACCCATGATTCTATCATCAGGTACAGAGTATTGAGAAAACTTGGAGAAAACACATCAGACATTATAGAGCTGGCATGTCGTGGAAGTACTAATTTTATCCAGAGAAGAATATATGGTGCCCTCCTCAGCCCATATTTTAATGTGTGTACCATACTTTTGAAAATCTTTAGAGCATTGATAGATCTAAAAGAATAAACTGAGTTCCTTCTAACCTGGCTGGCTTGGATCATCTTCCTTCTCCTTTTCTATAATTCCCAATTGCTTGAGTTCTTCTTCCATTGTTGGTTCATTGCCATCCTTCACAACTTGTGCATTCCCATCCATTGATCTGTCTATTTTCATTGGTTGTCACCAACTTCATTTTGATGCTTCCTCAATATCGCTTGTCCTTCAATTTTTTTATACTTTGTCTTGTGTTTTTCATCATCTGGAATCTCAGTTCTTGGTATTGGAAAGATGGCATCTTCTGCATTGGTAGGACTTAAAGCAGTAACTCCATTTTGTTGGCCTTTGATTGTCATAACACTCTTATCATGTGGGGCAGCCAAAAACATTCCGCACTCAAAACTCCAACCTCCCAAAACTTGGCTTTACTAAGTTATCATATGCAATTAGAACTAATAAAGAGCTATAACTTCTGATAGATTGTACTTTTGCCGCAAAAACACAAGGCCTACTCTTCCTCAAAGACTAAAATAGAGTTGTCCTCTTTGTCTAAAGACATTTGTAACTTTACTTGGTTCTGTTGACTTCAACTCTTCTACATTCTCACTATGTCATATGTAAGCAACACTTGACTCTCACTAACGGTTGTCTAGCAAGCAATCTCAAAGAAATATTCAATGCTTGCAAGAAAGCCCACGTTTATGAACTGTATACACTCTTTCAAAAAATATTTTGCACTTTGCATAATTTGTAAAACCAGAAATCTTATCCATTATGAATTAATGACTTCATATTGATGAGTAATTAGACACTTGGGGGTGATTCGGCATTTGCAGCCGAGGTTGAATGAGAGAGAGATTAGATGCACTATGATAGAGGACACATAAATTTTGAGATTTTCAAGGTCAAAATTTAGGGTAATAAATGAGAAAGCCGGTTATGACAGCTATGATGGAGAAGATCAGATTTGTCAATATGATTAGCGTTGGATCTAAAAATATGAACTGCCTTCTCATGATTTTGAGAATTTAAGAGACCTCATGCATAAGAAATATAAATAGTCCCAACCATCTGATGAGAACATGAGAGCCTTGACTGATGCAACCATTATGCAAGTTCAGGGCAGATACCAACTCATAAATAGGTGCGTGCCTATGCAAGGTATTGATGGTACGAACTCAGCTGGGAATAAAGTTGAGAATAAAAAAGAGAAAGAGAAAGTGGATGTTGAAAGAAAGGGAGGTATTATTCCCAAGAAAATTCTATAGAATAATAAAATGAATGTCAAGGTAAAGAATGGAGATGTTCAAAGGAAAGTGTTGGAAAATAAAAAAGTTATAGTACAACAACCAACAACAACAAAGAAGAAATATGTAAAAAAGATTCCAGTGCATGTCTTACAACCATCTACTATACCTATTACAAATGTTCACAGGTCAAAGAGTGACACCAAGGAATGTCAACCTCAAATGCCAAGCAAATCACAAAAGAGCAAAGATAAAAGCAAGGAGTTGAAAGGTACATATGCATCTTCAAACCAATTAATGTCATTTATTCCAGATGCATGTGATATCATAGTGTCATGTGATACTCCTCTACCTAGTTATCACCCTATAGACATAGCTCAAGTCTTGAACCAAATCAGAATATTAGCCCGGGTATAATGGAATTGTTTAGAGTTCCTAAGCATAGGGATAGGGTTGTCTCATTTATCACTGCTACTAATACACCCAAATAGTTTGCTATTATGCCTAGTAATGATGATGAAAATAAAATCCAAGATGAGACTATAGAGGTTTATTTGGGGTCATCCATGGTTAACAGTCAGATCGGTGTTGATCCATTCTACACAACATTGATTATTAATGGATGGATGTTGCATAACTATATGCTTGACTCTGGTGCTTCCAACAATGTTATGCCACTTGAAATAATGAATGAATTAGGTTTAAAAGTATCAAAATCTTTTGGCAAATGCTTTGCCATGGATTCCAAGGAAGCAAATGTGATTGGCTTTGTCATTGAAGATGTTGATGTTTAGCATGCAACATATCCAAACAAGTCCTTTTTGATGGATGTAATTATTGTGGATTATCTTCCTAAGTGGGGCATGTTACTATCCAAAAAATATGCTACCTCTATGGGAGGTAGCATACAAATGGATCTCTCATATGCCACCATTTTGATCCATGGCATAGAAGTAAATTTATATAGGGAGAAGAAGGTGGAAGATGAAAATATAGAGGGCCATTACAAAACACATGATGACAAGGCTAACTTCTTTGATACTGAAATTGATCATTTTGTTGGGTTTTTTAATGAAGATAAACCTAAGGTATGTGTTGATCTTCCTTGTGATGTTGCTCCTATGCATGATGAAAATGCTTTGTGGACATTGTATTTTGATGGTGTATATTCTAGGGATGGTTCGGGTGCAGCAGGCATAGTTCTAATTTCACCAGATGTGGAGTAGTTTAGGCTTTCCTTCAGGCTTGATTTCCAATGCACAAATAACATAGCTGATTATGAATCTCTTTTGTTGGGTTTAAATGTTTCTCATAATCATGGAGTAAAGTGTTTGAGAATTTATGGAGATTTAGAATTGGTGGTGTAGTAGGTTATGTAGCCAAGGACAATAGGTTAAGGGCCTACAAAAATGCAGTTTGGGATGCTTTAGAATTGTTTGATGCTATTGGCATTGAGTGGGTATAAAGACCTGAAAATGAAAAGGCATGTGCCTTGGTTGTAGTTGCTTCAAAATTTAATCTTCAATCAACTTCTTCTTATTGTCAATATGTCATTGAAGTACTTATAAGGCCAATAATTCTTGATAACATCTACAGTTGGTAGATTTTTAATGATAGTAATCAAATTTATAGGTTCCTTAATTGGATGGATGAATTCAATAATCAACTTATTGATTGGTAGCCCATGATAGAGGTTGAAGACAGAAAGGAAACCTTATTTGGAAATGAGGTGGTGCACCTCAAAACAAATACCATTCCTAAAGGTTTGGTGGCACTAGAAAGGATGTTTGACAATGTGGACTGTTATAAACGTAAAGGCACTCCAGCTCAAGAAGACAATGTTGAAGGTGTAACTTGGGGATTGAGGATGCACCAGAGATGGTATACATTGGTAAGAAGTTAAAACCCCCATGAAAAGCAAATGTCGGTTGTATTATTAAGAAAATTTAAAAAGTGTTTTGCATGGTCCTATGACGAGATCAAGGCCTGTAGGGAAGATTTATGTTAACACACCATTCCTCTTCAGCCTAATGCAAAGCCCTTTAGACAAAAGCAAATGCTGATTAACCCCACCATAGCTCCCAAAATGCCAAAGGAATTGGCAAAAATAAGAGATAAAGGCACCATCAAACCTATCAGACATTTTGAATGAGTGTCTAATCTTGTCTTTGTGATAAAAAAGAATGGGGAGATTACGTTGTGTGTTGATTTTAGAAAATTGAATATCAAGTGTCTCAAGGATAACTACCCTCTCCCTAGCATGGACCATTTATTGCAGAAGGTAACTATAGAAATAATCTCCATGACGGATGGATTCTTAGGCTACAACCAAGTGTTGGTCAAGAAGTCAGGATAGTATAAAACAACATTTACCACTCCTTGGGGTACTTATGTTTATGTGAGGATGCCATTTGGGTTAAAGAATGTGGGTTCAAAATTTCAAAGGAAAATGGATGTTGCCTTTGCAAGCCTCATAGAAAATATCATGGTAATTTACCAAGATGATCTAACCGCATTATCTAAAGATAGAAATGATCATTGCAAGCACTTGGAGCTGATTTTTGAAAGGTGCTTAGAGTATGGGATTTCTTTGAATCCTAAGAAATGTCACTTTGGAGTTGAAGAAGGAAAGCCATTGGAACACATTGTGTCAAAGGATGGGGTAAGAATAGACCTAAAGTGAGTCAAGGCCATTGATCTCATCCCTCAACCCAAATCAGTCAAAGGTATACAGTCTTTCATCAGGAAAATGAATTTTGTAAGAAGGTTTATTCCTAATTTTGGGGAGAAGACTAAAGCCATTTCAAAGATGCTCAAGAAGGGACAATCAATTGCATGGAGTGAGGAGCCAACTAAAGCATCCAAAGACATCAAGGAAGCCATCAAGGATGTGCCTATATTGATAAGTCCAAATTAGTCCAAACCCCTATAGTTGTTTTCTTTTTCTTCAAAAGAATAAAGAGGGTTATGAGCAGCCTATATCACTTTTTTGGTAAATCATTGTCATGCTGACTTTTACCATGTGGTCATGACACAACAAACCACATGTCATGTCCACATTTTCCATGTGGTCATGACATGAACAACCAAAAAAATTTCCACCTGTCCCTAAAACCTCGTTACACAAAGGCGAGGAAGGAAAACAAGGTGCGGGATAAGACATCCACGACAACTTGTCAGGTGAACCAAACCAAGGAACACACTCATAAAGCATCGAACTCTAATCATCAATACAAAAAGAAGTTTTCCAAACATAAATTCAACTCTAGACAGGATAAAACATTCAAAAGTAGATGAGATACATTTTTTTTCATTTTAACATATAAGAACATTAAAAGAAATTTTAAGATCAACTTTCAAACCAACATTATATATTTTCTTATAAACAGCAAAGGAGATATGTGTTAACAACATCCGACGAATCATAAGAGATCAAATAAATTACATAGCTAGTAAGATTACATTACATATAATGATCACAACATTCTCCAACTGAAGTAGCATATAATTACACTTTACAATGTTACTAGTATAAGATTACATCATGAATACAAATAGATGCTTGAAGAATTACACAATGCTCACAAGTTCAAGATGAAGGACAGTCGCAATGAAGTCTGATCAATCACGGATAACAAGACCCCAACGGCAGTGGGTGCACACCACCCAACCATGTGGAACCTCAAAGATCCACCCCTCGTGCTCGGAGATGATCACACGACCAAAATACAAGTATAAAAGCAAAAGGGATGGGAAGGCAAGTATACTCAGCCATACAAGGAAAACCATGTATCTCATAACTTGAAAGAACACCGCAAAAACACATGTTTCATGGAGGGCAAAAATAAGGCACCCCAAAAATACAAGCCTTTCCCAAACACAAAATACAAGTTATGTCCAACGGGCCAACCAATGAGCACTCATGCTTGATGCCACATTGGGAGCCACTTCCAAGCTCACCTTATTAGCTACACCCAACTCCAACAAGCTCAACATGCAACAAAAACATTAACAAGCACAAGAAGACCACACTGAGGGCATTACAGTGGGACACTATTCATGTAAGGTAGGGATAAATTTAGAAAGGTGAACTGCTCATCAAGGTTGTTACATAATATGTTGACAAGGAAATCTTGAATGTAGCTATGAACTGCTACTAGCTTATTGCTACAGTTTCCAAACACAAAAGAGGATATTCTTCATTCAATTTTTTTTATATTCAACATAATTATGACTATGAGAAACATATAATGCATATATATAAGTTGATCAAAAAGATAAAGATGCTCCTCAATGTGAGTTTTGGCAAGCAAACAACACTGAATAAATTTGATAGAAGGGATTTCCCTTAGCAAGCTACTTTAACATACCCTGAGTCATGGCTCTCCTAAGCTCATTTCCCCTAGTAATGAGGGGAAATAACCAGTTTTTTTAAAGAAGAAATAGCAATCTCTTGCTTAAAAGAAGTAATCAATTATTAAAAAGTAAAATTAAGAAATAGCAATCGTTTCATTGTTAAAGAAAACATACTACAAAACAAGGAAACTACAAGTAACATGAAACAAGGAAACTACAAGTAACATGAATGGAGTGGAAGATGCATCACATCTTATTTTCCCATCCCACTAGCATTATGATAACGGGAGCCAAAAGTACAACAAATGTAATGAAATACTACAAAAACTACCAAAATAAAAGGTGGACTTAAAAAAATCCTTCTTTTCAAACTCACAAGTTTAGCAAAAAAACCTTCCCAGTTAACACTCCCGATTCCACATTACACCAATCAGCTGAGCATCTAGAACCTATAACTGAAGCACCCCGCCAAGCACACAGGAAACAACATTCATAGTGACAAAATATATCTATTTAATGACGCAGCTGTCAAAGGCTTAAGAGACTTCCAAGTAAATGCAATTGGCAGGCGTTAAGCCAAATTCCTAACCCCTTACCAACATTTTCCTTGCCCGTGCGAAAATGGAAGCAGAGACAGGGCACTCGAGATGTTTGACAGAATGTATCAACGAATTTCTATCTCAGGGGATGCAACAACTGTAGGATTGTACTAAATGGGCTTGTTGGAAGTCTTAAGGAACTAACATCCAAAGCACTGGGTAGTTGTAAGACCAAACTCACGACTTTCCCACGTCCTCTCTACCTATGCCAAAGTGGTAGCATAAAGAAGGCACATAAACTGTTTGACAAAATTCTTGGAAATGATGTCGTCCCTTGGAAAGCAACGGTCGCATGATATGCACAAAGTGGATTAGTTAAAAAAAACTTTAGAAACTTTTAAGCATATGCTACTGGCAGGTATAAAGCCAGATTCCACTACCTTTGCCAACATTTTCCCTGTCATGCCAAAATGGGAGCACAGAGAAGTCACACACATTGTTTGACAGAATGCCTCCAAGAGGCGTCATCGCATGGAAAGCTAAGACTGCATGATTTGCATGAAATGGATTTGTTGAAACGTCTTTAGAAACTTTCAAAACTAATGCAAATGGCAGATGTAAACCAACATCCACAACCTACGCCAGCATGCGGCCTTGGACAGGGTATGGACATCCATCAAAACATAACGGGAGGGAACATCTGTCAGATATTATAGTGCGACTGCGTTGGTAGACAAGTATGCAAAAATGTGTAAGTGTAGACAAGGCACACACGCGGTTGATAAAATGTCAAAAAGAGATGAAATCTCGTGGCTGCAACGATTGTAGGATATGCACATATTGGATTTGATTAAAAGGCTTAGAATCTTTCATTTTCACTGTCTAGCAATATACTGAGCTCAAGCAACTGATGTATATAGAAATCAACAATCTTGCAAAGCTAAATAAATCCATACCTCAGTTTTTAAAACAGAATGTAACTGAAGCAACTCACAATTCTTAATTGCACATCCCATCGAATCCTCCCACTGCCCAAAGCCACCACTGACTGTCATTTTTTCCACTTCATAATCCTTCCATCTTTGACTCATGTCCTTCATTCAAGTATCCAACCCTAAGTTTTTTGCCCCCCTCCCCATAAAACCTCCCCCCAATATACCCAATATGTTTTTCTTTTGCAAACCATACCAAGTGAACTTGCTGAATCAGTAACCCTAGAAGGGGCCGATAAATATGATGTTAAAAGCACCCTTCAACCCTTTCACAAGTGCCCTTAACCTTTAAGTGCAGGTCACTCCTCAACGAAACAACTTTAGTTGCTACATGGAAATTATAAATAAATTACAAACCTTTTCAAAAAGTCTTGAAGGTATACAAATGCTCCTAGTCACCATACATACTAGACAAGGTTACGACAAGTTTTGCAACAACTGATATAAGCAAAGAAGATTATCAAGGTAAAAAGATAATGTGCCAACGCTATACCACCAATCACCTGGGATCTCTTGTAGACTGCAGAGAATGAAACCCAAAACAACAGATCTCCCTTTGGCCCAAAGTCAGAGCCTCCTTTCCCTTCGTGAGTCCATTGGAAAGTGAATGATGAGATCATTTCATTTTTCCTCTCCTTCTTAAGTCAATGAGGACCTCATGTCACATTTTGGGTTCTCTAATAACTTAAAAGGGACCAAAGATTTAGAAAATAAACCACCATGACCTAAACACTAACACAAAACCACAATATAATAGGCAAATGAAACACATGAAGGCAACCCACAAAGAACTGACTCAACACCATAACCACATAGATTAGACTCACCAAGGATGGTGAAATCAGACGATAATCGGAAGGTGTCCGAGGGCAATAGCAAGAGAGTCGGATACTCAGCTCAACATGGAGACGATGACGAGGCTAAGGTGTTGACCAATGTGACATCTCCAACTCACCACCATTGGGGCATTAGGCACGCCTAGACTTGTGGAGCCAGGTGGAGTCGATCCCTGGTACCTGCATCACTCAAAACACATTACAACATGTGCACATATACATCATATAATAGCCAAAGCATAAATAATCCACATGGGAGGATTCCAACATCCGTAATCATTCGCACAATGTGCCAATGTCATGGTGTCATCCTCTTCACGTGTACACCCAATTCTATTATGAAATCTAACACAACTAATCAATTAATACACTATAATCACATCAAAATAGTTCTAATTGCCCAACATCAACTAATCATAATACAACCATCATTAGAGATATCCACATGAATGAAAGGTTAGAATCTCAACATCATATATAACTTGAATTCCATACCTTATTGTTTACCTCAATTCGGGCCAGGTCTAGGGAGGCACTACATACTTGCCCCCAAGAACTTGACTTACTCCTAGAAGTCACAAACACTAAAATGCAACCATAGCACACATTAGTACATGAAACTCAATAATAATAATGAAACTCAGGTGACCACATTCCTTTCAATATACCCAATTATGTGCAATATGTCACAATACCCAGGTGAAGAAGAGGGATGGCACTCAATTCCATATAAAGTATACGTTAGTATATAACCATTTTTTTTTTCTAATCAAATTAAGGAATGATGCCATAACATTCAATTTTCTCATAGAATCATTGTCTCAACAGCCAATTCATTGCCCACAACCATCAATTTTCACATTCATACTAGCATAACCACATAATTTCTCATAAATTACAACAATTGCACTTTTAAATACACAAAGTTTTCAATTCTCTAACTTTTATAAGCAACCATCTCAGGAATAGAGCGCACAAACACACATCGTACAACATGTTTACAAAGAAAACATCAACTCAAATGCAGACACATCAAATGCAGATCTTACAACTAAACAACCATTATCATTCATCCACATCACAGGGATAACAACACAAGGTTCACATATGGGTTTAGAGGGATGTCTTAGTCTCATCATAGAACCAAGTAACCAGTAACCAGTGCCAAGTAACCAAAGCTCCAAGAATCAAGTGGAATGATGGTCTCGAGGCCACGTGCCTGGGGGCCTCTCCATACATTTCCACAAATGACCTACCTCTTGTTTGTATAAGGGGATTATCCTCCAAGAGGTAGTCAGCATAAGAACATAAATCACTAGGAAGGTAAGTGGATGATGACTAGCCCATACTAGCCCACACTTACCCCCATCCTCAAAAGTTTCCTGCATCTTCTTCTTTATATACACTCGACCAGAGGTCGCTCCATCAACATGGCGAGAAGAACAACACAACACCAGAGTAGCATTTGAAAATAGAAAGAACCTAGCTTAGCCAACACACATTAAAAAAATTACCAAAGAAGAAGTTTCCAAAACCAATCAATAAAGTAAATAAATGTGTGCAATTTCAACAATGAAACAACGTAACCACAAGAGTCACGTGAAAAAATAAGATTCAAAGATTTGTGGCTAAGCTACCTATAATCAAGATAAAATAACATCGCCGGTCATCACAAGCAAGGTAAATAAAGTCACCAATAACCAAAAGAATATCACAAACCATGAAATTGCACATTACGTCACAATGTGACTAACATTAAGTCACCAATAAGGAAGGAGGGAAATCACGGTCACTACATGTGTTATGCAAACACAATCAATGCAATAGCATCGTGTAGGCAGGTAGTATTAAATGTGCCTTCACGTATGACTACGTGGAATTGTGTCCTTATCAAAGGTAACACGTCATCATCACCAACACTATGTTGGAACATCAATGTGGTGTGGCCTCACATCTATTCGTCTCATGTCAACTAGGTGTCAACGCATGTAATTACCATAACATAGTATAAGTCCAAAGCAACTCAATTAATACTCTGATATGATTAAAATTAAACATGTATTTCTTTTGTATAAATGCCAACTCTATCATAGTGCCAATGTCTCCAAAATTCTACAAATCCAACCCAAATATGATACCAAAAGTAAGAGCACACTTGCACCAAGTAACATGGCCTCAAGCAAATCACATGCCCATACCAAACCATAACCAAGATCCCAAGTCAGATGCCAATAATACCATCAAGGAAACAATGCATGATAGGCTAGCACTATGAACCTCTCAAATGTCCATTCACTAAGGAGAAGTAGGGGGTACTCTTGCGTAGGAAGGTATGGTTCATTGGGTTAACCCCAAACCAATGTCACAACATGTCGCCATAGCTTCCTAAGTTCTTCCTCTCCACTACTTAACTCCACACATGGAAGGTCTCCAACTTCAAGGTTGGACCTTACAGGGTATACAAACAAGCAACCACACAAGCATGACTCCACCATACTTGTAGCTATATACTCAACCCATGGATGGATACCTAGTATCACAAGATCATGAGTACACAAATCATGTATGGGATATTAACAACAAGTAGCAAGTACTCTCATAATAGGTATTCACATTCACAAGGTAACACATAACACAATTTTCCTTTACCATTTATTACTTAGTGAATAAGAACAACTTTCATACACAAAATCACATTATGATTACCATAAAGGTTTTCTAAGAAATCTATCTAACACAAAGTTCATAAGATAGAGTCTTACATAGGTATAATCCAATTAAAAGCTTAAGTCCCTAATTTAGTTTTTTACCAAAAGATGCCAAATATTTTCTCCACACAAGGTGTGCACAACTTGATAGCACATACACACAAGAACAAAGTTATGAATACAAAATTTCCATTATGGAAGTACTTTACAAAGGGGTCACCAAACACACAATGCATCATTGAAACATTTCAAAAACATACGTTAATTCTTAATAATTTGCCATGCATAAAACTCATTTTCACCTCTTTCTTTCTTAATATTTTTCAAGGCATAAAATGCAATCACACACGCAAGGTATGCAAGGCAAGATTTAATCAGACAAGCATTCCAATTTCTAGTGCAACCTTTACTTCTTGGTTGTCCAACCTGTAACAAATCATAGGATTGTTGTCCTTCACCTCCTTCTCTTTCTCCTTGAATGAAGTTAAAGTATACTTCCCATCTTTCATAATGGTATACAAGTTCCTTTTACCATCATAGATTGCTTCCCTATCAAACTGCCAAGGTCTACCCAACAACACATGACAAGCACTCATTGACATAACATCACAAAGAACTTCATCTTTATATGAACCAATATGAAAATTTACCAAGGCATTTCTCCTTCACCACTAATTCATGATCTTCTTGCAGCCAAGATACTTTATAAGGATTAGGATGCTTAATCCTCTTCAATCCTAGTTTTTGTACCATCTCTTCAGAAGCCAGATTATCTGTACTACCACTGTCTACAATGACCTTACAACACTTACCTCCAGCTTTGCATATGGTATGGAAGAGACTCCTTCTCTAAGATGGCCCATTATCCTCCTTGTTTGGACTCACTAACACTTTTATGAGAGACTCTCCATGCTCTGGTTCTTCCACATTCTCTGTTGATGCTACACTTTCCTTGTCTTCTTACACCATGTGATTTCTTGTTGTACTTCTCTTACTAGTCTCTTGGTGTACTTGTGGACACTCATAAGCCATATGTCTAACTTCCCCACACTGGAAGCACTTGCCCAAGAACTCTCTGCTACTACTACCACGTCCTCTGGTTGAATGCTCCTTTCCTTGTGTTCTTTGATTTGATTCTTTATTCCACTTCGAGCTTGTTTCTTCTTCAAAAGTTTCCTTCCCCTTGTGTTTGTTTGGTTGTCCTCTTCCTACTTCAATCTTTTACCTTCCTTTGAAATTACTTTGTTGCCTTCTATTTACCTTTTCTTCTACTTTCAAAGCATACTGGTAAGCCTCATCAACATTAGAAATCTTTAACATACTCAACTCATCCTAGATATTCAATCTGAGTCCATTTATGTACCTAACCACCTTTTCTCTATCCATTTCATGGTGTCCTGATCTAATCACCACTTTGTAAAATTCCTCTGTATAGTCCTTCACATGCACATCCTCCTATTTCAGATTTTGAAGCTTTTTGAACAACTCCAACTCATAATCTCTTGGAATAAACCTTGCCTTCAATCTAGCAACCATATATCTCCATTGTGTTATCCTCATCTCACCATTCTCTACTCTTTTTTTCAACAACTCTTTCCACCACAATGCAGCATGTGCCTTAAGCTTTGTATGTGCTAACCTTACCCTCTACGGGTCCCTAATATTCTCAAATTCAAAATAGTCTTCCAACTCTCCAATCCAGTCTATCAAATCTTCAGGGTTCAATGTGCTGAAAAAGTTAGGAATATCCATTTTAGGGCTTCTATTGGCTTATGCTATGGCTCTCAGAAATCTTTCCTCTCCTTCATTTGCTAGTTCTTCATTTTCTCTCTCAAGTTCTTCATCTACAACTTCCTTATATTCAGTCTGTGCATCCTCAAATTATGGGTTTCTCCTCATACCTTCAAATATATTTCTTAACTCGTTTCATTTTGAAATTCCTCTAGCATTACTCTACTCTCCGAGGGTTCATCCTTCTCAGGGGCATATTGAAATCCTCTCAACCTCTTCCTCTATGAAGTTATTGTCTTCTTAGCTCTCCATAGCTATAAGAATCCACATGCCTGTAACACTCTTTGGAGCTTTGAAACAACTTCAATATTTTTACAGATCCCGACATAGGTTGCCTCACATTAGGTGTTCTACCTATGCACTCAAGATCACACACACACCACCACAGGTCCTGCCACAAGCTACCTCACGTTTGGCGATCTACTTGTAGACTCAGGAACAAACCTGGTTGTGATACAATTTGATGCAGGTCAAGATCTAGGGGCTTTATCAAGCTACTAGATCAAGTAGCCAAAATGATTAACACAACACAATAAAACAAAACGATTCTTTATTCACATGCAAGAGAAGGAATACAACAAGAGCCCAATTAGCGTTATACATGCATTGGCCTCAGCCTTACAACATTTCAAGGTCCACTCACATAGATCTTGCAATCTGGAGAATTCCTCTGCAACTCCGAAAACATACTACTGATGCTTGACCAAGGAGAATCTCTTCTACCATCGAGAATCTACCTTTTATTGCATGGAATCCATGTATTTATAGACTCCTGAGGCGGCCACCGACCTTATCACATGCGTAGGACACATATCAGATCCTCATTCACTCTTGGGATGGCCATACGCGTGATTAGAAACTGAATTTGTCATTTCTTGTACCATTTGCGGGGATTTCATGCCTCATTAGATATTGGGTTAGCGGGGATTTGTAGGTTCAGTGAAGCTCCAAATTAGCGCTAGGTTCTTTAGCACTTCCAGTGGGGTTTTCATGCATCACAGGATATGTGCAGTGACCAGCGATATCAGTACAGAAAGCTTCCAGCGGAGAAATGGGATGTCACCATACTAGCAGAGGATTTGAGGACCATCGAACATCAACACTTTTGGTGGAACTTTTACCACTCACATGATAGCAGGGAAAATGGGGTTAACTGAACATATGCAGTAAGGTTAAAATTTATCAGATGGGGAAATCCACTATCACTAGACCAGCGGGAAATATGGTGTCTGCCGGACATGTCCAGTGAAGTCTATTTTTAGCACAAATCTGGAGACAAGCAAATTTAGCACAATATCCACTAAAGCCTGATTTTAGCGCAGAGTAGTTGAAAGAGTCGGCGGAGAAATCAAGCATCATCGGATATATCTGGTGCAGAGGATTTTTAGAGCTAGCGAGGAAAATGAAGGTCACTTCCTTTTTTGAACGCCAACGCGGATATCCAGTGTCACCAAATTTTAGCGTAAGGTGCAGTGATTAGCAAAAACTCTGCTGAGGCATAACTTCTTCATTTTTGATCAGATATTCACCAAATTTGAGATATAGATACCCATTTGGGCCTTCCTTAAGATCAAGTCATCACTTGGCCAACTTCTTTAGGGAAATTCTCTAAAATGGATCAATTAACTGTATTTGTATACGCCTAAAAATGACACAATTCATCCTAAATAAATATTCTAAATATTTATTCCATTCTTCTATTAATTAAATAAATATTCTAAATTTATTTAATTGATTCACTGTGCCATAATTAAATAAATTACATTTACTTAATCAAAATTCTTCTAAATGTCCTACATGATTAAATAATCATAAATTATTTAATTAATCCAAATTCCTTTATCTTAAGTTCCAAATTCCAAAAATCCACATCACCCTTTACACCTCACCTTTTCCACCTCACCTTGTCCACCTCATCAGGTTGCACATGTAATTAAATATATTTAATATTTAATTACCTTATTTTCCCTCACCCACATGGCCTATTTCTTCTCAAATCAGAGGTTAGTTAACTAATCAATCAAATCTGATAAATAACCTGTAAATTGAGTCAAATCCTCAATCAATTCAGTCAGTTCCACGATTTATTCTTCTAACTGATCAATCAAGTCTGTTAACAGACCAGTCAATGGAGTTAACTCTCAAATCAGTTTTGTCACATCCCCCCTTTCATGATGGAGCTGGGACACTTGTCACATTTCCACTGGTTGCACATTCCTCAACCATCCTCAGCCGTCGATCTTCATATCTTCTCTCAACCATTGATTTCCATTCTTCCAAGTCTATAAATAAAGCTTCATCCTTCCATTCTAATCATCCAGGCTTTTGACATCGTTACTCTGCAGAAATATCACCAGCGCGCCTTTGGCACCCTTTTGTCATCTACAAGCTTGAGATCACATACTTGCATTGGAGCTCATCTTCATTGCGTATCACCACAGCCATTCACCGTCGACTTCCTAAAAATAGCTAAAAAGATTGCACTCTCTGAGGGCTCATCTCATCTGCAAAAGGACGATTTGTGATAGGCGAACAACAGAAGTTTCGAAATGGGAGAGGTTTGCACTGTGTTTGTTCATTGCTTTGTTTATTGAATTATTCTTATTTCACTATTCTGTTGATGTTTGGGTCTTGTTTAATTCATTTGATTGATCACTATTTTACCCTTACATTCTTGGCGCCCACCGTGGGGCCGTTTGCCCCTTTTTTTTACCGTTTCTGAGCTTTTTTGAAGGCAGGTTCCGTACAGGTCACACAGAGTCACGCACAGATTACTTCGACGCATCTGTTCATTTCCACAACGCATATAAAGACTGTTACGGCGCTTTTACTTTTTCTGTGCATCTGTATATTTTTGCTACGCTTTTGTGCACTGTTGCGGCGCTTTTATTTTCCCTGCGCATATGTGCATTTCGGCTGCGCTTTTGAAGACTGTTACTGCGCATATGTTAATACTGCGCATCTGTTCCTTTTAACTGCGCATATGTTCAATATTGCGGCGCATTTACTAATGCTACACTTCTGTTGATTATTTCTGCGCATCTGATCACTGAAGCTGCGCATTTGTAACAGGTTGAAGTTTTAGTACTTTTCTAGGGGAAGTTGCTAACACTAACCTTTCCGCAGGTGTTTGCTGGAGCATCTTTGCAGGATAGGTGCAGGTTTAGTTCCATGTAGTTGCATCTAATTAGTTCACATTTCATTTTCAAAGGGGAAGTAAAAATTAATGTTCATTCAAATCTTCATTTAGTTTTAATTAGGGAGGAAGTAACTGGATTTATTTCTTGCTTGCATTGCAAACACCTTCCAAGTTATTGCTATCTAAAGGTTAAAATTGAACTCATCAATGATCTTGAAGTTAAAATGAACCATTGCTATATTGTGAGACCTGAATTTCAAAGTTAACAAACTCGTGCTACGCGGCTTAAGAATTGAACTCACTACTACTTTTTGAAGTTAAAATGAACCATTGCTATATCGTGAGACCTGAATTTCAAAGTTAACAAAATCGTGCTACGCAGTTTAAGAATTGAACTCACTACTGCTTTCTGAGATTTAAAAACTGAACCACTGCTATTTGCTGAATCACTTCAAAGTTCTGTTTGAGTAGATTAGCCCATTTAGTTTTTCACTTTTAACTAGGGTGGATTAATCAGTGTATTCTGTGCTTGCGAATGACAATAGGCTTATGCTCTCCCCTCTTCTAGGTGATCAGAGTGCCAGACTTGTCATTCTATCTGTTTAACCTTTAGGAGGGGCCTGCCCTTGGATGCACGCTTGTCCAAGTGGGAACGACCCTGAGTGGTAACAGGCTAACACCAAGCCCTACCAAGCCACTTAAAATAAATTGTGCTTGAGGTGAAAACTTCCTGCAACAAGTGCTGTTATGTTACACTGACGGCCAACCTCCCCCAAAACCCTCTCAGGCGCAACCCTGTGAGGCTGGGAGACTCCATAATGGAGAGTAGCGCCGCCACACGTGTAACCACTTGAACGGTTGCCTGAATTAAACACCTCTTGTTTTAGTGGCCCAAATCCCTTGTAATCCATTTCTCGCCTAGGATTTTGTGCTTGCTTTTGTCCAAAATAGAGTCAGAAAATTTACAAAAACAATGAAAAACTACAAAATATTCTTTGTGCTTGCTATGTTTTCTTGCTATTAAATTCATAATATCAGATCAGGAAGACCTTTTCTAGCCCAAAGAAAACTAAAAACAGAGGAAAAAACTGAAAATTTTGCAAAAAAATCAGAACTGCGCATTTACACATTTCTACTGCTCATTTACAGTGACTTGCTGCGCTCTTATAACGACTTGCTGCGCATATACCTTTTTGCAGCGCATATATGCACTGTTGTTGTGCATATATAGTTCACTAGACCGGTGCATTTACTGCGACTTGCGGCGCGCATTTACCCATTTCTGCTGCGCATCTGTTTCTGCGCATATGCGACAGTGAGCACTTGCCCTATTTTTGAGGAGAAATTTTCACCTGATCAGAGCACCCATTTCAGCCTACTTTCACTTTCTGAGATCAGAGTCAACCTTGCAGTCAGTCTCCATCCATTTCTCCCAACTCTTTCTCTTTTGTCCATTGTCTCCCTCACTTTATGTCCAAATCACTCTTGTCCCAAAGTCAGCCTATCCCATATCAACTCGGCATAAGTTCTTTTTCGTTTCATTAGTGAATTCACGTAAGCCTAGTAGGTCATAGTACCTTTGCTAGTAGTCTTGTTGAACGACTAAGCCCTACATAGTAAGACTGGTATCGACTACCCTTGCTAGTGGCTAGAGTCTTGTGTCAACCGTCTTACTTGAAGTCATTGAGCGAGAGAATCCTTTGTCCAAGTCTTATCCTAGGTATCCCATTCATAATAGTCTCAGTCGGCACCTTGCCAGAATTTCTAGTCCTCACCCCCTCCATCCCGCGTCACCTTGCATGGTTCTTACTCGATCCCAGTACAACAAGCAAATCGAAATGGCCGACTCATCTGATCACACTCTCCCACCACGTGATGGTGAAGAAGAGATTTCTCATGAAGAATTAGTGGTGCACATGCAAGATAGAAAATTCTAACGCGTCGTAGAGAAGATGATCCTTGAAGACCCCCATAAGTATTTCCATCATCTTGCTAGTCTCAGAATCAAACTCCCCGCAGACTTTGACATTAGCTCCATCATGGAAAATGCAAACAATGATCATGAGAGGGGCACAAATGACACAGTCCCACATGTGCATGAGAGAGATACAAATGACACGGTTCCCCATACAAATGAGAGAGGAAAGCAACCCGTAGATCCAACTACTCCTATGGCAGACGTGAGACAACAAATCGAAAGTCTAAAGCTCGAGATATCCAACCTTAAGACTGGTACAAGTTCTAAGAACTACTCTTTGGAAGATATAGCACCATACCCCTTTGACAGAAATTTGATCATGAAACCATTCCCCTATCAGTTTGGAGTTCCAAAATTTGACAAATATAAAGGGAAGGGGGACCCTAGAGATCATATCAGGGAATTCACTGCAGCATGTTTAGAAGTAGCTCACAACGAGACCTACTTAATGAGACTATTCCTGTGATCTTTAGGTGGTCAAGCTATGGAGTGGTTCTCACGTCTCCCACCAGGAATCAAAACTTTTGATGAACTTGTCAATAAATTTATAACGCACTTCTCTTACAACATAGAACACGAGGTATCTATGCTAGATCTATGCAACACCAAGCAAAAGAGTGGTGAGTCATTCGCCGCCTTCCTACAACGATGGCGACAGCTAGCTAGTAAGTGTTCTTACGATATGCCTGAGAAGCAGCTATTGGAAATGTTTGTCCACAATCTAAACACTGAACTTAGCTATCAGATTCAGATACAATGCCCTACCTCATTCGCCAAAGTCATTGAAATGGGCCTCTTCATTGAAAAGGCTATGATCACTAAAGGAACTCTCAAGCTCTACAAGGACACACCTCCTTCCAATTACACAACAGATAAATCAAAGTTTTGGACCAAGAACAAGAATGTGGTCAACGATGAAGTAGTGGATGCCAAGGCGGCAGCCCCTAAGCAACAACCTATATTCACTCTTAAGGGAGAAGCCAATACCGGTGCACTCAACAAGCCACCCCCTCGGGAACCTAGACCTTGGTTCAATTCAAATCCAAGGAGAAAATTCACGCCGTTGGGGGAATCTCAAGAGTCCGCCCTCAGGACGTTGTTGGCTAACAATGAAATTTCTCTACCGCCAACAAGTGACTATGAGCCTATCGTCAAACCTCCCTATTGGAAGGACACAGATTATTGTGAGTATCATCGAGGAAGGGGGCACACGACTAACAATTGCATCTGCCTCAAGAATGTCATACAGGATATACTGGATCAGAATCAGGGAGGGACACAACAGCATACCTCTAATGAATCTCATGTGGCCTACTGGGATCCTCTTCTAAACCACAATCGGCCATATAACAACAATCACCACAATGGCCACAACAGCAACAATGGTCACAACGGCAACAACTCCAATGGCCATCCCAATAACGACAACAGTCACAACCGGCCAAATCAGAACAATGGGTCGAGTAATGCTAACTATGCAAGCGTTCCATTTGAGTACACCATTAACTGCATTTCTGAGCATATTCCTCAAATTAACGTCATCTCCCCCAACCAACAACCAGGACCTCACAGAACTGGTTGTAGTATAATTACCCACAGTGGTAAGGTCACGATCAATACCACCCCTCCAAGGTCGTCACCATCTCCGTCCGACTCCTGCCCATACAATGTCATCGACCAATTGCAAAAAACTCCAGCTCACATTTCTATATTAGAGCTCTTGCATCTATCCCCTTCTCATAAGGAGATTCTTGAGAAAGCCTTAGTGGAAACTACTGTCCCCACTAACCTAGCCCAAGAAAAGTTTCAAACCATGGTGGGTAATTTGACATCCTCCACTTCCATCTCGTTTACAGAGCAAGATGACCTTTCCATATCTCAACCCCACAACACTCCTCTACACATTGTCGCATTCGTGCACAAGCACCGCATCAAGAGGGTTCTCATTGATGGGGGCGCCGGTCTAAATATTTGCACGTTGAAGCTAGTCCTTGCACTGGGGTTCTCCGAACAGGCAGTAGATCCAAGACAAAAAATTACTATCAAAGCCTATGACGAGGAGGAACGAACCACAAAGGGCACGGTTGTCCTACCCATTCAAGTGGGACCGATAATTAAAGATGTGGTGTGCCAAGTCCTTGATCGGGAGCTTGCTTACAATATTCTACTAGGGAGACCATGGATCCACGCCATGAAGGCTGTCCCCTCCACCTACCATCAATGCATTAAGTTCCCACACGATGGCAAGCAGGTCACCATACAAGGCGACCCCGACCCCTACCAACATTGCAACTCTTTCCAAGCAAAATCTGAATGCGTCATTCCCAACAACAGAGCCTACATTTCCCGCACTCCGCCACAAGACCATACTGCCGAAGCTTCCTCCTCGAGGCCCAAACCGCTGAAACTTACCATAAAAGAAAATGGCGTGGGGGAGTACTCCATTGAGCACAGCCTCAACCTTGCCACCATGCCTTTGTCTCCTCGCTCCTTTGGCAAACCCAAGCATCAACCTAGGCATTTTCCAAAGCCATCTGCTCCTCCTACAACTCCCACAAATCCCTTTGTAAAATGGGGGACCTTATCTGATGAGACAGAGGAGCGAGATCTCCTGCAATGGCTTTATGCTGAAGAGGAAAACACACCCCAAGAGCCGCCTAGACTCCCTATAGAACTCTATGGACGGGGTGAAACTATCTTGCACCGGATGGGGTACGAAGGACAAGGCCCCATAGGCCTCAGAAAAGAAGGAATCGTTGAACCTATCCAACCTTCTTCATCCTCTTCGGCTAGAAACACAACTGGCCTAGGGTACAAAGGTAAAGGTAAAGCCAAAGAAAATGCCTGCCTAGTGGAGACAATTCAAACACTCCAAGCGGATAGTGACGCAGATTCAGATTAGTCGAATGAGTATGAGTGGGATGAGCTGACAGAGCACTCCTACGATGACAAGGAGATTGACACCATCCAAACTCTCAGCCCCTACCATGAGGGACAGACGCAATGGGATAGACCACTGTAGTCTGATTTGCCCCTCCCCGAGATTATGGCTTTCGAGGAAAGTTTCGATTCCATTGCGATAAACAACCTGGAGGAGAGTACCACCCAAAACACTACCCCCGCCAGTGCCCATAACATTTCCATTCACAACATTAATGAATCAGACCTCTCATCTGACTCCCTTCCCCTCTTGCACCCTGAGCTTATTGACTGGGATCTGCAAGGAACCCCCCAATTAGATATGTTCCAGAATGATGATGCTTACATTGACTATATGGAACTTAGGGATCACTTACCAAAAGGAGATCATAAAGCTAGTTTCGCTATCGAACTCAATACTATGGCTTACTTCGGGGAGGGTGCCAAGCCTTCTAGTCACAAAAATATTAAAATCAAAAATGGATCTGACAGTGAAAACTGCCGTGCGGCAGTGTCAGATCATAAAACAGTAAAAAGAAAGGACGTATCCGAAGGTGAAAACCCAACTGTGGCACCTGACGATGGAATGCTTGACACCCTCCCTAGTGATATGTACTAGGAGTAGCCACAGATTGTGGTGGAACCAACAGAGCCAGTGAATATTGGCACCAAAGAGCAGCCCAAGATTATCCACTTCGCAAAATCTCTCACACCACCTGAGAAAACTAGGTTTGTACCATTCTTTAAGAAGAAGAGAGGCAGCTTTGCTTGGTCATATGCTGACATGCCAGGTCTAGACCCTAACCTGATTCTACATCATTTGCCATTGGATCCAGGGGTGAAGCCCGTAAAACAGAAGCTGAGAAAGATGCACCCTCATATAGCCCTTTTGGTCAAGGAAGAACTCAAGAAATTGCTAGATGTGGGGTTCATCAGAGCCATAGATTACCCCGAATGGATATCAAACATTGTGCTAGTGTCTAAACCAGATGGCAGGGTTTGACTATGCAACGATTTTAGAGACTTAAACAAAGCATGCCGCAAGGATGACTTTCCGTTACCAAACATCGACATCATAGTCGACCTTACTGCAGGCCATACTATGCTATCACTCATGGACGGATTCTCCGGGTATAACCAAATCAAAATAGCATCGGAGGACCAACACAAAACAGCTTTCACTTGTCCATGGGGTACCTTTTGTTGGAATGTCATGCCTTTTGGGCTGAAAAACGCAGGTGCTACATATCAGCGGGCCATGACAACCATATTCCATGACATGATGCATGTGACCATGGAGGATTATGTTGACGATATCTTAGCAAAATCTCTCACGATGGACTCACACCTGGATATCCTAGAGAAAGTCTTCCAACGGCTAGACCAATTCCAAGTTAAATTGAACCCAAAGAAATGTGTGTTTGGGGTAACATCGGGCAAGCTGCTAGGCTTCATCGTGTCAGCAAACGGCATAGAGGTAGACCCAGCCAAGGTCAAAGCAATAATGGACATGCCACCGCCCAAGACTCTAACACAGTTGAGATCCTTACAGGGCAAGTTGCAGGCCATCCGCAGGTTCATCTCACAGTTGGCAGACAAGTGCCAACCTTTCAGCCACCTCCTACATAAGAATATTCCATTTAAATGGGATGAGCGGTGCGAAGAGGCATTTAACAAGCTAAAGGAGTATCTTATGAACCCTCCTATACTCATGCCCCCGATCCAAGGAAAACCTTTGATTCTCTACATTTCTGCTACACCTACTGCTCTTGGGGCTCTCCTAGCACAGCAAGACTATGAGAACAAGGAAAGAGCTGTATACTACATCAGTCGAACCTTAGTGGGCTACGAGTTACAATACTCACAGGTAGAACGATCATGCCTTGCGGTGGTTTTTGCTTCACAAAAACTTCGACACTACATGTTGGCACATCCTGTCAAACTCATTGCCAAAATCGACCCACTAAAGTATCTTCTCAGCAAAGCAGCTCTCACAGGTCGACTAGAAAAGTGGGTTATGCTTCTTAGCGAATATGATATAGAATATGTGGACAGAAAAGCCATCAAAGGGCAAATCATAGCTGACCAACTGGTCGAGGCACCATTACAAGACACTTCACCAATGCAGTTTGAGTTTCTCGATGAGTCTTTATTCACTCTGTCAACATCTCCTTGGAAACTCTACTTCGACGGGTCTTACACCAACCATGGATCGGGGGCAGGTATCCTGTTTATCACGGCCCAAGGCGACACAATTCCAAAGTCCTACAGGTTGTTATTTCCATGCACTAACAATATAGCGGAATATGAAGCCTTGGTAATTGGTCTCAAGATGGCCAATGAGTGGAAAATCCAAGCACTATGTGTCTACGGTGATTCTCAGCTTATCATAAATCAGGTCAACGATGAATATCAAACCAAAGATGAGAAGCTCATCCCATACAAACGGATGGTCGATGACCTCAAAGGACACTTTGGGTCCATCTCCTTTGAACAAATACCCAGGATCGAGAATAAAGCAGCAGATGCAATGGCTACCATAGCCTCTCTTCTTGAAATACCTGAATACGAGTCACGGTATGAGTTCTTAGTAGAAACCATTCGGCAACTGGCTTATGATCTCCTCGAAACCTATTCCATTTGCCTCCTAGTAGGATCTGATTCACCTTGGTACGGTAAGACCTACACTTACCTCAAGGACAATATTCTTCCACCGGACCTCTCTTCCAACCAAAAACGAACTTTCATCCGACAAGCCTCCCATTACACCGTCATAGCTAACACCCTTTACCGACGTGGTCTGGATGGTACTTTACTCCGTTGTCTAGAACAAGAAGAATCCATAACGGCCTTGCGAGACATACACGAAGGGATCTGCGGAACACACTCTAGCGGTCCTTCCTTAGCTAAGAAACTCATGCGTTTGGGTTATTACTGGCCCAATATGGAAATGGATTCATATCAGTTCGTCAAAAAGTGCAAACAATGCCAGATACACGGGAACCTAATTCATGCACCTGCTCAGGAGTTGAGACCTCTAACGACACCCTGGCCCTTTTGCCAATGGGGACTGGACCTTGTGGGAAAGATCCATCCACCTTCTTCCAACGGCCATAAATTTATCATAACCGCCACTGAGTACTTCACCAAGTGGATCGAAGCCATTCCCCTAACCACCGTCACAGGAAAGCAAATTTCTTCGTTCATTTTGAATTACATTATCTGCCGATACGACATCCCTTCATCCATCATAACGGATAATGGGAGACCTTTCAAAAATCAGGATGTCCAGGAACTTTGTGAGCGTTTCAAAATCCAACATCGTTTCTCCACCCCATACTACCCCCAAGGTAACGGCCAAGCTGAGGCATCAAATAAAACCATTCTGAAAATCCTAAAGAAGACTGTCAATGAAGCTGGTCGCGATTGGCACGTCCAACTCAATCCCGCTCTATGGGCCTACAGAACCAGTTTACGCACTCCCACAGGTGCTACACCCTATGCCCTTGTCTATGGTTCCGAAGCCATCCTTCCCATTGAGGTCAAACTCCCATCCCTCAAGGTGTCGTTGAAAGGTCTCATATCAGATGAAGAATACAGAGTCTCCAGGCTACAAGAACTAGAGCTGCTAGAGGAAAGGCGCCAGAAGGCTTTTGACCATCTCAAATCCTATCAACAGATGATGTCTAGAAGCTACAACCACAAGGTTAGACCAAGATGCTTCAAGGTTGGGGACCTCATTCTAAAAGAGAACCCTCGCAATCAGCAGGACAGAGAAAAGAAAGGTAAGTTCAAGCCAAACTGGCATGGGCCCTATGTGATTGTAGCTGCTTACGGATCGGGGGCATATCAGTTGGCCACATCAGAGGGTGAGTTGTTTGATGATCCAATCAACAGCATGCACCTTCGCCGGTTCTATACCTAGGAGAACCCCAGTGCAAGGGGGCACAATAAAATAAAAAATCAAAAAATACCAAAAATTTGAAAAGAGAAAATACAAAAAAAAAATTAGAAAAAATAGAAAGGCATACAAAAAAAATTGTCCTTTGGTGAAAACCTGGCAAACAGGTGCCTTGGATAGGTATCGTGATAAAAACTTGGCAAACAGGCATCATGTTACTTTCTAGCTTCTCTTGCAAATAAAAGCAAGTGATGAAAGCCTAGTAAACAGGCGTTACTTGTGATAAACTGCCTTCTCCATCTTTGGGAATCCAATCCCCTTGAGTCCATTCTTTCTCCATTTGCCCCATTCGATCCATATCTTCCCCACAATAAACACCTGGCAGTTACCTATCATGGCTTGATACTCTTCTTGTGGCCTTGTCAACCAAGGTTTTGTCCCATACCGTCTCCTCAATGTGAGCCTACATAGTGTCTCTCGTCGGTGTCCATGGTCCAAGTCCGTGAATTACGTTGCCTCTGTGCCGTCACGTAGGCAAGGCCATTATTCTAATGCACCCCCGAGGCTTCCATTTCTCCTATAGTCCCATTCATCCCCCTTCTTGTATTCATTCTTGTCGTCTTTCTTCTAGTCCATCCATGGTCCATTAGGGTTTACCCCGAACTACGTTGCCTCTGCGTTGTCACGTAGGCAAGGCCATTTAGCAATGAGCCCCCGAGGCACTAGGTCAGTCCCTTAGGGTCCGTCTCCCCAATAAGGATTGTGCAATCTTCTCACCAAGCAAGCAAGTGCAAGCAGAACCTGCACTTCAAGCAAAAATCTTGACAATGAGCATCTTCACCTATCCAATGCAAAGCAAATACCCAAGGTCTTCTAACTGATTTTATCTATATTATGGCAAGAAACTCACATCTAAATGCAAGACTGTTTTGTGGATTGGAACCATGGTTAAGTTACAGAGTCTGGATTGTTGTTATCATGTCTTTCTACGCTACTCAAGGATGCCAAAAGCTAGAGTTGCTATGATGGGGGTATGATTATTTTCTTTGTTTGCTATTTGTGGATTAAACTTTAGTAATGTGAAGCCTTGTCTAAGGACATGATCGGCAAAAGATCATCGAGGACATCAACGGTATAACACGAACGGGGGCAATCCTTGCTTGTTGAAACGCAAGAGGTGCTCAGGTCATCTAGATTCAATTTTGACTAGATGCTTGTATTAGCTTGCTAAATCAAAATCCATGTAAGCAGTACTCAGGTCATCTTGGTTCAATTATACCTAGAAGCTTGTATTCACTTACAACATTTCAGAAAATGTACCAAAAACAAACTGCCCAATGATGAAATAAAGCACTCTAAAAAAAAAGCAAAGCATCCATCCTATATCCACATACACATCCATGCAATCCTCATTATCCAAAACTATGCAGAGTAACGATATCAAATAAAGTTTCTGAGTCATCTTATCACAACCATTCTTCTATCTATCTATCATGTCATTCTTGTGTCGATCAAGTACATTTGGACTTCACAAAAACAAAGCATACAGGAGCATATCATATCCTTCGTAGGACTAGTCATGCACATGCTTAGGTTCGTAGAATACACCTTCCAATGCATTAGGTAATCAATACATTTGCATCACATCACATCTTAAAGCACAGATCATCACATCAAAATCATAACACATATACATACATTTGCATTAGATCATATAGACGTCCCATAACACAGTTGCATCATCACATAGAAATCATATTACATTTTGCATTTATTTGAAAACATTAAACCACATAGACATCATATAGCAGCATATCATAACGCATCTCATTTAGCATCAAATAGATCGTCTAACTATGCACATACATCACATCATATAATAGAAGTACATCTTCATCACATAGCACATGCAATAGATACACAAAGCTGCATCATCATATATACTATCATACAAAAGAGGTTCAAATGTACAAAATCGTCATCTATCTCTAGAATAAAAGTGTCATATACAATATGCATCCAAATGGATGGTGATACATGTCCCAAAATGTCCAAAATCTGGTCTATGTCTATCCCTGCTGCTGTGGGCCACCACTGCCAGCTCCTGACTACTGAGGACCCATCACGGAGGCCCCTGACTGTGATGGACCTACTCTCTGCGTCGCCCCAGACTGACTCCTAAAGCTCCCTGCCCTCTGGCTCGATGCCACGGCACCATGGTATAACCCTTGGTAATACTGCGCCTGGGACTGTGCTCTAGCTAGATCTGTCTGTGCCTGTGCCAACTGCGTCTGCAACTGGCCACCCTGTGCCTATGCCTGCTGCACCTGCCCAACCAAGAATGAACTCGCTGCATCTATCCCCATAGCGGCCACAACAGTATCCCGCTCTACACGGATAATCCGTACCCGTGTGTCTGCCATGTCCCTCTCGCGGGTCAACCCAGTGATCACCGCTGCGTCTGTCTCTCGCCTCCGCTCTACCCTCCTCAGCTGTGCCTGCAGCTCTCGCACCTATCCCCTCAAACCGGCTATGGTCCTCTCATGAGCCTCTCCCTGTACTGGCCCCTGTACTGTCTCTGCCTGTCCTGGCCCCTGTGGCTGGGGCACCTGCTGCTGTGGTACCTGCTGGGGTGGTGGCATCTATGCCTGCTGAGGTATCTGCTGCTATGCCTCTGCCTGCCCTGGCACTACCTGCTCAACCTGAGCTATCCTCCTCCGTTGTCTCGGCCTCTCTCTGGCCCTGCCACCCCGCCACCCTCGTCCTCCTCTAACTGCCCTCCGCCCTGGGCCAGCCTCTCCCTCCTCTGAGTCTGCCTCATCAATATGAGGCACCAGCATGCCGGGTCCTAAATATCTCGGGAAAGGATGTGCAGTAATCCAATCCTCGTACTCCTGTGTCACCCCCGCATCTGCTATCTCTCTCTGCATGTCCCATGCCACATACGGCATCTGCTGGAACTCTGCCAGTGCCTCCTCATACGAAGCCATCAGCCCCCATCGGACCCTCTCTGCGTGTGTCCGTGCGAACATGGCCTACCCCTGTGGCATACCCTGTCTCCACCCAAACTATCGCTGCACCCTGCCCACCATCTGTCTCTCCAAGATGTGCCGTGTCTGACCTATCAGCCACCTAGTCTGAAAGCAGTATGGCAGCTCGTCTCCCTCGTCGTCCCAGGGCTCGCAGTCCAGATATGGTTGCCAGACGACCACATCCACTCTGTCTAATGTGTGTCTCCAGTACTCTAGCTTCCCCAGCCTGTGCTGGGAAATCACTCCTGCATAGCCATAACTGTATGGCTCTCCTCGCTGCCTCGCGAAGACACATATCGGCCTAGTCACTGCTATGTGCTCCCACAGCCAGAACTGTAGCAGCAACACCCCAGCCGATAGACTTGTGCTGCGGTGGTACACCACCTGATGCATGTCATGGTATAAGTGGGCCAGTACGCAGACTCCCCATGCATATCAGGTGCCCTCAGTCAGCATTTGCTCCATGATCCTGCCCCATCCAATGGGGAACCCATGCAATCTCTTGTCCGGGCATACAACGCCCCCGATCAGTCCAGCCACAATCCCAGGGAAGTAGTCATAGTAGTCATATATATCCTGCCATGGGATAACCTGTCCAGCTAGCTCGGGATCATCAAACACCCACTGGCACTCGGCGAGTCCCACGTCCCGCTATGCATCGTACTCTACTAACTCGCCTACCACAAGCAAGTGCAGTATCCGGTAGATGTCCTCCAAGGTCACCGTCATCTCTCCCGTCGAAAAGTGGAAGGTCCCGTCCTCACTGTGGAATCTCTCCACGGCAGCTGTCAGCAGTCCTCGGTTCGCCTGCACCTCGGGCATGAAACATACATAATCCAATCCCATGGCACCAAGCGCCTCTTTGTCTGTCTCCGTCAGCATATATCTCTGCAATAGGGGCATAGGAAACGTCTCCCTCGACTGCAATGTGTCCCGAATCTCCTTCTGTAGGCAAGCAAGACAAAGCATCAGTCTCAAACGACATATACCATACTCAACATACCTACTGAACTATATCAACTAAACTTAGCATTTCAAATTGATCAAAATAGCACACTACATCTCTTGACTAGATTTCTACAATCTCAGAGATAGCTCATCGATTATCGCGTCAAACAGGACGCTAATCGAGTCAATTTGGCTAAGTCCTTTGCTATCCACAGCAAATGCGCCACTACAGGTGGTAAAAGCACCATTTTTTGGTATATGCGCCGCTTCACACAAATGCACCGCCACAGTGCACGTATGCGCAGATCCAACAGATGCGCCGCCAAATTAGGCATATGCGCCGCCATATTATGAAAGCGCCGCTAAAATCGACATATGTGCAGCGTCAACAGATGCGCCGCTACTTTCAACATATGCGCGGCTTAACTGCACATGCGCCGCCAAATTACCTATGCGCAGCCACAGTGCACAGATGCGCAGTTTTCGTGTATGCGCCGCCGAAACTGGCATATGCGCCGCGCAACGACAAAAGTGCCGCTTCGCAAGGCATATGCGCCGTTCTGAGTTTCAACGCATGCATTTTACCTATTTTCTACGTGCATTTATGGCATCCTAAATCGACCCTAGGAGAAATTTTTCGAAGCACATACCGGGGGTCCTGCCTTTGCTGGCCACCCGAATTGACAGACTCGCTCGAATCGGTGCTCCTCGCGTGGAATATCTGCTGCTCTGGCTGCCATGCTGCTCCAAGTTGCTCTAGGCTCTCTCACTCCAATCCAGAGTAAACAAGTGTACAAATGACTATTCTTGTGGACCCAGCTCCTATTTATAGCCTCTAAACCCTAATTCTGGCTAGGTAATGACTGTGACTGCTTCCCGTGCCCGTTTTTCTTCCTGTTTTCTTCCCGCATCCCTGACCGCGTCCCTTTTCCTCCAACCTATCCTTACCCCTTCGTCTTCGTGAGATTGTCCGTCTCCGAATCTCTCGCCCTTTTCCCGTCCAATCTCCCGAGGGGGCATCCTATCGTCATTAAACTTGTACCAGGGGCAAACTGGGGCATGTATCATCATTCGGACTATCAAATTCTTTGAAGCAACGCTATAAACCACATTGCATCAAAGAGGGGCAAAATGTATACGCCTAAAAATGACACAATTCATCCTAAATAAATATTCTAAATATTTATTCCATTCTTTTATTAATTAAATAAATATTCTAAATTTATTTAATCGATTCACTGTGCCATAATTAAATAAATTACATTTACTTAATCAAAATTCTTCTAAATGTCCTACATGATTAAATAATCATAAATTATTTAATTAATCCAAATTCCTTTATCCTAAGTTCCAAATTTCAAAAATCCACATCACCCTTTACACCTCACCTTTTCCACCTCACCTTGTCCACCTCATCAGGTTGCACATGTAATTAAATATATTTAATATTTAATTACCTTATTTTCCCTCACCCACATGGCCTATTTCTTCTCAAATCAGAGGTTAGTTAACTAATCAATCAAATCTGATAACTAACCTGTAAATTGAGTCAAATCCTCAATCAATTCAGTCAGTTCCACGATTTATTCTTCTAACTGATCAATCAAGTCTGTTAACAGACCAGTCAATGGAGTTAACTCTCAAATCAGTTTTGTCACATCCCCCCTTTCATGATGGAGTTGGGACACATGTCACATTTCCATTGGTTGCACATTCCTCAACCATCCTCAGCCGTCGATCTTCATATCTTCTCTCAACCGTTGATTTCCATTCTTCCAAGTCTATAAATAAAGCTTCATCCTTCCATTCTAATCATCCAGGCTTTTGACATTGTTACTCTGCAGAAATATCACCAGCGCGCCTTTGGCACCCTTTTGTCATCTACAAGCTTGAGATCACATACTTGCATTGGAGCTCATCTGCATTGCGTATCACCACAGCCATTCACCATCGACTTCCTAAAAATAGCTAAAAAGATTGCACTCTCTGAGGGCTCATCTCATCTGCAAAAGGATGATTTGTGATAGGTGAACAATAGAAGTTTCGAAACGGGAGAGGTTTGCACTGTGTTTGTTCATTGCTTTGTTTATTGAATTCTTCTTGTTTCACTATTATGTTGATGTTTGGGTCTTGTTTAATTCATTTGATTGATCACTATTTTACCCTTACAGTATTAACTCCTGCAACAAAACAAACAACAAGAAAAATAAAGCAAGTATTTTTTGGTTGATGAGGATTGCACGTGAACCCGAATTCTCCTGCATCATATCTCTCTCTCTCTCTCCATCTTTCTATCTCTTTATCTCCCCTTCTTTCTCTCTTCCTTTCCTTATGTCCTCTTTCCATCTCTCGATCTCTCTATCTCTCTTATCGTCTCTCTTTCTTTCTCTCTCCCTCTTTATCTCTCTATATCTCTTTCTCTTTCTCTTCATCTTTATCTCTCTATCTCTTTGTCTCCCTTTCTATCTGTCAATTTCTCTCTATCTTTCTGGGTATCTATATCTTTATCTTTCTCTATCTCTCTACCTGCCTCTCTTTCTCTATCTCATTTTCTCTCTCTATCTCCCTCTCTATCTCTTTATCTCCCTCTCTATCCCTCTCTATCTCTGTACCCCTCCCAACTCTCTATCTCTATCTCTTTTGCTCTATTTTTCAAGGTCAACCATAATAACTATAATCGTTAACAATCCAGTAAAATTGTGATACATTCAAAGCGCAAGAATATGTTGTTATAGTTATAATAGATATTTTAAATAATATATCAATCATCATAGCAATTATTTTCTATGGGTTTGTATGAGTTCACAAATCCAAATGAAAATGATAGTTACTGCTAATGTATCCACAATCCATGTGGAGGTCTAAAAAACAAAGAAGAATGTGAAAATTAGTGCAACTAATGAAAAGTAGGTTTGGAGAAAACAAAAACCATAGAAAAACTAAAAAATTTTAACATTCTGAGTGACTAAAAAAAGAAAAGAAACATAGTTCAACAAGAGAATATTACTCTTTCTATATGACACAGAATTGAGATGACTATAGATTGCAAATCATACTCTAAAGATTCTTTGACTATTTCTGAAACCTACACCAGACAAAAAGGTTCATGTCCTAACTATGATTGAAAATGCCTAATAAGATTTTAGTGTGGTAAAAATAAATCCCAATTATTAGAAGCCGTGCTTTTGAAATTTTTTGAGTATATCCATAATCTGAACATTGTGAACTAAGTTTTGGTCTATGCTTCCCTACTTTGCATGCAAAGAAGTTAGTCATGAGAGCAAGGAAGAACTTTGCAAGCTTTCAAAAACATGGGCATGAATATGATGAGTTTGTGCACACTTCTCTCTTTGTGTTTTCAGTAAAGTGTTTTGTAAAAATGAGAAGGGCAAAGGCATGAAGTGGAAGGAAGCACAATAGAGTTTTCTGGCACATTTTCATAAAGTGTGTGGTAGAGACAAGGAAAGTAGAGATACGAGGATTGCTTTTATATTTAAACAACCATCACAGACATAGAGGGGGCAAGCGCAAGAATTGATCTCACATTTTATACCTCACATTTTATACCTCACATTTTTATACTTGCTTGAAGACAAAACAGGTGGAGATCCCACTAACATCAATGTCTGACGAGTGTTGACCGAGTATGCGGGTGTAAAAACCCATTGCGTGTAATGACATTTGTTAAAGAAAATTTGTTTCTTTTAGTTTACTTGGGATCACACATGTGCCAATTCTATATTATATTTATATTTATAATTAAATTTTATATTATGTATAATATAAATTGTTAAATAGAAATATATATTTAATATACATTAATATATTGTTCTTCATATCCATCATGGTCATTATTAGATTGTTCTTCATGATCCTCTAAATAATTCCCAACACATGCATTAGAAAATACCTCATTATCAATGAATTCAATAGCCATGTTAAGGTTTATAGAAACACTCCTTTGCAAAGGAAGATTAGGGTCTCAAGTAGCTTGTGACATTTAAACAAAAAATATGGCTAAGTGATTTATACTATATTATATTTATAATTAATAATCGATATCCTATTGAATATAATATATGATAATTAATATAATTATAATATTAATTTTTTATATACAATATTTCTATAATTAAATTAAAAATATATATTGTAAATAATAATTATCATATTTTTTTTAGAGAATAAAATAATTGTAGTTTTGTTGGGTGCGTTCAATATGCTTTTTAAACTTTTTAAGAAATCTCTTTTTTCAAGTCTAAACTGAAAAAGTAAAAGCCAAGGATTACCAACAAGCATTCCCTTTTAACGCTAAACAATAGGTGACAAAACAAACAAATAAGCAGACTTCGTCAAAAAGTGGTCTCGCTTTCTGCCATAGATAAGACAGAAAATATGTCGTGATTGTCCCAGTTGCAACCTCCATTGAAGTGAAGACGGTAATACCTAACACTAACACCCATCGATTTTTAAAAAAAAAAGACGATGAAAGAAAACAAACGGCCAGGATCATTTTCATTGTCTTGCAGGGCGTAATGAGGAGTCTTAGTGGTTGATTTTAAATGCTAGGCCGGTTCACCTTATAGAGGGAACACCTTCGACGTAATAAAATAAAAATCATTACAAAACATGACCCAGGTTACATTTTAATTATAATATTTATTTATGAGAAATTATATATATTTAAAAAAGATATACTTTAACAAATATTAAATAATAATTATAAAATAAAAATCATGCCAAGAGGTGGCCCCATGGAGCTGCTAGAGGATCTATTTTTATGGAGCAAAGGGTCCCATGGAACTCAAAAAAAATTGCTAATGCTTAAATCAGAATCTTTTCCTCCAAAATAGGAGGTGCTAATGTTTAGGAGGTTATTTTTTAGCATGGGCAAATGGGGTGGGGGTGAAACTTTCCCGAAGTTAGCTACTAGTTTTTTCATTCTTGCTTAATTTAGGAGAAATTTGGAGGGAATTTCCATAAAATTAGGAGCTTAAAAATTTAAGCATACTAACAACTACACAATTTATGGGACCCCTCGCTGTAAAACGCTCCTAAAAAATCTCAGCACCGCTCAGATAATTTAAGAAGCCCCCTCCCATGGGACTACTTCCTTAATATTTACACGTCACATTTGTATACAGATTAAAATATTCACCGACATTTCAAGAGAGGTACGGGTTAAGTATGGGTTTTGGATCGGATTGATGGTGTGACGAAACCCTAAGTTGAAACCCTAAAAATAGAGCAATACATATGTCTTCTTCATCTCCTGATAAGAGAGTGCTTCAGGGTTATACTTTGTGTAAGTTTTTCTCTCAACGTTTCAGATCACACTCCATGATCCATCATCAGGAGAAAAGTTGAAAGCAAGAGAAGAGAATGAGAAGATACTTTGCAGATCAAGCAGGTTAAAAAGAAAAAGAGGGATAGGTAGAGGTGGCACGAGGATCAAAGGTTCAACATGAAAGAGCTCCACCAATCAAGACCCAAAAAAGTAACCAAAAGGAGCCAACCAAGAAAGTGCTTAAAAAATACCAAAGAAAATAAAATCCAACTTCAACGAGTACTATTTGGGAAAACGAGAAGGAGATTATGACCATGAAAAGAAAAAGACAAAAAATAAATGTATAAAAAGAGAAGAAAATGGAGAAGAACAAAAACTAATAAATACAAAAAATAATAAAACATATAATACAACAAACAATAACTAACTTACATAATAAAGACAAATAAAAATAACTATAATAAATAATAAGCAAAGACATATATACATAATAAGAAACAAAAGCATGTATATATGTGTATAGATATGAACATATATCTATACAAATACATATAAAAGAAGAAAGAGTAAATACGAAAATGAACCTAAACAAGTAATACACATGGACTTATGTATAGAAATAAGCAACTAACAATATCTATATGTAATAAAAAATATAAAAAAATATAAAAAAAGTTCTTCATCTCCTGTTTTGAAGGGAAGAAGTTTTGCATAAGATGCAGATCTTTGTGAAGACCCTTACGGGCAAGACAATCACACTAGAAGTGGAAAGTAGTGACACTATAGACAATGTAAAGGCTAAGATCCAGGACAAAGAAGGTTAAAAAGCAATACAATACAATACCCAAATCCCCATTTATGTGTATTTTCTCATGTTACAGCAGATAATAGTGTAAATATCTATATTTGTTATATTTTGTTATACTATATAACAACGATTGATTTTTGTGGGAAAATAGCTGGAAGATGGCCGCACCCTAGCCGATTACAACATCCAAAAGGTCAGTATACCGTCTTGCATTATGTTTTTTGAATGAAAATTTGCCCTAAATTTGGGTTTTAATTTAGATTTTTTTTTTCATTTAGGTGCTGTATTTTTTTATGGGATTGTATTGCAGTCCTATTTATGTTTTTGTGTACTTTTTATTTGGGCTGATGGGTGTATTGGGTTTTGCAGAATCTACTTTACACGTAGTGTTGTACTTGCGTGGAGGTATTATCGAGCCTTCCCTAATGGCACTGGCAAGAAAATACAACCAAGACAAAATGATTTGTGAATGAATGAATGAGTTTTAATAACGTCCACGAGACCGAAACGGTCTAAGGGACCAAGTGCCCAAAGCACTAGGAGTTCATTAGGTTCCTTTGGATGTCATCCGCCTTTTATGGATCTTTACCAACAGCCGGGCCGTGTTGTGAATCCTCTCTTCCTCAAATAATTCACTAAAACTACCAACATTCACATTGTTATCCTGCTCCATATGGATCTCCTTGTACGCATCGCACTCCCTAATGAAGTGTCGCTCAATTTCAACCATTCTATCACTGCATAAAATGCAAGTCCCATCTTCCCACCTTTCCTTGGGAACCTTCCATCTACTAGTTTCACATCTAAGATGGTGTGAACCGGTCCTCAATTGTGCCACTAAAAGCCTAGCCTTACCTTTAAGATCGGCACTTAAGTATGCTTTATCTCCATGCTCCCAAGTGGGATTGAACTCTTTAATATAGTGCATTTTTTTACGCACAATCTGATTTGTCCACATGGTAGTCCTGAATTTTTCTAACACAAACTTTTTTATTTCCTCTTTGGAGTTAGGACACTCCTGCAACTTAATGTCCCATTTTTCCAACCACTTGATGTTTTGTTTCATCCACGTCTTCTTCCTCCGATCTAAGACTTCGTTCATCACCACTTTGGGCCACCGGTGATTCTTCATGTTTTCCACCTTTTTTAGGTAACTTAGTAACCTTGATATTGCAGCAGCTTCCATCGGGAAAGTACCGACCTCTGCCAAAAGAATCTCATATGGAACTGTAGCTTTAACTTTAAGACTACTAGTGATAAGGTGCTTTTGAATTCTTTCCAACTGTCTCCATCTTTGATTTGACATGCTACTCCCCCAAACCTCACAGCCGTAGAGGACAACTGGCGTGACCAACAAACCAAAAAAGGTTTTCTTGGTTTTCCAATCCCAAAGTTTCGCTTTCCTACACCTATTCTGGAGAAGGTAAGAAGCTCTCCAACCCCCTTGTATCCTTTTTGCCCTACAAGTTTCCCAACTGAGCCTATTGTGAAAAACAATGCCAAGATACTTGTATTCTTTGACGATTTCCAGCAGACTTCCTTCGAAAATAAAATTATTTTGTTGTTGTTTCCTTTTTAGAGAGAAGATCATGACTTTAGTCTTGCTAATATTCGCTTGCATCCCAACATCTTGACAGAATAGTTCTAGAGCCTTCAAATAACCTCTCAGACCATGGGTTGTTTTTGCAATAAGAATAAGGTCATCGACATATAAAAGCAGTTTTACCACAAAACTGGCCAAGTGGATGCCATCTCCTTCGGTTTTGTATATCCATTCCTCAAGTTTGTCAATGTAAAGACCAAATAAAGTGGGGGAAAGTGGGCACCCCTGCTTGACCCCGATGTTGCTGCCAAAGCATTCAGACATGCCTTCTCTAGTTCTGATTTTTGCTCTAACACGCTCATAAAGTTTGTGAACAGCTTCTCTAAATTCATCAGGAACCCCCAATTCTTCCATCCTTTTCTAAATTTTGTCTCTTGGAACCGTGTCAAACGCTTTTTTAAAATCCACAAAACAGCAATAAGCTTCCCCACCTTGGGTGTTCCAAGCTTTTTCAATCAAATGCCTAAGAGTAATGCAGTGATCAATGGTAGAGTGCCTTGGCCTAAAACCAGCCTAACCCTTTGCTCTTTTCCCTTCTTTTTCTGCCCAACTGCTCTACGCTCAATCAAGCTCCCAAACAACTTTCCAAGAAGAGGGTTGACCATGATAGTACGATAGTTAGAAGGATTATTGATATCCCCACTCTTGAAAAGAGGGATAATGACACTAGTTGTCCACTCCACTGGAAAGCCCCGTTGTGTGACCTCATTAAAAACTCTTTTGATGTGCGGAGTAAGGTGTTCAACTTCCCATTTCAAGAATTCAGCTTGCAACCCATCAATGTCCTGCGCTTTACCATTTGCTAATTTCTTTATACCCTATTTGATATCTTCATCTGAAAAGAGCTCGGTTGATGTGCTAACCTTGGGAGGAGAGGCTTCCTCATGGTCACGCTCATAGAGCAGTTTTGCATACTCTAACCATTGAGTTTTTGTGATATTATTTTCTGTATGTTTCTTCTCTTGCTGTAGCTCCCTCCAAAAGCCTTTGGGGTTGTGTTTACGTAACGCTATTAGCTCCTTCCTTTTTAGGATAACAAAACTTTCTTTCTTGGCTTTTAACAACTTCTCATAGTTTTTCTTGTTTTCTTTGTTTGGCTTGCTCTCTTTGTAGGATCTTTTTGCCGCTTTGCACTCTTCATCATACCAGGGGTTAGCCGGGAAAGTGTTTGAGGCTCCTTTCCAAGGCTTGGATTTCTTGAAAACTTTTAGAGCCTTGTGAATCAGAGGGACCAATAGACTGTTGTCAATGTGTTTCCTTGGGCTAATGTTTTCCTTAAGCCCAACATTGTTTTTGGTCATCCGGGGCAGCAGTAAAAAGTTCTTGATTTTTTTGATTCAAAATGATTTTACCATGCGGATTAGCTGTTCTCACCCTATGCTGAGCTTGCTTTTCACTTTGCTTGTTTGTGAGAAAACCAAACTTAACCAAGAGGGGCATATGGTTCGACTTCATCTCCATAGGGTAGTCCCCCATAACAAATTCTAGCAACCTAGCAGTCAAATTTTTAGAGCAGATGACATAATCAACCACCCTTTGACCATTGTAGGTTTTGCATGTAATACCCCCAGATCTTGGCCAAGATCTTGTACCGTTACATATAACCATGTCATACAAACTACAAAGACCCAAAAGTTCAGCTCCGAAGTGTGTCATACTACCGTTTCCATCTTGTGACATTCTTTCCCAAAGTTGGTCCCCACCCTCTTCCAGCCATAAGGGATTGTTGTCCCCTCTTTCTTCATCTCCCCTTTGAAGAGATTGGTTGTTGGTTGTTCTAGCATTGAAATCTCCTATTAAAATAATTTCCCCTGAGGTGCTAAAAATAGAGATATCTTTCTTTAATGCCGCATACAGGTCTTCACTATCCAAGTTTCTCTTTTTGTAGAACTTTAACCCTTTCAGAGCAAAGTAGCAAGCAGCTAACCTGATTATGTCCTTATTGTCTGATATTTTCAGCCAAATGTACTCTTTATTGGGATCCATTTTCTCTATTTTCACGGTTCCAGCCCACACTTCTTTTATTAGCACAGTGACCCCCCATGGCCTTTACCTGTCTCCGTCCCTTCGTTCCACACTGAGATTTTCTTGTACCCTACAAAGTCTAGGACTTTGCACCCATCATGCTCATGAGTTTTGGTCAGAATAATAATGTCTTTCCCTTCTGCTATGGGCCCCAACCCCGGTCCTCTTCTCCAAGGGTATCTTCTGCAATTCCAACTTATCATGTGCAGAGATTCTCGTGGGGCCCTGAATTCCTATTTTTTGTGGGAAGAACGCTCACTGATTTGAGCTTTTCCATTTTTCAGTCATGCCCATTTTCCATCTCCCTTGCTTTTTTCACTTTTTCCCATTCCTTTCTTCATTCTTCTTGTTGTGCAAATGTTAGGTCCTCATCGAGGAAAATGCGAAAGCCTCTAAGTAACCCCCTTTTCTTTAGGATAGTGCTCTTATCCTCTATGTTTCTCAAGATGACTCTTATGTGTCTATTCCTTCCATCTTCTGTTTTCTTTCCAATCCTGTTTGCCTGCTTGATAAAATCCGTCCACTTCAATTCTTCTTTGAGAAAGTCTCTTGCTAAGATGTCAGTTCTTTCTTTCTCGCCAAAATCCTTCAGACCTTTGATGATAATATTAACCTCCTTATCCTGTTTATCTTTTTCTTCTTTTATCTGCCTCTTGATTTGTTTCTCGATGGTTTCTTTTTGCTCATGAGTTGGTTCACTAACAACCTGGGCCCAAGATTTTGCTTCTTCTAATTGATCTCTTAACTTATTTTCTCTTAGTTCCATGCTTGCCAAAGCTGTTTGGATCTTTTCTAGCTGTGAAATGTCACTTTTTATCACTATTTCTGGTTTATTTTTTGCTGATTTTGTTTTCTCTAACTCCAGTTTTAGAGAGACCAGCTCCTGCTGACCCCTTACCATGTTGTTTTGCAGGATTAAAACTTGCTCTTTGAGCAGCTTGTTTTCTCTTTCGAGGTTTGAGCTGGTTTCTAGAATTTCTTTAATCTTAGTGCTTTCATGTTGCCCTTTCTCTTCTATATTCTCCAGCCGTTGTGGAAGTAAGTAGTTTAATGCATCATTGGCTTATAGACAATTTCATCATTACTCTTCTTATTTTAACAACTCTCATTTTATTTGTATAGTAGGTAGCTTAGCTTCATTAACTCATTGTTTGAAAACTTAGTTACACACAGTTTGCCTTGGTTGTTATCATAGTACAACTGACCTCTTTAATTAGTCACGAAACGGCGATCTGTGAAGTATAGTCCTTGTGGGATAAATCTACAACACCTAAACATAAGCATTGCACCACTATTAAATCCACCTGCTCTTATAGGGATTAAAGCACTATATAATATAATTACAATGAAATATTAATAAAAGAAAATTTAAAATATTCCAATAGATATGATGATGGTCACTTGAGGTGGGAATGGTACTTGGATGGGTGACTTCTTGGAACTCTTGTAAGCAATGAGTATAAAGTGGTACTTAAGGTTATGAGAGACGAGTTATCAAGAAACACAACTCATGAAAGATGGGACATGGCGAGTTCTTTGGAAACCCTATAAGCAATGAGTTCCAAGTGGTTCATTCAAGCTTATAAGAGATAGTTTCTTAAGAACAACCACTCATGAGAGTTTGCTCATGAAGATTGATTAGAAATTAGTGTGCAGTTGATTCTTAAAAAATGTTATTACATAATTATGTACTCCACAAATGCAATCCATATAAGAATTTAAATATAATGTCTTGAATTTATTGTCTTAATGGTGAGTTACTGGTTTGGCCCTCCTGCAGCATGGATTTTGGTCACAGTTCAGTTTCTCATGTGGGTCTAGCTAATTGCTTGCAAAATGGAAATGTACCTAGTTTTCAACATTTTTTTTAAGTTTTTAAAATTTTGTTTTGTTTTTTGCCTTTTTGACTGCCTAGGTTGACTGTTCAAACTAAAAAATGAACCCTAACCCTAAAATCGACCTCTAAAGACCTTGAAACTATAGTTAAAATACTCATCTCTCCAAAAACAAGGCAGATCCAATTTTTTTTCAAAACTTGGACTTGGCAATATCTTTTCCAATATTAAAAAACACATAAATTTGTAAAATAATCTCAAAAAAATGCATCAAACTAAATTTACAAAGGTCATAAGTAGTTTTTTTCTTCATTTATAGATTAATAGCTCAATTCACATCATAATGACATATGATTATAAATTACATGTTGGTTTTTTTTTTTGCAAATTTAATTTGTGGAAAAGAAGGGCCCAAAACAATTTTTGTTTTTTGTTTTTTAAAACATGAGCCCAAATTAGGGCCTTCAAGACCACACAAACCTTAATGTTGCATGCTAAAAAAATGATAGGAAAATTTATGAAAATGAGTTTTGTGGGGGTAGAATGTTTTAACTTGATGTTGGCCAAGTTTTTGTTATAGACTCACAAGTTTTTTGGTGAGTTTCTAGCGATTACTTGCCAAAAACATGGCGGTGAGTTTTTGTGCTAATTACTTGTTGTGGTTGTTTGATCCGTGAGCACTTGTGAGTTGGGTGAGTTTTTGGCAAGTTTTTCAACCATAGTCGCAAAAATCTTTCTTGCAAATAACTTGACAAGCGAAAGGATAATGATTTTTTGATCAAGAATCTAGTGTTCCACGGGGACATGTTCCCCCCCAAAAATGGTGTTTCTAGGACGGGGACGTCCCTGGGACATGGGGATGCTAGGGAGACGTCCCCCCACCATCGCCATCGAGAACTCCTGTTGTCCTCGGGACGTCTCCCTCAAAGAGGGGATGTTTCTAGGGCGTCCCTCAAAAAAGGGGGCATCAAGGGGACCCTGGGACGTCCACGGGATGCCCAACTGTCCCTTGACCTTGCAAGAAATGCGTCGATTAGTTGTCAGAGTGCCAATTTTAACCCTCATAGGCTGTCTTGATCAAACATACATAACTTTTGCGTCTCTCATCAGATTTTCACAAATTTGCAGGCGTTGGAAAGGTAATTAAGAACAATCATGCAATCCATTTTGTCAAATTCATCAGGTATAATCATTTGAAATTCATCTTTTTGTTTTGAAACATCAAACATTTATCTCACTCACAGTGCATTTAACATTTTGTGTGGGTTTTTGCAGGATCATTTGTCTTGTCTTAACATTTTCTTGCAGCTTTATGACTATCCAAGACACAAAATTTTGTAAACTACTAATACATTTCCTTTCAGGATCATTTTCATGTGTTTACATTTTAATAGGAACATTTCAATTGGTGCTTTAAAAAGAACTTAATTGCTTGATGTGTCTAGTGCATTTGTACATTCTGTTAGTAGATCCCAAGGTAGAACAAAAGTATCCTCTCCCCTTGCTTCTCAATGGATCTTGGGATTAAGAGAACTTGTTCTATCTTTTTTTTTTCTTTTTTAGGATAGCTTGCCTTGGTGGGAAAAGAGGTACTCACCCCAAGGGATGACTCTAAGTGGTACTTTCAATTCGGTCTACTATATAAAAGGTTGAGGTGAAAGTCGTAGACTTCTTAGCGAAGTATTCTTATTCCGATAGTTCCCCAGTATCCATACACTTGTGTGTGAGATACGTTAAACCCATTCTTTCCTCTTGAAGGATTGATGTAAGTGGTTGGGATAGGCTCTTAAGTGAGTCAATGCCGCATGAATAAGCGCCAAGTCCCTGAATTCTCACTAGACACCTTAAGCTAGAAGCCTACCCAATTGCCTGAGTTGTTGGTGTCTTGTTCAATGCAAGAGGATACATTCTTTGAAGATACTCACCATATGGCTCCCCTGAGATGAGACATAAATCATCAGCTTAGCATAAGCTATTTGTTAGCTTTTCGAGGAGTGGGTGATCAGGTTATCCTTCTAGTCCTGGAGGCCCCTACTTGTACTCTCTTGCAAAGACAAAAGCGTATACACCCACATTAGGTGTTCTTACATTGGTCTCGAAGGAGATTCCAAGTTGTGGGCTTGAACAAGCTGCCATTGGCCATTGACCTTAGGTAGCTTAAGCATTGTTTTCAAGTGTATTTGATTGTGTTGAGACCTGTGGAAATTTGGCCTTAAGGGGCTATCGAACATACACATTACGCTTATACTTCCTATTAGACATCTAGATCAAACAACTGAAAAACTTGCAAAGCACCACATTTCTTTGAAATCCAAGAGTCAAATCAGCCAAAGATCTGTATGCAAACTATTTGTTGTGTTTCCCAATCACACTATAACTTGTCTCCTAGCTTGGTCTTCAGAATTGGGAACTTATCATTTTTTTGTTACATCTCAAGTGAGACCTTGTCATTTTGAATCCTAAGAAGCTCTTTCAATCAGCCATTCATCCAAATCCATCCCCTCCTTAAATCTCTTTCCACCATTGGATTATCATCGACATCCAAATCTTTATCGAACATACACATTATGCTTATTCTTCCTATTAGACATCTGGATCAAACAACTAAAATTTTTTTTTGCAAAACACCACATTTCTTTGAAATCCAAGAGTCAAATCAGCCAAAGATCTGTATGCAAACTATTTGTTGTGTTTCCTAATCACCACTATAAATTGTCTCCTCGCTTGGTCTTCAGAATTGGGAACTTATCATCTTTTTGTTACATCTCAAGTGAGACCTTGTCATTTTGAATCCTAAGAAGCTCTGTCAATCGGTCATTCATCCAAATCCATCCTCTCCTTAAATCTCTTTGCACCATTGGACTCCCATTATCTTATCATCGACATCCAAATCTTTATCGAACATACACATTACACTTATACTTCCTATTAGACATCTGGATCAAACAACTGAAAAACTTGCAAAGCACCACATTTCTTTGAAATCCAAGAGTCAAATCAGCCAAAGATCTGTATGCAAATTGTTTGTTGTGTTTCCTAATCACCACTATAACTTGTCTCCTAGCTTGATCTTCGGAATTGGGAACTTAGATCATCTTTTTGTTACATCTCAAGTGAGACCTTGTCATTTGAATCCTAAGAAGCTCCTTCAATCGGTCATTCATCCAAATCCATCCTCTCCTTAAATCTCTTTCCACCATTGGACTCCCATTATCTTATCATCGACATCCAAATCTTCAAGAGACTAAGACCTTTTTCCAATCAATCCTATATCGATTCATTTGCTTAAGAGGCCCTGACCATTCTTAAGTTGGTGTATCCTTGTCTTCGAAGGCCTTCAATAATTGCTTGTGCTCTTGGAGAAGAAAGAACAAGAAAAGAATTGATATCCTTTCTAAGTGAAAACAATGATGATGATGATAAGGTTTTGCTTGCAATGGCAGAAGAACTGGGAGTGTTCATTCCTTATGTTGGTGGAGTGGACTATGCACAAATTCTACTACATCCTTTCAAAACTCTTTGTACAATTGAGGAAACTTGTGTGAGGGATAAGGCTATGGAATCATTATGTCGAATTGGATTGTTTGGGGCATGACTTAATATAATGTAAAGTTTTAGGTTTTGAAGATGCACATTATGTAATCATTATGTAAAGTAGCATAGGGTTTTAGGTTTTGAAGATGCACACTTGTATTTCATTTCTTTTTGTAACTTAATATAAGTGTTTGTTTCACATTTCTAGTGTCTTATATGTTTGTATTCTATTGTGTGTACTCTATGTGCCCATTTGATTGTTGTTCATTCAACCCAAAAATATTTTTTTTACCAGTTATTGTCTGGGTTAACCTACTTTAATCTATTTACATACTATAACTCATTTAAATATCTAGAGATTTGAATTAAAATAATTTTATTACACCTCTAATTATTTGCGTAGAGGGCATACTATTTTCCTCCAAAAAATACCCATTATATATATATATATATATGAGATTTCAAGACAAAAAACTTATATATATTTATGATTTTTAATCAAGATCAAAAAAACTTTAAATTTTTAATTGTGAATTTAAAACCCTGTTGAATAAGTTAAACAAATTACTTTTACTAGCTAAATTCAATGTAATAAAATATAATTTTTTTATTATCCAATAAAATATTAAAAATTGTATTTAAAAATAAATGTATATATAATCATTTATTAATTTTCTAACCACTCTATTTATTATTATTATTTAAATATATATCACTTTTACTTTTCAGTTACTATTGAAGGTGACACATTTTTTATATTGAAAAACAAAATAATTGTTTTTTTATAATGAATTACTATAATAATGCGAATGCCATTCTTTCTTAAAAATCCAGACCAAAACTCGTAATGGAAATGGAAAGAACAAAACTGATAATTACGACCTCAGCTTCGATGGAATGATTGATAAAAAATTTAGTAATTTTATTGAAACTAACATTAGAAGACTGCATTATTAAATCTGGAAAGTCTCAGATTTGCGTGGCATGCGTGTGATATGGCCTCCATAAATACAGGCTAGATTTTCATTTACATTTGCTTAACTGTTTTTGAAAAAAAACTCCCATCGCACAAATCTTTGAGGCTTACATTTGCTTACAAATCTTTGAGGCATGGCAGAGATTATAGACGTCGTGATGATAGACGCAGAATATTATTTCTAACGTGATTATAGACGTAGAGATAGAAATGGAGGATGTGGAAGAGGTGGTCAGGGAAGATGTGGAAATGGAAGAGTTTATAAATTTTTTTAAAAGATTAAATTTGAAGTAGCAGCAGAGGAATCGAAAAGGCCAAGGAAGAAACAGAAATTGTATAATTTTTATAAGTAGATTTGTATAAAAATGTGAATAATATTATAATTTTTTTTATTTTTCTATTATTGTTTTTATTTTAATGTAATAATAAATAAATCTATTAAAGTTTTATTTTAATATTATGTATTGAACTTAAAAATTTATATTTATCCATGTAAATAATTATATTAACATTCTATTATAAATATAGACATTGTTTTGCAATGTGTAATTGATGTGAAGAAATTGTTAATCAAATTTGAGTTTAGTGGATATACTAATAGATTGCTGCTCTTTCCAAATATAAACCTTGTCATTGAGTAGTTTTTTAGTTTGGGAAAATTCTAAAAAGATTTTTGGACAAACTGTGATATATGATCTTAAATTGAAATATTAAAACAAGCAGGTAGCATGATCATCCTAGCTAGCATGAGCAGGTAGCATGATCATCCTAGCTAGCATGAGCAGGTAGCATGATCATCCTAGCTAGCATGAGCAGGTAGCATGATCATCCTAGCTAGCATGAGCAGGTAGCATGATCATCCTAGCTAGCATGAGCAGGTAGCATGATCATCCTAGCTAGCATGAGCAGGTAGCATGATCATCCTAGCTAGCATGAGCAGGTAGCATGATCATCCTAGCTAGCATGAGCAGGTAGCATGATCATCCTAGCTAGCATGAGCAGGTAGCATGATCATCCTAGCTAGCATGAGCAGGTAGCATGATCATCCTAGCTAGCATGAGCAGGTAGCATGATCATCCTAGCTAGCATGATCATCCTAGCATGATCATCCTAGCTAGCATGATCATCCTAGCATGATCATCCTAGCTAGCATGATCATCCTAGCATGATCATCCTAGCTAGCATGATCATCCTAGCATGATCATCCTAGCTAGCATGATCATCCTAGCATGATCATCCTAGCTAGCATGATCATCCTAGCATGATCATCCTAGCTAGCATGATCATCCTAGCATGATCATCCTAGCTAGCATGATCATCCTAGCATGATCATCCTAGCTAGCATGATCATCCTAGCATGATCATCCTAGCATGATCATCCTAGCATGATCAGGTAGCAGGTAGCATGATCATCCTAGCATGATCATCCTAGCATGAATAGTAAATAAATCTATTGAACTCAATCTAATTTGAGGTTTTATTTTAATGTAACAATAATAAATATTTTGAACTTGAGGTTTTATTCTAATGTAATAATAAATAAATTTATTAAGGTTTTATTTTAATTCTATTAAAGTTAACCTAATTTGAAGTTTTATTTTAATGTAATAATAAATAAATATAGACATTGTTTTGCTATCAAGAACTTCAAAATAAGGCACTAGGTGCCAAGCTAACATGGAAAAAATTATCGTCCGTAGATTGGCCTCATGAGCTCTGCCTCATGAGCTCTGAAGAATCAACCAATCACCTCACCTCCGCATTCACATAGATGCTTGGTGTTGGCTCCTCAATATGCTAAATTGGTGCTCTCTCCCCTTCCTTAGAATTTGTTGGATGGTTTCCCCCTCCCTTTTAATCTAGTCCTTGTGGAAAGAGAGGAATTTCAAAAATTTTAGACATAAGTCTAAGCAGCCCCTTCCAAGTTCAAAGGGTTTCCCCAAAGTGGACAGAAATGGTGTCCGCCTCATAATCCTATTGTGAAGATTAATTTTGATGGAGCCAGTAGGGGTAATCAATTTTGATGGAGCCATCCTAGCCCTTCAAGAAAAGGCTGTGTTATAAGAGATTAGGAAGGAATTTTGTTGTTTGCCAAGAGTACTAAGCTTCCCCAAGTGTCGAATAATGTTGCAAAAGCTTACAATTTGCTTTAGAAAATGGGTTCAAGAACATTTGGATAGAAGGGGACTCCCAAGTCATTATCTCTGCAGCTCAACAAAGAAAGGCTCAAAATTGGCATCTTTCCTACATCCTAAATGAGGTTTGGTCTCTTCTTGACAGATTTGATAAATTGGCATCTTTCCTACATCCTAAATGAGGTTTGGTCTCTTCTTGACAGATTTGATTCCTTCAAAATTTCTCACTACTATCGAGAGGCCAATAGGGTAGCAAATCTACTTGCCAATCATGCCATCGATCAAATGGATAAATCAGTAATTCTCTCTACAGATATGTCTGGCCCTTTGGGCTAGAAGATCTCTTGTCCTTTGATAAAGCCCGTTTCTAGAAATTTGTATCTGAAGGTTGACCTTCATTTCTCTCTGTAACAACATAAGAGATCTCCTTTTGTGTGCCGTATAAGGCATGGTTTGGGTGGTGGGCCTCCATGAGGAGAGTCCATTAGGAGACTCTAGTTTCAGTGCCTACAAGTGACGCCTTCTCATTATCCCCTCGATTGTTGCGCTTGAGCCATTTTATTGCTTGGTGCCTTTGCTCATTCCCTAAGTCCTCTCAGGATGGGCTTTTATGAGTGTATTGATGGTTGTTTTGTATGCTCAAGCAGGCAGCTTCTACGGGGCCTTCAGGATGCACCTATGGCATCGATGGTGCCATAGACACTGTCGATGCCCATGCATTATGTTAGTACTTGTCTCATCGTCGGCCCAGTACCTGTCTAATTAAATCACAATCCCCAGAATATCATCCTTTTGCCTTATTAAATAGTAATGACAACATCACTAAAGGTGGGCAGCGTCTACAAATAGATGATTTATTATCATCCGCTGCCATTGCAACTCAGTTCGAATTTGCCCGTCATTGCAACTGAGAACTCTTGTCTATGGAAATCAAAGGTGTTCCAATCTGAAAAAAATCATTGAGATTTTGAAGCGAAATCATAAGAGTTGTTTTCTCGCAGCGAGAGCCATAATCTGTGGGAATTGAGGGGCTATTCTCCCAGTTTAAAAGAGGCCTTCAATCTCTTAGACAGTTGGGATACAAAAATCCCACATGTTCATATGAGAAAATTGTAATTAACCCTCCAATAGATTCCAGATGGGAAAAAGAAAGATCTGGGTAGAGGAACTCTGGAGTGGAAGACAAGAATTTCAAACTCTTAAAAGATTGTTGTTTTATTTTAGCACAGGCCCCGCATAACTGTTCGAGTCCCCACACTGCCAGACATTTGGAGGTTTGGTGGTGGCCTCTTTCCTGAAAAAACTGTAGCCATTGAAGATCTCCACGCACTCCAATTATCACTTGCGGGGATTTCAGAGAAGATCTCCAGACTCCTTTGGCGGTCCAATATCCAGGTTTCACTACTGATTATGACTTTATGTTTGTTTGATTATGACTGTGTGTTTGTTTGATGGCCATTGTCATTACCACTAGAATTTGTGTATTCGTCCACATAATTTTTGTTGAGTACTTGTGACTCAGATTACAAGCATCGGCTTGTGTTGCTCTTTGTCTCAGCGATTTGTTTGTTACTCCGACCATTTGTGTCTTCCCGATGGTGGTGTTCCTGCGATGTGCTATCGGTGAAACGAGGGTCTTTGGCGTAAATTGTTTGTGTTCTAGCGATGGAGTATGTTTCACCGATGGTGTTATGTCCATCGGCTTGACTGTTACTGTCGGCCTTGTCTTAAGTTCTCTCTCCGATCGGTGTAACTATAACTATCAACAAAGTTTTGTATAGTCTTTGCGATAGTTGGTATCTCTCCGATGAGCTTGGTCTGTCTGATGGAGTTTGGCATTGGCAAAAGGAACTTTGTCAGCAAAGAAGGATGAAGTCACACCGAAGGTCTTGGTCACTCCAATGGTTCGTTGATGATTGACCAGCTGGGGTCGTCGGCTGTAAAAGCATCGACGATAGACTTACCGCGTGTTCGTGGATATATACTACTGTTCTGTTTGTTAACTGATGCATGTGGGACTATTTAGTCCTCATGAATACAAACGGTTGCGAATGGTTAAAAACAAACTGTCAACCTTTTGGAAGTTGTAACGGTCTGAGATAGTAACCGATTGTTCTATTTCTGTAATGTGAGATGTGACTAGAACAGAGAAGTGAGAACAGAGTTTGGGAGAAGGGGATTCAGGCCGAGAGGGAGAAGAATATCTCTCTCTCAGTGATGTCCTGTACTGTATGCTATTTGTGGCATGATAACAGTATGAAGGACTAACCCGAGTGTTGTGATTAGAACTGAGGAGAACTTTGTGCAGGGTTATGCTGTCAATTATTCTTCCAGAGGAGCAAGATGTAAATCTCATTATTCTTCCAGAGGAGCAAGATGTAAATCTCATTATTCTTCCAAAGGAGCAAGATGTAAATCTCTGTGTTAAGTCCTTGAGCCTGCAAGTGTATTGTAACATGTTTGTTGTTGCTGATGAATACATCGGTTCGATGCTTTGGAGTGTGGGGTTTTTTACCCGTAAGGGTTTTCCCCACGTATATCTGTGTCTCTTGTTCTGTCTTTCGTGTTAACATTTCTGTTGTTGAAATTAGATCTCGTTGCTTGTATTTCTTCTAAGGGTCAATGTTGGAAATGTTCTATGTCAGTTTCCGCTTTGTGGTATAGTTGTGCGTGTTTTTGAAGCGATTGAAAAGAATTTAAATCTGTCAAAGACACCACTGTTCTTAGAAATACGTTCTGAGATGCTCTCATTTCCTTACAATTTCAAGGAAAAAAGGAAAATCTAGATTTCAAAAATAGTGCAAAACGTGAATGACAAAACACTTGGCCAAAATTGTTTCATGAAAATTTAGAGTTTGTAGAAATCTACTAAGTAATACAAGTTGGCAAGTCAATTCTAAATTGTTAATTGTACAACATTTGATCAGATATTACCAAAAAAAAAGTAGTTCTTGTACCGTGTGTGCTATTGCTAATTCATCCCACAAGAAGCAAAGAATGAACATATTCTCCTCTGAGAGTTCCTGACAAACATCGAGTATCAGTTTCCATTGGTTTCCTCTCAGCTTTTCCTACTACTAAGAATGATAATGGTCATCTTTGTGGTAGTTGATAAAAAAAATTTAAGACCTCAATTCATGTGAAATATCAAAAGGCCGTGTCAGGTCAAGATACCAAGCTAAACTAATATTTGTAGAAAATGTCCCCAAAAAGTAAGAGTAGTTATTTGAGCTAAATGTACACTACTTTTATCCCTTTGAGCCCGGTGCCCACCCAGTACTTCGAAACCCATAAACAAGTTGCCAAGTTCGATTACAATTAGGTAGGAAAGGCCCACCAAGTTCAATTTATTAAGCTAGATGGTAGATATTTTCCTTGCAATGATTAACTTATTTATCCCATGTAAATTTAATAATTTTCCTTGATAACCAATACTCTTAGCATTCTTGGTGTGGTAATGAATTGGCCTTGTGATCACACAATCATTCAGTTTGAAGAATATCATATGAGCCCAAAAGGGATACATATAATTTGAATTTGGTTTCAATGTTAGGAAAATGAAATCTTGCATCAAGACAACTATCCACTAGTCTAGTAGGAAATTTTCCATATTATACATTCCATGCATCTCTAATCACATTAGCTAATTTATGAGTTTAAACAACATTTATGGTATGACTAAACATTATGTAGATCCTACATCAATAAGACCATTAAATTTTATGGTACTACAAAGCCTTATGTAGATACTATATCAATAATAATGTTATAAGAATACCCAAAAATTATACCTAGATGTTCTATGGGGGCTTCTTGGTGTTCAATTGCATTAATCTTGTGTTAGGTGCTCCCATGGAGGAAAGGCCCACCAAGTTCGATAGAATAAAAAAAAGTTGCATGATCAAACATTGATTTCTTAGTAGCTTAGGTTTTAAGCAAACTCTATTTCTACACATAGTTTTGGGCAAACCACTTTATTTGAAGATCTAATGCTTTGAAAAGAAGCTTTTTATATTAATATATTTCAAATAATGAATTTAAAATTTACTTTTTAAGGATATTATTTATTTATATTGATTATGTTAAAACTATGATATTTAAAGATTTATAATTGTGGTGGTGAAAACTATATATTGGTATTTTTACTTTTTGTTTTGAGTTTATATTGATTGTGTTGTTCTTAATGTAATTCCTAGTATATAGGTGGTCTATTTCAGCATAAAATTTGGTAAATACCTAAACCTCACTTAATTCCATCTACATATATCTCTAAGAATCAGTCTTGATTCTTAGTTTATTTATCTATTACCTTAGGTCAAATATGTAGGCATGGAGTTCACCTAGTTCAAATTCAAGGGTGTGGAAACGACCCTAGTACTTATAAATTTAAATTTAAATCAAAAAAATTACAAAATTTAGAAAAATCAAAAGAATAAAGCGAAAAAAATTATGTCCAAAAATTATTGGTTAGAATATTGAGGCAACAATCCCATCTAGTAAAATAAGCAAAGGCCTCGATATCCTTGGTCCGCCAAGACCCAATTTGGTTTGTGCAAGGTCAGAAGTTGGGACACCCTTGTTCACAGACTTGAGCCACACCGTACCTCATGTATATTTGGGGGCTCCTTAGATACCTTGTGATCCTAGATAAGACCTTCGGTCATCATCCTTCGATGCATCGCAACCATATGGAGGAGAAGAGCTCACGCTTGTACCTTCATTATTAGAGATAGAATATGCTTTTGGGCAAGACTTAAGTGTCTCCAAGAGTAAGGGGTGTAAGTTGGTCCATGATCTTGTATTCCCTACCTATCCTAGCAATAATAAGATGGTATTAAGGGGATGGAAATCACCATTATCTAATAGTGGAGATTGAAGTCGCACCTAAGTGAGTCTGCGGGATATGACACTCCTACTTGAATAATTTTAGGTTGTTGCCCAAGTGTTTGGTGTGTATTCTTGTTATCTACTAGTATTTACCATTTGTTTATCTATGGAGGTTAATAGCCTTGCGCACCCAACTCCAAAGAGTCAATTAAACAACAATTGTGTCTTATTTGTTTGAGTCTCTTGCCAAAGAACTCAAAACTATCTTCCAAACAAATAAGCAGTCATAGAATCCCACTTTTGAGATACAGAATTATACCTCTAGCATACAGACCTGCGCCTCTGGCATACAAAAACTTGCCTTTGAAATACAAAACTATGCCTTTGGTCATGTTGGTTTTCCCATAATTTTCATAGTATTGTGCCTTTGAGCTATCTTGATACCACTTCTGGCACATAGAAACTCGCCTTTGATCAACAATCTAGCACTTCTGGTTCACAAAACTGTGCCTCTAGGTTATCCTGCTATTGCCTCTAGGATATCTTGGTACTGCTTTTGGCATACAGTCCTACACTTCTAGTTAAATACAATCATAAGTCATCTTTTAACCTAGAATCTATCGGCCCACGATTGTCGTTAAACTAAAAGGTTGACCTATCAATTTCTGATACAAGTGCCAGAGTTAATGAATCCACGGGAGGCAGTTAGTCCATGTCACGAATCCCATGGGGAGTGTTGATTATTTGCCAACAAACTCCCCCCAACGTTACCTGGGGGATTCAAACCCATGACTTTTCACTTTGATACCAATTGTTGGCCCATGATTGTTGTTAAACCAAAAGGTCAACCTATCAATTTCTGATACAAGCGTTAGAGTTAATGAATCCATGAGAGGCAGTTAGTCCATGTCACGAATCCCACAGGAAACACTGACCATTTGCCAATAGAATTAGAAAAAATCCACTTTCAATCAAATTTGTCATCGGTCCAGATATCAATCAGATCATATATCCTTAGTATTTCAGTCATCAAATCACTTTCACCCATATTCATATCAAAATTTAGACTTTTAGAGCCTTTTATCCTCTTGAGACTATAGCATTGTCATCATCATCATCAAACAGCCCAGACATTATCCAATTATTTGCTTCAATTTGGCTTTCGTCCCATAATCTATATCACATCTTCTAGTTTGTCTTTGATTTAAGAAGTTGTCTCTCTTAGATCAATAGATAAATTAGCATCTTTTAGTGACATAGATAGCTTAGGAGAGTGGCTTCTCTTGAGTTGGTCAAATTCACTATCCACATTTGTCTTTTCTTGAGTTCATTAGTCTATCTCTTGGAGGATCATCCCAACCACACTAGCAATTGATCTAGATTTTTTCAATCATCCCAAAGCAACCAATCAACACAATCATCCTAATAGTCTCAACTTTGTCAGAAGAGTCCAAACATCACTCCATCCAACCTCTATCTTGGTCATATCAAATCTAAATATCATATGCCTTTGACTAGAAATCAGTACTGATTAGCCATGGAAGCTAGCCAAAACAATCCTCAAAACAATCCTCAAGACAATCCTACCTCACTCATAGATGCAACACAATTTACCACATGCATGAATCCTCATGATTTTCTTCCAAAGGGATACACGATGGGTCCTTCTTCATCTAATCAATTTAGACAACATGACTTTGGACAACACTCCCAAGAAGTGTCACGAGACTAAACTAAAGAATTGCAAAATTGTGAAATTTTAGACACCATAGATAGGATCTTAGCTTCTGATCCTAATAGATTCTTTCTTTTGCTTGCTAAGCAAGGAGCTAAGTTGCCTAGTGATTTTGACACATCCACAATCAAAGAGAAAGACCCCATTAATGATGCTATTGCTGCTATGGGTAGATCACACCTTACTCCTATTCAAACCATGTCTACCATAGTGCCCACAATTATAAATACACCTACACAAAATGTTCCTCTATCCCCATTCACCAATCAATTTGTCAATCCACTCTGTCAACCTCCCCAATCACTTGGACCACTTCATGTCCCCACATCTATCCCTCTAATCACCTCATCCATGTCATCCATGCTTCAACCTAACCCTTCTTTCACATCACATGCACCTCAAATCTCCCATGCACCAACACACATGACATCACAAACCCAATCATCTATTCCTCTTATATCATTTGACCAATACACCTCAAGTGTCACAAGTCCAATCGTCTATCCCTAACATCTCATATGCCAATCCACCACAACACTCCCAAACCCAATACTCTTATATGAATCCTCCACAAAACTCACAAGATCAACACTTCTACATGAATCCACCCCAAAACAATCCTCAAAACTCCTACACCATACCTAATAATCCATACAATGTTCACTCATATGCATCCAACACCAATCCCTCTCATGTGGCACAACAATCACCATCTATTCAACACGGTCTTGCTCAATAACAACCCACATCGGAACTTGATCTTAAATTTTCCAATCTACAAAAGCAAATTTCAAATCTCACCCTTGGATACACAAAGAAAACTTTCTTCTTGGAGGAGGTTTGTCATTACCCCTTTGACAAGTCACTACCTATGATTCCTTTTCCTCCAAAATTTGAAATGACAAATTTAACAAATACAAAGGAAAAGGTGATCCCAAAGAACATCTTAGGGAGTTTTGTATTGTTTTCTTAGAGGTTGTCCATAATGACACTTATCTCTTACGCCTCTTCCCTCGTAGTCTTGGAGGGAAAGCAATAGAATGGTTTTCTGATTTATCCATGGGTATTAAGACATTTAATAAATTGGCCGAAAAGTTTGTTACACACTTTTCCTTCAATATTGAACATGATATTTCCATGACAGACTTGTGTAATAACAAACAACGTAATGGGGAAACCCTCATCTCATTCTTACAAAGATGGTGAAACATGGCTAACAAATTTCCTTGGCCTATACCTAAAAACCAACTAGTTAGCATATTCGTCCAAAACCTCAATCCTGAAACTGGATTTCACTTACAAATCCAATGTCCTAACTCATTTGACGAAATCATTTCCAAAGGAACCAATATTGAAAAATCCCTCATAGAAAAAGGACTAGTCAAAATATTCAAAGAGACAAAAGACAACCCCCAATCATCTAATGACAAACCTCGATTTTGGTCCAAGAACACAAATGTTGGCAATGATGGTGTTGTGGATACCAAGCATATTCAAACTCTCCAAACACTAGTCAATCTTCAATCACCTGCAAAGACTACCCCATCTACCCCTAGGGAGAAACCCAAATAAGATTTTCAACCTAAGTGTAAATTCACTCCTTTGGAAGAGCCTATCGAATCCGTCCTAAAGAAACTTGTCCAAAATGGTCTCATCACACTACCAGAAGCTTGTCAATATGATGAACCTACATTTAAACCCTCTTGGTACAAAGATAAAAAATATTGTGAATACCATAGAGTCAAAGGACACAAAACCCCTAGATGTAGGAAATTGAAAAATCTTATCCAGAATCTCATAGATAAAGGAGAAGTCACTATTGATGATCCTCCAAAACAAACCACAAACAAAGACCTAGACATGTACAAGGATCCATACACTCCACATGGTAAAGGAGATAATCTCGATAAAGGTAAAAATGCCAAAAACGCTTCTACTTCCTATAATTCCATTATCAGTCGTTTTGAAGAAAGCCATGTGTCCACTCTTTCTATCAAAGCTAAAACCCCTAACTATGCTGTAACAACTCATCGTGGTTGTGTCACCCTTCTTGGGGAAACACCTGATATCCATACACATTTTGAGTATAATATTCTAGACCATCTACTAAAGATCCCAGCTCAGATATCCATTCTAGATCTCCTAAAGTCATCACTTGCACACAAAGCAGTGCTTGAAAAAGCTCTCCAAGATTCATCGGTTCCAAACAACATAGATGTCATAGAATTCCAAGCCATGATAGGTCATATTGCTTCACCATAGCACGTGGTTTTTACTGAAAACAACCTTCCATCTCAAAACCCTTGCCATAATGATTCCCTCCATATTGAAGTATTCATCCATCAACGCAAGGTCAAGCATATTCTTATAGATGGTGGTGTTGGCTTGAACATTTGTTCTCTATAACTGCTAAGACAAGTGGGATACTCTAAGGATATTATTGATCCTAAGCAATCTAACACCATTAAAACCTATGATGATGCAGAACACCAGTTAGAAGGTGTAATCCATTTGCCTATTCAAGTTGGTCCTGTTATATTAGAAACTTGCTTCCAAGTACTGGACCTTGATCTGCCTTATAACATCATCCTAGGTCACCCATGGATCCTTACCATGCAGACCATCCCTTCCACGTACCATCAATGCCTCAAGTTTCCTTTCAATGACACAGAGATTACTATTCTTGGAGACCCAAATCCTTTTGAGTTTTATCGCACCATGTAAGGGCAATATCAGAACACCAACCACATCCCAAATAACATTGCATCCCAACCATCTCCTTCATATATTGATCCAGATACCTTGATAAAAGCCTCAATTGATACATATATTCCTGATATCAAGGTCTAGTACAAAGACACGGGGCTTGATGAGTATGAACCTCAAAAATCTTGTTGTGTGGAAAATATGCATTATCACCTAAGTCATATGGAAAACCACCTATAGAAAAGGCAAGTAAAAAGGTGACCCTACAAGCTAACCCAACAATCTTCATTCATTGGGGAATGTTAGAAGACGAATCTATTGAAGATATCTCCTCTTGGATTTTCCAAGAAGAAAAAGATCTAGTCACACTACCTGTTGAACAATATAGTAAGTGTCTATGAATTGTAATGAATATGGGTTACAAAGGCCATGGTAGTCTTGGCATGCATGGAAAAGGGAATTTAGAACCCATCATTGTGACTTAGAAAAACAACAAGCATGGTTTAGGATACGGTAAGGAGGTACCATGTTCCTTGAACATCGAGTTTATTCTCGACAAGGTAGCGAAGGCTTTTCCTGCAATTACAATTTCTAATGAGGATACTATCGATGACTCCTCTTACACCTTACTGACCTATTTCAAGAGACCTCTATATTCATGATATCCTCCATCTCCCTTACATCCAACATGAAAACCTAGAACCTTCCACTCGTCTACCCTAAACTTATTGATTGGGACCAACAAGAAGCCCCCGTTCTTGACATCTTTCAGAATGATGAGGCTATTGCATAATTCATGGGACTTCGAGATGGTATTCCACTTGGTGACCATAAAGTTGGGTTTTTCATGGACTTAGATCAAGGAGCATACTTTGGTGAGAATGTCAAATCCTCCAGTCGCAAAAATGAAAATAAAAATAATAGATCCCTAGGTGAAAACCACACTGTGGCACCTTCTAATCATAAAAAAGTAAAGATAAAGGATGTGTCCAATGGTGAAAACCTCTCTGAGGTGCCTGAGGATGGAGGATTTGACCTTCTCTTACCTTCAAAGTATCAAGAGAAGTCTTCACTTTTGGTAGAAAAATCATAGGAGATGAATCTAGGCACAATTCAGAACCCCAAGATTACATTTCTAGCAGCTTCACTTTCAGAACAAGAGAGGAAAGATTTCACAAAATTCTTCATGAAAAGTACAGTCAACTTCGCTTGGTCATATGCAAACATGCCCAGGTTGGACCCTTCACTATTGGTTCATCATTTAGCAGTACTTCCAAATGCCAAGCCAGTCAAACAAAAGCTCTGTAAAATGCATCCTCAGATAGCATTGTTGGCAAAAGCAGGACTTCAAAAATTGTAAGATGTGAAGTTCATACGCCCTATTGATTATCCAGAGTGGGTTTCAAACTTGGTCCTTGTTTCCAAAGTCATCGGGGTCATTTGCATATGTATAGACTTTAGAGATCTTAACAAAGCATGTCCTAAAGATGAATTTCCACTACCGAATAAATACATCATTGTAGATTTTACAATAGGTCATGAAATTCTTTCCTTAATGGATGGTTTTTTCGTATATAATCAGATTATCATAGCACCAGAGGATCAACATAAGATAACTTTTACATGTCCTTGGGGCACATATTGTTGGCAAGTCATGCCTTTTGGTCTAAAAAATGCAGGAGCTACATATCAGAGGCAATGACAGTGATATTTCATGACCTTTTTCATACCATTATGGAAGAGTATCTCGATGACCTATTGGGTAAATTAGCTACTAGAGTAGGTCACTTACAAGTTCTTGAGCAAATATTTGACAGATTAGAGTAGTATCAAGTTAGACTCAACCCTAAGAAATGTGTCTTTGGTGTTACTTTAAGGAAATTGTTGGGATACATTGTATCTTGTAGAGGAATTGAAGTAGACCCCACTAAAGTCAAAGCTATAGTTGAGATGGCCCATCCTTCAAATCTCAAACAACTCTGCAGTCTTCAAGGGAAATAGCATTCCATTAGATGATTCATCTCATAGCTAGTAGATAAATGTCAACCTTGTCTACATTTGCTCCAAAAGGTTGTATCATTCAAATGGGACAGTAAGTGTCAGCAGGCATTTGAGCAACTCAAAGTATATCTAACTACACCTCCAGTCTTGGTGCCACCAATTTCAGGGCAACCATTGTTGTTATATATTTCTACCACATCAGCTGCACTTGGTGCTCTGCTAGCACAACATGATGATTCTGGTAAAGAACAAGCTATTTATTATATCAGTCACACCTTGGTTGGATATGAGCTTGATTATACTCCCATGGAGCGAGCATGTCTAGCAGTAGTGTTTGCTTCCCAAAATTTGTGGCACTATATATTAAACTAACAAACCAAGCTCATATCAAAGATAGATCCCCTAAAATATCTTCTCTCCAAGGTAGCTCTCACAGGTAGACAAGCTAAGTGGGTCATGATTCTGAGCGAGCTTGATATAGAGTATGTTGATCAAAAGGCTATCAAAGGACAAGTTATTGCAAATCAACTAGTATAGGCTCCTATGACAGATACAAAGATCTTCAATCTCTCCACCTTAGTTGAATGGAAGCTATACTTTGATGGTTCTTATACCTATCATGGTTTAGGAGCCGGAATCCTCTTTATCACACCACAGGGTGACTGCATTCCAAAGTCATATTGATTCACTTTACCTTGCACTGACAATATCGCTGAGTACAAATTTTTGCTTATAGGTCTCTGCATAGATATTCAATGGAATATCAAATAGTTACAAGTCTATGGAGATTCTTAGCTAGTAATTAGACAGGTCACAGATGAGTACCAAACAAAAGATGACGAGTTAATACCCTACAAACGAATGGTTGATGACTACAAACAACACTTTTCTACTATCTATTTTGAACATATCCCTAGGTTGAATAATAAGACTGCTAATGCTATGGCTACTATTGGATCCCTCTTGGATATGCCTACAAACACTCAGCGTTGTGAATTTTTGCTCAAACAATTATTGATACCAACTATTGATGTTCCACATACTGAAGTTATCTGCAAACTTGTTGGTCCCGATTCACCATGGTACCAAGATATCTATGAATACCTCCATGATAATACCCTTCCATCAAACCTTACCTCTACCCAAAGGAAAACCTTTATCTGTCAAGCCTCTCGTTTTACTATCCTTGGTGATATCCTATACCGTAGGAGTCTCGATGGTATCCTACTTAGATGTCTTAACTTGGAAGAAGCTAACGTTGCTTAAAGAGACGTACACGAAGGTGTCTGTGGATCACATTCCACTAGTCCTAACCTAGCTAAGAAGCTGCTCTATACAGGTTATTATTGGCATACCATGGAACAAGGTGCACATCAGTTCGCCAAGAAATGTCTTCAATGCCAGTAGCACAGAGATTTGATTCATGCACCAACACATCAGCTACAACCTGTTATTACTCCATGGTAATTTTCGTAGTGGGGACTTGACCTCGTAGGTAAAATCTATCCATCATCCTCCAATGGTCATAAGTTCATCATTATTGCCATTGAGTATTTCACGAACTGGGTAGAATCTATTCTTATGACCTATATCATTGATACAAATATCTAACGTTATCCTAAACTATATCATTTGTCGATATGGTATTCCCCTAGCTATAGTAACTGATAATGGCAAACCCTTTAAAAACCAATATGTCTATGCCTTGTGCACCTAGTACCATATTCAACTTCGCTTCTCCACTCCATACTATCCACAGAGTAACGGCCAAGTAGAGGCTTCCAATAAAACCATATTGAAAATCCTAAAGAAAATAGTCAATGAAGCTAGTCGTGATTGGCATTTGCAACTCAATCCCGCCTTATGGGCATACCGTACTAGTATTCGAACCCCAATCGGTGCTACCCCATATGCTTTAGTCTATGGCACCGAAGCCATTTTACCTATCGAGGTCAAGATCCCATCTCTTAGAGTTTTTATGCAGCATCTTATTGATGGCGAGGAGTATAGAATTTTTAGATTGCATGAGTTAGAGTTACTGGACGAGAGGCGTCTCACAACACTTAATCATCTTCAAGTCTATCAAAACTACCTTCATCCTAACTATAACAAGAAGATCAAGGAAAGGCAGTTTCAAGTAGGTGATCTTGTTCTTAAAGAAAATTAGAGAAACCAACAAGATCGAGACAAAAAGGGCAAGTTTGAGCCTAATTGGACAAAGGGTATGTAGGTAGTCTGGAATATGAAGGAAGTATCCAGTACTTAGGTACATAAGATGCACCCATCCATCTATCCCAATCCATACTAAACTTTCCAATTCTCACTTCATCCATCTATCACAACCCATCCTATTCACCTATCACCCAGACTTGACTAACTCAAGCAGAAAATGAACTATACATCTTTTGAAAGCTCGTGTACTTATCAAACCAGAAGCAAAAGACTACTCCTAAAGCAATACACTTTCTCGCATACCACTTGCCACATCTGCTACATCCATCTATCCTAGATCCAAAGCCTTTAATGGATATATCATTCCTATAATAAGGCCCAATCTCCCATGAGCACCCTCTTTGGCAAGAGAATATGATGGTTGTGTTTTTGTTTTATCAGTTGGTCAATTTATTTTTGGTTTATATTTTGTTCCTTTCTAATACCTACTCAAGACTACCTTGATCTTTCTATATCTTGGTATGTTGCAATGAAGTATGGATTGGGGCATGGTCATTACTTTCGTATGTTGTGTTTGTGGGATGAGTTTATTATCCTACTAAGACTAATATTTATCTTGTTTGTGTTGTGATTAGAATCTTGCATATTAATATCTTTTGCATCTAAGGTTCTGTCAAGGCCTTATGTGTATTAAGATTATTCTAAGCTAAAACTATTTTCCATTCACATATCTAACAAGGTTTTATTATGTCTAGTAGATATAAGTTCAAAACGTTTGTTTGCAGAGTCAACATCCTATGCATATGATAAATCACCACCTTGGTCTTATATATCTTGGTGCATAATATCTATATGCTATATAAAAAACAAGGATTGTTTTGTTACATTTTTAGCATAACCAATGCAACATCCTATCCATTCACCCATCCATATCTCCTAATAAAATCATAGCTTTCATACAGATTGATCAATTATCATTTCTTCTATTCTAACTCATCATTTCTTTTATCCATGCTAAAATCATCCTTATCTTCTTTGAATCCTGCAACCACATACGTGTTAGACATCATGATCATAAACATCATAGCATATCATCATATAAATCCATGATCATGGTACATGTTATCCTATCCATACATCTATAAGCATATACACATCACCATAATATATCCATAGTGTAAACATCATAGTATACATCATATAAATCCATGATCATAATACATGTCATCATATCCATAACACCATCATAATATGTCATCAAATATAAGCATCTAAACATCCATAGCATATAGAAATAACTCATTATATACATAAGCATATAGACATCCATAACATCATACGCATGAAATAACCATAGAACATCAATAGAACACCATACATCTCGTATGGTCATCAAAATAAATTATGTCTCATCATACATATAAAAAATGAATCATTATAGTACAATAGGCTACAAAGATCCATAAAAAATATACATGTGTGCCCGCAGGCATCATAGTCTCAAAAAACATAAACGATACATCATAAAATACAACTGTGTCTAGTGTCTACTAGTCAAGCTCCCTGCAGAAGCCTCACCCTGGGCCCCTCCTGTACCTAGTGGTGGTCCCCCTGGTGGTGGTCTTTCTTGTGGTGGCCCCATGACAGATGCCGCTAATCTCCTTGATGTAGCCCTTGACCTTCTCCTCTCCTAGAAATTAGGTTGCCTCTACTCGGCAGGTACTACACTGTAGTATAGCCCTCTATAACACTCTACCTCCCTGATGGTCGTGTTCAACTATCCCTAAACATGAGTCAACTCTCCAAGCATGGCTATGGTGGGATGGTTTGTTCCCAGTGCACCTCATGCATTATCCCTCTCTAAAGTCACCTATTGTAAAGATGTCTCTACTCTCTATCTCAGTGCTCGCTCTGCATTGCGCTCTGGAGTCATGTGTACTGGTGCCCCTGCATCCTATTTTTGATCCTGTCCCCGGGCTTGCCCCTGGGATCCTCCCCTCGCCTGTCAGATCTCTGCTCTAGCAAAGTCTTTCTCCTATCTCACCCTCATGTGACGCACCTCTAAACGAGTACGCCTAGTAATCTCTGCCTGTATAACCTCTGAACTCGTTATAGTTTTGTCTCTCCTTGAGGGGCATCCTTCTGGACTGCCTCCTCCATCTGTATGTCAAGATGCCCTGTGGCCTCCTGATGACCAACCTCCTGTTGCCCAACATCCTGTTGAGCAAACACCACTTGTCCATGTCTCCATCTTCTCTCCCTGCGAGGTCTCACCTCTAGGCCTCTGCCTGCCAACTCCCCTGCTCTCCTGTCTTGTCCGTCAACTAGCCCTGGGATACTCAGCCGAATCGGTCTAGCAGTCAACTAATGGACGTCGTACTCTAGAGTTATCCTTGGATCAGCATCTCCTCTGACTGGATCCCAGGAAACTAGGGCAAGTCCCTGCTCCTCGGCTAATGTTGTTGCTACCACTACCTCAGGGCCCCAATCAAGAATATCTCTGCATGTTTGAGCAAAAATAGCATCACCAACATGAACTAGCTACTATAGTCTAAATTGTCTCTATACCCTCTTGGGAAGGTATCTCTCAATAACATATATGCTATGTCCAAATAAATACCAACCCTATTGGCAGTAAGAGAAGTGCTCTGAGCCATCATCCTCCCAAATCTTTGAGTCTCTCCACGAGCGCCAGATGAATGTGTCTAGCTCATCAAATTGATGCCTCCAATACGTCAACTCCTCCAATCTCCTTTGCATCACGGTACCATCATACAAGTACACGAAGGGCTGCTCTATCACTCGTCAGTGATGGGATATTGGCCTCGTCATGGTAATATGCTCCTAGGCCCATATGTGAAGCAATGTAACACCTGCAGATAGGCTGGAGTTGAATTTGTATGCTACATTGTGCAAATCATGATACAACTAGCCTAGAACACAAGGCCCCCATGCATACCTAATGCCATAAGTGAACGTCCCCTCTAATATGGGGCCCCATCTAGTAAAAAATTTGTGAGAGTGCCTATCGGGAACTAGCACACCGCCAATCAATGAAACAATCACAAGCTGAATCCTGTCACACAACCATCACATCTGGCTCCGCCTGATCTCATGGTCCTCTATCCCAAGATCTGGTGTCATAAAAAATCTCAAGGTAGTATCACCCAAGTCAGTATCATAGTCCACTTGAGCTCCGTGGATCAGAATATGTGGAATCTGCCAGACATCCTCTAAAGTAATGATAGCCTCCCTTGTAGGTAAGTGAAACGAGCTATGCTCACTGTGCTAGCTCTCGGCAAGTGCAGTCATCATCACATAATGTGCACGAACTGGCGTCATGTGTGTGACGTACCAAAGTCCCATGACCTCCAAGAAGAGCTCCTCCTCATCTATGTCAGCAACTAGGTCCAAATCTGGTGGATGTTTCTCCCTCGACATCAGTGGAGGGAGAACAACCTGCATTCACAAAGTTAACTTGTCAAAACTTGTAAAAAAAAATCTAACTTCTGCATTTTGAGCCAAAAGCGCATTACTGAAAGCCATAGGTGCATTTCTGTCCTCGATAAGTGCATTTTTGTGAACCAAACGCGACCTATTTTTTGCTAAACCTAATCTCCTAGCCAAAAGTGATGCTTTTTCACCAAAGGCGTGTTTCTATCAACCCTAAGCGAGCCTCTTTTCCAAAGGCGCAGCTCTACATGCCAAAAGTGTGTTGTTTTCCAAAGGCAGCACAAAAGTCCTAAAACCCTAATTTCTAGCCAAAGGCGCACTTTTTTCGCCAAAGGCACAGTTGCGTCGACCATAGGCGAGCCTTTTTTGCAAAGGCACAGTAAAATCTGCCAAAGGGGCATTTCTAGCCCCAGATCGCTTTTGGTTGCCACTAAGATCTACCCTCATTAATAAGCCTAATAAATGCACCTAATGGGTAAGTTAGGAGTACATACTGCTCCTGGTGCTCCCGCCAATCATCCATAGGTCCTGACTCACTCTACGTGGTGGTCGTGTCGAGGAATCCCAACCATATCTACTCTAATCTCTGAAAATAATCTAGCACTAGAAGATAAGAACTCCACAACTCCAAGGATGCAAATGAGTTGAAAGTGACCCCTTAGGCCCTACTTATAGACCCCCAACCCTAATTCTTCCCTCCCATTGTCCAATTTTTTCTTCATGTCAACCTTATTTCTCCATTGTGTTAACTTCTGAAATCCAATTTGATCCTTCTTAGCCTTTTTTCCATCGTGTCGCTCTCTTGTTCTTCTAGTCGTGAGTCAACCCAGTCCTTTTGTCATTTCCTTGGTTTTTCTCTCAAGGGGGCATCCTACACTAGTTACACTAGGGTACAGTTGTTAAATCACACCATCATCAATATTTTTTCTTTGAAACAATGTTGTAGAATGCATTGTATCAAAGAGGGGGAAAATGTAGACACCTAAAAATGACCTTGCATTATTCACCTTGCATACATAAATTTTTTCTAAATCACTTTCATCTAACATTAATTTTAAATAACTCAATTATTTAATTAATTTTACCAAATTCTTCTAATTCATCAAAATACAACATTAATTGAATAAATTGCATTTATTTAATTAATTCATCAAATTCACCCCTTTATTCTTCTATTTTCACATTAATTAAATAAATCAATTATTTAATTAATTCATCACATCTTAATTCCTCTTATCCACAACAATTAAATGATTCTAATTATTTAATTGGTTAATTATTCTTCCAAATTAAATAAATTATTCAAATTTATTTAATGTTGACTTTTCTAAATCTTCTAAATAAATAAAATCAAGATTTTATTTATTTTCTTATTTTCTTCCATCATGCACAATAAATTAAATAAATTTATTTATTAATTTCTAATTATCTTTTCAAATCTTCTAAAAATATTTTTTTATCCATGCACACAAATTAAATAATTTATTATTTAATTTTATTCATAGCATGTCAAAAAGCAAAACAAAAGTTGAGTTAATTAGCTTTAAATCTTTGTATTTATCAATCAACTCATAAAATAGAAAAAGCATTATATTTTTATGAAAATCAATCATATCTTTAGCCAAGAAAGCAATTAACTCAATAAAACATCTTTTTCCATGGACACATGTCATGTGCACATTCTTTCATGTCTTCTCAATTTATCTCATTTGTCCATATCATTAAATTTCCTCCACCGTTGATTGATCTTCCTTGAGAGCTATATATACCCCTCTTCATCTCTTCACAAACCCTCCGTGAAAATTAAGCTTTGGGCATTCTTAGAGTGCTTTGAGCTTTCATTATCGTTGAGCATATTACATCCATTTGAGCACATCATTCATCCATGCTTGTTGCAACCATGGTTATGCAAAGTAAAAGAGCAATCCACATATAAACCAAGGAATAAATACAATCTTAGGTGGTAATGTTCTTTGTTTTATTTGCATTGAATTGTGGTTATTGTCTTTGATCTATTTCTTGAAGGTTGTAAGATTGGGTTTTGTTCATTCATGCTTGATCTTGTTAATCCAATTTTCCCTATACACACCAGGCATATTTGCATATGACTAAGCAAAGATTTTAGGAAATTCATGTAAGAGAAAGAGGTATGATCTTTCTGTTCTTCAGATACCAAACAATTGTTGATTTGAATAACTTTCTCTACGTTAGCCTAATCTATCAAGACATCAACAATATCTCTGACTAGGAGAGTGTTGCAGTCTAGAATGTCAGGTAGATGAGTGGATTCTTGAAGTGTGTTGTGAGATGTGGAAGTGTCATCTGATAAATTAGAAGATTCCCCAAAGTATCCTTGAGCATTTAAACAATAGGGGAAACCTCAATCATGGTGGAACTTAAGGCATGCTATCATATACACCTAAGAATTTAGCTAAAGACTCATCGGTGGATAAAGTATCAAGAGCCAATGTGTTAGAAGCAAAACTTGTTCGATCATTTTAGGGTTGACCAAAGAGAGAAGAAGAAGCAAAAGCTATAGAAATCATGTTAACATTCAAGGAGGGATGACGAGAAGACTGGGAGAGCTGAGAAGGATGGTATCGTAGGCCTTTGGAGTAATTGTTCGGATTATATTCTAAAGGGACTTTAATACTTTGCTCCTTTCATCTGCATCTGTTACCTTTGTATGTGATTTGAGAGAGAATGTGAAAACTGTGGCCATAACGTGATTCCATCTCCATGAAAGGCGGAGGATCACCATTAGTGGCATATTCTATATTCTACGTGTAATCACAAGAATCGGGTGTAACATATGAGGTTGGAGTAGAAGGTTTAGTTTCCTTAGAAACAATAGGTTACGAAGAGGGAGCAACCTTTGGGATCTCAGGTGTAGAGGTAGGGATTTTTTACTCTCCAACAAAGGAGAGTGTAAAGTCCAATGAACCCCAATCATCACCGAGATATTCATTAGAAGATGAAATACTATCTTTATCAGCACTGTTCTCAACAACGGAGGATAGCAACTCCACTTTTATAGAAGAAGGAATTAGATTTTGAAGCGGTCTAGAGAGAGTAGGTTGATGTCTAGAATCCACGTTCTGACAATGCTCTAGATTCATAACAACCTTAATTGTGTATGTCTTATTATTGTTAATAAACTTTATTGAACCATGCAGGGTAGATGGAACCGCGCCCATGGCGTGAATCCACAGTCTACCTAGAAGAAGATTATATGAAAGAGAATCAAACATGACATGTACCAAGGTAGGAAGAACAACATGGCCCAATGCAATCTATAAAGTAATCCTGTCTGATGTTTGCCTTCCAACATTATCAAAGCCGCAGATGTTAAGAGTATTGGGTGAAAAAAGAGATGTATTAATATCGAGTTTATGTAACAAGTCTACTCCACAAATGTTGAGACCTGATCCATTGTCGATGAGAGTATGCTTTATAACAACGACGATCAAAAGAGGATCATGTTGTTGTTGAACCTCTAAAGAAGGCAGCTCATGCTGCTGAAAAATAATGTCTGAAGTTGTTGTATGCATACAATCTAGCTAGGCTACTACATCATTTAGCTTGATAGAAGGTGGAACCACAACCTTCTGTTAGGCCTCCTGGAGCATCCTGTGGTATGTAGGTGATGTTTGAACCAATTCCGAGAGAGAGAGCTTGGCGGGAGTAGCACGAAGTTGCTCTACCAAATCGTACTCTCTTCTAGTACTTTGAGTAAGACGAGGAGCTAGGGGAAGAAGAGGAGAAGAAACTGGAAGGGAACTTGGAACAAATGGAACTTCTTTATTTTGTTTGTTTTGTCTAGTGTTGTATGTGTGAGCTATCACATGATAATGAGGTGGCTATGACACATTTGAAGTAATCAATCATGCAATATTAGTAAAGTAATCTGCTGGTCGAGATGGGTTTTGAGCACCTCAAACAATGATTACGAGTTGAGAAGGTTGTTATTTTTTAGAGTGAAGATGCACAACAATTTTGGGTTTTGCAGGTTCTTGTTGAGAACTAAAAACACAAATTGTGTTTATTAACTTTGTAAAGAAAGATGTTCAGGGAACCGACAAGGAAGACTCGACAGAGATGAAGTCATCAAGGGCTTCATCTAACATATCAAAGTCATCACTACTGAAGGGTTCGTCATAAGCTCGAAAGGTATGGAGAATAAGGTCTGACATAATCAAACACTCACTATTTTCCAGACTAAAAACAAGAGAAGTTTACAAGTTTTCTATAAAATAAAAGATGTCAGGTTCACCAAAATGTGAAGTATAAAAACTCGTTCTAATTATTCTACACATAATTAGATCAATCTTCTAATTAACATTAGGATATGAATCATCGAAGATGTTTACTTTGTTGCTATCCCAAAAGGAAGAGCAAGGTTGTCAAGGTCCTATCCCTTTATCGCTATTGAAATGGAAAAGATACTACTAAACTAACTAATTTAAGAAAATATAGAAACTAAAGAATTATTTTACAAAATAAAATATAGAAATGAAAAAGTAGATCAGACAGGAACCTAGCACTGAAGTACGGAAGACATTATTTAGGATGTTGACACGTAGCACGAGCATCTACATGTAGCGCTATCATCTATATGACACAGTGCAACATAGATCCTGATCAATCCTCATGTGAGTCATTTTGATCTTTCCTTAGGTCGTCGGACTCCTGAAAGTGCTGCAAATGCATAGAACGGGGAAAAAAGGGTTGGGTTGTATAGGGGTTTGCCTTAGTCAAACCCCATTGTCAGTTTTTCCACCTCAACAATGACCAGATTGAGAAATGATAAAAGTGTGTTCTCTTGTACTCTATGTGTATCTAAAATAGTGACGAGCAGTAAAAAGTAATAAATGCAATATTAAATATATTAAATTCTACTCAACGACTTAGAGCATATTTATGCAATATCCCTATATGCAAGAGATAAAATGAGAGATGTGTGTATTCAACCCATGAGAGATGTGCAATAATATTCAATAGGATTGTAAATGATCAAATCACAAACAATAAGAACTATTGAAACTTTATCACCTCGCATCAAGGAGGTGAAAGTCACTTGGGAGGCAGCGGTTCCAATGGGAATTCTTAGGAATCTATTGAGCTTTGATGGTGCAAGAGTATGATAGAGCTTGATACAATAGACTTCAATAATGTTGTAATATGAATATTTGCAGAGCTTTGTTCATGAAAGTAAAATTGATATCTATTTTGGCAGAGCTTTGCTACAAAAAAGAATTGATCCTTTGCAATGACAAATCTACTTGCTTATATAGAGAAAGCAAGGGCAAAAAATCTAGGCAAAGAGTCGTTCAAGCATAGATAAGAATGATGGACATCATGGCGAATCGCACAAGTGAAAAGACAACTTCTAAAAATGATCTGAATACTAACAAAGGCTATCATGATGCTTGCGTGTGGCACAGATGTCCATGCTTAGCATTGGAGTCTTAACAAATGCAATTCTTAAAAGGTCTGATCAACTCATGACAACACTAGGATTTAGGCATTTTTATCATTTCTGGATATGGAAGGTAAAAAGGGTTAAAGCAGTGCAAAAGATACCTCTCATGGGTTGAGGGTAAAGCTAAGGCTGGAAATGATCCTAAAACACACTAGAGGTGTGGACACTAAAGCAAGTACCAAACATAGCATGAAATTATGGGTGACCATAATTTACGAAGTTACACCTTGAAATGAGGTCATCAAGTGCCACCACTACCTCATCAATTCTTAATTGATGGCAAGTAACTGCCACCTCTATCTAATTATGGCCATCTATATCTCAATTAATCAAGTTAACTCATATCGTGACTAAGATTGATTAGGGAGTTAATTCATGAGCTCTTGGACATGTGTCATCTTAACTCATTGCATCCAAGAGGCCTATACATTTTTCCTTTACTCTTCGTATTGTTGCTCAACTATATCAATATAGAATAACATTATTGTTATTTTGGGTTTGTGATTGATCAATAAACATAAGCTCCTAGGTTGTTTTGTTCATCACCAAAATCTAACATCTCTAAGTGTATAACCATAATGTATCTCATAAACAAATTAAGTAAATTCCTCCCACATAGAAGAAAATTTGAGAACAAGTTGTAGAAAAGCTAAAAAGTTAGCAACAAATTGAACTAATGTATCCCTAGAACATGGAGCATCATCCTTTTGATAAAAATATATATAATATCTTCAAGCATTGAGAAATTTGTTGCAACACTTGGGAAAACAACTTGATACCTTGAGGTATGTAGGGATGGGAGCTAAAGGCAAGGGCTAACTAAAACCCAAAATAATAGATTTAGCAATGAAGCACAAACAATGGGGTGATCCAATGTTGGGAAGGTGTAGTACACCTTGAGTAAATAGTGTTATTCTAGTGGGTTACCTAGGGATGGGGGAGAACATTATTAGTTGTTTTTACCAAGTTGGTAACCTGTAACTATATAATTTAATTACTCCTAAGGGCATCCAACTTGGATAGGGTAATCTCAATATATTAAGCATGTTGTGTGGAGTGAGAATAGTGTGGTTAAATTGGCTTATATTGACTTTAGATGTCCTCTCATATTTGGCAAGTTGTTGAGGATGTAGATAGAGAGGATCTCCTAATTCTTAGAAGGTCATTAGGAAGTGAAATAAACAAGCTTAACACATCTTGAAACAGGATAAAAAGGGGCTTGTGTTATCCCATGGAAATAGCTATGGGTCAGGTGCCATAATAGCCCATGGCTTTGGAAACGACTAGTGGTTTCCATGTTTGCCTCTAACCTATATAAATAAGATTTAGGTGAGTGGTTTGGGCATTCTTAGTCACCCTAAGTTTGGATCATTGCATGCTAAATATTGGAGACAAATGTTAAATTCTTTAAGTGTTAGAAGATTGCTTTTATAGAGTTACCTTGCCAGTTTGTCTCCTAAAAGTTTAAGCTTGAAGTTGTCCTAAGCGGAGTTAATCTCTAAGGTATATTGTAACTATTTTGTTGCTAATAATACGTTGAGATTTTCTTCTCGTTAGGTTTTTCCCCTTCATGGGTTTTCCCAAGGTATATCTTGTGTTCTCTTATTTTATATTTTGAATTTCTTTTTAAGTGCTAATACTTTGCTAAAATAATTTATATCTAATTAACTAGCATAACTTTCCTCATCGAATTAAATAAGAAATTGTTGCATTTTAGTACATTATTATTTTTCATTTGAAAAGTGAAATCAACTAAGGACCAACTCTAAATGAAGCACTATGAGCACAATGAGCATAAAAGATATGAAAAACAATTGTAAACATTAGAACACATAGATCTAAAACTAAGAAAAATTAGACATTTAACTTTAAGAGGTAAGCATGTAGAGAAGAAAGTAGATCACTCTATGTAAATATTATATTAAAGATCTAGGAATAAAGACTATTTGCACTCTAATTAGACCATAGATACTTATACTTGAGCTAAGCAAGTATCATGCATCAAGTAAATAACAAAGTAAATGTGTCGTTAGGAAGTGCTCATCTCATTGGTGGCGATAGTAGTTGGTGTGGTTGATTCAAACTACAGATGCATCTCAAGACTGCTTCATGATTGTGAATCTTAAACTTGAAGTGTCACATTTGAAGTAGATGAATCCTTGGATTCAACATAAGAACTAGATGTGATTGTGTCTATGCTTTTGTCCAACTCTTTTGCGATCTTGTAAATTACAACAAGATTCTATTTTTGCCAATTGCCTACCCATGAATTGTTCACCTTTGTTGTGGTAGTTATATTATGGTCAGGGCGGTGTTAAAGAATACCTTTAGGAATTTTCTTTGATAGTATTGAAGTGTGAGACTTCTTGAAGCCTAAGTCAACCTCCTTGTTTCCACAATTTATATGAGAAGCTCTCAAGTATACACAAAATGCAAGATGTGTGATGCAAAACTCACTATTGCTAATGTAGAGAGATTTAGTCTAAATTCTCTTATATGATTTGAGTGGAATTTTTAGACAATTTTAAATGCCCTGGGACTTACCTTTAAGTATGCATTCATAGGGCCTAATTTGAAAGATATTGTGTAAGATGATGGACGATAGTCCAATTTTGGATAGGAGTCGACTAAAGAAAATAAAAAAGGGATTTGAATAAGGTAGACAAAATCATGCCTAGATTTCTATCTAAGGGATAGAATCAGAACTACAATTTCAACCAAGGTAGGGAAATAAGTAAGATATAAGTTAAGTCCAAACCACAAGGGCTAAATGATGCAGGAGCATCACCTTAATGCACACCTTTAAGGTCAAGAGATCTAATTATGTTTTTATGGACTATTTTGTGTTCATGAGTCATATATTAGTGTTTTAAGGTCAATTAGAGTCCATTAGGATCATTTTCAATAGTCCAAGTTGTGTAAATAGGCCTAGAAATGCAAATTTTGCTTTTCCCACCAAAATGTAAATTTGAATTTTCTAGTGCTTTTTGGCTTGTAAAAGGTTGGGGTTTGTTCCTCATCTATAGTTTTGGGTTTCTTGAGTCTAATAAGGTCTTATAAGACCATGAATGACCTTGTAAGGTCTCTTTTCATGTTTTGGTTTCATTCGTAGGTTGTAAAAATGCATATTTTGCAAGTTTAAGTGCAAAAAAGGACATTAGACATTAGGTTTTGATGGAAAATCAATGTAATTTTGGTTGTAATGTTTCTTTATCATTATTCACATTGAAACAATGAGGAGAATGCTCTAAGAAATGGTTGAAGGAGCTTTTTGATGAAAACACCTTGTTTTTCACCATTTCTTAACAATTTCTACATTTATAGTCTGAAAACAACCTTGTACGGTTTTGTACAACACAGTACTAGGGATGTGAGTATATGGAATGATAGTCTTTTGTTTTCAAGTTCAAATTCAATTGGTTTCATTAAATTTTATGATGTTTGGAGCAAATTAGAGCAAAAATACTCATGGCAATTTTTGACATTTTCTACAAAAATAGTGAGAAAACAGTCTTGTATGGCTTGGTACAGATTAATGGCAAATCTGTGAGTGGATGGGAAGTTATATTTTTGTTTTAAGAATCCAATGAAATTGGTTTGGCATAATTTCATTGTGTTTTGAGTGAGAAACAAGAAAAATAGTGTTAGCAACCCTATAGCAGAGCTAGGGTTTCCAACAAGCTTAAAAAATTCATAACTTTTCTTTGCACCATCAAAAATTGATGAAATTTGGTGAAAACCTTCATTTGTCTGTGTTCTAAATATCCTCCAAGTTTTATCTCTTGAAATCTCTGTATGAGTGAGACATTCAAGTCTGTGTGTGTTGCTGTCTAGAAAAGACTGTTAAAAAACCTAGTTTCTTGAGGGTTTAATGAAAACACATTTTTTTGAACTCACCATAGCACTGTGAGAGTTTGATGAGATCCCTAGGAGTGCATTGAAGATTGAGAAGCCTAAAAAGGAATAGGAGTGAGTGTGGAATCAATAGCACCTCAATTAGATCTTCCACGAGGGTTTTGAGCCTAGTGTGAAAACTTGTAGAAATCTTGGAAAGGTAGGGTTATAGCACCTTCAGTAGACTTGATCATATTTGAAAACACTTGTTTTTGATAAATTGTTTATTCATCTGCATCATTTTTGGTATCAAAGCCTGAAAGGTCCGGGAAGAAGAAGCTAAGAGTTTCAAAAAGGTGTGACGAAGAAGTTAGTATGTTCATAGATATTTGGGAAAGTATGTGTATTGCAGTTGATAGGTTAAAGTGAAGAACTTGGGTACCAAAAGACTGGACAGTGAGAAAAAGAAGAGAAGCCCTAGGTGAGGTATCATGAAGGTAAGAAGAGCAGATAGAAAGATGCAGCAACAAGATAAGAAAGAAGGCCTCAAAAAGAAGGACAAGATGAAAGTCAATAAGATAAGACAAGATGCAGAGTTTGATAGAGAAATGGTAGAGTTGAGGAAAGATATTAAGCTTATAGTATAGCAGTGGCTTGAGGAAAGAAACCAAGAAGGTGGTTGGCAAATGAAAAAGAGAGTGAAGTGGCCTAGAGAGCTACTTGTCAAGAGAAGAAGGCAAAGGATGGCTTCCTTGAGAAGAGAAGAAAAGAACCTGAGAAAAGCCCATAGAGGTTTGGAAAGTGAAGAGTTGCCAAATGAGCAACATGAAAAGGAAGTGGAGTTGCCAAGAGAGAAACATGCACAGGAAGTGATGAAGGGAGTTCTCATCGTGGAGAACATGAAAGAAAATAAGAATGGAAAGAAGAAGTAGTGCAAAACATAGACACATATACAAAGGTCCATTGGCAAGAGACGCATTCAAGGAATTGACAGGATGGTGATGATAATAAAGTTGATAAGAAGATAGGTATAGCTGAGATAAAGGAAGAAACAAGAAAGCAAGCACAAGGAGCTAGTGAAGAGGCAAATTGGCATCCTGGTTTTTATCTAATGCATGTTGACAATAATGTTTGTACAGGTACAGACCAAGGAGAGAATGATGAGGATGAAGAAATGGACAACGGTAATTAGGCATATGAAAGAGAAATAGACTTTTGGAGGACCTTGCAACTGAGAAGGAGATAAGGAGAAGATACATAAAGAACGAGAGAAACGAAGGAGTGAAAACCAAGAAACATAAAGCCAATAAAGCCAAGCATAGAAAGGATCAAGAGGAGGCCAGAGAATAGCTATGAATGCAACACAATTGGAAGAAGAGAAAAAAATGAAGACCATCATTTGAGATGGAACTCAAATTTCTCCCACCTAGGGAGTATGATGCAGGAGCATCACCTTAATGCATGCCTTTAAGGTCAAGAGACCTAATTATGTTTTTATGGACTATTTTGTGTTCATGAGTAATATATTAGTGTTTTAAGGTTAATTAGAGTCCATTTGGATCATTTTCAATAGTCTAAGTTGTGTAAATAGGCCTAGAAATTCAAATTTTGCTTTTCCCACCAAAATGTAAATTTGAATTTTCTAGGTGCTTTTTGGCTTGTAGAAGGTTGGGGTTTGTTCCTCATCTGTAGTTTTGGGTTTCTCGAGTCTAATAAGGTCTTATAAGACCATGACTGACCTTGTAAGGTCTCTTTTCATGTTTTGGTTTCATTCATAGGTTGTAAAAGTGCATATTTTGCAAGTTTAAGTGCAAAAAAGGACATTAAACATTAGGTTTTGATGGAAAAGCAATGTAATTTCAATTTTAATGGTTCTTTATCCTTATTCACATTGAAAAAATGAAGGAGAATGCTCCAAGAAATAGTTGAAGGAGCTTTTTGATGAAAACACCCTATTTTTTCACCATTTCTTGACAATTTCTACATTTACAATATGAAAACAACCTTGTATGGTTTTGTATGGCACAATACCAAGGATGTGAGTATATAAAATAATAGAGTTTTGTTTTTAGGTTTGAATGCAATTGATTTCATTAAATTTTATGATGATTGGAGCAAATTAGAGCAAAAATACTCATTGCATTTTTTGACATTTTTTGCAAAAACAGTGAGAAAATAGTCTTGTACAGCTTGGTACGGATCAATGGAAGATCCGTGAGTGGATGGGAAGTTAGAGTTTTGTTTTAATAATCCAATGCAATTGGTTTAGCATGATTTCATTGTGTTTTGAGTGAGAAACAAGCAAAATAGTGTTAGCAGCCCTGTAGCAGAGCTAGGGTTTCCAGCAAGCTTAAAAAAATCATATCTTTTGTTTGTACCATAAAAAATTGATGCAATTTGGTGAAAACCTTCATTTGTCTGTGTTCTAAATATCCTCCAAATTTTAGCTCTTGAAACCTCTGTATGAGTGAGATATTCAAGTCTGCGTGTGCTGTTGTCTAGAAAAGATTGTTAAAAAAACCTAGTTTCTTGAGGGTTTAATGAGAACACATTTTTTTGAACTCACCATAGCACTGTGAGAGTTTGATGAGATCCCTAGGAGTGCATTGAAGATTGAGAAGCCTAAAAAGGCATAGGAGTGAGTGTGGAATCAATGGCACCTCAATTAGGTCTTCCATGAGGGTTTTGAGCCTAGTGTAAAAACTTGTAGAAATCTTGCAAAGGTAGGGTTATAACACCTTCAATAGACTCAATCATATCTGAAAACACTTGTTTTTGATAAATTGTTTATTCCTCTACATCACTAAATTAGGTAAAATATTAGGAAAAGGTTGGCTCAATCAACTCGTGCATTAAAATCTATCAAATGAAACACCAAAACAACATACTTATTGACAAGGCTAAAGTGAATACAAAAAACAAATGGGAAAAATGTAAAACATGTACTTCTCTCCTATACAAATATGAAGTAAATGAAAAAAGGAAGATTATGAAATAACCTATAAAGTGGTGTGTCACTCGATAGTCCTAAAAAATTACCTTTACTTCTTTCCCTTTAATATAGCATAATAGACACTGATAGTTTTCTATCAAAGGTTGGTACTAATTATAAATGATTTACATCTAAAAGGTGATTAATCCAAGCTAGGGTGTTTGGGTCTCCTTTATTGTGCATGATCAACTAGCTTTGCAAGATGGATGGGTGGCTCTATATGTGCTAGATGAAGATGCTCAATGGGTGGTTATGAGGTTTGTCTGCCACCCTTATCTAAAACGATGACATATATTTAATGTTTTATAATTTTATATTGATATAAACTTTTGTGAATATACATTTTTAAAACCATAAGTACCAACCAACCCCTTTTATTGTAAAACTTGCTAATATTATTTTTTAACTTTTTGTGCTTAATAAGGAAATGTTTCAAATAGAACCTAAAGCTCCCATTGCATTTAACAATAAGCTTAAGGCAGGGTTTTTTTTAATGTTGAATGAAGTAGATCAGAAAATATATTACAGAATCAGAGCAGCGTTTATATGCAAACCAATAAGGGAGTTGCCCAAATTAGGTATATTGAATGAATCATTTATATTTTTTGATGAATACTTCATATTTAACTCATATTAAAAAAATAAATGGTAGATTTTCAGAAAAAAGGCATGGTGGTAGAAAGGGACACCCACGAAGTAAAAATGAAGTGTTTATATTGAATGAAGTAGGGTTTCTCTTATATGCAAACCAATAGGGGAGTTCCCCAAGTTAGGTATAGTGATGGCCAAGGCTATAATATCATCTTGAAGCAAATCTTTCTTCCCTTCAATGTGTCAGATCGAGTGTTTCGAGTTGGTGATGGACAGTCACAAGGTCATTGGCCTGCTAAAAAGAGCCACCAAGACTAAAGATATACAACTAGGCAGGCTCATCCATGCCCTCCTTATCAAGAGTCCCACATAATAGGTAAAAATGTGTTTGAAAAAAAATAAAAAATTTCTCAACGATGTATGCCAAATGCAATAGTTTGGAGGATACACACTAACTGTTTGACAAAATGTTTCATGGACTATAATGAACGTAATGTTTACCCAGTTCGAACACATTCAATGTCTTTAATTTAGAAAATAAGGTCTTGCAACAACTCATGCTTGAAGGACTTCATCGCAAAATAGGAAAGCAAGATAAATTTCACAAATATTGCTTCTAGAATAGTTTTGGATCCTATGTTAAGGTAGAGTCCTGAGTGAAGGCTCACAAGGTCAAGGAGATCCATTGTAACATCACATGTTCATCTCTTCATGCCTTCAAGAGTAGTGTTGCTAAATCTTTGAGACCAAACTTTGTGGTACGAGGAATCACCTTGAAGAGATAAACTAGTTTATTCTTAAATTATTCATGACATCAAATCACTACATATATGAACTAATAAAGGATCAAAACTCCTATATGCATTAATATTATCTTTCTATAACTAGGTCATTCCAACAAGTATCATGTCTAAGATCAATGAAAGAACAAACCTCCACAAAGGTGAAACCAAACCCTAGATCCTCATCCCCAAGTCAAGGTAGGAGGATATTTCAGCCAAGAATGCCACCATTGGTACTATGAAACCTTCAAAACCTCAAGGTTTGTAAGACAAATGAGAACATCACTGATTTTGTTAAGAAATCAAGCATTCTCAAACAAGATTGTGACTTTCAAAGACCTAGGAATCAATTCACAAACCCTTACATGATGCAAAACCAAGTCAAAATATGTGAGAAATAATCATGAAAATCTCATTTTTGCTGATGTACCATGAAAAATTAGAGTTATACCATGCTAGGTTAGGGATGCATAAGGATTATGCTTACCTTACTTTCCTTCCAAAACCAACTCCATAAGGATTATGCATACCTCCATCATACTCAAAACCCTGCATACAAATGCAATTGCACTAAAGGTCCTAAGGATTAAACCAATCATCATGGAAGGCTTGTCAAAGTGACTACACCAACATGATGAAATGAGACAATACCATCAAAATCTCCCCACACGAGCCAAGAAACTAGGTGAATACATGAAATACAACCTCAATCCAGACAAGACCCTTCAAGCAAACATAATGTCATGACCTAACAAGTGAATGAACAATCATCAAATTCACACCCAAGGACATATCATATCAAATGAAAGCATTCAAAGCATGACACTCAAACAAGACTTAGTTTGATCAAACCAACTCATGAATCAAGACCTTGGGGAATATCCAAATGCATCAACAACCATGCCAATTAGTCACGAGTTCTATAATGAAACCAAGTTGATCAATTAGGACCAAGGATTACATATAATAAGCTTAAAACTAGAAAAGTAGGAAACTCACCGGAAGCCCATGTCAAAAGAGGGGGCCCCCATTTTCCTGATGCAAATGATTCCTACAAAGATATAAGAAGGTACAAAAAATGTCAAAAATATATAAGGTGAAATGAGGATAGAAAAGAAAAATGTAATCAAATCACAAAACTTAAGAACTGTGTACATAACATATCTTTGTGTCATTCCACTGATTCAATCTAATGAACCATGTGGATCCGTTCTACTCTTTATGGTGGAAAGTATTGCTTCATAATCAAACTCACGAACTTTCCACAAGTTTCTATTCAATGGTTTACCCCCATATTTTATCAATTGAACATTTGATGCCACAACAAGGTTAGAATAATGAAGAATCTTCATGTGTGTGTCAAAGTCCTCGAACAACCACACATTAGACTTCTTCATTGGATGGTTTGTCTGCCACCCTTACCTAAAACAATGAAATATACTTAATATTTTATAATTTTACTGATATAAACTTTTGTGAATATACATTTTTAAAACCATAAGTACCAACCAACCCCTTTTATTGTAAAACTTGCTAATATTGTTTTTTAACTTTTTGTGCTTAATAAGGAAATGTCTCAAATAAAACCTAAAGCTCTTGTTGCATTTACCAGTAAGCTTAAAGAGGGTTTTTTTAATTTTATTTTATAATTTTAATATTGAATGAATCAGATCAAAAAAATACATTATAGAATCATAGCAACGTTTATATGCAAACCAATAGAAGAGTTCTCCAAATTAAATATATTAAATGAAGCATTTATATTTTTTTAATGAATACTTCCTATTTAACTTATATTAAAAAAACAATAATTAGCGGATAGGCTTTCATATGTGAGCATTATAGTGCTCCGAATTGTTTCTATCAACGTATTCCTTGAACCTCCTATGGATGCAAGTGCTAGTAATACATATTCAAAAACAAGGCAAGGTGATAAAAAGGCACAAGAAGGCACACCCACGAAGACAAAACCTTACATCGAATGAAGCACGGTTATCTTATATGCAAACCAATAGGGGAGTTCCCCAAGTTAGGTATAGTGATGGCTGAGGCTGTAATATAAATCTTGCTTCCCTTCAACATTTCAGATTGAGCGTTTCGAGTTGGTAATGGACAGTCACAAGGTCATTGCCCTGCTGAAAAGAGCCACCGAGACCAAAGATATACAACTAGGCAGACTCATCCACGCCCTCCTTATCAAGACCGCATACCAGGTAAAAATGTGTTTGAAAAAAAATTAAAAAATTCTCAACGATGTATGCCAAATGCAATAGTTTGGAGGATACACACTAACTGTTTGACAAAATGTTTCATGGACTGTAATGAACGCAGTGTTTACCCAGTTCGGACGCTGTTCGGAGACCCGCAAACATTCCCAACAGAGGCAACAGAGAAGACCAGCGCGAAGTTACTCCACCTTCGGAATCGGCTTAAGAGCTTGTTCCGGTGTACCAGCTGCTGAAGAAGGCGAACAGATTAGTGCCCTTGTTGTAAACGTCGGATTAGAGGGCGAGGCTTTTATAACAAGTGTAGTGGTTGACATGTATGCCAACTGGGGGAATGGGAAGGCTCTACACAATCTGTTTGACAAAATGCCCGAATGCGTCGAAGTGCCATGGAGAAGGGATGAGGATGTGAGGTTCGTTTGTCTGAGGAAAGGAGAAGTCATGAGGATGAATGGGAACTCCGCCGCTTTGTCTAGGGCGTGTTCGATTTCAGCAGCTTGGGAACAAGGTAAGCAGATTCATGTCCATGACATTCATGCAGGATTAGACTCAATGTTATCTGTGAGCAGTGCCCTTGTAGGTATGTCTGCTAAATGTGATAGCATAAGGGATTCATGCTTGGTTTTCGATGATTTGCCTGAATCTAGTCTGGTCTCATGGAAGTCTATAATTGTGGCTTATATCCAGCATGAGCTTGGCATAAAGGTGTCTGAGTTGTTTGACCAATTGCAAGATTATGTAACCTTTATTGGTGTGCTTTCTGTTGGTCTAGTATATAGAGGGTATACATATTTTATTTCTAGGAATGGAGATTATGGAATCACACCAAGAATGGATTACTGTACTTGCATGGTTGGCCTTCTTGGACGGGCAGGACAACTGACGGATGCAGAAGCTCTAATTAAGGAAATGACATTTTCTCTTCATATAGTTGTATGGCCGACCTTGCTTGGTGCCTACACAATCCATGGCAATCCAGAGTTTGGAGCTCTAATGGCACAACAGATATTTGAATTGGATGCACAAGATGATGTATCATACGGGACGCTGGAGTTGGCATACTGGATGAAGCAGCAAAATTCTCTGAAAGTCATCTGAGTTCAAGCGTTGGAATGTGACAACAACAGTTTTCTATTTAACTGAAGTCTGATGAAGAAAATGTTTGATCTAGACTAGTTGAGGCTTGCTGCCTGTAACAAATGCACAGGAAACTCACATTTATGGTCATTTGAAAGGGGTTTATATTGGCTTGTGAGAAGCCTAAGTGTTAACCTATATTGCTGAACACATTATTACATTTTTGGCTTTTTAATTATGGTTGTTTGAAGGTTCATACATTGGTTGTGTATCAGCTTGTGAGAAGTGTTAACCTATATTGCTGAATACATTAGTACTTTTTTGCCTTTCCTTGAGTAATAATAAATTTAATTGTAATCATGTAAAGGTGCATACAATGGTTGTATATCAGCTTATGAGAAGCCTAAGTGTTAACCTATATTGTTGAACACGTTAGTACCTTTTTTCCTTTCCTTGAATAATGATAAATTTAATTGTGGTTGTTTTGAAGGTTCATAACCTCATACAATCTGTCCCTCAAGTTCCAACTTTCATTGAAAAGATTCTCCTTAAAATAGCATCACATAAATATTGACCGCTCCCTTATTCTGGCAATGGCAGATATGACTGACAATTTCCTTGATATAGCTTTGTTGATTTTACTCTCCTGCTCCAGGTGGCTTCCACTATCCCAGCCTTAATTAGAGTTTTGTCTTTCTTTATAAGAATGAAAGAGTTTTTGTGTTTCCCTATGTCCGATTTTCATGAACCTGCGCTGCAACTTGGTGCCAATGTTAGACTGACGGCTTTTTGGGGAGAAAGCATCTGTTTTGGGTATGGTCTCTACACTATGTCTTGAAGTTCTTTATTTTGTTGCTTTTGTCATGTGTTCGCTGTTATTCCCAGCACTTGTCAAATCTAAGGTGGATCTCTGTTGATTCAAATCTACAGATGGAGCTTTTCGTTCTCTTTGAGCTCTGTGTTTGAAATACCTCTCCTAGATTTGGTGCTTCAGATTCTAAGTGGAGTTGGGATGCAAAACATGATGAATCACATAAGACACACAAGACCAATTCATTGATTGCTAGTTATAAGTTTGATGGTTAAAAATCAACCATTACATTTATGCTTCTTGTTTAGCACTATATAATGGTGCAACTATACTATTGAGGATGACGATGGATATTGTATAGGTGTATGCAAACCAATTTGAAGTGCTACCCATCCTAGTCATAGGACTCTTCATTCCTAGTCATTATTCTTAATAAACATCATTTAAATATATGTCCAAGTTTAGACCATCTATACACAAATAGGTCTCTACACACATAAGTGAATTTGAAGGAAGAACAATACACCTGTAGAATCAAAGATCTTCATCTGAGTCAACCCTAAAAGCTATAGAACATGTAACTCAAATAACTATGGAAGTCATCATCACCATTAGAATTTATGCTTAATTTAGTCTCATCACTAACCATCAATGATCTAACTAGACTTTCAAAAGATGAAGAGTATTCGTTGGAAATAGCATCCTTTCAGACTACAATACCTATAAAAATATAATGCAACATTAGGGAGGAGATCAACTAAAAACATCTTATGCCATGGCTGTGTTGATAACCAAGAATGCCTTTTTGTCATGGAGCGTAGTCATGTGAAATGGTTTCTCTATATTCTCAAATATTTTTCCTTGCAATTAGATATACTTTTGGATATTTAGACAACATAAAATGACTTGTCTCGAAATCCACTAGAAGAGTGTAATTCACTTGATTGGTTAATAAAAGTTGAAGATTGTCTTAGTTGTGTAATGTACTTTTAGGTTAGTGGAGAGTAATGTTAGGTGTCACTTTAGAGGGATCTGATCTATGTGCACGGACTTGGTTCACCTGACAAGGTGTCATGGATATCGTATCCCACACCTTGTTTGCCTTCCCCGCCTTGTGCGACAGGGTTTTAGGGACAGGTGGAAATTTTTTTGTTTGTTCATGTCATGACCACATGGCAAATGTGGGCATGACATGTGGGTTGTTGTGTCATGACCACATGGTAAAAGTGGGCATGACAGTAAGGAAGTCGTGCATAATTCCCATTCACAGGCTTCAGCTTTCCCCTGTCCAAACTCTGACATGAATTTATTTGGCATTTTCATCCTATTTATTTCTGTTAACATTACCATTATTTTATTAACTTGCTCATTTACACTTTGCAAATCATGGGTTCTCTTACGGTTGACAACCTGTTGTGCCCAGCCTGGGTAGCATTTTCACATACAAGACCAGCCCCTACACTTCATTGTATTCTGATCATGGCTGTGGTACCCTACCGCTTTTACACAAATCGTTGCCTCCTCCACTAAAGCACAAGGTCTTCATTGGAAGGATTGCACTTGGGTTAAGCTTTTAGGAATCTCTCCCATACAAGTGAAACCTTTGCACCTGACCGTGCCTTGACTGCAAGGTGTTGATACTGTACCACCTTAGGATTTGAACTTCTACTTCTCCTATGCTAGCACAATATTCATTGCTTCTGCCTCCACTATTCTGCACTTAGACCACAAGGTGCACATGCTGTATCTTCATTGGAGGGATTTGAATTTGGGTTAATCTTATGCGAATGTCACTCACTACCATTATGCTGCAACCCCCTGTACTTCTAATTTAAATATATTATCTATCATTGGGCTTCTACAAATTATTAAATAGACTTTAAGCTTGTACGATCCCTAATTGTTGAAGTTCAGAATTTTTTGGAGAAAAACTGTGTAGATAGTTTTAACTTTTCTTAGATTTTGCTTTCTATGTTACAGGCTTTAAGATTTTAATAGGTGTTTGGATTATGTTCTTCTATGTGCAAGATTTTACATTTTTAAAGTAATTTCGGAGAAGTAATGATTTTGTGTTTTGAAATTTAGTTCTAGATTTGCATTTTTTTTTTGTCAAGTAAAACCTGGTTTAGGTCCAGGAACCTTGAAAAAACCAGAGCCAAAGTCTGCTTATATTATCATGCTGATGAGAAATCTACAGCTATCATTCTTCTACCCGGCAACAAAATTTCTATCATTAACTGCTACATACATACTATCTGCTATACCTACTATGACATAGAGTATCAGGAGAGAATGTCTTAGACTAGACACAACCGGGGATGGGACAAATTACACAGGCCCCGTTCCCACCATATCAGCATTACAATTTTTTTCATTATTTTCACATACCGGTTCCTCCGTCCCCACAGGCGCAGCCTCTTCTTTGTCGTCTCCCTCCTCGTAGCATTCAGAGAAATTAGGAATCGTGTCCACCGGAAGCACCACCTGCATCTTTTTTTGCCAATTCTTTGACTACCAGTTGCAGGCATACCTGCCTTTTTTAATGTCGTGTAAATGTGCCATGAGACAATCGTGGTAAGCATCCGCTTGATCCACAATGTCTCCCAAATCATCATGAAGAAGAAATGAACTTGCTGCCGTTTGTTGGTGTAACGGTCTCAATAATGGTGCAGTCCAATCCTTCGCTATTTGAAACGGTTCTGACAGCCACTTCTTCCACTCTTTGCCATCGACCTTTGCATATTTTCCCACTCCCATGATGAGGCCAAAAATATAGTATTATTGGAGAGAGTGGAGTGTATTGCTGTAGGATAAATATAGTTAGCTGCTGGATATATATTGGTATGAGTTGCAGAGATATTATGTAATAGAGATTATAGATTCTGGATTTAATAGTAAAGAGAAATCCTCTGCTGTTTGTGGATGTAGCCTTCATGGTGAACCACGTTAAAAATCTTGTTCTTCTTTCTTGCAGCTGTTTGTGTATGTGTGATTGATTTATTGATTTGCATTCTGTTTTATTTTGATCTGCCATTTTATTGTTTAACAATTGGTATTAGAGCTTGGTTAGAACCAAGGAGGTTGCGAAGAAAGTTGAGCAGATATGGAAAAGAGCCCCGACTTGGATGATTGGGTTCAAGCTCTCATGTCTATGTCCCATGGCTCTGGAGAGAGTTTTGATGAAGTGGGAGCTATTCATATAGATGATGATGAAGATTTCTGGGCTTCGCGGAAGAAGCTTTTGGATCAGTTAGATAATGAAGCTGATTCTGTTATTGAGGAGTTTCTTGGTATGTTGGAACCTGGCAGTGACATGGAGCAGATGCAAGAAATAAAAAGAGTTGTGGCTCAGTTTGGAGATTCAAACACGTGTTCAAGGAATGATTATAGTACTTTGTCTGTAAGAAAAAAGGTTAGATTTGATTTGCCAATGGAAATAGATGATACTCTTGTCTATCTGGCCGTTGAAGTTCTTATGAGTGACTGTGATCTTGATTCCCTGAGCAATGATGTTGGTAATGTAGAGTCTGATGATGATGGTCTTGGCAAGGCGGTGGAAGAGACCGTTTTGTTTGAGAATAGTGATGCCCAGAGTGGTATAGCGGAACTGGAACACAGAGGGTTCATTTGCATGGAGGGTAAAGGTGATCTGAAATACATGAATGTTTGTTTCGCTCTATATGTTGCTTGGTATCATGTCATTGAGAAACTGTTTGGTTTAACGTTGCTTGAGGGACATAAATTTCCTTGCTTGCATAGATGGATTGAGAACTTGCTGAACAATGAAGAGGTGAGGTCAACACTGCCAGAGCCCTGTAAGTTGTTTGAGAATGAGATTGAGAATGGGGTTGAGAAGGATGCAGAGGAAGCAGATCCGTTTGGTTTGGATTAGGCGGAGGTGAAGAAAGCAATGGGATTTTTTTTGCAAAAGGAAGGTGTTGCGATTGATTGGGAAGCTTGGAAAAGACTTATACAGAGTGCCCTTGAACAGAGGATAAAGCCCTGCAATGCGGGCTTGTTTTCAAAATGACGATAGGTATGGAAATGTAGGGGATATCTCGGCGCAGCTCTTGCAGCTCGGATTGGACTTCAAGTGGGAGATTGTTGGTGTAATGGTCTCAATAATGGTGCAGTCCAATCCTTCGCTATTTGAAACGGTTCTGACAGCCACTTCTTCCACTCTTTGCCATCAACCTTTGCATGTTTTCCCACTCCCATGATGAGGCCAAAAATAGAGTATTATTGGAGAGAGTGGAGTGTATTGCTGTAGGATAAATATAGTTAGCTGCTGGATATATGTTGGTATGAGTTGCAGAGATATTATGTAATAGAGATTATAGATTCTGGATTTAATAGAAAAGAGAAATCCTCTGTTGTTTGTGGATGTAGCCTTCATAGTGAACCACGTTAAAAATCTTGTTCTTCTTTCTTGCAGCTGTCTGTGTATGTGTGATTGATTTATTGATTTGTATTCTGTTTTATTTTGATCTGCCATTTTAATATTTAACACCGTTGACATCATAGTAGCACATGCCAGTGATTGAGCTCCATCAAAAATGTTCCACCGCCTCTAGTATAACCAGGGTCCAAAAGAAATTCAGCCATTGACACTCGAAGCCCAAGTTCCGACTTACCATTCAAATCTTTAGCCACCTGTTGTGACCAAATCACACATCGCCCCATTGCAAATGGGGACCCCCTTTTTTTTTTGAGCTCCGATGCTTTGCATGAAGTTCTGACGATGCCTTAGGTTCGTTTCCTCTACCAATCCAACAATAAGTCTTTCTCCTAGAAGGTTTTTGCTTCATAACTGGAGGTCTCATCTGGAAAATGAAGAATCTTGATTAAATTCTATCCAAATAATGAATATTGAGATCAATCCTGAAGTATGTTTGAGATTCTGAAAATGACTTAAGTCTGGAGCTTGAAATCCTGAAAATCCTGAAAAAATGGCTAAGTCTGAAATATGGTGAATCCTCCAAATTCTAGATTTGCATGTGAAATCCGGTGGATTCGAGACCTATCTCAAACATCCTGAAAGGTATATTGAAAAATATTTAAAGTATAAGAAATTCATACCTTTACCCTCGCGACCCTGAAAAACGCTTGACTCTTCCAGAGGATTCAAAAGGCTCATCTAGTGCGACGGGGCACTTAAGTGGCGCAAAATCGCGAGGAAAAAAGCGCTCTCAACTGCAAGAGAAGATGAGGATTTCCACTTGATGAACTAATGCGCCCATCTAAAGTTTTGAAGTGATGCGATTCTAAAACCTTGAAGTGATGCGATTTTAAAACCTTGAAGTGATGCGAAAATGTTAAAAGATTTCAAGTTTTGAAGTGATGCGATTTTAGAAGATTTTTCATGCCTTTTGATGCGAATTCCAGAGGAATTTATACATGCTATCTAATGCGCAAGAGCATGAGGATCTCAATGCCTTGAACTAATGCGTAAAAACATGAGGATTTCGATCAATCATCTAGTGCGCCCAAACTAAAAGCATCATTTTGAAGGGAAAGATAAGGACTTCAAACACTTAACTAATGCGAAAATTAAAAGACAAGTCTTGGAACGAATTTTAGAGGAAATTAAAATGTTAAGTGTCCAGAGGATTTCCAAACCTCAACCAATGCGCTAGGATAGAAGGATGGATTTCGAAATCTAAATTTTGAAGAGAGACTAGAGGATTTGAAAAGCTCAACTGATGCGCCACCTAGAAGGAAGGAGAAGTCTTAAGGTTTTTGAATTAAGAAGGGTCTAGTTTGAGAGGATTTCAAAAGCTTATCTAATGCGCCAAAAAACTAGAGGATCTTCTTCATCCCATCCAATGCGCCTATTTATAAAACATCACATCTAGGAAAGGAAGACTTCCAAACATTAAACTTAAGTGCTTAAATCAAGCATCCAAGGCGAAATCTAGAGGATCTCCAATGCCTCATCTAATGCGACTTCATGAAGGGAAACTCCAGGCACTTCAAAGAGGATACATCACAAGGTTTAAGTCAATGTTCAAGAGATTCCAACATAGGGATCTAGTGCGCCAAAGAGGTTTTCATATAAAGTTTAAAGGATCCTTATCTAAGGCGAAACTCAGAGGATTCTCCATACCTTATCTAATGCGCCATACAAGGAGGAAAGTGCGAGTGTCCTAGACATCCAACGTTAAGTCTTCAAGGCTCTAGTTTAGAGGATTTTAAAGCTTTATCCAATGCGCCAACATCATGAATGCACCCAAGTTTTGAAGCTTCCAACATAGTGATCCAATGCGCCACTTCAAGGTGGTATCCAATGCGCAACATGTAAGGAAGAATGAGATTTGTTTTTGGAGATCTCAAACTACCTGTCCAATGCGCCACACAAAAGGAACAATGAAGTTTGTGTGATCTAATGTGACTATCAAAGAATTAAGTCTTAAAGTGAAATGCTAGAAGAATTCAGTCCTTGATCCAAAGCGCCACTAAATTTTCAATTCAGAAATTTTCAAGATGAATTCAAATTGCCTAACCAATGCGCCATTATGGAGATAAAATCTAGAGGATTCAAGTTGTTGATCTAAGCCAATTGCCAGAGGATTTCAAATCCTTAACCAATGCACAAATCTTAGAAAATCCTAACATCTCAAACCAATGCGACCTCTTCAAGAGGAATACAAAGTCAAGTCTCAGAGCAAATTTCTAGAGGAAATCAAAACGTTGATCCATTGCGCCACCTTGTAGGTTAGAGTAAAGTTGAGTTTTGAAAGCAAGTTAGAAGAGGATTTTGAATACTCCATCCAATGCGCCTAGGAGGAGAAGAATTCAGGTTTGTATGAAAAGATCAAGAAGAAATCAAACCTCTCATCCACTGCGCCACATGTGGGAAGGCTTTGATACACTTTGAAGGAGATTTCAAAAATCTTATCTAATGCGCTTGAGGAAGGAAAGGGTTCAATACAAAAATTCAAAGACTTTTTCAAGGAGGATCCAAAATCTTAAACCAATGCGCTAAGGGAGATGCTAGAAGAAATAAAATCTAAAGTGCCAAGAGGTAAAGATCTAGAGGATTTCAAAGTGCCATCTAATCCACCACATTTAGGGGAAATTGAATTGCTGAACCAAAGCGCCCAAGGTAGAAAAGGCAAAATTCAGGAGAAATCAAATGTTTCAACCAACGCACTAAGGTGGAAGGGCAAGTTTTGAGTGTTGAAGTGCAAAATTTTATGAAATTTCCAGAGGAAACTAAAACCTTGAACCAACGCGCCACTATGAGGATGGTTTTAAAATGCTAAGTTTTTAGAAGATTTCGAAATCCTTAACTAATGCGCATATAACAAGAAGATATCAAATATCTTAACCGGTGCGCCAGACAAGAAGACAATCAAGAAGATTTCGAAATCCTTATCCAATGCGACTTATCTAGTGCATCAATTCTAGGAGAAACTAAAACCTTTGTCTAAAGCGCTACCTTATGAAGGGAAGTAAAGTCAAGTGTTGAAGGCAAACTTTAGAGGCTTATCAAGGAGGAATCTAGGAGGAATTCACTTATCTCAACCAGCACGCCATCTTAGTAAAGTTTTCATATCATTCAAGTTAGACATCAAAGTCCTTAACCCATGTGCTTAGATTAGAAATGCTTGTAATGATTCTTATGTATTATGTGTTATCGAAAGGGGATTGATGCTATTTCTTTACTTGTGTTGCAGCAAAAAGGAGGAATCATCTAAAGATTAAGTGATAAGAACCTTTGACAAGCAAGGAATGAGAAAAGAGCAAGGCATCATGTAGCTGTTTCAAGGGTATCCTTCATCATCCTTGTGTTGGAATTCTTCATCAAGTGGCATCAAGTTAAGATTGTCTAGAAGACATCCATCCGAAGGACATCATCTTCATCAAGACTTTCCGAAGGCATCCACTCTACTTCAAGGAAACCTCATGTGGCTGCTCTAAGGAATCATTCAAGATCATCTTCCAAGAAGCATCATTCCAAGAAATCTACATCAAGCGAAGGCATTCATCCATCTAAACTTCAAGACTTTACAATTTCAAGTCCAAGAGAGTCTTCTACTCTACATGAAGAAAGCCACATCATTATCATCATCATCTACTCCACATGAAGAAGCATCAAGGAAGATCATCAACTTACCTACAAGAAGAAGAAAGAATCATGAAGTTAGTCAAGTGAAGCAACAAGTATCATACATCCAGTTACAAGAAGAATGAATAAGGCAAAGATCTACAAGATGTATTCCTAAACATACAAGTTCAAGCAATTACATTGAATACATCACACAAAGATGATACAATTTTCAAAGTATGCTGAGTTGGCATCTATGTGGCAAGTACACATCATTCAATTTTGATTAGCCGCATTATTTAATGCATTCAATGTATCATTTAATAAAACAAGTCAAAGGGATTCCTATGTGGAAGATATTTTAAATGCTTTCGCCTTACCTTATCACATTGGAAAATGTGCCTTCATTGCCTCCCTCTTTTGTACTAAAAATAGCAAGTTGTTGTAACTACCTGTGAGGTGGCACGATCTAGACCTTTGGCCATCAAATTGATCTAAGCCATTCATTGTAACCTGGGCTTCTATATAAAGGCCTTGTTGCCTCATTTGTAATTCAGTAGATCATTAGTAGTAGTAGAGAGTAGATTTTAAGAGTAGAATAGGAGAAACTCTCAAAATTGTCTGAGAGGACTGGAAATTGTTGTAAATATTTCTCAAGGTTAATGCAAAGACATTGGAGCTACTTGTTTGGTGTTAAGTATTATTTTGTGGAATAACTTGATTTCTTGTACTCAATGAAATGGAGAGATGTTTCAAATAGATTAGAAATAGATTAGAGCTCATTGTTGTAATGTATGTTGTACTGAATATTTGATCAACTCCTAGCTCATGCTTTTAACATTCATCGCTGGTGAATTGTTGTGTAAAGCTAGTCTGAGCCATATTTACATAAGTTCGATTGTGAATGCTTGTTTGAACTACGCCGTTTAATGGGTGCTCATATGAACCTTCATGATTTGAAAACCTTTCGCGTAACCTTAGGAGATTGCACCAACTCCATGTAGTTGTAGGCATCCTTGGCAAAGTGGAGTTAGGTTGATTAGGAGTTTGTCTGTTTAATACATCATCATTACTTCATTGATCTTAGGTTAGATTCCTAAACCTTTACCCTTTTTACTTTTCTTCATTATTGAAACTTTGTACATACATCATCCACACTGAAAGGAGGAACAAGCTAAACATGAATGAAGAGAAGTCTGTGTAAGTCCCTTTGTGTTTAACAGCAAAATCATACTTAGTCACTGAGCTATCTCTTACAAAATCATCAGAAAGGAACCTTGGAGTCATCTTGTTTGATCACATAGTTCAGCATTCGAGAGGCTTTGCTCAAGAGGGAGTTAGATACTTTGTATTTCACTCTAATTGTTGACTTGTCGAAAAACAATCATCAACATTTTTGGCGCTAGAAGGAGGGCTGATCAAGATACTTCTCTATTCAAAGACATTGCTCCATTCGTTGCATGCCCCTCTCTTCCAATGCTCAACATTTTTGGCGCTAGAAGGAGGGCATGAGCCTGGATATTCTTCAATTCAAGTAGAGCACAAGATACTTCGAAGTGGTGGATTGATTTTCCAGAAAATACAAAAAAAGTAGAAAATTTCTGAAAATACAAAAAAAAAGTAGAAAACCACAAAAATCAAAAAAATCAAAAATACAAAAAATTCAAAGGATGGAGTTCTCAATCATGAATTCAGGTTTGGATATGCGACAAGTTGTTGGGTATGATCTTGCAAGTTCAACTCCAATTGTTCTCCAGTTATGGTGGTCATTGAATGAGCGTCTTGGTGGCAAGAGTTTGAAAGATTTCGAGTGCAAGTATGGATGTCGTTTTCATAATACAAGCGATCATAGAGAAGCAGATTGTATAACATTCTTATCAAGGATGGACTTAGCAGTGCAGAAGAAAATTTCATTCTTACAAGTACATGAGCCAGTGGTATTTTCAAGGATAGCTCCTAATACTCTTGTTGATGGTGTAGCATTCAAGAACCTGAAAGAGAAAATCAAGGAAGAATTGAAGAATGACAAGGATTTAAGTGTTGACGACATATTGCTTCCTAGAAATTGGTGCAGGGTGCATGATATAGATCATTTGGAATACACTTGTGAGAAATGCTGGGAAGCAATTCATCAAGCCATGCAGGAAGTAGAAGCTGGTGTACCTGTTGAAGAAGTCTTTACTACAAAGAATCTTGATAAGCAATGTACCAGTGAGAAGGAATATGAATACGAGTTTACCAATCCTGAAGAGATAGAAGCATTCAAACAGAAGCTATCAAAAGCGTTAGAGGATTGTAAACAGGGATTGCAAGAAGTTAGAGCACTTGAAGCGGCAATTGAAGAAGAAAGAAGTTCAAGCTTGTGGCAAGAACCTGAATTCGATGAAGAGAAGTCTGCGTAAGTCCCTTTGTGTTTAACAGCAAAATCATACTTAGTCACTGAGCTATCTCTTACCAAATCATCAGAAAGGAACCTTGGAGTCATCTTGTTTGATCACATAGTTCAGCATTCGAGAGGCTTTGCTCAAGAGGGAGTTAAATACTCTGTATTTCACTCTAATTGTTGACTTGTCGAAAAACAATCATCAACACCACCCCCCAAACCCGAATCATCCATCATCTCAGACTGGGGGGTTTTCTATCTCCTTGTCAACAAAATTCATGAAGTCTACTACTACTTCTTCCCCTGAGACCCTATGCTTCCTCTTCCTCGCTGAGGACACCCCTGCCTGTCTTTTATCTTCCTCTTTGTGCATCATGCATCCACCTAGGTGTCGTTTACTTGCTGCAGACGCCATTCTTAACAAACACGTATTCCCTTCAAACATCCGCTCAAAACTATACTGCCAAACAGAGAATAAACTATGTCTATCTCTAGACGCTTCCGCTGCCCATCTTAATTCACCATAATTGCTCTCTCGTGCGAAGAGCCGTCATTCTCCTATGGTTCCATTACGCCGGATCCTCAACTCATTATGGCTCCAGCTCACCTCCACTGTACCTCCGTCGTAGTTCCTACCCCTTATCGGGTGAGTTTTAGCTTTGCATTTGCATTATATTGTTTTGCTTTGATTTTGACTTAAAGATATTGAGAGGAGTTCAGAATTTTGTGTTCTATTATGTATCATGTCGCAAGATTTGCAATTTGTTAGCAAATTTTGAGAAGTAAAGATTTTGCGTTTTATTTATTTATTTGAATTATTTTGATTTTGTTTTTTATTTATATCATAAATTTTGTGTTGAGAATTCTAGTTTGATATTCCCATTTGAATTATTTTGTTTTGCTTTGATTTTTAGGTTCACATTTTGATTGAATTAGTTTGATTTGTTTATTATTTTAAGTTGTAAATTTTGTGTGGACGGTTATTTTGATTTGCTTTGAATTTGTCTTTAAAATCTTGATAGATGTCTGGATTGTTGCATTCTTCTCTGTTTGGTTTGCATGTTGTAAGAAATTTTGAGAAATAAAGATTTCATGAATTAAATGTTCATTGTAGGTTCACATTTGAATTGTTTTGGTTTTGTTGTGAATATCTCGAGAGGTGTTGGTTTTTAACTTTTTGCATTCTGTTCTGTTCTTCTGACTGTAAGCAAGTTTTGAATTATTTTGGTTTTGTCCTAATTTTAGTTTCATATTACTAAATTGTGTTAAAAATCTTAATTTTAGGTTCCATTTCAATTATTTTGTTTTCAAAACTCAAGTTTTGTCAGATCATAATTGTTGGAGGAAAGGAGTTTCCGGATAAAAACAACAGAAGTAGTTGTTTGAAATCTTAGTTTTGCGTATTGAACATTTGTTCTAATTTTTAAAACAAGTTTGTTAAGAAAAGGTTTTATGTTTTATATTCTAGTTTTGTGTTTGCATTTGATACATTTGTTCCAATTTTAAAAAAATTTGACTTGTATAGGATTGTGGATTGTTGCTTTCTTTTTTAGCTAAGTTATCGGTTCACTCATATTAGCCCCTGGATCCAGGTCCGGTTTGTAGCTGTCCAAGTACATGGCCCTGTCTGCTGTGGATGTGGACAGGGCTCTGCCGAGTCCACTCGGGTTTGTCTGGGTATGTTCTGTAGTGTGCCTGGGTGAATCTGGGTGGGCTCTGGCATGCCCAGGGCAAACCCCCGGCAAACTGGATGCCGTTTTATTTACTTTCACCTTTTAATTTTTTTAATGCTTTATTAGCATATATATGCCAATAAAACAGCCATACAAGCAAACGGGTGCCAAATCGGATCCGTGGCCACCCAGGAAAGGCAGCAGCTATCCAAGAAAACAGGGTTCTCATTCGTGCACTGCAAAGTAAGTGGCAGAAGACTTCCGCATTGTTTATGCATATTCATACTTTGACAGCATCATTGCCAAGACTCTGGGATGATTGGGACTACCAGACCAGTAAAGACGGGTAAGTTTTGTCTCCTAATATGCAGAATTCCATCCAATGATGGGTGATGAGTATGTGCCAAAAAATGATGGTGTTTTGGTGGTGTTCTAATCACATGCCGCATTTCTTTGTAAAAAGTAATAATTACTGGCTTCACGTTATTAAAAACAACACATTCTTTACTTTTTAGTGCCTTTAAGTGTCACCACATTCGTATTGTGGGTACTTATAAATTGAAGAACTTACTTATGATTTGGCTGATATATATTCATAATATTACCTAAATCTTTAATATATGCATTATTAACCTATTTAATTTATAATCTTTAGTGGATATATATACAATCAGAGACATTAAGTTATTGTATATGGCTAAAATATGTATATATTTATGATTTTTATATTTTTTTTTTATGGATATATCCAAAACATACCCAACCCTAATTTCGCTATTTGCTGTATCGGCGAAACTAAATCTGAACCTGAATTGTTAACTTAGTTTTTTCGTTCTTTTATCAGCAAGGTTTGCATTTTGTAAGCAGATTATCTAGAAGTAAAGTTTTTGTGTCTTATCTCTTTGAATTAGCTGCAGTCCACACCTAAAGTATATTATTTGATGATTCAGGGAGCAGTTTGAGTCATTTAGGTATTTTCTGAAAATTTCTGGACAGAATTTTGAAAATTTCTGAAAATTGATATTTTTGGTATTTTCTAAATGCAAAAATAAGAAATGTGGGAAATACTAAAAAATATGATATTCAGAAATTTTCAGAATTCTGTCCAGAACTGCCACCTAGATGATCTGAACTGCCAGCATGGTTAAAATTCAACATTTGAATTTGAAATTTTGAACCGGTCATAGATCACACTTAAACAATATCAAATTTCATATAAGACTTTGAATCGGTATTTGAGATTTCATTACAATTTTGGAGAAGAGAAGGTTTTTTGTTTTATCTATTTGGATAAGCTGTACTGCAGGTCTAAAGTGTAGCATTTGAATGGATAAATATTTGCTTTTCTTCATTGAAAATTTAACTGTTTGTTCAATTTCAAATTTTAGCATTGTATTTTAATTGAACTTTGTGGACGGTAAAATATTGTCTTTAATGATACTTTGGCTGCATGCATTTTTTTTTTTTTTTTTTTTAGATGTGCAGTTGTATTATTTTGTTTGTTTTAAATTTAATTTTCTTGAAATCTAAAAGTAATGAAAAAGGGTAATAATGTCCTCCACAGATGTAAATAATTAGACTCACAGATAGCTATCAGTAATTTACAAATCTATATCCATAGAAAAGATTCATTTAACTACAAAAGCTCATGATATTATAATACAGATTTTCATTATTCCCTAGGAAGCTTTACATCACCATATGAGATTAAAATAACCTTACAAAGAACCCAGCTTTATTTCTGTATAACTGCAGCAGACCATCGTCCAATTAGGTGTATGCCATACTCCTTTGGCACATGGTTGAGAACGATTATAGCATGTGATGAGTTGCAAAAACTACACATGAAACCCTGTGTTGAATCTAATATAATCTGATATTCCCTTCAAAATACAAGGAGATGAACACTTGAATTGGCTCCGTTGCTCGTACTAATTTTCAATCTGCTTGCTAGAGCTATTCAAAATGTAAGGGACTTTGACTATATTGTAAAACATTCTCTCGCCATATCAGCACCCAATTCAGACAGCACAGAAAAGAGTACATATCTGTGTGGTTTATAACATGGACTCCCAAAAATTGTGTCAAAATGTGTCTCCTAAAACATTTCATTGACTTGGAAGGGATGAAGAAGGGGAGGGGTAGGGATGGCTGGCCAAACCCTATTTATCCAGTCTCCAACAAACTCATGTCCATCATCTCCTTCAATATCCGAACCAAATTTTTAGACAACAAATATATACCTTCTGTTCCTAGTTGATTGAATAAATGATATGGGCTTTTAAGTTGCCAAAATATTTTGAATTTTTTAAATTTGGATTGAGGCGAAGCATTCTTGGATGGCCTTGTTTATTTGCTAGTTTGGGCTATTCCATTTTATTGCTGCTACAACCATAACCTGCATGTTCCCTTCAACTACCAAAATCCATCATCCCATGTCCTTTGTTATCTTCCCTTCCTGTAGAACTCAAGCTTTTGTAAGGTGGTTAAACATTCATCTGAATGCTTCATAATAAATTAGGATAGCTCCGCAATGGATTTTTTTGAATACTCCTTCCACATTGCTCAAGCCCACCATTAATGGAGAAAAACTTAATTAGCTACACTTATTATATGTGCACACTAAGTTTGGCATGGGCGCTTCCTTTTATAATGTAAAACTGGCACATATTTATGGTGCAATGGCTTCTAAGTTTGGCGTTTCATCTTAATTTAGACTAATTAATGAAGGGCGGCTCCTTATATTGGCAGTGCCTATTTGTGGTTCATTTCTAGCCAAGGCGTTTTCACTTCTATACACCTGTCCAGTTAGCATAAAAAATAGAAAATTCCATTCTATAAAATGAGAAAATAAAATGATAGTTGTGGAGGTCTAATTTCTATGGGTTGGCATGTGGTAGTCTCTGGTATTTTTTTGTTTTCTTCAATCCATCAGTTCTAGTTAAAGATGTCTTGCTATTAGGTATTGTCATCAGGCCGAGTCTGTAAATCTGAGTATGTCAGCCTCATAATGTGTCTTGCGGTAGAGTTGCGTTGAAAAAGAAGATATTTTGATCACTGCTAGGTTTGTAAATCTGAGTATGTCAATCTCAAAATGTGTCTTGTGGTAGAGTTACATAAATCTCTATTTTAGCTATACATTCATTCATAATTGCAGGACGCTAGAGCAATTTTATGGCTGCTACAAGTTTCTGGGTTTGAAGCTTTTTAATCTAAGATTGCCTTTTTTTTGTAAAGACCCTACTTGATCTTTAACTAAATTATCTCAAAACTTTACTAAATTTTATTTTCTTTTTGTTGTTGTTGTTTGTTTTGTTCAATGTGGTGATAAATGTTTTATCTGAATACTCATGCAAGATACATCTATTCATACGGAACAGACAACTCATCTATCCAAATGAAATAGGTAATACATCTATCCATACAAGACATGCAAATAAGATTACATCTCCCTATTGAAGATGCACTAAGGCCATCGTCTATCCTTGATCCTGATCGAGGATTGTAGGTGATAGATGGTCAAGGGTGGTAATAGGGATAATAGTGTTGATGAAAGGATTGCTGGTAGAAAACTCTTTGTAGGAGCAATAGGAGGAACCTATTTTGATGTTGGAAGAAGATTCCTCATGATTTGTAGAGGTTTTACCAATGTCTTTACGTTGTTCATCTTGATTCCTCAGGATTTGCAGAGGTTTTACCAATGTCTTTAGGTTGTTCATCTTGAGATTTATAGTTGATGCCTTGAAAGCCTTGAGTTACTTTGACATGTATGGGATCCAAAATTCCTTGGTCATGAAGGCCTTAATTCTTTGCCATGATAATTGATGCTTTGACACATTCGATTTGTGATGGAATACTTGTTGCTTTACAAAAAGGATGCAAATCCATTTTTAGATATGCAAGCATTAGTGGTGGATGTAATTTCATTTGCTACAAGAAAACCACATGTGACAAAGGTGGTGGAACCAAGGTGATAGGCTTGTGGTTGAGGGATGGCATCGATATAGGTGCTTTGATCTTGAGAGGGTATGAAATCATGAAAGAGATTAGATTTGGTGCTTGGATCTTGATTTGGTTGGGGGCAGGTTTGGGCATGCTTTGGAACAAACACTTAACATATCCTGATTTGCTTGGATGACACAATGGAGTGTTATTTTGCTTCAACAGTGTTGTGAGTGACTAGTGTATGGATAGACTCCTCTAGTTTTGCACATATATGGGTGAGGGGTCTTTGACACTTAATATATGTTGGACTGGATGGATTTGATGAACCTTTGGAAAGATCAACATTTGTTCTCCACATAGGTAGATTTGTAGGAATGATGGCTTTAAGAAGACCTTGGATATTCTTGATAGGATTGGGGTTGATTACCTCATTGTTGACAATATGCTTGTATATGCTAAAGAAGGAGGGAATTGGATTAGTAGTGTTTCATGACTCTTCAACTTTACTTGTGCATTTTTTATTAGGGTTGTGTGCTAGTAGTCCTTGAAGGAAATCCATTAGGGTGGAGTTGTATGAGGGAGGATTTGATTGGGGATGGTAGGTTTGACATGATGGGTGGTTGGATTGTTGGGATGGGTTGGATTGCAAAGGTTTTGAGGATGAATTATTTGCATAGGAGGTGGAGGCTATTAGGTGCGTGGATAAGGTTGGGGGGTTGGGTATGGATTTGTGATGAGGGTTGTGGTCTAGAGTGGTGTTTCCCTTGTCAAAGATACCATAGGAATGACCAGTAGTTATGTGATGAGGATTGGTGGGATAGCTAGTGCTAGTCAGTTCTTAGTTGAAAGGCTCTTGATTGTTGATGGGTTGCATATTGAAGCTTATGACAAGCTTGCTTGCGATGATATCATCAAAAAGATCAAGTTTATATTCATATTGATCGACAAGAATATCATCATCATCATCATCAAAGGGGTTTTTATATGGCTTATGATGAGGGGAATCATAAAAAAATGGATTTGAGGTTTCCTTGATCTTTGGTTTTTGATTTGTGATGGTTTTAGATTTGAGGTGTTTTGATTGGGATGGGATCAACATTTGATTTGATTTTGCGATGATGTGGTTTGGGATTTTGAATGATTTGATGATGTTGGATTGGATTTAGATTTTGGGTGATTTTATTTTGAGATGATTTTATTTTTGAATGATTAGATGAGTTCAGATTTTGAAGACTCGTGCCTTCAGATTTTCTTTGATTTCAAAAGATTTCATATTTTGGATTTGATTACCTAAGTTGATTTTTAATGTGTGGGTTTAGATGAGGTCTAGGACCCAAATGGTTTGATTATGCATGAGTTTAGATTTAAGATTTGGGATGGTCAATTTGGATGGTTATTGATTTTGGAGATGGGTTTTGATATTGGATGTAGTTGAGGTCTAGGATGCTATGTAGCTCAATGAAGGGATTGATCAAGGCCAAAGACCTTGAGGTAGTTGATGTTGGATTTGATTAAGGTTGAGGACCTTGTGCAACTTGATATGTTTGATTGATTTTGGATTTGGATTTGATGATTGATGGGTTTGATTTGTGATAGAAGGGATTAGATTAAGGACCCTAGGTGACTTTGGATTTGATTTGATGCACAAGAGTCAGGAATGTGATGTTGATTAGATTTTGGATTTGGTTCAATGCACAAGGTCTAGGGCCCTAGGGAGTTTGATGATGGATGGATTTTGATTGGATGATTTGATGCTTGAGCTTGAAAACAAGGTCTAGGACCTCAAGGAACACAATGATTGATTTTGAATTTAGGATGATGGTTGGATGATTTGGATTTTGAAATGATTCGGTGATTTTGGATGATTTGATTGGGATGAGATTTGATGATTTGATGTTTGAGTTCGAAAACAAGGTCTAGGACCTCAAGGAATATGATGATTGATTTGGGATTTAGGATGATGGTTGGATGATTTGGATTTTGAAATGGTTTGGTTATTTTGGATGATTGGATTGGGATGGGATTTGATGATTTGATGTTTGAGTTGGAAAATAAGGTCTAGGACCTCAAGGAACAAGATAATTGATTTTGGATTTAGGATGATGGTTGGATGATTTGGATTTTGAAATGATTTGATGATTTGATTGGGATGGGACTCTAATGATTTGATGTTTGAGTTGGAAGATAGGGTCTAAGACCTCAAGGAACCTGATGATTGATTTAGAATTTAGGATGGTGGTTGTATGATTTGGATTTGATTGGGGATAGTAGGTTTGACATGATGGGTGGTTGGATTGTTGGGATGGGTTGGATTGCAAAGGTTTTGAGGATGAATTATTCACATAGGAGGTGGAGGCTATTAGGTGCTTGGATAAGGTTGGGGGTTTGGATATGGATTAGTGATGAGGGTTGTGGTCTAGAGTGGTGCTTCCCTTGTCAAAGGTACCATAGGGATGACCAGTAGTTATGTGATGAGGATTGGTGGGATAACTAGTGCTAGTCAGTTCTTGGTTGAAAGGTTCTTGATTGGTGATGGGTTGCCTATTGAAGCTTATGCCAAGCTTGCTTGTGATGATATCATCAAAAAAATCAAGTTTATATTCATATTTATCTACAAGAATATCGTCATCATCATCAAAGGGGTTTTTATCTGGGTTATGATGAGGGGAATCATAAAAAAAATGGGGTTGAGGTTTCCTTGATCTTTGGTTTTGGATTTGTGATGGTTTTAGATTTGAGGTGTTTTGATTGGTACGGGATCGACATTTGATTTGATTTTGAGATGACGTGGTTTGGGATTTTGAATGATTTGATGATGTTGGATGATGGATTGGATTTTGATTTTGGGTGATTTTATTTTGAGATGATTTGATTTTTGAATGATTAGAGGAGTTCAGATTTTGAAGGCTCGGGCCTTAAGATTTTCTTTGATTTCAAAGGATACCAGATTTTGGATTTGATTACCTAAGTTGATTTTTAATGTGTGGGTTTAGATGAGGTCTAGGACCCAAATGGTTTGATTATGCATGAGTTTAGGTTTAAGGTTTGGGATGGTCAATTTGGATGGTTATTGATTCTGGGGATGGGTTTTGATATTGGATGCAGTTGAGGTCTAGGATGCTACGTAGCTCAGTGAAGGGATTGATCAAGGCCAAAGACCTTGAGGTAGTTGATGTTGGATTTGATTAAGGTTGAGGACCTTGTGCAACTTGATATGTTTGATTGATTTTGGATTTGGATTTGATGATTGATGGGTTTGATTTGTGATAGAAGGGATTAGATTAAGGACCCTAGGTGACTTTGGATTTGATTTGATGCACAAGAGTTGGGAATGTGATGTTGATTAGATTTTGGATTTGGAAGTTTTGTGTATCCTAGGAGCTTTGTATGCTCTTCCCTTGCATCAAAAGGTGACCTTGGAAATCAAAAACACGCCCTTTGTGCACTTCAATCTTCATTGCACATTTATATGCTTAAAGGTTAATGAACTTGCGTCATGTTTGCATGAATACTTAGGTGTGTATGCTCTTCCCTAACACCAAATGGTGATCTTGGGAATCAAAAGCACCTTTTTTATTCACTTTTATGCTATCCCAAAAAGGCTAGGTGTGTATGTTCTTTCCTCGTGCTATAAGGCGATCTTGGAAATCGAAAGCACTTGATCTTTTTTTTTTTATCATTTTACAGTTCCTAGCTTTGAATTCATCCTCTGGTGTGCAACTCAATCCCATAGTTCTGGAGGGGTATATAAATTGAGGGGAGAATCGAAAGACTTGCCTTAAAGGGGGAGCTATCATGTTTGGCACAACCTTCTTGTCCACTTTGTTGGTTAACAGATTTGTCACCTAACTCTATATACTCACGCTCAGACAAGTGACAAACCTTATCAACAGATGGGCCTAATATATTGGTATTTTACACAGGCTCTCTGCTTATTTAACAAGGCGCAGCTACCTTCGACAAATATTTTGATGAATGAAAACTCATGATTGCTTTTAACCAGAAAGCAAAATAAAGACAGGGCTTTTAACCAGAAAGCAGTAAAGGTAGATTCACAACTCAAAAACTAGGAGTTCATAGACTTCCAGCCACATAACATATATTGATAATATCACACACTTATACATGTATTCACCACCTTAAACAATATATCAACAAATAAATTATTCTCAGCAGTGAGCAAGCTTTATAAATATCCAACCACCCAAACACATGAATATCATTAACAATAGTAGCAACACATTCAACTTAAGAAGAACATGAACTCAAACAATCACAACACAAAGTTTATGATCACTCGAATATCCACTGCATTAACTTATATTGCATCTATCAAAATGGCTGAAAACAAAATTAACTATCACTCTTGCAAACAATTTTTTTCCAAAGATCCCTAATTCGACTAGCTATCTAGAATTTATAGCTAAGCCAATCATAACCGTCTTTAAAACCATAACGGCTTCTTGAAAAAGCCGATTAAAAGATTGTTTAAACAATAATTATAATAAAGGGCCCACCAGAGCCAATAGTTCAAGAGCAAATATGAGATAACTTAAAACTATGAAATTTAAATCAATTCAGAATTTGCAAGTCCCCATCGCCATTGTCCACCTCATACATCTCTTCGTCTTCCTTTGATTGTTCGCCTTCTCCAATGACACTTTGTGCCGCCTGAGGTCCTGTGCTCGCAACCTGGGTTTATACTCTCTATACTTGTTGATAATCGGTGTTAAAGACATGCTTGGTGGAGATCCTATCATGCTGATGCGACGTTTCTTCTTCATGACCACCTTGTCGAAGTTTGTCACCTTGCGATATACTTCATCAATGCCGTTTCTGCAACTGTTAATGTGTGCTGCCAATTTAGAAAGTTTCCCCAATGACCCCTATAATTGCGTTAAAGTTCACTATTTCCTCCGTCACCACCTTTTTAAAGTTTTGTTTAATTACCTTAACGTCCAACAACTTCTCATCATCAAATCCATTAGCTTCTACTTCTAAAGCGGCAAGATCTCTTTTTATTCTCATCATCTCTCTGTAGTAGGTTGCAACTGCTTTTCTAGTCTCCTCCTCTACTGCAGTTATGATATAGAGTTTCCACTCAATTGCATCAGCGCATACATCGGTATCCAGCTCTATGGGATCGGCTATAATTTCTTCGGCCATAAGAATACCAGGATCCATATTGGCTAGTTCTTGTATTTCTTTAGAAGCTATATTTAGGCTATGGTGGTCACTCCAGGCTCTCTCAAATTCTATTATCAAAACTTCCCTCTTAGCATGTATGGAATCAAACAATTTTGTTGCCTCCTCGATAAAAAAGAGCCCATCGAAGATAATCTTTTCAACCCATTGATCCATAGCCTTTCTTAGGGATAAAGAGGTTTTAACTTGATGAAGCAAATTTGGATCAAGAGTATGGAGGTTGACAGCGGAGGAAGTTCCGGTTGAGGGAGTCATCACTTCAACAATTGAATTGGCAAAAGAGGACAAAGAACTTACATGTGCCAACAATTTTGAATTTTCATCTTGTAATATTTTCACCCTTTTAGAGATGTTGTCAACTGAATACTGGGTACAAATCACCTTCAGTGGTTGATGGCCCTAGATCCACTTGACTTACCTTGAAGTCAGCTTCTGTTATCTCATCTTCATTCTTTTCTACTAGCGGATATGCAATTTCCAGAAACTAGTTTCCTGAAACGGCATCAGTCACTATTCTCGACATCCTTTTTGCACGTTTGGGTTTTAGAACCATTTGCAACAAACTGGCAACAGTGTCAACACCTTCATCAACATGAAGGGTATATCTCTTCTTCTTTTGAACTACCTTCTTTAACCAATTTGGGGATGGAGCTGGTACATTGGCGACATTGGAAGTAACCACTATAGGTACAGGGTGAGAATTTTGCTCTGGCAACTCCTTTTGTTGTGGGGAATTTGGCGGACTAAGCAATGAATGCAATAAATTATCTTCTCCAATTTGCGAGAAGATGAAGGAATCAAAATCACTTACATGAATGTTGGGCGCGGGCACATGGTCTGCTTTAGATGACAAAGTAGCCAATCTGGTATTTCTCTTTGTCACTTGGACGTCATGCTCACAAGTGATTTTTATCCTTCCAGCGTCTTCAAGCTGCCTTTCATCATCGCCATTCGATTGTGAGCTGACTCTCTGAAGAGTCAGGTCCACACTAGATGTTCTCTTGTATGAATTGGCAGTATGAAATCTGGGTTGATTCTGAGAGGCCGAGTCCCTTGGTGTCATGGAACCAGCACACTCCTTTACCTTCCCTTGTAACCACTTCTCTGTTCTCTTTAGCACATGCAAAGAAAGCAACATAATGTCGGTGACCTCCTTTTCTGACCATTTTATAGGGGGCATGGATTCTCTAGACACTGCGTCATAACCTTCGCCTAGCATGTTTGAAAAATCATCGGTAATATCAGGGACCTGGATATTCAACTTGAAGGCTCTGACCTGATCCACAATCAACTTCATCCATTTCCTCCTCTGAACTTTTCTCTCATCTACACAATCCTCGCAAAAATCTTTGAGTTGGGGATGGTGTGAATAGGAACCACCTCCATGCATGTTTTCTTTAATGAAATTTTTACTATCAAAAGACACACGGGGAGATAAACTATGCAGACTGAACTTAGACAACAACTTATCAACATTTCGGGCACCATCATTATTTTTGCAAGAATAAAATGATAGGGACACAAAGAAAGAATACCCTTTCTTTTTCATATCCTGGTACTTAACATTCACAGTCGCCATCTGGTGGCATACTTCCAGCAACACCAAATAGTTAGAAGGATACCGAGGCAATTTTAACGAGGCATTTTCAAAACCCCCTATTCTCATATAAGAGAGTCTATCAAACTGAATGTAAAAGCTTCCAAACTTCATGACTAACGCAGATACTTCTACTGAAAACCTTTTCTCAATTTTACCATCAATTCTCTTAGCTAACATCATAGAAAAAGCATCATTAACGTGTCTGAAGTCTTTCATACCTTCTTTCTTTTGCAATTGGGGAAAAATCTGATACATAAGCGCACTTGCTGTGGAACTCCCTTGAGTCCTCAAACCAGGCCAAACAACCCCTCTTCGACCCAAAATGTAGATTAGTTGGGAACACATGTGAAATCTCACTTTCTGTGTAAAGTTCATCAATTGTTCATGTAAACATTCACTTATAATCTTTGGCCAATCAATACGGTGATCTCGACAAATTAATAGAATGAATCTGCACATCCAGAACTCAAAAATATCCGACTCTGGGTTCCCAACTACTCTGTTAAGCAAGGTTATCATGTCTGAAATTTCCTCCTTGAAATGACTTCTTAAATTAGCGGGTAGCCGGGACTTACCAGTCCTTTTAATCTCTAACCAATGCTTAGCGATGGAGGTGCGACACTAGTCCTTCTCATTATAATAATTCCAGGCTGAGGATACAGAAATATCAGCATTGTCTTCATATTCTTCCAAACTCAGGACTGAAGCAACAGACTCAGAGTCAATCCTTGCCACTACGACGCCACTGGATGTCCTTATCTCCTGAGAGTCTAGAAAATAACCATTGGCACACACAACCATCAATTCGGAGCAATGCACAGCAAGCGGGAAACCACCAGCTTTATCCAAGCCGCTGCTGATAATTTTCTTCGCCAAGGGAGTCCTTTTCTCAGATTGCATTCTCCTCCAAAAATATCTAAATCAACGTGGCCCAAATTTGTATCTCTCACTTCAGAAAGACCATTCTCCATGATAGAAGCCATGGGGGTTCCTTGGAGTTTGAACTTCATCTTTATGTACTCAAGAAACAAGACAACCAGAGACTTGGAGATATATGCAGAGAACAGAGGATGGGGCAAGACATCAACAGGAAATTCCTTGTGCAGATACATGGGAATGGAAACTTGTAATTCCTCAAAGAGAATAATGAGTCTTTATAAAGAGATGGACATGCTAGCTGTGTTGACCTATGAAAATAGAATTGTGCTGAAATTTTGCACGTAGCAAGTTAGTCGTTTATCCTCCTGCAACGCATTCCCTTGTAACGCAGTATCACCTTAGGCAAGCCCGAGGATTTATCAAAGTCACTTCTCATAAATTCACCAAGGAAGGATATAAATTGCTGGCGACGGATTTATCTTTATAACTCATAAATGCATGCCTCGACTTTCCCTTCGTAAATCGTGCCACTGTGTCTTCACGTACTTCAAATTGAATGCAAAGTGACAAGTGTCATTCCTTCATATTGTACCTCAATGTAACAAATGATACTTGGGAAAGTGTGTTGTTCAAAGTCGGCAAGCTGGGCAGGAATTGAACATCTGAACTAGGAGTCGGAGGTTCGAAACTTCAAAGAATCCTCGACCTCTCGACTACAAAGAAGAAGGCTGCAACATTAAGACACAAAGAAAGACTCGAAGCGCAGGAACTTGAGACAAGTCGGTAAGTCAGGCGGTTCAAGAACTTGTGAACCCGCCGACTTCAGTTCAAAAAGGTGGAGGATCGCCGACTTACTGAAAGTAACAAAGTAAACTTTTGCCCGAGGAAGGAACTAAGGGAAAAAGCTGACAAAGAATGAACAAAGAATGGTCATGGACGCTTTTGAAGAAAAAGGGGGGCAACACACTTGAGGGGACAAGGTGAAGTGGGAGGGGATTTGACTCTACCCACATGCTTGTAGATAGTACTCACATTCATAGAGTTTGGCTTCATGTGCCTTCAAGTATATAGATCACATTCCCTAATGTTTCTTATGCCTTGTTTAGCCTAGATAGGACCTTTTTACCATACATTCTTGTGATGCACCAATTAGTGGTTAGCATTGGGAAGTTACTCACCATGTGCCCCTAGAAATGAGATTGAAGGTTGTGTATGCTCTTCTCTCAGACCTTTTTGTGATCTTGAATATCAAAAGAAGTTAGTGCCTCCTTATGGGCCCTACTTTCTACGCCTAGACAAAGGATTAATAGTGGGCTCACACATGCATACACACCCACTTGAATAATCAATGGTGTTGGTGTGTTTTCTTTATTTACAAATTGTACAAACCTGTCAAATCTCGAAAATCTAAAAACATTTACAAAACTCCATCCCTACAAGTCTACCTATGTGGAGAATTTACATAGGTAGACTTGGAGGGATGGACTTTTGTAAATGTTTTTAGATTTTGGAGATTTGACAGGTTTGTACAATTTGTAAATAAAGAAAACACACCAACACCATAGGTAGACTTGGAGGGAGGATTTGATTGGGGATGGTAGGTTTGATATGATAGGTGGTTGGATTGTTGGGATGGGTCGGATTGCAAAGTTTTTGAGGATGAATTATTTGCATAGGGGGTGGAGGCTATTAGGTGCTTGGATAAGGTTGGGGGTTTGCATATGGATTAGTGATGAGGGTTGTGGTCTAGAGTGGTGTTTCCCTTATCAAAGGTACCATAGGGATGACCAATAGTTATGTGATGAGGATTGGTGGGATAGCTAGTTCTAAAGGCTTTTGGTTGAAAGGCTCTTGATTGTTGATGGGTTGCCTATTGAAGCTTATGCCAAGCTTGCTTGCGATGATATCATCAAAAAGACCAAGTTTATATTCATATTGATCTACGAGAGTATCATCATCATCATCATCATCAAAGGGGTTTTTATATGGGTTATGATGAGGGGAATCATAAAAAATAATGGATTTGAGGTTTCCTTGATCTTTGGTTTTTGATTTGTGATGGTTTTAGATTTGAGGTGTTTTGATTGGGATGGGATCAACATTTTATTTGATTTTGGGATGACGTGGTTTGGGATTTTGAATGATTTGATGATGTTGGATGATGGATTGGATTTTGATGCTACGTATGATTTGGATTTTAGGATGATTGCTTTAGAATTTAGGGTTGTATGATTTGGATTTTGAAATGATTTCATGATTTTGGATGACTTGATTAGGATTAGATTGGGATAGGATTTGAGGATTTGATGTTTGAGTTGGAAAACAAGGTCTAGGACCTCAAGGGACATGATGATTGATTTGGGATGTATGATGATGGTTGGATGGACTAGGGTTTGGTTTTGATTTTTGATTTGGTTTGATAAGGTCTAGGACCCTTGATAGATTTGATGATGGATTGGGTTTAAGGGATCTAGGTCCTTAAACAAATTTGGATTTGCAATGATTGGTGGCCTTTGGAGTTAGGATGACACTTTATTTGTGGATTAGGGTTTATGGATGAGGTTTGATGTGGGAGAATATTTTTTGAAGTCTTAGAGTTTGGATGGATGGATTTGTTTCAAGATTTGTATTTTGAGGGATTTCAACCTTTGGTCTTTGAGGATTTTTGTTTTTTTAAGAGTTTTTAATTTTTCAGATTTTTGAAGTTTTGTAAATGTTTTTAGATAAAGAAAACACACCAACACCATAGATTATTCAAGTGTGTGTATGCACTTGTGAGCCCACTATTAATCCTTTGTCTAGGCGTAGAAAGTAGGGCCCATATGGAGGCACTAACTACTTTTGATCTTCAAGATCACACAATGGTGTGAGAGGAGAGCATACACAACCTTCAATCTCATTTCTAGGGGCACATGGTAAGTTCCCAATGCTAACCACTAATTGGCGCATCACAAGAACGTATAGTCGAAAGGTCCTATCTAGGCTAAACAAGGCACACTAGAGGATGTGCTCTATATACTTGAAGCCACGTGAAGCCAAACTCTATGAATGTGAGTGATATCTCCAAGCATGTGGGTAGGGTCAAATCCCCTCCCACTTCACCTTGTCCCCTCAAGTGGACAACAAGGTTGTGCCAAACTTGATAGCTCCCCCTTTAAGGCATGTCTTACGATTCTCCCCTCAATTTATATACCCCTCCAAAACTATGGGTTTGAGTTGCACACTTGAGGATGAATTCCAATCTACGCCCTGTAAAATGATAAAAAAGATCAGGTGCTTTTGATTTCCAAGATCGCCTTATAGCACGAGGAAAGAACATACACACCTAGCCTTTTTGAGATAACATAAAAGTGAATAAAAAAGGTGCTTTTGATTCCCAAGATCACCATTTGGTGTTAGGGAAGAGAATACACACCTAAGTATTCACACAAACATGACACAAGTTCATTAACCTTTAAGCATACAAATGTGTGATGAAGATTGAAGTGCACAAAAGGGGTGTTTTTGATTTTCCAAGGTCACCTTTTGATGCAAGGGAAGAGCATACAAAGGTCCTAGGATACAAAAAACTTCCAAATAATGAATAATTTGTTAAAGAAAGATTAACTACAACTAGTGGGAAAAATAACTCTTTGGCAAGCACGCTACACCCATAAAAAGTTAGTAGTGTCAAAATTAGCTTCGATGTATGAAGTGTTAGTGGTACAAATTATGAGAAAAATATATAAAATGTGATTCAAATGGATACACCTAGTATTTATGATAAAAATGACATAAAAGTGTCTTATCCCAAGATGAAGGGGGTAGAATAATCTTTTTGTTGCCTATAAAAATGTAAAATTATGATATTTTAGGTTAAAGTTATGCTAGTTTGAGTAAAAGGGGTCATTGTAGAAAAATGAAATAGCCCCTAGGGCTTAGGCAGATAAGGTGTCCATGGGGTGGATAGGATATGGGACGAGATAGTGTGTTCACAAGGAAAACAAGATAGAGGATAGGGCAGTGTGTCTGTGGGACAAACATGATAAGGAGCTGGGTAGACAAGGGAGGTGACTAGGAGGTATGCTAAGTGTAGAGGTGGAGGAAAAGTGGTGACCTGGTAGTTTAGGTGAGTAGTGGTGGTGGTTTGGTTTTAGGGTAGAGGTGATTAGGTTGTGGGGAGGTTGTAGAGAGGTAGAGGGGTGGTTGGATTAGAGGTGGTGGGTGGTGGGGGCACCTGGGTAGAGGAGACCAGTGCAAGGAGGGTGGAGTAGTGGTGCTCAATGTGAAGGGAGCAATTAAGGACAAGAGAGGAGCAGAAGGATCTATAGAGGGGAGGAGGAAGGGGACTAGGTTGAGGGAGGATGCACTGTCCACAAGGTGTTTAGGGAATGGGTGGGATATGATAGGTTGGGGCTAGGGGGATGGGGAGTCTAGGTCGAGATAGGGCATCTACCTTGTGGAATAAGTGTTTACAAATAGGGTAGGGGGACAGAGGGGCTGGTCGGGGTAGGTCTTAGGCATAGGGTAGGCCAAGGTGTGCGGCGCATAGGCTTTTTAGCTTGCATGCTTTGTTTTAAAATTAAAATTAAAAAAAAAAACTTTGCCCATGTGTGATTTTTACTAATATTAATGTGTTTTTGAAAATAAACAAAAAACTAAAACCTAATAAGATAAAAAAAAATGTATATTTTTTGTTTTAATTTTTTTTGTAATGAAATAAAAATAAAAATAAACAAAATTTAAAATCTCTATAATTTTTAAAAAATATATAATTAAAGAAATAGAAATGAAACTAAAATAGATAATTTTTCTAATTTTTTTTGCTATTATTTACTTATTATTAGGTGTGCCAAAATGTGCATCATAGAATTTGAAACAAACGAAACCAAAGCAATGCAAACAAAGGAAACTAATTCCCAGCCTAGAACACTTCTGATTGAGCTAGAGGAATGCAAACACAATGATTCTCACCAAAACAAGCCTTGTTGCACCATGTTGACTTGCTCAAGATGATTGTTGTTGATGGAGAAGATGAATGTGGTTGCTCTTTGTTATGTCAAAAAATGTCCCCTTGGGGGCTTTTCCATCTTAAGGTTTAGCTCTTGGGTCCTTAATTTGCATTTAGAGCATCTTGCATGTTATTTCTGACTCCCGGTGAGAAAATCCTTGGATCTTGTGACAAATAGGACCTAGGGGGCTGCACTTTAATGAACCCTAAGCAAAAATGGCAGGGTGGACTTGGGCGCTAGCGCCCTAGTCCAACCCTATTTTGGGTCTGCCCTAATTTCAAATGTCAATTTTATGACTGTTATTTGGGTCCTATGACGACATCTAAAGTTTGAATTACGAAATTCTTAGTGGTAATATTTGTAGTTGCATATATAAGCATGATTAGGTTTCATTTGCAAACTAGATGGACATTAGATGGAAATTTGATAAGTATTGTGATTTTGTGAAAGTGATTCAAGGCATTCATTGTGTTGCAGAGCAGTACTTTGTTGTTATTGTGTTTGTATTTGTAGATTTTGCATGCATCTCCTCATGGCATGAAGAGCATCTTCTTTCCATGAGATCTTCACTACAAGGTGATATCAATTGTGTTTTTTATCGTTTATCATTTTGATTTTTCCTCTATCCCCCTGGGATACACACTCTCATCTAACAACGGTGTTCAGAAGACTTGAATGTCTCTCCAAGGCTTGACCGAGGCAAGCCTCTAAACACCACAACCCCCTCCCACACTCCTTATGATTGCAGGTTACAGGTCTCGAGTTCTGTGGAGTGGAGTTGCAGGAAGGAGTAGTCGACATTGAGGATTCAGGATCTGGAAAGAAGTAGGACATTGGTGTTTTTCCTAGACTAGGGCACTAGTCCCCATGCCCTCCGCAGTTGAATTCCTGGAAACGGAAGTTGCAGTGCAGATCAGTGTTGGAAGGAGACCAAGATTCTGCAAAGAAATAGGTACCTTGGACTTGGGCACTAGTCCCCGTGTCCTCGACTTCTCCGCCTTTCGAACTTTGAAAACAGTGAGTTAAATATCTCTATCCCTTATCTCAGTCTGACATGATTTGCCATAATTTGATAATTTGCTTACATATTTGCATATTTAGGGTTTCTAAGTACACTTGAGCATTAGATAAAGACATTGTTTGATACATCCAAGAATGCACAGCTTCCGAAGTGGCAGACCAACCTGATAGGTGATTGCTCTCGCTTAGTGGAGATTCAACTCGGTTGACAAGCCCTTGGAATGTTTGTAGTGAAAGGAGGATTGAACATAAACCCCTTTTAACACAAAAACACTACAAAACATTTTGGTGAACCTGTGTTTTTGAACTTTCTGGCACCTTTCTGAGTGTTTAATAGATTTCCATTCATTCATCTTATTGCATTCGAAAAATTACAAAATAAATTGAAAAATTTGAAAAAATTGGCATTTTAGGCTTGCATTTTAGCATAGTTTAAATTATTTGACATTCAATTTTATTAAATTTCTGTCATTTTCATTAGATCTGATTTTAAATTATAGAAATTCATCATTTAGAATATATTTGCGTTGTATTTTTGTGATTAATTTGACAAAAATTGTTTGAAATTGTGCATTTTTCATAAAAACCTAGTTTTGCATTAGCTAGGATTTGTAGTCAAAATCTTGTTTCAGATTTTACTACCATTTTCAAACACTCATTAGGACTGATTTCTAATAGTAGTGTTGCATCATAGTGGTCTTATTGCAAAATTTCATGTCTAGGGTTTGAAAACCTTGCATCTTCACGAGATTTGGCCTTATCGTCTTTCTAGATTTGCAACATAAGCATGTTGTAAGGGATTTTTCTGCATTAATGGGCTGTTATTAGTGTTATTATCTTCTACCCCTCCTCAATTTTCTTACAACGCCCCTTTTACTAGGCCTTTGCATGGAAAGTTGTTGAAAAATTGCATATTTTAGCACATTTTCACTAGGTTTTGACTTGTCATTACTCTAGGTTTGCATAAAAAGCGTGTTGTGAAAGATATTGCTGCATCATTGGACTGTTATTAGGCATAATATTCGTTTTCCCTCTTGAAAATCTTCACAACACCTTTTCTCCTCGTGATTCACATTGATAAACGTTGAAAAATCAAGCATTTTAGGTCATTTTCATACATACTTTTGCATTTTGCTCTTGCATAAGTTTTGAAAACCTTTTGAAATTTGATTTAGCATTCGTTTGAAAAACATACACATGGATTCTCAATACAACAATAATGTTAGGCTTCCTCTTAGGCCTCATTTGAAAAGATGAGCCCCTGAACTTGAAATAACATTTACACCTCATGACAAAGAAATGGTAGATACTGAAGGGCCTCTTTACATTTCAGTGAAAAAAATGGAAATACTTGTGCATGGAACACTCATAGACCCTAATTGCATGACTAATGTGGTTACAGAAGAGTTCCTTCTTAAACATGATTTGGCACAAAACTATTATGACCCGTCAGATATGAGAATTAAAACACATAATGGATCTTTGATGAAAACATTTGAATTGGTAAAACTGTTAATCTCAGTTTATGATAAAGTTGTGGATCAGTTATTTGATTTTATCCCCTTATCTGACCTCTTTCATGTAAAACTAGGACACCCATGGCTTAAGGCTATGAATGTCGTCCCTTCAACTATTCACAAATGCCTAAAATTCCCTTTGCATGGAGAGATCTATACTATCTGTCGTAACACATATCAACCTCTGGCTAAGAGAAAAAATTTCACCCTTGATTACTTTTGGCCGCAACTTGAAATAGAACATGAGCCACGAAGAGACCAATCTTTCTTAAACTACAGACAATATGAAGCAAAACAACTAGCTAGATGATAGGGAGGACTCTAGGCTGCCTGCTCTGCATCCTGTAGGTGTACAAGACTGTTGACAACACTAGCCTTCCTACCAATTCAAAGTGCTAAAAGACATACTCCTTGCAGAGATGGAAAACTCTACTTCTCTGCTTGGTGTGGGACACATACATTGTCCTCACTGCTTCCCAGATACTGCCTCAATGGCACATAACTTTCTGAGCCCGTTGCCCACCCTTCTCACTCTGTTCAAGGGTCTGGACTGCTTGGTGCTCACTTTCTTTCTCTCTACTTTTCCACCTCTGCAAATCTATTTATCCTACTTGTCTATCTAGCCGGACTCCTCACTGAGCTCGCCTAGAACAAGCATGCATTTCTTCTAGCCGGCAATCCGACCACCACACAAAAGAAAAACAAACAAAAAGCATGGCTCTGCAAGATGGCCTCCATACTGTACAATGGAACTTGAGGCATCATCAATACAGAGTCATGGTTTGCAAAAGAGAACAAAACTATAGAAACAGAAAGGACTAATCTACTTCAGAATAGTAAACTGAAAATAGAAAAGAAATACTCAAATGATCGAACTACTGAATTTGATTCTTATTAAAAAATTGCCTTTACATCAGAATGCTTCTCAAATTGAAATCTTTTTCTCGTTTCTTCTGCTCCACACCTCATACAGAAAGAATGCTGCATTTTATAAGTATTCCATGTCCGTTACAGGACGGTTCCAATTCCAGAACGGTTGGTATTCCAACTGTCGATTCAGCTTTGTGCTATCGGCAAGATAACACAGATGTCTCATCGAAACATGCTTATGCTTTCCCATCGGCAAGACAGAGTCTTTGTCGCACTGATCATATTCTTCCCCTGTCGATATGCATTCTATTTACTTTCGCATTCATGAGAACTTTTAGTCCCACATGCACCCGTTCAAGTCGGCCACTATGGTTTATATATCCGTCGGCTTAGTAAACTCCTGTCGGCACTTTTGCCGCCGACGACCCCTGTCTACCCCCATCGGCACAACCCAAACTATCGGCCAACATTCAACCATGAACTCCGGTAGTCCCTTGTCTCACCGATACCAAGTTTTCACCCTCCGTCGGCGTGACCACTGTGCATCGGCCTAAAGCCTTAAAACTACGTCGATAGAAGTCCTTGCACCGACGTCCAACTCCATCGGAGTAACACATAGCTGTCGGAGTGACTTTCCCAGCTATCGCCGATAGCAAGCCTCATACCGATGACAAGCCTCGGCAACACTTCATCGGACAGACAATTAATATCGGAGTGACACCCACATCCTTCACCGATAGTGATTCTCATGCCGATGGCCTTCACCAACCTTTACCACTCCATCGGGGTAACACCAAGCGATCGGAGACACAACCACAGGCTTCGCCGATGACCACCCTCATGCCGATGGACATCACACATCGGTAAGACCTTCATCCGTCGGCCTACGATCAAATCCTCAACCCGATACTTATACTCACGCCGATGTCTTCGGCCAACTCCACATCGGTGAAACTCGATGTTTATCACCCCGATCGGTGAGATGATACACTGTCGGCTCACGATTATTTCCTCAGCCCGATGCCAAGGCTCACACCGATGACCCACTTTGGATAAGCAAAAACTTCTTCCCGCCAAGGCTTATCACACCAAAATGCAATTAAAAGAAAATTTCACATCACACCAAAAATGTGCAGTATATACATGGGCTCCGAGCCCTTGGTGCTCCTGCACCACTAGAGTGGCCAGGCCTCCTTTACAAACAATGAGGGATGAACATGTGTTTGAGGATCCCCTTAGAGGAAAAGGAAAACGAACACAAGACTACTATGGATATGATGAGATAATGGGAGTGATAGATGTGGATAAGGAGAAGTTTCATAACTCACCTCGTCCACGGAGAGATGGTATCTACGCTGAGGTTCCTCCTCCGACATCCTTACAAGGATTGAGAGGATTTCATAGACAACAAAACATTCCACCGAGACCAATGAAATTTGAACATGGTGCTTCCTCCTCTAATGTGCAAAATCCTATGGAAAAACATGATGATGCCTTGGAAGAAGTAGGTGTTAAAACAAGGAGGAATAGACAAGCAAAAGAAAGGAGGAGGAGAAGACACACTTATGCCCAATGATTTTCCGCTCAACAAGAAAACACTCAACCTAACATTGAAACAAACATAGAAAATCTCAACACTGAAGAATTGGAAGATAAGAACAAAAGTTGGGCTATGGTACCTTACACACCTCTTTCCTCTAGCATCTGAGATTGGGAAGAGGATGATTTTCTCGATGACAACCCTTAGTTTGGTTGTCCCTAGAGGTAAGTATTTCTAACCCTTTACCTCCGTGATTTGTTTCCCCCGTGATGTGTTATGTGTTGTTTAGGCCTCCTAGGATGACCCTTGATACTCTCGTCAGGTTAAGGATACTAGGAGACCGCCTCTGTTGTGACCCTTCTTCTATTTGTATCATCATTCTTCTATATTGCTTCTCCTCCATTTTCATTTATTGTGTGTTGTGTCTAATGGACATAGCGTTGTGGTTGGTGACTTGGGGGCACACTCCTAAGTGACTGTCCCTAAGGCACTGGTTTCTCCTCTCTTGATTTATTGTTTCCCTTCCTCTAGTGTTTCTATCTAGTGGGCGGATGACAAAAAACATATTATACTGATGTGGACCTAGTGTCCCTTTAGTGAGTAATCAAAAAATGGATCTAGTCCATACATGACGATGGAGTTGTTATACATTATTCGACGCTTGGCTAGTAGAATCACTCAGTGTGACCTTGATGCTATCTTATCGCACTTACAAAACATAACAATACTGCTGCTCTGTGCACTTTGTTTATCTTGAATCTTGCATTCCTCGGTTCTCTATGTGATTGATCATTTGCATTATTGTTTATTATGATTATATGGACACTAACACTTTTCTTGCAGGAATGTGTTTGTGGGAACATTTGGCGATCGTAAAGTACATGTCACCTCTGGGGAGCATGGGCTTTGCGAGAGCTCGTGTTCCCTTTATATGTTTTCTTCCTACCTTAACGTGCTTGATATCGGTACACGACATCAACCACCTTAAGGTGGGGGCATATATAAGGTAAGTTGTCTATTGTAGATGCTAGCAACATGTGTGTCTGTGAATCTTGAATCTATTGCAATTACTTAAGCCCTCTGCAGAGGCGGGATATTGTGCATATTCTTTTTATTTTAAGCCCTCCATGCGAGGCAGGGATGGTGTATTTCTCGAGGAGAGGGCACAATCCTGTCATTTTCAAAAAGTCCTCTGAGCAGGTAGGGAGCGGATCTGAGACTATCCTAACCCTTAAGCATGTCTTCGGCGATTGTTGTGGTGAAGTCCAATCATCGGTGTGTGTTTGTAATGTGATGAACCTAGAAATAGGTACACTCCATCGCTTGTCTATCATGTTTTCTCTGTGTCTTCTATGTGTGTATGGCGTGTTTGTTCCCAAGCATAGTCTAAAGACTGATGGCGATGAGTCCCTCCTATGCTTTGGGATTTGTATGGTGTGCTTGAATTGTATGGCGTGTTTGTTCTCAAGTGCAGTTTAAAGACTGGTGGCGACAAGTCCCTCCTACACTCTGAGATTTGTATTGCGTGTCTGTTGCTCCATGTGTAGTCTAAAGACTAGTGGCGATGAGTCCCTCCTGCACTATGGGTTGTGTGTTTACTTTCCTTGTACTTGCATTTCGCATTTCATATATGAGAAAAAGAAAAATAAAATAATCACTGCATTCACTGTGTTTTGCGTGTCTTCAATGATGTCTTCTTTGTGTTTTGCGTGACTGTAACTGTCTTCTCCGTGTTTTGCGTGCATGTTACTGTCTTCAATGTGTTGGCGTGTCTTTCTTGTGCTTGGCGTGTTTGTTGTGTTTGTTGATCATACTTTAATGCATGTATTGGCCTTGCGCTTATACATACATTAAAGTGGGGGCTAAATGTTATGTCGAAAAATGTCCCCTTAGGGGCTTTTCCCTCTTAAGGTTTAGCTCCTATGTTCTTAATTTGCATTTAGAGCATCTTGCATGTTATTTCTGACTCCTGATGAGAAAACCCTTGGGTCTTGTGACAAATAAGACCTAGGGGGCTGCACTTTAATGAACCCTGAGCAAAAATGGCAGGGTGGACTTGGGTGCTAGCGCCCTAATCCAACCCTATTTTGGGTCTGCCCTAATATTTGGGTCCTATGTTGATATCTAAAGTTTGAATTATGAAATTCTTAGAGGGAATCTTTGTAATTGCATATATAAGCATGATTAGGTTTCATTTGCAAACTAGATGGACATTAGATGGAAATTTGATAAGTATTGTGATTTTGGAAAGTGATTCAAGGCATTCATTGTGTTGCAGAGCAGTACTTTGTTGTTATTATGTTTGTATTTGTAGATTTGGCATCCATCTCCTCATGGCATGAAGAGCATCTTCCTTCCATGAGATCTTCACTACAAGGTGATATCAATTGTGTTTTCTATCGTTTATTATTGAATTTTGCCTCTATCTCACCAGGATACGCACTCTCATCTGACAATGGTGTTCAGAAGACTTGAATGTCTCTTCAAGGCTTGACCAAGGCAAGCCCCTAAACATGACAACCCCCTCCCACACTCCTTGTGATTGCAGGTTACAGGTGTCGAGTTCCGTGGAGTGGAGTTGCAGGAAGGAGTAGCAGACATTGAGGATTCAGGATCTAGAAAGAAGCAGGACATTGGTGCTTTTCCTAGACTAGGGCACTAGTCCTCATGTCCTCCGCAGTTGAATTCTCGGAAACAGAAGTTGCAGTGCAGATCAATGTCGAAAGGAGACCAAGATTTTACAAAGAAACATGTACCTTGGACTTGGGCACTAGTCCCCATGTCCTCGACTTCTCTGCCTTTCGAATTTTGAAAATAGTGAGTTAAATATCTCTATCCCTTATCTTAGTCTGACAAGATTTGCCGTAATTTGATGATTTACTTACAGATTTGCATATTTAGGGTTTACATTGTTTGATACATCCAAGAATCCACAGCTTCCCAAGTGGCAGACCAACCTGATAGGTGATTGCTCTCTTTTAGTGGAGATTCAACTCAGTTGACAAGGCCTTGGAATGTTTGTAGTGAAAGGATGATTGAACATAAACCCCTTTTAACACAAAAACACTACAAAACACTCTTTAAACCTACAACATGACTTAAATACTTTCCACTTGATGATGAAATATGCTATCAAGGGATGATGATTTTATAGATTTCCTTGATGGAGGATGGAGGGATGAGATTGAATCTTAGGAATGGATGGCTAGGGTTGCTTGAGTAGCAAGGATGAATGAGAGGCCTCCAAGTGGCACCTTGTGATTAGTGCACATGATGGGTCCCATGGTCTAAGGGATTTGAATGGCTAAGATTTTCTTGGTTGAGATGGTGGGTGAGAATAAAGAGGTCCTTTTTTGGAGCCATTTGCACACATAGAGCCTTATGCATCCTTGTGCCATGCACAAGGTTGACTTGGCTAATCATGATTTGTATTGTGCAAGTTCTTAATTAGTTAATTAAATGATTGTTTAATTAACTAATGATTGAGGGGATTGTTGGTGTTCCCAACTGATTGTCTAAGTTTCTCTAAAAAGTAGCCATATTTTATCTACAAGATCCTCAGGTCAGTGGCCAACAAACAGGAGACTAACTCTCTGTCTCCTCTGCACTTTAGGCTTTGCATAACCTAGGGGGTATTCCCTTATTCAATACCCATGTGGTTTATCTTGATTACAACTAGGCATTGATCAATAAGCAGATAAATCCTCTTTTGTGTAGACCAAAAGTTCTATATGATAATTGCAAAGTGGCTAGCTTTGGACATTAGTCGATTGTTGTGTGTCAGAGGATTTAAAACCTAAAATCTTACTCCTAAAATCCTAAAATTTAAGATTATGAATTGATTTTGTTTTTATATATTTGGTTGCTAGATTAGGGTTTGGTTCACAAAATTAATCTAAGCCTTTGATCAGTGCCTATCCTAGGGTACAGAGTCAAAATTTAAACATGTAAATGATTTCCCATAAGCCAAGAAAACATACAGACTTCAGATAGTCTACTTTATTCATATAATCCAACCTGAAACTGATAAATTGCTTATAAAAAACATATTAAACTGAGACTTACAACACCATAGATAGGGCAATCGGTCAAAATTTGTATTGCATTCACTCCTCAAAATCCCAATCTTTCAACAACAACAATGAAAACCAATCATTCCTTTTATAGACTTAAGAATGTGGTCCCATAAAATAAATACAATACGGTGGTTAGGTGAGTTTTACATTACTAGCTACCACCAATGAGCATTGGGAATAATTACAAATTATATTTTTGAGAAAAGACAAAATACATTTCATTTTGTTGTCTTCAAAATCAGCTACGCTCGGTTTTGTAGACAACCCCCACGAAACTTGTCCGTTTCATGAATCTACACTCTAAGCTCGCGGACCGAGACAAGATTCTCTTTGTCTCGCGCGAAGACTTTTGACATTCTAGACTAGTTTATGACATCCCTGTGAATAGGTTTCTCGATATCTGCGAGGAACATTCAAGTCGTAAATCGGTTAAAATGTTAACTTAAGTCATTTTTAAGAGTTAGTCGAATTTGAAATCTTGAAATGCAAGAGCGGCGAAATTTGCCGCTCCTGCATACCTCTTTTGACTTCACATGTAAGGTCGGCAAATTTTGCCGCTCCTTCATGTGCTATTTGTCTTGTTTTTAAAACATGTGTAGTAGCGGCAAAATTTGCCGCTTTTACATAAGCTTTTCACTTTTCATGTAGAGGCGGCAAATTTTGCCGCCACTACATGCATTCTTTTGTTTTTAATGCGAAGTCGGCGAATTATGCCGTCATTGCATGTTTTGACCAAACACCTGCATCGACGGCCGGAATCTCCGCTAGCACAAGATCTTCGGGATCTTGGTCACGCAGTGCCATTAATGGCCACTCGTGCCACTCGCCCAACGTTTATGTGCGGGTTATATATTGTGTTTTGATGGTTGTTTAATCACTTCGTCTTCTCTCCCGAGCTACCCTCCAGACCTCTCCTAACACCGCTCGATCGTGCCATCGATCGTCGCCATCGGACTTAGGGTTTCGGATTCAAGCACGGGTAAGTTTTACCTCTCGTTCTTCGTTCTACCTTTTCTTCACAGTTTATCATAGGTACTTCATGTTTGATGTTTGTTTTTAGTTTTTATTTACGTTTTTTGTTTTTGTTTATGGTCTGTCATTTTCGTTTTGTGCTTTCGCCTAGGGCTGCCCTAGGTTTTCGCCCTGAAACCCTTAGGTTTCTACTCCCCCAAACCCTGGCTATATGCCATTGTTGTAACATCGGCGGATTTCGCCGAGCCTGCCTGGGTGATACGTGACCATTGCCGAGTTCCGGTCGGCGGATTTCTCGGCCCTCGCACTCAAACCTGTGAACTTCACCTTACGTTTCAATGCAACAGCGGCGAAATTCGCCGCTAAGACTTCACCTTATGTTTCAAAGCAAAGACGGTGGATTTTGCCGCTAGAACATATACGAAACTTCCCTCCTGAGATGTCGGCAAAATTTGCCGACCAAACACCTGCATCGACGGCAAAACTGAAATGTAAAGTCGGCAAAATTTGCCACTCCGACAAACCTTTTGCTTTTTCCTTCTTTCCTGCATCAACGGCAAATTTTGCCGCTCATACCAAGTTTTACCCATCTTTCAACATGCACAGGCGGAAAAATTCGCTGCCAGTGCAAATAATACAAAACCCACATATGCAAGGGCGGCGAATTTTGCCGCTCGTGCAAAAATGTCCCAAATTTTCCCAACTCTGGAAAATTTCAAATTTTGATTTCCCGAGCCCGCTTCTCCTCTGATTCTTGGCCAACTCGCACTATAGCCCTTTTTCAAGCGCATTCCCATAGTCGTGATCATCAACATGCAATTTTCCCAGATTGCCCATATTTTCCCTAATTGCATGATCATGATTTCTGTTGCAGTTTCTTCTGTGGAGCTTCATTCAACGTCACACTTCTCCTCGGTAAAAGTTCGTCCAAATGATTGACTTGTCCCCGAAGAAGGCAAAAGCTATGAAGTACAAATATCAAGGTGTTTTCCCAATCACCTCAGTCCACTCTAATGTTGAGGATATTAGAGATACAGAGATTGGCCATGTTGATATGGCCGAATTTGTAGAGAGAACCAAGTCAAGCAACCCCAGTGCTATGATGAGGAAGATAGTAGAAAGTAATATTCATCTGGTATCATCCTTCCCGGTGGCGGCTCACAATATAAAATTTGTTCTTCAGTGTGCACATTTCTATAACAAAGACATTAGAGCCGTGGTGGACGCCAGTGGTAATGTAATAATCAGGTTGGATCCTAAGTTCATTGACAAGGTGTTCATGTGTCCTCCTGCGACAGAGGTATTGAAACTTGACTTTGTTGAAGCTCAAAAGGAATACGATAAGAATCCAGAGAAAGCAAAGAAAGTGATCAACAACAAATGGTTGAAGATTGCGAGGTCAAGTTTGTCTAGATGGCCACGTAGCTTTCCTCGAAGTGATTTTGTGGAAGAAGTTGGTGACTTGATTACCCTCCTCAGCAGGATAAGAGGTTTGTCTTCCTCTTCACAATTTCATGAATGGATGTATCCGTTCATTAAGGTCATACTCCAGGGCAGGCAAGTTATTTTCTGGGGAGAGCAAATTAGTAACGCTTTGCATGACTAGCTGACAAAGGTATCCACTACCTCTAAATTCTTCATGACTTCATATCTGGTATACATCGCAGCCTCCATGAGGATTTTTCTAGGATTATCATCAGAAGGGGATAGGAGAGTAGTCCCAGTATACCAATATTATTCTCAACTGATGTTGAAAGGCTTAATTCACCATTTCAGGAGAGTGAATGATGCGTTCTTTGCTGTATTCTTGTGCCTTTTTGATCCCCAACTGGAGCAGAGAAGAATTTCAGACGAGGCATGGACAGTGGTTAATGATTTTGGTTGCATGTTTTTGCAATTTCCATCTTTCTCATACTTAAGGGTTGGCTTTTTCCAAGGCTACCCTTATATGCTTCCTAGGTTTCCTTCAGATAGACTGGTCTTGATGGAGTTGTGCAGACAAATGATTGTTGTGCATAACAAGCAAATGGAACTCAAGAAGCCTGGCTTCAGATTTCCAGTGGAGATCGGCAGATATTCAGTGTTGACTGCCGCAAATGCAAGGGCTATGGAGACAGAAATGCAGTTGGTCACCATGAAGCAATTCAAGAGGAGGCCAAAATTTGACTACTGGGGCGTGAAGGATAAAATCAGGAGGAAAACTCAGTTTCACGAACCCATGGTGGAGGATGTCTGGATAGATTTGAGGACAGAGGAAGATATCAGGAAACTGGATTATAGTAGGCTGTCTCTAGAACAAATTGAATATCTGGGGCTTGTTGATATTCCAGAAGACCTTGTGGATGATGGCGAATTGGTTGATGCCAAGTATGATGCAGAAAAGATAGCTAGTACGCCTTTACCTCCAATCCAATGGTCCCAAAAGGAGTCCACTTCATTAAGGAAGAGGTTTGAGCCCATATTGGCTAACACCAATAAATGGCTGGAAGATAAAGGAATTACGCTGAAAGAATTCCTCACTGGTTCAGAAACTGAAGTTCAAGAGCAGACTGGTAAGAAGGTTGAAAACCTAACGAAGAACAAGAGTGATGCTCCATCATCCTCTAAAACACATAAACCTAAAATCAGATTTGTGACGAAGAAAGCAAAAGTTGTTGAGGAGGAACCTGAACCAAAAGAAATGGAAGTTGAAGAGCCAGCGACTGAAGATCCGGCAACTGAAGAGCCAGCTACAGAAGAGATGGAGGTTGAAGACAGGAATTTAGATCAACAAGATGAAGAGGCTTTGTCCCCACAGGACAATACACCTATTGCACCCCCTGTGCCTGCTTCCCCTATTAATATTCCTTCCTCTGAATCCCCCTCTCCTAAAATAATCTTCGATAATCCCCACAGCACTTTTGAAAATGTTCTCCGTTCTTCTGATTCAATTCCTAGTTTGTCTTCTTCATCTTTTGATATTGGAGACACGTCTATGTTTGATCATTTTGTGATGAATACTGAACAAGTTTCGAGTGCCAATGTAACAGGTGCGGTTTTTACCAACACCCCGCCTATTGTTTCTACCACCAGTACAAGCACAGTTCCAGGAACACCAGTGGTAGGAATGGACTCCAATGTGAATACTTCTCTGCTTCCACCTTGGTTGTCAGCTTACACACCAAAGAGAAAAAAGCAAGTCATCTCTCCAGATGATTTTGATTTCACTAAGTTGGTACCTGCAAAGCCTAAGGCCCCGAAGAAACCAAAGATCCTTTCCAGGGTGCTTGAAGATAAGGGGCATAAAATTTTGGAGATAGCAAAACCCCCACAGGATGCAACTGTTGAAAATTTTGATATGAATGACTACTCAATTTCTAGGGTGGAATTGGGCAAAATCACCCATGAGAGCGCTAATAATGATATGCAGTCAGCCATGGACATCATGATCTAGAAGTTCGACAGGGAAAAAGAAATGAAAGATTACTATAAGGCAAAGGCAGAACAGCTGACTGCAGTGGTAAGAAAGATCACTTTGAATTCAGAAGCAGTTACTCCAGAGGCCATTTCTGTAGAAGACCCCGTCATTCTGAAGGCAGAAAAGACTCACCTCAGAGGAAAAGTACTTGAAGAGTACTTAGACAGGATGCGAGCACAGGGAATCTCTTTGCTCACGGAGGTCTTTGAGAAAACGGATAAGATGAGGAAAGTAAGGGCAGAACTCAATGATCTCATTGATGCCATCTCTCAAGATATTGAGCGCATAGAGGATACTCATGATAAGTGGGTGGAAATGAGGAAGCTAAAAATAAGTACCTTGATATCCATTGGCGCCATTTCTAACAGGGATTCATACACTGAAACAAAGGAAGCTCTGATGTACAGGAGCAGTATGCTAAGGAATTTGATCAAGGATCTTGAGGCTGCAAAAGAGATCAGCGAAGAAAATGATGTCAACCTTCTGCATAAGTTGGAGGAACTGCCTTGTAACTTGGTATCACAAGATAACCAATTCCTGTCAGCAGAAGAAATGGTCAAGGAATTTGAAGACATGTTCCAAAAAGAATTTGAAGATAAAGTATTTTCAATAACTTCTGTGGACAACCTCTTGGACAACCAGTTAACCTTGGACAATCTGAAAACCAGGTTAACTAATCATGCCAAGTCAATCACTACAGTGAGGGACGCCATAGTGAGGGCCAGGATGATCTTCAAAAACACATTCAACCCAGATAGCATCGAGATGCAAGCGACCTTCACTATGTATGATCACCACGTGAGAAAAAGTGGTGACACAAATTGAAGCAGCTGGTTTTTCCCCTTAGTTTATTTTCCGATTTTCACATGTACTTTCAAAATAATTTTGGACATTTTTACATGTACATTTTCAATATGCAATTACATGTAAAAAGATAGGAAGTCCCAAGTCAATAAGGACTCCTATTTTTGAATAAGTCAAAGTAGTTGTAGATTTCCTAGATTTTCTCAAGGTCTTTCCCTATAAGTAAAGGGGACCTCTTTTGTAAATATCTATCTTTTGTCTATTGCAAGAAAACTCTGGCGAATTGAAAAGCAAATCAAGACTTTGTGCTTTTTGTGAAAATCAATATTCAAATATTTATCAATACAAGAAAGCAAGTTCAATTCCAATCTTTGTCTTGGAATTATTTGTGTTGTGATAGTTTTGTTCTTACGTCTTGCTATCATAATCTTATTTGATAATAATTGAAGTGTGGAGTTTGTTACAAGTGATTGAAGAGCGCTCTTAATTTGATTCTGGTAAACTTTGTGTTATCAAATCAGTTGTGGGTTATATGTTCATGTTTGTGAAAATACAATAGTTTGGAGACTTTGTGCTGCAAGTTGTTTTATTTGATTTACTTTTATCATCTTGAGGAGGAGTGAAGACTTTGCGCTGCATTCTACTTCAAATATTTCTGTTTACAAGTAATAAGTGAGGTAACAGAAAACTTTGTGTTTATGTGATATTGTGATAATCTACGAGTCTTATATCAAGAGTTTGAAATATAAACATCTATTCTGAAAAAAGAGAATGAGATGAGATGGAAACACCACAAACATAGTTTTTAGTGTACATAAATTTGATAAGTTGTTTGATTTGCAAAAGTTAAGTAATTAGAGGGAACCTCCCCTTGCTGAGAGGAGAGACTTTGTCTCATCATAGCTGTGGCTGATATACCCATTTTGCCGTTAGCGAGTTAACGACAAAATATTCACCCAACACATTTGAAGAGATGGAGGTAGCCAGAGATACATTAAATGAATAGGTCTTCATTCTGCATAAACATTCTTCTCCATCCAAGTTGAATACTGTCATTGTGTGGGCCATTGGAATGGAATTAATGTGGCAATCTTGTCAGCATGTCATGTATATCTCGCATCAAGTAGAGCTTTTGACTCCCTACAGAATGTATCCAAACTTAATTCTAGAGAAAAGATTCTGTCCAGTGTAGAATTTAAGACACGTAGATTTGTATCTCCCTCTACATAGCTCGAGGCAACCAACTGGCTAGCTTGATCTTCAATATCTTTTTTCCAATTGTCCACACCCTTCACCTATCCATCACCTCCCAAAATACTTGGTAATATTCTTTTATCCATCTCATCAATTACCTGTCTTTTCTCTACTAAAGATTTTCCAAATTTTGATTGGAAGGATACCACATCCTCCAAAACCACCACCATATCCAAAGTCATCTTTATTTCAGGTGGGCAATCAGGGGCAAATCTAGAGCATTTATGCAGATTTTTCACATCCCTTATCCGCGGCATCCACACCTTAATTATGCTATCCAAGTTATCCTTATCTTTTTCATGCTGGTCCTGAGCTGTCATAATGCTTGAATATGCCCTCCATGTATCCTCAATTTTGCTTATGATCTTTGATAATCCATGGTTGATCAAAGTTGTGACCACCTCTTTCATAGCAACCTTCTTCTCATTCCTCAGAGTGCTCACCTCTTCCTTCAATTCTCTTATTTCTAATATCAATGGCTCTATATCAACTGGAAATGCCTCTGCAGTTTGTATCACAGCTAGAGCACTTGAAGTTTTAGGCCCTAACAATAGCTTCTCTTTATACCTGTTCAATTCTGCAACAGCCTGCCCATACTTCAGCAACAGGTCATCATGGTCCTTCTGCAGCTTACTTGTTACTACCTCTGCAAATTGTGTTGTCTGCACATTTAAGCTAGCAGCTTGGGGAGTTGGAGTACTTGATACTCTTTTGATTATGACATCCCCTATTAATTCTCCCAATCCAATCCTAGGCTTATTATCATTTGGGGCCAATGCCCATATTGCTAAGGTTTCAAACCTAGGATTAAAAGTTACACCAGAGAGTGCCTTTTCTACTTGTTCATCTGTCACTTCTGAATCCTCTCTAGTTTTTGTATCAAATGCAATGACATCTGACAAGGTTCAATGTGGGAGAAGCAACACATTGCTTTTGGCAACTAAGGCCCTCCCTTCTTCTGGGGTCATCCCACTAATGACTTGATTCACCTCATTTAATACCTTTTGAGTGATGGCCTCATATTGTGATGGATCTGTCCCACTTTTGGGCTCCTCTATCCTCTTTTGGAACTCCTCACTACTGACTTTCAATACATAACTCTTGAATTTAGGAGTGTTGACAAAGTCATCGTCTTCCATGAACTGTGAACATGCCAATACTCTGACATCTTTTGTGTCTACATGCTGATTGATTATTGACCTTGCCAGTCTATTATCTAGGGAAGCATAAGGTCTTATTCTATCAAGTGAATTCACCTGATGGAAAGCTTCTCATTCTTGTTGTTCTTCTTCCTCCAAGTTTATTACAATCTCTTCATTTTCTAGATCAATTATTTTTGCTTTCTTGGCATGTGGAAAATCGGGTAATTCCCTTTTTCTAACATATCCTCCTCCTCAGCTGTTGGACTGGTAGGTTGGCCTCTCTTCACCTATTGGAGCACTGCCAATTAGCTCATTTGCACTGTCAAAAATCATTTGAATCCTCATTATTGGATCTTTTATCTCTGCAAAGGCCCCTAGGTAAGCAACATTCAAATTCTTTCTTACCCTCTCTCCTACCATGACTGCTTCCCATTTTTTCCTTCAATTGTGAACATCATCCATGGTAAAACAATTTCTAATTGTATGCTCATCATAAAAGACCTGGTGAATGTAGCATGGTCTTTTCACACTCACCTTTTGTCAATAAAGCCTTTAGGGTCAAATACCCCGGGTTTCTCTTTATTCATCATGTAAACCTGCAGAATTGAATCAATCTAATCTAAGCCATCCTTGTTAACAATTATGAAATCATTGAATTTGATGGAAGTGGGAAAGAATGAGCCTTTCTTGTGCTTCCTTAAGTGTTCTTTATTAGACTCATTCAGTTGCCTGATGATCTCCAAGAATGCAATCCTTTTAGGCACATACTTGGGCAAAACATATGGAGCAACCTCGCATCCATAAATCCTAATGCAGGTGATGTGAGTATGTAGAAACCAGTCACAAAGTTGTGGTCTATCCCCAATTCAGGGGTCCTATCTAGAGGCCTCAGAAAATCTAGCACATCTGCATGTATCCTTTCTCCCTCTGGCTCTAAAAACCCAATTATCCTCCTTACAAAGTGTTCCTAAAAAATCACATAGTCAGAATCAATGTAATGCATGTCCAACATGGAGGTCCACATCTGAGCAGGCAACATGTTTCCCTCTAAATCAATCTCTTTAACATGTAAATCCCTTTGCCACATGCCCAATATAGAAAACAAAATCATATGGCACATCAATGAGTACCGTGTAAAATCTACATGAGCATCCACGGTATACAATTTGCTTTTAACCCCAATCATCTGCTTATGCATTTTTTCCGCTATGTATGAGGCATAATCATATGGCTCTTTTGTGGATGTATCATGAATGTTAACTACCATCATCATCAAAGAAACTGGCATTCTGTCCATGGCATCTCTCCCAAGTACCTGACAGAGACTATGGTAAGTTCTTACAAAATAGTGCATAAATTGGGAGGATTCAAAGGGATCCTCCTCCCTGTCTAATATCTTTACCAATTTGCCATCTACCCCTTTTGGTCTATGCTTGGGCAGGTTGAAGGCTCTATATCCATGTCTGATATTTTTGTATCCTTCCTTCAAGGCATTCAGGTCAATTTTCTTAGTGGCTGCAGGGTTCAAGTTAAATACACTTGAGATATAGTCCTTTGTGAGTTTTATCATCATGGTGTCGTTCCCTGCTAGAATTGATCTTGTCTGAGAGTCATATCTCTACGCAATTGCCCTTACTAAGTCTAGGTCGGGAAACACATTTGGGCATATAATCTTGGCTAGGTCTAACCACCAAGCATTACAAACTGGGACCTTGAAGTATATTCTATCATACCAATGCTTAAAGAGAACCCAACCCGGCACAGGCAATATGGCATCTCTACAATTGTAGCAAAGGTCCAAAATTTTGTCATTCGACCCCTCAGGATCGTTCACATTCATAGGATGTCTGATAGACCCTGCAAATTGGACCATGAGGTCCTCATCCAAACTTCGTTTTGACATGGAGGGCTGATTAGTTTGACTCATTTCTTCATAATATTTCTATCAAACTAGGGTTTCTTGTTTCAACAATATTCTACCCTCCAGACAAGCAATCAACTTAGTATTTGATGCAGGAGCATCCCAAATAATTCAAAACAATTGAGATAGTTGACTGTGAGTTGCAAAATATTGAGATGGTGACCTGGGGAGATACCACATTTTACCGCATTTGAGTATAAGAGGCTGCAGAGCTGGACTTAACATATTGACATAGGAAGCTACAACATATCAAGAATTTAGGTCTTTTGGCTTTGATTCCGGAAGGATATCGCTATCATAAGATTGACTGTTGTTTCATGTTTGACAAAGGAGAGCCAATCGTGTTCAGTGAAGTCTAATCAGCTAGTGGAGCAGTTCTGTGACTTGCGGAGGTAAAAGGAACATTATTCAATGAGGTTTAGGACCTGGCCAACCTTGGTATAACTATATCAAGTTGTAAGAGATTAACATCATGAACAAAATGACTCAAAACTTGCACTATGATTCCATCTTTATAAGCCTTGAGTCTAAGAAATTTGAGGCAACTTTGTTCATATTTATAATACATGTAAATTCGATTGAAATGATGAGAACTACTAGGGAACATGTCATGTTTGAGAACTAATTATTTTTCTTTGACGTGCATATGAATTGGGAAATGAGGACAATAAAATTTGAACTTCATGAATTTGTGATTTATACTAATGTTATTATGTTGAAATCTTGGAGGATTAGTTGAAAACCACTCTCTCATAAAACTAGCAAAGAACTTAAGAATCCTTGTGGATGAATCTCCAATTGATTAGCCAAAACTTATCATGACAATAAAAGTGGTTGTAGGAACATTGCATACATCAGGATTGTGGAATTGGTTATGACTATATCTAGTGAAAATGTGACCTAAGAAATCAACCAATAAAACTCCTTAGAATATATGGAATATTATGAATTGGAGAAATTTACAAACAAATAATCCTGATAAAATGAAGAATGAAATACAATGATGCATGCTTATTGCATGTGTTTTTTCTTGGTGCTCTATGGCATAAGTTAAATAATAGAAAGAGGGGGGTGATACTATGCCTGTTAGCAAATTTGACACCCAAATTTGTTACCTAAGTATAACATAGGTTATATTGTGGGCATATCCCCACAAGTTTTAGGATTAAGTTTTCCTCTTAAACTCAGAAAATATGTCGTGGAATGAATCATTTTTTATATGATGTGATTTATCAATTCTCTTTGGCTCAGACATATGTACATGCCAATTTTTTTTCCCAGGGGAGAGACAACCTCTAAATTTTATTTATTTATTTATTTCATGATATTGAAGTTTGACAAGGATTAGATATTAATGTAAACCTACTATATGTGAATCACCCTAGTTACTTTTGAAAAGGGAAGGTTAGACCTAGTATTTCTTATGAAGTGATTTGTGGGTGGTAATTGTTTGCTCTTGTTCTTTTATTTATTAAGATGAATTGTGATATTTTTGTACTTTGTTAGTGGCCCTGAACAACCCAATAACCTTGTACATACATTTTATGAAGCATTATCTATGAATCTATGACAAGGTGAAATATGCTAGAGAACTTCTTACGATGACAAATTTAACTGTTATAAACACCATATTGATAGCAATAAGCTAATTTGCATCGCATCCTTGTTGGATTCAAAACTTACCTTGAAACTTTGTTTGAGTGACTGTGTGAAATGGTGTGAACTCTATTTAGGGGTAATTGTGTACTTGTTTCCATTAAATTGTTTCCATTAATTGTGTACTTGTTTCCATTAAATTGTGTACTAGGACATTCATGTAGTCCATAATGCATGACTATCATCTTAGAATGTATTTTGAGTATATAGATTATATGGTACTCAATGATGAGTGATTACATAGTATGGGATATGCATGACATTCACTAGGTAAGTGCTATTGGTGCAGTCATGGATGGAGGGTTGTAAGAAGGGACTGTCCAAACCATGTAGCAAGAGTAAACACAATGGAAACAACACAATGATAGAATGCAATGGAAGATTCAAATGCTTAATGTATTAGATAATCACAATGCTTATATGTCAGAAACATGCGGGCTACAATCAAAGGGCTCACAGGCCTGCTTTTCGAGTTACAACAAAAATGAAATATATGGCATTGAAGTGCCTTCCAGAAAGAAACTATCTTAACTCTATACTATCATCAAATATGAATGAAAATGAGTTTCTAATGCATCTAGGAGATGTGTGTATATATATATATATATATATCCTCTTCAAGCTCATATGATCTTTTGCATCAGCCATAAGAGTTTACAAAATCTAACGAATGATGAAACATGTAGGTCAACCTACAACTCAAGGTATTTCTACGTAAATGATTGAAATTTGGTGCGAACCTCAAGGAAGGTCTATCTGGTCCTTATTTGCCTTGTGATATGCTCCATTAGGCTCTGCAAATCACAGAAGTGATCTGTAAACCTTCTACTCCCAGCTGACTGCATGAATGCTCTTCTTTGTGAAAGCTGATGATCTTATAGCGATAACTTTCTGTAGACAAATCCACATCTTCTGAAATCTTAGTATTATGTAGCTAACATGGCATAGAAGCTAAATCCTGCACCACGAGCTCTGATATGAAGATGCGGTAAAATGTAGTAGAAAATGTTGAACTACAAACCACTGAACTGCAACTAAAATGAAAGAAAAGAAAAGAAAGCAAAATGTTTTTGGTTGATGCAAGATTGCTCTTGAACCTGGGATGCTCCTGCATCAACTATGTGACCATATGATAACACTTTTGTAAATTTTATATTGAAGTTACACCTAAAAGTTTAAAACATCTATATTAGGTTTATGTGAATGACCAAATTGAAAAAAAGTTATTTGATAGGAGATTTAATGTATACGCTTGTATTATCTCCTCGAATATAAATTCATGATCTATTCCATGTGAGATTGTACTTATAATTCTAATCATGTTATTGGTTAGCAAAGTATTTGTATGGGATCTAATTGTGATTTTAGTTGATCTAGAATGAATTATTGAAAAGATCTAATTATAGATTAAGTTAAAGTAAAATAGATTCATTGTGATATTGATAGTGCTACATCCACACTTACTTGACTGATTATTTTGGTGAATTATGTCGTAGATTCAAGTTGAGCTACCGAGGACAACAACTAATTTATAGGGGGTGCTATGGGACTTTTTTCCCTAGAATGGAAAAGAAGGTTATTTTATGAGTAACCATTTAAAATTATAAGAGGATAAAGTTTATTTAACCCTTTATAATTAAAAGCGATATAGAAAATAAAGAGTATTTATAAAACACCTTTTTTAAAAGGGAGTAATATTTACAATTATATTAGCTCCTCAAGTATAAATTTGTGATCTATTTCATGTGAGATTGTACTTATAATTCTAATCATGTTATTATAAATGAGTGCTTCAGGATTATACCGTGTGTAAGTTTTTTCTCTCAACGTTTCGGATCACACTCCATGATCCATCATCAGGAGAAAAGAGAAGAGAGCAAGAGAAGAGAAGTATAAATGATAATTTGCAGATCAAGCAGGGTAAAAAGATAGGGAAAGAAGGATAAAGGTGGCACGGGGATCAATAGACCTAGGAGAAAAAAGACAGAAAAAATAGAACCTACAAGTAAGTGCATATAAAAAACCAACCATGCAAATAAATTACTACTTCTATGTGAGACTATAAAGGAAAGGAGAGAAAGTAAGATATTAAAACAAAGAAGAAGGCAAAAATTATATATAAAATAAGGAAAAAAACCAAAAACCAAAGTGGAACAAAAACTTACAAGAATACAAAAATAATCACTAAACAAAAGACAAATAACTGTACATAACAATAAAAAAGAAAGATGGATAATTGTAACAAGGAGTTAACCAATACTTACAAACATACATATATAATAAATACATGAGTATATGTGTATAGATATAAACGTATATCTATACATAAACGTAAATATTGAGGAATAAGTAAAGGTTAAACAGTACATAAACTCATATATACTTATAGATATAACTTATAGATATATGAATAGATCTAAGCATATATGTAAATAAACATATATCTATACCTATACTTGTATATATAAATAAGAGTATAAATAAAATATAATACATACATACAAACCAATAAAAATATACGGATATAACAAAACCAATACTTATATACCTACAACTATAAGAATATACATATACTTACATCTACTTGTAGAAATATACTTAAGTATCAAAACAAATATATATATATAACCAAATACTAACACAAATAGGCATAAATAAATTCTTAACTTAAAACCTAACAAAACCATTCAGGACAAGTACTTATGTCTAGATAAATACGTAAGGGAAAGCAAATAGAAGGCAACAAAGTCAAGTGCATGGACTAAATAAAAAGGACAAGAAAAAGAGAACACTCAAATTAAGAACAATAATAACCATATGACCTAAGAAAAAGAGGAGGACAACACCTAGGCCAAGAATAGAAGACCAAGGTAGGGTGCAAGAATAAGGGGGAAAGCATCAAAGAACCAAAGAGGGGAGAAAGAGAGGAGGCAAGAACTAGAGAGTGCATGGAAGGGAAGACCATATGCATGCATGTGTATACGTATGCATACAATTACATGTGTATGCACACATGCACACACCAAAGGGTACAAAAACACCTACAAACACACAAAAGGGAGCAAGTGACACTGAAAGAGAGAGGTGAGCGGTGAAAACAAAGGGTTAGAGGATGAGGAGGCAAGTGGAAGGGGAAGGTGACAAGGTTCCAGGAAACAATGGAGAAACCTACCAAGGAGGGGAGGGGTGAAGAGAGAGGACGGAAGGACAGGGAGGAAAATGAGAGGAAAAGAGGTGTCAGGAAGGGGGGAGGGGGAAGTTTCTAAGGCTAGACAACAAAGGATTCCAAGAAAAACTAAGCCTCCACCAATCATCCTGATTGAGATTGGATGGGTGTTTGTTGATCTCTATGGCTTCTTTGAGTTTTCTCTTGAAGAAGTTGTCTTCACTAGCTAAGATTTAAGTGTTTTCTAAGTAGATGTGGTGTTTGGTTAAGGAAAAATGTTTAGCAAGAGCATATTTGTGAACACGTTCGTGTCTAATATCTGCACTATGCTCCTTGATCCTGGTGTTGAAGGAATGACCTGTCTCCCCTATGTAGGGAGTGCCACAAGAACAAATGATCTTGTAGACACCAGAGTTGAGAAAAAGGTCTTTGGGGTCTTTTGGTGAAGGGATCCGGTTTCTCAAGGTAGAAATGGGCTTGAAAGCACATTGGAGGCCCTTTTTAAGAAGAATTTTGGAAATTTTGTTAGAGAGGCCAGCGATGAAGGGGAGGGTGGCAATAGGAGGGCTGGGAAGGATGGATTCCTTAGGCTTGGTGCCAGAGTGAGTTCTCACTAGTTTGAAAACTCTCAAGATGTGTTTTCTCTTGTAATCGTTTAATTTAAAAACTTTGGAAAGGTGGGCAAGCTCTTGGTCTAAATTTTCATTATCACAAATGTGAAAGGCCCTGATAGTCAGAGTTTTAAGGATACCCACTTTTTGGGTGGGGTGGTGATGCGAAGAGGAGTGAAGGTAAAGATCGATATGGGTAGCCTTGCAGAAGACACGACGACCCAAGGAGCCATCAGGTTTCTTGATGAGCAGAATGTCAAGGAAAGGAAGTTTGTTGTCATTTCAATCTCTTTGATAAAGGATATACTATGGGTTATGTGGTTAAGGTGAGAGTTGAATTCTTCAAGTTTTTTAGGGCCATGGGGACAACATATGTTGGTATCATTAACATAGCGTTTCCACTATTTAGGTTTGAGGGGAAAGGAATTGAGGGCGACATCTTCAAAGTGCTCCATGTATAGGTTAACAACAATCAGAGAGAGAGGGGATCCCATGGCAACTCCATCCAATTGCTCATAAACTACTCCTTGGAAGGTGAAAAAGGTGGAACGTAGGCAGAGTTCTACCAAGGAGGCAATCTTATCGTTGGTCTTATGTCTAATTATTTCAATGGAGTCAGGGATGGGGACCTTAGTAAAAAGAGAGACCACATCAAAGCTTACCAGGAGGTCACTATCTTCTAACTTTTTATCTTGGATGAATTCAACGAAATGGGCTGAATTCTTGATGAAGGAATAGGTCTTGCCCACAAGGGGAGAGATAATCTTGGCTAAGAAGGTTGCAAGCTTGTACGTGGGTGAGCCAATGGTGTCAACAATTGGGCAGAGAGGGACATTGGCCTTGTGGATTTTAGGAACCCCATAGATACAAGGAGTAGACTCCTTGGAAGGTAAGATTTGTTTTTTAGTGGTGTCATCGAAAGAAGAATGAGAGATGACATTTTTAACGTTTCTAAAAAATTTGGAGATGGGTTGTGCAGAAAAATTTTATAGTTTCCACCATCAAAGAGGAGATCAAGCATCTTGGAGATATAGTCACGTTTGTTCATGACAACCGTGGAATTGCCTTTGTCTGCTTTGACTATGACAAGGTCATTGTTACTCATAAGACACTTGAAAGCATGAACCTTAGTTTTGGGGATATTGCACTTGGGAGGCTTTGCATGTCTTAGTGTGATAGCACAATCTTTCCTTATTTCCTCGGTAATATCCTCGGGGAGTGAACGAATCGCATTTTCAATCCCAATTAAAAAATCAATATAAGGAATAGATTGTGGGGTGATAGAAAAACCCAATCCTCTTTTTAAAAAAATGAATGAAAGAGGATCTAAAGGCACATCTGAGAGATTAACAACTAATTTATTTTCCCAGTCCCAAATAGGGTAGGGAGGGGGGTGAGACTAGAAGTAGGGGAACGAGGGCGCAAGAAAAAAGGAGATTCCGTGGACTGGGAAGAACTGTAGGCGGGGTGGAGAGAGTGGTAAGAGGTATGTGCAGGAGGGGAAGAGCTCAAAAAAAGAGGATGAGAGCTACTAATAGATGGTAAAGTTGGAGAGGACGAAACCAAATTCAACAAGTGTAGACCTTCTGTGGCATGTCTAGGAGACCCAATGAGATGGTTGCATGAGGTAGAGGTGACGGCTAAGGGAAGGTGTAAGCTTGACATGGAGATCACATCGGCATTAATGTTGGTAATGGAAAGTTAGGGAGAATGTTGAGGAACAACCTGGAGAAGATGCGTACCTGGACCATCCTGAAGGTGACCGTTGCGATGAGGCTCCTGTTGCAGAGTGGCGCCAAAGAGCTAAGAGCAAGGAGCTTCCTATCCATTAGAAACTAGTGAACCAAGAATGCGAGCCTGTGAGTTGTGAGGAGAAGCGATCTCTAAGTTGGTAGGTGAAGCACTAGTAGGAGTGTTGCCTGAGGCAGATTGGGGTTTAAGGGCTCTGCCTGGTTGAGAGGGAAAAACTAGATGTGAAGGGAGACCTGGGGGAGGAAGGACGTTGGGGGTGCTAGGAGAGAGGAGTCAAGATTGTCGAGAGGAAGAAGTGAAATAGTTGAAGTCGAACACGTTGAGGGTGATCGACAAACAGGGGTGAGATCAGCTGAAGAATGAAACTTAGTGTGAGAAATGGCTAGAGACTATGAGGAGGGGAGTTGACCGGTAAAATAAGGGATCAATGGGTGCACAATAGAGTCTGAACAGCTCAACGGAGCGAAGGGAGGAATCAAAAAAGTAGCAGGATGAGCATCTAAGTTAGAGCGATGCACCGGAGCACAGGAACAAGATGGCAAGGGGACAAGAGTGCAAGTTCCTTGAGGAGCTCTCAATACTTCATGGGCTAACATAAGATGCAGAGTTTGATTTGGGATGCCAGCCCAAGAGTCGTGTTGCCTGAAGAAGATGAGGGGGAGATGAGCGGTGTTTGTTGACCAGAGCCAAAAACTTTCTCTTTTATCTTCTTTCGCATTCCTCTTTGAGGCCCATTGCTCTTGCTTGTGAAGATGTATCTAAGAGGATCCATAGGTCTGGTCACAAAGTAGAAGCTAGTTTGAGGTGCAAGGAAAACAACCTCAAGGAAAGAAGGTTGATAGACATCCTGGTGGATTTGATGATCGATCTTAGAAGAGAAAGACCCGCTTTGAAGAAAATGTGCTTGGTCTGATGGCTCCATAAGTGGTGGCAAATTCTGACAAAGGAAGGGATAACACCAGCATCTCTGCATCTTTTTAGGAACACAAGATCTGCAAATTTCTTTGAAAGCTTAATTCTCAGCTTCTCTAGCTGCTTCGATTTAAACCATAGTTCCCTCCCATGAAGGGTATTGATAATAGACATCAAATTTCCACAATCCATAATAATGTAAATGAGTGCTTCAAGATTATACTATGTGTAAGTTTTTTCTCTTAATGTTTCGGATCACACTCCATGATCCATCATCAGGAGAAAAGAGAAGAGAGCAAGAGAAGAGAAGTAGAAATGATAATTTACAGATCAAGCAAGATAAAAAGATAGAGAAAGAAGGATAAAGGTGGCACGTGGATCAATAGACCTAGGAGAAAAAAGAGAAAAAATAGAACCTACAAGTAAGTGCATATAAAAAACCAACCATGCAAATAAATTACTACTTCTGTGTCAGACTATAAAGGAAAGGAGAGAAAGTAAGGCATTAAAACAAAGAAGAAGGCAAAAATTATATATAAAATAAGGAAAAAACATAAAACTAAAGTGGAACAAAAACTTACAAGAATACAAAAATAATAACTAAACAAAAGACAAATAACTATACATAACAATAACAAAGAAAGATGGATAACTGTAACAAGGAGTTAACCAATACTTACAAACATACATATATAATAAATACATGAGTATATGTGTGTAGATATAAATGTATATCTATACATAAACGTAAATATTGAGGAATAAGTAAAGGTTAAACAATACATAAACTCATATATACTTATAGATATATGAATAGATCTACGCATATATATATATACACACACACACATACTTGTATATATAAATAAGAGTATAAATAAAATATAATACATACATACAAACCAATAAAAATATACGGATATAAAAAAACCAATACTTATATACCTACAACTATAAGAATATGCATATACTTACATCTACTTGTAGAAATACACCTAAGTATCAAAATATGTGTGTGTGTGTGTGTGTTTTGATACTTTATATATATATACAAACCAATAAAAATATATGGATATAACAAAACCAATACTTATATACCTACAACTATAAAATTATATGAATACTTACATTTACTTGTAGAAATACACCTAAGTATCAAAACAAATATATATAACCAATACTTATATGCATACATATATAATAAATATATATGTATTTATGTAAAGATAGAACAACCATATAATCGAAACTAATATATAGAGAATAAAAAGAAAACAAACAAAAATATATATACATATGTGTATGTATAGATATGTATATATATATATATATATATATATATGTATATATATATATATATATGTATATATATACATCACAAGTTTATGTGAATATATATATAACCAAATACTAACACAAACAAGCATAAATCAATGCTTAACTTAAAACCTAACAAAACCATACAAGACAAGTACCTATGTCTAGATAAATACATAAGGGAAAGCAAATAGAAGGCAACGAAGTCAAGTGCATGGACTAAAGAAAAAGGACAAGAAAGAGAGAACACTCTAATTAAGAACAATAATAACCATATGACCTAAGAAAAAGAGGAGGACAACACCTAGGCCAAGAATGGAAGACCAAGGTAGGGTGCAAGAATAAGGAGGAAAGCAACAAAGAACCAAAGAGGGGAGAAAGAGAGGAGGCAAGAACTAGAGAGTGCATAGAAGGGAAGACCATATGCCTGCATGTGTATACGTATGTATACAATTAAATCTGTATGCACACATGCACATACCAAAGGGTACAAAAACACCTACAAACACACGAAATGGAGTGAGTGACACAGAAAGAGAGAGGTGAGTGGTGAAAACAAAGGGTAAGAAGATAAGGTAGGGAGTGGAAGGAAAATGTGACAAGGTGCCAAGAGAGAGACTAGGAAAGAATGGAGAAACCTACCAAGGAGGGGAGGGGTGAAGAGAGGGCGGAAGGAGAGGGAGGAAAATGGGAGGAAAAGAGGTGTCAAGAAGGGGGAAGGGGGAAGTTTCTAAGGTGAGACAACAAAGGATTCCAAGAAAAACTAAGCCTCCACCCATCATCCCGATTGAGATTGGATGGGTGTTTGTTGATCTCTATGGCTTCTTTGAGTTTTCTCTTGAAGAAGTTGTCTTCGCTAGCTAAGATTTGAGTGTTTTCTAAGCAGATGTGGTGTTTGGTTAAGGAAGAGTGTTCAGCAAGAGCAGATTTGTGAACATGTTCATGTCTAATATCCGCACTATGCTCCTTGATCCTGGTGTTGAAGGAATGACTTGTCTCCCCTCTGTAGGGAGTGCCACAAGAACAAATGATCTTGTAGACACCGAAGTTGAGAAAAAGGTCTTTGGGGTCTTTTGGTGAAGGGATCCAATTTCTCAAGGTAGAAATGGGCTTGAAAGCACATTGGAGGCCCTTTTTAAGAAGAATTTTGGAAATTTTATTGGTTAGCAAAGTATTTCTATGGGATCTAATTGTGAATTTAGTTGAACTAGAAGGAATTATTGAAAAGATCTAGCTATAAATTAAGTTAAAGTAAAATAGATTCATTGCAATATTGATAGTGTTACATCCACACTTGATTGATTATTCTAGTGAATTATGTTGTAGATTCAACTTCAGCTACTGAGGACAACAACTGATGTATAGGGGGGGAAATGTTATGGGACTTTTTCCCCAAAATGGAAAAGAAGGTTATTTTATGAATAACCCTTTAAAATTATAAGAGGATAAAGTTTATTTAACCCTTTATAATTAAAAGGGAGATAGAAAATAAAACACCCTTTTAAAAAGGAAGGAATACTTATGTTTATTAAATCATTATTAAAGACAACCTTTGTGAAAGGGTGTGATGGTTTGAAAACCACCCCTTAAGGCTTATATAAAGCATTTTTGTGAGACTTAGAAAGGGCATGGAGATCATTCAAGGAAGAATAAGGTGGTTCTGGTGGGCTATGGGCATTAGAGAAGGGGCACACAGTGTGTGTCCAATTCAGGGTACAATGTACACTCGGGATTGTCTTGACTAGGGCTTGTGTGCATTTGTGCTGAGTATTTATTTTGATGAACATGGGATTAGAGAACTTGTGTTGAGTGTTTTCTTTGTTGAGCATGGTTTTGGAGCACTTGTGTTGAGGATGATACACTATGTTTTGAATAAGAATTGTTCCTCTTGGAGTGTTCCATAGCTATGAGGGCTAAGGCCACTAAAATCATCCTAGGGTGAGAGTGGCCAATCCAAGTACTCTAATTCTGATAAGTACTAAACTTATTATTAATACAAGATATTGGAATTATTATATGCATGGGCTTTGATGTTAATTTGATTATAGGATCATGTTATTCAACTTGCTTTGTTAATTATTTTCTTTAGAGTTCTTATTAAATTATCACCTGTTATAATTTACATTTGCTATTTATATCTATTTTAATATCATTATATATTCTAAATTATCTTAACTCTAAATATGAACTATAATACATATGTTGCAAGTAGTTAAATACTTATGGGAGAAAAGTAGCATTACAAAGATTATGCTTATAGGGTATCTTAGCCTTCAAACTATTTGGATTCAATTGTTTGACCATGCCTTAATTTCTCCTTAGAACAATCACATGTTGCATGTAAGGCAACTAATTCTCATTTTCATCTAATGTTAGTGGTGTCACCAAATGCTTTTTAGCACCTTATGTGTTATTGCTTACTTTGCAGACTACTTACACTTGAATAATAAATTTGCGTAAGTGTCCATATTATCTCTCCTTTATTAATTTTGTAGCATTTTCCTTTCTAATTTATTTAATCGAGATAGTATGTCCTTCACTACCTCCATGAACTTTTCCCTCTTCTTTTCTCTTTTCTTATCTAGGATTATTTCCAATCTAGGAACTATAACTTTGCCTTTGACAAACAACCCTCTAGTCTACATCTTGTATACAAGGCACCCCAAGTTGTTTCTCAATTTAGATCACCTTTTGTTATGTTGGAAAATGTCCCCTTGGGGCTTTTCCCTCTTAAGGTTTAGCTCCCGGGTCCTTAGAATGCATTTAGAGCATCTTACATGTTAATTATGAATCTTGATGAGAAAACCTTGAAGTCTTATGGCAAATAGGACCTAAGGGGTGTTATTTTGATGATCCCTAAACAAAAATGGGAGGGTGGACTTGGGCGCTAGCGCCCTAGTCCTACCCTATTTTGGGTCTGCCCTAAATTTAAATGTTAGTTTTATGACCTTTATTTAGGTCCTATGCCAACATCTCAAGTTTGAATTGTGAAATTCTTAGCGGGAATCTTTGTAGTTGCATATATAAGCATGTTTAGGTTTTCATTTGCAAACTAGATGGATATTGTGAACTTGTGACTTTATGCAAAAGTGATTCAAGGCATTCATTGTGTTGCAAAGCAGTATTTTGTTGTTATTGTGTTTGTGATTACAGATTTGACTCCATCTCGTCATGGCATAAAGAGCATCTTCCTTCCATGAGATCTACACTTCAAGGCTATATCTATTATGTTTTTAATCATTTATCATTTAGATTTTGCCTCTATCCTTTAGGGATATGCACTCTTATCTAACAATAGTGTTCAGAAGACTTGAATGTCTCTCCGGGGCTTGACCGAGGCAAGCCTCTAAACACCACAACCCCCTCCCATAATCCTTTGTGATTGCAGGTTATAGGTACTGAGTTTCATGGAGTGGAGTTGCAAAAAGAAGTTGCAGACAACAAGGATTCAGGATCTGAAAGAAAAAGGACAAAGGTGAACATTTTGGGACATGGGCACTCCCACCATTGTCCTCTGAAATTGTAGACACAAAAATGAAAGATACAGTGAATTTTTGTGCAATACTTCAGGAGATAACTGTGTTCAGGTTTTTACCTCAGCATTTCAGATCACACTCCATGATCCATCATCAGGAGGAAGAGCAAGAGAAGAGATAAATGAACACAGTTATCTCCTAAAGTATTACACAAAAATCATTATGGACTGTGGAAATTTGATGTCTCTTATAGATACAGTGAATATCAGTGTTGGAAGGAGATCCAGATTCTGTGTTGAAAATAATACGTTGGACTAGGGCACTAGTCCCAGTGTCCCCAATTGTTTCGCATTTCAAACTTTGAAAAATGGTGAGTTAACAATCTCTGTCCTTTACCTTAGTCTGAAAGGAGTTGTCGTAATTTATTAATATGCTTATTGTTTTACATATTTAGGGTTTTAAGAGTAATTGAGCATTAAATTGAGATATTGTTTGATAACATTTAAGCTTCCACATCGTTTTAAGTGACATCCCAACCTGTTAGGTGAATGCTCTCACTTAGTAGAGATTCAACTCGGTTGATATGTCTTTGAATGTTTGGTGAGAAGGGAGGATTTGCCTTTGAAACCTAAACCAACCCACATTCAACATTTCCCCCCTTTTAACCCTAAACACCTTTTACAAGCAACTCCCTTCTTACTAATTGCCTTAGATTAGTGCTTCTATCTATAAAGCTTTAGAAATTACTCTTGGAATAGTGGATATAATGTCAAATGTGTGTTGATTGCCTCACCCTCTACACTTTGTCAACAACCCCAATCTAACACCTTAGCATTGGAAGAAACCTTCTCCTTCTATGAGCTACTCCTTTGATAAATGACTTATAATGTGACAGATGCACAAAATCTATGCAAGCCACCTCTCTAATGGATCACCTACAATGCAACATAGACACAAAGTCTTTGTTAGCCACCTCTTTGTTGGATCACCTATAATGCAACACGTGCACGAAACTTTTGTTATGGGGTCAGTAATGTAGAATTCACACTCCAATTAAAAACTTAGATTGACATTTGAGTTTGCTAATTATTCTATAGGTTTTTCTATCTAAGCAAGACTCTCAAGAGTCTTATCTTTTAGAGAGGAAATGATTTTGGTATATGGAAGGGTTGCTTTCAATATTGTATTTAATAAGATGAGAATAAAGGGCGTGCATATAGATAGATGCCAATATTCTAATATTTCAATATGATCCAATGTTAAAATGTGATAAACAAGGGACACAAGCCATAAAATCTAGAGCATATTAAATCTAATGTAGCCAATATTAAATTGGAAGGGCTTTAATTTATTGCATAAAATTCAACTCAAAGATATAGTGAAACCACTTTAAAGGAGAGGACAAAGCTCACATAAGCTATTTTAAATCCAATAAAGATGACATTACTTAGCCACCATAGGATTAAGAACTCGCCAATGGTTGGCGCAATAGTTTGGGAGAAGTTTGTATTATTCTAGTTAGAGATTGTATCATTGGATGGAGCTATGTGATTTGGCATTGTGGGTCCACACAAAGAGGTAGGGAACAAATCAAAAGGAATCAATATGCTTGCATGGTAATGTTTGGCACATCCAAAGATGCATTCAAAAAGACATGAGCAAATGTAAAATTACATGTCATAACAAATCCAACAAGCATGGCAACTTGTAGTAATAAAGGCCTACAAGTAGACCAACAACTAGCTTGGAAAATTAAAATGGAATGTCATTTGAATGCCTTCCAATATAGATGTATAGCCTTCATGAGGTAGAGCCCACCAATGAAATGAGTAGCATGACATTATACAGCTATGACACAATATGAATAGAGCCATCAAATCAAGTCAAATATAAAATATGAATCTCTAAGGAGCTCCATCAATAATGTAATAAGGAAGAAGTAATCATTCAATTCATGAATATTTGGAATCCATATGACGTAAGGAGACATCGATTTTGCCAATTTGAGTGCCAACATGAATTGGAAAAATTTGTTTGAAAAAAATTCTAGAGGGTTAGGATCCTCTTGGTCATACAAAAAACTTATGAGGTTTTTATCATAATGGTCTTTCTCAAGGAGGTATTTTGGACCAGTCGATAGACATAAGGATATAAATGTTGTTATCAAGATCATATATTTATATTTATTATAATATATTGAATATTTATATATTTGTTGTTTGATTATATATTTATTTTATATAAAATCTATATTATAATTATGCCAAGAGGTGTTCTACAATGGCAGGAAGGGGTTGAAAGATTTAGATTCCCATAAATATGTAAACAAAATTTAAAAAAATAATTAAAAATAATTCTTGTTACGCTAAGAGGCGTTCTACAATGACAGGAAGGGGCTGAAAGATTCAGATTCCCTTAAATATGTAAACAAAATTTAAAAAAATCAAAAACTAAAATCTTTATTAAAAAAAAAACTACAAATTAGAAGTGGGGAAGGTGAAAGGACTGGGATTTCATGGTTGGGATGGAAATTAAAAATAATTCTTGTAATGGAGAGTTACATAATGGTGCAAATTAAAAAATATAGAACAAACATATCAAATTGTAGGATTTGAGGTGAGTGCAGTAAATTGATAAAAAAAAAAGGAGAAAGATATCTCTCGGCGTACTTTAGATATATTTTTTAAAATATAAATATACTAGTTATATTTATTTTTCTATATTATATGAACTATGTGTTAGTGCCTGAATTGACTGGTAGTTTTCTGAGCATCTTTCATTCAGGCACTCTCCCTAAGTATCCAAAAAATGTTCTAAGTAATGGACCTCCTCAGCATTTTTCAGCTGCATCATCATATTTTCTTGAGGAGGAGGTCATCATCATCATGTTTGTTTCGATGAAGGTCGGCATCATCATGTTCTCCGTCGGCCGGTTTCTCATCGTCATCATCATATTGAAGCATCGGGTGATGTTTGGTTATTATCCTAGTGATGCTGATGTGCTACAGTGCGCCTTGGTTTGTTTGCGGGGGTGATTTCTCAAGTATCCGGTGATCTTCCATTTATCACCTTGCGCAAACATGATGATGATGTTGCCCCGTTATTCTGAAGGGGTTATTCTTTGAGTTGCTCGACCTAACTTGTTTTTTCCTAAGGGTCGTCGTCATCATCATCATATTTCCTTTTATCACTGTGTTGCTTGCGAGGGTCATCATGTTATCTGCATCATGATATCTCGCCGGGGTGATATTTCTATCATCGGGTGATCTTGGTTATGATCATCCTGATGATGTTGTTGAAGATTTCTAAGTGCGACCCGATATTCACTAGGGTCATCATATTTTGAACGTCAGGATGATCTTAGTCAATATCATCCTGATGATGTTGTATCACCTTGTTCTTTGTTTCTCATCCTGATGATGCTGACGTCATCCGTATATCAGGGTGATATCTTTTTCTCTGCCTATCTGCATCATGATATTTTCGAAGGAGGGGGTGATATTTTCATATCACTCGAATGTGTTTGTTCCAGCATCATGATGATGCTGATATCAAGGAGATATCCGCCTGCCGGCTTCGCGCATTATCTACTGGGGGTGATCTTTTCAAGCAGCATCATCATATTCAGTTATCGCCCCGATCTTATGGTGAAGCTACAGTGCAACCTGATATTTGTGCATCAAGAGGATATTTCCAAATATCCGGTTGTCTTCCGAATATCATGATGATGTTAATATGATGATGACGTCATCAAGGTCCGGGGGGGTCATATTTCTAACGCTGATCATCTTGAAGAGACCTCCTGATATTTGCAAACATGATGATGACGTCATTCGGATATGAGGAGGTGCGCAGTAGGCAGATATGATGATGACGTCAGCAGGATATGATGATGATGTCATCAGGATGTTCATCGGCCAGACTTTTGTTATAAGCTCAGCAGGAGGATGTTCATCCGATGGATCCGGTTGTGCGGGTGAAGGCGAATATCATGAAGGTTATATTTCAAATATCATGATGACGTCAGGGTGATATTTCGAACAACAGGATATTATGCTGCTGGAGGATGATGATGATGAAGTCTTATACTAGTGTCGTCAGGAGCAAAAGCACCGACATGATATATGCTCATGACTTAGTATATAAAGTGTCAAAGAGGTCATTGCGGGGTGCATGTGGGATAATGTTATCCTACATATTCGAAATATCATGATGATGAACCTCGGCGGGAAGTGGTTGCGATCGACTGTTTGATGTTCTTCCCGAGGCCGCGGGTTGGTGCGCCATCAATGGCAATTGTTGCAGAGGTATGGGCGATGGCGTGGACGGATGTAGTACCTGATTGAAGATCTGAATCCCTAGGCGGCGGCGCAAGGCTCGAGATATCTTCCTGTCTCCTCCCCTACCTGCTGCATTAATGTTTGAGCGCCATGATACTGTATATCTGGCGGGAGTTTTGGTCAACCTGGTAGTTAATGCTGAATACACCCTCCTGCTATATAATGCAGACGGTGTTATTCATTCAAGGTTGTTGTTGAAAGTTGATAATTTTTGGCTCTGTAATGCATAACCAGCTGATCTGGTTGCTCTGTTCAGCTTGATCTTGTGAGTTTATGTATCTCCTGTTGTAGGACTTGGCATGAATCCACTGGTTTCATGGTTGATCGTATATGAGTAATGCTATCTTAGCATGTGTTGTGTTAATTCTGTCTCCAGTATTGCATGTATTCTTCTTCTGGATCTGGATATTTGCTTATGTTTAGATTCTAGAGCATAGAATTCCTATGTTGAATGTCTGATCTTTTAACCTCTGCTCAAGGGGCAGATTAAACTGTTTTCAGGTTGAACATTGGGAAGGGTATACTGCAGTAGGGATGCCATAAGTAGAGATAGCTCAACACTCTATATTGGGAGATATCTGTAAGGCAGATATCATGTGTATCCCCCTGAAATCCAGTTCTAGCTATTCATGCTGATCATTCACAGGTGTATGTCTACCGACTCCAAGCCCTGGATAGGCACCAGTCATGCTGTGTTCTTGTGTTATACACCATGTCCAGCTTTGCATCCAAATTCAAACTAAAACACTTCATACCTCCACCTGTTAGTTGTAGGAGTAGGATTAGGAACCCCCTGCATACTCTCATACTCAACCAGACATCATGTTCAAGAATGTTGCCAGCCTTGTGATCTATCATGCAGATCTTGGTCCATACATGAGAGTATTCTGCCTGTTGTTGTCAAGTTAGATCCTTCTATCTTTGAGCTAGTCAAGGTTACATCTTGAGTTATAGGGATACCCCCCTTGGTGCGGCAGAACCAGAAGTGAAGGGGAGGAGCTCACGCAACCTCCTGTATTCAGTTGGCCTGAATCTGCCTGTGCATTAGAAGTGGCAAACCCTAATGCTGATTCAGAAGAAACGTCAACAAATTGGCGACTCTGCTGGGGAGTCTTTCATGTGAAAAATGATGCTCTGCTGGTGGAATGAACCTGGAAAAGTAGCTTTCTGCTATTGAAAATTTTGTCCTCTCTGGAGAGGTGGCGACTCTGCAAAAAAGATCCAAATGCACATGAAAGATAAATGTATGTTATTGGTTGAAAGATGTACATATTTCTGCATCTGTATGAGAAAAGGTACCTTGTTCCTTCCCCTTTATTTGTTGTTTTACTGCATAGGTTAGATGCCAGGGGAAGCCTTAGGTCTTAGACAGACAAAGGATGTCTAAGAGTAAGATCTTTATGAATCCAAGTATGGGTTATCCCACACTCAGTGGTGAAATGTTGGATAAAGGAATAGAGGAGATAAGAAATAGGTTGATATTCTTAGAGGCTGAGCAGGCCCAGTTGAAAAGCAATAACCCTGTTGTGTCTGCAAGTCAGAAAGCTAAACCTCCTGTCAGCCCATTTGATCCTTTGTATGACCAACTGGATTTGTCATGGGTGGATTATAAAGTAGAAACTATGCCTGCTAGGATATACTGTCAGATGCCTAGATTTAGTGGTCACAGTGTATGTGATGGGAATGCACATATCCAAAATTTTCAAAGTTTTATGGGAAAACATTCATTCAGAGATGAGGATATGTGGATGAGGTTTCTTGTTAGGTCCTTTGATGCAAAAGCAAAAGACTGGTATTTGAGCTTTCCAAAGAAATTTTTTGCCTGTTGGGATGAGCTTGCTGACTGTTTCAAGGAAGAATTTGCAAAAGAACCGGCTGATCTTGTTGCAGAATTGATGAGAATCAAAAAACAAGATGAAGAGCCATGTGTTGATTTCAGTCATAGGTTTGCAGTAGCCCTTTCACATGTCCCTGAAAGTTTCAGACCTGATATTTCAGCCTGTGTTGGCATATTCTTTGAAGCTTTTGAGGAGGGCTCTAGTGCATTACTGAGGGATTTCAAGGTGACAAGTATGCAGATGGCATACAAATTTTTAGAAAATGTAGAGGAAATGAGAAATATGCACCTGCTGAAACCCCTGTCCCCAGGCCTTGGTGTGAGGAATGGTTATGAAGCTGCAAATGACCAAATGATTATGGCATCATGTGCAGATGAAAATGAAAATAAAAGCATAGAGGTTGAGACTGCTGTATTTGAACATAATGCTAACAATATTGCTCAACTGGATTGTTCACCAGTTGAGGATGCCAGTGAAAGGACTAATGAGGATTCCCATTGCAATGATGAGGCAGCTGACCATGAAAACAATAACGAGGTTGTGGACAGCAATGAGCAATTTTTAGAATGGACCTGTGGAGAAAATTGTGAGTATTGTACTCAAGACAGAGAAGATATAAGCAAACAGAAAAGCAGTCCTATGTGTGACCCATTGCCTACCTTTCAAACACATGGAGATCATGAAGAGCAGTCAGAAATTGAAATAAGTGCTAGTTCAGAGCATGATTGTTTTTCATTTGATGGCTGTTTTGCTTATGACACACAGGCTGATACTCCTTCACAGACTGAATCCATTGGTGATGAAGAGGTGTGCTCTGCTGCCCATGAACAAATGGCATACTATGATGAAACTGATGCACCTGGGTCACCCATTTATGACACATATGGTGATGAGGATTTGTCTGAGTATGGTGAGGATCTAGATACTATTTTTGGCTTGGATTCTGTTTCTCATCCTGATGAAAGAGGAAACAACATACATCAGGTAAGTGACTGTGAAAATGTGCCTGACTTAAAAGAGATGCCAGAGCCTGATCTTTTCCAGCCTGGTGTACCAGATGGTTGTGTACATGATGTACACAATTGTGATTTTGAAAGCTTTTCTTTTGATGAGCCAGCATATAATACAATGAGCCTTGATCTTCCTAGTTTTGTGGTGGACTCCGAGTGTTTCCTATTTGCAGTCCAGCTAGGAGATCATGTTGCAATGCATGATGATGATATAGGTGATGAGTGCTATATGCCATATGAACATGCATTATTTGATACATTCTGCACCCACATGTCACATGATGCTGAGGGTTATCTGCACAAGGGTGATAATGACAAGCCAAATCAGAAGGTTGAGTATGCAGATGACAAGATTTGTTTGTGGGTGGATGTCTGTAGTATCTCCAAGCTTGACCCAGTGCATGCAGATGAAAACAAGATATTTGACAAAGGGAGATACATGTTTTTCTTTTCTTGGTGGCCTTAGGCCATCAAGTGTGTTGGGTGATGCAGGTCAGTGCAGTATTTGACTCTGTGCCCAATGGATAAGGGACTGGTCTGCATCCCAGAGATCTGGTGTTCTCGCTGCAGGTTTTCACCTGCACGTCCCCAGACAGAGCCACTGTTAGTGCCTGAATTGACTGGTAGTTTTCTGAGCATCTTTCATTCAGGCACTCTCCCTAAGTATCCAAAAAATGTTCTAAGTAATGGACCTCCTCAGCATTTTTCAGCTGCATCATCATATTTTCTTGAGGAGGAGGTCATCATCATCATGTTTGTTTCGATGAAGGTCGGCATCATCATGTTCTCCGTCGGCCGGTTTCTCATCGTCATCATCATATTGAAGCATCGGGTGATGTTTGGTTATTATCCTAGTGATGCTGATGTGCTACAGTGCGCCTTGGTTTGTTTGCGGGGGTGATTTCTCAAGTATCCGGTGATCTTCCATTTATCACCTTGCGCAAACATGATGATGATGTTGCCCCGTTATTCTGAAGGGGTTATTCTTTGAGTTGCTCGACCTAACTTGTTTTTTCCTAAGGGTCGTCGTCATCATCATCATATTTCCTTTTATCACTATGTTGCTTGCGAGGGTCATCATGTTATCTGCATCATGATATCTCGCCGGGGTGATATTTCTATCATCGGGTGATCTTGGTTATGATCATCCTGATGATGTTGTTGAAGATTTCTAAGTGCGACCCGATATTCACTAGGGTCATCATATTTTGAACGTCAGGATGATCTTAGTCAATATCATCCTGATGATGTTGTATCACCTTGTTCTTTGTTTCTCATCCTGATGATGCTGACGTCATCCGTATATCAGGGTGATATCTTTTTCTCTGCCTATCTGCATCATGATATTTTCGAAGGAGGGGGTGATATTTTCATATCACTCGAATGTGTTTGTTCCAGCATCATGATGATGCTGATATCAAGGAGATATCCGCCTGCCGGCTTCGCGCATTATCTACTGGGGGTGATCTTTTCAAGCAGCATCATCATATTCAGTTATCGCCCCGATCTTATGGTGAAGCTACAGTGCAACCTGATATTTGTGCATCAGGAGGATATTTCCAAATATCCGGTTGTCTTCCGAATATCATGATGATGTTAATATGATGATGACGTCATCAAGGTCCGGGGGGGCTCATATTTCTAACGCTGATCATCTTGAAGAGACCTCCTGATATTTGCAAACATGATGATGACGTCATCCGGATATGAGGAGGTGCGCAGTAGGCAGATATGATGATGACGTCAGCAGGATATGATGATGATGTCATCAGGATGTTCATCGGCCAGACTTTTGTTATAAGCTCAGCAGGAGGATGTTCCTCCGATGGATCCGGTTGTGCGGGTGAAGGCGAATATCATGAAGGTTATATTTCAAATATCATGATGACGTCAGGGTGATATTTCGAACAACAGGATATTATGCTGCTGGAGGATGATGATGATGAAGTCTTATACTAGTGTCGTCAGGAGCAAAAGCACCGACATGATATATGCTCATGACTTAGTATATAAAGTGTCAAAGAGGTCATTGCGGGGTGCATGTGGGATAATGTTATCCTGCATATTCGAAATATCATGATGATGAACCTCGGCGGGAAGTGGTTGCGATCGACTGTTTGATGTTCTTCCCGAGGCCGCGGGTTGGTGCGCCATCAATGGCAATTGTTGCAGAGGTATGGGCGATGGCGTGGACGGATGTAGTACCTGATTGAAGATCTGAATCCCTAGGCGGCGGCGCAAGGCTCGAGATATCTTCCTGTCTCCTCCCCTACCTGCTGCATTAATGTTTGAGCGCCATGATACTGTATATCTGGCGGGAGTTTTGGTCAACCTGGTAGTTAATGCTGAATACACCCTCCTGCTATATAATGCAGACGGTGTTATTCATTCAAGGTTGTTGTTGAAAGTTGATGATTTTTGGCTCTGTAATGCATAACCAGCTGATCTGGTTGCTCTGTACAGCTTGATCTTGTGAGTTTATGTATCTCCTGTTGTAGGACTTGGCATGAATCCACTGGTTTCATGGTTGATCTTATATGAGTAATGCTATCTTAGCATGTGTTGTGTTAATTCTGTCTCCAGTATTGCATGTATTCTTCTTCTGGATCTGGATATTTGCTTATGTTTAGATTCTAGAGCATAGAATTCCTATGTTGAATGTCTGATCTTTTAACCTCTGCTCAAGGGGCAGATTAAACTGTTTTCAGGTTGAACATTGGGAAGGGTATACTGCAGTAGGGATGCCATAAGTAGAGATAGCTCAACACTCTATATTGGGAGATATCTGTAAGGCAGATATCATGTGTATCCCCCTGAAATCCAGTTCTAGCTATTCATGCTGATCATTCACAGGTGTATGTCTACCGACTCCAAGCCCTGGATAGGCACCAGTCATGCTGTGTTCTTGTGTTATACACCATGTCCAGCTTTGCATCCAAATTCAAACTAAAACACTTCATACCTCCACCTGTTAGTTGTAGGAGTAGGATTAGGAACCCCCTGCATACTCTCATACTCAACCAGACATCATGTCCAAGAATGTTGCCAGCCTTGTGATCTATCATGCAGATCTTGGTCCATACATGAGAGTATTCTGCCTGTTGTTGTCAAGTTAGATCCTTCTATCTTTGAGCTAGTCAAGGTTACATCTTGAGTTATAGGGATACCCCCCTTGGTGCGGCAGAACCAGAAGTGAAGGGGAGGAGCTCACGCAACCTCCTGTATTCAGTTGGCCTGAATCTGCCTGTGCATTAGAAGTGGCAAACCCTAATGCTGATTCAGAAGAAACGTCAACACTATGTAATATAAATTGTTAAATATAAATCTTATTTAATATAATTACTTTAACTATAATATTGATTTTTATGCTGAAGGTGTTCCCTTACTAAAATGGACGAGCTAAGTTTAGAAATCAACAGTCAAAAATTTTGGAGAAGGATACAAGATGATTCAAATCATCTTGTTCATTTGTTTTCAGCCACCAAAACTACACCAAATGTCCAAATAAACATTTAAAAAAAGATCATTTATATTTTTCTTTAAAAATATTGTAAATTAATCTATAAATTTCTATAAAAAAATTTAAAAGTTTTTAAATTGATCATTCCAAATTGTGTACTTGTATTCGGTATATATAGGGGAAAAATTGCTAAATTGATGTTTAAAAAACAATCAAGATAAACATTTAAAAAACAAAAACAAAAAAAAAATCATTTATATTTTTCTTTAAAAGTATTGTAAATTAATCTATATTTCTATAACAAATTTTAAAAGTAAGATTTTAAATTGATTGTTCCAAAATGTTAAGATAAACATTGTATAAAGAAAAAATCATGTATAGTTTGTTGAAATAAGGGCAGACAACTGAGAGGGGGGGTGAATCAGTTGTCCCAAAAACTTTTATCCTTTGCTGCAATTAAACTTATTTACCACTTATTAACATATGAATGATATAACCATGAAAGCATGAATCAACAACACATGAGCATAAACAAAATCAGCACACATAACACCAAGATTTTTACATGGAAACCCGGTTAAGAGAAAAACTACAGTGGGGTTAACCCACAAGAAATTATACTATGTTAAAAGTATTACAAATGGGGAAGGCACATGCCTTCAGGGTGCACTGCCTAGAGCTCACTACTCCAAGAGGCTCACTGCCTACATAAATGATTACAAGAAGATTACAAAATGTTTGAACTGATGAATAGCATCTACTAATGCAAAAATTCAGTTTTGGTTAAGCACAGAATACTGATCTTACACACTTCATCCTTACTCTACCCCGTTTCACTCTTCGGCCATAATCTAAGCTTAGATCTTCACCTTCGCACTTCTCTTTGCCTTTTTCACACTTCATCATCACATCGCAATCACACTTCAAAACACTCAAATCCATTGGCTATATATATCCACATCAAGAAATTCAATCAACTGTAGTCGGCTTCAAGAAAACTTAGAACATTTATTAAGAACTCTGCTCTGTCGACTGAATCCATGCACAATCAACAACGCGGACCAAAAACTTGTGTTCTCAAATCATCAATCATCTTAGCGAATACCACTGATTATCACAAATTGCTTAACCAACAACTTTTCTTCATCCAAACCAAGATCAAATACTAGGTCAGCCTGTTCTTCTTCTGATTGTACTGACTAACTGGAACCCGATACTCAGATGCTTATAACTTTTGAATCCTTCATCACCAGAGGCTAAATTTTTGGATTTAGATAGTCCTGACAATCTTTATCACTCCCTCGGATCCGCAACACACTGTGATTTACCACCAGAGAGATCCGGACCAAGATACTGGACGCTCTGTTTCTAACTGCCTAGACTTAGACAAATCTTCACTTTGACTTCCGCTATGAACAAATTATGTAATGCAGATGTGTAAGGTAGACTTAGTTACCATCAATGACAAAACCTGTCATGCGTAGCAGTGTCTCTTGCCAACTGTTACCCTCATTTTTGAAACTCAAAAATTTTAAACTTTCCCATGTTCGACGGTGTCATATCGGTTAAATCCAAATCCCAAAATGCATTATTTGCTTTCATATTGTTGTCCCTGTTTGATTTGTCATCTCAATCTAGTTGAGATATTATTATTACACCTCATTTATGGAATGATCTAAGTTTTCTCGTGATATTGATATGCTTCAAAGCACAATGATGATGGGTCGGTTGCAGATATAAGGAGAAATTTCTTCTTGGTTTTCTCTGTATGTCAAATGGTGTTTTTGATAAGTTTTCACTCAAGGATAATAATAATGTTTTTAGTTGAGAATGTAGACATATGATTTTGAAGGATTGGAAATAACTTTAGGATCTGCAACATCCATATCAAAGCAAAACTATGGCCTTCAGAGAAGCATATGCCTTTGAAAATTGGTGCATTTGAAGAAAATTCAAAATCTTGCATTCCCTCCAAAATTCCTGAGGATACATTTTGAGAGATGTAGAAAGAAGCAATTCCTCGTCTTGATGTTGTTTTTGTGCATAGGAAAAGCCATGGCATACTTTGAAGTGCAGTTCGTAAAGGGTTGAAGCACATGTAGCATACACAGAAGGCCTTGAGAGAGTTCGAGGGCTTGTAGTCATTGGTGCATCATCTGATCAAGTAAAATATGGCGGTTTACATCTGGCCGGAGAGTAAGCATTCTCATTATCGTGTTACATACACAATAGACTCGACCGGAAGAAAAATTAAGCAGACTCTGTTGAAAGTTGTTGTTATCGACCCTAATAAGATCATTTGAATGTCATAGACTTGTTTGTGTCCGAGCGTGGATGAAGATTTACTCATTAAACCTCATAAAAGCAAAGGTATGTTCTTAATATCTCAAGGTTGTTCGTGGAGACAGTTACAACTTTCTCATGCCATAATGGTGGGATAAAGACAAACTAGATTTGTTGAGAAAGCTCGAGTCTTCCAAGATTGTTATCATTCCACAGATGGAAAGCTCTTGGGACAAGCATTTGAGGGTGAAAGTCTCAGCTAATTTTATAAAAAGAGCTAATATCATAGAATGCAATCTTTGCAGGATATGCACGAAATAGATTTGTTTGAAAAGGCTTTGAAAGCTTTAAAGCAAGTGTGGTCAGTATATATAGCGCCAATGTCTCATATCTCACACTTTTGCCAGCGCGCTGCCAGCCAAATACAGAGTTCGAAACGCTGGAGGTTGTCCATCTCCAATACACTTCCAGCCTGTGCCAACAGAGAATGATGGATAGAAATAGAAGTTTTCGTAGATATTATGATGATTTTATAGTTGGAAATGCTTCGAAAGTATGCATACTAAAGTGAATACATTTAGAAAAAGCCGTGGCTGAAGGATAGTAGCAGTCATGATGCCAAATCCATAACTATTGCCAATATCCTCTCCAGCTAGTTCGTGGCATGATATAATGTCTGCAAGATGTACACAATGGATTTGTTGAAAAGCTTGCAGTCAGCAAAGTGAACGCCAACTCACTCATAGCCAGTGCCATAGACGCCGTCAAAAGCATGAGTTTGTCAAAGTTTTATAAATGGAAATAGCAAGCCTTGTCATATGAGAAGCTTTGGTAACTTTCAAGTATGTGTAATTGATCTTTCTATGCTTCGCCATCTCAGATCCAGTCTATGTTAAAATGGAAATACAATTGTTGAGTGTAGCGCCTCTCCCACAATCTCCGTTTGCATCCTCTCATAGAAATGCTCGAGTCGGTGGGCAGAGGGCTCTACATGAAGCAGCTTTGTTGAAAAAGCACTAAGCAAATGCAATTATTGTGTATAGCCAATCCTTCCACAACGCCATAAATAAATTCTTGTCAGATATTATAGTGGAAATGCTAGTCTATAGCCATAAAAGATGCAAAGGCACTCAAAAAGGCCGCCACCCCCGGGAAGGAATAATACATATTGGAATGTGTTCAGTTTTCAAATCTCTTTCAAATCTCTGCCAGTATCTCGTGTCAAATAGCAAGTCTAAAGAGGAACGTCTTAACCAGCCGGTGCGTTGTAAGCGACCACCTGGTCGATGTCAGGTACGGACAGTCGAAACAGAAAACTAACGGTAGGCCGTTGACTGGTTGAAGTCGAAGAAATCTGTCAAAACTGTACATATAATTGATCAAGTCAACCGCCCAACCTTACACTCGGTGAGAACTTTACAACTCACCAGCTGTTTACGGCTGGCGGTCTAAAGAAGACCATTGTCAGATATTACGGTTGAAAACTGCTGTGTTAGCGGGAATACAAGCAGTGAAAGTATAGAAAAGGCCACAGTCTTTTATTCTATAATTAGATTTACCCTCCAGCAAAGTGCCACAGTTGCGGGGTATACACAAAGTTGATTTGTTGAAAACGTTTTTAAAACTTTCATGCAGGAGCAATCAACGATTATAAGGCCAAATCCCTCCAAGTCTGCCAGCGAGAGTATCAGTGTATCAAAGAAAATCTTTTGTCATATACTATATTTGGAAACAGCATGCAAAACGGCAAAAGCATCAGGCTCGGGCGGAGGTAGGAAGATTTTAGAAACTGTCAAGTAAATGCAATTGGACGATGTGACGCCCAATCCTGCGAGCCTCTCCAGCAAATCCTCTGTCCATTGCTAAAATTAGAAATATTATAGATGGAAATATCATGGTGGATATGATCTTCACGAGGTTGATTCGTTGAAACGGCCTTCGAACATTCCAGCAAATGCAATTGGCGGGTTTGAAGTTTTAAAGCAAATGCAGCCAGCTGTTAAAGCCTGCGCCTGGTGAAATAGCAAAATAGTAGCGGGATTTTTGTCAGATTTTAGAGTTGGAAATACCTTTGGAAACGATGCATACAAGATGTAGAAGCATAGACGAAGCCGTGAGCTATGGTTAAAGAGTTTTACAATGAAATATCTCATTTTCAGCCTACAACGACTGCCAGGGATAACAACAATTTTTAGAATGCCCCGTCGACAAGATATGCGAGCTGTTCACAAAACAGTTGCAAGGAGATGCCCATGGATTGCAGATAAGTCACAAATGTATACACAGCATGCATACATGAGACCACTGGGAGTAGCGGCCATAGTTCTTGGTATTGATGAAGAGTTAGGACCTCAACTTTATAAATGTGATCCTGCAGGTCATTATTGTTGAAGATAAATTGCAGCGAAAGACAAAACTAAAACAGATTAAGAATCAAATGCACAGCAATAAAATTAGAGACACAGATTTAACGTGGTTCACCATCAAGATGGCTACATCCACCAAGGAAAGCAGGACACACTATTCCATTAATAAATCCAATTACAATCGTCTTCATCTCTCTGCCAAAAAGAGAATGAGAAGGAAAATATATAGACTCTTCAGGCAACTGAAGAGACATGGGAAGAGGAAGACGAAAGGGCAGTGACGGTTGGGCTTCATTTCCAACAATCTCCCACTGAAGTCCAAACGGCACTGCTGTACCCACTTTCCTTGAAATTCATGGTTACTTAACTACTGTACCAAGTAACCAGTCCATTGGCTGACCAATCCTGGCGAGAACTCCAACCAGCTCAACCAAACTGACATCAGAATAATAAAACTGTGTCTTATCTGATATCCACTCTTCATTTATGTCCTCATTTAGACAAGAAATCGACCAACGATAATGATTTTCAGGAGTCCATAGATCCGTCACTCCCAACTTGTTTGCATCATCAGTTCTACGGTTGGTCTCTTCTGAACCAATGAACCAATGATCAAGTGCGGCCTTGCCTTCACAGAGCCTCAATACAATACTGCGAATTTTTGGAATGTGAGAGCCACCACCCACAAGTATAACATCTGCTATATTCTCCACATCTATCTGTGAATCATGTAAGCATTGGGCAATTAGGTTCTCACACTTCTGAAACACTTCAAAGATGATTTTCTCAAAATCATTTCGTAGCAGAGTTTTCGATATCTTCATCCCACTCCCCAAGTCAACTTCTATAGAAGCACTATCATGGGAAGACAGTGTGTGGATGGCATTCTGAGTGGCAATTCGAAGCATGGCTACAATTTTAGCTGCCTCCCCACTCTTCCTCACAGAAAGGGGATTAATATCTGGGGCAACATACTGCATAACATTCTGTAAAATGTCTTCACCACCAATGGCAGCCCCTGCAAGCGCTTTAATCTGTGAAACCCCCCCACCTGTTGCAGCTACGGCAACATCACAGTACCCAGCAGCCATGTTGAAAATGACTGCAAGCTTCTCAGACATTATTCCTAAATTCCCCTGAGACGCCATTTGTTGCTGCTGAGCATACAAAAGAAATGCTGCTGTGGGCTCTGGCATCACCCTAAGAACATGTAATCCAGCCATGGCACAAGCTCTCTTAATACGAGTCTGCTGAAATCGACTGAAGGAAACAGGCATCGTCAACACAACACTTCGCACAGCCCTTCCCAGCTGGGCCTCCGCCACAAGAAGAATAGCCAGAACTTCTTTAGGAGTGGTAGAGCGCCACACACCATTAGATAGTGCTGCAATAAATGGCCGAACCCCAATTTCTAATGTCTCTATCATGAATGGCAAATTCTTGCTGTTATGCACAATAGGGTCTGTGTCCATTTTCCCGTTGAAGGCTCTTCTCAGCAAAGGCACGCTGAATCTCTGAGCAAGCATTGGACCGGCAGCCATAGCTTTGCTTTTCTGTTTCTCCTGCTGATCTGCTACTATTTGCTGTGAGACCACCATTTCAAAACATGCTGATGGAGACACCATGACAGCCACCTTCATAGGTTCCTCAGGAACCTCAATCTCTACCTCGTCAAATGCAAAATCAAATACTGAATACTCCTGTACGCTTCTCCAGTTAATTGCACATAAATCCTGAGACAAGGAAGCCAATGAGTCATGCGACATGTTGGAAATCTTTGGTGCTTCCAACTCTCCATCTTCATCATCATCCCAATCATCTAGCTTTGTAGATTTAGGATCATCAATTTCCTCAGGTTCATCATCCAACCAACGTTGAGGCTTTTCAGCTTCCAAATCTTCATAAATGTTGAGACCTAGCTTCAACATCTTATGAATGTTGGAAGCAAAGATATATGGATCATCGAGGCGGAAGGCAGAAGTGAGAGAAACCATTTCATAGAGAAGCAATACCAGGTCCTTTACAGACTTACCACTCTTATCTGCCTCTGCCCTCTTCCACAACTCCTCCATGATGGCTTTCCTGTGTTGTTCATCACCCGTGCGTTCGAGAAGTGCTCTAAGATCAATTTTGAGATCTTCTAAAAATTCTTGTGGTGCAGATTCAATTTCAAATCCAGCATCCTTCTCCTCTTCAGCCAAATCCTCCTTATTTTTCAAACCATCCCACCAATGTACACGGTGTTTTGTTTCAGCAACATCCATTGCTGCTGAATCCTCTATTTTGTTCAGCCTCTGTAGGCTCTCCGATTCTTCTAACATGTCAAAATCCTCACCTCCCAAATCCTGCGGAGGCCTTTCCCACACATACCTCGCCTGGGCAGTGCTCGGGGAATCAGGATCAACATCATCCATAATAACATCAGTGGCAAGATTATTAGCCAAATAGAGAGGAGATTCATCTACTTCCATAGGCACAATTTCATCTAGCTCCAAGTCACTGTCCGCAGCTCCCACTTCATCAAAATTCAGTCCAGAGCCACACGACAAAGACATGAGAGCTAGAGCCCAATCATCCAAAGCTTCTACATCCATTTTCCTGGAAACTTTTCACGATTTCCAAAATACTTTTTCCACCATTGGCTCTGATACCAATTGTTGAAGATAAATTGCAGCGAAAGACAAAACTAAAACAGATTAAGAATCAAATGCACAACAATAAAATTAGAGACACAGATTTAACGTGGTTCACCATCAAGATGGCTACATCCACCAAGGAAAGCAGGACACACTATTCCATTAATAAATCCAATTACAATCGTCTTCATCTCTCTGCCAAAAAGAGAATGAGTGATGCAGAGTGAAACGCAACGGAGGCTACCTAACAGGAAGGAGCTGCCACCAATACAAATAGCATGATAAACATCCTTATCGGCTCAGCATCATCATCATATTTCCTAAAAACAACAACAGCATCATCATATTTCGGTCGGGCACAATTATCCTCCTGCCGACTACTGTTCACCTCCTCCGCCTGTCGCCTATCATCATCATCATGATAATCAACGGGCGCGAACATCCTCCGGTTGCACTGTTCATCGGGCGCCAAACACAAGCGGCATCATCATGATATTCGACACCACCTTCGTCAGCAGGATATCCAAATATCCGGTTGCTCCAAATATCCTGATGACGAACACCTTCAGTAGCTTTCCTTCGATGCTCCGCTATCCGACGACACAAGCAACAGCATCATGATATAACTTATCCGGTTGTCTTGGAACCTCCTGATGATGTTTCACAACTTCCTACCTACGCCGATACACCTCCTGATGATGTTTCACAACTTCCTACCGAGAGCCTACGCCGATGCCTAAACCCTTAGCGACGACAGGATCAACATGCATAGGGGGATATCTCAATATCCTGATGACGATGACGTCATATGCGGATGACGATGATGTCACACAATATCCTGATGACCTCTTCAACACTTAGCCAAAAAAACCGAACTTTCACACCCACATCTGCTAGCGATACGCGGATGATGAGCTTCTCCGAGAGATGATCCTGACTGCGATATATACACTGAGTATATATCCAACTCAAAACATCCTGATGCACTTGCAACTTGCAAACTTCAACAGTTTCACGACCCGATCCTGATGGCGATGCATTCGCAGATGACGATGCGGCTTGCTCCGGCTGGAAACGCACATGCAGACTCCTGTGTATCCGTCCGCTGCATGTAAATACTCAGATCTGCTCTATTTCACAAAGACAATGTGACGACCGGGCCGGATCACCTTCAAACCAAAGTCTAACAACTTATCTTTCTATACCTAGCACATGAGGATGCTAGGCTGATTCACAGCATGCTCCTAACTGATCTCTTGAACAATGCAATGCATAAACAGAAAACACAAATGCAAACTAAGCTATAATACAGGACCATTCCACCGATTTGCAGGTTCAACCGGTGGAAGGGTTGAAAGTACCCATCAACTTGCAAAACGAAAAGGAAATCAACACAGATACAACTGATACAATCAAATAATGCAAAAGATGAGATCTTATTCAATTGAAATCCAAATGTCCTGCTTTTACAATTTTGCTTCACAATATCTGGACTGATCACCAGTACAGCATACCACCAATACTACTCTCCTGAACATAACATCTATCAAAATCAATGTGAATTCTGTCTAAACCCTAACAGATCGAAGGTATATATAACAAAGTCCTTCGAGTACTACCAACTCACTTCCCAGCGGCTGGGAGCTTCCAAGCGGCTGGGAGAGAGGACAGCTCAGATAACCTTATCCCGATCTCTAACTGCCTACACATACTCCTATGCTGATCTAATACATAGCATCGGTCCAATGGACCTTATTACATGATAAAGTCAAACATACTAAAAATAGGCTATCCTGTCATCATGCTGATAATTATCCTATATCCTGATCATGTATGTCATCATGCGGACCTATAACAAACTAACTGCCTCAAGGAGGCCAGCTGTTAGGTAGGTGCCTCTGCACCAATGAGAAGGAAAATATATAGACTCTTCAGGCAACTGAAGAGACATGGGAAGAGGAAGACGAAAGGGCAGTGACGGTTGGGCTTCATTTCCAACAATTATGTCGGTTACAAGGCAACAGCTGCGGGTATGAAGGAAACAGAGGCAATGAATTTTCTAGAAAAGAAACTGAAGAATGCTTCTGGATTATCTTATGAAGATACTGTGCAGACAGCAATTTCCGCACTCCAGTCTGTTCTTCAGGAGGATTTTAAAGCTACAGAAATTGAGGTGGGTGTTGTTACAAAACAAAGTTCAGAGTTTCGAGTTTTATCGACAGAAGAGATTGATGAGCATCTGACAGCAATCAGTTAGCGAGACTAGGTTTGTTGTCTAAGAAAATATCTATTATATATTGCCAAAGAAGACTGCATCTCTAATTGCTTTAATAATTTCTTCTGAAAGTCCAGCACATAAGTACCATGTTCTGGTGATAAAATGTTAATGAAGTGCCTGTGGGAGAAACAACATCGGAGTTAATGGAACTAATGTATGGAGGATTGCTACTATAATCCCTTGAACTAATGGGGATATTGGAACTGGCAATACAATTATAAGTGGTACTGGTAGTGGAAAAGTTACAGTCAGTGACAAGCTTATTTTATTGCCTTCTATCAGAGTAGAAAGGTCACCAACAAGAATAAGTTGTTACAAGTGGAAGAGTTTGGCGTAGGAATGGTTTCGTAACTGATGAAGATATGGATGAAGTTATTGTGATGGAATTCCAAGAGGTAGTTTAGGATAATAAAAAGAATTCAAAGCAAGCTAGAGTGGAATGCCAAGGAGTCATCAGTGACCCTCCAGTTTTCTTTATCATTTTGTAATGTTTCTTGATATGAGCTGATGAGCTTTTGGGTTTCCAGGATGGAGGTCTATATAATTCTATTTGTAATCTTTGAGAAGGATCTTTTTGCTAATCAGTCAAGAGCTCCTATGAGAGCTGTGGGGAGGGTAGTGACTAGATGTTTATCTCTGTTTACTGTATCTTTTGGGCCAGCTAAATTTCTGATCCCCCTGCACTTTGGTGTACACTCGATCAGTCTGGAAGGTGTTTTGCTATTTCATTTTCCTGTAGAGTTGGGAGTTTTGTAAGGGAGGAATAAGGAGGCTTTGAACTTCTTTCATTTGGAAATATAGAAGAGTTGTTGTTCTTATGTCTGCAATTTCTTCTCATGGCTAGTTACTCTTATGTTTAATTAGTTTCCTTTCATGCTTATATGCTCTTTTACTCAGCTCCATGTTATTAGAGGCCTTTGTGTCTATGTTGTTATTTTTTACTTCTTTTGTTGTGGGAATTTGTGTTGTGTGTCTATACTCACAAACAATCCCTCTTTCTTTTTTGTTCATCTATCTCTCTTCCTTTTTCTTGCCTTTTTATACCCTCTGGTTAAAGGTACTCTAAAATCCAAAAACCCCCATCATATGAGGGAGCTGCCCCTCTCAAATGCAGAGGAGAATTGTTGCAATCACAACAATTTCTCCATTTGTTGGTTGCTTTTGTTGCCACTTATTGGGCGAATTAGGGTGTTCTCTGCGTGACAAAAACTGTTAACCAACACCAACATAGTTATCTCTTTAAATATTGTTAAAAAATGTATATTACTATAACAAAATATAATAAAAGTATATATTATAAATAAGAATACTACATTAGGTTTCATATTTATCTTTAAAAATATTCTAAATTATTATATATTTCTATAACAAAATTTGAATGTAAGTTTTTAAATTGATTTTTTTTAATTGTTCAAGATAAACATTATATAAAGAAAAGATCATTTCTAGTCATCTTTGTACATAAATGTATATTTGTGTATCAAAATATTATAAAACTATCGGATATTGTGGAGCAATTAGATGGTTTGCTTTGTATTATGGAAAATATTTATACATGAAGGAAGCGACTAACTGTGAATACATGGGTACAACAAATAGCTTAAATAAGCTATCAAACAATAACAAACTAAAACCAAATGCTAACAATTAAACAAACTACAAACAACCAAACAAACCATACGCATGCAAATGATGGAATATCCAACATTCCCCCTTATTACATCATTGCTTTAAGGTACTAATAAGAGAAGCTTAAAAATTTTCAAACTTCACACGTGTGTGGAGCTGAATTGGAGCTGAATGTTGTTTTGCTGAACATGCTCTCAAATGAAGTGATAGTCAACTTCAATATGCTTGGTTCATTCATGGAACACTGGATTACGAACAAGTTTGAGAACACTTTGATTGTCACAATAGAGGACTATAGGTTGGATTTGTGGTACCCCCAATCCTTCTAATATGCAACGTAGCCATACAACTTCACAAACTGTTGCACTTGCTGCACGATATTATGCTTCTGTTGAGGAACGAGCAATTGTGGCTTATAACCTGCATAATCTGCATCTGTATACCCTATCAAGTGGAATTTGGATATACCTTAGTACTCGTTTTGCTACTTTCTAATGACACACTTTTGGTTCTTGCATAAATCTTGATAGATAATTAACAGCAAAACTAATATCTGGTCTAGTATAAGTCAAGTAAACCAAACCTCCAATCATTTGTCGGTAGAGAGTTGCATTCACCTGAGGAGATAAATCAGACACAGATAATTGCAAACCTGATTCCATAGGTGTAGACATGGGCTTGGAATCCATCATTCTGAACTTCTCGAGCAATGTCTTGGAATATTTTCTTTGAGACACAAAAATATGGTGATTTGTCTGCCATACCTCTAAGCCTAGACAATAGTGCAGTAGCTCGAGATCTGTCATATCAAAAGCTTTATTGAGATCATTCTTGGATGCTTCAACCATTTCTTCCGAGCTGCTTGTGATAACCAAGTCAACAACATATACATTAATGATCACAATATCCCCCCTTATCCTTGAGGTAGAGGTTTGGATCATATGGATGCCTAGTGAAACCATGTTTTAGCAAATGCTCATCAATTTTGATATACCAGGCTCTAGGAGCCTATTTGAGACCATGTAGGGATTTGATTAGTTTGCATACCTTTTCTTCTTTACCAGGTGCAATATATCCCTCTGGTTGGGTCATAAAGACCTCTTCCTTAAGGTCTCCATTGAGAAAAGCACTTTTAACATCCATTTGATACAATTTCCATCCAAATTGGGCAGTTAAAGCAAAAATCATTCTAATGGTTTTTATCTTTGTAGTGGGAGCAAATGTTTCTTCATAGTCTATCCCTTCTCTCTGAGCATAACCCTTGGCTACAAGTCTGTCCTTATGTTTATCTATACTACCATCTGCTTTATACTTAGTTTTGAATATCCATTTACAACCAATTGCTTTCTTACCAAGTGGTAGATCAACAAGCTCCCAGGTGATCAGGGACTGATACTCTTCATCCATAGCCTTTTTCCAAGGATTAGACTCTAGTGCTTCCTGAACAGTAGATGGTTCAAAATTTTCAACAAATGAAGTCATCAAGGCTAGATTTACCTCATTGTGAGCCATGCTGTGAGTCCTCAGTCCTGAAGTGGATGTGTCTGGAACTCCATCTAGCTTGTCATCATGAATGGTACTAGTATACCATTTAGGTCTTTTGATATTTGTGGGTGTTGATTGACTATCAACATTCCCATCATTTTTCCCATCCATGTTGAAAATAGGAGCACTATCTGAAGTAGGTGATGGTGTGGGAAAAGAAATTACATCATTCTTCTCATCACAAATTACATCCCTACTAATGTAAATCTTCTTTGTGTTGGGATCCATGAGGCGATATGCCTTAGACTCACTACTATAACCAAGAAGAATACATTTCATGGATTTTTCATCAAGCTTCTTTCTTTTCTGTTTAGGAATATGCATATAGGCAGTGCATCCAAACACACGAAGATGTGAGATAGAAGGCTTTACTCCTGTCCATGCTTCTTCTGGAGTGATGCCATCAAGGGCTTTGGTTGGTGCACGATTCAAAAGATAAACTGTTGTGTGAACAACTTCAGCCCAATATGCATGCTCTAGTTGAGACTCTTTCAACATACTTCGGACCATCTCCACAATGATGCGATTTCTCTGTTTAGCAACCCCATTTTGTTGAAGTGTGTATGCTGCAGTCAATTGATGCCGAATTCCATTTTCCTTCAGATATGTGGAGAATTTTGTGTTGTGTATTCTCCCCCTCGATATGAGCGGAGGACATGAATACGATGATTCATATCTTTCTCCACCTGAGTGCAAAACTCTTTGAAATATGATAGAGCTTCATCTTTATGCTGCAAGCAATATACCCACATTTTCCTTGTATGATCATCAACAAACAGTTGAAAGTAGTTGTAGCCATTGTGACTAGGTGGCATAGGCCTGCACATATCGGTATGCACCAGTTGCAAAGGTTGGCTTGCATGATGCTCACTAGGATAGAAGGGTGCTTTATGTTGCTTTCCAGCAAGGTAGCTAGAACAGATAGCACTCAACTTCTCAAGTGAGGGAAGCCCTTTGACCGTGCTTTTTTGCTAAGTGTAAGCAAGTAACTAGTGCTTAAATGACCAAATCTATGATGCCAAAGCAGAGCAAGATCTTCATCCTTAGTCACTAAGGCTTGATTATTAGCAACTGTATCAAGCTTGAACATTTTACCAATCTCGGTAGCACCGGCAACACTTTTTCATTTTAGACTTATCTTTGATAAGACAAGTCTTTTTATCGTGATTGCTATCAAGCACAATCCAAAGATTATGATCAAGGAATTGATTAATAGAAAGTAGATTTTTGGTAAGTCCTGGCACGTACAAGACATTAGTAATCCTGCAATGATTAATGCCAAACTTCAAAGAGATGTCACCAATACCTTTGATTTCATGAGTGGTATCATCTCCAAGAGTGACTGTACCATAATGCGGTTTCAATGTGAGAAACCACTCCTTCTGACCAGTCATGTGCTTGGTAGCACCTGAGTCCACATACCAAATTGATGTTGATTGTGAACCATCTTCTGAAGTATGAGCAGAAAGGACATATTCCTCCTCTTGAGAATCATCTGCTTCAGCAACATTGCTTTGTTTCTTCTATTTGTTCTTCTGCTCCCATTGTGGTTTGCCACTTTGAATTGGCTTCTTTGGAGATGGCCTATTGGATGAACCTTTGTTGAAGGAGTTGTACCAATAATTTTTCACATCATGTCCAACTCTATCACATATTGGACACCTTTTTTGAGGTCTGGATGAATTACCAGATTTGGGAGGTCCACTGAACTGCTTCATAGGCTTCTTACCTTTATGTTGTGTGGTCACCAACGAACTACATGGTTCGTTAGTTAGTTTCTACAGTTCTGCACAGTTTTGCAGTTATGCCAACTGCTATGATAGTTTCATCAACTATTCATCAACTGTTACGTAGTATTTATACCCATCTTGTATATGCCTTTAACATCGAATAAAGCATTTATTGTTTATTAGAAAATATATATATATATAAAAAATCAGAGAAGATAGTATTTTATTCGATGATCATGCAGATACAAAATATACAGTTAAATATTGTGGAAACAGTTATGCACCAGCCATAGTTATGTACCAGCCAACGCACCAATGTGGAAATAGTTATAACGAACTGAACAAAACTGAAGGAACCGCCTGATCAAGACTGAACAATGTAGTAATGCTAACATTTATTAAAAATGGTAGAGAAAATAGATTAAGCCATTGCACAGAAATATAAAAAATCTAGAATAATATATTATGTCTTTGAATGATGTTGCAATACAATTCAATGGCTTTTTAAAGCCTTATTGTTCCCGTATATAACTTCTTACGAGAAAGTAACTTCCCAAAACCTAACTTATAAACTAACATTTAGATAATAAATGTAAAGCTTAATTTATTCTAATAGTCCCCCTTAAGGTTTTACATGTAATAAAATTAACATTGCCCCCATAATTACATTGTTCCTACAATAGTACCAAGGGGACCCCCCTGAATGCTAAAATACTTAACACAACTGATTACATAATATGAATACATATTTTATAGAAGATCTTCTCCCAAAGAACAAATCCTGAACCAAGCGAGGCTCCATCATGCTGTCTCATCTACCCTCGGAAAGGCGTAGCTTCAAGCTGTGTCTTGAGCTTTTTAGTCCCAAGCTCTCAAATCACAGAGTCTTGAATTATTCGACAATGGACCCTAAGAGATACGACAGATCTCTACCATGTTGTCTAGTGACCACGAAAGGGTATAATTCAAGATCATATACTCTTTGAAGCTCGCTGGACAACAATCCATATTGAGCTCAACACCAAACCCCAAACCTATCTCCAAAACAAAATCTTCACAAAACATACATTCTTCAAATCTGTCAGCTCCGTCAGCATCAACAAAGAAAAACAAAACAACCAAAACCAAAAATACTTCTCATGCAAAGCATCATCTCAAAGTGAGAAGCTAACTTAAGATGATGGAAAATCCTCCATCCTCTGATGCCGCCATCCTCCAATTTGATGTGGTTACACTTTATCCAGCTGATGTTACATATGAGCCTTTGAAAACCCTATCAGGTGTAGTATAAATGGCCCCAACAGCACAAGCAATGTTTGATGTAGCCATAATAAAATAACTCCAATGTTTTCCACCTTATTACTCCAAATGCAAAAAATAAATTCTTTAAATATTTTAAATGTCCTTAAAAAAAGGAAACTACTTATGTCTCCCTTTCATAAAATTAAATATCTTCATAAAATTCTACTACTTATGTCTCCCCACTTTTCTTTCTTTTTAAAATAATACTTTTTAAAAGATGAAAAATCTCTCCCTTTTTAAAAACTTTTCTTTTTAACTTTCTCCCAAGAAAGGTAAAAAACTTTTCAACGTTTGTTTTAAACTTCATGAAACATAAACTTATTTTACTTCTCACGTATGTCTTTTACCCATCAACACATCTTTTTTCTTTTCACATTGGCTCACATTTCATAAAGCATAACATTAATAAATTTCAGTCAATTTTTAAACTCACCCGAGGAATGTCTTCTACAATAATATATTCACTATACCTTTCATTCTTTCATATGGGAAAACACTTTAACCTCTTTCACCAAACTTCTGTGCTTGACATTCATGTAAATAAACTTGTTTTAACTCCCTGTGTAGTCTTTCAAAATGCCTCAGAATGAATGTTTGATGCCTTTGACAAATGCCTCATCAAATCTTCAAGGCTTCAGAGGAATGTTCAATGCTTGACAACAGTTAATGCAACAATTAAAAAAATTATGCTTAAATCTGAAAATTGTAGTGGCCAGCATCAAAATTCAACACTCCATAATTTAAAAATAATGGCACAACTCAGTCAAATTTAGTCTTCCAAACATTGCACATCCTTTCAAAAATTCCAATACTTTAATAGTGTGCAGCACTTAAAAGTTCAACACTAAAATAAAATAGCAAACAAAAAGGATAATACTCTCCCCACAGGCAACCTTCACTTCAATAGTTCTCCTAGTAGACACATCATCCTTAGAAAACATCTCTCTACGTTACAAACACAACTGTCTTCTTCAAGACCATTTTTCAATCACAGGCACAGAGATATAATCAATGCTCTGATACCATATTAAAAATGGTAGAGCAAACAGATTAAGCCATTGCACAGAAATATAAAAAATCTAGAATAATATATTATGTCTTTGAATGATGTTGCAATACAATTCAATGGATTTTTAAAGCCTTATTGTTCCCGTATATAACTTCTTACAAGAAAGTAACTTCCCAAAACCTAATTTATAAACTAACATTTAGATAATAAATGTAAACCTTAATTTATTCTAACAGTGTGGTCATTGCATGATCATCTAATCATGTTCTTGGCTTATAGACTCTTCTTTTTGGAGAAGACTCACCAACTTGTCAAAAGTGGGTGTTGTCTCAGTGACATTCAAAGTTATCACAGAAACTTTATATCTGGGAGGCAATGCCCGCAGAACAATAGGTACCAAGAATGCATCCTCAGTCTTTTCTCCCAATGCTTGTAAGGAAGCTCTCAACTCTGCAATCCTTTTGAGAAAGGATTCTAACTATTCTCCATTTTTCATCTTCAGGCTATGTAGCTGACTTTGCAAATTCAGGATCTGATTCTGATTCTTCGCCTCATACACCATCTTGAGCTTGTCCCATGCATCTTTGCCTGTGGACGAGTCGCGGATAAAGGGATGGACATCATCAGACACACTGAACAAAATGATCAATTTCGCCTTTCTATCGGCTTGATCAAACTTCTTCTACTCATCAGCATCTGTTTTATGTCTGGTTGTGGCACCGCTCACCACATCCCAAACCTCTTCAAACTCGAGCTGAGTTTAAGTTTCGTCTTCCATGCGGAATAATTCTTTCCGCATAGCAACTGAAAATCAGGAAGAAGAAACTTCGGAGAACTGCCTGCCATTTTAAAAACTAGAGATAGATGCTATATTGTCCTATTAACACCTTATCAGAGTTGAAATTTTCTTACACTATTTCATTCTAAAGCTTGCCCGGACTAGATTTAAATGAGACTGATGACAAAAATTAAAACTCATCGTGCATCTGGCTAAATAATACATCAAGCTTAGATCAAAGCTTCTTAATAATTGGCAAGACTAGGTGAGTTAAATGAAAAATGATCTTCATAATGAATTATGTCAAGACTACAACGTGTGAATTGTTGTAATGCTCGACCACCCTCTCGTGGTATTCTCATCATTCACCAATTGCAATTAATAATTCAAACCAGAGGAATCAAAACATATGAAGATTTAAAACAAACCTTGGGTGACTTCTATGCATAATACAGAAATTGTTTACACTGAAGTAATTGTATTACCAACATGAGATTCTCCGTTGCAGGCCAAAATGAGATGTCGTCCAAGTGACACGGTCTCCAGCATTCACATGCAATGGAGGACTGCGGCAGGATTGAAAGATAATGACGGCCTGCATACAAATATTGGGGACCAAGAATGCTTGAAATAATGAGTAAACAGTGATGAGGATGAATGCGTTGGGTGCCGACAAAGATCTTGGTCTGAACAAACCTTCGACTGTGGCGATCTCAACAAAATGCTGGCAAATTTGACCTGCACAAATCTGCCACGAAACAGGACCAGCTATCAAACAATAACAAACTAAAACCAAATGCTAACAATTAAACAAACTACAAACAACCAAACAAACCATACGGGTGCAAATGATGGAATATCCAACATAGTTATCTCTGTAAATATTGTTAAAAAATGTAACAAAATATAATAAAAGTATATATTATAAATAAGAATACTACATTAGGTTTCATATTTATCTTTAAAAATATTCTAAATTATTATATATTTCTATAACAAAATTTGAATATAAGTTTTTAAATTGATTTTTTTAATTGTTCAAGATAAACATTATATAAAGAAAAGATCATTTATAGTCATCTTTGTAAATATTGTAAATAAATGTATATTAAAATATTAAAATATAATAAAACAATATATATTATGGTGCAAGAAGACAATGTTTTACATGAGATATGTTTTGTATACTTTATTTGACATATTCATAGGGCCAATACCTAATTTTGAGAATGTTAAAAACAACATGACAATGATTAAAGGAAGACATTGTATACACTTGCACAATTTGTCCTATCTTACGTATAATATATCCATTTAATTACATGTTCCTCTTCATTAAAAATAAAATAAAATAAAAATTGATTAACTTCTTAAAGTCATCTATTTCTTATTCATAGTAATTAATATAAAAATAATTTCTAATCAACTTCTTAAAGTGCCAATTTTCCACAACAAAGAATGACAATGAGTTTACAACCAAATTACTGGATGACTAAAGAGTTTTACATGTATAAGAGATTCATTTCCCTTGACTGCCACAATCAAAATAGAAATATACAAGTCAAGTTGGACAATCTAATTGTTAAGGTTGTTTCCCTTACATACACTTTGAATCTGCACCTTCGCCTCTATTAGGATACACCTTCACTTAATCTTTGAGTGGCTATTCCCTTACCTCTTCATAAGCTTTAAATATGGTGCAGTCACGGTTAGGAGGGTCCTCAAAGAGAACTATCCACGCTGTGCAACTAGAGTAAACACAACAGAAATAACTCAAAGATCTAAAGCAAATGTAGATTCAGTCATTCAGTATATCATAGAATTCAAATACAATTCAGTCAGCAACATGCAGGCTTACAATTAGGGTTCATAGGCCTGATCACAGAATATTAGAATATACACAAAATATAGCTTTGAAGCTCCCTCGCAAGAATTCAAACTATCAAATACCAAGTCTTGTTAACTATTGAGACTACTTTCCTAAGCATTTATTACATCAATATATATCATCTCCGGAACCAAAAATCCCTCCGCGTCAGCCAAGGAAGATCACAAACTCCAATGAAGAGTTGTAACATGTGTACACGGATAGGTCAGACCTAATTGAATAGAACTCCCTCACGAATGAATAGAATTGTGTGCGGATCTCAGGGAAGGTTGGCCACAAACTAAACAACATCAAGTGATGTGTGATTTAGCTCCGTGAGTTATGAATTGCTCTGCATGTCTTCTCCTTTAGCTAATTATTTGAGACTATCAGGATACTCTATCCTGAGAAAATAATTGATCTTATGATAGCGATATATTACCGGTACCTGATCCAAATGCTCTGAATTTTGGATATGATGTGCATGAATGAATCTAGATGCTAAGTCCAGCTCCGCAAGGTTTGAAATGCAACTGTGGTAGAATGTGGACCAAAATATAGAAACTGCTACTGATTGAACTGAACTAGAAAATGAAAAGAAACAAACTGAAATGCAAATATTGTTGGTTGATGCAAGATTGCCCTTGAACTAGGGATACCCCTGCATCAAACATCCGGGGTTATTGAAAAAGTGAGTCCCTCACTTTGCTAGGGCAAGAGGAAAACCAAGACGGTCCACCTCAGCCTGAGAAATCCATGATGAATCTTCTTCTGGTCTGTCTTTCCACTTCACAAGATATTCTTTGTATTGTCTTCCTCTAGTACTGCATCCAACTCTACTGTCCAAAATGTCTTCAATCTGCTCTGGGGCTTGTTGTGGTAACTACTTCTTGAAGTCTTCTTTGATGTTGTCACTGAACTTTGCTTCATGATACTGATATAGGTCTGCAATGTTGAAAATAGGTGATATACCTAATGTCTCTGGTAACTCCACTTCATATGCATTTTCTGAATCAAATTTTTTGAGTATCTTACAAGGTCCAAACTTCTTGTAAAGGAAATTTATAAGATCAAATAATACTAATCAATCATGCAAATTAAATAACACAAAAAACAAGAGAAATACCAGATTGCACCAAGGAGACCAAGATTGTGAAGGGGGAAAAACAAAGAAAAACCCCTTGTGTTATGCAAGTGGCAAGAATCCAGAAAAAGATATTACAGAGAGAGTGAGAAGCTTCTCAATGAGAAAAATGAAGAAGAATAGAGAAGATACCCATGAAGAGGAATTGCAGAATGAGAGGAGGGGACACCTCTTAAATAGAGGTGAAGAATGGAGTTATGTGTAACTCCCATATGCCACCTTGCATAAGGTGTGTGCCACATGTTTCCTCTTAAGGAGGAATCTACCAAAATATAGATTATTCCTACAGAAGGAATAAAAGAGGTGTTATCCGACATGTGGGGATAAAACACCAAATTAATAAAATACAAAAATAAAATATAATCTTCACTAAGTAAAGATTAATTTCTAAGACTTCTTCATCTTCAACTCGTTATATGTCCCAACTGGAAATCTTTCTTTTCTCAAGTACACCATCACTTCATTGCCAACTACAAATTCTTTGTGTCTCTTCTTCTCATCTACTTGTTCTTTATACTTATTGTTCATCTCTTCCAAATGCTTCTTCACCTGATCATGCACTATCTCCATATGTCCTATAAATTCTTCTGCTTCTACACTTCTCTTGTCTTCCATGTTGATGTCTCTCAATTCTACTACTCCTCTAGGGTTAGTTCATATCACAATCTTAAAAGGTGTTCTTTCAGTACTCTTGTTCACTGAATTATTGTATGCAAACTCTACTTGTGAAAGAATCAAATCCCAACTTCTTGCCTTCTCTCCTACCAAACATCTCAACAAGTTTCCCAAACTCCTATTTACTACCTCTGTCTATCCATCAGTATGTGGATGAAATGCTGAACTAAACTTCAAATTTGTCTTCATCTTCTTCCAAAGTGTCTTCCAAAATTATCCAATAAATCTTGTGTCTCTATCTAAATTTATGCTCTTAGGTAATCCATGCAATCTCACAATCTCCTTGAAAAATATGTCAGCTACATGCACTGCATTAGTTGTCTTCTTACAAGGTATGAAATGTGTCATCTTTGAAAATATGTCCACCACTACAAAAATTGAATCATGTCCTCTTTGTATCTTCGCCAAACCCATTACAAAATCCATACTTATGTCTTCCCAAGGTCTCTCTGGTACTGTCAATAGTTTATACAATCCAGTATTCTGACTACTCCCTTTTGCAACTTGACAAACTCTACAACTCTGCACAAATTTCCTAACATCCTTATGTATCTGAGGCCAAAAGTAATTTTCACTTACCAAAGCCACTGTCTTATCAATGCCAAAATGTCCTGCCAATCCACCATTGTGTTTCTCCTTGATCAAATTATCTCTCATTGAACTCCTAGGTATGCATAACTGATTTCCTTTGAATAACATATCTTCTTGAATGAAATAGTCCAACCAATCACTCCTATCTCTCACAATAGGTTCCTTACATGTTTTCCAAGGTTCTTCAAAATCAAGATCTTCCTCATACATGTTCTTCAATTCATTAAATCTTATCACTTCAACTCTCATCTCTATCAGCAAGTTTCTTCTCCTACTAAATGCATCTACAACTTTGTTTGATTTTCCACTCCTATGCTTCAATACAAATGTATAACTCTGCATGAACTCTACCCATCTCATATGTCTTTGATTCAACTTTCTTTGATTGTTCAGGTATTGCAAAGCTTGATGGTATGTATACAACACAAACTCCTTAGGCAACAAATAATGTCTCCACTTCTTCAAGGCTTAAATTATGGCATAGAACTCTTGATCATAAATTGAATATCTTCTTCTTGCATCATTCAACTTCTCACTGAAATATGCTACTGGTCTACCTTCTTGACTTAATATTGTTCCTATTGAATTCCCACTTGCATCACAATCTACTTGAAATACCTTATTGAAATCTGGTAATGCCAACACAAATTGCTCTATCACTTTCTGCTTCAACAACTCAAAACTTTTATCTGCTCCTAATGTCCACTTGAAATCTTTTGTCTCCTCTCATTGTTTTTGTCATAGGGTTACAAACTGAAATGAAATTTCTGATGATCTTCTGGTAGAAACTAGTCAATCTATGAAATTATATGACTTCTCCAATGCTCTCTAGTGTAGGCCATTCAACAATTGTTCTTACTTTCTCAGGGTCCATCTTCAATCCTTCTGCAGAAATCACAAATCCCAAGTATACTAATTCTTCCTTCATGAAACTACACTTCTTGATGTTTATCAGCAATTTCTCTTCTCTCAGTCTCTGCAATACTTGTCTCAGGTGCTACAAATGTTCTTCTTTTGTCTTACTAAAAATCATAATATCATCTAAATATACAATAACAAACTTACCCAAGAATTTCTTCAGAACTTCATTCATCAACCTCATGAAAGTACTTGGAGCATTTGTCAATCTAAAAGGCATCACTAACCACTCATACAATCCTTCATTTGTCTTGAAAGCAGTCTTCCATTCATCTCCTTCTCTGATCCTGATCTGATGGTATCCACTCTTCAAGTCTATCTTTCTAAAATATTTTGCTCCACTCAAACAATCCATGATATCATCCATCCTAGGTAAAAAAAATCTATACTTAACTATGATCTTGTTTATTTCTCTAGAGTCTGTACACATTCTCCATTCTCCATCTTTCTTTGGTACTAACACTGCAAGTATTACACAAGGACTCAAACTTTCTTTGATCAAACCTTTCCTCAACAACTCTTGTATCTGTCTATTCAATTCTTCCCAATGTCATTCTGTGTGCTGCTTTATTGGGCAAACTAGCTCCAGGTATAAGATCCATGTGATGACTGATACTCCTAATTGGTGGTAATCCTTCAAGTACATTGTCTAATATGATGTCTTCATACTCTATCAGCAATTTAGTTATCTCCTCTAGTTGTGATTCTTTAGTTCCCTTCTTCAACGTTTCAGGCTTCTAAGGAATCAAGGCATAACACATATTCTCATATCTCAAACCATCCAAAAATTTTCTTCCATCTACCAAACAAATTCTAGCATTCCCACATACTTCACTCTTAGGATCATCTTCCAAAGGAATCAAAGTAATTCTCTTTCCATTTGATGTTATAGTGTATGTATTCTTTCTCCCATCATGTATAGCTTTTCTATCATACTGCCAAGGTCTACCTAACAAAATATGACAAACATCCATAGGCATAATATCACACAATACTTCATCATGATATGATGCAATATGAAATTTCACCAAACATTGCTCACTCACTAGTACTTTATGATCATCCTGAATCCATGTTGTCTGATAGGGCTTAGGGTGTTTCAATCTTTCCAACTTCAGCTCAGTCACCATCTCCTCTAAAACTAGGTTATCAGAACTACCACTATCAATTACAACTTTGCAACACTTACCTCTTGATTTGCATCTGGTTCTGAACAAGGTTTTCCTCTGCGGTGGTTCCTCATTTGTTTCTACTTGAAATAGTGCTCTCCTCATCACAAGTGATTCTCCTTTTTCAAGTTTTCCAACTGAACTACGTGATCCAACAGGTTCTTCTTCCACATAGGTTGCTCTTCCATTGTTCTTTGTTCTCTTGCTTGTACTCCCTTGATTACATTCACATGTTCTATGTCCTTCACCTCCACACTTGAAACAAGTTCCTCTGAATGTTCTACTATTAGGTCATCTTCCTTCTCTTTTGTATCCTTCACTCCAGTATGGACTAGGGTTTCCTCTGTGGTAGAAATTTTTGTCATCTCTCCGGTTCGCATTGTTATCTCTGTCCTCCTTCTTGAATGTGTTCTCTTGTCTGTTCTACTCCGCATATGATCTCTCTCCTCTAGGAAATGTTTTGACTTTGAAATTTACCTCCTCTGCCTCTTTGTTTTTTATCATGCCTCTTATTCAACTTCTCTTTAACCTTTAGGGCAAATTGATATGCTTCTTCCAGTGTTGTCATCCTTACCAAACTCAGTTCTTCTTGGATGTTCAATCTCAATCCATTGATGTATCTAGCCACTTTCTCCTTGCTTGCTTCACTATGTCTTGTCCTTATGATCATCTTATGAAATTCTTCAGTATACTCCTTCACAGATTTCTCCTTTTGTCTCAAGTTCTGCAATCTCTTCAACAACTCCAACTCATAGTCAGCAAGTATAAACTGGTTCTACAATTTTTTCACCATCCTATCCCATTTTGTAATCTTTTCTTTTCCTCTTCTGTTTCTATCCAATTGAACTTCTTTCCACCATATAGCAGCATGTCCTTCAAATTTTTCTTTGCAAATTTTACCTTCTACGGATCTTCAACTTCTTCATACTCAAAGTATTATTCTTATGTGATTTATCCAGTCAATCAATTCTTTAAGGTTTAGATTGCCAGTGTAATTCGGTACATCAACTCTAGGTCTCTTTCCAATCTTTGAAATAGCTCGCAACATCTTGACTTGATCCGATTCATCTTCCTCCTCACCTCCTAGAGTTTTTCTAGTTTGATCAACGAATTAAAATTCTTCATCATCATCTCTCAACATTAGGTCTAGGTGTAAGTCCTCTTTGCCTATCTTCTTCAACAACATCCAAGTGAACTCGCATGGTTTTCATCATTTCCATCATCTCATCCATTCTACCAGCGATTGTACCAATAGCAGGGATTCTCCTTAGCGGCATTCTTCCTAGGATCAAGTGCAAATTGCCTCAAGTTCAGCGATCGGGCTACAAGGTGACAACTACCTCACAATTGGCAATCGGTTGTGACACAAGTAACCTACCTTAGATTTGGTGATTTGTTCACAGCAGGATATTACAGAATTCCTTCACCAACTTCGCTCAATTCGCTCCCAAAGATTTAAACTTTCACTCTGATACCACTTGGTGTAGTCACAGTTAGGAGGGTCCTCAAAGAGAACTATCCAGATCATGCAGCTAGAGTAAACACAATAGAAACAACTCAACGATCTAAAGCAAATGTAGATTCAGTCATTTAGTATATCATAGAATTCAAATACAATTCAGCCAGCAACATGCGGGCTTACAATTAGGGCTCACAGGCCTGATCACAGAATATCAGAATATACACAAGATATAGCTTTGAAGCTCCTTCGCAAGAATTCAAACTATCAACTATCAAGTCTTGTTAACTATAGAGACTATTTTCCTTGGCATTTATTACATCAATATATATCATCTCCGGAACCAAAGATCCCTCCACATCAGCCAAGCAAGATCACAAACTCCAATGAAGGGTTGTAACGTGTGTACACGGATAGGTCAGACCTAATTGAATAAAACTCCTTCATGAATGAATAGAATTGTGTGCGGATCTTAGGAAAGGTCGGCCATGAACTAAACAACATCAAGTGTTGTGTGATTTAGCTCTATGAGTTGTGGATTTCTCCATACGTCTTCTCCTTTAGCTGATTATCTGAGACTGTCAGGATGCTCTGTTCTAAGAAAATAGTTGATCTTGTGATAGCGATATCTTATCGGTACCTGATCCAAATGCTCTGAATTTTGGATATGATGTGCATGAATGAATCTAGATGATAAGTCCAACTCTGTAGGGTTTGAAATGCAGCTATGGTAGAATATAGACCAAAATATAGATACTGCCTGAATTGAACTGGAAAATGAAAAGAAACAAACTAAAATGCAAACAAATGGAAATGCAAATGTTTTTGGTTGATGTAAGATTGCTCTTGAACCAAGGATGATTTTGCATCAAAATATCTCCTATCAAATCCTAAGTTGTCCAATAATAAGTGTCTACCATTGCATTTCTCTATAAAGCTCAAAATTATTTATGTTCTATCTACTCTATGCTAAACATGCAATCATCATTATCGAGGAAACCACATCTTGTTTAGGCATTACACTAAAAGCTCCAAAGCCTCTTCAACCCATTTGTTTAGCACAAGTCTAGCAACAATGTATGTCTAGGATGCCATGTCTTGTTTAGGCATATCCCAAAAATAACCTCAGTGCCTCATACACAAGCCCCTCCCATGCATATCATGTGAACATTGCATTTAACTATGACATTTGGTTAGGCACTTTAAGTGCATCCTCCAAATTCTCACATTTTGCATACATATCAACCAAGGAAATCGCCACGATGACATCAAGTTTGTAACAACCTACAACTATGCCTTTTTGAACTTCCATGCCTTGTTCCAAAGCTGACAATTTGGCACAGGCCGAAATCACATTAGCAAATGTGAACTCATTGGCTTGAAAGATGGAACACTGCATTTCTTCAAATAATTCCAAACATTGTTTGGCCTAAGCAGAACCATGTCTGGAATAGGCTGCAAGTCTATAGTTTTTGATATGTCAAGTGATATATTGTTGAAAATGTTATGGCACCTCTGGATGCAATGAATCCACCAAGAACTAATATAATCGAAAGCACAAATGTTCCAAATTTAATCCAGACTTCAAATAATTGAACATTCCTTGCGAATTTTGTGTTTGCAGAGTATATTAAGACTTGGTGGATATGGGGTTATTAAGCCTCTCCTCCCATGTATGCTCAAAATGCCATTGCAGTGAATGGATTTCTAGCAAATAGTTGGCAAAAGTTCAGGATCAAACTAAATCAAAAATATAAAAATAAATTCTGTCAAAGTCCACATGCCATATTTTTGTTCTATTTTAATACCATTCAAATACATTCTTTTGTTCTAATGTTGTAACAAATTTCCATACCCTGTTGTACACACTTATCAACATACTCCCAATCCACACCAAATTTGAACCTTAAAATGGAGTATGGGCATTTGCTAAAGTTTGTGGTTGAGGAACTTTTCCAATGTCATGATTGCAAATATCTTCATAAAAAATATGGAATGCAATGATTTCCAGATATACAAAATGGATTTGTTGAGAAGGCTTTAGAAACTTTTAAGCAATGAAAAGTTGGTTCTTGGGATTAGAAGGAGGGGGCTTTTTTAGAAGACATCAAAATGATAGAAAACTTGGTAGAAAGGATCCAAAAAAATAGAAATAAGATAAAAATTTAAAAAAATTGGTAAAAAGGATTGAACAAGAATAGAAAGAAGATAAAAATAATCACTCAAATCAAGTTAAGGAATCCAAAATAAATACAAACTTGAAAATGTTCTTTTGGATATGATTCCTAATCATTAAAAATAGAACCATTTGGTTGTAGAATTTGTCAAGTTTTAATGTATGGGAGCAACAAATATGTACCATGAAAAGTATGAATTTTGCATGTTGATGATTATCCTTTGTGTGGAGTAGACATTGGTAAAGTCAAGATTGATCCTGATCTTCAAGCACTTGTTAATGAGTTCGTTAGAGGTCATGCTAGAATTGAGAGAGGAATATCCCATTTAGATGATACAAAGGATAAAGAATCTAATGAATAATGTATTACTATGATCTATGAGGATGTTTCTTTATAAAAAGGCAACTTTCTCATGCACCAAACTATGAGATCATTTCAAGCCTAAAATTTAACAAATGTCAAGTCAAGGCTACTCCCAAGTGCCTGAAAAGTCTATCAAGAAAACTAGCTTTGAGCTTGCTAACTTCTGATGAATCGATGACTTAGATTCTTCAAGCGCAATTAGACAATGGTAGTCACTTTGGACTAGTGCTAGATAGAGAAAAATACAATGGACCATCCATTGTGCCACATTGGCAAGAATTGGGTTGTCAGATGGGGCCCACAACAAGATAGAAGAATATAAAAGAAACATGAGGGAGTGTGTCTTCTCTTCTTTTCTTTAAGTTTAAATCTCACCTTCTCTAATGATTGTTGCTTGCGTCCCTTATCTTCAACTCATCCAAGCTACTTGAGATTTTTAACATGCGGGTGAAAGTAAAGAGTGGGGTTGACTTTGCTAATGGTTTCACTATACAATTAAAGTTTTGACTGCATTTTCCAATCTTTAACAAACATGGGTATAAGAATCTACTCCAAAACATAAGAGTGCAAAGTTAATGCACAAATGCCTCTTAAACTTATAAGTTCAATGGGAATGCAACATGACTACAAGTAAACACAAGGCTAGGTATAGTAGAATCGTAGTAACAAAATTATGAACAAAAAAACATAGAAATGTTAAGAAGCCACAATGAGAAAACAACAATTGTGCTAAATTTTGGTTCATTGGTGTCGTAATTGATACTAATAATCTATAAAAAAAATCTTTTTAAAATGACTCTCACTCAATCCTATCAATCTACTTTACACTAAAAAAAATTTACACTCATCAAAGAAAGAATTGAGAAAATTGAGATTATTTGAGAATAGTGTCATTCTCATTCCCATCTTTCCAAGTGGCTAGGAAAACTTTGCTTAGTGTTTAGAAGAATTGAGACAAATGTGAAAGTTTAGTCCACATTAATTATCCCTCTTTTATGTTTTGATCCCTTAGATGAATGCTATCTTGAGAAGGATAAGGGCACTGGAGGATAGTGCATATGTGCCTAAAAAAATCAAGAGGACACATATGCCAATTACAAATAATTCAATATTCCATTCAAACTATTACCATTGGTCTAGGAACTATCAAAGGTATAGCCACCATGCCTATGTATTGACCTACGTCAATGTCCTTGTCAATGCGTCAGCTACTAATTGGTCAGCGTATCTCCACATGGATAGACTCGTATGCTTGCAAGCTTTGAATATCATATGTACAAAGGACATTGCCCATCATATTTTAGGCAAGAAGCCATTGAGCTTTATGACACGAAGCATGTAGTGCTTAAAGTGTGATCAAAAGGTTTGCACATTGTGAACATGCATCTAAATAGTGGCACTAAGTTTTTTGAAGGCATTTTATCAAACACTTCCCTATGGACCAATACCACAAACTCTCTGTCACAAGGAAACATAGCACTGGTACATAAAAAAGCCTTACAAAAAATGTTTCAATGAGTGAAAGGAAAGATTACATGTGGATTTGCACGCAATACAAGCATGAGACTACCAAATGTGAACTAACCCAATCATCAAACTCTCATTAAAAGGTAACAATGTAATTGCACACCAAGAATTAAAACCTACCAAATGTCCATAGAAAGTTATGTTGAGTGCATCATGCCAAATGCTTTATGGATCAGCAATAAGATAAGTGGAGTCAGGTTCAAAGCATATGTCTCTCACAAACATGTTCAACATGTTGGATCTACTTTCATGGCCACTGCTTGCCTATGATTTGCTTTGATATCATTAATTTGTAAACTATGCACATTGTGTATTTCCTAAATAGTTAATACTTCTTCCAATACATATCTCTTGAGACACCAATGGACCAAAAATATGAAAATCAAGTCTCTCTAATGCCTTGCAATGTTTTGTGAAGAGTGGCATTTCTCTCTTCCTTCTTATTGAATCTACTTCATCCATTAAAGTCTACTTCCTTTTCCCAAAAAAATGATGTATTTTATCATCTAATAGCATTGACATGGTCAAAATACATCATATTGGTCAAACATAATCTGAAGAGATGTCTCGTGGATTGCAGTGATTGCAAGATATCCACAAAATGGAGGTTTACCCACATTTAATTTTCCCATGATCTTTTCTTTGTTGTAGATTATCTCTTAATAGATGACAACCTTAAATATAGGATCCATTGACCAATTAGAAAGGTTCATAGATTACTAAACCCAATAGGGCTCAATAGTTATAGATAGAGTCTACTTTTTGCTCATTGTATGCTCATTCCTAAGAGTTAGGCAGTCAAATTTACACTAAAAGGCAATGTTAGAATGGAAATCATGTTTTGTACTATATGCCTGTATGGCTTTGTTGGGACATGCCTATATGGCTTTTTATATAAACTAGATGTTATGTTCATGACATTATGTATATGACAATTTATATTAAATATTTAATATGATAATTAATTATTGTTACAGGAATTTGGTTTTACAACTGCCAATTGCATTTTCTTGAAAGTTTATAAATCATTTTCAAATAATCCATTTTGTGCATATCTTGCAATCATTGAATTCTGTGGGACTGTGCATTTCTTTGAGGCATCATTTCAAATAGTTCACGTGCCTTGTCTATGCTTCCATACTTTCCATACATGTCTGTTGGCAGTGAGCTACCCCCTTGTCAGTGAGGCGTTCAATGTTGACCTCAAGATTCGTGACATGGTAGTGAGCCTCCCATGGATCTGGGTTAAATCTGGCATTTGTAGCGAGCGTTGATAGCTCGAGCTTTTGGCACAACGGCAAACGATTCCAACAATTGGTATCAGAGCCATGGGTCACAGGTTCGAATCTCTTGGGTTGCATTGAGGGGGGATTATTGATGGTGACAAGTTGTCATTGATGTCAAAAGTGTGTTCAATTGTTGGTGAAAAGTTGCCATTGTTGTTGAACAGGAGGAACAGGAGTACATCATCTTGTGTGTTGTTGCAGGAGTACTTCATCAGGAGTATATCATCTTATGTGTTGTTGCAGTGAAATCTCTGCTCACAATTTGTCATGATCTTCACAGATGTGGTCTTCAATCAGTATATCTCCAAGCATGACAAAGTTGAAATGATAAGATTCTATCAAGAGACAGTATGGTGCAATGTTAGGATAGATTGTGTATGACAGGTTGAGTATGACAGGTTAAGTATGACAATGTTGTATTGATTTGGTAAAGAATGTTTGAGGGGCTTTCATACTTTTACCTCAGTAGGTTATCATAGTTTTTGCTTCATGATCTTGTCTTGTTCTTCAGATATTAATCTTACAGGAACTCACATGTTTCACATGCATGATGCATGTTAATGATCAAGCAATGATGATACAGTCCACATACTCTTGCCTCATACTTCATGTCATCATTGGGTGCACTATTAGTTGAATTGGTACATGAAAGAGATGTCATGCTTCATCTTCAAAGGACACAATTTGATGTTGGTTTCATTGAGTTATATGAATATAAGGATATGATGTGGTACTTGCAGCCATGGTTCTCACAAGCTTTATTTGATCAATTTGATCATAGAGTATCAAATTCATGGGATAGGTTGTGTTCACAAGTTAGAACTTGGTTTGGAATTGTTTTCATGGAGTTGATGTTTATCTTCTTATGACAAGAAAATTTAGAAGTTCACTCATTCATATTCAAGACATTTCATTGTCATTGATATTCAATGAACCTAAGCCATAAAATTTTGTAGTGCTTTCATGATATTTGACCTAATCATTTTCTACCTGTCATATAACATATTACACCTTTATCTATTCTTTCGGTGACTTGTTATTACAAGTCATATCACTTATGTTGACCTATTGGAGGGGTTCGGGGTCATGTGTATGACCGAGCAACTAATGATGTTTACCTATGTTTCAAAGTTCCTTTATAAAGTTTGAGCACCAAAAAGCAATCAACGGTTCCTTTTAAAACTATTCAAGGCGTGAATTAAAAGATCCATGGTTGGTGTTCAAACTAAGACCTCCTCTCTGCTTGTTAACTTTGACACTCGAATGGCCGTCATCTGCAGTTAAGGTGTTTGAGAAAAGGTTATTTTTAGCATGTTTGGTGGAAGATTTTTTTGTGACTATTTTTGAGGGATCTTCTTCTACTTTTTAAGAGTTCTCCCGAAGTGTTACAAGCAATAGGAGCTTTTATTTCTTTTTATAAAAAAAATAAGAAAGTTTCCTTAAAAGCATTTTTTTTTAGAAGGTTTTCTAAGGAATTTGTATGTAAGGAAAAGTGAAGAGGGCAGATTGGAATGAATTTTTTTTACAGAAGATTGATGAGTATTATTCATAAATTCATAAAGAGAGCTCTTTATTGAAGATGATTTTTAATGAGGGAGTTTCCTATTTTTTTGAGGCAGATTAAGATTTCATAGAAGAAGTTGAAAAGTTCTTTTATGTAGAGAATTTTTGAAGAGGATCTGAAGATATTATTATTGAAGATTGTTTTTGCAGAGAAGTTCAAGAGTTTTTGAAATGTGTTTTTTTGCAGAGAAGTTCAAGAGTTTTGAAAAGATGATATTTTCTTATAGGGCTCTGATTGATTTTATTGAAGATTTTTTGTATGACCTTACTATTGTTTTTAGATGAATTGTTTATGCAGATGTCAAGGATCAGAAGGTGAAAGTGAAATAAAAATAAAGAAGAAGAAGAAGCAGCCTTTTAGTTTGGAATATGAAAGGTCATATGAAAATGATTTTGCAGAATATTGAGAGGTATCTCTTAATATTTATTGGCTTCATATTGACAGAGTGTGTGTGTGGAATTGTATACAAAAATAAAGACATTTTCTACAAGATCCTCTTGAAGAGAAAAGAAAGATGAGAATTTGATTCTGTGGATGTGATGAAGAAAATATGTTGAGATATACAGAGATGAGAAAATGAAAAGAAATGAATATGCAGGATGAAAAGCACTTACAGATTGAAGACAATATGCAATTGTTTATACACAGATAATCTAGATCAGTATATAGAGATCATGAGATTAATGTGCAGATCAGGTTGTATGTAATTGAACAGAGATATACAAATTCAGAGAATAATGTTATGAAATGGTGCAAATTAGATTGTGTTACAATCATTTCTTGCACATCTTATTTTATGTTTTGATGATGGGATTGGTTTGCCAGTGAGGCCTTGTTTTGGCCAGTGAGGCTTGTAGGTCAGTGAGACCTATTTGTTTACCAGTGAGGTATATTAGTGTTGGAAGTGGGTGCTTCTGTTTGGTATTGGAGTTGGTGCTCCATAAGGAGTTGGTGCTCCTAGCTACAATTTGTATTGCCAGTGAGGCATGTTTTTCAGTTAAGCCAATGAGGCAGTTTTGGACTGGTTTTTCTACCCCTGAAGGGTTTTCCACTCGTGCAATTCTTGTGTCTTGAGTCATATTGATCTTCTCTCTGTGGTTGTATGTTTTACTCATGAGTTTTTGTTTTTCATTCTTAGTTATGTGCATATGTGTTTGACAATGTTATCTGATATGTGTTTGAGAAATCAATGATAGCTTTCTCTCCTTATACTCTGCAAGTTAAAGTTTGTAAAAAATTGTAGAAATTTCACAACACTGATTCACCCCCCCCTCTCAGTGTTGTCCTTGACTCCTACAATGTCTACAAGGGCAACTTTGCAAATACAATACATGTGACAAAATTCCTATATCATTTATGCTTTGATGGTTGTCCACACCATGTTCTCTAGATCCCATTATAGCATAGGCAAGGAGGAAGTTGGTTAAGGTTGTGCAATTTGGTTTTAGATGTGCCAAAATTTGCGTAAATAGTTAAAATTTATTTTTGTGCATTTGCTTGAGAGTTTTTAAAGCCTTATAAAAAATCCATTTCATGCATATCTTGCAATCATTGTGTTGGTGCCTGAATTGACTGTCAGTTAATTTAGCAATTTTCATGTAGGCACCTTCCCAAAAAATCCAAAAAATTTCCTAAGTGTTGGCCCTCCTCAGCATTTTTCAACAGCAGCATCATATTTTCTCCGAGGTGGTCAGCATCATCATGATTTTCTGTCGACCAGATTTATCATCAGGATCATCTTGTTTCAATATCGGGTGATGTTTGGATATCATCCCGATCCTGCAGTAGAGCTACAGTGCACCCTGATGTTCTTTGAGTTAAAGGGGTCATCATCATCATCCGGTTTACAGTGCATCATGATATTTTGTTTGGGGGGTGATATTCTGAAATATCAGGTTATCTTACTAATATCACCCCGGCGCCTATATGGCGATGACGTCATCCGGATATGAGAGTTGTGTAGTAGGCAGATATGCTGATGACGTCAGTAGGACATGACGGTGACGTCATCAAGATGTTCATCGGCCAGACATTTGGTATCGGCTAAGCAGGAGGATCTTCCTCCGATGCATCAGGTTGTACCGATGAGGGTGGTCGTGCAGATGATGATGCTAACGTCAGGATGATTTTTGAACATCCAAAGGATGTTTGCATATGCAGGCATCGGTGTGGCACTCTTCATCGGCTGGGGAGATTTTGGTTGTTCCGACGGTGTATGTCACACCGACAGAGGTGGCGAGCCGATGTGTTATCGGCAAGAGTTGTTCTATCGGCAGAGGGGTTTCTTGCTAGGCCGATGGTCTGTCTCTGGCCGATGGAGTGGAGTGTAGTGTGGTTGTCGGTGAGACAAATGAGGTCGGCGGGAGAATTGTGGGGTGTGCCGATGGCTTGGGTCTTGGCGATAGGCTTTGTGCGAAGGATCGTGGGTCGAGCGTGGCAAAAGCGCTCGACGCTTATTATGCATGTGGCCGCGTGTATAAAGTGGTAGGGGGCTCTCCGCACCGTGCATGTGGGATTAATCTCCCTGTATTATTTTGAAAATACGATGAAGTGCGTTTTGGCGGGAAACGGTTGCGATGCACTGTTTGATGTTTTCCCAATGGCTGCGAGGTAGATGGACATTAATGGCGACAGTACAGGAGTATGGGCATTGGCATGGACGGATCCAGTACCCGACTGAAGTTGTACATCCACGGCTGGCGGCTCATGGCTCGAGAACCTCTTCTGTCCCCTCTTCTACCTGCCGCATTCAATGCGTTGAGTGCCTTTTTTCTGATACTGTGTATCTAGCGGGATTTTTGGTCAACTATTTAATTAATGTTGGGAACCTTCCTTGCTATATATAGCAGGTTGTGTTGCTCATTTGAAGGTTGTTGAAGGCCTGAGGCATTTTTGTGTAAATAATGAAGAACAGGGCATGATCTTGGCTGTTTTATCCCATTTTGGAGTTTATGAGTTGCAACATGAATGTATTTTGCACATATTTTCAGTTTCAGTGTTAATGTTATATGAAAAATGCTTATTGCATGTGTCTATCTGCTTGTCTCCATTTACTGCATGTTATTCTCTTTCTTTTGAATCTGGTTGCATGTCAGTAGGGATATCTGTAAGTAGAGGTAGTTAGGTACCCATTCTTGGGTGATGTTTGTAAGGCAAGCATCAGTCCAACCCCCTGAAACTTGAGTGAAAGTTGCAAACCATCTATTGTATACGTCTAGTTGACTCCTTGCCCAATGGATAGGCACCAGTCTGCTCTTGGATCAGTAGTTATGAGCCAAAACCCCTTGTCTTGCATCCCAGACATTATGTCCACCCATTTCATCACTTCCACCTGTTAGTTGTAGGAGTAGGATTAGGAACCCCATGCATGCTCTCATACCTAACCAGACATTATGTCCAAGAATGTTGCCAACCTTGTGATCTATCATGCAAATCTTGGTCCATACATGAGAGTATTCTGCCTGTTGTTGTCAAGTTAGATCTTTCTATCTTTGAGCTAGTCAAGGTTATATCTTGAGTTATAGGGACAACCCCCTTGGTGCGGTAGAACCAGAAGTGAAGGGGAGGAGCTCACGCAACCTCCTGTATTAGTTGGCTGAATCTGCATGTGCATAGGAACTGGCAAACCCTGATGCTGATTCAGAAGAAAAACCAAAAAAATGGCGACTCTGCTGGGGATGGACTGATAAAAGAAATGATATATTTGTGACCCATCTGAGTCACCAACAAAATGGCGACTCTGCTGGGGAGTTGATTTAAAAAGAATAATATTTGTGACCCATCCGAGTCACCAACAAAATGGTGCTCTGATGGTGGAATGAACCTGGAAAAGTAGCTTTCAGCTATTAAAAATTTTGTCCTCTCTGGAGAGGTGGCGACTCTGCAAAAGATCTAAATGCACATGAAAGATGGATGTATGTGATGTAACAAAAATGTGTTGTTCATATTTCTGCATCTGTATGAGAAAGGGTACCTTGTTCCTTCCCCTTTATATATTTACTATTTTGCTGCATAGGTTAGATGCCAGGGGAGGTTACAGGTCTTAGGCAGACAAAGGATGTCTAAGAGTAAGTTTTTTATGAATCCAAGTATGAATTATCCCGTACTCAATGGTGAAATGTTGGAGAAGAGAATAGAAGAGATAAAAAATAGGTTGATATTCTTAGAGGCTGAGCAGGCCTGGTTAAAAAGCAATAACCCTGTTATGTCTGCCAGTCAGAAGGCTAAACCTCTTCTCAGCCCTTTTGATCCTTTGTATGACCAACTGGATTTGTCATGGGTTGATTATAAAGTAGAAACTATGCCTGCTAGGATATACTGTCAGATGCCTAGATTTGGTGGTCACAGTGTATGTGATGGGAATGCACATACCCAAAATTTTCACAGTTTCATGGGAAAACATTCATTTAGAGATGAGGATATGTGGATGAGGTTTTTTGTTAGGTCCTTTGATGCAAAAGCAAAAGACTGGTATTTGAGCTTTCCAAAGAGATTTTTTGCCTGTTGGGATGAGCTTACTGACTGTTTTAAAGAGGAATTTGCAAGAGAACCTGCTGATCTTGTTGCAGAATTTATGAACATCAGAAAACAAGATAAAGAGCTATGTGTTGATTTCAATCATAGGTTTGCAATAGCCCTTTCACAGATCCTAGAAGTCTTCAGACCTGATATTTCAGCCTGTGTTGGCATATATTTTGAGGCTTTTGAGGAGGGCTCTAGTGCAATAATAAGGGATTTCAAGGTGACAAGTATGCAGATGGCATACAAGTTCGCCGAAAATATAGAAAAATTTAGAAATGGGCACCTGCTGATATCCCTCTCCCCAGGCCTTGGTGTGAATAATAGTTGTGAAGCTGCAAATGACCAAGAAATTAAGGCATCATGTGAAGATGAAAAGATGAATATTGAAGGTGCCAGTGAAAGGACTAACGAGGATTCCCATTGCAATGATGAGGCATCTGACCATGAAAATAATAACAAGGTTGTGGACAGCAATGAGCAACTTTTGGAATGGACCTGTGGAGATAATTGTGAGTATTGTGCTCAAGATAGAGAAGAAATAAGCATACAGGCTGATACTCCTCCACAGAGGGAATCCATTGGTGATGAAGATGCATGCTCTGCTGCCCATGAACAAATGGCATACTATGATGAAACTGATGCACCCGGGTCACCCATTTATGACACATATGGTGATGAGGATCTGTCTGAGTATGGTGAGGATCTTGACACTATTTTTGACTTGGATTCTGTTTCTCATCCTGATGAAAGAGAGACCAACATACATTAGGTAAGTGATTGTAAAAATGTGCCTGATTTGAAAGAGGTGCCGAAGCCTGATCTTTTCCAGCTTGGTGTACCAGATGGTTGTGTACATGATGTACACAATTGTGATTTTGAAAGCTTTTCTTTTGATGTGCCACCATATATAATGAGCTCTGTTTTTCCTAGCTGTGTGGTGGACTTTGAGTGTTTTCAGTTTTCAGTCCAGCTAGGAAATCATTTTGCAATGCATAGTGATGATAATATGTGTTCTATGCCATATGGGTATGCATTGCCTGATACATTCTGCATCCACTTGTTGCCGGATGCTGAAGGTTGTCTGCATAGGGGTGACAATGACAAGCCAAATCAGAGGGTTGAATATGCAGATGACAAGGTTTGTTTGTGGGTGGATCTTTGCAGTATCTCCAAGCTTGACCCAGTGCATGCAGATGAAAACAAGATATTTGACAAAGGGAGATACATGTTTTTCCTTTTCTTGGTGGCCTTAGGCCATCAAGTGTGTTTGGTGATGCAGGTTAGTGCAGTATTTGACTCTGTGCCCAATGGATAAGGGACTGGTCTGCATCCCAGAGATCTGGGGTTCTCGCTGCAGTCTTGCACCTGCACATCCCTAGACAGAGCCACTGTTGGTGCCTAAATTGACTGTCAGTTAATTTAGCAATTTTCATGTAGGCACCTTCCCAAAAAATCCAAAAAATTTCCTAAGTGTTGGCCCTCCTTAGCATTTTTCAACAGCAGCATCATATTTTCTCCGAGGTGGTCAGCATCATCATGATTTTCTGTCGACCAGATTTATCATCAGGATCATCTTGTTTCAATATCGGGTGATGTTTGGATATCATCCTGATCCTGCAGTAGAGCTACAGTGCACCCTGATGTTCTTTGAGTTAAAGGGGTCATCATCATCATCCGGTTTATAGTGCATCATGATATTTTGTTTGGGGGGTGATATTCTGAAATATCAGGTTATCTTACTAATATCACCCCAGCGCCTATATGGCGATGATGTCATCCGGATATGAGAGTTGTGTAGTAGGCAGATATGCTGATGACGTCAGCAGGACATGATGGTGACGTCATCAGGATGTTCATCGGCCAGACATTTGGTATCGGCTAAGCAGGAGGATCTTCCTCCGATGCATCAGGCTGTGCCGATGAGGGTGGTCGTGCAGATGATGATGCTAACGTCAGGATGATTTTTGAACATCTGGAGGATGTTTGCATATGCAGGCATCGGCGTGGCACTCTTCATCGGCTGGGGAGATTTTGGTTGTTCTGACGATGTATGTCACACCGACAGAGGTGGCAAGCCGATGTGTTATCGACAAGAGTTGTTCTATCGGCAGAGGGGTTTCTTGCTAGGCCGATGGTCTATCTCTGGCCGATGGAGTGGAGTGTAGTGTGGCTGTCGGTGAGACAAATGAGGTCGGCGAGAGAATTGTGGGGTGTGCCGATGGCTTGGGTCTTGGCGATAGGCTTTGTGCGAAGGATCGTGGGTCGAGCGTGGCAAAAGTGCTCGACGCTTATTATGCATGTGGCCGCGTGTATAAAGTGGTAGGGGGCTCTCCGCACCATGCATGTGGGATTAATCTCCCTGTATTATTTTGAAAATGCAATGAAGTGCGTTTTGGCGGGAAACGGTTGCGATGCACTGTTTGATGTTTTCCCGATGGCTGCGAGGTAGATGGACATTAATGGTGACAGTACAGGAGTATGGGCATTGGTGTGGACGGATCTAGTACCCGACTAAAGTTGTACATCCACGGCTGGCGGCTCATGGCTCGAGAACCTCTTCTATCCCCTCTTCTACCTGCCGCATTCAATGCGTTGAGTGCTATTTTTCTGATACTGTGTATCTGGTGGGATTTTTGGTCAACTATGTAATTAATGTTGGGAACCTTCCTTGTTGTATATAGCAGGTTGTGTTGCTCATTTGAAGGTTGTTGAAGGCCTGAGGCGTTTTTGTGTAAATAATGAAGAACAGGGCATGATCTTGGCTATTTTATCCCATTTTGGAGTTTATGAGTTGCAACATGAATGTATTTTGCACATATTTTCAGTTTCAGTGTTAATGTTATATGAAAAATGCTTATTGCATGTGTCTATCTACTTGTCTCCATTTGCTGCATGTTATTCTCTTTCTTTTGAATCTGGTTGCATGTCAGCAGGGATATCTGTAAGTAGAGGCAGTTAGGTACCCATTCTTGGGTGATGTTTGTAAGGCAAGCATCAGTAAACTTGAGTGAAAGTTGCAAACCATCTATTGTATACGTCTAGTTGACTCCTTGCCCAATGGATAGGCACCAGTCTGCTCCTGGATCAGTAGTTATGAGCCAAAACCCCTTGTCTTGCATCCCAGACATTATGTCTGCCCATTTCATCACTTCCACCTGTTAGTTGTCGGAGTAGGATTAGGAACCCCATGCATGCTCTCATACCTAACCAGACATTATGTCCAAGAATGTTGCCAACCTTGTGATCTATCATGCAAATCTTGGTCCATACATGAGAGTATTCTGCCTGTTGTTGTCAAGTTAGATCTTTCTATCTTTGAGCTAGTCAAGGTTATATCTTGAGTTATAGGGACACCCCCCTTGGTGCGGCAGAACCAGAAGTGAAGGGGAGGAGCTCACGCAACCTCCTGTATTAGTTGGCTGAATCTGCATGTGCATAGGAACTGGCAAACCCTGATGCTGATTCAGAAGAAAAACCAACACATTGCATTCCATGAGACAACATTTCTTTGAGGCATCGTGATAGCACTGTCTCATAAAACATGCACAATTTCCCCATTCATCTATCAAGTGAGAATCACGTCTCTACACAACTAAAAGGCTTTCACATAACTTCTGCCATTAGAATGACAGGAACTAGGACAACAACATAAAGATTAAACAAAGTCATTCATATGCAATTCAGATTCACCATAATATCAATGATTCACAGGAGCTAGGTAAATACTCATTAACAATGTTCATACTATTCTGCTCTAACTTGCTACAGGAACAAACACCATCAAGCTACATAATTATTATGAACACAAATTAAACTTTTATTCCATACAACTAAATTGACCATCATTACAAGAACATAAAAACCTCATCCTTTCAATGACTTATCCATATGCCGGTCTGTCGGTCCCTAACTGCTTTGTTCTTCTTTCTTTTGGCTTTTAGACTATTCGATCTCCTCCTCTCAGACTGGTTTATTCTTTTCTGTCACCAAGCTTATCATTCATATTTGATTCTTTGCTTGCCACTTATATCAGCCATTCTCATTTATCTCTTACAGTCCTACAGCCTCCTTTTATTTGCCTCCTCTTATCTCTTATGACCATAATAGATCGGCCTCAAAACAACCTTTCTGCATACTCTCTTCTTCTTTCTATTTTCAATGATAGCTTCCACTCCTTATCATTACTCTCGTTGCACTGTCGACCTATCATAAATCCGCCTCCCTTCTTCTGCAGTTCTTGCCGCCCCACTCAGTTTATCAGCCTTCATATATTGGCCAACTCAATTGTCAGCTTCAGCATATGATCGGACTTCTCCTTATTTCTTCTGCCCAAGACTTCTATATCGGCCTTTTCACCAGCTCATAGCCTCTCAATGCATTCATTTGCTTGTCAGCCTTCTTTCTTAGCCTTCTCCAATATGTTCGGCCTCTGAGCAAAGTCTTCTGATATTTCTTCTAAACTATCATCCTGGCAGCCTCTTCCTCTATTGCTCTCTCCCTCTATTTGTTCACCGACTCCTATATATATGTGGCCTGCACAAATAGTCTTCGGCCGCTTCACTTTTCTCCCCTCTCAACATTTTGCTCGACTATATGTTATTTCTGTATTGCCACAAATTGTCACACTATCTATTCTTAGCCATGGGCCTTTTCTTCTGCATGTGGCCTGCTTTTATTTTTTTTCTGTCGCTTTTGTCTATTTTTGGTTTTTTTCTGTGTTTCTCCACCTTCCACTATCAGTCACTAACTGTCCCTCTTTGTTTAAATATAGAATCTATTTTTATGATACCATCAACACGTCTTCTGACATCATGGCCGACACCTCCTCGAAATAGCATTCAAACTTCCTACTGCCAATTTCCTGAATAATCACCACCTTCTCCACTTATTTAACTTTCTAGAGATTAATAATCAATCATTATTGTTCCTGTCGCTTTGGCGACATGAGCTTCCTTCCTCATGCTTTCTGTCATTGACTTAACACATAAACCCAATTTTTTTAAAGGCCAACACAAATTTTAAAAATTGACAGGATGCCCCTGCATCAGACTCCCCAGGGGACAAACATCATGTGCTCCTGCACATGTGGTCCTCTGCAAACTTAATCAAACCTTTTCTTTTGCCTTTTCCATAATTTCTCTATCCCATATGCATTGATCCTCAAACATTTTTGTGCAATACTGTGAGCTACTCTCACATGACTGTCTGCAACACTTATGATCCACCTCCAATCTTGAATTCTCTTTTCATTAAACAAATCATAATCAAATGGAAAAATTATAACGACTCCTATTTCATTATCAATACTTACCATTCATATATCATCCTCAATAGGTTCATTTGTCATATCTTCCAGCCATTCTTCCCTCATGGTCATCTACTGCAACACCACATCATTTTCAACTTCGTCCTTTCCCATCTTACTCTTCAAATCTATAACATCTTCATTCTTTATTTTTGCAACCACTTCTGCACCCTTGTCTTCAATCTTCTATGTTGTCCTATTTATGCTCACACCTTTAATCTTATCATTCCATTCTTGTTCAATGGCTGCCAACTGCTTCCTCAATCTTCTTCAACATTTTCTATTGTTGCTCCATCTTCTAATCTTATCTCTTCTTTGCTTTCATTCTTCTTTTGTTTGCCTTCTTCTTGCTGTGGAACTATAGCTGGTCCATCATCTTCTTCTTCCTCTGCAGCTACTTGCTAGATCAAATCTGCATCTTCAACACATACCTCAGTTGTCTTCCTTTTCCATACAACTCTTCTATTCCACTTTTTCTCTTTTCTGTCATACCTACATCTTTCAATTTTCCTTCATCTGCATTCTTGCTTCATCAAATATCTATTCCTCCTTATCTCTTTTTCATCTAATAATCTCCTCATATTTTCCTCATTATTATGAATTTCATTCAAAGCTTCATCAACATAATAATCATATTTCTTTTCTCTTACCTTACATACACTTTGCTTCTCTTGCTGAAACTTTACTGTATGCTTCTTCTCTTTCTTTCCATCCTCTATTGGATTCATCATACTTCCAGTTTCTTGGGGTTGGTTCTTTCCTTCATGTTTCCAACTCATTATCTTTCCTGTAACACATTTGTTTGTTGTTGCTTGCTTTACCACCCACACTCTATCACTGGACTGATATCCTTTCCTTGCCACACTTGTACTTCTCTTCACTTGCTCTGTTTTCATCCTCAAATCATTTTCTCTAGGCCTCTTTGCTGGCCAACTCAACCTTACATCAGACTGCCACTTATTCATATGCACATCTCTCTTCCTATGCACTTGCTTGTTAGCATAAACACACTCAAAAGTATTCATTTCTTTACAACTTAACTGTTGCCTTTCATCAATCTTTTTCTTTTGCCAATGTGGCACTACATATCCATGATCCTTAATCACATTTACATTTTCCAATTTCTTTTTCTTATCATCTTGCCTATCCATATTCTCATTTCTACATTCATGATCAAAAGTAACAATTTTACCTCCATCTCTCTGTGCAAGGACCTGCTGTCCCAAATTGCATCCACCTGCAGCTTCTTGACTTTTTAACTTTTCTTGTTGTGCTACTGCTACAACATCTTCACATGCATCATAAAACTCTATGGTTTCCTCTCCATCTTCATCATCAAACTAAACATCTTTAGCATCAATTTCTTCTTCATTTTCAGGTACTTTGTAATACACCTCTACTGCAAACTCTTCTTGGCATTCTGTTGTCATCAATCGTTTCTCGTTCACATCTTCCACTCTTTCTTCAGGAGCTATTCTTGCCCCATCTCTCATTATCTCATCCTCGACCTTCCTCCACACATTCTTCATACCTATATACAAATCTGCAAACATAGCATTAGCAAATAAAATGAGAGACCACAATGTCTCTATCAATGCCCTCCTCATGGACATTCTTCCTTCTTCATTTCTCTTTTTCTCAAGTGCTACCTGTTGCACCTTTTCCTCTTTCTCTTTTGCCATGTTCTCTTCAATGAGAACTCTCTTGACCTTGTTGGTTTTTCTTCTGAATCAGCATTAGGGTTTGCCAGTTCTAATGCACAGGCAGATTCAACCAACTGAATACAGGAGGTTGCGTGAGCTCCTCCCCTTCACTTCTGGTTCTGCCACACCAAGGGGGGTTTCCCTACTTGATAAAAGTATAACCTTGACTAGCTCAATGACAGAAGGATTTAACTTGACAGCAACAGGCAGAATACTCTCATGTAAGGACCAAGATTTGTATAACAAATCACAAGGTTGGCAACATTCTTGGACATAATGTCTGGTTAGGTATGAGAGCATGTAGAGGATCCTAATCCTACTCCTACAACTAATAGATGGAAGAAAGAGATGGTTTGATTTGGATTTTGGATGCAAAGCTGGACATGGTGTATAACCTCAACACAGAGCCAGATCGATGCCTATCCAGGGCTTAGAGTCGGTAGACATACACCTGTGAATGATCAGCATGAATAGCTAAAACTGGATTTCAGGGGGATACACATGATATCTGCCTTACAGATATCTCCCAATACAGAGTGTTAAGCTGTCTATACTTATGGCATCCCTATTGCAGTAAGAAAGATACATGCAAAACTGGAGACAGAATCAGCATAACACATGCAAACATAGCATTATTCATATAAGATTAACTATGAAATCAGTGGATTCATGCCAAATCGTACAACAGGAGATACATAAACTCACAAATTTTACTACACAGAGCAACCGAATCAGTTGTATTGTGTTACAGAGCCAAAATGTTCAACTTTCAACAACCTAGACAATGGTAACACAGTCTGCCTAAATTGGCCAGAAAGTGTACCTCTAGCATTAATTACATGGTTGACCAAAAATCCCGCCAGATACACAGTATCAGAAAAATGGCGCTCAACGCATTACCAGATTGGCGCCCAAACATGAATGCAGTAGGTAGGGGAGGAGACAGGAAGAAACCTTGAGCCCTGCGCCACTGTCCATTGATGTACACCTTCAATCGGGTACCAGATCCGTCCATACCTCTGCAACCTTCGCCATTAATGGCTCAACCACCAGCGGCCCATTTGGAAACCATCGTAACCTTCGAACAGAAGTTTCCTGCCAAAACACACCTTACTGAAGGTTCGAAAATGCAGGGAAATTAATCCCACATGCACGGTGAAGAGATCACTTCAGTAGTTTAAAAAAATGGCCGCGAGCATTACAAACGTCGAGCGCCTTTTGCCGCGCTCGACGCACAAGCTGTCGCCAAAAGCCCATCGACCAAACCTCAACCATCGGCTTACTCCAAAAATCTCCTGCCGACCTCATTTGTCACACCGACGCCTACATAGCACACCCCCTCATCGGCCAGAGATAGACCGTCGGGCCAGCCCTTCAAACCTTCGCTGATAGCAAATGTCTCCCCGACAGCATCTTCGCCATCGGCCAGACCAACACCGTCGGCCAACATGAAATTCTTCCTGCCGATATGCAACTTCCTGACGATGCCTCAAAAATCCTGATGACGTCACCATCACTCGTCCCCATACCACGCCCTTCTCATATCCGGATGATGTCATCAGGATACTGGCGCCGAGGTGATATTAGTAAGATAACCTGATATTTCAGAATATCACCCCCCATACAAAATATCATGATGCACTGCAGACCAGATGATGATGATGACCACTTTAACTCAAAGAACATCAGGTCGGATTGAACAACTTAGAAAATGACCCCCTCAAGAGATCGGGGTGACATTATCATCATATCAAGGCAGGGTGATATTTGGAAGATCACCAGATGTTTGAATTATCACCCCCCACAAGAATATCAGGGTGCACTGTAGCTCTACTGCAGGATCGGGATGATATCCAAACATCACCGATATTGAAACATGATGATCCTGATGAAAAACCTGGTCGACAGAAAATCATGATGATGCTGACCTCCTCCTCGAAGAAAATATGATGCTGCAGTTGAAAAATACTGAGGAGGCCCAACACTTAGAACTTTTTTGGATTTTTTGGGAAGGTGCCTGCATGAAAATTGCTCAGAAACTGACAGTGAAATCAGGCACCAACAGACCTCTTCTAGTCTATGTTGCTTCAATGGCAACTCTCTGTTGTCCCATCTTTACGGGAACCCTCTCATCTTCTTATATTTTCCTCTTAAGGCTTTTATACTCTGTCTTTTCCTCTTCTCAACAATCTTCTTTACTGGCCATTTTACTTTCTTACTCATTGGCCAAACCCAATAATATCCTTGGTCTTGCTCTTCATACCATTATTTTACCAACATCAGATCCCTCCTTAACTTTGTCAATTCTTTTTCAAATTTTGCATCTGTCATCCTTTTACCTTCTTTTCTTTTGTCTCTTTTTGTGAGACTCTCTTTCTTCCTTTACTTCTGCATTAATCTATCTCATTTCATCTTCCAATCACCTAACAAGGGCTTCCTTCTTTTCAATCTGCCCTAACAAATAACACATTCAATATTCATACTCAGATCGTTCTATGCTCTGATACCAATCTGATAGCACAGTCTCATAAAGCATGCACAATTTCCCCATTCATTTATCAAGTGAGAATCGAGTCTCTACACAACTAAAAGGCTTTCACATAATTTCTTCCTTTAGAATGACAGGAACTAGGACATCAACAAAAAGATTAAACAAAGTCATTCATATGCAATTCAGATTCACCATAAGATTAATGGGTGACAAGAGCTAGGTAAATACTCATTAACAATGTTCATACTATTCTGCTCTAACTTGCTACTAGAACAAACACCATCAAGCTACAAAATTATTATGAACACAAATTAAGATTTTATTCCATACAGCTAAATTGACCATCATTACAAGAACACAAAAACCTCATCCTTCAATGACTTATCCATATGCCAGTCTATCGGTCCCTAACTGCTTTGTTCTTATTTCTTTTGGCTTTTAGACTATTCGATCTCCTCCTCTCAAACTAGTTTATTCTTTTCTGTCACCAAGCTTATCATTCATATTCGATTATCAGCCTGCCACTTATATCAGCCATTCTCATTTATCTCTTATAGTCCTACAACCTCCTTTTATTTGCCTCCTCTTATCTCTTACATCCATAACAAATCGGCCTCAAAACAACCTTTCTACATACTCTCTTCTTCTTTCTATTTTCAACGACGACTTCCACTCCTTATCACTGCTCTTGTTGCACTGTCGGCCTATCATAAATCATCCTCCCTTCTTCTGTAGTTCTCACCGCCCCACTTAGTTTATCGGCCTTCATATATCGGCTAACTCAATCATTGAATTCAGCATATGATCAGACTTCTCCTTATTTCTTCTGCTCAAGACTTCTATTCTTCCTTCTATATCGGCCTTTTCACCGGCTCGCAACCTCTCAATGCATTCTTTTGCTTGTCAGCCTTCTTTCGCAGCCTTCTCCAATATGTTCGGCCTCTAAGCAAAGTCTTCTGATATTTCTTCTAAACTATCAGTCTGGCGGCCTCTTCCTCTGCCGCTCTCTCCCTCTGTTTGTTCACCGACTCCTATATATATGCAGCCTGGACAAATAGTCTTCAGCCGCTTCTCTTTTCTCTCCTCTCAACATTTTTCTCGACTATACATTATTTTCTGCATTGCCACAAACTGTCACACTATCTATTCTTAGCCATGGGCCTTTTCTTCTGCATGCAACCTGCTTTTATTTTTCTTCTGTCGCTTTTGTCTATTTTTGGTTTTTTTCTGCCTTTCTCCACCTTCCACTGTCAGTCACTAACCGTCCCTCTTTGTTCAAATATAGAATCTCTTTTTACGATACCATCAACACATCTTCTGACATCATGGTCGGCACCTCCTCGAAATAGCATTCGAACTTCCTGCTACCAAATTCCTGAATAATCACCACCTTCTCCACTTATTCAACTTTCTAGAGATTAATAATAAATCATTATTGTTCCTGTTGCTTTGGCGACAGGAGCATCCTTCCTCATTCTTTTTGTCATTGACTTAACACATAAACCCAAATTTTTTAAAGGCCAACAAAATTTTTGAAGATTGACAGGATGCCCCTGCATCACATCGTGTCAAATAGTTCATTTTCATTGTATATGCTTCCACATAAGTTGCATACATGTCTTGCAAGGTACTTACAACTAAGACATTTGACAAAATTCCTATATCCTTTATGCTTTGATGGATGTCTATATCATGCTCCAAACATACCATTTCTAAGGTTTTGGAATTTGGTTTTACACTTGCCAATTGCATTTTCTTGAAACTTTCTAAAGGCTTATCAGAAAATCCATTTTGTTCATATCTTGCAATCATTGTATTCCATGAGGCGACATTTATTTGAGGCATCATGCCAAACAATTTACGTGCCTTGTCTATGCTTCCACACTTTGCATACATGTCTCTGAGGGCAGTTGCAACTACAACATCTAACAAAATTCCCATATGTTTTATCCTTTTGATGGATGTCCATTTTGGCATAGGCAAGGAGGATACTGGCTAAGGTTGTGGAATTTTCCTTTACACCCGCCTATCACATTCGCTTGAAAATTTTTAATGCCTTATCAAAAAATCCATTTTGTTCATAGCTTGCAATCATTGCATTCAATGAGGTGACATTTCTTTGGGGCATCATGCCAAATAGTTCACGTGCCTTGTCTATGCTTCCACACTTTGCATACATTTCTCTAAGGGTAGTTGCAACTACAACATCTAACAAAATTCCCATATGTTTTATCCTTTTGATGGATGTCCATTTTGGCATAGGCAAGGAGGATACTGGCTAAGGTTGTGGAATTTTGCTTTACACTCGCCAATCACATTTGCTTGAAAGTTTCTAATGCCTTATCAAAAAATCCACTTTGTTCATATCTTGTAATCATTGCAATCAATGAAGTGACATTTCTTTGGGGCATCATGCCAAACAGTTCACGTGCCTTGTTTATGCTTCCACACTTTGCACACATGTCTATAAGGGCAGCTGCAATTACAACATGTGACAAATTTCCTATATCCTTTATGCTTTGATGGATGTCAATACGTCGTTCCAAACATTCTATATTGGTGTACAAATAGGGAGGATGTTGGGAAAAGGTTGTGGAATTTGGCTTTACAGGTGCCAATTGCATTTACTTGAAAGTTTCTAAAGTCTTTTCAACAAATCCATTTCATGCATATCTTGCAATCATTACATTCCATGAGACATTTCTTTCAGGCATCATGTCAAATAGTTCATGTTCATCAAGTATATGCCTTCACACTTTGCATACATGTCTTGCAGAGTACTTACAACTACAACATTTGACAAAATTCCTATATGCTTTATGCTTTGATGGATGTCTATACCGCATTCCAAAGATACCATTTCAAAGGTTTTGGAATTTGGATTTACACCCGCCAATTTCATTTTCTTGAAACTTTCCAAAGCCTTATCAGAAAATCCATTTTGTTCATATCTTGCAATCATTGCATTCAATGAGGTGACATTTCTTTGGGGCATCATGCCAAACAGTTCACGTGCCTTGTCTATGCTTCCACACTTTGCATACATGTCTACAAGGTGCATAAGGAATTTCCTAGCCCAAGACACTAAAGAGGACTATTAAAATGATGAAAGACCTGTTATCACCCAGATTTGCATCCTCGCATAAAGTTGTGAAACCTCAACAATCTGGAGTAACATGGGAATGATCTCTAAGTGTGGGACTTTGCTAAATGAGATCAGACCTTCGGAGAAGGCCAGCTTCCTTAACTGGTTATCACCTAAAACTACTAAATCTTAAGGGGAAAAGGGAGAAGGAATGCTTTAAAAGGAAGGATGAAACAAAAGCTTGAAAAACAAAGGGTGATTCACCAAGTTTAATAAAAGAACCCTCAAAAACTGAGAAAATGCACAGCATAACCAAATATAGCAAGTAAACATACATAGATTCAACTAATCCTAGCAAAGGCGAAAAACCAGATGGTTGAAAGGAACAATACGACCATAGACAAACATGTGTAGATTCACACTAAACTAGAAATTAGTCCAAAGAGGCAAAATAACTTGAGTATATTCAGTGGGAAGGCACAGTTACAGTATAGAAAGCTCTATTTGGAAACAGAAAGCCTGAATGCTAAAAATTTTCCAACCCTATTTACAACATACGAATGCATATATATATATAGCATTCCAAATTATCCCTAAGTCGGTTACAGGAATTCGCTCTATGAGCTGGAACAGAAAATATCTGCCCTGAATGACTATCCACTTGCAACAGTTATGGCGTCAAAATATCTAGGACTGGGTAGATAGAAGATAGTTGTTAGTCTTTAATGTAGTTGCTGCATCATCGATCTTCAGCAAAGAATTGGTGGAAGATATCTTTTATCATCAATACGAGTTGCTTTAGCTTTGTGCAGTAATGAATGCAAGAAATATCTGCATCTGCTTAAAAATGGTCGCTGAAACATCCCTTCGCCCAAAATATGCAAATCTGGATCTGGAAATGAAAAGTGACAAAAAAAAAACCCCTGAAAAGCCAGCCAAATGAAAGAGGGGACAAAAATATGCATTTTTGCCTCTTGTAGCATGTCAAAATTCACCAGGATGGAGGAGATACAGGCGGTCAAAGTTTTGGTCAACCGCCTGTATATATCGCTTTGCATCTGTGTATATATCGGCCTCTGAATCGGCCTCTGAATATGAATGGCGCTTTGTATATTGGGCTTATGAAATGCCTTTGCATGTTCAAAAGGCCTGTATGTACCTTTGCTTTTGGCACCTAAAAGGCCCTTTGAAATCACCTGGTGTATATGCATTTGAAACTGCATACAAAGCGGGCCTTTACCTTTTGAATCGGCCTTTGTATCTCCTGCCACGAAACGTCACCTGATTCGGTGTTGAGCTGGTGTTGAGAAGCATCGCTGAAAACTGCATCTACTTATCAGCGGTCGGAATGACTATGAACTAAGCTGCCGATGCATTCTGTCTGACTGATGACCTTTGTATATGGTTCCTAGCATATCAGCATATACATGCAAACATGCAAGCGAAACATGCATACAAAACTTGCATTTGCTCCTGTATATATTTCCTTGTATCTGTGACTTGTATATACATACAATGTCCACATACATGGAAGCCGTGGACTCAATGCTGCATTCAACCAAAATGTATATCCATTTGAAATCCGGCTTGCATCCTTACTTTGTATCTTTCCGTGTATATCAGCATATACAAGCACCATACATACATGCAAGCCGCGGATTTCAAATTTTTTATGAAGTAGACTAGAAAGAGTTTGAAATCTGGCTTATATATCACCTTTGTATGTTTGCTTGTATGTGCGCGATATACATTCCACTATTGCATGTGATCCTTTGTATGTATATCGGCCTTGTATCTTTGACTTGTATGTGCAAACATACAAGCCGCATATTCAATGCACTGTTCATGATATACATTGGCCTTTGTATATGCGCTCTTGTATGCATGGCCCCTTGTATATTTGACTTGCATCTTTTCTTTGTATATCGTCAATATACAAATGCCCTTGTATATTGTGGACCCCACCTCTTGCACATTCGGCCTTGTATATTTTTCGTTGTATGTTTCAATTGTATGTTGGAAACATACAATGCAAAATATACATTCTCCTTTGTTCATTGCGCCGATGTACCTCTACTGTAGCCGATGCAAATTATATTTGTATATCGACCTTGTATGTGCGGACATACAAGATGATATGCATTCTACTGTTCATGCTCACTTGTCTATAAAACACATACAATCCTCTTTGTACATGTGCGGGCCCCACCTCTTGTATGTCCTGCCGATGTACATTGCAAAATGTACATTCACCCTTGTATCTTCTAACATACAATCTGCCTTGTATGTTTTTCCCTTGTATAAACCCGTTGTATATCTGAATATACAACAACATACAAACCCCTACATGCAATCGGGAATCTTTGATGGAATATACCTGCAATGTATAACCCGATATGCATATTTTTTCTCGTATGTTTCAATTGTATGTATCTACCCCTTGCATATTGTGAATGTATGTTCAAACATACATTGGCGAATGTATATGCAAATGTACATTCAAAAATGCATATTGAAATACAAGCATGAAGCTGAAAATTCCCAACGATAGAAAATACTTGAAGTTAAAAGATTTATGGGTTTTTCTGGGTTTTTTGCAAAGAATCTTGAGGTGAGATTTTTGGGAAATTCTGACAAGGCATAACATAAATATTTGAAGGATTTAAGCCTTGCATGGGAATTTTCTAAAGATTTTTCAAGAAAATACAAGGTGAACTGTTTAACTCTGGGCAGAGGAAAAATAGGTCAACAATTTGGCAACTTCTACGGGATGTTTGCCTGCTAAACAATTAGATCAATGGCCTTAAGGGTCCATTGGGCATGGAGTCATACAGAGACAAACATATGTCTTGACAAAGAATCCTAATTTTAGCAACTCAACATATTAGCAGTGAAGGACATGGAAACCCAAACTAGAACAAAAATACCAAAGGAAGACTCCTCCAACTGTGCTAGACAGCACTTAGGGAAAACAAAAAGATCTAAACTATTGTGCATCAGCACGTATTGAAAGCAAGAAATCTAATCTACTAATTTACAAGGTACTCATACCTCAAAACACTTCTTCAAGTGTATCCCATTAACTGGGATAGGCAAATTTTGTCCATCCATATTTGATAACTGAAATGCATTGTGCTCCTTGCATTCAGTAATGAGAAATGGGGCAATCCACATGCTGTTAAACTTGGAATGTTTTCCTGGTCTACTTTTCAACTCATCCCATTTGAGCACCATATCACCCATTCTAAAATTTCTAGGGGTGGCCCTCCTATCAAAATTTCTTCTTGTTTGAAGCTAATGATGCCCCATTGCCTTCATAGCTTTATTCCTGCTCTCTTCAAGCTCCATAAGTTGAGCATATCTAACAGCCATGGGGTCCTCTGCTTCAAACATTTCCAGCTGATTCATAATGTCTAGTGCTGGAAGTTCCATAGACATAGGCAACCTTGCCTCTTTTCCATACACTAGCAGATATGGAGAGTTCCCAATAGACCTTTTAGGAGTTATTCTATCTGCCCATAGAGCAAATTTTAGATTGGTGTGTCAGGTCCTCTGGTTATCCTCCATTGATCTTTTAATAATCCTTATGAGAATTTTATTTGTAGATTCAGCCAAACCATTACCCTATGGGTAATAATTTGATGAAGTATTTAGATAGATCCCATTCTTAACAACCCAGTCAGTTGTTTTCAATCCTACAAAAGCCAAAGCATTGTCTAAGATGATAGACTCAGGCACTCCAAATCTGGAAATCAAATCACAATAAAAATTTAAAATAGCATTCTCATTGGATTCCTTCAGAGCCACTGCTTCAGTCCACCTTGTGAAATAGTCCGTAGCTGTAAGTATCCACCTGTGGCCTGCACTTGATGGTGGGTTAATGGGACCTACAAAGTCAATGCCCCATCTCATGAAGGGTTTCTCTACCTGAATTGGCTACAAAGGTAAAACTGGCAGCCTTTCTTTGCCGGCAAAAATGGCACACTTCATGCATGGGTATCCTTAAATAAGTTGGGCCAGTAATAGCCAGCTCTCATTATTTTCCAAGCAGTGGTCCTTAGGGAAAAATGACCCCTTGTTGTTCCATCATGAAATTCATGTAGCACCTTGCCAGTCTGATCTTTATCAATGCACCTTAACAATACACCATTAAAGTCCTTTCTGAAAAGGAAGCCATTTATTAAAACATATGGAATGGATTGCAGTCTAAAATATCTTCTTTCAGTTCTATCTAGACCTACTGGACATTCACCAGTTTACAAAAATTGAGTCATGTCATTAACCCAGCTGGTGCCTACTATTGTTGTATCATTCTAATGCTCCTCTTCAACAGTCAAAAGCACCTCCTTTTCTTTTTCTATTTCATTCTCTGAACTGGTAGTGAGTTGTTCATTGAGTCCTCTACCTCTGACAAGCTTGGTTATCTTGATCTCTACGTCATATTCCATGACTTTGGTGATCCAACCAGCCCTTTTCTCACTAACATCTTTACTCAACAGGAACTCCTTCACACTGGGATGAGCGACCATCAAATGTATCTTGCTATTAGAAACAAGATGCTGAAACTTCTTGAGGCTCCTTATCACTACCAGGACGTGTTTTTCAACGAAGCTATATCTCTACTCATAATCCTCCAGTCCTTGACTAAAGAAAGTGATTGGTTGCTCAAAACCCTCACTCTGATGTTGTACCAGGATCGCAGAGATTGTATCCAGGCCGCCATAAGCATATAAGATAAAGTCTTTGGAGAAATCAAGATTTACCAGTGTTGGTGCAGTCGCTAACGCCTCCTTGATGGACTCAAAGCTGAGCTTGGCCTCTTTCGTCCAACTGAAAACTATGTTCTTCTTCAACATAGACGTCAAAGGATTCAAAAGATTTGCAATGTCGGGGATAAATCTTCACAAAAAATTAATTCTGCCAATAAAACTTTGTAGCCCCTTCTTGTGACTGGGTAAAGGTAGCTCCAAAATAGATCTTACCCTTTCAGGATCAATGGTAATGCCTTCCTTTGACACCACGTGCCCTAGCAGCTTGCCTTCGTGTACAGCGAATATGCACTTCCTGGGATTGAGAGATATCCTGAATTCCTTACATCTTTCAAATACTATCCTCAGATGAGATAAATGTTCAGCTGTATTCTTGGAAAAAAAATTGTGATGTCATCAAGGTATACCAACACTAATTTATACATCAAACCCTTAAAGGCCATATCCATGGCTCTCTGAAAAGTAGAGCCAGCATTCAAGAGGCCAAAAGGCATTCTTTTGTAGGCCATGGTACCCCACTTGGTGGTGAAAGTAGTCTTGAACTGATCCTCCTCCTTGACTAACACCTGATTGTAACCAGAAAACCCATCAAGCAAAGAAAACCTTTCTGAGCCAGCCACTACCTGCAGAATTTGCTCCATTGAAGGCAATGGGTAGTGATCTTTTAGGGAGGCCCTATTGAGGTCTCTAAAGTTGACACATAGCCTAATCTCTCCATTCTTTTTCCTCACAGGGACAAGGTTGGAGACCCAAAAAGTATGCTTGATTGGAAAAATGATTTTCCCCTCAATCAGTTTGGTCAGTTCTTTAATCATTAGAGGCTCAAGCTTTGGATTTAAAGGTCTTTGCTTCTGCCTCACATGTTTAGTACCTGGTTCTAACTCTATGGTATGCTGGGCAATATGAGGATCAAATCCTTTCAGGTCTGAATAATCCCAAGCAAACACATCTTCAAACTCTTGACAAAGAGCAACAAAAGCTCTCCTATCCTCAGCTGAGCAGATTTTACCGATTTTAAGAAGCTTACCTTTGAAAATATCTAGCTCCTCATAATGCTCTTCTTTTACCTGCATACTAGTCTTGCTTTTCTTCAGTTGTTCATCTGTACTAAAAATAGATTCCAAGGTTACCAATCCCTTGGGCAGCTTTTTTGTTCTCAATTGAACAATTTGATCATTGCCATATTGTTGTTTAAGCTTATCCTGATTTATCACAGAAAACTCATCTTCTTCTAACAAGAAACGCAGGATCTAGTCATCACTTTCAAAAACTTGCCAATGAATATTATTATCAGGGATAGAGGGCCTACCAACTATTTTTACATGAGGTTGTACCTTCTCCCTTTGAATATCACTGGGGATATCAAACTGAGCCCCAATTGCAGCTAACCTATCAGCATGGCAGTTCTAATTTCTTGGAATAGAGATCAGATTGAAAGCATCAAATTCTTGAATCATGTCCCACACCCTATGTTTGTAGCATTTCAGAACATCATTTTTTGTAAGATGCAGTCCTCTTACCTGGTTCACAATGAGTTCACTATCACCATACACCTACAAACATCCTATTTTCCTCTTTCTTGCCCACTGCAAACCTTGAATTAATCCTTCATATTTAGCAGTGTTGTTTGTACATGCAAAAGCAAAATGAAAAGTAGAATAATATTTTTCACCTTGTGGTGACACCAGCATTGCACCACCTCCAGATCCATTCCTGCTTCTTGAGCCATCAAAGTACATTTTCCATACTTCCTCTAGCTACTCTATCTGTTGTTCTGCATCCTTTACCAGATTTGGAATTGCTGCCTCAGGCTCATGTAGTATGTAAATCCCCATACCAATTTCTTGAATGTGCGCCTTAGGGTCATCTACAACGTTTTTCGAGGCCCACTCCCCTAAGAGTACCTCTGGTATGCTTTCAGCTTGTAGTTCATGAGCAGCAATTAATTCAGGGTCATCAAAAATAATGCAATTTGCATTAACTACACTTGGTGTGTAAGGTTCTATGTGGTGATTTAAAAGCAACTCAGATTTTAAAATTACTTTGGTGCCATATCTGGTCCTGAAAAACATGTGGGACCAATCTGAGGATAAATATCCTCCTATCTTGGCGGTAAATTCTCTTGATAAGCACATGGCAAAATAAGGAGGCAAATCTATGATGAACACCTCCTGTGAAATGGAAACATTTGGGCAAGTGTGCAGAGTGAGACCTAGGTCTTTGATCACACCTATAGTATTAACAGCTGTGCCATCTAATTGGAGTACACCCTTCTCAAGAGGCTGGTATTTGAGCCCTAATTGGTCTGCAACCTATTTTGGCATCACATAGCTACTTGCACCACTGTCCACCATATAGTTATGTACTAATTTGTCTCCAATTATCAATGATACATAGAATGGGAGTGGTTTGGCACTTTTGTTTGGTTGTTTACTGTTATCCTGGGATGAATTGGTAAGGACAGCCCTATTTGGGTCAACAGTTGTGTCATTGGACACTTTCAAATCAGACAAGGCAGATTGCAATATGTCCTTTTGACCTGGGATGGCTAGACAATCCCACATAGACATTGTCACATTCATCTTCTTCATATTTTTAATAATATTGAAATGTGCAATGGCACTTACCTTCTGATGTGACTTTGTAGCAACAGTATCAGCCTGCAAATGAGGCATTTCCCTTGCTGTTGCTGAAGTGTTTCTTTGTAAAATGTGGGGAACATGGGATGTAGGAGCACCAGCATGTCCTTTCTCTTTATTTGCTACGTGATCTATCTCATAACCCCTCTTCTTGGCTCTTGTATTAGCTGCAACTGGGGTATTATCGTTGTTTACACCACAAAATTCATCTTCTTGCCAATTCATGAAGGCAGAATCATTTTGAGATTGTTCTTGTTGTTGAGCAGCTCCATCATTTGGCGTGATTGGTTGTGAGACTGCCACATTTTGCACCATTAAAGCCTGATTTATCACTCCATTTAAACAGGTTGCTTGACTGTGTGGCAGATTACATTGATAGCACCATTCATACTCAGTTGCAAGGTTGTTCTGAGTAGGGACTAGGTCCCTTACTGCATTAATAGGTGCCGGATTATAAGGCTGAAAAGGCCTTTGATTCACATTCTGTCTAGCACCTTGGTAGTTGCTTTGATAAGGTGGCCTATTAACTTGGTAAGGCTGATTTTGGCCTTGATACTGCTGATTTTGCCCTTGAGGTTATGGCTGATAAGGCTATCTATTCTGGGATTGCTGCTTTTTAATGTTTACTAACTCATTCCCAAAGGTTTGCAAAATATTCTCTATTTTTTGTTGGCTATTTTTAATCTGTTTTAGCTCTTGAGATGAACTAGTGGTAGCAGGTTCAGAATTGGCAGTACTTGGTAATGCTGCCACAATAGGTAAAGGGGCAAAATATGGGATTGGCAAAGGCATTGAAGCCTGAATCTCAGGAAAGATGGGTACTGGCGGTCTGGGTGCTATTTTTCCAGCCTGAATCAGATTATTCTCTACCCTAATAGCTAATTCATAAGCATCTGGTAAACTAGTACCTCCTAATGATTAAACCATTACTGAAACATCACTATTTAGGGCTTTTAAAAAATACAAGAATGCATATTCAGCTGGAGGCCTTACCGTGGCAGGAATTCTGTCCCATGTCTTTTGGAATCTGAAGTTAAAATCCATCATTTGCTCCTAAGGAGCTCTCTTTATGGTGGTCATCTGTTCAACCAATGATAGATTATCTGATTTGTCTTGATTTTTTGTTTAATTTCTCTCCTAGATCATCCAGGTTCCTATAGTCTACACTGGTAGACTCCTGAACTATTGCAATGTCTTCCCTTTGAATGAGGCAGCCAGCATCCTGATGGCTAAATTCTCTTGAGTGACATGATGTACACCACATAGAGATGCTATGTCTCTAATATGTTCAATAGGAGTAATCTGATTTTCCCCTGTGAAATAGGGCAGACTCTTCAAAGCTGTCATGGGTATAACATCATGTACTGTTAGGTTTAAAGGGCTGCCCCCATCAAAAGTCACGAATGGCTAATTTCTTTCCATCTGAACAGCTGGAGGTAAATTTTCTTGAGTTGCTATAGGAACTACAAAAGCAACTGGTCTGAAATTTGGTGGAGTTGACTGTATCCTTTTAGAAATTGGAGTTCTTATTACAGCTCTACTCTGCCTTCTAGGTGGAGACAGCTGTAAATAGTCAAATGAGCTTGAACTCCAGGTTTGAATCTTTCTCATAAAACATGTATCAGCAGAACTGATCTGTTTGTTCTTCCTCACTATGAGTCACCAGATATGCAAGCTTAACCTCTTTCAGGTCTGAAAATCACTGGCTGCACATCAAAACTAGTGATAAAAGTTGTAGAGTCCCACCGAGCGTGCCAAAGTTGTTATCACCTAGATTTGCACCCTCGCATACAGTTGTGAAACCTCAGCAATCTGGAGTAACATGGGAATGATCTCTAAGTGTGGGACTTTGCTAAATGAGATCAGACCTCCGGAGAAGGCCGGCTTCCTTAACTGGTTATCACCTAAAACTACTAAATCTTAAGGGGAAAATGGAGAAGGAATGCTTTAAAAGGAAGGATGAAACAAAAGCTTGAAAAATAAAGGGTGATTCATCAAGTTTAATAAAAGAACCCTCAAAAACTGAGAAAATGCACAGCATAACCAAATATAGCAAGTAAACATACACAAATTCAACTGATCCTAGCAAAGGCGAAAAACCAGATGGTTGAAAGGAACAATACGATCACAGACAAACATGTGTAGATTCACACTAAACTAGAAATCAGTCCAAAGAGGCAAAATAACTTGAGTTTATTCAGTGGGAAGGCACAGTTACAGTATAGAAAGCTCTGTTTGGAAACAGAAAGCCTGAATGCTAAAAATTTTCCAACCTTATTTACAACATACGAATGCATATATATAGCATTCCAAATTAACCCTAAGTTACAGGAATTCGCTCTATGAGCTGGAACAAAAAATATCTGCCCTGAATGACTGTCCACCTGCAACAGTTATGGCGTCAAAATATCTGGGACTGGGCAGATAGAAGATATTTGTTAGTCTTTAATGCAGCTGCTGCATCATCGATCTTCGGCAAAGAATTGGTGGAAGATATCTTTTATCATCAATGCGAGTTGCTTTAGCTTTGTGCAGTAATGAATGCAAGAAATATCTGCATCTGCTTAAAAATGGTTGCTGAAACGTCCCTTCGCCCAAAATATGCAAATCTGGATCTGGAAATGAAAGGTGACAAAAAAAAACCCTGAAAAGCCAGCCAAATGAAAGAGGGGACAAAAATATGCATTTTTGTCTCTTGCAGCATGTCAAAATTCGCCAGGATGGAGGAGATACAGGCGGTCAAAGTTTTGGTCAACCGCCTATATATATCGCTTTGCATCTGTGTATATATCGGCCTCTAAATCGGCCTCTGAATATGAATGGTGCTTTGTATATCGGGCTTATGAAATGCCTTTGCATGTTCAAAAGGCATGTATGTACCTTTGCTTTTGGCGCCTAAAAGGCCCTTTGAAATCGCCCGGTGTATATGCATTTGAAACTGCATACAAAGCGGGCCTTTACCTTTTGAATCGGCCTTTGTATCTCTTGCCGCGTGTCGTCACCTGATTTGGCGCTAAGCTGGTGTTGAGAAGCATCGCTGAAAACTGCATCTGCTTATCGGCGGTTGGAATGACTATGAACTGAGTTGCCGATGCATTCTGTCTGACCGATGACCTTTGTATATGGTTCCTAGCATATCGACATATACATGCAAACATGCAAGCGAAACATGCATACAAAACTTGCATTTGCTCCTGTATATATTTCCTTGTATCTGTGACTTGTATATACATACAATGTCCACATACATGGAAGCCGTGGACTCAACGCTGCATTCAACCAAAATGTATATCCATTTGAAATCCGACTTGTATCCTTACTTTGTATCTTTCCTTGTATATCGGCATATACAAGCACCATACATACATGCAAGCCGCGGATTTCAAATTTTTTATGAAGTAGACTGGAAAGAGTTTGAAATCCGGCTTGTATATTGCCTTTGTATGTTTGCTTGTATGTGCGCGATATACATTCCACTGTTGCATGTGATCCTTTGTATGTATATCGGCCTTGTATCTTTGACTTGTATGTGCAAACATACAAGCCACATATACAATGCACTGTTCGTGATATACATTGGCCTTTGTATATGCGCTTCTGTATGCGTAGCCCCTTGTATATTTGACTTGCATCTTTTCTTTGTATATCGCCGATATACAAACGCCCTTGTATATTTTGGACCCCACCTCTTGCACATTCAGCCTTGTATATTGTGGACCCCACCTCTTGCACATTTGGCCTTGTATATTTTCCGTTGTATGTTAGAAACATATAATGCAAAATATACATTCTCCTTTGTTCATTGCACCGATGTACCTCTACTGTAGCCGATGCACATTATCTTTGTATATCGGCCTTGTATGTGCGGACATACAAGCCGATATACATTCTACTGTTCATGCTCACTTGTATATAGAACACATACAATCCTCTTTGTACATGTGCGGGCCCCACCTCTTGTATGTCCTGCCGATGTACATTGCAAAATGTACATTCACCCTTGTATCTTCTAACATACAATCTGCCTTGTATGTTTTTCCCTTGTATAAACCTGTTGTATATTTGAATATACAACAACAACATACAAACCCCTACATGCAAGCGAGAATCTTTGATGGAATATACCTGCAATGTATAACCCGATATGCATATTTCTCCTTGTATGTTTCAATTGTATGTATCTACCCCTTGCATATTGTGAATGTATGTTCTAACATACATTGGCGAATGTATATGCAAATGTACATTCAAAAATGCATATTGAAATACAAGCATGAAGCTGAAAATTCCCAGCGATAGAAAATACTTGAAGTTAAAAAATTTCTGGGTTTTTCTGGGTTTTTTGCAAAGAATCTTGAGGTGAGATTTTTGGGAAATTCTGACAAGGCATAACATAAATATTTGAAGGATTTAAGCCTTGCATGGGAATTTTCTAAAGATTTTTCAAGAAAATACAAGGTGAACTGTTTAACTCTGGGCAGAGGAAAAATAGGTCAACAAGACCATGTTGAGACAGTCATGATGTCAAGGCATGAAGGGCTAAAACAAGGTGGAAACATGGTGAATTTGGAGTCTCTTTGACTGAACTAACTGATATACCTACACATGCATGGATACAATGGTCAAAGATGATAGAAAAATATGTTAAAACTAAAAATAGATGATCACATGGATCTTTTACCTAATTTCTTAGCCTTATATGTTACTGCTACACCATTTTCAAGGTCCTGGTTGGCTGGATTAGTAAGAGGAAACCATGAAAAGGCCTTGAAAATATTTGAGTGATGTAAGAAATAGAAGATATGATGTAGAATAATGGATGTACAAATCTCTCCCAACTCAAGATCAGCCTTATTACAACATCATATTATTGTTTTATGCATGAGGAAAGATAAAATGGGTGCAACCCTTAAGATCCTTAAGATGAAAAAAATTGCCAAACTTTGATGGAGCAGTTCTTGGAATTCGTGGTAGATGGGAACATTGGACCTATAGGTGCATGTGAGGTCTATCCACAATAACCTCTCTCAGTTTTGTTCAACTCTAGTATATTTGACCGTGTCGGAATCAAACTCATTCTTGCAAAATGCTTCAGTTTCATGCAGTGGAAAGGTGCTAGGAGTGACATTTTGCATTCCATAGATTGTGGGGTCGTACGAACTTTGTCAATGCATCAGGATGGGTAGGTAAATGCTAGGGGAGGTCTCATTTTGTGTGCCAAGCGCCCCAATCATTCGAGGCAGCAGGTTACCGGTAAAGTCCCTTAAGATCCCTAAGATGAAAAAATTGCCAAACTTTGACGGAGTTGTTCTTAGAATTCATGGCAGCTGGGAACATTCTGTTTAAACCTATAGGTGCATGTGGGGACCGTCTACAATAACCTCTCTCAGTTTCATTCAACTCTTGTTTGTTTGACCGTGCCAGAATCAAACACATTCTTGCAAAATGCTTCAGTTTCATGCAATGGAAAGGTTTCCAGGTGCCATGTTTTTTGTTTGGCTCATTGTGGAGCTGAATGGATTGCGCCAATACATCGGGGTGGGTAGGTAAATGCTAGGGGAGGTCTCGTTTTGTGCGCTAAGTGTCTCAATCATTATGAGATGCAAGCTACCGATAAAGTAGAAAGTTGCTAACACTAAAATTTTGCATTCCATAGGTCTTGGGGGCAAAATGACTGTGCCGCACACATCCGGGTGGGTGGGTAAATGCTAGGGGAGGTCTCATTTCATGCACCAAGTGTCTCAGTCGTTCCAGGCTGTAAGCTATCGGCAAACTTGAAAGGTGCTAGGAGTGACATTTTACATTTCATAGCTCGTGGGGCCGAATGGACTTCGCCAACGTGTTGAGGTGGGCAGGTAAATGCCAAGGGAGGTCTTGTTTCATGTGCCAAGTGCCCCAGTCATTCGGGGCAGCAGGCTACCGGCAAAGTCCCTTAAGATCCCTAAGATGAAAAAATTACCAAACGTTGACGGGGTAGTTCTCAGAATTTGTGGTAGATGGGAATGTTCCATTTGGACCTATAGGTGCATGTGGAGTCCTTCTATAATAACCTCTCTTAGTTTCATTCAACTCCTATTCGTTTGACCGTGCCGGAATCAAACACATTCTTGCAAAATGCTTCAGTTTCATGCAATGGAAAGATTGCCAGGTGCCATGTTTTTTTTTCTGCTCATCGTGGTGCTGAACGGACTGTGCCAACATGTTGGGGTGGGTGGGTAAATTCTAGGGGAGGTCTCATTTCATGTGCCAAGTGTCTCAATCGTTCTAAGCTGCAAGCTACCGGTAAACTGAAAAGGTGCTAGGTGTCGGTAGCTTGCAGGCCAAAACAATTGGGATGCTTGGCACATGAAATGATACCTTCCCTACCATTTACCCACCCACCTCGACGTGTTGGCGTAGTCCATTTGGCCCCACGATGAGCAGAACAAAAAATATGGCACCTGGCAACCTTTCCATTGCATGAAACTGAAGCATTTTGCAAGAATGTGTTTGATTCCAGCATGGTCAAATGGATAGGTGTTGAATGAAACTGATAGAGTTTATTTTAGACGGACTCCACATGCACCTATAGGTCCAAACGAAACGTTCCCAGCTGACACGAATTTCAAGAACTGCCCCGTCAAAGTTTGACAATTTTTGCGTCTTAGGGATCTTAAGGGACTTTGCCGGTAGCCTGCTGCCCTGAATGACTGGGGCGCTTGGCACATGAAACAAGACCTCCCCTGGCATTTACCCACCCACCCCGACACGTTGGAGAAGTTCATTCGGCCCCATGAGCTATGGAATGCAAAATGTCACTCCTAGCACCTTTCCACTGCATGAAACTAAAGCATTTTGCAAGAATGCATTTGATTTCGGCACGGTCAAATTGACTGGAGTTGACCAAAACTGAGCGAGGTTATTGTGGAAGGACTCTAGATGCACCTATAGATCCAAACGAAATGTTCCCAACTGCCACGAATTTTGAGAACTGCTCCATCAAAGTTTGGCAATTTTTTCGTCTTATGGATCTTAAGGGACTTTGCCGGTAGCATGCTGCCCTGAATGACTGGGGTGCTTAGCACATAAAACAAGACCTCCCCTCACACTTACTCGCCCACCCTGACGCATTGGCAAAGTCCGTTCGGCACCACGAGCTATGGAATGCAAAATGTCACTCCTAGCACCTTTCCACTACATGAAACTGAAGCATTTTGCAAGAATGTGTTTGATTTTGACATGGTCAAATATACTAGAGTTGAACAAAACTGAGAGAGGTTATTATGGAAGGACCCCACATGCACCTGCAGGTCCAAATAGAATGTTCCCAACTACCATAAATTTCAAGAACTGCTCCGTTAAAGTTTGGCATTTTTTCGTCTTAGGGATCTTAAGGGACTTTGCTGGTAGCCTACTACCCCAAACGATTGGGGCACTTGGCACACGAAATGAGACCTACCCTAGCATTTACCCACCCACCCTGACGTGTTGGTACAGTCTGTTCAGCCCCACGAGCTATGGAATGCAAAATGTCACTCCTAGCACCTTCCTACTGCATGAAACTGAAGCATTTTGCAAGAATACATTTGATTTCGGCACGGTCAAACGGACTGGAGTTGACCAAAACCAAGAGAGGTTATTGTGGACGGACCCCACATGCACCTGTAGGTCCAAACAAAATGTTCCCAGCTACCACAAATTCTAAGAAAACCTCTATCAAAGTTTGGTGGTTTTTCTGTCTTAAGGATCTTAAGGGACTTTGCCGGTAGCCTGCTGCCCTGAATGATTGAGGCGCTTAACACCGTATTTTATGATCAACATCAACATCATGAGGACACTAAAGACATGTTTGACACATGAAGACATTGATAACATTGAAGACATGGAGGACAAAGAAGCATGAAGACATGAACAAACTCCTGTCATGAGGAAAAACCACAACCCAATCCAACTCCTGAAAGCATGACATGTTATGATGAAGAACCACAACTAAATCCACTGATCCAATGGCATGAACCAATGACATAAGCAACTATGTCCTACTATTGTAGCATGATAAACATGAATGCTATGAACTAACATCCAAACCCTGTGACATCAATCTTGATATGACATGAGTGAAACATGAGTGAACAGGATTAAGACCAATAAGGATCAACTTCATCCATTACTTAGATCTAACCCCATGAAGCATAACATGATGATGATGCAAACATCAAATGTATACCATAGAAAACAAATCAAACGAAACAGGAAGCCTTCACTGCTCAAGTTCATACCACTGCTTGAGTGATATCTTCATTATTCAAGTTTATGCCTTGTCTTGAAGCACTACAACTTTATGCATCACATCACATACTCTATGAAGAAGCATAATGGTATCATCAAACAATAAACAACCAATAGACCTGCACAATTATGCATTCCTTACTTTCAAGCAAATGCAATTGGCACATGTAAAACTAAATTCATGTAGGGATAATTGATCATCATATTAAATATTTAATATAAACTGTCATATACATAATGTCATGAACATAACATCTAGTTTACATACAAAGCTATATAGGCATGTCCAAACAAAGCCATACAGGCATATATACACAAATATACATCGGTAACATACAAAAGTATGTGCATATATCGTTAACATACAAAAGTATCTGCCAAAACTAGTTTCCTATGGACTTTTATGAAATCCTTACTCAATGATTGTAAAACTAGTCATCTTGGGACAGTCATAATAAAACTTGACTAGCCCTTGAAGAATGCTCTAAAATCCTTTTTTCAGGTTTGTAGGACCTTCTAAGACCCCTTCCCAACAAGGAATATGCACAAACAACACTTTTAGACTTAGATTTGATGAACTTCCAATTGTTGCCCCAACACTGTCATGCACAATCATTTAGGACAGTCATCACACTGTCAAATAATGGCCAAGAAAGCTTCAAAACTCCTTGACCAAGTCTGAAAGACCTTCATATAGATTCTTTACACCTTCTTCCCAATCACAAAATGCACCAAGTATACAATAGAATACACGAAGTCATGGAGTATACACTTGAACATACAAAGTCATGGAGTATACACTCAAATACATGAAGTCATAAATGATGCAGAGGAAGGGTGGAGTTCATGAAAATAAACCCAAAAGACATATTGTTCTTGCACGTTCTCCATTGCTGCTCCTATGTACACCTTCTTATATGACTTCAATGAACTAAGGCAAATCGACTTGGAATGCTTTCAAAAACCTCAATACATATTTGGGAGCATATTTCAAACATTCTAAAGGTGATTCCAATATGTATTAAACACCTAGACTCAAAAGCAAACCCTAACTTGCTTGGGTGCCAACACTTACTCAATGATTGTAAAACTAGTCCTCTTGGGACAGTCATAATGAAACTTGTATAGCCCTTGAAGAATGCTCTAAAATCCTTTGTTCAGGTCTGTAGGACCTTCTAAGAGCCCTTCCCAACAAGGAATATGCACAAACAACACTTTTAGACTTAGATTTGATGAACTTCCAATTGTTGCCCCAACACTGTCATGCGCAATCATTTAGGACAGGCATCACACTTTGTCAAATAATGGCCAAGAAAGCTTCAAAACTCCTTGAGCAGGTCTGAAAGACCTTCATATAGATTCTTCACACCTTTTTCCCAATCACAAAATGCACCAAGTATACAATGGAATACACAAAGTCATGGAGTATACACTCGAATACATAGTCATGATATACACTTGAATACATGTCATAAAGTATGTTGGTTTTCTTTCCGAATCATTAGAGGGTTTGCCAGTTTCAATGCACAGGTAGATTCGGCCAACAAATACAGGGGGTTGCATGAGCTACCTCCCCTTCACTTCTAGTTCTGCCACACCAAGGGGGGTATCCCTATAGCTAAAGATTTGACATTTGACTCGCCTAATGATATAAAGATTTAGCTTTACAACAACAGGCAAAATACTCTCATGTTTGGACCAAGATTGACAACTTTCTTGGACATATCTAACTGGTTGAAGATGAGAGTATGCAAGGGGTCCTAATCCTACTCCTACAACTAACAGGTTGAAAATATGGAATGATTTGGATTTATGTTTTAGATGCAAGACAGGGGGTTTTGGATCATAACTACTACACAAGAAACAGACTGGTGCCTATCTCAGGGCAAGGAGTCAACTAGACGTATACAAATGAATGATTTGCAGTGGCATTCAAGTTTCAAGGGGTTAAGACTGGTATTTGCCTTACAAACACCACCCAAGGATAAGTATTTAACTGTCTCTACTTACAAATATCCTTGCTGACATACAATCTTCTCCATACTCAACCTAAAACAAATTAATCCACTCCTTGAATGGAAGTTAGAGATTAAGCGTGTGATACAAAAATCTATACCCTAGAATCTGAGAAACCCTTAGCAACCAAATTCAAAAGAAGAAAATGCATACAACAAATGGAGACAGACAGAAAATCACATGCAATGAAGCATTTTTCATATAAACATGACATGAAACTAAACATATGTGCAAGGTGCACTCAAATGCAACTCCTAAACTCCAAAAGAGATAAAACAGACAGGAAATGCTCAGTTTTTTGTTATTTTTCCCCCAAAAATGCCCAAGTCTTCAACAACCTAAATGAGTAACATAGTTTGCAATTTATAGCAAGACTGTGTACTTAGCAATAATTACATGGCACTTCAAAATTTCAGCCAGCTACACTGCACCATCAGAATGGCACCCAAAATAATCAATGCAGCAGATAGAAGGAGAGGGAAGAAGCAGGTGGAATTGGAAAATGTGCAGCCGCCTGAAGATTTTCTATTAAAAATGGTGGTTGGCTCGTCCATCATCAACCATGCCTCTGCATTTCGCCATTAATGGCCCAGCTACCCATAGCTCCCCTTGAAATGCTGCAGTGAATGCATAAGAAGTTTTCCCGCCTGAAATGCGGCCACAAATACAAAGAAATCCTTCCCTGCTTGAAAGTTTAAAACCGACCGTCGATCTTCTTCCTATCGTTGAGATCAATGGTGCCAAAACATGTTGAAAAGTTGCCAACCAATGAAATCGTGCCACATAGGCACCCTATGCTCCTATCGCTGACTTTTCTGCCATCTATTTTGCCTTTTTCGCCTAATGTATATGCAAAAGCATATGCATATACATACAACTGCATGCATACAAAGGGCAGACCTTAAACCTTTATAAAACAAATTGGAAACTCAGTCAGGTCCGAGTTGTATGTTAACTTTTGCATCTTCCCTTTGTATATTATAATATACAAGCCACAAATTTCAAATTTTATGAAACAAATTGGAACAATTTTCAAATCCGGGCCTTGTATTTCATTCTTTTGTATATCGGCATATACAATGCCATATACATGCAAGCCGCGGACACCAAATTTTTATAGAACAAATTGCAAACATATTCGGGTCCGGCTTGCATCTTAACCTTTGTATCTTCGCAATGTATATCAGCATATATAAGCACCTAATATACATGTTGCGGACCCCAAACTATTATCCGCCACAGTACATTTTCCTTTTCGCGTCCGGGTTGCATGTTCTTCCTTTGTATATGACCAATGTATGTCGCATATACAATGCGAACATACAAGCAGATTATACATACAAACAGTGGACTTCAACTTTTATCAACCGGAATGCATGCTCATTTCAGATTTGGCCAATGCATCTTTGGAATGCATGTTCCCTTGTATGTGCGAACATACAATCGCACTTGTATATGCAACTGGTGGGCCTCGCTGATTGTATCTTTTTCCCTTGCACATTTTCTTTGCATGCGCCCGATGTACATTCTGCTTTGTATGTCCGCGAGCCCCACCAAATGTATGTCAGCCCTGTACATTTTTCCTTTGTATGCTTGCATGCCTTGGCCAATGTACCTTCTGCTTGCATGCATGCTTCTATGTTGCCGAATGTACAAGACTCCTTGTATCTTTTCATTGTATCTACCTGTTGCATGTCTAAACATACAACACAAATATGCATGCAAACCCTCACATACAAGCAGGGAATATTCCTAGAATCTGCGACATACAAACAACCATTTCTACACCTTTTTGAAGCCGATTGAACATACAAACCATCTTGTATTCCCAAATGTACATTCGAACCTGCATGTATATACAAATGGCTTTGTATATACAAAGACACATGCATTTTTTAACTGAGAAGGCCGAAAGACTTAGAATTTTTTGATTTTTCATGAAAGTGCCTACGAATTCAAATGCTCAAAATCCAAACTTGTAGCATGCACCAATAGAGTATACACTCGGATACAAATACAAAGTCATAGAGTATACACTTGAATACCTAATCATGAATTATACTCTTGAATGGAAAGAGGACATTTAGGGCAGAAATTTAATATACTTGAATTATGGACTATGAATCTTTTGAAGGAGAAAGTTGGGAAGGTTTCCAAAAGACTCTAATACTATGATAGTCATAGTGGACTGATGTACATAAATAGTTTTGTTCCTTCAAGACTGTCATGAGTATTTCCATAAAGGAAAATAGGGTTGCCAAGAGACTTCAAAACTATTTGAAACCATAAGGTGTTGAGAGATCACTATTTAAAGGTATATCTCTAATACTAAGCCTCCCTTTGACCCTATCAACTCATAAGAACATCACCTTGACTGCTCTTAACTGTCTTGCCCCTTGAAGGCCATTGTTTGGACTCTTATATGAGTATTAACTCATTATTTTAGGTTTGGAAATCATGAATTGTATGGTTAATTTTTTACATATATGAGTTGTATGGAGGTGATTTTGAAGGATGACAAAATGAATGCCATCGAAGGGGACTGTTAATCAACATAAATTGACTATCCTAATAGTCTTAAACTAGTCCAAAAACTTTGTGATAGTCAAAAGAACATTAACCCTTGAAGATAACCTTTTGGATACTCGTGACAAAAGATCAAAGACATCTTAAGTAATGCATAAATTAAAACCAACTTCATGATGGTCATGACTATGATAGTGGATTGTTATATAGACTTGTGATTGTCCTACACTCATGAAAACCTCCTTTTTAGTGTTTTATCTCCTTATAACTCCCTTTGTATCATCTTGTGTATACCCTAAGACAATCCCTAAACCTCTTTTTCATGGAGTTTTCTTAGATAATGGGCATGATACAAATCGTATATGACTATCACAATGGCAAATCTAGCCTTGAAACCTTTTATGTAAGTTGTATTCTTCTCCTTTACATGGACTGTCCTCTCTATCTTTAGTTGATGGTATCTTCAAATTTTATCTAAAATGAATGATACAACCTAAATTTATACCCTACTAAGATCACAACCTGAATTTATAACATAAAAAAATGATCCTAAATGAATTATATGGTAGCATCTTAATATGACAACATAGTCATGAAGGGTTGGGACAATCATGGTAGCCTCTTAATATCCAAAAATAGGAAAGTAGGGCAAATTTCACAATGGTCATGAAGGGTCGAGACAGTCATTGATCCTAGAGTATGATTATGATAGTAGGGTTAAAGAAGAGGATAGTCACAATCTAAATTGGTTAACAAAACAAAAAAACACTCATAAAGTAAGCATTAAGATGATCTAAGATTTAGGTTTGCATGGATTGTTGTAGCATCTAACATGAGCAACATCTGGTATGAGTAGTTTACGGATAGTTGAAACAAGATGAAAGACATCTATATAAGTGAATTAAAATGGATATAATTTAGAACATATCTTAACAACTTCGCTATTGGAGTTGACCAATTCTCCAAATTTTGGCTTCAAAATCCTTGAATTCTTCTTTTTCGCAAGTTTGATTATGAATTCTATATAACTCTAGAATAGGATTAGTGAATTTATGGAAAAAACAAACATATATATCATAAAATTCAATCTATTTATCAATGGTAATTAGCTTCGAAACAAAATCACACATGAAAGTTTAGGTTTAAATAATCAAATTTTCTCCAAAAACATGCAAAATCAGTTCCTCTATGTTGAAAAAACAACAAAGGTGGTGGATTAATCTAAAAATGATTGTTAATATGTCAACCAACATGAAAAGCATTTTCTTGTCCGATATACTGCATGAAAAGTAGGAATAACAGGCATGTGGGGTCTGAATCATGCATCCCACATGTTTTTTGTCCATTTTTTTTTGCTTCCCATTACGCAAGTGCGTTATGGGAAGCATAAAAATATTTGCCTCTCTTTCTCTATATCCCTCTCCCTCTATCTGTTGACCCCTTGGAATGTGAGGGAGAGAGATAAAGAGATGTGAGGGAGAGATATATAGATATATGGAGAGATAGAGATAGAGTTAAAGAAAGGAAAATATATAGAAAGAGGGGCAAATAGAGAGATACAGAGGGATAGGTGGAGATAGAGACGGGGAGAGGGAGAGAGGGGAATTGAGATAAACAAATGGTTCTAGATAGAAGGAGAAAGATAGATAGAGAGGGAGAGATGGATAGGGAAATACAAAGAGAGGTAGAGAGGGATATATTAAGAGATAGGGTTATGAGGAGAGATGTCCAGAGACATAACTGGAGAGACATTTCAAGAGGTAGATGGATGGGGAGAGAGATAGAGAGGACGAGAGACATAGAGAGGGAGGGAGAGAGAGGTAAAGAGGGATAGATTAAGAGATAGGGATCTATGTGGAGAGATAGAGATAGGGAAAGACATCTTGAGAGACGTGGACAGAGACATACAGAGATAGATTTGAGGTAGAGGGATTGAGAGAGTGATAGAGAGGGGGAGTGAGATAGTGAGGGACAGAGAGATAGAAACGTACAGTTAAAGAGAGGGGATCGATAGAGAGAGCAACCTTGAACCCCTAAACCCTGAATAATTCCCCCAAACCCTAAACTTAAGCAACCCACAGAGAGAGAGAGAGAGAGAGAGAGAGATTGCTTTTGACATGCAACCCTAAACCCTAAATAATGCCCCTAAACCCTAAACCTCAGCAACCCTGAGCCTCTAAACCCTAAATAATTCCCCTAAACCCAAGAAACCCTAAATCTCTATTTTTTTATCTTTATCATCTCTCTACCTCTCAATCTCTCTCCATAAACTTGAGCAACCCTAAATAATGCCCCTAAACCCTAAACCTCTCTCACTCACTCCCTCACTTCCTCCCTCTCTCCCTCCCGCCCTCTCTCTCTCTCCCTCTCTCTCATTGTAGCTCTCCCTCTCTGTCTCTGAGAGGAAGAGAGAGATAGGGAGATAGGGAGAAAGTGATATACAGGGGGAGAGAGATAGAAAGAGAGTCATAGTTTTCTTTTTTTCCATTTCCTTCATCGATAAGGGAGAGGGAGAGATAGGGAAATAGAGGAATGATAAGGGAGAAGGAGGTAAGAGATAGCGAGATAGCAAGAGATAGATAGACCTAGAAAGACATGAGACAAATAGGGACAAATAGAGAAGAAAGAGGGGAGAGATAGGGTGATAGAGAGCATGAGTGAGATGTCTAGACAGATAGGGAGATAGAGGTTTGGGGTTGCTCGAGTTTAGGGTTTACGGGTTACAATTTAGGGGCATTATTTAGGGTTTAGGGGTTTAGAGAGAGAGAGGTTTCTTTTGACATGCAACTCTAAACCCAAAACCCAAGCAACCCTAAGTTATCCTAAACCCTAAATAATGCCCCTAAACCTGAGCAACTCCAAGCCTCTAAACCCTAAATAATTCCCCTAAACCCTAACCCTAAACCCAAGAAACCCTAAATCTCTATCTCTCTATCTTTATCATCCCTCTACCTCTCAATCTCTCTCCCTAAACTTGAGCAACCCTAAATAATGCGGGAGAGAGATAGGGAGAAAGTGATATATATCCCTATCTCTCTCCCTCAAACAGAGAGAGAGAGTTGTTTTAGCTCACCATAACGTGAGCGCGTTATAACGTGCTCGCATTATGGTAAGCTTGCTTTGACATGTTTTTACTAGTTTTTATCAAAATATGGAGATAATCTGGAGCATGCTCCCCATTAGGATGGCACTTTTTTCAATGAAAACTAAAAAACTACCACCATAATCTTAAGCTCTCTGTTAGCTATCTAATCGTATATTTTTTTTCACATTTCGAGTAGGTTAAGGATTTCATCTTGAATTTCTTTTGTTAGTGTGTCCATTTTTTGTCAAAAACCACTGTCTAGTATTTTTTACTTGTTTTTTAACCATTCATCAAAATTTGAAATAAGTTACATTTTTAGAAACTGGACTCCATTCTACACATATTAAAAAAATTGATTTTCGATTAATTTTCAAACAATTTAGGAGGGAGCACACTCAAATTTCTATTTTTCAGTATGTGTCCACTTTGAACATTACTAAAAATCAATTATTCATGAAAAATTATTAGAAAAATTAGGGATAAACTACATGGTGTTAGCTAATTTCTCACCGGAGCGATTATTGAAATACTAAAGTTAACATTTTAGGGAGAGCACACCAGACGCTATGTTATGTTTTTTTGAAAAAAATATGACCAATCTATGTGCTCCCCCTTTTTTAACCCCTTAATCACAACCATTTTTAGAGAAAATTAGTAGTTTAGAAACTAGATTTGGAGCACTACGACTCTTATTTTTGTTCCATCTTCAAATTTTGAGTGTAGCTATTTTCAATTTCTCATCGAACATCAATGTTTCTTGATTTCAAAAAAAAGTGGCATCTTAAGACCCCATTTGGTCCCTCATCTTTGTGCACTTACCCCCTCATATATAATGATATGTTTTGTTTTAGAAAATTCCTTACAGATGTTATCGATGATAATTTTATATGCATGCCTTGTAGGTAATGAGATTTTTGAATCGCTTGTCAGTGGAAGCAACAAATGTTAAAGGGGATTCAACTGTCTAAAGTATTGATGGTCATTCCGACTTTGCTATACAAACATGTTGTTTTATGGAGCCTAATCAGACTCAGAGGTTAAATTTTCCCCACTTTTATCATCACGGTTTCCCCCCAAATTATTTAACGGGGGTTTGGGGGCAGCACCCCCAAGACGAGGTCAAGGGGCAGCGCCCCCGTAAGGGCTCAAGGGCAGCACCCCCGAAACCTCAAACAACTTTTATTATTTTATAAAGGCGTCAGGAGTTATTTTTCTATTGGCCAACATTAAAAAAAACCCTATTTTGTAACCGACATAAGTCTTGATAAAAATGACTAAGGGTTAGGGTTTCCTTTGATATTGTATTGTAGCATTTGCAGCGGTATTGAGTTGCAAGGATTGTTGGTTGTAATCGGTTTGATTTTCTAGATAATAGTATTGGACTCTCTGTTGTTGGATGTAGCCCGAGTTTGTGTGAACCACGTTAAAAATTGTCTCTCGCTGTTATTATTTATGTGTATTTTTCATTCCTCTGTTTAATCTTTATTTGCATTTAATTGATATCTTCTACATGCAATTCCTAACAAAGCCTGGATCTTGGAATGGACATTGTGCATAGAGAGACCCCTAATTGTGGGTGGGTATGATACCAATATCTATGTGTAATAGGTCATCATTTTGTATTTCAGATTAAAGTTTCTAATAGAGTTGCCCGATTATTTTTGTAATTGAGGAATGCTTCAATTCCATCAATCTGCCGAGTTCTGGTGATTTTTTTCACCACTTTGTATTCAAAAATGTTAAATTGTTAAAAAAAAAGAATGGCATTCCTAATTGCTAGAGCAATGGTGATGTGCCTAATTTTGTATCAGAAAATATTCAAATTTTGGAAAGGAAATGTAAAAGCTCTCTTCATAACTATGTTCCATGATTTGTTATTATTATTTTGCTATCTTGAGAATGGATTGTGGCTTAATAATGTAACAAGTGTACCACGGTAGGCAAAACCAGTAAAGGTTGATTAAACTTTAAACTTGGAAGGTTTTAATAATGGTCCATGCAAATTGCAACTAAAGAGTTAAAGACATCAATAATTTTCTCATTCAGAGACATAAATGTTGGCACCTATGTTTTGCATAATACATTTTTAGTTTTCCACATAAGTCTGTACTAACTATCATACTATTGTAACTTATGCCCTTGTTGCAAAATCAAAAATAATTCTTATACTATTTGGCATCTGGTAACTTTTAAGGATTAGTACTCATCCAAACTGGGTAAACAACTTAATCCCTTGACTTAATCAGAAATACCAAAGAAACTGTAAGGCGACACTAAAAAATAAATCTTATACTGGTTTGGCATCTGGTAATTTGAAGGATTAGTTCTCATCCAAAGTGAGCTAGGGCCAAAACTTTAAGGGATATGTTGGAAGCAACAACAAAACATTATCTTAATCATATGGAATTTTATGCTCTTGAGCATGGCACATTGATGGACCCTCTAAAGCAGTTAATTCCCATTACACTGATGGGCTAGACATTACATTCTTCAAAAACAATCAATTCCCACCTTCATTCAATTTGCATATGTTGGATACATGAATGATTTTTACTGTGATTCTGAACAATCAGTCAATTTTTCTAATGGCTGCTTAGATAGCCCACTTTCTGGATGATAATCGACAATAGATTTTAGGAAAGGATAAAGATTAAATAGTTTACATGTTTGTTATTAGAAACATAAGAAGTTTTATTAATAAATTTGTGCAAGCCTTGAACATCACAAACTCAAATTTGAAGAATACCTAACAAATTTATCAATTTAATTGTAATGGGTGTGTTTGACAGATCATAGTCTCTATTGTGATGAGCATAGCTCCATTTATTCTTACCCTGGATTGTGACATGTATGCTAATAACTGCCAGACACTTTGTGAAATGTTATTTTTTTCATGAACCTATAGACGCACCAATTTGGATATGTCCAGGTTCCTCAAAGATTTAAGGGCATTACAAAGAATGATCTTTATGCTAATAAGCTCACTAGGATAACCCAAATGGGTATCCATGTGTGCAAATCCAACAATTTGTAAATTTTAAATGTCAACTTATTGCTACAATCATTTGAATAAGTATGGTAGCAGGAGACCTTAGTTGCCTGTTGTCAGCTATGGCGTCCTTGTCCAGAATTGCGTGAGTTAATTTAAAAATTGAAAAGTTGAATTAATTTATTGTAGTCCTAATTTTGACTTTTGATATTGTAATAATTTGGTATTATTTACTATGAAGAAAATTTAGAGTGTTATAGTAAAAATTCAATCACCATGTATAGGTTGCAACATCCTAGAAGAATATATGCCACAAAAGAAGGAAATAATATTTGAGTTGTACATATCTAGCAAGGTGGACCCATATCTTGATGCCTTTGCCTTACAAAAGTGACAAGTAAAACCACCAATTCTTATGTGCTATAGGTAGTAGAAAATCAAACAAGAAGGATTTACTTTTAATGTTGATTGGTGCATTTATTTCTAACAATTAATGGTTCCCTAGACTTAAAGTCAATGAAACTTACGTCATATTCTATTTAAAAATATTTGTATGTAATTCTATTTAATCATCATGTATATTTCTAATTTTATTAAAATATATTTAAAAGAAAAAACAATTTGCTCAATTAAATGTTCAACATTTTCCCTTGATTCAAAATAATTATGGATAAAACGTCTCTTTCCTATTTTGGCTTCAAGGCTAAGGAATCTATTTCATCAAACAATTTATAAACATAGTTAGATGAGATACTCGAGGTTTGACACTTTTGTTGGCATCTTGAGCAACAAGATGCATGGGGGATACATTACGTGTCTAAATTTTAATTATTATCAATGAATAATAACACAATATTGAACAAAAATTATAAAAAATAATGGATGCCCTACATATCAGTGTCAATCTATATTTTTCTCAAAATTATATGGGAGGATAAAATGTTAAAATGTTACTAAATAAAAAACATTTAACATTTAACATTCAATAAAATTAATACTCTCTCAACATTTAATTTCATGCAATAAATATTTAATTTAGCTACCATGCAAAATGTAGGATGTGATTGATAATTTGAAACAAATGTAAGAACCTAATAAGATACCACAATTACTCTAGAATTCCTACTCAAATTCAATTCACCAATGAAACTAAGAAAAATACAGAAAACATGAATTATACCTTGCAAACTGATTTATTCTTTTTGTTCCATTGTCTCATATCTTCTTAATGATCTTGTTTGATAATGACGTTGCTCTCAGAATTACACTTCTTTGCTTTTCAAGATGACAATGAGATGAATTGGATTGTGGATTCAAATGCAATGTGAATGATTTCTACAATGCAAGACTATGCTCATGATGATGATGTGAAGCTAATGATAAAATCCATTGATAATGATAACGAGGATATTAATATGCAACTAGATGATACTATGAAACTAGATGATAATGAAACAATGGAGATTATGATATTGATATGCAAATGGGGGGTCAAAGGCACGCTTGGATACTTGATATAATTTCTGCAACATGTAAGTACTATAGCTCTTGTGATGCAAAATGAAGGTGAGGAGCTTGCTTTTATAGGCCAAAGAGGGCTCAAATCCAAGTGTCAAAAGATCCATGGTGCAAGAATAAGTCTTGTCACATGTATGGTCAAGATCAAATTGGTTGGGATGAGGGAGATAAAGGTGGAAGATGTTCCTACTACGATGACAAGGTGGAGAAATACGTGGAACCATAAGCCACATGTCATGGTGCTCACAAGGACCATTGAGACAAAGGTGGAAGACCATGAGAAGAACATGGAGGAAGGAGTCTTTGGTTGTTGGAATGTGAGAGGGAATATATGATTTAGAAGATAAGTGTCTTTGACCATGTTTGATGGTTGACAAGAAACATGGCACATGTTGAGAGGATAAATGACTAATTAAATATTAAGAATATTTAATTATTGGAGCAACATGATGAGGTGTCCAATGATGTGGAAGATGGTAAGGATGAGATGATGTGGATTTTAGACACAAGACTTCATCTTAGAGGGATTAATTAAATAATGATGATTATTTAATTAGATATGACCTTAGAAGAATTTAGGAATGATTAATTAAATAAATTGATATTTTATTTAATTATTTGGAATAATAAGATAAATGTGAAGCAAATAAATAAATTAGGATATTTATTTATTGATAGAGGAATAAGAATAAAATAAATATAAAATATTTATTTAATTCGTCTCGAGCCATTTTAATGTGTATACATTTTGCCCCTCTTTGAGACAATGTGTTTTATCACGTTGTTTCAAAGAATAAAAATTTTCTGACTATGATACATGCCCCAGTTTGCCCCTAGTACAGGTTTGATGATGGTAGGATGAAATGGACCGAGATCACCTTGGATAGTAATCTCTTGGCCGTTGTAGGGAAACTTTATACATTGATGATAGGTGGATGGTACGGCCTTCATCACATGTATCCAAGGTCGGCCAAGGAGAATATTGTAGGCTAGTTCCATATCAAGGACTCAGCAAACCATGTCTTTCTCCACCGGTCCAACTCGTATTGGCAAAACAATAGTGCCTTTAGAGGTTCTTTATTCCTCATCATATGCCTTGATTGTGATCTTCTTCTCTGGATCAACATCATTCTCAGAGAACCCCAATACAAGGATTAATTTTAGTGTGCATATATTTAAACCTACCCCTCCATCTATAAGGACCCCTTTTATTATGTGTTTATGAATGAGGGCTTCAATGTGAAGAGATGCATTGTGAGGTTGAGTAATGGACATGTCATCTTTTTCAGTAAAAGATAGGAAATGGGGTGTAGTGAGATGTCCTACCATGGCTTGAAATTGCTCTTGGTCAAGATTTGTTGGCACGGTGGTTTCCAATAGAGCTTTTTCTAGGATAGCCTTATGGGATGGTGAAAGATGCAAAAGCTCCAATATAGATATATGTGCAGGTGTCTTTTGGAGTTGGTCTAGGACATTATACTGATTGGATACGGAAGATGGTCCAGGTGGAGCCCCTTGGAGAGTAATCTTTCCACAACGAGTGGTAACATTACAATCGGACTTGTTATTTATAGTGATCACATTTACATGTGAGTCACTTTCTGATATGTGGTTAATGGTGTATTCATATGATACAATTATGTAATTGGCATTGTTACCACCGTTATTGTTTTGTTTAGAAGGACCTCTCTTCTCATAGTTAGGGAGCGGATTCTTGAATGCCACATGTTCATCATTGGATGTATGTCCATCAATTGATATATCTCCGCGATCTATCAAGTCTTGGATGGTGTTTTTCAGTTGTTGGCAATCGTTGGTTTTATGGCCTTTGCTTCTATGGAATTCACAAAAGTTAGAATCTTTCCACCAAGAGGGTTTAAACTTGGGTTCATATTCTCTTACCGCGGGAAGTGTTATGAGGTTGTTTGTGTTGGCAAGAGACACTGTGTGGCTTCATAAGTGTTGTCATTGATGGCAACAAAGTCTATCCCACACATCCGCAGTACATAATATGCCTATACCGGAAGTCAGATTGAAGATTGTTTTGGTCTGGTGAACAAGAACAGAGTATGTAACAAGGTCTGACAATCAAGTTCGGATCTCTCAGATGGTGTAACTCAATAAGTTGTGGACTTGGACAAGTCAAGAGGGGTATCATGACTATTGTATTCCAAAGATTTAGTCTCCGGTGATAAAGCATGAAAAAGATATGAGCATCTGAGTGTTGGGTTCTAGTCAGGCAGAGCAGACAAAGGAAGAATTGACCGGCAGAGTATCAGACTTCAATCTGGATGTGTAAAAGGTGTTGATCAAACAATCTATGATATTGTACATTGTTGGCCAACATGATTAATGACTTCTATGCCAGCCGACAAATTAATAACCTAAAAATATCTCAAGTGTTCTTGCTGCCGACTAAGAAGTTGTTGGAAATCCTTGATGCAGATATATATACCCGATAGATTCAAGTTTGTAAGTGACATGTAGAGAATTGATGTGCGAAAAAGATGCTAATTATCACTGATAGAAGTGCGAAGACATAGATCTGAATCTAGAATATGACAGAAGAATAATATTGAGCAGAGGAAGAATGAAGTGTGCCAGATCGGTATACAGTGCCTAACTGGAACTGAATTCTTGCATGAATAGATGTTGTTCATTAGTTCAAGTACCTTAGTATCATCTGTAAGCATTTGTAGACAGTGAGTCTCTTGTAGGTAGTGGGCCTCTTGTGAGCAGTGTGCTCAAGCAGTGAGCCCTAATTGGCAAGTGCCATTTTGTACTCCTTTATTCTTTTAACAGAGAATACAATCTTGGGTTAGTCACCCCATGGTTTTTCCCTTAACAGGGTTTCCACGTAAAAATCCTTGTGTTATGTGTGTTAATTTCATTTATGTTCTTATGGTTGCATATGCTTTCATGTTTTGTTATATCACTGAATATTGAGATAACGATAGAAAAGAAAATCAAAGAAATTTTCGATAACTGATTCACCCCCCCTCTCAGTTATCTGCCTTGTTTCCAACAATTGGTATCAGAGCTAAGTCCGTCAGAAAAATTCTAATAGCTTGAGGAGGATCCAGGAATCTCAATGGATGCATATGGTATGAAAGAACAACTTCAGTCTACCCTAGATGATCTTGAGCAGTCTCACTCTCAGGTCAATAATTTGAGAGAGCAACTCAAGGAAGCTGATGATTTCATCAATGAGCTGAAAGAGAAACTCAATATCTCTGTGAAAAAGAGAAAGGAATTACTTCAGAAACTAGCAAATCATAATGAAGCCAATAATGTTGATGAGGATCTGAATGAAAAAACTAAGCTATGTGAAAAACTTTCAAAAGAAGTCATTATGATGAGACATGAAATGGAATCTGGAGTTATGAAATTCACCCAAGAAATTGAAGAGAAAAGAAAGACTGAAGATAACCTGAAGCAATCACTCAAGGAAAAACTAGAGGATTGCCACAAAATGGATAGAATAATCAGACATCTTGAATCTGATCTTGAGGAAGCCAGATACAATGAAGAACAACTTGAGAACCAGATTGATTCTCTCAAACAAGATCTTCAATCTGCAAATGAATACAAAGAAAAATTCAAGATAAGCTCAGCCCAACTTGAAGTTCTTCTTGAAAGTCAAAAGAAGGTAGATGATAAGCATGGCTTGGGATATGAGAAAAGCGAAAGTTCTGGATCCGGTCAAAAGAACTTTGGATCAGGAAATCAAAGAAACAAGCCTAGAAGACCTCTGGTAAGGCAACCAAATGCCCAAAGATATCCATATTTCAATGGATACTGCTTCAATTGCAACAATTTTGGTCATAAAGCAAATCAGTGCAGGAGGAGAATGAATCAGAATAATCCATCCTTCTCCGGACAATGTTTTAATTGCAAAAAGTATGGTCACAAATCTCATGAATGTAGAAATATGAAAATAAACAATTCATTCAATGGTAGATGCTTTGCATGTAATAGAATGGGACATATGGCTAATCAATGCAGATCAAGAGGATATCAATCAAATAAACAAGGAAATGTTGTATGTTTCAATTGCAATAAATCCAGTCATATAGGCAGATTCTGCAGAAGCAGAAATAAAAATAGAAAAGGTTCGGTGGAACATGATCAGAAATAAGATAAAGGCAAAGGTAAAGTGAATGCAAATGAAGTTCAAAAGGAGATGAGCAAGATTTGGGTAAAGAAGAGTACAATGAATATTGGAGATGGATCCACACTAGAATCCGGTGCTGATAATCCTTCTGGTAACTAAAAAATGAGCTCTGGCTTAGGGGGAGCTACAGAGAAAATCATTTTCCCCCAGCCAGTTAGAAAGTGCCTAAATTTGGCACATTGAGGAAACATATGGTATTGCAGATTAAAGGGTTCCTATAAGATTCCTCAAAGAACTATCAGTCAGAATATGAGAGATCTGCATGAAGCTTCATAAGGTTTATGACCACTTGAGTAAGATCTGGTACAAATTGATCCAGTATGATCTGAAAATACAACACTCTGATCTATGAATTTAGAGGAAAGACTTCAAGGCATCTGGGTGCTACCAACTCACTAAGGTATCAGTTTGAATATCCACAAGACAATCCAAGAAAAGCTTACTTGAGAAGCAGGGTAACCGGATGACTTAAAAACTTGTGCATATATTACAAAAGGAAATTAGGGTTTACGCAAAGATAAAAGGGTTCTTTCACTCATTATTTACACACTTGCACTCACGAAGAAGAAAAGAAGCTCTCTGAGAAGAAGATCCTACAGTTCACTCAAGTTCAACTGAAGATCGAATTCAACCAGAGAATCGCTCTGACTTCTGTTTCAAACCCTAAAGAGTGAAAAGGTACTTCCCGTCTGAAAACTCTCTCTAGATCTCTTGCAAAAATGGCTACTCCAATGGTTGTTAATATTTATGATAGGCCGAGACCAAAATTTAAGAAACACCCTTACAAATCTCTAGAAGTTGATCCCTTGGGTGCGTTTTCTAGTATTCTGCACGGTGTCTTGCATGTAGAAGATATTAGGGTTTATATCCATGCAAACATTAAAGATTTTGGAGATTCAAAGTTGATCGACATTTATCACAAACAGTTAATAGATGAGAATTTTAAACTCAGACCTGAATTCAAGACCCTCCGGGACAAACACTTCGAACATTGCATACATTTTCCATCTTTTGCAGAAGACGATTGGGTCCGATATGTTCTAAGTAGGATGCATGATAGTTTTATGTGGCTAATGAGGCCATTCAAGATAACTAAAGATGCCATCAGGGTAGTGACCAGACTGCATTCATCAGGTGGGTTACCCGCACTCAAATCTGTGAAGAACCAAACAGTAACTGAAGCCACCGGATCAAAATTTGACAAAAGAGCAATGACTATAGATGACATCACAGATCTGAATGTCAAGTTTGCTTCAATGATAATTGGCTACAAAATCTACCACTCGAGCAGGGAGAATTCTGTGTCTGGTACATCAATCTATGTTGTATATCAAATGTTAAAGGAAGATGCAGATTATGATCTATGTGAGCTTCTACTGAACCAACTGATGGAGAACTTGTATAAGATCAAAAGGGATAAGAAAAACTCCTTCAAATATGGTAGTCTAATATTGTGTCTGTTTTCTATTATATGAATGAGCTGCTTGGATCAAATGGTTGGGTCTGGCAAAATGATAAACACGTTGCAATTCATATCAAAGATTACATGTATGGACTTGGTGATGCTCAAGCCCAAAACTTAGTCCTCTGGGGTTACTTTAAGAATTTCCAAAGCATGATGCACGTTAGAGAAAGAATACCACAAACAATAGTTGATAAATACAAAGATACAGTCTACTTCATGGTTGACATTGATCAATGCCTAATGGAGGCAGTTGAGCCAAGAACTGTATGGATAATGCCTATGGGTTATGAGGTTGATTAAAAAATCTTGGAGCTGCATATTCAACATCTACTGAGCCAACTTAAGGACACTTAAGCAAAAAGGTTTGGCACCTTTGAAGAGCTGAGCATAAAGATACATGTTGAGTTAAGACAGCCTGAGATGACGAGAAAAGTAAGAAAGGAAGTTGAAGAATTTGCCAAAAGATTTGGCATAACAAAGGAGGCTATAGATGCTAATAGAGAGAAAATGGAGAAGGTAGAGAAAGAAAGACAAGAAGCAAAGAAAGAAAGTGTTCCTGTGCAAACCTCCTCTCAGACTAGATCCTCCAAGAGCTTTGCTCCTGTCGCTTCTAAAAGCTCAAAGTCTACCAAACCAGAAGTCAAGTCATCCAGAAAAGGAGAAAAGAGGATGAAGACCAAAGCCACAAGGACATATACAAGCCCTAAGGATGATGAAGAAATAGAATCAGATGAGGAAATTAAGAAATTGAAGAAGAAGAGAACATCTAGGAAATTCTCTGCTAGCAGAAATGAGGAAGAGAAGGTAGAGGAATTTGTTGAAAAGGCCACTCTTTCCATTGATGACATCATCAAGGCTATTACTGTGGATGGGAACCTGCAGCCGGTGACAAAGTTCTATAATGAATACAATGATGCTGACAAGAGAATTTTGGAGGAAGCTACTGTGAGGTATATGAATATCTATAACAAAGAATTCATTGAAATAATTTCATTAATTCCAAAAAGCCTAGAAGAAGTATTGGAATAAAGAAAAGTGAATGCAAAGGCTAAAGACTTGGAGATCTGGGAGCAAATAATGATACATCTATGCCCCTCTATCACTCCAAAACAAATGGACATGGTTTTCAAGGAGTGTAAAGATAATTTCTGGAGCAAGTCCAGAATGAACAAACTCATGCTTGGTGAGACTAAACAAATAGCCAATGAAACAAAAGAAATCCTCCGGAATGCCTTGAGGAGATTCAATCTTCCTACTATAGAGGAAATAGATGAAGAACTTTCTACCATGGATGTTGAAGGATTAAAAGTAAGCAATGAAGAACTCTCTGACAAGGATGTCAAAGGATTCAAGAAAATAGATGAAGAGAAGTCTGAGGACTTAGTCTCCTCTATTCTAGAAGAGGAAGTTCCCAAAGAAGCAAACACTGGTGATGCCACTCCTCTAGATCCCACAGCTACCAAGACAAATCCTCCAAGCACTAAAGAAGAAAGGGAAGGTAGAAGGAAGAGAAGAAGAATCAAGAAAAAGAGGATAAGGTAAAAGAAGAAGAACAACCAGAAAAGATTAATGATGACTTATCCAAACCAGTCAGTCCTGATATCTCAAAAGGAAAGAAGTCTGAATCACCAGCAAGAGACACTACAGCGACAGTGAAGAATTTATTAGATAGAGGAATGATGGAGTTGGATGAACTTGAGCTATTTCAAGGGCCACTATATTTTTACTCTCTCTCCCCAGATCAAACAATGCAAATAGCATCTTTTGCTCAAGCCAAAGCAAAAGAGAAACTTCTAAAATCACACATGGAGGATAGTGAACTGTTGAAACTTGCATCTGGTGTACTAGAGAAGATCATGCCAACCTATCAAAAGGATCCTTCTGCCTCTCCATCCGGTAATTTGAAAAGCTTAGTTAATTTTGTTAACACTCATTTTGAATCTTTAGAGAAATCGGCAGAAACTAAGGTCCGGAAGGAGTTCTTGGAAAAGAGATTTAGTGAAGTATAAGAATTAATAGCTAATGATAGAAGAACCTTGGGCATTGGCATAAAGAGCCTTGAAAACACTCTTAAGGATGGTGGGGACATATACAGATTTTGTTTAACTTGGCCTAAAGTGACAGAGGACATTGAGAAGAAAGTAAAAGAACAAGAAGGAAAACTGTCAAGTTTGTCTCAGAATTATGATCCCCTTACTACTTCTCTTGTAAACCATGAATATCAAGCTATTGCTACAATAAATGAAATCAAAGAACTGGTTAAAGAGAAAAAGAACATAATCAATAGAATGGGTGAGCTCAAAGGGATAATCATCCCTAAGTTAGAAAACAACCTTTGCAAATACACTCAAGTATATGTAAGTATAACATATGATTTGTATATACAAATGCGGCCATATGTAGCATAATTTTTATGCAATTTTGTATGCGGATTCCACCCTTTGCTATTGATGTCAAAGGGGGAGTGAAGAGATGTGAAAAATGTGGAATCCAACAAAGGGGGAGCTCCAGCAAAGCAGTGTAAAGAAACAGAGCATAAGCAAAGGGCGAGTTACAATGACACTTAGTTATTTTTCACTAAGTGTTGCCATCAATGCCAGAGGGGGAGATTGTTGGCAAGAGACACTGTGTGGCTTCATAAGTGTTGTCATTGATGGCAACAAAGTCTATCCCACACATCCACAGTACATAATATGCCTATATCAGAAGTCAGATTGAAGATTGTTTTAGTTCGGTGAACAAGAATAGAGTATGTAACAAGGTCCGACAATCAGGTCTGGATCTCTCATATGGTGTAACTCAATAAGTTGCGGACTTGGACAAGTCAAGAGGGGTATCATGACTGTTGTATTCCAGAGATTTAGTCTCAGGTGATAAAGCATGAAAAATATATGAGCATCTGAGTGTTGGGTTCCAATTAGGCAGAGTAGACAGAGGAAGAAATGATTGGCAGAGTATTAGACGTCAATCCGGATGTGTAAAAGGTGTTGATCAAACAATCTGTGATATTGTATATTGTTGGCCGACATGATTAATGACTTCTATGCCTAAGTTTTTGATGCACATCACTAATCAAGCATGGATTCAGCCGACAGATCAATAACCTAAAAATATCTCAAGTGTTCTTGTTGCAGACTAAGAAGTTGTTGGAAATCCTTGATGCAGATATATATATATATATACCCGATAGATTCAAGTTTGTAAGTGACATGTAGAGAATTGATGTGTGAAAAAAGTGTGAATTATCACTGATAGAAGTGTGAAGACATAGATCTAAATCTGGAATATGATAGAAGAATAATATTGAGCAAAGGAAGAATGAAGTGTGCTAGATCGATATACAGTGCCTAACCGGAACTGAATTCTTGCATGAATAGATGTCGTTCATCAGTTCAGGTACCTCAGTATCATCTATAAGCATCTGTAGACAGTGAGTCTCTTGTAGGCAGTGGACCTCTTGTGAGCAGTGTGCTCGGGCAATGAGCCCTAATTGGCAAGTGCCATTTTGTACTCCTTTATTCTTTTAATAGAGAATACAATCTTGGGTTAGTCACCCCGTGGTTTTTCCCTTAACAGGGTTTCCACATAAAAATCCTTGTGTTATGTGTGTTAATTTCATTTCTATTCTTATCGTTGCATATGCTTTCATGTTTTGTTATATCACTGAATATTGAGATAACGATAGAAAAGAAAATCAAAGAAATTTTTGATAATTGATTCACCCCCCCTCTTAGTTATCTGCCTTGTTTCCAATAGTTTGCAATAAGCTTCCTTAAGGTAGATTAAATTGATTCACACAATGGTGTAATTTTTTTACGAGGAGGAAAGTTTGTTGGTCTTGGTTCATTGTTTGGGGAATTGTTTGGAGTAGTATTATTGTGTGGACTTGATAGATTAAAAATAGGGTGTTTTGGTGTCACATGTTTTGCATCTACAACTCTGTCATTTACAATGTTCTTGTTCTTAGTCCAAAACCTCAATTTATCTGTGTTGTTGCTTGAACTAGGGACATCCTTATATATTTTTATTTATCCTTTAGCTATCAAAGCTTTCTCTATAAGTAATCCCATTTCAATGACCTTACTAAAAGAAGTAGGACATTGGATTTGGATTTGATAGCTTAACTCGGTGTTCAAGTTATGGACAAACATTTCAATCATTTGTTTCTCAAGGATGTGGTAAGGACATTTACTTGCAAGTTGTCTCCATCTTTGCAAGAAAGTGGCGAAGGATTCTCCACCATTTTGTTTGTTGTTGCATAGATCTAACATTAAAACTTCGTGTTCAATGTTGTAGAAGTATGTCACAAATTTGTCCACTAGTTCATTGAATGTTCAGATTCTGGGAGGTAGACGAGAGAACCATTCCATTGCTTGACCTCCTAAACTGCATGTGAAGAGTCGAATTAAATATGTCTCATTATGGGCGACTTCTAAGTATGTAGCGCTAAATTCTCTAATGTGGTCACGTGGATCACCTTACCCTTATATTTGTCAAATTTAGGGACTTAGAATCTTGAAGGGAAAGGTACCATGACCAAGCTTTTGTCAAAAGGATATGGAGATATATCCTCTAATGAGTAATGTTTTGTGGAAGTTCTAGTTTGTAAGTCCACAAATTGTTGTTGTAAGGCTTGGATTTTTTGTGTGAGTGTATCTAAAGGATTTGTCATATCCTTAGCCTTTTCATTTTTGGGAGCTTCAATTTCTCTTAATTTGGAAATGTCAAAATCGGAGGGTAACTTGACTCCTTGTTGTGCTAGCATGAGGAAGTACTTTTGTGGGTCCATTGTTATGACCTTATCCATCATCTTTTAAAATTTTGGATCTTGTAAGGCACTAACAAGTTATTCTTAGGGGATTTCTTCCTCTCCATCACTAGAAGGGTGTTCACTACTATTCGATGGATCCATTTCTTTTCGTCTTTTGGTTTGTGACCTAGTTTCGACCATACAAAATTTTGATATGAAAGAAGTTGGATGAGAGACTTGTGGATGTAAGTGATGTTTTGTGGTATGTAGTCTTGGGTGAAAGATTGGATTAAATGTGTTGGTGACAAGGTTTTCTAAAGGTGGAGTTTTTTAATCTTTGTTCAAACAATGGTCTTGAGCTATGATGTATAGCTATCAAAGTGTTGGTAAAAAGTTTAAGTCAAATAGGGATGATAGGAATCACTATTGTTGTAGACTAACCTTGTCAAGATGCTTAGTGTAGTTTCTAGATAGAGGATGTTTGATCCTGATATGGAAACTAACTAGATTGTTTGTTTGAATAGTAAGATCTCAATAGTACCTCTGGGAAAATCTTGTTTTTGTTTTGTGGAAGACTAGATATGGGATGTAAGGGAAATGTTTTGAAAATGGGTATGGGGTGTATTTGTATGGTTCAAATGACTTCACCAATGAATTCTAAGTAGAAATGGGTATCTAAAACTGATTTTGTTATTTTATGAAAACCTCTAGAATAGCTCACTGTTATGGATGCGCAGGTTCAAATGCGTAGGAACAGGGTGTAATTGTGCAGTTATGTTGATTATATGCGCAACAGATTTTGTATGCGTAGTAAAAAGTGTTAGATGCGCAGCAGGATTTGTATGCGCAATAAGAAGTGTCAGATGCACAACAGGATTTGTATGCACAACAAGAAGTGTCAGATGCGCAGCAAGAAGTTTCAAATGCATAGGTCTATTCCAAGTAACTCTATTTTTTATCAAGTTTTACTTTGTTTTTGGCATGTTTTACAAGATAACTTAATGTTTTTCTTGTGATGAGTTTCTTTATTTTTAGGAAAGAAAACACAACAAACAGTACAATTTGATGTTTGTTTGTGACATTTACTATTTAACACAAATTTGAAGACATGTACAATCCTAGGCAAGAAAGGATACTACTTGTTGAATCCAAACTTGGATTTCTCCAGCCACTTAAACAAGGCAGACAGCTAGAAACTTGGTGGCATTGACTCTCCCTTACACGGCACACACTTCTCGGGCACACCGAGTTTCATTCCCCCAAAGAGGAATTTCTGCCTCTACACATTGAATAGTGAAAATGTTGGGCAACTTTAGAGGTCCGACCTCCTGCGTCAACAAGTAAAAGGATTTTGGTCTCTAAAACAAATGGTTCTTAGTAACTTTGAGGGACCAATGCCTTGCGAGCATGCAATAAGCTACTAAAATCTTTGACCAATCCTACTAAGAGTATCAAATAATTCACACAATGAGAAAATTGTTTTCACAAAGTGTTAGTACACCTCTTTTAGATTTGGCACCATAAGGCAAGGCTAACGCTGGTTAGGACTTGGCTTTCGCCTTATCCCATTTATATAGTAGGTCAAAGGAAAGTTCTGCTTAAGGTCATCCCTTTTGTATGAAGTGCAATCCAAAAGCAGGCCTTTCTAAAGGATAAACAAGAAATGATATATGAGTTTGACTTTTTGATCGCCCGAGATGTTGCAAGGGGAGAGCATATACCTATCACCTTTGCAAGCATGACAAACACTTGTTTATTGACCGCCTAGATTAAGCTAAGTGTGACTAATCTAACAACATAAGATGCCATATTTGTATGATAAAAAGAAAGGATAGTCAAATTTAGCCTCTAAATTAAACTATGTTAAGATTGCATGCGAGATGAAATTACTTCCCCCCTATTTAGGCTATATTTGGATTGTATGCAATATTGTATGCAAAATTTGTCCAATTACACCTCCTAATTTAGACTATGTGATGATTTGTATGAAAGATTGTATACAAAATTGTCCAATTAACCTTCCTAATTTAGACTATGTGTTGATTTGTATGCAAGATTGTATGCAAATTTGTCCAATTAACCTTCCTAATTTAGACTATGTGTTGATTTGTATGCAAGATTGTATGCAAAGTTTGTCCAATTACACCTCCTAATTTAGACTATGTGATGATTTGTATGCAAGATTGTATGATTACTCCTCCTATTTTAAACTAGGTGCCACTAGATTAACAATGCAAGAGTAAATGATGTCTAAACCAAAGCCCTAAACTTGCAAAAACCAATTGTCAATAGTTTGAATACACTTCTTCAACGATCGATGACAACTGCAACACATTTAGTGTCAAAGATTTTGCTAAAACCTATACTAAACCTTGACAGAATTTAGATGCGTAGGAACATACAACAAATGCGCAGCAGAAAGTTGCATATGCGTAGGATTGGTATTGTTCTTCCTGTAGGCTCTGATTTTGTCATAGATGCACAGAACTAGAACTCAAATGCGTACAAACGACCTGTTACGACTGTAAGTACACCAAAAACTCAAATTTGGAAGTTAAATTCAGGGCAAGGCCCCACGGTGGGCGCCAAAATGTGATTGATAATTTGAAACAACTGTAACAACCTAATAAGATACCGCAATTACTCTAGAATTCCTACTCAAATTCAATTCACCAATGAAACTAAGAAAATTATAGAAAACATGAATTATACCTTGCAAACTAATTTATCATTTTCGTTCCATTATCTCCTATCTTCTTAATGATCTTGTTTGATAATGATGTTACTCTCAGAATTATACTTCTTTTCTTTTCAAGATGACAATGAGATGAATGTAATTGTGGATTCAAATGCTATGTGAATGATTTCTACAATGCAAGACTATGCTCATGATGATGATGTGAAGCTAATGATAAAAGCCATTGATAATGATAATGAGGATAATAATATGCAACTAGATGATACTATGAAACTAGATGATAATGCAACAATGGATATTATGATATTGATATGCAAATGGGGGGCCAAAGGCATGCTTGGATACTTGATATAATTTCTGCAACATGTAAGTACCATAGCTCTTGTGATGCAAAATGAAGGTGAGGAGCTTGTTTTTATAGGCCAAAGAGGGCTCAAATCCAAGTGTCAAAAGATCCATGGTGGAAGAATAAGTCTTGTCACATGTATGGTCAAGATCAAATTGGTTGAGATGAGGGATATAAAGGTGGAAGATGTTCCTACTACGATGACAAGGTGGAGAAATATGTGGAACCATAAGCCACATGTCATGATGCTCACAAGGACCATTGAGACAAAGGTGGAAGACCATGAGAAGAATATGGAGGAAGGAGTCTTTGGTTGTTGGAATGTGAGTCTAAGGAATATATGATTTAGTAGACAAGTGTCTTTGACCATGTTTGATGGTTGAGAAGAAACAGGGCACATGTTGAGAGGATAAATGACTAATTAAATATTAAGAATATTTAATTATTGGAGCAACATGGTGAGGTGTCCAATGATGTGGAAGATGACAAGGATGAGATGATGTGGATTTTAGACACAAGACTTTATTTTAGAGGGATTAATTAAATAATGATGATTATTTAATTAGATATGACCTTAGAAGAATTTAGGAATGATTAATTAAATAAAGTGATATTTTATTTAATTATTTGGAATAATAAGATAAATGTGAAGCAAATAAATAAATTAGGATATTTATTTATTGATAGAGGAATAAGAATAAAATATATATAAAATATTTATTTAATTCATCTCGAGCCATTTTTATGTGTATACGTAGGAGATTGTCTCAATTTCTACCTTAGCAACACTAGAATCTCCATTAGACTCCTCCAACACTATAGATGAAGAGTTACTCCCAACAATAGGGTTTTGTGTGGTTCATCAAAGCATTAATGTAAATGTAACATGTTATAAATGAGACTAGAGAGGTTATTGAAATTTAGACATTTTTTTATCAAAGCATGTAATAGCAACTGTTACCTAGTTTTCACTACTAGCTAAATCAGATAGATCTTCCCGGTTTTGAAGGGAGAGGAGGGTACATATATTTTTGCTGCGTTATACCCATGCACATTTGATACAAATTGAGATTAAATTGTATTGTTGCATTCAGATGTTTTTCATAAACTTAACAGATTGTACAAATCTTTTAAAAAGATCAGCAATATATATTGAAAAAATAAGTGTACAAGTTCTCACACAAGCCGTGAGACTAACTGTTTCATTGCAAAATGAAAATAGACAAACTATATATTTATAAAAGAGCTAAAAAGCAAATATGCATATGAGGTAGGGTAACTTGTCATTGCCTGAATGACAAGCCTTCATGTTGTTGCTGCGTCTTGTGTCATCCTGGATCGTCTGTGTGTCCCGCATCCAGCTGCTGTCTCCTTGCTACCTCGTCATCTGCATAAAATTTTGAAAAAACTAATGTTAGAGCAATGACGGGGCATCATGCATCACATGATATGCACCTATAAATATACAATTTGTGTTTTTCAGATGCAGTAAACCAGTTAGTGTCACATAAACTGTTGAGAAGACAAATCAAGTATATCAACTGCGAGCCCTTGTTTTTCTTAACATGTTTGCTTCATGTGCAGATACATGTGTAATTATGTTTCTGTTTAATCCATCAGTTACATTATGAGTGGAGGAAGCGTGGCTCCCACAAGGGTTAAGCCCAGCTCATGGACCTCACAGAACATCTCAGAGACAATGTACAAATGCAAGGGCACAACTCAAGGAACACATTCGGAAGGCTGATCTCAGCTTTCAAGAGGTTTCAGTCATGATAGGACAACAAAGAATCAGAGGAATCCAAGCAAAGTAGGACAGCAAGGCACAATGGAGCAGCAAGGTATGATGGAACGACAATCAAACTGGTTTCAAGTACAGCAGCAAAAAGACAGTCATAGAGAGAGATGGACAGCAATAAGTGCTGTCAGAGCATGTATAGAGCAGCTGACTGTCATAAAAGGACAGCCAACAATCGACAACAAAGCCCAAGCACTTAAGGACAACAAGAGCACAAACAGAGTTCAACACACTGGAGATAAGTACTCAAAGCTTCCGCTTTCTTTCTCATACGAAAAGTATGACTATAATCATCTACAAGAGTAGGAACAAGCATGCAAAATAAATAATCATCGGTCAACACCATTATGGAAGGGCAGTTCAAGACATCATATAAGTGTCTCAGTCATGTTTCTTTTAGAGATCTGAGAGAATAATTGAAGAAAGAGACTCATATAGCCATAAAGTAGAAGTGGAAGACACAAAAGCAAGTTAAGGGGCAGAGATGTCATTTTATAAGTTAAAGTCTCACATCCAATGCCAGAAAAATGTAGATTTGCACTAATATATGCTCATATTTTCTTCCAGTCACACTTCAGCAACAGAGAGAAAATAATATATGAGACAGTGTAATATACATATGAGGAGGCAGACCTGTAAAGACTGATAAAGCAGCTGAGAGCAGTTAGTACTGTGTATGAACAAGTCATGGTAAACAAGTTGGTGGCATGCAAACAGTCACATGACAACATGTAGATCCTAAACAGTGCTTTTAGCAAAATAGAGCCGTGAGAAGTATGAGTTTTTTTTGCATGGCCAAAACAATGAAAGAATAAACCAGACAGATGTAGAGTTTCAGTGTTTTCCGCAGATACAGAGTGAACTTTGAAGTTTTTTCAAGCCTTTTGCTACTGACAGAACACAGAAAATTGCAGATTTACAAAGAAAAATATAGTTTTCCTATTGTCCAAGTTCAAATGCTACAGATCCCTCTGAAAATCACTGAAAAATGGAGTTTCGAGATCATATACAGCCATCAGAGTTTCTAGAAAAATATGCTCATTTTTTTTTCCAATTGTCTGCCATAGTAATGAAAGAAGAAACATAATTTTTTCTAAGTTCAAATACACAGAATCCTCTAAAGCTACAGAAAAATGAAGGTTTTTTGACTCATTTCAAACGGAAAAGGCCCATAGAATGTCCATATCGTGCCTTCTGGTAGCGAATACACAGTCAAAAGTTACAAAAATGCAGTGAGTGAAGAACAGAAATGCAGTTTTTGAGTTAAATAGGCATGGATATCTCATATATGCCATTGTTCCAAGTTTTTTTGAGACTGAAGCTCGTTCACAGCCCAGAACAATAGAATATGGAGGAAAAATGCAAGGGTTTTAACTCTTTTCAAACATATGCTCAAAAAATGTGCCTTCTGGCAGTAATGCACAAAGAAAATGTAGTTTTCTTTTTCAAATTTCGAACAACCAAAAGGAAAATAGAAGGTTTTTATACTCATTTCAAGCAAAATACTCAGAGAGCCCTTCAAGTCGAACAGCAGTGAAGCGAATATTCAGGCAAAAGAAGCAAAAAAAAAAAAAAATGCAACAACAAATAGCAAGTTACCTCTATTTTCTGCCGTTTTTTGTGGCCAAAATCAACAAGTTTTCCCCATTTAGACAGCCTCAACGTAGCCAGCAACGAATATACAGAGGGTCGGCCAAAAACATCAGCGAAAAATCCACCAAAAGCCAATCAAATCGCGGCCTTAGAGGCCCAAAATCGACTTTAAAGGAGTCAAAATCTAAAAAATGCAACTTACCCCGAGCTTTCCTCAAGAAATCGACCAATATCAGCTCAGAATCGACCCATTTTCATGGCATTTTTTGCCTTCAAACCCTCATGGCGATGGCCAAGCTCAAATAGTGGAAAACAAAATGCAAAATGAGGGTGCTTTTTAGGTTTTCTTTCTTTTTGGTTCGATTGAGACCTAATTCCATTCATATTTTTGACTTTCATTTTTGGAACACTCATTTTTATCCATTTGGCGACATGGGGAAGGTTTCATTTGTTCAAACGTAGTGATGATTCAGAGGGGGTTGTGGCATTTTCTATGCCTTTTGTTTCTTTTTTTTGAAGACAAGTCCAAGGGAAATACAAGGCCGAGGATATGTTTTGCTAGAGGCATGTTGGCTAGGAGTTACAAGGTGGGTTAAGTAATGAATGTAGGTGAATAAAAATGTATGTTGGGAGATATAAGGTGGTATAAGGAAAGTGATGATAAAAAAATGTTTGATGTTGCATATTGTGAGGCATTGTAATGGTTCAGGGAGGCATAGGGGTTATTTTTGAAATGTATTGTATTGAACCTCATGCATTGGTGGAAATGTATGCGAAAATGGAGATGGCTAGGAGTTGTGAGATTTTTATTTTTATTTTTGACATGGCTTTGAGATACAAATATACCATGTAGATGCGTCGTGTTATTATGCCTAGGAGATATGGACGTCCTTTTTTTTGTCATAAATGCCATTATTTTCTGCATAGGTCTGTATGATTCTGAATTGTAAAACATTTACTAAGGTGGTGTAATTATAAGCCTCTTAGTTAAATGTTAATTAAATGCATAAAAGGTGTATTTATGTCATTTATTTGGAAAATATCAGATATTTCTGATGCTGCAGGAGAGTTCTGACACAGATCTGACGTATGTCAATAGCCTTAAAGACTATTTAAAGGCATTCTATGACATTTTCAGGTGCCTTTATGATAGTTGATGGCATGCCTTGACCATTTATGCATTGGGAACCCATTTTGGAGGCTTTTAGAAAGATATTTTGGGGATATTTATGAGATGCACGGGAATGGAGGTGGTGGATGTTTATCTATTTACAACTGTTTAGGAAGTATATAGTCTTCTTCCTTGTTCATTTTTCAAAGAGTTCTTGCTATTCACTACTTTGTATATTGTAATTTTCTAAGTTCTTTTGTAGAAGTGAACAGTCTTGTAACCCATTTTCAGAGATATACAATATTGTAACACCTTTTTTGGCAGTAATAAGCAGTTTATACCTTCCTATTTCTTCTGATATTATGTGTCCTCAGTGTTAGTACAGATCTTGGTGATGTTCTTTGTCCTTGGAGCTGTCTTTCACGTTGGTGCCTTTATGCAGGGGTTACATATTTTTTGCAGGTTGTGAGATGTGCAAGGAATAACAGTCAGTGTTGGGTAGTGAGAAAACCTCTTTCTCCTTTGTAGGACTGTTGTTATTTGGCCTCCTTACAGAGTAATGATGCAAGGATTATGATTTGATGGGTTGTGTAAAGGATTCTTATTATTACTGGTTCTGAAGTGTGTCATTTCTGTGTATTTTCTGATGATCTTTTGGTGCATCACCTTAAACAGGAGGTTTCATTTTTATGCAATCCTTCTTACCCTTTTCTCTGCAAAGACTTTAGTTTAAGTAGTTTAGGTGGAGTATCAGCAGGAAGCCGGCCTTCTCCGGAGGTTCTTTCCATCGCAGGTGACCCACAGACCTGGAAAGATCCCATGTTTCTCCAGATTTCCAAGTTCTACAACTCAGCAAGGGTGCAAATCTGAGAGACAACAGCAACAATTGCTAATAGAATAATTGATGTTATTCAATTTCTCATTATTAGACAACTTTAAAGGCTATAGCTCTAACATGTTGTCAATGGTATCATAGGTTATTTAAACTTCCACATCCTTGGAAATTGAAGTGTTGCAACTCTAAAATATTACCAATGTTTATTGATGTAATTGAAGCTTTCACACCATCTCAAGTTTAAGTGCTACAACTATGTTAGGTTGCCAATGATGTGAGGAAAGTTATTTAGGTTGGAATACCTATACAAATTCAAATGTTGTAGCTATGACAAGTTACTAAGGTTATTTAAGCTTTGATAATATCCGACATTCAAGTTAATTGTGACATCTTGCGAGCAAGGCCTAAATTTGACTGTCATATAGTCGTATTTAGTCATTTTTGTCGTAAAATACAATTAAAATTTTAAAAAGACTATCACATGAAAAGAGAGATTTTGGACAGATTGTCAAAATTTATATATGATTATAATAGTATATATATTTAGTTTATATATAATTTTACTTGTTCTAAAATATGTCATAATATTTGAAGGGCACCTTTAAACAAATGGCCGTCATAATATTTGAAGGGCACCTTTAAATGAATAACCATCATAAAAAATTTGCTCGATAGGCAGGATCGACCATCAAATTTAAGTCCTGCTTGTGAGTGACACCATTGAGGTTGTTTAAGCTTCTAGGTAGACTTTTCCAAATACATGATATCGACGTACCCATTGCACATTAAGTGTGATTGCTAGTATAAACTAGCACTTGCACCCATAGGAGGTTCAAGGAATATGTTGATAGGAATGAGTTTAGAAAATTTTCCATCATGAATTTGTTTTTACGGCGTGAGACAATTCCAAGCACTATAATGCTCACATATAAAAGCCGATAAGAAAAATTTCCAACGTGATTTTTTTTACGATGTGAGAAAATTCCGAGCACTATAATGCTCACATATAAAAGCCTATCGGCTAATACGTAGTCAAAAAGTTGTGTTACCATTTCTTTAAAAAACAATTTCTTCCATAGTCAAAAAGTTGTGTTACCATTTCTTTAAAATTTCAGTGCCCCCTACTTTAACTCACTATAAAACAATAATAAGGCATCACCGTTTTTCACTTACTCTAACATAGTAAATAGAATAGAATAACTTTTAACGTCCACAAGACTAAAAATAGCCTATGAGACAGTCAACCCAATTAGATTTGTTTTTGCCTTTCAATTCTTCTTTTGTTCAAAGAAATAATGAGCTCGCCGACCTTCTGGAGTTGTTACATCCCTAATTTTAGCTTGTTTATACTTTTTACTTTTACATGGTTAAAAGTGAATCTATGGATAAATATTTTGATGTTGGGTTAAATGTCATTGGAAAAATATTAATTTTATTGAATAATAGTTATGTGATTAAATGTAATGCATATGATGATTTAGCAATTTATGTTATGATAATTTGATTTATTATTATTATTCATAAGGTTTATGAACGGGCTAACGATGCACTAATCATGATCTGCTGATTGCAAGAAATATGTAGGAAAACATATTTTGATGACTCTTTGAGAAAGAGAGAGAGAGAGTATCTTATGAGGAGAGAAGAATAGACCTTGGGTTACAAATGGTCGTATGCCAAATGAGTATAGTGTTCAACAATTAAATAACTCTAGTCGATTGAGGTAAGTCATATTTATTCAAGTAGGTTTAAGTATCTGGATCGACTTGACAAGTTGTCGATGTCATTGATATATTTTGATGTTTTGTTAAACATCAGTCTTACTGCATTGTGAAACTGACCTTCTCGAGAGCAATCGATAGTTGTTTTGTGACAAAATGCAACTTGTTGTCGAACACATCGCTTTTGCGACGTAAGCAAGTTAACGATTACGCCTCAATGATGTAATTGGTATAATTGTTGCATGTCTCTTGTTTATAGTTTTTATGTCAAAATTTTAATGCATTTCTTCTTACAGAATCGATGTAATTCAATTTTCTATGTGAAGGGGAGACGAGCTCGACCCAAGCACATATTATGTGAAAGTTTACGTAAAAACATATTTACTTGTTCCTTTCATAAGTATTGTCTTCTTCTTTGATTATTATTTTACGTAAAACTTTAAGTGTTAATGTAATATATTATAAGGTTATCAAATTACCACATTTTATTATTGTGAAGCTTACATATCTTTACTCGAGATGCTTTATAGTGGGGACCCTTGTCATTGTGGCAATTATTGTCCATGTTGTCCCTAAAACCGAACATGCCTATTTTTCATTGAAGAAGTCCACGGTTGTGGATGTTGCTTTTAAAACTTTAGAAAGTGGTCAAGTGGGTTTTAAAGAAGTTAACGACTTCTTTTATGAAGACGCTTTCTTTCTTAACTAACTTGACATCATCGAAGGTCATTAAGTGAGTTGTTGTTGGTTTGTTGAGTGGTATTTAGTAACCATGTCTCCCTTATTCTACTCACTCAAGCTTCATAGTGTAACAAGTGGAGTTCTGTATCTCAAGGGAGATTTGTTTTAACTGTTTTGTAGTAGAATATTCTTTTAAGGACTAGTAGGTCGAGAGAGGAGCAGCAGCTTGTAGTGGGCCATTGTGACAGTTAACAAAGGCTTTAACAACTCTTAGTGGTGACTTAATAATTTGGAGTCGTGGATTTGCAGGTGTCGGTCTTTGTGTTAAGTAGTTAGTGTGGAGATTATGGGAAATGACTCATAAATGAGTCATGTGGAGTGTTTAAAAGAAAGAAAAAAAATGACCCTCATAGAGTCGGTAGGAGAAATAACACTAGAATCAGTAAAGAGAAGATTTTGATCCATGAGTTTTCAAGTAAAGTGAAGAGTGAGAAACGTAGCATGGAGGAATAAGCGAACCACTATGTAAGCTAGAACTCACGGTGGATGAGCACAACCAGTCATAAGACTTTATGAAGTGTCTGGAACAGGTTCTTATCCTTATTCAAAGTGTTTTCATAGTTTTGATATTTGATTTATATGTTAGTTTCATTCAAATTTTGAATCGTTGTTAAGGTCGATGTCATAGAAGCTGAAGCTTAAACATCTTGCAAGCTCTGTTAGATATAAATAATGGTTTTCATTGTGATAAGAGTCATGATTTGACTAGTAGGAAAATCATCATTACTGGTTCTTTGAAAGATGGTATAGTGGGAGTTACGTAGACAATGAACTATGTCGAGAGTACCTATGTTGAAACGTAGACAATGATAAAAGTCGAGAGTATCTCTGTAAACATATTCTTTTTCTATTTGTGCTTATATTTCAGAGGACTCTATTTAAATATATATTAAAAACATCTCCATTCTCATTATTGTATCGAGGACTTCATTTGGAACAATGAAAACATTACAAATTTATGCATGTATAGGGTTCATCATATAGGAAATTCATAAGATTTAGTTATCACGAGACTAAAATACTTGTCTTATTATTGAGTCACCCTGTGTTTTTAATGAAGTCATGCTATGCGAATTGTAGAACAACTAATGAAATCATAGGTTTGAGTTGTGCAAAAGCACCCGATATTGATACTGTGATTTTGGCTACTTTAGATATTTATATACTTCTTAAGTGGAAACAACTCAGCTAGTAAACCAAGTTGATAGCAACTTAACTAGTCTCTGTACATTAATTGATAACAAATCAATCTTAGTCAATATTTTAGACTTATATGGAACCATATGGTTTGATATAATTAAGATTTCACTGTAAAGGGAAAATAACCTTGTTATAAAAGGTTGAACGACCTCTTAAAAATAAGAACACTAGAAAACATTCAACTATCTAGTAAAGGGTTAAGAAACTTAAAACGACCTCGTAGTCAGAAGAAGAAGACTAGGAGGTTAACCTTTTTCTTATGATATTCTTACTTTCATGAATAAGTATCTTTGTTATCCCATTGAGTTGGAATAGACTAAATAAACCTATGCTCAAACGGAATTTAGTGCATAGGGCTTTGGCTAAATGATTGTCAAATTTAAGGAATTATATTATAGTTTCCTTGAATTGCTCAAAATAGATAGCAAGGTTCATTGACTACTTAGAATATGGTTGAAAGAGTAACCTTTTGGCATTGAATTTTAATGGATAGCAAACTTAAAATAGACTTATCCACCTTTTGGTATCAAATCGATCATAGTCGATGTATAAACTTGATTGGAACCTTTTGGTTGGCTCAAACTAAGGTTTTCTTGTAAATGAGAAATGGTCTTGTTTAGAAAGTTTGAAACGACTTTTTGTTTTGGTCAAAAGAAGACTAGGGAATAATTGATTACTTAAAACCTCTTTCAAACTTGAAATAGAAGGTATGTTATTCCATTATTATGGAAAAGGAAAAACTAAACCCGAGTTTAGACCTAGTTGGGTTAATAAAATATACCTTTATGATTATATACGTTATTTGTTCCATTATGATGGAATAGGGAGGACAAAACCTTAACTTGACCAATTAGGGTATATATATATATATATATATATATATATATATATATACAATCTTTGTGATCATTATTTAGATTGTGAATGAAGGGACAAATACCCTAACTATGTTTATTTATTCTCACTTGTAAGAAAGGAAACAATTTCCTAGACTATGATGCTTAACCTGGGTAAGGTAACCATCTTAGTCGTCATAAATTGACTTCAGTTCTTAAGTGTTGATAAGTTTTAGATCTCGGGTTTTGCAAGGATGCAATGAGAATCCTCGTAAATAAAGGAAATCCATAAGGTCTATGGAATACAGACAGTGTTTGTAAACTTGTCTAAGTCATAAAGGCTAAAATATTGAAGTTGTTAAGACTATATAGTTAAACATAGTTGACCAAGTCAAAATGTAGGAATATGATAGTATCCAAGTCGAGTTGGGGTGGGTGAACATTACAACTACATTCATTGCAAACGTCTATTCATATTGAATCTTTGGCCAAAGTAATGCATACATCTCTACGTGCATTGTCAGTTCATCATATCTGGATTGCATAACCTATTGGAATGATCATACTTAGCTAGAGGGTATCTAGGGTTGTATGATCGATAGAGTTATGTAGGATACAACACTATGTACTCAAATGGCAAATTATCATTGGTCACCTTTGGTCTATACTCTTCGTGAAGGGCAAGACCACTTCCTATGTGGAAGATGTGTGGGAGACTATAAGTCTGTGGTTGGAGAAAAAGCACTGGGAAGATGCTCTCTCTCTCTAGCAGAAGACATGCCGAGGCTTGCAATAAAGATGTCAGATTTCTGGATGCAGTAAATCTTTGTGACCTGTGTTTACTATGACTATGCAAAACATTATCTATTGCAGATATTTGTAATTACAAAGACAAAATGTCACCTTTGTATATTATATCATGTTGTGTATTTTAGAAAAGATATTATGCAAATTGTGGTAACTTGAATTTAAAGTTAAATAAAAGAAGAAAAAAATTACTATCTTCTTCACCTTGTATGTTTTATCTCTTGGTAAATATCTATGTTTAGTCTTGTTTAAGATTTTGGATGTTACATATGGTATCGGATCTACCAAGTTTAGCACTAGGTCTTATGAGTCCACTATGCTAACATGTAGTTAACATTATGCGGTTAGCTAATGTTTGAATTTCTTGTGCCAGGATGGTGCATCTCAAGTTGACTGTTAGGAAGTTAGTTAGTAGGAATGAGTGTTACCTAAAGGCCAAGAGAGAGTGTGAAGCCATAACTAAAATCTTTGAGGGAACCAATAATGATAGTGACATATAAAGTTGAGTGATACTGAAACCCTCAGAAATGCATTAACTTGAATTAAGCGAGCAAGAAAGGAAAACTTAGAGGTAGCTAAGATGGTAGCTTGAATCATGGCTAATTCAACCCTAGTTGATATGCCTTTGGTTAGGAGAGACACTTGCATACCTCCATCTTCAGAGATTATTGTACTTAGGTCTGATAGTGAAACAGAAGGATACACACCTCTTGATCATGTATTTGATAACAAGTCAAAGGGATTTACTCCCCTTGAATAAGACATATGAGTCATTCTATGTATTAATAAAGGATGGAGTTACTCCTAAATGAACTATATTAAAGATGAGAATGTTCGATACCAATCTGTTGATTGTTATGAGTTAAATATGTTTTGATGTAATGAGTTGCATTAGATTCAGAAAATTGTTAGATAACTTATTATGTTATGGCGTGAGAAGAATGACAACATGTTTCGTACAAAACAAACCAGGGTGAGAGTCAAGAAGAGAATAATCGACTAGTTAATCTCATGGACAAATTGGATCAAATCTTAAACCATGTTTGTAAAAACCAAGGAGAGACCTGGTAACTTGGAAAAGAAAGTAAGAGATCGAGGAAACCCTGAAGGGGAAAAAATGAGATTTCTCATGGGATGAGCAAGGAAAATCACCAAGAACATAACATGAGTAGTAAGAACCCTGAAAACCTTAGACCCTAGAAGGAAGCAAAGGATATACTTGCCTTAGAACTTTCCAAAGATACGAAGAAAGTCACTCCACCAAAGTTTGATGGAACAGTGATTGGAGTAACTGAAAAATTTATTCCTCCTAGAGTTTCAGGATAAGTTACCTAGAAAAGCACCTTACCATATGACAACTACAGAATTAATAAAACTAAAAGCCCAATTACAAGAATTGCTGGCTAAAGGTTTGTTTAGACCTGGTGTTTCACCATGGGGTACTCCAGTTATCTTTGTCAAGAAAAGGACGTAATTCTGTGATTGTGTATTTAGTATCGTATGCTCATTAAAGCAATGATAAAGAACAAATATCCTTTACCATGTACTGATGATCTCTTCGATCAGATGCATGGATCTGCAGTGTTTTCAAAGATCGATTGGTGATCAGTATATCATCAGTTAAGATTGAAGTATGAGAATACCCATAAAACAATTTTTAGGACAAGGAATGAGCACTATGAGTTCACAGTGTTTCCATTTGGACTTACGAATGCCCTTGTTGTATTCATGAAACTCATGAATAGTGTGTTTAGAGATTGTTTAGACAAGTTTGTTCTAGTCTTTCTGGATGATATACTTATTTACTCTAAGAATGAAGAAGAAGATTATTGATATTTGCAAGTGGTTCTGCAACGGTTAAGAGAACATAACTTATATGGAAAACTTTCTAAGTGTTCATTCTTCTAGAAGGAGATTCAGTATCTAGGACATATAATATCTGTAAAAGGAATATCTATTGATTCAACAAAGATCAAAGCTATTCTAGATTGGCCTGTACCCACGAATGTGCATGAAGTACATAGGTTCATGGGTTTGGCTGGTTATTATTAAAAGTTTGTTCTAAATTTCTCCAATATTGCAAGTCTAATCACTTCCTTGCAAAGGAAAGTGAAGCGATTTGTTTGGATAGACAAATGTCAGGAGGCATTTGATCTATTAAAAGAAAAGTTAACAACAACACCAATTTTAAAGGTTCCTAACCCCGAAGGATAATTTGATTTAATTACTAATGCCTCAGGAGAAGGATTAGGGGGTGTACTTATGCAAGATGGACGAGTGATAGCCTATGAATCAAGGAAGCTAGAAAACTTATGAGCAAAATTATGCACCACACATGATTTGAAACTAGTAGTGGTTACAAATGCTTGACAAAGGAGATGGTTAGAATGTATATTTGACTATGACTTAGAGATAAGTTATATCAAAGAAAAAGAGAACACAATAGCTAATGCTTGAGTCGAAGGAGACATATTTCTTCAATTGTCTCTATACATGTGAACTTTAAAGATTTAGTGTTGCAAAATTTATCAGGTGATGAATATTATGAGCAAGTCAAGCAAGCTCTTATGGTAAATCCTAAAGATTCAAGGTATGAGGGGTTTCATTTTGAGTCCGATGGACTATTAAGATATAGAGGAAGAATGTACATGTTCATAATTTAGCTGAATTAAGAAATTTAGTGTGGAAAGAAGTTCATACTCAGGACATCTGGGAGTTACCAAACTTCTAGCATATGTAAAACCTCTTCATTTTTGGAAAGGGATAAAGAATGATCCTACAAGATTTGTAGCAAGTTATCTGGAGTGCCAGAGGGTAAAAGCAGAACATCAACATCTAGTAGGACTGTTGTCTCCACATGATGTGCCAAAATGGATGTGGCAAATCATAAGTATGGACTTTGTTTAAGGTCTTCCAAAGTCTAGCAACTAACATGATGCTAGTTTAGTTGTAGTGATAAGCTCACTAAGGTAGAACTTTTTATTTTAGGAATTTATTTGGTGGAGCACCAATGTTAGCTCGCAAATTTGTGCAGGAAGTGTTTAGATGACACAGAGTTCTCGAGAAGATTATCTCGGATAGAGATGCCCACGTGACAACAAGGTTTGGGGTAAACCTTATTTTTAGCACTAAGAACTAAACTTAATAAGAGTACAACTTATAATCCTGAGGACAGATGGTTAAACTGAAAGAGTTAACTGGGTTTTGGAGGATTTGTTACAAATGTATTGCATGGATCAACAATATAAGTGGGAAGAGTACTTACCACTTATGGAATTTGCTTATAACAATACCTAACATTTTACTATTAAGATGTCTCCATTTGAAACATTGGACATAAAAATATGTTGAACTCCTATAAGCTGGGTAAGCTAGAAGATAGGATTAGCATTAGTCTAGAAATATTGTCAAAAATGGATGAAAAGATTTTACTGGTTAGAAAAGATTGGTGGGAACTAATATTAAATAGAAAAGTTACGTTGATGTTAAGTGTACACTACGACAATTCTTGGTTAGAGAAGAAAAGTTCTTTTGAGGGTCAAACCCCATAAAAAAAAACTTTCATAAAGGATGGAATGTATTCCAAACCAGCTCCTAGATATAAAGGACTCCTTGAAATTATTGAAGTTATCAATTCTATTGATTAAAGAATCGATCTAATAACAACTATTACCAGGAGGCATAATGCTTTTAATGATGCAAATTTGGAAAATATTTATAACATATGATTATTATATTCTCAAAATGTTTTACAAGTACAAAACCTAGGAATGGTTATGATCGAGCTTCTTAAATGCTTGAAATTTGCAAGCACCGCTTGTGTAACATAGAGGTTATGTAGTGCAAGATCCAATGGGCCCAATATTCAGAGGATAGTTCAACATGGGGGGAATTACCGTGAATTTTATCAGAAATTTCCTTATTTATTTCATGCTTTTAGCAGTTAAACAAGAACTTGTTTTAAATTATATTTTGATACATTGAGTCATCGAGGATGATGAATCTTTAGGGGAGAGATATGTTACATCCCTAATTTTAGCTTGTTTTTACTTTTTACTTTTACATGGTTAAAAGTGAATCTATGGATAAATATTTTGATGTTGGGTTAAATGTCATTGGAAAAATATTAATTTTATTGAATAAAAGTTATGTGATTAAATATAATGCATATGATGATTTAGCAATTTATGTTATGAGAATTTGATATATTATTATTATTCATAAGGTTTATGAATGGGCTAACGATGCACTGATCATGATTTGGTGATTGCAAGAAATATGCAGGAAAACAGGTTTTGATGACTCTCCGAGAGAGAGAGAGAGAGAGAGAGAGAGAGAGAGAGAGAGAGAGAGAGAGAGAGAGAGAGAGAGAGAGAGAGAGAGAGAGAGAGAGAGAGAGAATCTTCTGAGGAGAGGAGAATAGACCTTGGGTTACAAATGGTCGTTTGCCAAATGAGTATAGTGTTCAACAGTTAAATAACTCTAGTCGATTGAGGTAAGTCTTATTTATTCAAGTAGGTTTAAGTATTTGGATCAACTTGACAAGTTGTCGATGTCATTGATATCTTTTGATGTTTTGTTAAACATTAGTCTTACCGCATTGTGAAACCGACCTTCTCGAGAGCAATCAATAGTCGTTTTGTGATAAAATGCGACTTGTTGTCGAACACATTGCTTTTGCGACATAAGCAAGTTAACAATTACACCTCAATGACATAATTGGCAGAATTATTGCATGTCTCTTGTTTATAGTTTTTACGTCAAAATTTTAATGCATTTCTTCTTGCGGAATCGATGTAATTCAATTTTCTGTGTGAAGGGGAGACGAGTTCGACCCAAGCACGTATTATGCGAAAGTTTACGTAAAAACATATTTACTTATTCCTTTCATAAGTATTATCTTCGTACTTTGATTATTATTTTACGTAAAACTTTAAGTGTTAGTGTGATATAGTTATAAGGTTATCAAATTACCGCCTTTTATTATTGTGAAGCTTACATATCTTTATTTGAGATGCTTTATAGTGGGGACCCTTTGTCATTGTGGCAATTATTGTCCATGTTGTCCCTAAAACCGAACATGCCTATTTTTCATTGAAGAAGTCCACGGTTGTGGACGTTGCTTTTAAAACTTTGGAAAGTGGTCAAGTGGGTTTTAAAGAAGTTAATGACTTCTTTTATGAAGAAACTTTCTTTCTTAACTAACTTGACATCATCAAAGGTCATTAAGTGAGTTGTTGTTGGTTTGTTGAGTGGTATTTAGTAACCACGTTTCCCTTATTCTACTCACTCGAGCCTCATAGTGTAACAAGTGGAGTTCCGCGGCTCAAGGGAGATTTGTTTTAACTATTTTGTAGTGGAATCTTCTTTTAAGGATGAGTAGGTTGAGAGAGGAGTGGCTTGTAGTGGGACATTATGACAGTTAATAAAGGATTTAACAACTCTTAGTGGTGACTTAATAATTTGGAGTCGTGGATCTGCAGGTGTTGGTCTTTGTGTTAAGTAGTTAGTAGTGGAGATTATGGGAAATGACTCATAAATGAGTCATGTGGAGTGTTTAAAAGAAAAAAATGTCCCTCATAGAGTCAGTAGGAGGAATAACACTAGAATCGGTAAAGAGAAGATTTCGATCCATGAGTTTTCAAGTAAAGTGAAGAGTGAGAAACGTAGCATGGAGGAATAAGCGAACCACTGTGTAAGCTAGAACTTACGGTGGATGAGCACAACCAGTCATAAGACTTTATGAAGTGTCTGGAACAGGTTCTTATCCTTATTTGAAGCATTTTCATAGTTTTGATATTTGATTTATATGTTAGTTTCATTCAAACTTTGAATCGTTGTTAAGGCCGATGTCATAGTAGCCGAAGCTTAAACGTCTTGAAAGCTCTATTAGATATAAATAATGGTTTTCATTGTGATAAGAGTCGCGATTTGACTAGTAGGAAAATCATCATTATTGGTTCTTTGAAAGATGGTATAGTCGGAGTTACGTAGACAATGAACTATGTCGAGAGTACCTATGTTGAAAGGTAGACAGTGATAAAAGTCAACATATTCTTTTTCTGTTTGTGCTTATATTTCAGAGGACTCTATTTAAATACATATTAAAAATATCTCCATTCTCATTATTATATCGAGGACTTCATTTGGAATAGTGAAAACATTACAAATTTATGAATGTATAGGGTTCATCATATAGGAAATTCATAAGATTTAGTTATCATGAGACTAAAATACTTGTCTTATGATTGAGTCACCCCGTGTTTTTAATGAAGTCATGCTGTGAGAATTGTAGAACAACTAATGAAATCATAGGTTTGAGTTGTGATATACTTCTTAAGTGGAAACAACTCAGATAGTAAACCAAGTTGATAGCAACTTAACTAGTCTCTGTACATTAGTCGATAACAAATCAATCTTAGTCAATATTTTAGACTTATATGGAACCATATGGTTTGATATAATTAAGATTTCATTGTAAAGGGAAAATAACCTTATTGTAAAAGGTTGAATGACCTCTTAATAATAAGAACACTGGAAAACATTCAACTATCTAGCCAAGGGTTAAGAAACTTAAAACGACCTCGTAGTCAGAAGAAGAAGACTAGGAGGTTAACCTTTTTCTTATGATATTCTTACTTTCATGAATAAGTATCTTTGTTATCCCATTGAGTTGGAATAGGCTAAATAAACCTATGCTCAAACGAAATTTAGTGCATAGGGCTTTGGCTAAATGATTGTCAAATTTAAGGAATTATATTATAGTTTCCTTGAATTGCTCAAAATAGATAGCAAGGTTCATTGACTACTTAGAATATGGTTGAAAGAGTAACCTTTTGGCATTGAATTTTAATGGATAGCGAACCTTTTGGTTGGCTCAAACTAAGGTTTTCTTGTAAATGAGAAATGGTCTTGTTTAGAAAGTTTGAAACGACTTTTTGTTTTAGTCGAAAGAAGACTAGGGAATAATCGATTACTTAAAACCTCTTTCGAACTTGAAATAGAAGGTAAGGAAAAACTAAACCTGAGTTTAGACTTAGTTGGATTAATAAAATATACCTTTATGATTATATAGGTTAGTTATTCCATTATGATGGAATAGGGAGGACAAAACCTTAACTTGACCAATTAGGGTATATATATAATCTTTGTGATCATTATTTAGATTGCGAATGAAGGGACAAATGCCCTAACTATGTTTATTTATTCTTACTTGTAAGAAAGGAAATAATTTCCTAGACTATGATGCTTAACTTGGGTAAGGTAACTATCTTAGTCGTTATAAGTCGACTTAAGTTCTTAAGTGTCAATAAGTTTTGGACCTCGGGTTTTGCAAGGATGCAATGAGAATCCTTGTAAAAAAAGGAAATCCATAAGGTCTATGGAATATAGACAGTGTTTGTAAACTTGTCTAAGTCATAAAGGCTAAAATATTGAAGTTGTTAAGACTATATAGTTAAACATAGTTGACCAAATCAAACTGTAGGAATATGATAGTATCCAAGTCGAGTTGGGGTGGGTGAACATTACAACTACGTTCATTGCGAATGTCTATTCATATTGAATCTTTGGCCAAAATAATTCATACGTCTCTGCGTGCATTGTCAGTTCATCGTATTTGGATTACATAACCTATTGGAATGATCATACTTAGCTAGAGGGTATCTAGGGTTGTATGATCGATAGAGTTATGTAGGATACAACACTATGTACTCAAATGACAAATTATCATTGGTCACCTTTGGTCTATACTCTTCGTGAAGGGTAGGACCACTTCCTATGTGGAAGATGTGTGGGAGACCGTCGGTTTGTGGTTGGAGGAAAAGCACTGGGAAGATGCTCTCTCTCTCTAACAGAAGACATGCCGAGGCTTGCGATAAAGATGTCAGATTTCCGGATGTAGTATATCTTTGTGACTTGTGTTTACTATGACTATGCAAAACATTATCTATTGCAGATATTTGTAATTATAAAGACAAAATGTCACCTGTGTATATTATATCATGTTGTGTATTTCAGAAAAGATATTATGCAAATTGTGGTAACTTGAATTTAAAGTTAAATAAAAGAAATTTTTTTTTACTATTTTTTTCACCTTGTATGTTTTATCTCTTGGTAAATATCTATGTTTAGTCTTGTTTAAGATTTTGGATGTTACAGGAGTGCCCCCTTAATAAATAGATCATGCCAAGAAACCGTAGTCAGGATGCCCACATACTTAACCCTGGTGTCCGTGTAAGCGTCACACTCTAAGATAAAGTGTTTTTTTGATTCCACTGCCCCAGAATTGCAGAGCTCACACTCTCTCTTCCCACGTTTCTTTAGGCCTCTTCCACCTTCCCATTTCACATTGAAGCTCATGGGAGTTAGTTGTAATATGAACAATCAAAATCTTAGTTCTAATGAGAAGTTAAATAAAATAAAAAATAAAAACCCAAGCAACGTGTTTATTAAAAAAATATTACGTGGAACAAAATCAACAGTGAGCCAATAACAATAAAACTCCGCCAGATGTACATAAAAACCCTAACTTAACCCTAAAAACAGAGCAACATAAACCCTAAGTTTTGGATCGGATTGACGGTGTAGACAGTTCGCCGGCTGAAAGCAAAGGAAGGCGAGTTTTGCAGGAAGAAATTTGAAGATGCAGATCTTTGTGAAGACCCTTACGGGCAAGACAATCACATTGGAGGTTGAAAGTAGCGATACTATCGACAATGTAAAGGCCAAGATCCAGGACAAAGAAGGTTAAAAATCAATACCCAAATCCTCATTTATATGTATTTACTCATGTTACAGCAGATAACAATGTAAATCTCTATATTTGTTATATTTGTAAATCCCTAAATCTCTCTATATATTTTGTTGCAGGTATCCCTCCGGACCAACAGCGATTGATTTTTGCGGGAAAACAGCTGGAAGATGGCCGCACCCTAGCCGATTACAACATCCAAAAAGGTTAGTATACTGTAATGTCCCAAGTATGTTATCAAACCCTAGGGCTGATTTATCTTTTCAGATCACCATTATTATTAAATCAAATCGCTACTGCATAAGTAATATGTATACTCAGGTCTTACATTAGTTACTTACCAATGAACACCAATGAAACCACTATTAAATTGCTTTGAAATAAACTGTTCAGCATCAGTGATTCAGTTCAGAACTTCAGATTATGACAGCATTTGCTCATATGAAATTAAATTAATATTATTATATGCCCTGGACGGGGCGGGGGGACATGACATATACTGTCTTGCATTATGGTTTTTGAATGAAAATTGGCCTAAAATTTGGTGTTTAATTTAGATCATTTTTTTCACCTATGGGCTGTATTTTTTTATGGGATTGTATTGCAGTCCTATTTATGTTTGTGGGTACTTTCTATTTGGGCTGACGGGTGTATTGGGTTTTGCAGAATCTACTTTACACCTAGTGTTGCGCTTGCGTGGAGGTATTATCGAGCCTTCCCTAATGGCACTGGCAAGAAAATACAACCAGGACAAAATGATTTGTCGGAAGTAAGTAGTTACAATTTCATCATTACTATTCTTATTTTGAAAACTCTCGTTTTATTTGAATAGTAGGTAGCTTAAGTTGTTTTTATTGGTTGCACAGCATCTTAAGTTGTTTTTATTACTATGAAAACTCAGTTACACAGCAGCGTAGGTTTTCCTTGGTTGTAATCACAACCGACCTCTTTAATTAGCCACACAACTGGTGACCTGTGAAGTACAGTCCTTGTGGGATAAATCTACACCTAAACTTAAGCATTGCACCGCTATTAAATCAACCTGCTCTTATAGGGATTAAAGCACTATAAAGCATAATTACAATGAAACATTTATATAAGAAAATTTAAAATGTTCCAACTGGTATGATGACTTGAGGTGGGAATGGTACTTGGATGGGTGACTTCTTGGAACTCTTGTAAGCAATGAGTGCAAAGTCATTGGATTACTTAAGGTCATGAGAGATGAGTTCTCAAGAAACACAACTCATGAAAGATGGGACATGGTGGGTTCTTTGGAAATCCTGCAAGCAATGTGTTCCAAGTGGCTCATTCAGGCTTACAAGAGACAGTTTCTTAAAAACAACCACTCATGAGATATTGGTCATGAAGATTGATTAGAAATTACTGTACAGCTGATTCTTAAAAAATGCTTTTACATTATGCACTCCACAAATGCCATTCATATAAGAATTTAAATGTAATGTATTGAATTTGTTGCCTTAATGCTGAGTTACTGGTTTGGCCCTCCTGCAGCCTGGATTTGGGTCATAGTTCGGTTCCCATGTGGGTCTGGCCAGTTGGCTGCAAAATGGAAATGGACCTGGTTTCCAACATTTTTTTTTGAAGTTTTTTCAATTTTGTTTACTTTTTTGCTTTTTTGACCACCTAGATTGACTGTTCAACCTAAAAAATGAACCCTTACCCTAAAATTGACCTCTAAAGACCTTAAGACTATAGTTAAAAAAACTCATCTCTCCAAAAACAAAACAGATTAATTTTTTTTTCAAAATGTGGACTTGGCAATAACTAATCGAATATTAAAAAACACATAAATTTGTAAAAATATCTCAAAAAAATTCATAAAACTGAATTTACAAAGGTCATAAGTAGATTTTTCTTCATTTATAGATTAAAAAATGAGTTCAATTTACATCACAATGACATGATTGTAAATTACATATTGCTATAATTTTTTTGCAAATTTAATTTGTCGAAAAGAAGGGCCTAAAACAATTTTTATTTTTTGCTTTTTAAACCATGAGCCCAAAATAAGGCCTTCGAGACCACAGGCCTTCATGGTGCATGCTATAAAAAATGATAGGAAAATTTATGAAAATGAGTTTTTTTTTGGGGCAGAATGTTTTAACTTGATGTTGGCCAAGTTATTGTTATAGACTCACGAGTTTTTTGGTGAGTTTCCAGCGATTACTTCCAAAAACATGGTGGTGAGTTTTTGGGCCTTTGGCAAGTTTTTCAAATATAATAGCAAAAATCTTTCTTGCCAATAACTTGGCAAGCAAAAAGAAAATGATTTTTTGATCAGGAATAATACAAAAATGCAGAAAAAATACAAGAAATGTGAAATATACAATTTTTCAATTAAAAGGCAATGTTATTACTAATTGCATAGAGATAAAGAGAGTGAAGAGAAATCAGAGCTTACATCACCATGCTTTTTTGAATATATATTTTTCATTAATTTTCAGATCGCTGATTACATTACATAATGCATGTTAATATGGTATGGTAGTTCACTACCATATAGTGTATATTATAACATACTGCAAGTACATAGTTAACTTTGAAGTGCAAAAGATAAAAAATGGAGTGAGCCAATGACCCTTGCTATTGCGAAGTACACTACACTAGAGTTTTATGGGTCTTGATGATGAAGCTCTAGGGGTATAGCCTTTCCTAATTCAATTAATCTGCTTTAGGATGAATCTCAGCTTCCCCCAAGATATCAAAATCTTCCTCATCCCAAATTGGCTCATCATTTGCGATCCATTTGGAATTTGGAGGGATCTCGTCAAGGTCAATCGGTTGATCTTCCTTGATGCTACTTGATATTATCAAATTGAATTTATACATTAGCAATATACGCAAAATAAGTTCTACAAAAATAGGAATTAACTTTGAAAAATGAATGAAAACAATAAACATAGTTTATTAGTAATTATCAATTGCAACATGTCTAAAGTTGAGTTTTCTTTGACTTTAGGAGGAGATTGTGGTGAGCAAACACCAAATCATCTTTGCTACATGGGGACTTGTCCCCGTCCCTCAAGCACACTTCCCTGTCCCCATCTCCTACGTTTTGGGGACAGCGGGATGGCAGGGGATGCCCCTTGGCCATCCCCCAAAAAAATTGAAATTGGGGGATGTTTCGAAAACGCATCCCTGGAATAGGAAATGGCCAAAAGAAAAAAGGGGATGCTTGGCTGTCCCCAAGGTGGCCGGGGATGTCTATGACGTCTCTCAACCATCTTGGGGATGGCTAGACGTCCCCTACGTCTTCTCACATTTATAACACATTAAAAAGGGACGTGTTAAAGTCTTATTGGTTATACTGCTTCTATACTTTTGTCATTAAATTCTAATATTTTATTGTTGTTATACTGCTGTTATGATTAAATTTACTATCGTTTGTAGTATTATACTTTATATTGCTGTCATGATTAATTTTATTTCTGTTATATTGCTGTTGCTAATAAATATTTATTGTTGTACTGCTGTCCATTCAGTTTTAGAAATTTGAGTCTCTCTCTCTCTCTATATATATATATAATATTTTGAAAAATTCACATATATATATATATATATATATATATATATATATATATATATATATATATATATATTGAAAAATTCATATACATTGCAGTCCCCCCACTGTTTTCAAAAAATGGCCCTCGGACTGCCATCCCCCCGTCCTTGTCTCCGAAAGGCCATGGAACATAGCAAATTGTTCATCCATCGTTGTGTCAAATGGTCATTAGAATGAATGTGTTCAAACACACTCCAAGTACGCTCACAAGTGGATGAACTGCAAGGTTGACTCAAAAGGTGCATCACCATTTATTGAAAGTTTTTTGGCGTGTCTGCCAAAAAATCCCACCATTGTGCTGAAAAAACACAATTTATTGAGATTTGGTCATCTACAATTTAGTCAAAACTTCATCCCATAATAATCTCATGAACAATAAAGAGAAGTTCAAAAGATTTTGGACTCTATTTTTTGAAGGTGGTCAAGCCTTGTATGCTATACTTACTAGAGAAAAAAACCCTTGCGTGTTTGTATAAAGTCAACTCTCCCATAGCTGCATAGTGGTCCTCTTGAGTGGGAAACATGCATGTCAATAGATACTTGATGACCTTTGCATCATCTCGAAAGGTGGTGCTATAAAACAATAATGGATTCAAATAGTGTTGAGCAACACAAATGGGAGAATGCATTTGTTGATCCCATTTGTTATCAATTATCTCCCACAATGGCATGTACTTGTTCTTGTCATTCCTCATCCTATATCTGCTCACCTTCTATCCATGACCTCATGTAAATAACCTATGGGGGATTTCTTCTCATCAACTAGTTTGAAAACTCTCACAAGAGGCTCTGAAAATTGGATAGCTTGTTCTACCTCATCCCAAAAACTTGTAAAGGAAATGTGTATCTGCTACAAGTTTGCCATCCATTTGACTAGGAAAGCTGCTATAGTGAATCTTGTCATCCTTGGTCGAAGGAGTTTCTTGCCCTTTGTGAAGGTGTGCATCATACTTAACACCCTTGTCTTATTGCAAATTAGCTTCGTGATAGCAAGCCTTTGGCAAAACCTCACTAACACTTTCCAATGTCCTCCGAGATTAGATCAAGATAGTGTGTTATGAGTGGGCTCCAAAAGAAAGCGGGATACTTTTGCATCAGTTGTTTCCCAACAAAAACACAAGCAATAACATTATTTGTAATTATTTGGACCACATTTTGTGGCCATATGTTAGTGATCACCTCATCAAATAGCTTGAACAAAACATTTTGTGGATTTGACGTTATTTGATGCATCTATAGAATTTAGAAAGATTGTGCCAATTTTGCATGAGACAATAAAGTTGATGAGAGTACAAATCTTTTTGCCTGTCCACCCATTTGACATGACAATGCATCTAGTCTTTGCCCACTCTTGATGATGTTCGGCAACATCATTATGTGCTATATTGCATCCTTCAAAATATTGGCCGCCCTTAAAGCCTTGTAGGATGGGGCTTTGAACTGAGGACCCACAATTGTAATGACATCCACCATTTTTTGTCAATATGGAGACTTGGCAATATTGAACGATAGACTAGAGTGGTACCAAAATTCCCAATGGCCTTCTTCTCTTGGTCGTGAACATTCTTCCTCTAACTTGTATTGTCAAAACTTGGTTGCAATTATGGTAAAATACAAGTTGCAAAGAAGACATCAATGTTACCCTCTTGTGTTTGGCATGCAAGCTATAGAAACAGCGTTTGTCTCATAAGCTATAGAAATAGGAGTAGATTAAGACTCACTCCATCTGCTGTGGTAGTTTTGCTTCCCTTCAATGATTGACCCTTGCCTTTGAAGAACTTGATCCCATTTCAGTGTCTATTCTTGCCTTTTTGGTCTTGTTCATTGAATATGCCTTAATAGCCTCCTATGTGTGACATGTAACATCTAAAGGGCATTTTTGGCAAGGTACTCCATCATGGTCTGTGTCCTTTGCCAAATGCCATTTGAAGCGCCTCCATTGCATACACATTGTCATGTCCCCTATTTTAAAATTAAAAATTAATAAAATTGGGTCAAATCACTTTATAGGTCATATATAATAAAAAGTGTTTTTTTAACACTTTATGCAAATGTAATTCTAAAAGGGGACCTATGGATGTAATTCGAAAAGTATTTTAACACTTGGAGGGAAATTAAAATTGAAATTAAAAAAAATGAAATACATGGAGGGCCCCAAAAAGGCAACTATAAAATAAGGACAAAGGCATCAAGCAAATTATCCGATTGATCATTTTCAATTATTTCTTCCAATTTGGAGTTCTCTTAGCATTCAAGGACGAAAACCCTTGGAGCAGGTGATCGGAGGACGAAAACCCTTTGGTGTCCAGAGCGAGCTTGAGAATGAAAACCCTCTCGCTCATTGGAGGCGGTTTCACTCAGAAATTGCATATGTGCTTAAAGCGATTTGGATTTGCAAGCAAATTTCTATATTAGCGATTTTGTTGAAGATTTCAAAATTTTAGTTTGGATTTTGGTGGTTTCAGACTAGATCAGTTTCATATGTGTCATCCATTGTACATTGGATGCCACTGCTGCAATGTAATAAAAAAATATCAATTAATGCTGTTTCTATATTTCTATGTGATCCATATGTTATAAGCATGTTATTCTTATTTCGGTCGTTGCTATAATCTTCCTGCTGTACCATATTCTGGCACTTTGCGTTGGGCTATTAGCATGTTGATAATATTCTTTTGGATAGCCATGTTGAATCGCTGCATTTCCTAATCATATGGGGGGTCGCCAATTGACATTAAGTTTGTTACGTAAGGTTCAAAGCTGCTGTAGCAACACAAATCATAATTGTTGTACAAAAAGTAGACATAAGTGGGGCCCAGATCTGCAGAGGATTATTTTAGTGTATTGAGAGGTATCGAATGATATACGCTTCATTTTGTGAAGGGGACAGACTCTGACAGAATATTCCTTGGTCTGCTGCCCCTTATGTGAGGTCTGGCACAGCAACTTATTTTCTTGTATGAACCGTACCTTCTCATACGTATTAGCACATCAGATTTAAGTATGCTGAAGGATGCCGTGACACATTTAGGAGAAATCGCAGCATGTGTGGGGGGAATAATAACTGCCGCAGCCTTGAGTATTTTGCTGGAGGATGGACTTAGCTCTTGAGCTGTCAAAAAAGGTATCGCAACCTACTTCCCAGATATCTTCATAGGTATGTGCAACTAAATGATCTGCTGTTTTTCATCTGCTCGGTAATTTCTGTTATCATCAGTGCTGCTATAATTTGCATATTTTATGAGTCAGTACAGCAGTGTATTTGAGGATTATACAGAAGGGATTCCCACAAAATTACAAATAATACTTGTCTCAGTTTTGATAACAACATCAGAATTATAGTGTGTTACCATTGTGTACAGAATACATACTAGCTGTAAGGCTTAATATTTGATTATTGAGTTATACCCTCGGTTTGTACTTTTCCTCACAGAGACAGTGATCCATACATATTGAATTGCTCTGAATGTTGATGACTGATATAGCAGATCCATTTAATTACATTGTTTGTCCAGGATAAATGAGAATCAGAAATTTAACTACATTTCTAGTTAGGAACATCTCACACACCCTCAGCAATTGCACTTCACTTTGTTTGTACCTTGGACCGACATGCAATATGTCCACGCAAAACCTCTCTCACGTGGCATGATGATCAAATCTACACCACAAGCAATAAAAAATGATAACAAATTTTCTGCAGAAAAATGATAACAAATTTTCTGCAGAAAAATGATTAACAAATCAAGACTGAAAAAATCCAACTAATCTTGATCTTGTGTGAGAGATCTTTTGGCCTACTTGATGATCTTTCCACATCTAAATAAGCAAAAAGATAAAACATAATCTTCTTACTTTAAAATGTTTTATGATATCTTGAAAACATGGCAGACATGATAAGAATCAACCACAGTATTATTGCAGTCCTCCAATTTATTGTAAAGCAAAGCTGGAAGACCTAAATTTCTGACTATAAATATAAACAAAGCTAGAAGACACCAAATTTCTTACTTCAAATATAAAACAAAGCTGGAAGACACTAAATTCTCAATGGTTTCCTCTAGAGAAGCATGACTCACGGCAGGGGTTAATTAGTTCGACGGGTCTTTGCTGAAGTTTTTTCTTTAAATAGAGACTATGACTCTTTGTGTTTTGTTACACGCCTCATCTAGAAACCTATGTTCAGGTAACATATGGTTTTGCATTCTGAATAAGACACAATCCCCCCAAAAAAGTGTCAAGCTCCAGAGAAGACTCTAAACTTAGAAGAAACATATACATAGACGAGATTGACATGTATTTATATAATATATTGTATTATACATTCATATTCAAATCTCTACCACCAAAGACGTGTTTGAAATTTTCGTCTAATTTTTTTCTAAACTCACAGGTTATCTTAATCAAATAGTTACCAAGTAATTGTATAAAAGACCAGGCATCCTTCGTAAACATACTTGAAAACTTGATTCCTCGTGATAACTTTGATAGCTTATAATTTTACTCATTTTTTTGGCTTTGTTTTCATCAAAAGAGATGCAATAAATGGGTATGAATTATTTATAACTTATGTGTAAAACTAGTTATATGTTTAAGGTCAGACTTAACACTGATCTGAGGAATTTCATTTTGGCGATGAATCTCAACATTGAAGTCCCTGTACACAGTGAGCCATTAAGCCACCAATGTAAGCCATGGGTAGATGTACCATATTAACCCAATAATAAAGAGAGATTAAGTTGATCACATCATAAAGATGGATGCCTTCAGAATTTGAGTGATGATGAGATATTATAGTTAATGACTTGAGCTGAATACTACATATATAGATTTTAGCATTAACATAGTATCAATGCGCTATAGACAAATAAAAATATATCATAACAGTTCCCATGTCTTATATTAAGAAATAGTATTAGCATAAGGGAACTCAACTGTTATATTTAGTAAGAACTAAATCATGCCCTCCTTTCTACCTTCATTTATACAACTGATAGAATCGAATTATAAGAAAATCAAACTAGAAATGGGAGGTCCATAATGACTTGACTCATGAGATATTTTAGGCATTAGCTATTTAAATATGTTGCGGCTAAAGTGTTCAATCAGCAATAATATTTAAATCAGAAAAAAGATGGTGATGCTCTAAGATGGATTACAAGGTTTGAAATGTGTTTCTCTTACTTGACAATTCTACACAAGAATTGCAGTTGTGCTGATTAGTGATCTTGATCGAATTTTCAAGTTGTCGTTGGATGTAATGTCCCTTTCTAGAACATTTCTTATTTTTGCCCTAAAATAATAATCCTAGTTCAAAAGGATAATTGCATTAAATTAATAAATGACTTTATCTAAAATTATGAATTTTATTTTAATATTCAGTTTTATAAACTGATGGATAATTCTGAAAATATAACTTATCTTTATTTTCTGCTATTATTCTTCCTTAAATTTGCAGTTATATTCCTTGAATGAATAGTCTTTAATTTCTGGTCAAGTAATGGGTTTTCCTCCACTAACTTGATTGGAGAGGTTCAGGATTTTTCGTCCTTAAATCACTTAATTTGCCTTTGAGGGGCTACGTCCTCTTGGCTGTAATATTTACTTGTAATATGTCTTCATGATTGATATATTTTTCATTGATTCCCTCCTTGCTTCTCCTTGAATGATCTTCCATATATATCCTTTTGCTTCATAAGTCACATCCTTTCTCACACCCGTTGACTCATGATGATTATAGTTTTAATTTTAATTTAATTATTCCTTATTTCAAATTGCAAGTATAACATCAGATATCAGCGCTACTCCCTTAAATCGCCTTTCTTAATTAACATCTCATGCGATTTACCTTGGTTAATTTATGTTATCTTGGCTCATGCGATCTGCTCTTATCAGCTGGCCTTGACCAAACCACTTATCAATTAAAGGACTCCATCCATACAAATCACAAGCTACGATTCATTTGTGATTGCCGTAGGAGACTTTAGTTCTGATCCAGAGACTCAGGCGGTAAATACAAGTATGAGAAAGGCTGCAATGACTGGATAGTACATCTATCTTTATCATGTTAATGAGTTTCCCTGTTGACTCAATTGGCAGTTTAGACGTCTGTTCACGACCTTTCTTGTGATCATAACTAAACTCTCTCAGCAGAAACATTTGCTCGGATTTATATTGGAGTTGGTGAATGCCTTTCAAGAGCGCTTGCTCCCGCTTAAGATGTATCTCCTGATTATAAACCACTCGAGATTGGTGTCCCAAGTTATAAATCCCAAATAGCAGCGTTATGTCAACAAAATATGATTCGATCCCTCTATAAAGACCATAGTTCCACGGAGTTTCGGGGACGGGGACGGGGACGGCGGGGGACGTGTTTCGGGGACGGGGGGCCTAAATTTGGGGACGGTGGGGGATGGCGTGCTGAAATACATATAATACTTAAAAAATTAGTTATAAAAAGATGTATAACTGTGGAAGCCTAAGGAATAAGTAAAGTTTAGGGTTTAAACACATTGCAATGATTTCATTGAACTAGTGAACATTGAAACATTATACTTAAATTTAATAGACATTGGAACAAGAACTAGATGTTTCATAATTACAATTAAGTTTCAACAATGGTCAAAATACTGAAATAGTAAATAGTAAATAGTAAATAGTAAATAGGAAATGTCAAAATGGTTAATGGTCTGATGCCTCCAATGATCTAAATCATCCCCAAGCTCCATGTCGATCTCCTCATCACTGGAACTGCTGGACCCCAAATGCTCAAGCTCATCTAAACCAATACCAACCAGCCCTGTCTGTGTAGCATCCTCATCTATAAACTATGAAACAAAGAAAAAAAAAGGTCAAAAATAAACTATTAAAAAAAAAATGATTAAAAAATGTTTTTCGGGGGGACATCCAGAAGTCTCCCAAAGGCAGAAGATTTCATTCTTCTATACCTCCTGGATGGAGGGGACATGACATTGGAGCATTTGCAAGCATAATACAATGTTCAGGGTTGTTGAACCTCATGAATATCATCCCCTTGTGTGTGAGCCCTAGAAGGAATTTATACATTATTCGATTAGGTATTGCCCTTTTGCAGCGCCTAACTGTAGCAGCAGTCATCGTTGTTGGTCGATAGAATAATTACATAGGTTCAAGGTGTAATCAATCGCTGCCAAAGGAAATTCCATATTATTGTTTGCTGAGCTCACGTGATTGGAACGCCATCATATCTACGTGCCAAGTTGCAGATCGCAGAAAGTGGGGGGTCTACCTATTCTGGGACTCTACCACATTGATCACCACTGCCGCCTTTACAGACCAATAACGTAAAATTTTCTAAGGACGAATTGAATTGATAACTCAAATTGCATATGACCCTAGGCTTTAGGAATATTGAGCCACACTGGATCTGAATTATCTTCATTTGCACTGCAAATCCATATCGATCCATCTGGTGAGAGGTTGCAGATGCTCAGATGCCTTTCAGTTAAAGACTTTCGCAGCCTTCAGGGAAATAGTGGTCACTCCAGATCAAGTTGCAGATGCTCAGACGCCTTTCAGTTAAAGACTATCACAGCCTTCAGGGAAATAGTGGGTCACTCCAGATCAAGATTCCCTCCTTAACTGATAACAGATCAACTGTCACATTCTGGAAAACAAAATACAAGTGCAGCCATCGGCCTAAGTGCATTCAGCTGATAAACAGTGAGGGATCAAGTTTCTATTCAGACAGTGTGCAGCCCTCTGTAATGATCAGCATTCAATTCTGTTTACAGGTTATAAATCAGTGAGTTATATGTAATTTCATGAGATCTCAGGTCTGCATTGTAGTTGAAATACTGATGAATTGACATACTGAGATCTGCACATGTAATATACTATTATTGTTGTTACTTAAAAGCTACTGTAGCTGTTCATGGCTTGTTTATCCCAGTTTGTTAAGCATCCAGAAACAAAAAAAGAAGAATTATTAGAAATTTTTTATAAGGGACTTTACAAGTGTCCTTTTACAACAATATAGAATTATTGTGTGGGTGTCTCGGTGAAGATACATATGAATTAGTGTCACAGAAAACAGAAGTAATCGAATCATACCTGATGTGAGAAACAAAAAAGTATGTATGATAATCAAATGTGAAAGTAAATGTCTTGTTTGGTATTCCTTGTAAGAAAGTGAAATGTAAGATTTCTAGCAAGAGCCAAAGTTGCATGAAGTCTGAACCTTAAATTTATCATTTGAAACTTTGAACTTTGACTTTTTCAGAACTATATTTACAGGGAAAAAACTAATGAACCGTGACTATATGAATCATAAAGAGATAAAAGCCCATTGCACCACCTCTTAAAATTGTGAAAATCATTTAAAACAGAGACCCCACCTCATAAAATTGTGAAAATCATTTAAAACAGATAAATGGAACCAAAAAAACAGTTAAAAACTGTCTGAAAATCGAGAAAATTGTGATTGAAACCCTCTGCCCCTGATTTATAAAAAGCTAACGCAACTATGTTTTCAACTATGTTTTCAACTATGTTTTCAACTATGTTTTCAACATATTGAACAATGAATATCTATCATGACATTTGAGTTTGACAAATTGACAAATTGACATCGAAGTAGTATTTTAATTGTTATGATGGTTTTGTTTATTATATGCATGCTATTGTATTCTGAACTTAATGCCCAGTTTTAGGCCGCAAATATGTAAATACTTATGATTTTATATGTTGTATGGAGGTATCAAAAAGAAACCCAGCCCCAATTTTTTTACCCTACTTGCATACCGGAACCCAAACCCAAACTGGTAACTTAGTGTTCACATGGAGTTAACAATTACAGTTTTAAAATTCAGAACTTTCAGTTTTCTCTGTTCTTGGTAACTCTACAGTTGTAGGAGGCTGATGATCTTACTGTCACGTCCAATTTCTTGAACTGGGTATATCTGAAGTCTGCCACTGTAGTCTGATCAGGCAACTGATGAATGAAAGACTATTCTAGTTGTATTTGTAGCCAACTAATATAGATGGTTGTTTTTTAACACTAGCAATTTTTAATATGGCAAAAGTTTTGGTGATCCTGTGAAAAATTAAAACAATGCTGATGGGTATTTATACAAATAAATCTTATCATAGAAGTGTACTTATTGCCAAGATTTACCTAAGCATTCCATGACTCAAAGGTTAGAGCTTGAGTTTTATTATTGCTGTTCATGATATCATCCAATGGCTGTTAGATTAGGCAAGGAATGTTGCAATTTAGTGTTTGCAGCCTGTTTGGATAGGCATGCTTGCTCTGTATAAACACGGTTCTATTTTCATCTCATGCTTCTCAAATTGTTCTCTTTGAATTCCAGAGTCTAGTAGAAATTCCACTGTGGCTGTTATTTACTGATGCATTGTGCAATTGCTGAAATGATCTCGTGGCTAGATATTTATATTCTGAGTGGATGATAAACTGTTAATTTGTAGAAGCAGAAATGTCAAGCATTTTTTTATTTTGGTCATTCATAATATGATCCAATGGTCATATATTAGACAAAGGTTGACATTTATGATGCGATCCAGGGGTTATTAGATTAGTCAAAGAAGTTGCCTGTTTAGTGTATGCAGCCTGTTTTACAGGCATATATGAATAGGTGGTGTGAAGTTTCACTGTGACCAATTATTAATTGATGAATTGTGATATGGTAAGTTGAGGATATAGTGGCAAAAATTAGTAAATACTTAACTTGAGTGGGGATGACAAACTGGAAAAGCAGAAATGTATTAAGCTGTAAGTTCTTTCTGTTTTATACGTAGAAAATGGAACTTAGTAGTTGTTTCTACATTAAAAGCATTCTCTTTCTTAGACATTCCGGCTGTGTGGTTTAACCATAGGTTGTACTTTCATATTCATGTTTTCTGAATCTGATAAACCTGGATTAGGAGGGAAATGTGTGCATTGGAATCTTCATGATAATCTGAGGTTTCTTAGCTAGATTAAAATTTTCAATTTTTGATGTAACCATTTGTCTTTAGGTGCTACGCACGGCTGCACCCAAGAGCAGTTAACTGCAGGAAAAAGAAGTGTGGGCACAGTAACCAGGTGAGACCAATCAAACCACTAGATGATCAGATTACTTTTTGTTTCCTCTAGTGAATCTGAATTTTTACATGGGGGCACTCGTTCATTTGATTGTGTATTTAATTCTATATGTTACAAATCTGTGATCCTATTTATTTCTTGTTTGCACAGCTGCGACCAAAGAAAAAGATTAAGTAAATTTGAAGCTTGGAGTACGGTTAAAGACTTATCCATTTGTTTTAGTCCACCACGTCAAACGCAAAGACTTGCTCTCAAACTTGTTTAAAAGCAAGTTGTTCACCTAAGATTTATGTTACTTCCATCTTTTCTAAATGGGACATGTTGAAAATCTCATTCTAAGTAATGTATCTTTTAGCATTTTTCTATCATGGTCTGTGATTGTTATAAATTTTTGATCAGAAGTAAAAATATATTATGAATAATTATTTTATGTAATTTCATTTTCTATGGGATCTGTTGAAATATTATTTAGAGTTAATGTCTTCTATTGATTAATTGGTATAGTTCAAGCTTATAAAAAAATTATGTAGATATGCCCTAAATCCTGAATTACAGAGTTGGTGTTTAGTTATTTTGAATGCAAATGAAGTGTAGATTTTTGTCCTCGTTATCACTTACCTAAACAATATGAGGTTGTGAATAATTCAAAAAAATAACTGAATATATACTAGCCACAAAATTCAAGTTCCAGTCTAAAGTGTTTAGCTAATCAGAACTAGGAAATTGAAGATAATTAAACTAATTACTCATATTTTTAAGAACAATAGAACCTAGTTGATCAAAAAAGGAAATTCTAGGAACTCTGGGCCAATACTTGCATGGCTTTCTTTCGTACTCTTTGTTCTAAAAAAATTAGAACTAGAAGGTGTCATGTGTTTAGATTCTTTAATTAATTATTAGTTTTATATTTTTAACAACAAAATTGAGCTATGCTTGAACTGCATGTCATTCACGAGATCTATTATAGACACCATTCCTAAAAACTTCAACACTTTATACCAATAGTGGCATCTGATTCATAGACTCATCCAAGCCTTGCATCTTAATGTCACTTATTCTCAACTTGGGAAAGAGTATGGCTGTAGGCAATCAAGTAAGCCCTCGTGTTGAGAAATGATCATGTATTTTTACAACCATTCGAAAATGTTTTGGTAGAAATCTACGAGGTTTCCCACATTTTTTATGAGGTCTATTTGTTCCTCGCACATAGCCTGTTTTGTCTATACGTTTTTCACTTTCGTGCCTTGGATTGGAATCTTCTTAGCATTTTTCTATCATGGTTTTATTTTTTGTTATGAATTTCTGATCAAAAGTAAAAATATACTATGAATAATTATTGTATGTAATTTGTTTCTCAATGGTATCTATTGAAATCTCATTTAGAATTAGTATCTTTTTATTTTTCTGCTTTCTTGATTAATTGGTGTAATTCAAATTCATAAAAAAATTATGTAAAATATGTTCTTATCAATTTCCTGAACTACAGCGTTAGGCATTTAGTTGTTTTGAATGCAAATGTGCAAGTGTAGATTCTTGTTCTTGTTATCACATACCTAAACAATATAGGGTTGTGAATTATTTAAAAAATAACTAATTATATACTAACCACAAAATTCAAGATTACTCTATATTTTTAACAACAATAGAACCTAGTTGATCAAAGAAGAAATTCTAGGAATTCTAGGCTGTGATACTTGCGTGTCTTTCTTTCTTACTAGTTGATCAAGAGTTTTAGAGTTCTAAGAAAACATTAATAGTTTGTATAAACATACTTAGAACCTTAAAAGTTTGTGAGGGTTTGCATTGTATTGATTAGTAGTTCATACCTACATGCTTAGAAACCTTGAAAGTGTGTGTTTGCATTGTTCTAGGGATACAGATTTTGGTTGTAGTCTTGTAGTCATTGCAAGCCTACTCAAAAGTTTGAAAACTTGCACACATCACTTCTTGCAGGGTTTTTCTAGTGACTTGTAGCTACATGCCAATATTTAAATCGTGTGTTAATTGCCCACGTGTGAGAATAACTTACATTTTTGCAATATGCTTTGATATTTGCAATTAAACTTTTTACCCTACCTCATGCTCAATGCTCATCATAAACCTATATAAACTGTAATTTTGTGAAAGCCATTTTTGCCTTCTTGGTTGATTCCACGGACATTCATTTCTCTGTGGGAGAATTCATACAAGACTAGTGTCTTGATGGTGTTCAAAGTTGCTTGACAAATCAAAGCTATCCAGAGTTTTCATTGAAGTCCATGATCATCTCAATAGGGTCTTCGCTTCAATTAAGTATCTTTGTTTATCTAGGTATTTTCTTGTGTATATTGTTCATTTTTTTTGTGTTTTGATGATCAATTTTTCCTCAAAGAAGTAAGTTTCCATTCAGTATTTTGCTCAAGTTTTTAGAGCTTTTCATGGTTTGGAGTTTCAAATATATTTTACCACACTAGTTGAATTACATTGTGTTCCTACTAAAATTTCTCACGTCTAAACCTCTAGGTTTTGGGCCTTTCTTGTTGCCCTTAAAAATTTTGCAAAGTTGTTGTTTGCTATCAAAATCTAAGGGTTTGCCCATAATTTTGTACTTCTATACTTGTGTGCACTTCTGTAAACACTGCATCATTGCAATCAAATCTTGGAACCTCAGCTTTATGCGCAGTTAGACTTTTAGACTTTTTGGATTGAATTGCAAGAGATCTCCAAAGCTCCACCTAGTCATTCCTTCTGATTTCCAAACTTTCCAAGCATCATGTAGTCCCTACCAAGTTGCATCAAAAGTTTGAAACCTTGCAATAAGCCAAAATACGAACTTTAAAACCTAACTAGCAACTGCAATACAAAGTTCAAAAGCCTATTTAACCAAAATTTGAGTTGCTTTTCTCTTGTACTCAAACGGAAGGAGTTTTAGGCCTATGAAATACGAGTTCAAAGGGGTTATTCTTGTTTCTAAGATTCTCTTCGATCTTGCACAAATTTAGGCTATGTAAGTTCAGAGGAATTTCATAAAAGGATGAAGGTAACAAAGAGAATGAGACCTATGGCTAGAAATTTTGTGGCTATTGGTATCATAGAGGTAGCAACTTTTCTCATCTTTGTACTCTCCAAAGTTGGTGATGGTTTGTGCAATTTTCTCCAAATCATGCCTCATATTTTGAGGAAATGTTGTAGATTCTTGCACATGAAGAATATGCATGGATAATTAGAGAAATCTAGGTCAATTGCAACTAGAGTACCCAAAGTACTCTATAGGAGTGAATTCCATGAAGAAATCAATGACACTTATCTTGCTCAACAAAATCAGATGCAAAAGCTCGAACAAGGTTGTTGAACTTCATGAATATCATGCCCTTGTGTGCGAGCCTTAGAAGGAATTTATACGTCATTCGAATGGGTATTGCCCTTTTGCTGAGTGCCCAACTGTAGTAAAACAAAATACAAGTGCAACAATTGACCCAAGTGCATTCAGTTGATATACAGTGAGTGTTATATAAAAAGAGAGCAAATAAAACAATCTAAAAACTAGATCAGACATAGAACACAAATTTTTTATAGTGGTTCGTCTTATAGACTACATCCACTCTCAATAGGGGAATATCTTTATTCACTATCTTTTCAATATAACATTACACAACAGCAAACATAGCAATATATATTCTTCTTACAACCAATACTCTCCACACCATAATGTCTAATAATAGCCAACCACATAACCTTCGAAGGATACCTCATCGTGCATGCAATGGTCAATATAAAATAGAGGAAGTAGTGGGAGTGAGGATTGGACTGCATTAAATGAGACCGTTACACCAACAATCTCCCACTTGAAGTGCAATCCGAGCTGCAAAAGTTGCCCAGAGATAGTCCCTGCATTTCGAATCCGATCATCACTTTGAAAACAAGCCCCCATTGCAGGGCTTTAACCTCTGTTCAAGGACACTCCGTATAAATTGTTTCTAAGCTTCCCAATGAATCACAACACCTTCCAGATATGATCTGGTCATATTATAACCCCAACAATCCACATCATTCCTATCCCTTTCATCAACATCATTCCTATCCAGCAGTGCCCTGACAATATCAACATAACCAGCGTTTGCTGCCAAATGAGAGCATTCTTGCCATTGCTTTTGCAAATATCCATCAACTGGCGATCAGTAGATAACAGTTCCTGAACCACTTCAGAATGCCCTTTAGATGTAGCAGATAGAAGAGGGGTGGCACTTGACAAATCACAAGTCATACAAAGACTGGACTTATGTTTCAGTAACTCCTTCACAACACCTAAGTGGCCTTGCTTGGTTGTTATATGGAAAGCATCATACCCTGAATGACTTTTCTTGATGAGCGTATTTGGATGGGCAAATCGAAGAAGCTCCTTCAAAACCTCCAGGTCTCCACACTTTGCAGCAACATACAACGGCGTCTCCCACAACTCATTCACCTCATTTACCAGGCTGGTCACATCATCGCACACATTGAGCAGCACCTTCACGCCTTCCAGCTCCCTATCCTTCACCGCCAAGTGTAAGTCGGTATCGTTGTGCCTCCCCTGTTCCTGCTCTACACCCACCTTCAAACCCATGGTGCTATCCTCGCTCGAAATCACACAATCCATCTTCACCACAACCTCCTCCACTTGAGAAGCATTAGTATTCTCCTCAACGACATTACCAGCGTTGTTTGCGTTGCTAATTTCGATGCCCATTTTATCTTTTTCGCTCACCTTATCTTTGCACAATAGGCCCTCTTTCTCCTTGTCTGCCAGAATTTGCTCCCTTGGTCGGGCGTCTGCAAACGGGTCACTTCTAACCCTAACTTGTTGCTGTACTGACTTTGTTGGTTTTGTCTCCTCAAGCGCAGGGATAGGCGAAGCTCCCTTCATAGGGCGATCAATTGGGGCCCTTTCCCACACAGATCTCGCCTAGGTAGGGCTCGGGGAATCAACATCACAACTGCCAAGCTGTTTGGCGCCATAACCCTCTGCCTCTCGTGGGGGCGTGTGGGCAGCATCATGCGCTCATCCGTGGACAGCCCTGGAGCACTCCAACGTTAACACTGCCCTCTCTAGCGCCATAGCCCCCAAAAGTCGGGTGGGTTCCATAACCATTGCCACTCATAAAGACTTCAGCAGCCAAATCATCTATTTCCATTGGCAAATTAAATCTAACCTTTTTCTTTACAGACAGACCATTCCTTAAACACGTTGTGTTTGAATCTTCATACTGAGCCACAACACTTTTGATTTCTTGCATCTGCTCCATGTCACTGCTAGGTTCCAACATACCAAGAAACTCCTCAATAGCAGAATTGACTTCATCATCTAACTGATCCAAAAGCTTCTTTTGAGAAGCCCAGAAATCTTCATCATCATCTATATGAATAGCTCCCACTTCATCAAAACTCTCTCCAGAGCCATGGGACATAGACATGAGAGCTTGAACCCAATCATCCAAGTTGAGGCTCTCTTCCATATCTGCTCAACTTTCTTCACAACTCCTCCTTGGTTCTAACCAAGCTCTGATACCAATTGTTAAATAAAAAGAGAGCAAATAAAACAATCTAAAAACTAGATCAGACACAGAACACAGAAATTTTATGGTGGTTCGTCTTATAGACTACATCCACTCTCAACAGGGGAATATCTTTATTCACTATCTCTTCAATATTACATTAAACAGCAGCAAACACAACAATATATATTCTTCTTACAGTCAATACTCTCCACACCACAATGTCTAATAATAGCCAACGACATAACCTCTGAAGGACACCTCATCGTGCATGCAATGGTCAATATAAAATAGAGGAAGTAGGGGGAGTGAGGATTGGACTGCACTAAATGAGACCATTACACCAATGGTGAGGAGTCGAGTTTCTATTCAGACTGTGCAGCCCTCTGTACTGATCAGCATTCCATTATGTTTATGGGTTATAAATCAGTGAGTTATATGTAATTTCATGAGATCTCAGGTCTGCATTGTAAATGAAATACTGATGAAATGACATACTGAGATCTGCACATATAATATACTATTGTTGTTGTTACTCAAAGGCTATTGTAGTTGTTTATCACAGTTTGTTAAGCATCCAGAAACAAAAAAAAGAATTATTAGAAAGTTTATGTAAGGGACATTACAAGTACCCTTTTACAACAATATAGAATTATTGTGTGGGTGTCTTGGTGAAGACGTAAATGAATTAGTGTCACAGAAAACATAAGTAATCGAATCATACCTGATGTCAGAAACAAAAAAGTATGTATGATAAGCAAATGGGAAAGTAAACGTCTTGTTTGGTATTCCTTGTCAGAAACAGAAACGTAAGACCTATAGCAAGAGCCAAAGTTGCATGAAGTCTGAACCTTAAATTTATCATTTGAAACTTTGTACTGTGACTTATTCCGAACTAGATTTACAGGGAGAAAACTAATCAACCGTGACTATGATAAAGAGAGAAAATCCCCTTGCCCCATTCATAAAATCGTGAAAATCATTTAAAACAGAGAAATGTAAAAGTGTAAACCAAAAAAAAGTTAGAACTGCCTGAAAATTGAGAAAATTGTGATTGAAAAGTTCATTCATGACTAATTATGATTTTTTGACGAGTTATTGGGAAAAAAAGGGCAAAAACCCTCTGCCCCAGATTTATTAAAAACCAATGCAACTATGTTTTCAACTATGCTTGAAACACATTAAACAATGAATATCTATCATGACATTTGAGTTTGACAAATTGACATCGAAGTAGATTTTTAATTGTTATGATGCTTTTGTTTATTATATGCATGCTATGGTGTTCTGAACTTAATGCCTGGTTTTAGACTACAAATATGTATATATTTATGATTTTATATGTTTTTTTTAATGAAGGTATCAAAACAAACCCAGCCCCAATTTTTTTTTTGCCTTACTGACATACCGGAACCCAAACCCAAACTGGTAACTTAGTGTTCACATGGAGTTAACAATCACAGTTTTAAAATTCAGAACTTTCAATTTTCTCGATTCTTGGTACTCTACAGTTGTAGGGGGCTGATGGTCTTACTGTCACGTCCAATTTCTTGAACTGGGCATATCCGAAGTCTTCCGTTGTAGTTTGATCAGGCAACTGATAAATGAAAGACTATTCTAGTTGTATTTGTAGCCAACTCATATAGATGGTTGTTTTTTAACACTAGCAATTTTTAATATGGCGAAAGTTTTGGTGATCCTGGGAGAAATTAAAACAATGCTGTTAGGTATTTTTACAAATAAATCTTATCGTATAAGTGTCCTTATTGCCAAGATTTACCTAAGCATTTTATGACTCAGAGGTTAGAGCTTGAGTTTTAATATTGTTTTTCATGATATCATCCAATGGCTGTTAAATTAGACAAGGAATGTTGCAATTTAGTGTTTGCATCCTGTCTGCATAGGCATGCTTGCTCAATATAAATTGGTTCTATTGTCATCTTATGCTTCTCAAATTGTTCTCTTTGAATTCAAGAGTCTAGTAGAAATTCCACTGTGGTGGTTATTTATTTGTTGCATTATGCAATTGCTGAAATGATATTGTAAATATGTCCTAAATAATTTCCTGAATTACGGAGTTAGGCGTTTAGTTATTTTGAATGCAAATGAATAAGCGTAGATTTTTGTTCTTGTTATCACTTAACTAAACAATATTGGGTTGTGAATAACTCTAAAAAAACTCAGAATATATGATAACCACTAATTTCAAGTTCCAGTCTAAGGTGTTTTGCTAATTAGAACTAGGAAATTGAAGATTGATAGTCGAACTAATTACTCATATTTTTATTTTAAGAACAATAGAACCTAGTTGATCAAAGAAGGAAATTCTAGGAACTCTTGGCTCGAGTGGCTTTCTTTCTTACTTTTTAGTTAAAAAAACATTAGATGCTCTAGAAGTGTGTGTTTGGATTCTTTAATTAATTATTAGTTTTATATTTTTTAAGAACAAAATTGAGCTATGCTTGAACTGCATGTCGATCATGAGTTCTATCATAGACACCATTCCCAAAAACTACAGCACTTCATACCAATAGTGGCATCTGATTCATAGACGCATCCAAGCCTTGCATCTTAATATCATTTATTCTCAAGTTGGGAAAGTGTAAGGTTGTCGGCAATCAAGTAAGCCCTTGTGTTGAGAAATGCCCATGTTTTTTAACAACCAGTCAAACATATTGGGAGAGATCTGAGGTTTACCACATTTTTGATAAGGTCTATTTGTTCCTCTACATAGCCTTTTTTGTCTATACATTTGGCACTTTTAGTGGTAGCCCCATACCTTGCGTGCCTTGAATTGGAACCTTCTGTCTCTTTCCTTGTCTGCACTAGTAGCTCCCACAGCGTATACCATACATCCATAGCTTGAATTGTTGTTGCCAACTTTTCCTTAAAGTCAAGTAGAATGGTTGAATAGTGGCAAAGCATACCATTGTCCGCTATACTAAAAGCCTAGAATATAATTCACTACCATCATGGATTGGTTACTGTAGTTGAAAATATTTTTTAGCCGACACTCCTTTTGTAGAGGGTGTCTTGAGGTGAGTAAAATCTTTTCCAACCATGAAATTTTTTTTAAAAGCTAGCCAAACACATGATGTTGTCACCCTGTCAATAGCTAACGAACACACTGAGCAGATAAGAAAACTAGACAAAGGGTGTCCATACATGAGACAAGAAGGCTAGGTTTTGAGAAAAGTTAAAATTCTCAAGTCAAAAGTTAAAAATGTGCCTTGAGCAGAGTTTTGGAGTTTTTGTGTAGTCATGTAGTTTCTATTAACTTGTAAGGAAACACCTCTACCCCACACCTTTAGTTTCAATCAAGAGTTTTAGAATTCTTAGGCACATTAATAGTTCATATTGACATACTTAGAAACCTTGAAAGTTTGTTTGTGCATTCCATCACAACACTGAAGAGAATGTAGTAGTGAGATTGTTGGCAGCCTCACTGAAGGGTAAGGCTTTACAGTGGTTTAGAGGTTTATCTGTGAACTCAATCAACACATGGGATCAACTAGGTGCTAATTTGTGTAGACAATTTGAAGACAAGTCAGAACATTTGTCACTTGTAGAGCAACTAACCACCATCAAGAGGGCTCCTCACAAACACATGACAGATTTCAACTTCCATTTTCAGAGAACATCGAACCGAATTCCTCAAACGGTAAGGCCCTCTGCTAAGCATGTTTTTTTTGTATTTTTTGATAGCTCTTAAAAGTGACATTTCTATCATGATACAATCCATGGGTGGGAGGACACTCCCTAATACCCATGACATTACTATAAGAGCAGAAGACAATCTCATACAAGCAGGGAAGATAGCACCTAGATCCCCAATGCCCCTACAAGTGCCTCCTATAGCTACTGTTCTACCAACATTGAATTATCAAGCCCCCACTCAGGAAAAAATAGCCCAACTCAATCCCATGAATTACATGAGATAAAAGGCCTTCTCCAAACTTTTGGGAATGAATTGCTGAACCTAAAGAAGCAACAACATCAAAACTAAAGGCCATATCAAGCTCCTTTCCAAGCTTCACATCAACCGAATCAATGTAATAGGTTGCCATATCAAGCAAACAATCAAGGCCAAAGACAAACTCTTAATAATAGACCTTTCCAACACTACAATCCCAATGTTGCAAGTACTTCAAAGGAATTAGTTCTAGTTCAAAACAACTTGGCACAAGATTATGAGTGGTGTTCTTCGTGCAATTAGCCACACAATCAAGCTACATGTTCAAATGGAGTAATGAATTAGGCTCTAATGGTGCAAAATGCTCCAAGTTTGCAACCAAACATTACTTACAAAGCACCAACATAGTAGCAAGGAGACCTTCAAAATGAGACAACACTCATAAATTGGCAAGGTGAGGAGTATTGTGGGGTAAATCAGACTTTTCCCTCTATTGCAGCCAATACTAGAGCCAAAAAGAGAGCTGTTGAAATGGAACAACTAGCTATAACAGGGTATAATTAGGCTTCTACAAGCCACTCAGGTGCTTCTAGCCCACTTCTTACACCTCATATGCAAGTGTTGCAAAGAGAAAAGTTGTGACAAGCATGAAACAACTGAAGAGTCAATTACAACCATTGCAAGCACAAGGAGATGCTGTTGTTCTAAAGGGACAACCAAAGGTGAGTTCTGTTTCATTTAGTATTTTAGACCATATGAAGAAAACAAATGTAAGCATGTCAATGTGGGATTCATTATCTATTTCGAGGCAAAAAGATTTCCTTCAAACTGCCTTGTTAAACTTGAGTATGTCCAATAGTCTTCCAAGGGCCAACCCAAAGTTGTGCTTACAAACACACCCCAAAACAATGTTGGACAACAAGCTGAAGAGGTCAAACCACCCCCTTTCTATGCCTCTTTGATCATAGGGGATCACTTAGTCCATAACTGCATGATAGATTCAGGTGCAAGCAATTCTGTTATGCCAAAACAAATAGTAGATAAACTTGGCCTTACATATGAACCTCTTTCAAAAGGTGTAGTATAGCTATATTGGACAACCATCCAAAGATTGGGGGTTATCAAAGGGTCAAGCTTAACCCTACACACTTGCCCAAACTTCTTTATTCTTCAAGATATATAAGTGATAGACCTACCACCTTTTTTTGCCTTGTGTTTGTTTAGGGATTTCATTGCAAAATTAGATGGCTATCTATGTTCCAATGTTTAGGACAAGGTATGGTACCAAAGTAACCATCAAAACGGCGCCAATAGCCAAAGACCACATAGAACCATATTCCTCTAGTGCTGTGAATGCCAATCTAACTGTCATGGATCAAGAGCAATCTGTTGTCCCAGAAAATAACACACATAGAAGGTATTCCAGATATCCTACTTGATGAATGGGCAGTTGAAAACCTTGAAAATGATTCACAACAACCATTGGAAGAAGTAGGATTTGGGGTATATATGATTCATGAGCAAGATTTTGTGGTTTCTATCCTTATAAAAAATGAGGAACATCAATGTAAATAGTAGTGCAATGAGTTATGGCAGCTCTATTTTGATGGATCGAGAAGCAAAAAAGGTGTTGGTGGGGGTGCAATGCTTGTGTCTCCCTAAGGTGAAAGTTATTATTTAGCCTTTCATTTTTGATTCAATTGTACTAAAAATACAATTGAATATGAAGCCCCCATTCATGGTTTGTAATGGGCAAGGAAGAGAAAGATTGGCTATTCGCGTTTGGGGATAGTGAATTGATTGTCAATCAAGTAAGAGGTATTTATGTGACTAAAAATGATTTTCTCAAGGTTTACAAGCATAGGGTTTGGGATATTGTTGAAGATTTTGATGCATTTAACTTGCTGTCTATATCAAGAAATTAGAACAAACATGCTAATAGATTGGCTACCTTATGTGTTGAATATGACATTCCAAGTGAAATCAGAAATACTAAAGAACAACAGTATGTAAAGGTGGTTGTTAGGTCATCAATTCTTGACAATAATATTCTTTGACAAGTGTTTGACATCGATGAACAAATTGTTAATGTTCTGATTGAAGAAGCTGAGTTTTCAGCTGGTAATCAACAAAGGTTGCAACAACAGTATGAAAATCAGATCATATAGCTGAAAACAAACAAGTTGCCAAGGGGATTAGCGACATTGGCGTCTATTTTTAATTTAGATGACCAAGGAAAGAAAAGAACAACATGACAATTAAACATAAGCATTATGAGGAGTTTGAAATCATCAAAGGTAAACTTCTCAAGCTGGGCAAGGTATGTACAAAAGAAGAAAAGCATGCTTTTGTCCTTTTATGCCAATAATATAATGATGACTCCAAACTTTTTCAACACACTATTGAATTAGAGCCTAATGCAAAACCAATAAGATAAAAACAAAGGCCACTAAACCCCAAACTTGAGCCATTGATAAAAAAGGAGTTAAACAAGCTGATTGAGGAAAACATTATCTTCACTATCAAATATACCACTTGGGTCTCCAATCTAGTTCCTGTTAAGAAGAAGAATGGAGAAATAAGGTTGTGTTGACTTTAGGGGACTTGAATAGAGCCTCATTGAAAGACCGCTATCTGCTGCCCTCTATGGAACAAATCTTGCAAGTTGTATCAGGTTCTGAGAGGTTTTCCTTGCTTGATGGTTATTTAGGCTACAATCATATTTTAGTCAAGGGTGGAGACCAATTTAAAACATCTTTCACCACCAAGTGGGAACAATGACATATAGGAAAATGCCCTTTGCTTTGTCCAATGTTGGGGCAACATTTCAAAGGGCCATGGATATGTCTTTTTAGGGGTTGTTGAACAAGTTTGTTCTTGTTTACCTTGACATTATAACTATTTTTTCAAAGAAATCAAAATAACATTTCACTCATCTAAGGCATATTTTTGACAAGTGTAGGGAGTATGGTGTATCTGTCAACCCAAAAAAATGTATATTTCTTGTTCATGAAGGTAAGTTGCTTGGCCATGTGGTGTCTAAACATGGTATCACAATTGATCTTGAAAGGGTGAGTGCAATCTTGGCTTTACCTTTACCAACTCATAAAAAAGGCTTACAAACTTTTGTAGGAAGGATCAATTTTGTTAGGAGGTTTATACCAGATATTGCTGATCTTTTGAAGCCACTAACATCCATGTTAAAGAAAAATATGTCTTTTAGCTGGACTAGAGAGGGAAAAACAAGTTTTGAAGGCATTAAGGAAGCCTTAGCAGTAGCACCTACCCTCATAAATCCTAATTTTTCCAAAGATTTTACCTTGTATGCCTATGGAAATGTTGACACTAGATTAGCTATGTTAGTGTAGAAAAATAATGAAAGTTTGGAGCAACCAATAGCCTTTTTTATTTAAGGGTTGGAAGGGTATGAGCAAAGGTATTGTAGGCACCCAAAATTGACCCTTTGTATCATTTATCGATTTGTCGCATTATTCACCATTGCATATGTCAATTTTGTCTAGCACACTTGTCCTTGATTGATTTTTCATTGAAAAGTCATTTTTTGAAGTCTAGGTATGGAGTAATGCAATTGATCAGTAGAAAATCGCATTTAGTTTGTGAAAAATTGCCTTTGAACAGCTCCGCATCGCCTATGGTTTGCATCTAATCACCTCTGGTTGGTCGAGAGTCGCCTTAGGTTATATTAGGGTTTTACTAATATATCTTTCTTTGCAGGGTTTTTCTTTGATCTTAGTGTGTCTGATTTGGGTTGCAAGATGGTTTATTTGCTAACCCTAATTGTCTTTTTCATCCTCAAGCTGGTTTATTTGGGGTTTGGTTTATCTTTTGACCTAATCATATCACATCATTGGATCTCTTGTGTTTTGGTTGCAGGGTACATATTTGATTCAGTAAATCCATCATTCTGGGTTATCAGGGCTTATATATCCATTTTATGATCATTTGTTTGACCCTGTTGTTTGAGTTTTGCAGGTTTTAGACAGTCGAATGCTTCTAGACAATAGAAAATTGCCCTTGCACAGTGTCTGATCGCCTTTGAACCGCCCAGGATCGCTTATGATCAATAAAACATCACCTTTGCTAACATCTGTTGGTGCAACTTTTTATTGATTGTCAAATAAAGGTGGATCTAAAACTACTAACAAATATGTTGCAGGACGATCGGTCAAAGATTTACCTTATTTTCACTAATTTGGGAACATTTCGTTTGGTGCTTAAAAAGAACTTGTTTGCTTTGCTTGCTTGTTTGTTGTGTTTGTTGCATTTACATTAGTAGACCCCTAAGCTAATAAGAAAAGTATCCTCTCCCCTTGCCTATCAAATGGATATTGGGTGTAAGAGAACTTGTTATTATCTTTAGAGAGGTCTGTCTTGGTGGGAAAAGAGGTACTCACCCCAAGGGAACTACTTCAAGTGGTACTTTCGTTCGGTCCGTTATATAAAAAGGATAAGACGAAAGCCAAGTCTAACCGATATTAGCACTTACTGTACAATGCTAGTTCGAAAGGAGGCATACCTTGTGTATATAAGACTCCTAGTAGGATTGGTTAAAGCTTTAAGTAGCTTGCTGGATGCTCGTAAAGTGCCGGACCCTTGAATCATTACTAGAAACCACTTGTTGTAGAAGCCAAAAACCTTTTAGCTTCCTGGTGTAGGAGGTCAGACCTTTGAAGTTGCCCTATACGTACTATTCATTGTGGAGACAGAAAATCCCTTGGTTCATAAGATCTACGGATCTTTGGGGTAAGAGATTTGGTGTGCCCGTGCCGTGGTGGGGGAGCCAGTGTCACCAATATCTCTAGCTGTCCACTTTGTCTCAGTATATGGAGCAATCCAAGTAGGGACTCAACAAGTAGTATCCTCTTTCTAGCCTAGGTTGTACATGCTTACAAGTGTTTTCAAATTTGTCGAGACTAGTGAAAAATTTTGGGCTAATCTAGGCCCTCATTTAGACTTTTACTTTGATTTTGTATCAGAGTCATCCAAAACCTTTTGATTGTGTCTTTTCTATTTACTCTCTTGCCAATTACCTATAAAAAACAAGACACTGTCACTGAAACTCGCCTTTGCACAATCCATCCATGCCTTTGCATCATATCCAGTCACCTTTGAATGACAGAAACTCGCCTTTGAGTCATCTTAAATTACCTCCGATTATCATACAGTCACCTTTGAGTTATCCTACATTGCCTTTGCATCATATCCAGTCACCTTTGAGTTGCAGAAAATTGCCTCTGGTCAATAGAATCATGCCTTTGGATTATCCTGAGTCGCCTTTGGGCTATCCTGACTCGCCTCTGGTTGGTGCAGTCTCGGCTCTGGGAATCTATAGACTCTTTCCAGTTATTCAGTCCAAAAACCCATTCTAGTTAGTTCTTAGCCTTGTCATCAGTTTTCTAGATGGTACACTGATCATCTACAGCCAACACTAATCTTATTCAGCCTGATCACATCATATTTTGGACTTTTTGAGCCCTTGCATCCTCTTAAGACTCTAAAACAACCATCAACATCAATCAATCAATCAAATCAACATTATCCTTGATCATCCTTTTGCTTTGGTCACTATCCAGCTTTTGATCACATCACAACAATCCTTTTATCCAACTTATAAGAGAGTGGTTCCTTTTGAGTTGGGCTACATCACCATCATCAACCAATTTGATCTACCATTGAGTTCATGAGTCTATCTTTTGGGAGATAATCTTATCCAATCAAACCAATCCAAATAAATCCAACCAACCAATCAATCAATCATTAATCAATCCATCCTATCCAAATCAATTAGCAATCCAATGAATCAATCAATCAATCTAGTCAATTGATCAAGCCAATCATCATTCAATCAAACCAATCAGTCCAAAAACCAATCAATCCAAGAGTCTCAACTTTGTCACACAAGTCCAAAAAAAAATCTCATCCATCATAAACCAATGCCTCAAACTAGGAGTCAATATAAGGCAACTATGGAGGCTAACCATGGATGCCTTAAACTAGCACATTGGACTTGATACTTCCATTAAAGGCCAGCAGTGGTATACTTTCCAGGTTGACGGGGCCTTGAATTCTCTCGTTTGAGGAAAAAATAGATGACATTGTTAATGTAGTTTATAGTAACTTATTTAATTTATGGTTTGTTCTGAAGTTGGTATTTATAGTATCCTATTCATTTACTTTATAGTTTATTGTATGGAGGTCTTATTTTTAGTTTGTTCACTGGTGGTGCCATTCAACTTATCAGGTAGTACTAGAAGCTAGGTACATTTATAAGGTACTTAGTACATTATGATAAATACAGCCCATGGTTTTAATGTATCTTTCAGAAATTAAAGTATTTAAAATTAGAAAAATAACATAAAATTAACAATTAGAAAAATAACATAAGATTTAGTACATCTATAAGTTACTTAGCACATTGCGATAAATACAGCCCATGGCTTTAATGTATCTTTCAGAAATTAAAGTATTTAAAATTAGAAAAATAACATAAGATTTACAATTAGAAAAATAACATAAGATTTACAGTGACATGAAAGACAATTACTTTCATTTGTCATTGCTCTAAATTATAGATAAAAATTGCATTCTCTTGAAAATATAGTTAAAGATAATTATAAAAAATGGTGGCATAGGGTGCATGTTTTAAGGGTGTGTCCCTATATTGCTGCTTTAGCAGAAAATTAAAAAAATAAAAAAATAAGGAGGGAAGGAAATATAATTTCTGCTTATTTTAATTTGTAGTTTTTTATTATATAAAAGACAAAAAAATTATCTTAATTTAGAAAAAAATAAAAAATATATGTAGTGGCTGCTTATTTCCAGCCCCTCTTTTTTCCACAGCAGCCTATTTACAATTCTTAAACAGTAAGATTCTATATTATCGTTTTATCCTTTTCCCAAACAAATGTTCTGGTCAAGTTCTATTTCAAATGGGTTTTCTTTTGCTTTTCTACATGATGGTTTATGCCAGAATGCCGGGGAATGCTCACCCATTATTGTATCGGGGTTACTACCATAAGTTTCTTGCTATCCTGCAGACTACAGAGGTGTTTTCTTGGAAACATTTTTGTGTTTCTTGCAAAATTATTATTTTGCCTAAACAAGTGCTGGAAAGGAGGGTAATTTTTCTGAAGAAATGATTATTCCTTAAGTGTTTCAGCACCCACACTGGAATCTCAACCCATTTTCATAAGTTATAATAAACATAACAAATATGATAAAGGGGGAAAGAAAAATATTATTTTACAGTCACTAAAAGAGGATATTACTTTTTGTACTTGCAAAACAAAATGTGATATTAAAACTGATCTGGGCATCTTATTTTTGCACTGTATTTTCCATTTCAACTTCAATCATGTTAAATTTGTGTAACTTCCTTTTTTTCAAATTTCTGTCTTTGGCATCCTTTGATTCCCAAGACTTTGAGTCTGTATTTTAGACACTGCATATGACTAGCAAATTTTGTTTTTACTTTTTAAAATCTTTTCCAATTATGTTTAAAATTATAATTTGTACTTTTGAGTTTTGAAACTTGAATTCTTAATTTATATAGATATTTTGAAATCCTTACCATTTGATTTTTAGAATTTAAATTATGAATATATGGTATAGAGTCTAGATTTCACTAGTTCACTTGTACTATTTATTGAGGTGAGTGAATTAAAGTGTAAGGAATAATGGAGATTGTGAATCATTTTGTAACATTTGTACCAATGTTAGGGTTTAGATCACATGTGAGTGAATCCAAGAGCAAACGGAAATGTGGAATGGGCCTTATTGATAAGCCACTCTACCCATATTGGCAATAGTACTAAGAGACTGGAACATAGATTCTAGTGTTGTAAATTTGTAATCAATCATGTAGATTCTTGTCTCTAACAAGGTAATGGTATCAAACCACTGTACCTATATTGCCACTAGTACCAAGAGTGCACACAAAATCGATTCTAATGAAGTAATCACCTATTTAAATTCAATTTTTTTTTCAAGTATAACCTGAGTAAGGCACCCACAAGCAGCAAAAATTTTAGCTTCTTAGTGTGGATTCTGGTTACAAAAGGTACACTAGGTTCAATCCAAATGAAAAGAATTATCTATCTCAGATTTTATTATCCCAGAAACACCCTTTAATATTAAACTGATAAAAAGTTTACCACAATGTGTTACATATCCTTTCAACCATGTATGAAATACTGTATCACATTCTTTCCATCTTCAGATTTCAAAAAGAGGAGATTATGACTGCAATACAAGCCCCCAAAACAAAACACCCCTAGCTAGTCCATCCAGTCAAAATGACTAGCCTACACAACAAACTGATCCTGACTTATGATCATGAGGCCAGTCCCCTTAACAGGAACCCCTCTTTGAAGGATCTCAGATCCTTAGCAAGGAGATACATAGCAGCTGAGGGGAAACATGAGTCCATACCATCATTTTTCTTCCAGTGTTTTTAATTAAAATAATCTTACTCCTTCATTGGCTTCCCAGTTAGCAACTGCATTTCCAGTTCTTTTTACATGATAAAATTAATCAAATCAAACTCATGAAACACAATCTTATGCTGTCAAATATATTTCTCAACTACCATGAGTTCCATGAACCTTTATTAATCATTTCAATAATTAGCTTTGAAAGACCTTACACAATTAGTTTTTTCAATCCTCTCTTGATAGCCATTGAGATTCCCTTGCTTGATGCCAGAGCTTCCACACCATTGTTTGTGTCACTCTCCAAATCAATTAAAAGAAGTTGGCCCTTGTCATCTGTGAATACACAATCACTGCTGACATCTCCTGGGTTGCCTTTAGCTGCCCCATCAAAATTTAGCTTGACAAACCCTGCTTGTGATGGGTGCCATACTGTAGACAGTTGTTTGTCTGGAACTACTACATTCCTTCTCGCATTTTGAAGCCAGTCCAGTCTGCTGCAATTTTTGCACCCAAGTCTTATCTTCTTCATGAATAATCCACTTTGGATTGCAGAAAACCTCTCTCAGCTTACCTAAAGAAGGCTCCCCGTTATCTCAAATAGATTTTTTAATGTAGGATTAAATTTCAATTATAAATGAAAAGTAACTGCCTCTTTTTTAATTTATATAACTGCACAAATTATCCATTAAAGTATAGTAATTCTTATGGGAACTATGTTATTGTTAACTTTTTTTAAAGTTTTGTTTACTGAGAGATGATATAACTAGTATTGCAGCTGAGACTAAATCTCCAAATGACAATAGCGAAGACCCACCAGCTACACAGACAATGTCTTCCACAAGTACAAGTAATACAAAAAGCAATCCATCCACTCGTAAAGTAGGTGATGATCTGAAAATTTCATCCTAGTTGCGGAAATTCACCTTCAATGAATTAAAATCTGCCACTAGAAACTTTAGACCAGAAAGTCTCCCTGGTGAAGATGGATTTGGTTGGGTTTTCAAAGGCTGGATAAAAGTGAATGGTACTGCTCCTATCAAGCCTGGCAATAAAATCGCTCGACCATGATGGGCTGCAGAGGTCACAAATCCCTGGTGAAGATGGATTTGGTTGGGTTTTCAAAGGCTGGATAAAAGTGAATGGTACTGTTCCTATCAAGCCTGGCAATAAAATCGCTCAACCATGATGGGCTGCAGGGGTCACAAAGAATGGCTTATATGAGCTTTGTTCAAGGATCTATAGATTTTTCACCCTTTAAATGTTCCACAAATTTCTTGGCTTACATTTAACCCTTCTGTTTGGATAGATCAAACCGATATGTCAATTTCATGTTTATACATAGCCAACTGTTGTAGCAATATAAGTAATCAAAGACATGGCACTTGCTGACAAGGAGACTTTAGTTGTTGGAGGCCCCTTTGTGTTTCCACTTGCAAACAAACATAAAGTTAAAATTTTTCTCACAGACTTCGATCATTCTACTTTATTTCAGTAGTCATCATTTTATTTTCTTGTGAAATTGGGTGAGTTCATCCAACTTTGATTGTGAACAGCACACAGTGACCAAACAATGATTGAATTTTGCAGTTTTCATCTTTGAGAGAGTTTTTCCTTTTTATAATTTTGACCTTTTTGATTTAATAATTGCTCCAATTCAAATGACAATTATAAATCTCTGATTTGCTTTATTAAAAACCCATGTGGTGATGGTCTTTGGAAAACAGATACAATTTGAGCATTATGGTGCTTTTAGGGGAATTTCATGGCATGCTTTTCACATGTTCAGGAAGCAAAAATACTGCTCAAATTTCCTAGATTGCTAAATTAGTGTATTCTAGTTTTGTTTGTTTGAGTTTTCAGTTTGGTTCAATGATTTAGCTTAATTTTTTTTTGTCCTTTGCTTTCTGTTCTGAACTATGAATAAAAAACAAGTACCAATCATCAATTGCACTTAATCTACAAAGAAATAAGATGGAATTATAGCATTTTAATATAGTTTTACCTTTTCGAGGGTTGTAATATATTTTTCTTATGGTCATTCAATAAGATTATATCTGCATTTATATTTAACTCATTTTAACTTGAAATCTAAAATTTAAATCCCATTTTATTTTTTTAAAGTTGTTTTTTCCTTTTTGGCATGCTTTTGCAGCCTTCCAACTAGCAGGGACTCTAGTTGCATTGCAGCTCTTGTTTAGTTAATTCAAATTCTCTAAACTTCACATCTAGGTTTTACTTTTTATTCAATCTTTTTACAATTATGAAAAGTGGTTTTTATTTTGTAATAAAGTAATATTTATTTCCTAGTTTTTTATAAATTTGTAAAATAACAATTTTAATTCTGTTAGAATGTGCTTTTTCAAACATATAAGAAATGTGATTGGAGAGAATAGGTTTGACATAAGTTTAATGGAGGGGGGCTTCCTAAAATATTTTAGTAGGTGTTTTTGAGAATTTTTAAGATTATTAGCAGTGGGCAAACCTAAAATTTTAAGCTTGGAAATTTTAGGAAGTGGGTACTCTACTCTTATGATTTTTTTAGATACAATTCTAATTTATGTTGTAGCAGATTTTTCCTCATCCTATGAAAACTCTTGCCCTATAAAAATAGACCTTAAAATCCTTTCCATAAAACCACTTCCTCTGAAGTTGTTGCAAATCACTAGAAAAAGTTAAGAGGACTTAGAGTAGAGCCTGAAAGAGGCTAAATGAAGAAAAGCATCCAGGAATTGTTCGTATCTAGGTAAATGATACTTACTGATTGTGACACAGCATCAACAATAATCCCCACATCGACCTTTACAAGAATCAAAATAGGTAGCACCTCTCATGACATCTCCTGAGATAATTTTGGAGATGAACATGACAACATAAAGACAGTTATCACGTACTCCAATGTCTTTTGAGAATACAATCAAGTGTCCAAGGGCATGTATTGAAAATCACAAATCCAAAGGTAAATTTCTCACTGTGTGAACATAGGAAAATTGTTCCTTTTGGTCAATATGAGAAAACATTTGGGTTGGCTGTCTTGCCTCCTTGATTTTTCTAGATGATGTGTGGCATACCATAGCCCATTTCATACTGAGGATTTGTTCATTTGCGACCAACTCTCAAAAATTCCCATTAAATTGGAGGGCAAAACCCCGGTCCAATTTAATTTGTTCAAAAAGAAAGACCAACATTCATAAGTGAATGGACAAGTGACAAAAAGATGATCTGTTCTTTCGTCATGTGCTTTACACAAAGGGCATCAATAAGGGCCTGAGAAACCCAATCTCAACAATCTTTCACCAGTCACAACCTTCCTTTGGACTGCTAGCCAGGCGAAAGCCCCAGCTATGGGGAGAGTGCATTCCAACAAAGATGTTGCCACTCACACCTCTCTATTAAGTGTCTCAATTTGATATCCCAACTTCGTTGAGTACTGTCTTGATTTTGCCATGCACCAAATGATTTGGTCTACGTCTTGTCCCTTAACAATGTGTCTATTCTTCAATTCATCCATTACCAATTTTCCACCAATCTGGTTCACCCTGCTTAAATCCTTCCATTTGAATTCACCCAAGTTGCCAATTTCAAAGTAGTCATTGACTTTATCTCCGAACAAGCTACAAGTGGCTTCTCTAACCTCTGCCACTCCGGGTATATCTGACAAAGGACTGTAATTGTTCCATGAATCGACCCAAAAAGATGCATTGCAACCATTACTGATTTCCCAAGATAAATGATCTGTTATGAGCTCTCGACACTTCATCATAAAGTTCCAGATTGTGGATCCTCCTGGCGGATTGGCAATAGTGAATATATAACTTGGAATGCGAAGGTAATGAATCGATGCACCCTTGTTATTAGTAACCAAGTGGTGTATGTTGTGTCTTGCACATGCCCCATTTTGTCAAATGGAGACCCCCTCTTTGTTTTGGTTTAGAGTCTCATTCTTTCCTCTTTATGATGACGAGAAGGTGAATTTGTGCTCAGAGTGCATGATATGTTACAGATTTGAGTCTTTTGCATGATTGAGGTGATTTGATGTCATTTGGAGGTGTCTTGGGTGGTCTTATGCTAAAAAAATAGCCATTTGTTGCTTTCTGCACTGAAATTGGGTGTTACTGCATTTTGCTCCAAAATCTCATGTCACTGGATATTGCCTTTGAAATTGCTACTGCAGGATGTGTCAAGTTGAAATTCTTAGTTTCCAGGGCTTAGAGTTGCAAAATCGTGTCAAATTCCACTAGATTTCACTAAGGGGTCCATGTGCTTTCATTCTGATACATGTTCATGAAGCCCTGATTTGGCTAAGTCTAAAACCCTGAAAAATGGCTAAGTCTGAAATCTGGTGGAACCTCAAAATTCTAGAATTTGCATATGAAATCCTATGGATCTGGAACCCATCTCAAACATCATGAAAGTATATTTAAAAATATTTAAAGTATAAGAAATTCAATAACTAAACTTATACTTAAATGTATTTTTAAATATACTTTCACCTTGATAAGTTCAAAATCTGGCACTAAAAATGACCCCAACTGCACTTTGCGCTAAAACAACCTCTATTGACCTTAGCGCTAAAAGTTGAATCCATTGACTTTGCACCCAAAAAATTGCTACCAACTTTTGGCGCTAAAAACCTCGCTCACAGACTTCTGTGCGAAAATCATCATCCTCCGACCTTAGCGCTAAAATCACCTCCGATTGACTTCCTTCAAACTACTATTAAGTCGGTCGGCACCAAAATCCCTGCCGGAGGCATCTATCAAAGCTAGCGTGAAAATCATGGTCAACTGACTTGCGCTGAAAATTACCTTCACTGACTTTAGTTGGATGGAGCCAAAATCCGCACAAGGTCGGACAACCCCAAAATCCCCGCAAGGTCGGACAACCCCAAAATCCCCGCTAGGTCAGTTGGAGGTGAAATCCCCGCTAAGTCATTGACCCCCAAAATCAACACTTTTTGGTATTTTGGGCCAAAACTTGAGTTTTTATTTGTCACATCATGATGAACATTTTACCAAGTTTGTGTGGATTTTTGGCACGTTTTACGACATTTAATGCTATTGCACATGAAAAGTCTGTGACCCAAAAAAATCCCGCTTGTTGCAGAAAAGGCTAGAAAAACATGAAATAAAAGTTTGCAAATGGATTCTAATGACCACAAAAACTTCCCAGATCAATATATTGGCCAAATGGGTACTTTGAAAATGGTAAAAAATTTAGAAAACCATGCAAAAATCATTGGATTTATGAATAGGGCTATAACGAAGCAACATTGACAATGCGCTGTTTTTGACTGATCTATGAGTGCAAATGGACATATTTTGATTCAAAATGATGCGAAGTGGCTTTTTATGATGAAATTGATGCTCAGTCTTATCAATTGCAGGTCTAAGAGGACAAAGGAGCTTGTTGGAGCCATCTTGGAAGGATGTACACACAGATATGCAGTGTTGACCCAGAAATGTAGAAACTTCATTTTATCAACCAAATTGTTGCTGCACCTGCAAGAGGATGTTATTATGATGTTCGAGATGATGGAAATAAGTCCCCAGAGCTTGAAGACACTGAAGATCATGCCCACATCACTGTTGTTCCTGTAGATCCAGTCTAATGTCCAAGTGATCCAGTCCAGGGTCATAACTCCTAGCTATTTTATCAGAATTTAAACTTCTTGGACTCGTTGAAAAGATAAACTAATTATCTAGTTTGAGCTATTCGGTTGCTAAGGCTTAACGCCAAGAAACTGACGAAGTTTCGAGCCCCCATTCTGCTCCGAAGGCCTCCGAAAATGCAATTTGCTACGATGTAGAAAATACCAAAAATTATATTTTTGATATTTTCCCAAAAATACCATTCAAATGACCTTGGACTGGATCACCAAGACGTGCATACAGCTGTCCAGCAGTCCAGTCATCAAGAATCAGTCCAACAAGCATCTAGTTGCATATACCTTCACCAAAATACTCCTTTTGATCCAGTCAGCACTTGGAATCTCGTGAATCCACATCAGCTCACGTTTGCAAGTGTCATGTGAATTTATTTTGGCTTTATTAGGCCTTGAAAATTGACTTTTCATCATGTACAACCAAATGAGTATCCATTTTCTCCAGATTCAATGTATTTGCAAGCTATTTTTTATCTTTTTCCTACAAGACAAAGGCAAATCTGAAAATGTAACAAACTTCAATATATATCATTAAATGCCATGTAATCTAGACCATTAGTGTTGAGTTAATCTCCACCATCCATTGAAAAACTCGGTATGGTGCCTTATATATAAAAGGGCCATCATTCTCTCATTGTAACAAGTAAGATTTGATAATGAATTGCTGAGACTTCCAAAATTCAATCAATACAAAGCAAGTTTTGCAGGTTGCTGGGAATTTGCATCATTGTGTTGTCTCATTTTGGATTTCATGGTTCATGTCAATCTGAAATTAGTTTACATTCAGTTGCATTAGTGATTAACTATTCAGATATTTGATAGATTTCCTGTCCATACTATTAATGGCTTGCTGATTGTATGTCATTGTGCATGGTTAGTTTGGGCATAGTTTATGAGATAAATTTGATTGTATGAATTCATTGTGCCAAGGATTGAGTGTTTGATGAACCCTCTATGATTTGAAAATCATTGCATTTCCTTAGAAGATTGCACAATCTCTGTGGCATTGTGGGCTGCCTGGTTAAGCAGAGATTTGTTTATTATTGGGAATCTTTCTATCTGTTTATTGATCATTTCTGTAATTGTCTATAGGATTTCTCTTATCCTCTCTCTCTCTCTCTCCCTTTACCTTTTGCATTTATTTAGTCAAGCTTTGTTAGGTTAGGTTAGAAGCAACATCTACATTACAAATCTGTTGAAAGTATCATAGGGTTTTTGCATACATACTATTGTCATATTCCATAAACATTGCATTTTATGTAAGACCCCTTGTTGGCATAGCTAGACATACCACTGAGTCATTCCAAGCAAGCTAAGATCTAGCTATATTATCCTTGGGGCAGTCCTATCTTAGATAGGATACCTTGTTCAAGAGAAGTGTGATACCAGCAATCATACCTGTGTTGTTGTGTGCTAAAAATACCATCAACAAATTTGGCACTAGAAGGAGGGCCAAATGGAGATTATGATGTAGGCTTTTAGTTTTGTTGGTTCATTACACATGCTAAAATGAAATGAATGTATAGGAAATTCTGATCCAATGGATACACAGAAGGGTTTTAGTCATGAGACTCCTTCGTTCTTCAGAACACTGTCACAACAGTCATATCATGAAGAGAACTTCCAAGTGAACATCCCACTTTTCAAAGAAGTGCTAGATAGACAAATCAGGGTGAAATATCCTCCATTAACATTGCTTGATTTTAGCTCACCTCCGATCTGCACTGTACATCCTAGAGAGCTGCATGACAAGATTGATTGTTTAACTTTTCTTCAAAGATTGGACTTGCATTTAAAAGGATTGCTTCCTATTTTTGAAACATACAAGCCTGAAGTGGGATATATGCATGACAGACATGCTCAGAGCAAGACCATGCAAGGAGTTGCAGTACAGATATAAACATATGCATGTGATCATGTCTTAGTTGAAAGCACCCAAAGAGTTGAGGTTGCAGGAGCTGTAAATCCACCATTCATAGTTGATCACAGTCAAAAGGGTCACCCAACTAAGAAGTATACAATCCTTGACTGGTTAAAACCTAGTTTCCACTCACTAGACCTTCCAGCATGGTTGAAGCCTAGTTTTCAATCACAGGACAATGAACAGAGCAATGTCCAAGATCAAATTTCTACTACTAAGGATGTTGAGGTACATAACAATAGTTCAATTCAGTGTGTTGGAAATTCAGAGTCTGAAACTAAGTATGAGCAGTAGATGGATCAAGCGAAACAGTAGCAAGGGCAAGAAGAAATCAGTCTTCCAAATGAAGAACAGTCATGGATAGCAATGCAGAAAATTGTTCTAGATGATGTACTTGAGGCACAATCAAATTGTTTGATGAAAAATTATCAAGCTTCTGAGTATATCAGCATGGTGCACCACAAAGATTAGTCATATCAGATCACTGCAATTACTCCCACAGAGTTTTCAGCTGAGTCAAATGAAGAAAATTAGGAAAATGCATCACTTCAAGCCAACACTGACATCATGGATCAAATCATGCTAGAAGAAGGAGATCATGTTGGTGCTGCAGACAATGGATATGTAGTCCAAACAAAAGGGTTATTGGTTGATATAGAGGAAGAAAAAGGCTTTGTTCTTACTATAGATAATGAATTGCCAACCCAATGCCAACCCTTAATTGAAATAGGAAGGCTGCTAATTGGCATAGAGGAAGTTGTTTTAGAGCATATGATTGATCTTGGTGAAGTGAATTCAAGTTTATCATATATTCATCAAGTTGATCATGTTTACACCTGCATAAAAGAAGATCTCCATGTGGTTAATGCTGATCCAAAGATAAGAAACGAAAGTAAAAATCTGCAATCTGAGAATAAAAATTAAACTGTCATGCAAAGTGATGGCTTGGAAGCTTTCTCATGTCAGTCACTTGATCACATCATTGAGTTGGTATCAACTATATGCAAAGATATGTTGCTGCATAGAAATTCACCACATATGTCAGATTTTGCTTTGGCCAATTCATGTAGATATTGTCCACATGATCCACATTCTGAAGAAGGTTGTTCAGACTTTTTATTTTCTTGGGAAATTGCTACAGTATTCAGTGATCCAGAGGTACCTGATGCACATGATATGACCCTGCATGAGCTGAAATCTCTTGAAGGTGTGGAAGTAGGTAGCAAAATGCAGCAAGGTGATGAACTTACATCTCTAATTGATGGCACTGCAAACCAGGTTGTATCTTCCCCCTTTTTCACTTGGTTTCAGTTATCAATTTGATTATGGTGATTTAGGTAAGACAACTTGCATATGGATTGATCATGGCCCTAATGAGCTGCCCCAATTATTGATTCTGCATAACTGGTACCTTGAACATGAACCCAACCTACCTCTAGCTCACTTTTTAGAGTACAAAGATGAATTTGCCAGACTTAGGACATTGACCTGCACCTTGTTACTTCTGCATGTCCTAAGAAATAAACCACGGGGAAGCGTAAATACTTGCTATCCAAAGCTTTTGTACATAGTTTTTCTTGTTCTAGTTAGGTTTTTGTTAAGTAGTCTGCTGTTTTAGATTAGTTTCTGCTTTCTATTTTCTATTTTCCTTAGTTGTTAGTTATTAGTTATTAGTTGTTGCTTTCTGTTTTCTGTTTGCTTTGGTTAGAGTAGTTTTCTTTTCTTAGGTTAGTTGCTTTGCTTTTGCTTTTTGTGCTTGCTTTGTTGGGGATCTTCGTTTCTTGAACGTGGTAGCAGTTGTGCAGACCTGCAAGTGGTCCTTCGTTGGGTAAGTAATCTAGAATATTTTTTTGAGAAACTTTGGTTTTCTACTTAGGTCCTCCTGTGGGTCCCACGGTTATGTTTGGATGGTATGATGTCTGTTCATGGGAAATGAGTTGTTAGTCGGTGCACTTGAAGTATTTTCTAACCATATATCTCTTACACTCTTAAATAATCCCGAAGTAGCTAAGTAAGTCTTGTTGATCTTGCATTAAGTGAAAAATCTAAGGTCCACCTTTGCCGCCATTGGGAGTCCACACCTAGCTAGCTGAGTTATCAACGTAACTAGTGCTGTCAAAGGCATGTGTTGTAGGGGTAGCGGTGCTGCATTGTATTCTGCCAAATCTAAGCTTAATGGAACATCAAAAGAATGAAAAAAAAGAAATACAAATAAAATCACACTCACACACACCATAACTCAGTTAGGTGGACAATCAAGTAAACTCTACTAGGGCTATGGATGCCTGATTGGCAGTGGGGCTCTGCTTCAGTGGAATTTCGAGACAAACCCGTAAGGGCTATAGACGCTCGTTGGCAGCAGAGCAATGTCCAGGTAATTCATGAGGTGTGTACTAATCACGTAGCCTAATGTAAAGGATCTTAGATGAGCTTAGTTGCGAAGGGATAGGAATGAATGCAACTGCACACATTCAGGTTTTCAGGATACGGATGGCTGCACTGTGCTTTTGGTTTCTGCTTCTTTGATATGGTATCATATTTTTCTTGTTTAACATGTGGGAAACATAGAGATTCTGGGTTTGAAACTAAGGTTTATCTTTGAAATGGTCTGGAACATTTCCCAGTAGAGTCGCCATTTGTTGTGCCTTTGGAGACACCCTCTTTTGTTTTGGCTTAGAGTCTCATTCTTTCCTCTTTATGATGATGAGAAGGTGAATTTGTGCTTAGAGTGCATGATTTGTTACAAATTTGAGTCTTTTCCATGATTGGGGTGATTTGATGTCATTTGGAGGTGTCTTGGGTGGTCTTATGCTAAAAAAATAGCCATTTGTTGCTTTCTGCACTGAAATTGGGTGTTACTGCATTTTGCTCCAAAATCTCATGTCACTGGATATTGCCTTTGAAATTGCTACTGCAGGATGTGTCAAGTTGAAATTCCTAGTTTCTAGGTTTTAGATTTGCAAAATCGTGTCAAATTCCACTAGATTTCACTAAGGGGTCCATGTGCTTTCACCCTGATACATATTCATGAAGCCCTGATTTGGCTAAGTCTGAAACCCTAAAAATCCTAAAAAATGGCTAAGTTTGAAATTTGGTGGAACCTCCAAATTCTAGAATCTGCATATGAAATCCTATGGATCTGGAACCCATCTCAAACATCCTGAAAGTATATTTAAAAATATTTAAAGTATAAGAAATAATTTCTTATACTTAAATGTATTTTTAAATATACTTTCACCACGATAAGTTCAAAATCTAGCGCTAAAAATGACCCCAACTGCACTTTGTGCCAAAAACAGCCTCTACCAACCTTAGCGCTAAAAGTTGAATCCACTGACTTTGCACCAAAAACAACTGCTATCGACTTTCAGCGCTAAAAACCTCACTCATAGACTTCTGTGCAAAAATCAACATCCTCCGACCTTAGCGCTAAAATCACCTCCGACTAACTTCCTTCAAACTACTATTAAGTCAGTCGGCACCAAAATCCCCGCCGGAGGCATCTATCAAAGCTAGTGCTAAAATCATGGTCAACCGACTTGCGCTGAAAATGACCTTCACTGACTTTAGTCAGATGGAGCCAAAATCCACACAAGGTCGGACAACCCCAAAATCCCCGCAAGGTCGGAAAACCCCAAAATCCCTGCTAGGTCAGTTGGAGGTGAAATTCTCGCTAAGTCAGTGACCCCCAAAATCAGCGCTTTTTGGTGTTTTGGGCCAAAAATTGAGTTTTCCAAGGAGCAAATTGGATTTTATTGATGGATTTGAATTGCATATCTATTTGTCACATCATGATGAATATTTTACCAAGTTTGTGTAGATTTTTGGCATGTTTTACAACAATTAATGCTACTGCACATGAAAAGTCTGTGACCCCTAAAATCTCGCTTTTTACAAAAAAAAACTAGAAAAACATGAAATAAAAGTCTGCAAATAGATTCTAATGATCACAAAAAATTCCTAGATCAATATATTGGCCAAATGGGTACTTGAAAATGGTAAAAAACTCAGAAAATCATGCAAAAATCACTGGATTGGTGAATAGGGCTATAAGGAAGCAACATTGACAATGAACTATTTTTGACTGATCCATGACTGCAAATGGACATATTTTAATTCAAAATGATGGGAAGTGACTTTTTATGATGAAATTGATGCTTGGTCTTATCAATTGCAGGTCTAAGAGGACAAAGGAACTTGTTGGAGCCGTCTTGGAAGGATGTACACACAGATATGCAGTGCTGACCCAAAAATGTAGAAACTTCATTTTATCAACCAAATTACTGCTACACCTACAAAAGGATGTTAGTATGATGTCTGAGATGATGGAAATAAGTCCTCAGAGCTTGAAGACACTGAAGATCATGCCTACATCACTGTTGTTCCTGCAGATCCAGTTTAATGTCCAAGTGATCCAGTCCAAGGTCATAACTCCTAGCTATTTTATTAGAATTTAAACTTCTTGGACTTGTTAGAAAGATAAACTAATTATTTAGTTTGAGCTACTCGGTTGCTAAGGCTTAACACCAAGCAACCTGATGAGTCTATTTTATGACTCAATTTTGTTAGAATTTATTATCCATTTGCTGTAGTTATCATGGACTTTGGTTCTTAGATCTTGATCTTTTTATGACATTTCCTCAAAACCATAAGATATTGGGCATAGGTTATTTCCTATAATCTTTAATGACATCGACATGCTATATGAACTATCTATGTTAATTTTACATGTGGTTAATGAATGTTACTCTAAGATAGTTACAGATATGCAATTATTGTGCGTACTAATATTGTTATGTAGATATAATTAACAGCCTATAAAGTTGAGGAAGATTATGTCAGTTGGTTACTCGCCATCAAAGTCAAACAAGGTGGTCGTTCAAATGTCAAATGGAGGGAAGATAACTGCCTTGTAACTGGTCTTAATTACTTGTTGAGAGAATATAGGAGTTACTGTTGTGCTAGATCTGCGTTAAAGCAAACATGCTTGACCAGATTCCATGCATGCATAACCTCCTCCCCACTTTCTATGCTTTCCCTAAAGTGGCGTCCTCCTATTCTATTGGAGTTGACTGCCTTGCTAGGTAGTTGCTTTGTAGTTTTTCTTTCTATAAATAAGACTTAGATGCTCCTTCTAAGGGGTTGATTAATATGAGGTTGTACTCGCATTATTAAGTTTTTCAACAATATAGTTGTGTTGTTCGGTTGTACTCATGTTTTCCAATGAATAAAATGAAGTTATAAGTTCGTATCTTTGAGTTTACATTTGTCTTAAGGGATACTCATCCAAGGGGCCCACTTGGTGAGCATTCCATCCTTTAGTTTAGTTGTTATTTTCTGTTAAGCAGTTGGTTAAAATCTGGCACTAAATGTTCCTGTAGCCACTAGAATTCCATTCTGTGTCTGCTCTTACAGCCAAAGCGGACAGAGTAGTTCCTGTTTGTTTGCCTAGATTTTCATTTTCTGTCATGCACTTTAGCTTAGTATAGTTGTTTGTTGATGTTCAACATTTATGTTATTTCTTTCCAAGCATTTTACTCTCAGCATTATGTCTTTCTTAGCTGTAGAATGAATGTGGCTACTTTGGAAGTTCCTAGTGCACATATTGTGCTGACCCATTTCAAGTTCACGTCCCTGGGTTGACAAGTTAAATGCATCTTCATAGTGATTAAGACATCTATTCAGGTTAGATGTCCAATCTCAGAGTCAGCTTTATGGGTTTAGTTGTTAAATCATTGTAGGAGACCAACATTTTTGGCGCCGTTGTCGGAGATGGTGTCAAACTAGGAAGATCTTTGGAGTCATTTTTAGTATTATTTCTTGCAGAAGTATTTTTGAAGTGTGCTCTTAGTATACCCTTCATTTAGGAAGTAACGACTCACAATTTGTTCACAACATGCTTTGTGTGAGTTGGCTGATATTGAGTATATACTGTAGTCATAGAGGCAGAAGAAGAGATGCTTTAGGGAGATTCCTTCATAATGATCCAAACTACCTAGCAAAAGAAGTAGAAGTGAATCATTTTATTGATGCATTCCCTGATTTGAATAGTTCTAAACATCCTCTGAAGAACAAGCTGCCCAAAACTTGATTAACAATCCATTTGCCTTGATAATCAACCAAGCAGCTATGGCTGCCCAAAATGGACCCAATCAACCAACCTTTCCATTTCCTATTGCTCATCAACAGGAAGTAGATAACCTCAAGAACATCCTTGCTTCAGTACTCCCCAAGTTCTATGGACTTGCAACATAGGACCCAGACACCTTCTTGTTTGAATTTGATATCCTTTGTAGAAGCTATGACTACACCACTGATGCTCATAGGCTTAAGCTGTTTTTTACTACCATGATAGATGTTGCATTGAGATGGTTTATGGGTCTAGGTAGTGATATTGTCAATACTTGGGATGAGATGAAAGAGAAATTTCTTGAGAAGTATAAAGACTACTGTAGGGGTGGAGATATGAGAGGAAATGATATTTTTAGAATGCAGCAGAAAGAGGATGAAAGTTTGGAGGATTATATCTCAAGGTTCCTATTTTGTTTGCAAAACTGTCCACATCATACACTCAATGAGGAGTCTCAAAAACTACTCTTCCTCAGAGGAATAAGTGAGCATTGCACGGATGCCTTGGATTTGATGGGAAGAGGAGATATTACCCAAGTGCCTTGGGAGGATATTAAGATGTGCCAGAATTATTCCAAAGTAGCCATGAAGAAAGGAAGAGGTTACCATTCCCTTATGGGAAAAACCCCTACTAATGGAGTTTCAAGGATGGAGATAAGTCATTTACTGTATGATTTTAAGCAAGATATCATAAATAATATGGCCACCCAGCTGGACACACTTCAAGCAAAGAAGAAGCAAGATGAGGCAGAGGCAATGTTGGTAGAATATTGTCCTCATTGCAGACAAAAGAAGAGGGACTTCAGATGCAAGATGGTAGCTAATATTGATAGTAAGTAGATTCCACCTGAGTTTAATCCAATCCAGGTTGAAGAAGATCAAGTCTACTATGTTGCACAAAGGAGGCCATGGGCTCCAAGACAAGGTATGCCACCAGATCCATTATCATTTGCTGGACCATATTTCAATACTTATGCATCTGGTAACCAATGGTAACAACCATCTCCATCTAACTATGGAGGATATTCACCTTAGCCTTGGAATAACCCTCCAAACACTTGGAAAAATTACCAAAACCTGCACCCTAGTGGCAATAACCTCGGGGGAATTGGCAGTCACCTTCAGGAAACTGGCAGCAAACACCTCAATGGAGGGGAGGAAAACAATGCCTAAACTAGATGACTAATTACATGAAGCCACCTTCTCAGCCCCAACAACCTACTATAATGCCTCCTCCTACTAGTACAAATTCAAATACGCCTAAATCTACTCAGTTACCAGCTCAGCCCTCACCTAACCCAAATAATAGACCACACCAGCAGCCAATATTCTCTGCTGATCCAAATAAATTCTCTGCATATGCTGTGAGTGTAAGTGACATCCACATGCGTTCAGGAACTACCTTGGCAGCTCCTTCCAGACCCATTATTACTGAGCTTCCTGAGGAGGAAGAGGAGCCTTTAAATGCCCCCATTCAGCCAAATACACCTGAAAATCCTGAACCAGTCCCAGTCAATTAGACTTCACAAGAACCACCATTTTCATAGAGGTTGGAGACTATGAAACAAAAGGAAGAGAAAGAGGAACCCACCTTTGACATTCTAGAACAGTTGAAACATGTATGTGTCAAGATCCCTCTATTTCAGGCCATAAAAGATGTTCCTATATATGGCAAAGCAATCAAGGAAGCATGCCTTAAGAAGCCAGGCAGAAAGAGGAAAGACCCCACTATGGTTCATGTGGTGGGACAGTTGGCTGACATCATGCTTGGGAAAGTGTCTGTTCCCAAATATAATGATTCAGGGAGTCCTGTGGTAGGAATTGTTATAAATGGGATCCAGATGAGAAATGCTCTGGTTGATTTGGGAGCAGCCATAAATGTAATGACCAAGGACATCCTACAGCAACTAAATGTTGCAAACATGAGACCTACTCCTACTGTCCTGCAACTTGCTGATAGTTCTACTATTAAACCCGATGGGATAGTAGAGGACCTTGTGGTATCCCTGGACTCATGGGAATATCTAGCTGATTTCATGGTACTTTTTCCTAAAGCTACATTGGGAGGGTATCCCATCGTTCTAGGAAGGCCATGGTTAGCCACAATTGATGCTTATATTGGATGCCGATCAGGAGACATGACCATCTCTTATGGGAGAAGCACTAAAAAGCTTGTTCTTTACCACCTGCATAGCCATCTCATGATATGGATAATCTTGTTTGGCCACATGTTGGTGAAGAGGCCGAAGAAGCTAATTCTGTAGTACAGCTTATGATGTTAGGCAAAAGCTCCTTCATGCAGCTTCAAGAGGAAGATGAGGTATTGTCTAACATAATTCAGAATCATTGTGAAGTAGAGGAAGCATCATCCTCTCATTGTACTGATCCAATGAAGACACTTATTCCCATTTTTCCTGCAGCAACAGGTATGTCAAAGAGAGATTGTCAAAGAAGAATTATACAAGCTATTAGATGCAGGATTTATCTACCCAATCTTAGATAGCCAGTGGGTGTCTCCTTTGGTTCTCGTGCCCAAAAAGGAGGGAAATGGAGAGTCTGTATTGATTATAGAGAATTAAACTCTGCCACCAAAAAGGATCATTTTCCCCTTCCTTTCATAGACCAGGTATTGGACTCACTTACAGGAAAGCAGCACTTTTCCTTTTTAGATGGGTTCAGCGGTTACAATCAGATACAAATTACACCAGAGGACCAAGAGTAAACAGCATTTACCTATCCTTGGGGTACATATGCCTACTCAGTGCTTCCATTTGGCTTATGCAATGCACCTCCAACTTTCCAAAGGGCAGTCATTAGCATATTTTCTGATATCTCACATGATTGCATGGAAATCTATATGGACGATTTCACTACTTATGGTGCTACTTTTGATGAGGCATTGGAAAACTTAGGGAAAGTGTTGGAGAGATGTGAAGACCACAATTTGTCCCTGAACAATGCAAAGTGCTTCATAATGATGCAGGAAGGAGTAGTGCTTGGCTACTATGTCTCTCCAAAAGGAATTCAGGTAGACCCAACAAAGATTGAAGTCATAATCAATTTGCCCATTCCTGCAAAGCAAAAATATGTCAGAAGCTTCTTGGGTCATGCAGGGTACTAGAGACGTTTCATCAAGGATTTCAGCAAAATGGCAACCCCATTGTATACCCTTCTCACTAAATATGCTGAATTTCAGTGGAATGAAGACTGTAACAAGGCATTTTCTGATTTAAAGGTAGCATTAACTCATGCTCCTATACTCAAAGGGCCCAATTGGGAGATCCCTTTCCACATTCATACTGATACATCAGATTATGCCATAGGAGCAGTCTTAGGGAAGAAAGAAGGAGCTATTGAACATTCTATTTATTTTATTAGCAAAAACTTGCAAGGAGTTAATTTCAATTATACAGTGACAGATGAGGAAATCCTGGCAGTAATCTATGCCCTCAACAAATTTAGGCACTACGTAACAGGCGATCAATCTTCGTGCACATAGATCATGTAGCCATTAGGTATCTTATGAACAAACCCTTGATATCTAGTAGATTAGCAAGATGGGTGTTGCTAATGCAAGAATTTGACATCACTATTGTGGATAAGCTAGGGAAGGCCAATGTTGTTGCAGACTTTCTTTCAGGGCTGACTACATCAGAGGACAACCAAGTCATTGATGACTTTTTCCCTGATGAACATTTGTTTTCAATCACTGTGCAGACACCCTGGTATGTTGACACAACTAATTATTTGGTCACAGGGAGAGTCCCTCCTCATTTCTCTCCAAAGGAGAGAAAGGTGCTCATTGAAAAGTCTTTTCCTTTTTCATGGATTGCTGGATGTTTGTTCTACACTAGACCAGACCATGTCATGAGGAGATGTGTGAGAGAAGATGAAACATATGACATTTTGCATGCATGCCACAATGAACCATGTGGAGGGCATTTTGCAGGCAAGAGGACAACAATGAAGATTTTGAATACAGGTTATTACTGGCCCACACTACACAAGGATGCAGGGAGATATACAAGAAAATGTGACAGATGCCAGAGGATGGGACGACCAACTAAATTTGATGGGATGCCCCTTTACCCTCAGCTAGTGATCACTCCATTTGATAAGTGGGGATTAGATTTTGTAGGACCCATTGATCCTCCATCCAATGGTAAATCCTATATCTTAGTATGCACTGATTATGTAACCAAATGGGTAGAAGTTAAGGCCATGAAGCATGCAAGAGATAACAAGGTTGCATAATTTCTTTATGACGAAATTTTCACACGATATGGAGTTCCCAGAGAGATAGTGACTGATCAAGGAGATCAATTCACCTCAACCCTTGTTGCAGCACTAGTCAATGAGTACAACATAAGGCACAAGAAATCTACTTATTATCACCCTCAGGCCAATGGCCAAGTTGAGGTGACTAATAGGGAACTTGAAGCCATTATGACCAAAACTGTGGCTGTCCATAGGAAGGATTGGGCAAACAGGTTGCCAGAAGCTGTCTAGGCCTAGAGGACAACCTGGAAAACAACCACAGGCTTCACCCCTTTTGAGTTACTGTATGGAAAGACAACTATGATGCCTATTGAGTTTGAACATAAGACTCTTCAGACTGCAATAGCCTTGGGATGGATATCTCTGAGGCACAAAAGGACATAATCATGTAGCTCAATGCTTTGGATGAGATGAGGAAAGCAGCCTTGCATCACACAAAGGCAGTGCAGAATCAGAGAATAAAGTGGCATGACAAATTCATCAAAGACAAGAAATTCTAGCTAGGTGACTGGGCACTGCTCTACAACTCAAGGTATCAGGATAATGCAGGGAAGTTGCAGACAAGGTGGCTAGGACCATATGAGGTTGCTGAAGTTTTCTCCAATGGTGCTATTCAACTCACCACCATTGACCCTATTAGATTTAAGCTACTAGTCAACGGTCATCACCTCAAGTTGTATCACAAGCCAACTTTGAAGGACGAATTCCTGCAATAATTCACTCAGCATGCAACTCCTAAACTTCCTGCAGCCAAAGGCAGTGGACCTAGTGTCCCTCCTTCTGGCTAACCAAGGTACGACACTTGTCATAATAAAGACTTCCACTTTTGTGGGGGTCCACTTCTTCATCCATTCACCCATTCACCCATCCATATCCATCAGTCTCTCTTCTGTCACATTGCCATGATCTCACTTCATTCCACCTCACTTTCTTCCGCTCCATTTTCATTTATTGCTCAATGAATTTCTTAGAAGGTGACCCGTACTTTCTCTATCATTATTGCAACTAATCTTCCAAAAATCAAGGTACGTGCGCTTTAATTTGTTATATCTTACTTATCTTTTAGTACATTCATTTAATTATTGTAAATTGATGTCGATGTTCTCCATAGCATGTAATTATTCCCTGCCCCGTCCAATCACGCATCACCATTCCACATGTGAGGACACATGCTCAAATTTAGGTTGGGGAGGGAGTGTGGATACCATGTCCACGTGTCAGTCCATGTTGCTTAATGCCAGTATGTCAGCAAAGTTTAAAATTAAGTTGATTTGAATTCTGAGTGAGATGACGGCTCGCAAGTGTGAGGTGATAGCCTTCATTGACTACTCCTTACTGCCTATACTACTCTTGTCATAATCTTGAGTCCCCAAATAAGGAAAATTCAGACGACATTGGTGATTGGAAATTTAGCAGTGTCGCAAAAAGGTGAAGTTTAGTTTTTAGATAAAGATTTTAGGGAAAAAAACTTTGCAGAGTGATTGTTTATTTCTAGATAGCTAAACAATGGGAGGTGGATTAATTCAAAATGAACCCACGGTTCATGAAGTATTACTGCAGGTTGCACCTAGCTAGGTCGAGTTTAGAAATTGCGGGTGGATAGATTATTTCCTGAAGCTGAATGGTTCTAATGAAGATGTTGCATTGGAATTTGCCCAGACATTGTCTGAAGGTAAGGCCATGGTAAAAGGGTTAGAGGTATTGGCTATTGAAGAAAGGATTGCAGAAGTTACAGGGTTGCCTGTCGACGGTGAAAATTACCCTGTTGCCAGAGACACCAGGTCAGCTAGGGCTGAATTTACAGAATCTGGTGACCCTCCAATAATTGTACAAAAATAGGGAGCCAAGAGAACCTCTCTGCCTAAGCCATGGAAGCAAGTAGCTATTCATGTTGTGAGGTACATTACTTGTGAAGGTCGTCAGTCGAATCTTCATTCTATGTATTTCAAACTGCTGAATCATATGAGGCATGGGAGAAGAATAAATGTGCCAAATGTGCTATACCACCTTCTCTCAATCATGGCGGCCGAGACCCAAAAAGGTAGGGCTAATTCTATTTCCCACCATTGTTTGATCAAATTGTTAGTAAAAAAGTCTCTGCATGATGTGTCTGATATGACTTGGGAAGAATTCTTAAATATTGATCAAATTAGACCAAAGTATTTGCAACCTACGGTTGTGCCTCAACCTCGTAGGACTAGGAGGAGAGTGAGTTCTATTGAAGCTACTCCTGGAACTTCAACTTCTGGTGTAAACCCTCCTGCAGCTAAACAAACTATAGAGATTAGTTCTTTTGAGGCAGAGCATTTAGGCAAAGAGAGTTCCTCTTCAGATTCTGATGATGATGTTCCCCTTAGCAACCTAATTTGAACTAGGGAACATAAGAAAAAGGCAGAAATGAGAAAGGGTAGAGCTAAAAAGAAAACTATAGGAAAGGGAGTGCCAAGCTCTAAGAAACAAAAGTCTGACACTATTCTTCCTGCAGCTGAAGAAAAACATGAGAGCCCTCCTAGAAAATCAAGACCTGCTAAGCCAACCTTTGGTGTGCCTCTACAGAGAAGCCCTAGGGCTGAAGAAACGTCACCAAAAGATACAAAGGCTCCAATGGGGCATGTGAACGTTAAAGAAAAGGACATATTTGGGAAGCAGCAAATGTAACATTAACAGACCTTGCTGCAGCCACTGAACAAATTGAGAGTCAGGGACATGAAGACAACCAGGAGTTCCTGCAGCAAGAGGCCCTGCAGCTCGAATTCGGTAAACATTCAGGAACCCTACAGTTAGTGCTATATGAAGGGCAACCATTAGTGCCAGAAAAACTTTTGGTAGGAATACACAGGCCCTCTAATTTTTCAATGCATATGGTAGCTATGAATTTATGGAATGAGATGTAGAGGAGAGAAGATGAACGGAAAAAGGAGAAACGCAGGCTGAAGGAAGAAATTCAAAAGAAAGATGAAGAGATTGAAGATAAGAACACAAAAATTGCAACTTTAAAGGAGAGAGTGGATAATATGGCAGCCTTAGTGCCTTAGGTATTAGAGTGCAGGACTCCTCCAAGGGTCTATGCTCTATATTTGAAGGAGAAATATCTTTCTTTTAAAATAGCAAGGATTGTTTCAAGTTTGAATCCTTCCATTGAGACTCCTCTTGAATTTTTCAATGCTTATCAGATTGCTCCTCTTGAAATGAAGAATTTGTTGTGTGAATTCTATTTACATAATTATGTTGTGTCCCAAGATCATGATTGGAATCCCTTGTTGTATGTTGGGGATGTTCAATTAAGGGAATTTATGTCCTAGATACAAAATGAGATTAGTTGGGCACAACAGTTCAGGGCTTATAGGCAAACAAAATTCAACACTCCCCTGCTCATTAGAGCTGAATCTAGAAATCCAGGAAGCATTTTCAATGATTAGAACAAATGCTTTATAGACCAAGCTATGGCAATAGAATCCTGCCTTAGAGAGAAGTAGCTTACAAAGAATATGAGAAGGTAGCAAACACTATAGGAGAATCTGTAAAGGGACATTTGGCACAAAGGTAGGACAGTTTGTCTGATGAACTAAAACAAGAGCCTCACTCTCTGCAGAACTATGTTGTAGCATGTAAAAGAGCGGATAGATATATACAGATTGGGAGGACAAAGGGGTAATTCTGGATTCACTTAATTTTCCAACCACTATCCTATTGTGGCCTGTGCCAAATTTTAGGTACTACCAGTATGATATTGCTGAAGAGAGATAGAGATGGAACATATTGGATAGACAACAAGGGTTCTATTGGGATCCTAATTCATGCACTGTAGAAACTGATATAGGACAGCTGGCAGTTGTTAATTTTAGGGCATTGACCAAATAGAAGAACAACCCTTCCTCTGTTGGAGGACCAACAAAGTCTTAAGTTGGGGAGAGTGATGAGTCTAGTTTATGACTCAATTTTGTTAGAATTTATTATCCATTTGCTGCAGTTATCATGGACTTTGGTACTTGGATCTTGATCTTTTCATGACATTTCCTCAAAACCATAAGATATTGGGCATAGGTTATTTCCTATAATCTTTAATGACATTGACATGCTATATGAACTATCTATGTTAATTTTACATGTGGTTAATGAATGTTACTCTAAGATAGTTATAGATATGCAATTATTGTGCATACTAATATTGTTATGCAAATATAATTAGCAGCCTATAAAGTCAAGGAAGATTATGTCAGTTGGTTACTCGCCATCAAAGTCAAACAAGGTGGTCGTTCAAATGTCAAATGGAGGGAAGATAACTGCCTTGTAACTAGTCTTAATTACTTGTTGAGCGAATATAGGAGTTACTGTTGTGCTAGATTTGTGTTAAAGCAAACATGCTTGACCGGATTCCACTCATGCATAACCTCCTCTCCACTTTTTATACTTTCCCTAAAGTGGCGTCCTCCTATTCTATTGGAGTTGACCGCCTTGCTAGGTAGTTGCTTTGTAGTTTTTCTTTCTATAAATAAGACTCAGATGCTCCTTTTGAGGGGTTGATTAATTTGAGGTTGTACTCGCATTATTAAGTTTTCAACAATACAGTTATGTTGTTTAGTTGTACTCATGTTTTCCAATGAATAAAATAAAGTTATAAGTTCGCATCTCTGAGTTTACATTTGTCTTAAGAGATACTCATCCAAGGGGGCCCACTTGGTGAGCATTCCATCCTTTAGTTTAGTTGTTATTTTCTGTTAAGTAGTTGGTTAAAATCTGGCACTAAATGTTCCTGCAACCACTAGAATTCCATTCTGTGTCTGTTCCTGCAGCCAAAGCCGATAGAATAGTTCCTATTTGTTTGCCCAGATTTTTATTTTCTGTCATGTACTTTAACTTAGTATAGTTGTTGGTTGATGTTCAACATTTATGTTATTTCTTTCCAAGCAGTTTACTCTTAGCATTATGTCTTTCTTAGTTGTAGAATGAATGTGGCTACTTTGGAAGTTCCTAGTGCACATACTATGCTGACCCATTTCAAGTTCACGTCCCTGGGTTGACAAGTTAAATGCATCTTCATAGTGATTAAGACAACTATTCAGGTTAGATGTCCAATCTCTGAGTCACAACTTTATGGGCTTAGTTGTTATATCATTGTAGGAGACCAACACAACTGACGAAGTTTTGAGCCCCCATTCCGCTCCGAAGGCCTCCAAAAATGCAATTTGCTACGATGTAGAAAATACCAAAAATTATATTTTTGATATTTTCCCTAAAATACCACTCAAATGACCTTGGACTGGATCACCAAGACATGCATACAGCTGTCCCAACAGTCCAGTCATCAACAATCAGTCCAACAAGCATCTAGTTGCATATACCTTCACCAAAATACTCCTTTTGATCTAGTGAGCACTTGGAATCTCGTAAATCCACATCAGCTCAAGTTTGCGAGTGTCATGTGAATTTATTTTGGCTTTATTAGGCCTTGAAAATTGACTTTTCATCATGTACAACCAAATGGGTATCCGAAAATGTAACAAAATTCAATATATATCATTAAATGCCATGTAATATGGATCGTTGGTGTTGAGTTAATCTCCATCGTCCATTGAAAAACTAGGTATGGTGCCTCGTCTATAAAAGGGCCATCATTCTCTCATTGTAACAAGTAAGATTTGATAATGAATTGTTGAGACTCTGCCAAAATTAAGTCAATACAAATCATGTTTTGCAGGTTGCTGGGAATTTGCATCATTGTGTTATCTCATTTTGGAACCTATGATATATTTTCAATCTGAAATTAGTTTACATTTAGTTGCATTAGTGATTAACTATTCAGATATTTGATAGATTTCCTATCCATACCATTAATGGCTTGTTGATTGTATGTCATTGTGCATGGTTAGTCTGGGCATAGTTTATGAGATAAGTTTGATTGTATGAATTCATTGAGCTGCACCAAGGATTGGGTGTTTGATGAACCCTCTACGATTTGAAAGTCATTGCATTTCCTTAGAAGATTGCACAATCTCTGTGGCATTGTGGGCTGCCTGGTTAAGCAGAGATTTGTTTATTATTGGGAATCTGTCTATCTGTTTATTGATTATTTCTATAATTGTCTATAGGATTTCTCTTATCCTCTCTCTCTCTCTCTATCTCTCTCCCTTTACCTTTTGCATTTTATTTAATCAAGCTTTGTTAGGTTAGGTTAGAAGCAACATCTACATTACAAATCTGCTGAAAGTATCATAGGGTTTCTGCATACATATTGTTGTCACATTCCATATACCCTGCATTTATGGCACATCTAGACATACCACTGAGTCATTCCAAGCAAGCTAAGATCTAGCTGTATTGTCCTTGGGGCAATCCTATCTTGGATAGGATACCTTTTTTAAGAGAGGTGTGATACCAGCAATCATACCTGCATTGTTGTGTGCTAAAAACACCATCAACAATGTCCTTATTGGGATGCAACGGTAAGGGAGGCAGTGATTTAAAAGAGTCACCACCTTTCAACCAAAAGCCATGGGTTCATGCTAGCAATACATATAGGACTTCAAAACCCAGTTTGAGATCATCGAAGAATGAATAAGAGACTTCTGCTGAAGGAAACGATAGTAAGGAAAACTTAAAATTTTGAGAAAGTCAACAACAGTCAAAGGTTCACCCTGCTTAAATCCTTCCATTTGAATTCACTTGAGTTGCCAATTTCAAAGTAGTCATTGACTTTATCTCCGAACAACCTACAAGCAACTTCTTTGACCTCTGCCACTCCAGGTATTTTAAGGTAAGATAATTAATGAATATTTAATATTTAATAAGAATAATAATAAATACATAATATTAATAAAAACATTAATATTAAGAATAATAATTTAATAAGAACATTAATATGTAATATATAATATTAATGATTGTGTAATATTAAATAATATATTGATATTGTTTAATATTATTAGATTGTTTATTTTGATTATTTATGAATATTTGTATTTTATTTTATTATATTTGTTATTGGATTTAATGGTTCATACTTTGTCTAGGACCTGAGAAATGGTAGATGCTATTGAGGGTGAGAATATGGAAGATTGTGAGGATTATAGATATGATCGCTCAGGGAGCAAACAAAAGTATTGGTGTGACCATATTGAGTTTATTGAAGGAAAAAAACATAGATTATATTGGAGTCTCAAAGGGCTCAATAAACATAGAAATAAGGTGCATGGTCTTCCAAAGCTTGGGCGACGGGTACCCGGGCAAAAAGCGAGTGGCCAAGCAAAACGACCGCGTCCTTCTCCTAATAAAGGAAAAATTTACAAGGAAAGTGTTGGTTGACAGATTTGTCACCTAACTCTATATACTCACGCCCGAACAAATGACAAACATAATCAAAAGTTGAGCCTAATAAATTGGTATTTTACATAGGTTCTCTGCTTATTTAACAAGGCGCAGCTACCTTCGACAGATATTTTGATGAATGAAAAACTTACGATTGCTTTTAACTAGAAAGCAAAACAAAGGCAGAGCTTTTGACCAGAAAGCAATAAAGGTAAATTTACAACTCAAAAACTAGGAGTTCACAGACTTCTAGCTGCATAACATACATTGACAATATCACAGATGTATACATATAGATTCACCACCTTAAATGATATATCAACAGATAAATTATTCTCAGCAGTGAGCAAGATTTATGAACATCCAACCACCCAAACACATGAATACCATTAACATCAGTAGAAACACATTCAACTTAAAAAGAATATGAATTCAAATAATCACAACACAAAGTCCATGATCACCCAAATCTCCACTGTATTATGTATTGCATATATCAAAGTAGCTAAAAACAAAATTAACTACCACCCTTGTAAAACAAAGTTTTTCCAAAGATCCAGAATTCGACTAGCTATCTAGAATTTACAGCTAAGCAAAATCATAACCATCTATAAAACCATAACGACTTCTTGAAAAAGCCGATTAAAAGATGTTTAAACAATAATTATAATAAAGGGCCCTCTAGAGCTAATAGTTTTAGAGCAAATATGAAATAACTTAAAAACATGAAATTCAAATCAATTAAGAATTTGCAAGTCCCCATTGCCATCATCCACCTCGTCCATCCCTTCATCTTCCTTTGATTGTTCACCTTCTCTAGTGACACTTTGCGCACTTGAGGTACTTCTGCTCGTAACCTGGCCTTGTATGCTCTGAACTTATTGATGACAGGTGTTACCGACATGCCAGGTGGGGACCCAGTCATACTGATGTGATGCTTCTTCTTCATAATCACCCTCTTGGAGTCTGTCACCTTATGATGCACTTCATCAATGCCACTTCTGTAATTGCTAATGTAGGCCGCCAATTTAGAAAGTCTCCCTAGTGACTCTCCTATAATTGCATTGTAATTCACTATTTCCTCCGTCACCAACTTTTTGAAATTTTGTTTAATCACCTTAACATCCAACAACTTCTCATCATCAGATCCATTAGCCTCTACCTCTAAAGTAGCAAAATCCCTTTTTATTCTCATCATCTCTTTGTAATAGGTTGCAACTACCTTTCCCATCTCCTCTTCTGTTGTGGTTATGATACATAGTTTCCATTCAACTGCATCAGCCCACACAACGGTATCCAACTCTTTGGGATCAACTATGACTTCTTCAGCCATCAGAATACCAGGATCCATGTTGGCTATCTCTTGTATGTCCTTCAAGACTACACATAGGCTGTGGTGGTCACTTTGAGCTTTATCAAACTCTAGTATCAAAACCTCCCTTTTAACATGAATGGAATCAAACAATTTCACTGCCTCCTTAATAAAAATGAGACCATAAAAAACAATCTTTTTAACCCATTGATCCATAGCCTTTCTTAGAGATAGAGAGATTTTGACTTGTTGAAGTAAATTTGGATCAAGAGTGTGGAGGTTGACATCTGAGGAGGCCTCAGTTGAGGGAGTTATTACTTTAGCAATTGAATTAGCAAAAGAGGATAAGGAACTTACATGTGCCAACAACTTTGAATTTTCTTTTTGCAATCCTTCTACCGTTTTAGAGATATTGTCAACTGAATACTGGACATGATACAAATCTCCTTCGGTAGTTGATGGTCCTAGATCCACTCGACTTTCTCTGAAGTCAGCTTCTATTACCTCATCTTCATTCTTTTCTACCAGTGGATATGCAATTTCTAGAAACTGGTTTCCCAAGGTGGCATCAATCACTATTCTTGACATCCTTTTTGTACACTTGAGTTTTGGAACCATTTGCAACAAACTGGCTACAATATCGACACCTTCATGAGCAGCAAGAGTATATCTCTTCTTCTTTTGAACTACCTTCTTTAACCAAGTTGGGGATGGAGCTGACACATTAGCGGCATTAGAAGTAGCCACTATAGGTACAGGGTGAGAATCTTGCTCTGGCAATTCTCTTTATTGTGGGGAATTTGGCAGGCTAAGCAATGAATGCAATAAATTATCTTCTCAAATTTGTGAGAAAATGAAAGAATTAGAATCACTCACATGATTGTTAGGCGGGGGCACATGGTCTACTTTAGATGACAAAGCAACCAATCTGGTATTTCTCTTCGTCACTTGAACATCCTATTCACAAGTGGTTTTTATCCTCCCAGTTTCTTTAGGCAACCTTTCATCATCGCCATTCGATTGTGAGCCAACTCTTTGAAGAGTCGGGTCCAAACTAGATCTGGCCTAATTCTGAGAGGCTGAGTCCCTAGGTGTTGTGGAACCAACACACTCTTTCACCTTTCCTTGTAACCACTTCTCATTTCTCCTCAACACATGCAAAGAAAGCAACATAATAACGGTGGCCTCTTTTTCCGACCATTTTATAGGAGGCATGGGTTCCCTTGACACTACATCATAACCTTCACCCAACATATTTGAAAAATCATCAATGATATCGAGGACCTGAATATTCAACTTGAAGGCATGGACTTGATCTACAGTCAACCTCATCCATTTCCTCCTTTGAACTTTTCTCTCATCAACACAATCCTCCCAAAAATCCTCGAGTTGAGGATGGTGTGAATAGGAACCACCTCCATGCATGTTTTCCTTTATGAAATTTTTACTATCAAAAGATACACATGGAGACAAACTATGAAGATTAAATTCAGACAACTTATCAACATTTCGAACACCATCATTACTTTTGTAGGAATAAAAATACATAGACACAGGGAAAGAATACCCTTTCTTTTTCATAGCCTAGTACTTAACATTCACCATTGCCATTTGGTGGCATACCTTCAGCAACACCAAATAATCAGAAGGGTACCGTGGCAATTTTAATGGGGCATTTTCAAAACCCTTGATTCTCAAATAAGAGAAACAATCAAACTATATATAAAAACTTCCAAACTTCATGACTAATGCAGATGCTTCTACTGAAAATATTTTCTCCATTGAGCCATCAATTTTCTTAGCTAACATCCTAGAAAAATTATCATTAACATGTCTAAAGTCTTTCATACCTTCTTTCTTTTGCAATTGGGGAAAAATTTGATACACAGGCGTACTTGCCGTAGAACTCCCTTGAGTCCTCAAAGTAGGCCAAGCAACTTCTCTTCGAGCCAATATGTAGACTAGCTGGGAACACATGTGGAAGCTCACATTTCATGTAAAGTTCATCAGCTGGTCATGCAAACAATCCATGATAATCTTCGGCCAGTCAATACGGTGGTCTCCACAAATCAACAGAATGAATCTACACATCAAAAATTCAAAAACATCTAACTCAGTACTCCCAACTACTCTATTCAGCAAGGTTATCATATTTGAAATTTCTTCCTTGAAATGGCTCCTTCTCAAATTAGCGGGCAGTCGAGACTTACCAATCTTTTCAGTCTCCAACCAATGCTTAGCAATGTAGGTACAACACCAATCCTTCCTCTCATTATAATAATTCTAGGCTAAGGATACAGAAACATCAACATTATCTTCATATTTTTCCAAATTTAGGGCTGAAGCAATAGACTCAGAGTCAATTCTTGCCACTACAATGCCACTGGAGGTCCTTATCTCCTGGGAGTCTAGAAAATAACCATTGGCGCACACAACCATCAATTCAGGACAATGCATAGCAAGTGGAAAAACACCAGCCTTATCCAAGCCGCTGCTAATAATTTTCTCCACCAAGGGAGTTCATTTCATAGACTGCATTCTCCTCCAAAAATCATCTAAATCAACGTGGCCTAAATTCGTATCTCTCACTTTAGAAAGACCATTCTCCATGATAGAAGCCACAGGGGTCCCTTGGAATTTGAACTTCATCTTTATATACTCAAGAAACCAGAAAACCAGAGACTTGAAGATATATGCAAAGACCAAAGAATGAGACAAGACACCAACAGGAAATTCCTTGCACAGATACATGGGAATGGAAATCTCTAACTCCTCAAAGAAAATATTGAGCCTTTATAAAGAGGAGCTGCTAGCTATGCTGACCTGTGAAAATGGAACTAGCCATTTATCCTCTTGCAACGCATTCCCTTGTAACATTTAATACCACCTTAGGCACGCTCAAGAATTTATGAAAGTCACTTCTTATAAATTCGCTAAGGAAAAATATTAAATGTTGGTGGTGAATTTATCTTTATAACTCATAAATGCATGCCTCGACTTTCCCTCTAAGAATTGTGCCACTATGTCTTCATGTACTTCAAATTGAATGCAAAGTGACAAGTGTCATTCTTTCGTACTGTATGCCAATACAACAAATGCCACTTGGGAAAGTGTGTTGTTCATGTTGTAAATATGTGCCTAATCGGTGTTGTCATTGATGTTAACATATTCTTGTTGCCATTGGTGTCAACTGTATCCTATCTTGTTGCCTGACTAGAAGACTGGAATGTTGAGGATATTGAGAAAATTAATAAAGATCAATGGATGCGGATCATACGACAGTATAGAGGATTGTGTGAAGTAACTCCAGTCAGGATTTGAGAGGTTCGCATGAAGATTTGAAGAAACTATGGCGATCTGAGAAGAACTAGTTTTGCAGTATTCAGAAGAGATAGAGCGACAGAGAAGTGGTCTAGATCCTTCCAGATATGTCAAATAATGATCTGTGGATCTAGAGGCATGTTTGGGAAGTCAGTGTGTATCATCTATTCAAGTGGTTTGTGGTTTGGAGGTCCGCAAGCAATCTTTCTAAGATGACAGTCATGGCAGATAGTATTCTTGAGGTTTCGGATAAAGATGCAAGTGATCCTGATGACTTGGAGGAGTGCAGATGTTTTTGTTGAATTCATTATGCTTGCGAAGGTCTCTGGATCGTGTGATTGCTATGTTGGAGGTTCGCATTGAAGTTTGAGCTTGTTGGTGAAGATTTCCTTCTTAGTGTTGTTGTTCTTCCCAGTCTTCGCCGACCGGATGATTCAAGCATATTGCGAATGTTCCAGAAGCAATTCTCTAGAGCGTGGTGTGTTGCTGAAAGAAGATTCAAGTCTTAGAAATGTTTGGCTGACAACTTAGTGATTTGCATTAAGTAAGATGTTTGGTGTGCCGACCTTGATGTTTATTCCAAGGTTGATGAAGCATATAAAGGAGTGTAGCTGAGTCATGGAAAATTATCCTTGAGCAAAAATAATAAATCCAAAGAAAGGATCAGGAGCAGAGCAAAGAAGAGGAGGAGCAGAAGAGCAAAAGCAGAATAGAGTGAAAAGTTAGTGAAGAAGAGTTTGGAAGAAGAACATAAGTTTTATGAGCATTCAATGAAACTGAACCATACATGAAGTAGATGCTATTTCTCAGTTAATTCTTTCTGTGTTAAACTAAAGTTTCTTGTAGGCAGTGAGCCTCTCTTTTAAGTAGTGAGCTTTGGACAGTGAGCCCGAAGGCAAGTGCCTTCCCCTTCCTTTTAAGTACTTTTAATAGGGTATGAATCTTGTGGGCTAACACCCACTATGGTTTTTCCCTTAATTGGGTTTCCACGTCAAAAAATCTTGGTGTTAAATTGTTGATTATGTTTCTGCTTATGTGATGTTTCATGCTTTAATGTTTACATCATTAATCAATTTGCAAATTGTAAAAGAAGATTAAAAGGAAGAAAAGGTTAATTTTTGGGACAACTAATTCACCCCCCCTCTCATTTGTCTGGTTTAATTCCAACAATTGGTATCAGAGCCAGATCCTCTAAAAGAAGCTTGACCACTTGAGGAGATCCAAGATGTCAACTTATAAGAAGGAAAGTCTAAGATTTGATGGAACAAATTACTCCCTTTGGAAGGTACGCATGTAGTGTCATTTGGAATGTATTGGTAATGACTTTTGGACAATAACAAAGAATGAGTATAAGATTCTGAAGAATGGCCCTACTACTCTAGACGAACTCAGGGAAGCTGAATGCAATATTCGAGCCAAATAAGCTTTATTGAGTGCCCTGTCTGATACAGAATTGGCAAATGTCCTAGATTTGAAAACTGCCCATGAAATCTACAAAAAGTTGGAAAATTTGTATGAAGGTGACAAATATGTTAAATGTGCCAAGCTACAAAGCCTGAAAGGTAACTATGAAAGATTGGTAATGAGGGAAGATGAAAACATTACCTCCTACATGCAGAAAGTAAATGAACTTGTGACCGGTATCAGAAATGTAGGTGGAGTATTGGAAGAATCAGAAATTATTGCCAAAGTGCTCAGATCCTTACCTGCAGCATACAAGCATAAAGCTGCAGCCATTGAAGAAATCAGGATAGTAACAACTATCACAAGAGCTTAGTTAGTTGGTAAGCTTTCAGCATTTGAAATGAGTGAGTTTTCTGATTCTCTCCCTAAGTCTGAATCTGCATTTAAGGCCAGTGTGTATGGAAAGCAAAGATATGATCCGAGTGAAAGTTCTTTAGGAAGATCAAACCAATTTGTGAAGACAAGGAAGGATCTTCAAAATGATGAAATTGAGATTGCAAATCTTGAAGCTCTTATTGCCAAAAGAATACCAAGAGGATCTAGTAAATATGAAGGGAAGTTGCCACTCAAATGTTTTGCTTGTAATAAGATTGGTCACTTTGGCTCAAAGATGTCCAGAGAGGTTCTCAAAACCAAACCCTAACAGATATAAAGGTCAGAAAAAATGTTACTATGTCCAAGAAACTAGAGGAGTCATAGATGATGAATCTGATCATGGAGGTTCCACTGAAGATGATTGGGTGTTCATTGCTATCAAGGAAGAAGATCTGGTGTCTACTAAATCTACTAGCTGTACAAATGTGGAAAGTGCCTTGGCTGCTCAGGTTGTTGAAAAGGATGAATGGGTGATTGATAGTGGATGTTCTCATCATATGACTGGTGATAAAAGTAAGTTTGTAAGCTTTGAAAAATATGAAGGTGGAATTGTGAAATTTGGAGACAACTCAACTGGTAGAATTCGTGGTAGAGGATCCATCTCTTTTGATGGAAAGAATAACACTAATGATGTTCTGTATGTGGAAGGACTGAAGCATAATCTTCTCAGTGTTGGACAGTTGGTTGATAAGGGTTATGATCTCTGATTCAAGGATGGAAAATGCAAAATCTTGGAAAGCTCCGAAACTGAAATTGCATCTGGTACTCAAACTAGAGGCAACATCTTTCATTTAAGTAGTTCTGGCAAAAGTTGTTTGATTGCTTAGAGAGATCAAAGTTGGTTATGGTATAGGAGGATGTGTCATGTAAATTTTGATAACAGTGTCAAGATAAGTTCTACTCAAGCTGTAAGAGATCTTCCAAAACTTATGAAACTTGATAACATATGTAGAGAATGTCAATTGGGCAAATAGAACAAAATTTCATTCAAATGTAAAGAACAATTTTCAAGTGAACGGTTGGAACTTGTGCATACTGATCTATGTGGTCGAATTAGGAGTGTGCAAGGGGACATATATTTTATGTTGTTGGTTGATGATTACTCCCGGATGATGTGGGTAACCTTCTTCAAAGAAAAATCAGAAGCTCTTGACAAATTCAAGGTATTCAAAGTTATGGTGGAAAATGAGATTGGTGTGAAGATAAAGTGTCTGAGATCTGACAGAGGTGGAGAATTTACCTTTGGTGAGTTTGATTCATTTTGTGAAAAGCATGGAATTAAAAGACAGTTATCTGCTCCTAGAACTCCTTAGCAAAATGGAGTTGTGGAAAGAAAGAACCAGACCATTCAAGAAACTGCCAGGACCATGATGATGGAAACAAATGTTCCTCAAGTTTATTGGAGAGAAGTTGTGAGTACTGTTGTCTACACTCTTAACCGGGTGCAGATCAAAGGAAATTCTGGTAAGACACCTTATGAACTATGGTTTGGTCATCCTCCTACTATAAGATACTTTAGAGTTTTTGGTAGTAAATGCTATATCAAAAGAGATGAGGATCTAAGCAAATTTGAAGCAAGAAGTGATGAAGGAATTTTTCTGGGTTACTCTACTCAAAGCAAAACATACCGATGCTTTAACAAGAGGTTGAAAAAGATTGTTGAAAGTGCTAATGTCAGAGTTGATGAGGGAAAAGGACATTCCAGATCTTGTGGATATGATTCAGATGATCAAGATGAAAATCCAAGTCAAGAAAGGCAAGTGCAAACTTAGATCCAGATCCAGATTGATCCGAAAAACCCAGTAATTCAAGAGGATAGTGCAGAAGTTGAGGAACAAGCTCAAGAAATAGAAGCTCAAACAATTCCCAAAACTCCTAGGTATGTAAGGATGAATCATCCTGAAGATCAAATTATAGGAGACATAAATAAGTTGTCTGAACTAGAAGAAGAATTGTTGAAGATCAAGAAGAGATTTGTCTGATCTCAAAGATTGAACTAAAAACAATAAGTGAAGCCTGCAAAGATGAAAACTGGATAAAGGCAATGAAAGAAGAATTAATGCAAATTGAAAAGAATCACACTTGGGATCTTGTTTCTAGACCTGAGGACAAAAATGTGATTGGAACTAAATGGGTCTTCCGGAACAAGCTAAATGAAGAAGGTGAAGTTGTAAGAAATAAAGCAAGGTTGGTATGCAAAGAATATTCTCAAGTAGAAGGAAGTGATTTTGAAGAAACTTTTGCTCCGGTGGCAAGAATAGAGGCAATCAGATTGTTTCTTGCTTTTACTGCTTATAAAGATTTTAAAGTCTATTAGATGGATGTCAAGATAGCATTTCTAAACAGAGAGTTAGAAGAAGTCTACATTGAGCAACCAGAAGGATTTCGGTTGTCTGATCAGGGAGACATGGTCTACAAATTAAGGAAAGCATTGTATGGACTCAAACAAGCTCAAAGAGCTTGATATGTAAGATTAGATAAGTATTTGCTAAAGCTAGGTTACATCAAAGGCACTGTTAACAATAATCTCTATTTCAAGATTGATCATGAGAATATTCTGATTGTTGAGGTATTTGTTGATGATATCATTTTTGGTGGAAATGAGAGTATGTGCAAAACATTTGCTGATCAAATGCAAAGTGAATTTGAGATGTCCATGTTTGGTGAAATGAACTTCTTCTTAGGTCTACAAATCAATTAGTCAGATAAAGGTATCTTTATATCTCAGTCTAAGTATGTGAAAGAATTGTTGAAGAAGTTTGGATTGGAAGATTCAAAGCCAATAGGTATGCCTATGGTAACCGGATGTAAGTTGAGTAAAGATGATGACTCCCCTAAGGCAAATCAAAAAAGGTATAGATCAATGATTCGAGGACTGCTCTATCTCACTCAGACCAGACTTGATATCATGAATGCAGTTGGACTTGTCGCTAGATTTCAAGCCGATCCTAAAGAATCTCATGTTGTAGCAGTCAAAAGAATTTTTAGATATCTCCAAGGGACAATTGATTATGGATTATGGTATCCAAAGGATAATAAATTCACTCTTCATGCATATACAGATGCTGATTGGGCAGGAGATGTGGATGATAGAAAAAGCACGAGTGGTGGTGCATTCTTCTTGGGAAGTAGATTGGTTTCTTGGCTAAGTAAAAAAATAGGAGGCAATTTCCCTATCTACAACAAAGGCTGAGTATATGGCAGCAGAAAACAATTGTACTCAACACCTGTGGATGAAGCAAATGTTGAAGGACATCAAAATTGTGTTTGAGGAGCCTGTCACAATCTTCTGTGATAATTCAAGTGCAATAAGTATCTCAAAGAATCTGATGTTGCATTCAAAGACAAAGCATATATCCATCAAGTTCCATTTCTTGAGAGAGAAGGTAAATCGATGTAGAGGTAGGAGGCATCCAATTAGGTTTATGCAAAGATTTGAAGACTTGATTTTGACAGATTGCCAAAAACATTCACAAAGGCTCTTCAATGAGACTAGCTTCCAATGGCTCCAACTCACACAAACAACTCCAAACCTTTACATGAAATTAATGAGGCATCTAAAAATATTAAAATGATGAAGTAAACATGATTTGACCCCTCTTTGAACTTGCAACAGTGTTTAAGGGTGACTTCCCTTATACAAGCACTCAAACCTAGTAGGTCTCCCAATAGGACTGTCATTTAATATCTCTAGATTGAGAGCTCAACTCAAGAATGTAAAAGTCTTTTTAGATACCCATTTAAGAGTCCTATAACATATCTAAAAATTAGTATAGGTTGTTTTGGACCGAACCCTCCAAAATAGGGCTGTCTCATTTTAGCAATATGGCCAATTAGGTCTCCTTTACAAAGGAACCTTGTCAAATTTCTTTACCCAACTGCCAAACCCAATTCCCAAAGTCTCCTTAGCTCTCAAATGGACCAAATCCACCATTAATACCCTTAGGCAGCTTCCCGATTGCACCCAATTCCAAAAAAACTCAGTTTTTGCCTTCTAGGCCTTCTCCCAATGAGGGTTTATTGAAACTAGCACTTCCCAACCCTCTCTCACCAAACCAACACTTTACACACCCTCCAATAGGTCTGTACATGCTTTAGGATTCATCATATGGTCAGTCCCAATAAGAATTTATCAAACCCTAGCCTCTAGCCTTCAATTTATACTTGGAACATGCAAATTCTTCACCTAGGGCATCATCTTAAAGATAGCAAATGTCCTCCCCTACTTATGGAATCAAGACCATACAAATCCTAGACCTAATTGAGCCATTCCACTGAGTTACAACAAATTACAGTGGGTGAAATGGCTTAAATCTTCATTTTACACTCTCAAACCCTTGAAATGGAGTTTTACACAGGCAATTTTAGTAAATTGCTTATAAAATGCACTAAACTTAATGGATTTTTCTCAAACCACTTCCATTTGGAAGAAGACTCAAAGAACTATCTAACACAATCAATTTCAGAGCCTAATGATTCCATATAGTTTCGTACAGATGTAAGAAATAGGGTAGAAATGCTGAAATCCAGAAAAATAGGGTTTTCTTATTGCCAAGTTTGATTCAAAATGTCTTCAGCACCCACTCCTCGATCTGGGAGAAGGCATTTGTACAAGTTTCAAGTAGTTTTCAATGGTCCCTAACTAAAAAACCAATCTATTGGACCATTTTATCTTGCTCTTAAAGCATTATTAGAGGAGTTGAGAAGACAACTCCTACAAACTCATACAATATTTGACATATCATGACTTAGACATACAAATTGTTCTTTCTCGACCTTATTACATCCATGATGGTCTATGATGACCTTATTAAATACCAAAAGACTCAAAACACCCCCTAGGCTCACCTACTGACCAACCTATCAACCTTCAAGTGATCAATTTTTGACAAAATGTGTAGGTGCTCCTGCACCATACACCCCCACAGAAAAAAAAAAAAAAAAATCTTGTCACAAGAGTTTTGCCTTGCACCGGCTCTTCCAAGCTTTTCCCATGCTTTCAGATCTGCAAATCCTCTCCACTAGTTCATATACACTGAACTTGTAATCTGCCCTACACCTTTAACATTCCTGACTGTGTTTGCACATGTATTTGTCTTTATCTCTGCCTTCTGACCTGCCATCTGTCTTCCAAAATCTGATTGCTTTCTTTGATCTACACCTGCAAACAAACAATTATCAGTATTCCCTTGATCTGTCTTTACCTTTATCTCATCTCCATGCTCATATCCACTCTTAACTTCTTGTGCACTCTGTCTTTTCATCACTGTCTTCAATCCTTTTGTTTTGTCATCTTTCTGTACCTTTGTACTGTCAAACCTAGATCCCACTGTCCCTACAGTTTCTTCATACTTAACAACTTTACTTCCTATCAAAGGACACACAATGGTCCCCACCAAGACATTTTCTTTCCAATTCACTGTCAATCTATCTTGCAACCCTGCATTTACCTTCACATCTGCTGTCAGGGTAATTTCTGACTTTGTACTGTTAGCAACTTCCAACATTGTGTCTTCCTCTACTCTCACATATGCTTTCTTTCCAAATATAACAATCTTGGTTTTACCTTTCCCTTTCTCATCCTCCTACAAAGGTGTTAGCCTGAATGTTTTTCCATCTTTCTTGATAAGATAGGTATTCTCCCAACCATCATACATTGACTTCCTATCAAATTGCCATGGTCTCCCCAATAGCAAATGGCAACAATCCATAGGTGAGACATCACATAGGATCCTATCTTTGTATTCACCAATCTAAAAATTCACATATGCTTGTTCATTCACTAAAAGAGACTGACTATCATTTACCCAAGAGGCTTATATGGTGCTACATGAGGCACTTTATCTAGTTTCAACTTATCTACCATCTCCCTAGACACCATGTTATCTTGTGAACCTGAATCAATAACAACTTTGCATACTTTACCTCTACATTTACATGTGGTCTTGAACAAGCTCCTCCTTTGACTCATGTCCCTTCCTTAGGTGTTTGCAATGATGTCCTTCTCAGCATTAGTGTCTCTCCTATCTCTGAAACAACTTCAATATATGGAGGCTTTGAACTTTCACACTCTTCCTCATGAACAAGTTGAGCTCTTCTTTCACCTTTCCTTTCACTACTTGATGTTGAACATTACTTTTCAGGGCACTTGTAGGCTAGATATCCAAACTCATTACAATTATAGCATCTACCTACAAACACATTTAAACTTCTTCCACCTCCAAATCTGCCTCTTGTACCTCTAAAGCCACCTCTAGATTCAACAACTTGATCTTTGCCCTTGTTTGTGTCTTCTTGTCCTTCAAAGGACTGTTTCGGTGTATGAAAAGATCCTCTGCCCCTTGTATTGCTGCCTCTGCCTCTCATAGACTGATCTTGTTTCCTTTTCATTTTCTCCTCAATTCTAACTGCCATTTGATTGTTGGCAAGAGACACTATATGGATTCATGATTGTTGTCATTGATGGCAATAAAGTTCATCCCACACATCCGCAGGACATGGTGTGTCTCTACCGGAAGTCAGAATGAAGATTGTTGAGGTCCGGTAAACAAGAACAGAGCTTGTGGCAAGGTCCGACAGACAGGTCCGGATCTCTCAGAGGAAGTATCTTGGTGAAGTGCATATTTGGGAAAGTCAAGAGGACTACCTTGAGTAATAGATTCGAAGGATTTAGCCTCCGGTGATGGACAAGGAAAAATATATGAATAGTTCAGTACCAGATTCCTGAGTGACAGTGTGAACAGAGGAAGAACTGACTGACAGAACATCAGATTACTTTCCAAATGTGTAACTGATGGCAGTAAAGGTTATGAAGGCATGAATCATGTTTGGCTGACATGATTAATGATTTCTACAAGCATATGCTTGATCCGCATTACTTGATGTGCAAGGATTCAGCCGACAGAATAGAGTTTGTGAGAAGATTGACTGTTCCGGGTGCTGACTAGAAAGATAATGAAATCACTTGTGCGGATATATATATAGGATGGATTTAGCTGTGAGATGTGGTATGGTGATATGTGATATGCAAAGAAAAGCAGAGTAGAGCAGAAGCAGTAAGGAAGGTCCGGTATGTGAAGGGAAAGCAGCATAAGAGAAGAGGAAAGATGAAGTGCAGCAGATCAGTGTATTGAGCCTAACCGGAACTGAACTCTAGCATATGTGGATGCCTCCAATCAGTTCAAGTATTGTATAACACTCTTTTGTAGACAGTGTGTCTCTTGTAGGCAGTGTGCCTCCTTGTGAGCAGTGTGCTTGGGCAGTGAGCCCTAATTGGCAAGTGCCATTTTGTAATTCCTTATTCTTTTAACAGAGAATAATCTTTGGGTTAATCACCCCGTGGTTTTCTCCCTTAACAGGGTTTCCAAGTCAAAATATTGTGTCATGTGTATCTCCATTTCATGGTTATGTTTGCTTGTTTAAATGCTGCATTAATTAATAAGAAAGTTTAGAAAGAAGAAATAATTTTGATAATTGATTCACCCCCCCTCTCAGTTATCAACAATTGGTATCAGAGCTAAGTTCCTCCTAACAGAGCCTAACAACTTGAGGAAGATCTGGGAGTTCAAATGGATGCATATGGTTTAAGAGAGCAACTCAAGACTGCCCTTGATGATCTTGAACAGTCAAACTTTGAAGTCAATGAATTAAAGGAAAGACTCAAACAGGCTGATGATTTCATGAGAGAACTAAAAGACAAATTAAGTCTCTCTATGAAAAAGAGAAAGGAGCTTCTTCAGCAATTGGCAAGACAAGGTGAAGAAAATAATGCAAATGAAGAACTGACTGAGAAAACCAAGTTATGTGAAAAGTAATCAAAAGAAATCATTATGGTAAGACATGAAATGGAATCAGGAGTTATAAAGTTTACCCAAGAAATTGAAGAGAAAAGAAAAACTGAAGATAATCTAAGACAATCTCTCAAGGAGAAATCAAAAGATTGCCACCAGATGGATAGAATTATCAGACATCTTGAATCTGATCTTGAAGATGCTAAAGATAATGAAGAAAAATTTGAGGATCAAATTGTCTCTCTAAAAAGGGATCTTCAAACAACAAATGAGTATAAAGAGAAATTCAAGATAAGTTCTACTCAACTTGAAGTTCTTCTTGGAAGTCAAAAGAAGGTAGATGACAAGTGTGGTTTGGGATATGAGAAAGGAGAAAGCTTCGGATCCAGTCAGAAGAATTTTGGATCAGAAAATCCAAGGAACAGGCCTAGAAGACCTCCGGTAAGACAGCCTAATGCTCAAAGATATCCATCCTTCAATGGATACTGCCACAGCTGTAATCACTTTGGTCACAAAGCTAATCAGTGCAGAAAGAGAATGAATTAGACTAATTCATCCTTCTCCGGACAGTGTTTTAACTGTAAAAGGTATGGTCACAAGTCTCATGAATGCAGAAATATGCAAATGAACAAATCATTCAATGGTAGATGCTTTGCATGCAATAGAGTAGGTCATAGGGCTAATCAATGCAGATCAAGAGGATATCAGTCAAATATGCAAAGAAATGTTGTTTGCCAAATCTGTAATAGGTCCGGTTATAATGCAAAAGTCTGTAGAAGCAAGAATCAAGACAAAAAAGGTCCGGTATATCAAGATAAGGGTAAACAAAAGATGAATGTGGATGAAGTTAAAAATGAGATGAGCAAGATTTGGGTGAAGAAAAGTACTAAAAATGTAGAGGTTGGATCCGCACTAGACTCTGGTGCTGATATTCCTTCCGGAAACTAAAAAGTGAGCTCTGGCTCAGGGGGAGACACAAAGAAAACCTTGTTCCCCCAGCCAGTCAGTTGGTGCCGGAACTGGCACAAGAAGAGTTGTGGATTGAAGGAGTCATAAGGGATATGTTCAAACAAACTGTGGTTAAAATTTGGAAGATCCGCAAGATGTTTAAAGATCAGGGTTGATCCGATTCTTCAAATCACCCGAATAAGGCAAACTGGAATAATGTAGGTCGAGCATTTATTGCAATCTGATATTAGGGCTTGCGGAGCAATATAAGGGTTTTTCATTAATCACTCATTCATTCTACACTCAAGAAGAAACAAAAAGCGGAGCTCTACAACAAAATTCCTCAAGTTCATCAAAGATCACTTGCAGAAGTCATTACTTCCAAAGATCAATCCAACCAACTCCATGAAACTGATAGGCGCAAAAGGTATTTTCTGTTTTCAAATATCTCACTGCAAATCTCTTGATAATGGGTACTCTAAATATTGTAAAGATTTCTGATAGACCTCGCCCTACATTTAAGAAACATCCATACAAATCCTTGGAGGTAGACCCCCTAGGTGCATTTTCTAGTGTTTCGCATGGTGTTTTGCACACCGAAGATATTAGGGTTTATATACATATGTTGAAGAGTTTGGGGAATTCAAACTAAGAGATATCTATCACAAACAACTGTTAGATGATTCATTTGAGCTCAAACCCCAATACATAGGCCTCCGGAACAAGCACTTTGCACAATACATACATTTCCCCTATTTTACGGAGGATGAATGGGTTAGGTACATTTTGAGTAGAATACATGACAATTTCATGTGGTTAAATGGACCATTCAAGATCACTAAAGATGCCATTAGGGCAGTTACCAGACTACACTCATCCGGTGGGATTCCTATTTTTAAATCTGTAAAGAACCAAACTGTGAGTGAGGCTACCGGATCTAAGTTTGATAAAAGAGTAATGATAGCAGATGACATCACTGATCCAGATGTCAAGTTTGCTTCTATGATCATTGGATATAAGATATATCATTCTAGCAGAGAAAATTCTGTACCTGGAACTGCCATCTATACCGCTTATGAAATGCTAAGAAAGGATGCAGACTATGATCTTTGTTAGCTTCTCTTGAACCAACTCTTGGAGAATCTGCAGAAAATCAAGAAAGATAAAAAGAATTCATTCAAGTATGGTGGATTAATTCTATGCTTGTTCTTCTACTTTATGAATGAGCTTCCTGGATCTAGTGGCTGAGTATGGGAGAGTGATAGGCTAGTAGCCATCCAAATCAGAGATTACTTACATGGACTTGGTGATAACAATGCACAAAATATAGCTATGTGGGGATACTTCAAGAACTTTCAGAACATGATGCAAGCAAGAGAAAGGATTCCCCAGTCTCTTGTTGAGAAAAATAAAGACACAGTCTATTTTATGGTAGAAACTGATCAGTGCCTAATGGAGGCAGTGGAACCAAGGACAGTCTGGATCATGCCCATGGGGTATGAAGTTGATGAACAGATTGTGGAGCTGCATGTTCAACACATGCTAAGTCAGCCTAAAGATCCAAAGGCAGAGAGGTTTGGAACCTTTAAGGAGTTGAGTGTAAAAATTCATGTGGAACTCAGAGAACCAGAGATGAAAAGAAAGGTAAGAAAAGAAGTAGAACATATTGCCCAAGGTTTTGGCATCTCAAAGGAGGCACTTGATGCTAGCTGAGAAAAGAGACAAAAAGATAAGGAAGAGAAGAAAGAGGTAGAAAAGGGAAGCAAGAAAAGTGCTCCGGTAGAAACCTCCACCCGGACTAGATCATCAAAGAGATCTGCACCTGTCACAGCCAAAAGCTCAAGAACATCAAAACCGGAAGTCCAGGCATCCGGCAAAAGAGAGAAAAGATCAAAGACAAAAGCCACAAGGGCTTATGCAAGTCAAAGAGATGAAGAGGAAACCGAATTAGATGAGGGGGTAAAAGAAATAAAGAAGCAGAAGAAGACAGGATCCGGTAAACCCTCCACAGGCTAAGACAAGGAAGAAATGGCAGAGGAATTTGTTGAAAAGCCCACCCTGTCTCTAGAAAGTGTAATCAAATCAGTCACTGTGGATGGAAACCTTCAACCAATGGCTAAATTTTATGATGATTATAATGAGGCTGACCAAAAGATCCTATAGGAAGCAACAGTCAAGTACCTGGACATATATAATAAGGCCTTCATTGAGATTATATCTCTTATTCCCAAGAGCCTTGAAAAGGAGTTAGAAATAAGAAAGAACAACGCAATGGCTAAAGACCTTGAGATCTGGGAATAGATAGCTATTCAGCTATATCCTTCAATTGATCCCAAGACAATGAACATGGTATTCAAAGACTGCAAGGATGAATTCAGGAGCAAAGCAAGGATGAATCAACTTATGCTTGGTGAGACCGACAAGGTAGCCAAGGACACTGAAGAGGTTCTCCAGAAAACCTTCAAAAGATTCAATCTTCCTATCATAGAGGACTTGGGTACTGACCCCTCCACCACAAATGTTGCAGAAGAAACTCTTGAGAAAATGTTAGAAGAGGTGGGCCCCGAACAGACTAACATTTCCCCTCCAGTTTCCCCTACAGTCTCTGGATCTAAAGGAGAAGAAAAATCACAGGAGAAAGAAGCAGAGGTAAAAGAAAAAGAAGATGACAGTGCCAAGGTTGTAGAAGGAGAGAAAACTCAAAAGGACAGCTCCAAGATTGCAGAAGAGAAGAAACATCTGTCTCCAGCAAGAGACACTACACAAATTGTCCAAGAATTCCTAAACAAAGAAACAATGGAGATTGATGAACTGGAGCTTCTACAAGGTCCATTCAATTTTGATTCTCTTTCTCCGGTACAGACAATGAAGATAGCTTCATTTGCTAATGCGAAGGCCAAAGAGAAACTACTAAAATCTCACATGGAAGACTGTGAGCTTATAGAGGTAGCATCCGGAGTTTTGGAAAAGATCATGCCAACTTTTCAAAAAGATCCCACAGCCTCCTCTTCCGATAATCTCAAAACCTTAGTCAGCAGTGTTAGTACACATTTTGATTCTCTAGAAAAATTAGCTGAAGAAAAGGTTCGGAAGGAGTTTTTGGATAAAAGGTTCTCTGAGGTATAGGGTTTGATCATTAATGATAGGAGAAACATGAAAATTGGGATAAAGAGCTTAGAAAATGCTCTTAAGGATGGCGGTGAAATATACAAATTTTGTATCTCCTGGTCCAAGGTAACAGTGGAGATTGAGAAGAAAACAAAAGAGCAAGATGACAAACTACTAAGCTTGTCTCAAAGTTTTTGATCCTCTTTCATCCTCCATAATAAATCAAGAATGTCAGACTATTGCAATCACAAATGCAATAAAGAATTTTGAGAAGGAAAGAAAGAACATAATTAACCGGATGGGTGAACTTAGAAGGATTATTATCCCTAAGTTAGAGGCCATGCATGAGGCCATAAGTGAAGCTCAAATCACAGCCCAGACAAATGATCCAACAGATCTTAAGAGGGCAGAAGCTTTTACATTTTTGTTGAGTGGTCACATTTCAATTTTGGATAGAATGAAGCAAAGTTGGGCTACAGAACTCGCCTAATTGAAGACATCCTTTGCAGACATTCTTCAATTTTTGTGAGTATGTAATATGCGGCTAAGTATAGTTAAATTTTTTGAAAATTTTGGTATGCGGACCTTACCCTTTGCCATTGATGTCAAAGGGGGAGTCAAGAACAGTGAAAAATGAGGAATCCAACTAAGGGTGAGCTCCGGAAACTGTATATAATAATAGAGCATCAGCCAAGGCGGAGCATAGTGTAAACACTTAGTCATTTTTCATTAAGTGTTGCCATCAATGCCAAAGGGGGAGATTGTTGGCAAGAGACACTATATGGATTCATGATTGTTGTCATTGATGGCAATAAAGTTCATCCCACACATCCGCAGGACATGGTGTGTCTCTACCGGAAGTCAGAATGAAGATTGTTGATGTCTGGTAAACAAGAACAGAGCTTGTGGCAAGGTCCGACAGACAGGTCCGGATCTCTCAGAGGAAGTATCTTGGTGAAGTGCGGATTTGGGAAAGTCAAGAGGACTACCTTGAGTAATAGATTCCAAGGATTTAGCCTCCGGTGATGGACAAGGAAAAAAATATGAATAGTTGAGTACTGGATTCCTGAGTGATAGTGTGAACAGAGGAAGAACTGACTAACAGAACATCAGATTACTTTCCGGATTTGTAACTGATGGTGGTAAAGGCTATGAAGGCATGAATCATGTTTGGCCGACATGATTAATGATTTCTAAAAGCATATGCTTGATCCGCATTACTTGATGTGCAAGGATTCAGTCGATAGAACAGAGTTTGTGAGAAGATTGACTGTTCCGGGTGCCGACTAGAAAGATAATGAAATCACTTGTGCGGATATATATATAGGATGGATTTAGTTGTGAGATGTGGTATGGTGATATGTGATATGCAAAGAAAAGTAGAGCAGAGCAAAAGCAGTAAGGAAGGTCCGGTATGTGAAGGGAAAGCAGCATAAGAGAAGAGGAAAGATGAAGTGCAGCAGATTAGTGTACTGAGCCTAACCGAAACTAAACTCTAGCATATGTGGATGCCTCCAATCAGTTCAAGTATTGTATAACACTCTTTTGTAGATAGTGTGTCTCTTGTAGGTAGTGTGCCTCCTTGTGAGCAGTGTGCTCAGGCAGTGAGCCCTAATTGGCAAGTGCCATTTTGTAATTCCTTGTTCTTCTAACAGAGAATAATCTTTGGGTTAATCACCCCGTGGTTTTCTCCCTTAACAGGGTTTCCACGTCAAAATATTGTGTCATGTGTATCTCCATTTCATGGTTATGTTTGCTTGTTTAAATGCTGCATTAATTAATAAGAAAGTTTAGAAAGAAGAAATAATTTTGATAACTGATTCACCCCCCCCTCTCAGTTATCAACATTGATAACATTCCTCTACACTTCTAGGGTTAGCCAAAACCAATTCATCTTGTATGTTCAATCTCAAACCACCCAAATATCTAGCAACTTTTTCAGTTTCATTCTCATGATGACTAGACCTCATGCTTAATTTATAAAATTCCTCAGTATATGATTTCACATCCATTTCTTTTTGTCTTAAAAATTGAAGCTTTTTAAGCATTTGAATTTCATAGTCTTTGGGTAAGAACTTACCTTTGATTTTTGCCACCATCTTGTCCCATGAAGAAATCTTGGACTTTCCTTGCTTTTTCCTCTCTGATTGTAGATAATCCCACCATAACAAAGCATGACTCTCAAGCTTGGTCTTTGTAATCTTTACTCTCTACTCTTCTGGCACATCTTCACATTCAAAATGATTGTCTAAAGTTGCAATCCAATCAAGAAACTCCTCATCTTTGAGACTTCTTCCATACTTTCTCACGTCTTTTTTCACCTTCTTGTCTTCTTTTACTGCCTTCAGCAACTTGGCTATTCTCTGATCCTCAGGATCCAATTCTTCATCCACATCTTCATACTCTCCTTCCTCTTCTTCCTTGGACTCACTTTCTTCCACATCCCTTCTTTTGTTTGTCTCCAAGGCTGCAATTCTTTCCTCCAACTCTCTCATCTCTCTAGCATTCCTATCCCTCATTTCCTTCATCTCTTTAGCCATATCTTTCCCTTTTGGAGGCATCTTGATAGTTTGTCTTTTCAACTTCTCACTTGTCAATCCTTCAACCTGCAACCAATTTCAACTTTTTCTGAAACAAATTAGAACCTAAGATCTGATACCACTTTGATGTAGAGGTAGGAGGCAACCAATTAGGTTTATGCAAAGATTTGAAGACTTGATTTTGATAGACTACCCAAAACATTCACAAAGGCTCTTCAATGAGACTAGCTTCCAATGGATCCAACTCACACAAACAACTCCAAACCTTTACATGAACTCAATGAGGCATCTAACAAGATTAAAATGATGAAGTAAACATGATTTGACCCCTCTTTGAACTTGCAACAGTGTTTAAGGGTGACTTCCCTTATACAGGCACTCAAACCTAGTAAGTCTCCCAATAGGACTGTCATTTAATATCTCCAGATTGATAGCTCAACTCCAGACTGTAAAAGGATTTTTGGATACCCATTTAAGAGTCCTATAACATATCTAAAAATTAGTATAGGTTGTTTTGGATTGAACCCTCCAAAATAGGACTGTCCCGTTTTAGCAATATGGCCAATTAGGTCTCCTTTACAAAGGAACCTTGTCAAATTTCTTTACCCAAATGCCAAACCCAATTCCCAAAGTCTCCTTAGCTCTCAAATGGACCAAATCCACCATTAATACCCTTAGGCAGCTTCCCGATTGCACCCAATTCCAAAAAAACTCAGTTTTTGCCTTCTAGGCCTTCTCCCAATGAGGGTTTATTGAAACTAGCACTTCCCAACCCTCTCTCACCAAACCAACACTTTACACACCCTCCAATAGGTCTGTACATGCTTTAGGATTCATCATATGGTCAGTCTCAATAAGATTTTATCAAACCCTAGCCTCTAGCCTTCAATTTATACTTGGAACATGCAAATTCTTCACCTAGGGCATCATCTTAAAGATAGCAAATGTCCTCCCCTATTGATGTTATAGCAGCTTCGGGAGGTTATGGATGAAGTAATGCAACCCTACCAAGGTGCCTCCTCCCGTAATACATATGCAAGATCAAATTAAGATATTCAGAGTGGAACAACATGATGAACAATACAAGAAACAATTATATATCTGATCTGGGAAAACAACATGGTATCAGAGCAGGTTTAAAGAAAAGAAAATCTTCATTAGTAGTAGATGGTGGGGATACGCTTCTACTGGAGGCTTCACTCACTGGAAAATCAACAGAAGAAGAAGTGCCCACATTGCTAGTTCTACTGAGATAGGTGTGTATATGGAAAATCGATCTATCTAAACTAAATAAAACCAAAGAACCCAATAACATAAAGAAAACGAGTTTAAATAAAAGCTATGACGAATAATCAATGCAATAAAGACTTTTACCGAAATCTGTGTTGTTTCCTTTGAATCGAATGTAGAATTGCTCAATGAAATTGCAAAGCCATAGCTGCAACAAGCAAGTGGTGTGCTCAAGAGATCAATGTCAAAAGATCGTTATAGTGCTCAATCGACGCGTTTTGTATGCTCAAAGCTCTGTTAAGTATGCCTGAGAATACGATCGAAGAGAGAGACAATGAAGGAGATGAGGGGGGTTTATATAGATTTCAAGGAAAATCGATCAACGGTCCAGATAATTCAGAAGAATCAACGGAGGAGATAAGTTGAGGAATGTGCAACCAATGAGAAGAACACAAGTGTCCTGCTTTCTTTTGCATGAGAGGAGTTATCAAGAATAGAAGAATAAGTTAACTAAAGAAATAAATCAATTAAAAGAATAAAGCAATCAGTTAAGTGATTTAAAACAAGAAGAAGGGATTTGCATGAGAAAAGAAGATATTTTGCTTTATTAAATATAGAAATATTTAATTGATAAGCAAGAAAGCTTGAGTTATTTTAAAGATAACTCAAATTAGAAGAAAAAGCAATTTAAATAAATAATTGATTTATTTAAATTTAGAGAAGATATTTTTGGAAGAAATAATTAAATAATTAGAATTATTTAATTTAGAAGATTTAAAAGCAAATTAAATAAATAAATTTATTTAATTGTTGTGCATGATTTTGGGAGAATGATTTTTGATTTAATTAAATAATTTAAGAATTATTTAATTTTAGACAAGAGAGAATTTGTGGAATTAATTAAATAATGGGATATATTTAATGTGGATGTGAATTTTGGAAGGTGACAATGATTTAATTAAATAATTAAAAATTATTTAATTGTGGAAGAATATAAAGGAATTTAATTTAATTAATTAAATAAAGAGGATTTATTTAATTAATGTTGAATTTAGGAGATTTAGAAGAATTTGATGAAAATTAATTAAATAATTAGATTATTTAATTAACGTTGAAATGCAGGTGATGAGACAGATAACGAAATGCAAGTGATTTGATGACACGGTCATTTTAGGGTGTCTACATTTTGCCCCTCTTTGATGCGATGCAGCTTGCAGCATTGCTTCAAAGAAAATAATTGTTGAAGAGGTAATATAATTTTTGATGCCCCAGTGTAGGTAGTTGCCCCAGCGTAGTTGGCGTAGGGTGCCCCCTCGAGAGGAAAGATAGGGAAGCGACAGAAGAACTGTGTTGACGCTCGACTAGAAGATTTGTTGGAGACAGATGAGGTTGGGTTGATGATAGATAGAAGAAAGGAGATAGGAGAGAACATAAGAGAAAGACTGTTGATTGATCTTTGCTGGAAAACTATATAAGGCCATGGAAAAATGGATGGTGTAAATGGATGAGCTTGTTGCAATGGTTTCACATTTGTTTATAAAGAGCAATCCTTATTTTTGATATAGCACGTGGATAGTTTGCCACCAAGGTATAAAAGACCAAGGTGCAGTAATACCCGAGTGCGTGGACGTTGACTCTGCAAGCAAGCGGTTTGAACTTAGATCCCCTTAGACATAATATAACCTTGTTGGAACATGTGAATGAGCCATAGTCTTGAACATAAAATAAACTTCAATACATGCGAATGCAAGAAGAATTATTAATATGTAAGATGCTAGGACATAACACACACAAGATAAATAGAATGCTAAGAAGATACTAAAGATCATTCCTCAAACATGGCACACAGAAAGCAATGACGATGCCCCCAATCCGTACTGCATCGCAACATACCAAGATTATAGATAAATCAAGGTAGTCTTGAATAGGTATTGGAAAAGGAACAAAAGATAAACCATAACACAAATTGACTGACTTACAAAGTAAACATACAGCCAACATATTCTCTTGCCAAAGAGGTTGCTCAGGATAGATTGGGTAGGAAAGATAAAAGCCTTATCGTAGGAGCTCTGTGTCCGTTAAAGGGGGCTATCTACCTAAAAAGACAAAATCGTGCTGCAGGAAATGCCACATGTCGTAGGAGACGCGTGTGTTGGTCTCGACAATGGAACACTTCATAGAAGACAAGCTTGTTGATCTAGGGCTTGGTTAAGCGGTACTTAGCTAATGTTGGCAATCGGTATGCAGGACAGTAGAAGACTCTGGAAGGAAGCTTCTTTGCTTCAAGCTTGTTAAGGACTTTTTGCTTTGAAAGGATGCGCTAGCTTGCTGCTTGAGTTAGTCAAGTTGAGGCGAATGGAGTTTGAAAAATGGAAGACTAGAAGGATGGAATGCTAATGGATTGGGACGGGTGGAGAATGATGGATCGTGTGTGCCTGAGTACTGGATACATCCTTCGTATTCCAGACTACCTACATACCCTGTGTCCACGGGATCAAGGCACACTTACGATGGAAGATGAACATGATAAATATGTAGTTCTGGATAGAGTGATGAATGGGTCAAGAGGGAAGGGGGAGATCTTATGTACCTGAGTACTGGAAACGTCCTTCGTATTCCAGACTGCCTACATACCCATATCCATGGGATCAAGGTACTTTAAGATTGAGAAGAGATGATATGTAGTTCTGGTTGGTGTGATGATGTGGGAAAAGAGCGGAGAAGAGGTGATCTTATGTACCTGAGTACTGGAAACGTCCTTCGTATTCCAGACTGCCTACATACCCATATCCATGGGATCAAGGTACTTTAAGACTGAGAAGATGATAGTATGTAGTTCTGGTTATTGTGATGATGTAGAACAAGTGTTGAGAAGATAACCACCTTATCGCAGGAGCGAAGTGTCCGTTAAAGGGTGTTACCTGTGGAAATGAGACAAGATTGAAGTATGCGCTACGAACCACGAACAAGGAACCAATCCTAGACCGACACTAAGGAAAGAGTTGCCCCCATTCTGGTAGAGGAAACTGTAGGGGTGACCGCCGAAGAAGACACAGAAAGACTTGACCTAGGACAAGACAGTGTTAACTGTAAACACGGATCAAGACGTGGGATGACGATGAGGGACATTGACAAATTTCCAAGCTATACTAGATAGGGAGATGGAAATGCAAACAAAGTCAATGGTTTTATTACGGATGGATGGATGAAGCAGATTGCAAACTAGACAAGGAGTGGACAAGACTCGATAGATGATGGATGCTGACTCTACGCATAGCGCCTGTTTGCCAGGTTTTCACTATGGTACTTATCCAAGGCGCCTGTTTGCCAGGTTTTCACCAGAGGATGAATGTTTTTTTGTATTTTTGTATTTTTGATTTTTTTGATTTTTGATTTTTTTAATTTATTTTGATTTTTTTTTGTGGGAATACTCTAAGGATCAGGCATAGAACTTCTTGAGATGGACACTGTTAAGTGGCTCATCTAGAGGAATGCCGTCAGGTGTAGCTAAAGTATAAGCTCCCGAGCCATATGCTGCTGTGACAATGAAGGGACCTAACCAGTTAGGCTCAAACTTGCCCTTCTTCTCTCGATCTGCTTGATTTCTCTGATTCTCCTTTAGTACAAGATCACCAACTTGAAACCGTCTTTCTTTGATCTTTTTGTTGTAATTACGCCGGAGGTGGTTTTGATAGACATGGAGATGATTAAGTGCGGCAAGACGCCTCTCATCTAGTAGTTCAAGCTCAGCTAATCTGGAAGTGCGATACTCATCTCCGCCGATCAGGTCTTGCATGGATACTCTGAGTGAAGGGATCTCGACCTCTATAGGTAGGATGGCTTCAGAACCAAAGACCAAGGCATATGGTGTGGCACCAGTTGGTGTTCTGATACTAGTGCGGTAGGCCCATAGGGTGGGATTGAGTTGCAAGTGCCAATCACGACCAGCTTCATTGACTGTTTTCTTGAGGATTTTGAGAATGGTTTTATTGGAAGCCTCAGCTTGGCCATTACTCTGTGGGTAGTAGGGAGTTGAAAAGCGATGTTGGATATTGTACTGTATGCATAAGGCACGGACATCTTGGTTCTTGAATGGTCTCCCATTATCAGTGACAATAGCTTGGGGAATACCATACCGGCATATGAGGTAGTTTAGGATAAACTTGGCTATTTGCTTACCGGTGATATAGGTCATAGGAATGGCTTCCACCCACTTCGTGAAATACTCAGTGGCGGTAATGATAAACTTGTGGCCATTTGAGGAGGAAGCGTGAATTTGTCCTACGAGGTCGAGACCTCATTGAGAAAAAGGCCATGGAGTTGTCACAGGTTGTAACTCATGAGCGGGTGCGTGAATCAGATCTCCATGTTGCTGACATTGTAGACACTTCTTAGCAAACTGTGCAGCATCTTGCTCTATTGTAGGCCAGTAATAACCTGTTCTGAGTATCTTCTTAGCAAGATTAGGACCGGTAGAATGTGCGCCACAGACACCTTCGTGTATGTCTCGTAAGGTAGCCTCGGCTTCTTCCGCGTTAAGACATCGTAAGAGGATACCATCGAGACTTCGGCGATATAGTGTATCACCCAGGATGATGTAACGAGAGGATCGACGGATAAAGGTTTTACGTTGAGTGGATGATAGGTCAGGGGGAAAGGTTTTGTTCTTGAGGTATTCATAGATATCTTCGTACCATGGGGAATTGGGACCAACAAGTTCGCAGATGATTTCAGTAACAGGAACATCGACGGCTGGTATCAACAATTGCTCGATCAAGAATTCACACTTCTGTGTATTTGCAGGCATGTCAATCAGTGACCCTACAGAAGCCATAGAATCCGCAGCTTTATTATGTTCTCTTGGAATTTGCTCAAATGTGATGCTAGAAAAATGTGGTTTGTAGGCATCCACTAGTTGTTTGTAGGGGACCAACTTTTCATCCTTTGTTTGGTATTCATCTGTGACTTGGCGGATGACTAGCTGTGAGTCTCCATATACTTGTAATTCTGTGATGTCCCATTGAACTGCTGTATTGAGACCTATGAGGAGTGCTTCATACTCGGCTATGTTGTTGGTGCAAGGGAATGCTAGCCGATATGACTTTGGAATGTAGTCATTCTGAGGTGTAACAAATAAGATGCCGGCTCCTGATCCATGCTGTGTGTAAGAACCGTCAAAGTACAACTTCCACATTATGGAGTTGGAAAGAGTGAAGAGATTCTCATCAGGAAAGTCTGCGACCATAGGATGTGTATCTTTCATAGGTGCTTCTGCTAGTTGATCCGCGAGGGCTTGTCCTTTGATTGCTTTACGATCTGTGTACTCAATGTCGAACTCACTAAGGATCATAACCCATTTAGCCAGTCTGCCTGTGAGAGCTGCTTTTGCTAATAGATATTTCAAGGGATCAATCTTGGCTATCAGATTTGTGTGTTGGTTCAACATGTAATGCCGCAACTTTTGGGAGGCAAACACTACTGCTAGACAAGCCCTTTCCATTGGTGAATAATTGAGCTCATACCCTACCAAAGTTCTACTGATATAATATATTGCATGCTCCTTTCCTGTGTCATCATTCTGTGCTAGCAGAGCCCCTAGGGCTGAGTTTGTAGTGGAGATGTACAATATCAAGGGTTTGTCCGCCACTGGTGGAACCAATACAGGAGGTGTAGCTAGATACTCCTTAAGTTGATCAAACGCTGCCTGACACTTGTTGTCCCATCGAAACGAGACATCCTTTCGGAGCAAGTGTTGAAAGGGTTGACATTTATCTGCTAGCTGTGATATAAAACGCCTGATGGACTGTAACCTTCCTTGGAGGCTCCTTAATGCTTTAAGGTTCTTTGGTGGAGGCATCTCCACTATAGCCTTTACTTTTGCTGGATCTACTTCGATGCCCCTACGAGATACTATGTATCCCAACAGCTTCCCTGATGTGACACCGAAGACACACTTCTTAGGATTAAGTCTTACTTGGTATTTTTCAAGCCTGTCGAAGATCTGTCCTAGGACCTGTATATGTTCTGCTCTAGAAGATTTAGCCAATATATCATCCACATAGTCTTCCATGATGTGATGAAATAGATCGTGGAAGATCACTGTCATAGCTCGCTGATAGGTTGCTCCTGCATTCTTCAGACCAAACGGCATAACACACCAACAGTAATTGCCCCAAGGACAAGTAAAGGTTGTTTTATGTTGGTCTTCTTCAGCGATCCTTATCTGATTGTAACCCGAGAATCCGTCCATGAGAGAAAGCATCTCGTGACCTGCTGTCAAGTCCACTATAATGTCAATGTTTGGTAGTGGAAAATCATCTTTAGGACATGCCTTATTGAGATCTTTGAAATCATTACACATGCGGATGTGCCCATTAGGTTTAGATACAGGTACAATGTTTGAGACCCAATCTGAATAGTCAATAGGTTGTATGAATTTTGCGTCTAATAGCTTTTGGACTTCCACCTTCACCAAGAGAGCGATCTGTGGGTGCATCTTTCTCAACTTCTGTTTGACTGGTTTCACTTTGGGATCAACTGTGAGATAATGAACTACCAGCTTAGGGTCTAGCCCTGGCATATCTGCATAGGTCCATGCAAAGTTGATGGTTCGTTGCAAGAAGAAGTTGTTAAGATTTCTGTGCTCTGTATCAGATAATGATGCCGCTAGGAATGTTGTCTTTGGATTCTGTTCTGTACCTAGGTTGATCTCTGTAGAATCTTCCACTAGGAGAGCAGATTTCTCTTGATACTTAGAAGGTAAGGGAAGGTCAAATCCTCCATCCTCAGGTGCCACAGTTGGGTTTTCACCTTTGGATACGTCCTTTATTTTTACTATTTTATGATCAGGAGGTGCCACAGTGTGGTTTTCACCTAGAGATCTTTCTTTATTTGCACTTTTGCGACTAGAGGATTTGGCATTCTCACCAAAGTAAGCCATGGGCTCTAGTTCCATTACAAAACCTGCCTTGTGATCGCCAAGAGGGATACCTTCCCGAAGTCCCATGAACTCAGCTAAAGCTTCGTCATTCTGAAATACATCTATAACGGGGGCCCCTTGTTGGTCCCAATCGATAAGTTCAGGGTAGACAAGCGTGACATTCTGGGTGCTGGTGGTGGAAGTTAAGGATACGGAGGATAGTGTAAAAATGGAGGATTCTGCGAATAGATTGGTCATGTGGAGGGAAGAGTCATCGGTGATATCCTCTGTAGATGTCGAATCGGCGGGAAACTTGTCAGCTACCTCGTCGAGGATATACTCGATGTCCGAGGCACGTGGTACCTTCTACCAAATCCTAATCCTTTCTTGTCTAGCTTCTTTGTTACCACAATGGGCTCCATAGTGCCTTGATTCTGTTTCCCAAGGCCACCTTTGCCTTTATAGCCCATGTTTTTCACTATCCTTAAGCCATTGCCATATTGCTTGACTGGTATCGTAACTGGTTCTTTCTCCTTGTAGAGCCAAGAGGAGATGTCCTCAATAGTTTCCTCTTCCAATAACCGTCCATGTTGGAATTGGGTTAGGAATGTTGGGGGCGGAATAGCTGCTTTTTTGGTAACTTTAGCAATGGGTGGTTTGCCGTAAGATTTTGGAGATAAAGGCATCCGCCCTACACAACAAGATTCAGAGATATCATAAGTGCCAAAGCCTATATCCCGAAAGCGAGCTGTGATTTTGGGGAGGGGTGTAGGCTCACTTGTAGAGGCTTGCGTGAGAGTTTCAGGGTCAACATAGAGAGGGGACTCAAGGGCTTTGTCATTTTTAGGCACTTGGTTGCAATTCTTATAGCTTCCTTGCAAGACACGACAAAATTCAAAAGGATTAGGATCTCCTGGGATGGTGATCTCCGTACCATTGTATGGGAACTTTAGGGACTGATGGTACGTGGAGGGAACAGCTTTCATTGCATGGATCCATGGGCGGCCCAGAATAATGTTGTAAGGCAGCTCAATATCAAGGACTTGACACCTGGTTTCAAGCATGACAGGGCCCAGTTGTATAGGCAAGTGAATAACACCCTCTGAACAGCGTTCTGCATCATCATACCCCTTGATTGTAATACTATGCTCAGTGTTGACGTGATCCTCAGAGTATCCCAATTGCTTTAGTAACTTTAAAGAACATATGTTGAGACCAGCACCACCATCTATGAGGATGCGTTTGATTTTGCGCTTATGGATGAGAACTTCAATATGGAGGGCATCGTTGTGACAAGGATCATGGGAGGGGAGGTCTTTCTCAGAGAAGACCACGTTGTAAGGTGAAGCAATATTACCCACTATAGCTTGGAAATCTGCGACAGCTATGTTGTTAGGAACGGACGACTCTTGGAGGGCTTTTTCTAGCACCACTCGATGTGCAGGTGATGACCGTAGGAGGTCCAAAATAGAGATCTGTGCTGGTGTTCTCCCTAGATGTTCGACAAGATTATAATCAGACTGAACTGGAAGCCTAGGTGTAGGTGCACGAATGGTGACATGACCTCGACGAGTAGTAACAGCACAATCTGTAGATTTGCCTTTAATGGTGAGGGTAGACACTCGACTCTCTTCAAAACGACCTACAATGGAATCGAAGGACGTGGAAGCGTGATTGATACCTTTACCTCTATCCTGAGGAGGAGGTGGACCATGATGAGGGAATGGTTCCTTGTACATATCGAGATCCTTGTTCGTGTGTTGCACTGGTGATTCATTCTCAAAAGTGATTTGATTACCGTCGATGAGGTTTTGGATGAGGTGCTTAAGCTTCATGCAAGACGCAGTTCTATGACCTTTGCTCCTATGGAACTCACAATACTCATTGTCTCTGTAACGTGCAGTTTTGTAGATAGGTTCTCCATAAGGAGGAGCATCAGGTAAGGTTATGAGCCTTTTCTGCAAAGCTTGCTGTAAGACTGATTCGATGGGCACTCCCAAAGGAGTAAATTGACGTCGCGGAGGGTAATCTTGTTGAGGCCGCTCTTGTTGTCTTTGCTGTTGGTTGGGATAAGGCTGCCTTTGTTGCTGCTGTTGTTGAGGTGGAGCTTGACTTGGTTTGGAGAGTTGCAGCGGTGTTTGCAACGTTTGGACATGCTTAGTATCGACCACCCCATCGTTGACCACATTTTTGTTCTTGTTCCAATATTTGGGTTTATCGTTCGATTGTTGATGTGAATTGCTATCTTTCGTCTCCTTAAAGATTTTGACCACACCCTTAGCAATGAGGGCCTTCTCTATGTTGATACCCTTGTATGTGATTTCATCGAAGGTTGTAGCACTAAGAATTTGCAAATGGAAACCTAACTCTTGGTTGAGGTTCTGCACAAATATGCTAACAAGCTGTTTCTCTGTAATCTTGAAAGGGAATTTACTAGCCATTTGTCTCCATCGTTGAAGGAAAGAAATGAAAGTTTCACCATTTTTCTGTTTATTGTTGCATAGGTCCGTCATGGAAATCTCATGCTCTGCGTTGTAAGAAAAATGGGTGGCAAACTTCTCTGCTAGCTCGTTGAAAGACTTGATACCCGTCGGTAAGTGTGAGAACCATTCTATTGCTTGACCTCCAAGACTGCGAGGAAAAAGATGCATAAGATATGTGTCATTGTGAGAGACCTCGAAGCAAGCAAGATAGAATTCCCTAAGATGGTCTTTTGGGTCACCTTTTCCTTTGTACTTATCGAACTTGGGAATAATGAAATTTTGAGGAAAAGGGATCATTGGTAATGACCGATCAAAAGGATAAGGACACACTTCCTCTAAAGAGAAGGTCTTTTTGGTGTGGCCAAACGTAAGATCAGATAGCTGTTGTTGCACCTCTGCAATCTTTAGTTCCATAGTCGTGGGAGGGGTTGGTAACGTCTCCTGTTGTCCAAAAAGCGGTTGGTGTTGCCCATATGGAAGATTATAATGTAAGCCATGTGCACTGGTATTGTAAGGGTCGTAAGATTGATTGGGATTGTATGGATTGTATGATTGGTTCAGATTGGGTTGGAATTGGGGGTTTTGATTAGGCAGAGGTGGAGGTGGCGCTAGGTAAGAATGTTGGCTCTGCGATGGTTGAAGAAACGTATTGGGGGGAGGAAAGCTAAAGTGCGTTTGATTAGGTTGTGAAGGTGGCACATAGCTTTGGGAAACCTGATGTTGGGAATGTTGCGAGTGGCTAGGTAATGTATGAAAGAAGTTGAGCGTGGATGAACGTTGTGGAGGAGGAACATAGGTAGAAGTGTTTTGCGACGGTGGGGGTTGATTGAAGATGAGAGTAGAAGAATGTTGTGGTTGGGGCTGCGTGACTCCAATTGGTTGAGAGACATGCAGGTGTGATGATATAGGAGGTGGCATATGTTGAGACCCTTGTTGCATGGCTACATACGTGTTCCCCGGATTGTAATTGGGTGGGAAACCTACGCGTGATGGGGTAACCAAGATTCCACTTGCGCTTGGGGTGGACACTTTAGGAGGTGGTTGCACATTCGACCGAGCTAAGGTGGCTTGCTTAGCTAACTCTGCTTGATGTTGGAGAGTTTCTTGTTGGTTTTGATAGATCTCCATAGGAGTCAAAAGTGGTGATATGGGCCTCTCCCCTGTTGGATTTTGAAAAAGGGGATTCCTATACTGCGAACCTTGAGTAGGTAAGGGCGTAGTTGCCGTGGACATGGTTTGCACTGCTTGTATGGTTTCTTGGGTCTTGGTGCTCTCCTTGAGAGTGGACACATCAAAATCTGGAGGTAACTTGGCACCTTGCTTTGCAAGCAAGCGAAAGAAATGATCCTGGTTCTCACTAAGGATTTTATCAAAGGCAGCTATAGCTCTAGGATCTTGTATAAATTCATCAAGATCTTGCCCATCTTCTTGAGAGGATTGACCTATTTCAAAGTGTCGCTCTTCTTGAGATGGGGTTTGATCTACGATATAACCTTGTGGGACAAAATCCGGAGGCAAGCCTGTGGTATACTGCGGTGCATTTAGCAAAGGGGTTCTATCCTCATGAGGATTACTTGGTTTATCTATGTGCGGCATGTTTGGAGAGTTGATTGGTTTTGCCGCGGGTGTATTAGGAGTCACCTTGGGAGTAATGTTGAGACGACCTGATTGTGGTGTGCGAGGGGGTGACTTGTGCTTCTTAGGGACAACTTGCCTAGACTTCATAGTTTGCTGTAGCCTAGTGGTGACCATGGGGTATGTTTAGGACACAATGTAATGCTGGGAATCTATGAGATGCTTTGAAGAAACAGACAAACTTTGATGCACAAAGTACTGGACCAAAGGCGCTATACTGTTTGACCAGAGGCGCAGGACTGTGCTACCAAAAGCATGCTACTGTGGGCCAGAGGTGACAGACTGAGCTACCAATAGCGAGTTACTGCTATGTCAAAGGCGAGCTACAGTGACCAAAAGCGAGCTACTGTTATACCGAGGGCGCTGAAGTAGAGTTTTGCCAGAGGCGGGTTACTGCTTGACCAAAGGCGATCTACAGTATTACCAAAGGTGAGCTGCTGTAATACCAAGGGCGCTGAAGTAGTGTCAGATGTTTTTCAAAGGCAAGATTTTTCTGTTTCTGATTGGATTGGTTTGGCAAGAGAAAACACAGCAAACAAGTGGTCAAAAAAGGCACAAGGACTGACACAACAGATAGTGTATGTTCAAGGCTCCAAACAAGCCCAATGTTTCCACAGGTCAAATACAGTTGCAATCAATAACAAGCACTTTTTATCCCTAGAGACAAGGTTTCATTGCAGTAGATCAGCTCACAGCTTAATACTCCGTCGATAAAAATATCATTCCATAAAGGTGTCGGATATTTAGTATCTTTGCGAGAGACGATAGGTAGGGATATCTCACCCTCCCCTTGGAAAGCTCAAGTAGGTCACAAGAGTTTTATGTCCAAGGGAATACTATCTCTTCTCAAGGGAGCCAATGGTGAGTATCTTAAGGGTTTAAATTGATTTCCCTTGCACTGATGATTACCGCAATGTTCGGAGGTAGGTCAGGTAGTCTCTATCTAAATTGGTTCTTAGTGACTTTGAGGGACCAACGCCTTACGAGCAATGCGACAAGCTACTAAAAGCTTTAACCAATCCTACTAAGAGTTTCAAACACTTCGCTCAATGTGAAAATCGTTTTCACAAAGAGCTAGTACACCTCTTTTCAGTTTGGCACCACAAGGTAAGGCTGACGTCGGTTAGGACTTGGCTTTCGCCTTATCCCTCTTATATAGCGGTTCAAAGGAAAACTCCGCTTAGGGTCGTCCCTTTTGGATGAAGCGCAATCCAAAAGCAGGCCCTTCTAAAGGAAGTACAAAAAAAGTAAAAGCAAGCACGTCAAACAAAGGTTCAATTGTCCTGTTATTAGAAAAATAAGGTGCAACTAAGCTATGCACACACACGATTGTAGTTGTAAATTGTCCCTTATGAAATGAAGTGTTTGGCATTCATGTCCATTGTCCTTTAGAAAATTGAGGTGTTTGTTCATACATGTCCATTGTCCCTTAAGAAAAGCAGTATGTTCCTAAGACTTAGATTGCAAGAAAAGATTTGTTCAATTATCCTTTTAAGCATGCAATGTGTTTCTAAGACTTAGTGAGATAAATCAAAAGAGGTCTTCAACGCTCGTCCTGCATGAACATATTAGAAAAAATCCTTTTGGCTCTGTGTGAGTAATAAGAAGCTGCAACAAGTGAGTTAGGTCCACACAAACTCAAAAGTTAGCAAGTGCTTGAAGTCAGAGATTGAGAATAGGCCAATGAGTGGTCTTAAAAAATAAATCTCAGAAAATCCTTGAAACAATATTACCACTGTGTAGAGGACAGAAAAATATCAACTTTCAAAAAAAACATCACCTGAATCCGAGTCCGTTTGTGAAAGTTATGAAGCTTGAAAAGTCAAAAAACTGTGACGAGACAAAGACAGCAGTGAGAAAATCAATTTTCTGAAAAATCAGAGAATCTTGAGAAAAAACCAATTTCACCACGATGTAGATCACGAAATTTTAGCCTATTTAAAAAAAAAAAGCACTGAAATACGTGTCCGTATGACCAAGATAATGAGGTTTGAAAATCGCCTATTCATTTAAAAAGCTCATTGAAGAGGGGTCTGCCTTAGCCCCCTGTGACTGGCTCCTGGTCACTGATGTGACCTGCTGCTGGGCTGAAGGTGCTTTATTTAAACTAAATAAAACCAAAGAACCCAATAACATAAAGAAAACGAATTTAAATAAAAGCTATGACGAATAATCAATGCAATAAAGACTTTTACCGAAATCTGTGTTGTTTCCTTTGAATCGAATGTAGAATTGCTCAATGAAATTGCAAAGCCATAGCTGCAACAAGCAAGTGGTGTGCTCAAGAGATCAATGTCAAAAGATCGTTATAGTGCTCAATCGACGCGTTTTGTATGCTCAAAGCTCTGTTAAGTATGCCTGAGAATACGATCGAAGAGAGAGACAATGAAGGAGATGAGGGGGGTTTATATAGATTTCAAGGAAAATCGATCAACGGTCCAGATAATTCAGAAGAATCAACGGAGGAGATAAGTTGAGGAATGTGCAACCAATGAGAAGAACACAAGTGTCCTGCTTTCTTTTGCATGAGAGGAGTTATCAAGAATAGAAGAATAAGTTAACTAAAGAAATAAATCAATTAAAAGAATAAAGCAATCAGTTAAGTGATTTAAAACAAGAAGAAGGGATTTGCATGAGAAAAGAAAATATTTTGCTTTATTAAATATAGAAATATTTAATTGATGAGCAAGAAAGCTTGAGTTATTTTAAAGATAACTCAAATTAGAAGAAAAAGCAATTTAAATAAATAATTGATTTATTTAAATTTAGAGAAGATATTTTTGGAAGAAATAATTAAATAATTAGAATTATTTAATTTAGAAGATTTAAAAGCAAATTAAATAAATAAATTTATTTAATTGTTGTGCATGATTTTGGGGGAATGATTTTTGATTTAATTAAATAATTTAAGAATTATTTAATTTTAGACAAGAGAGAATTTGTGGAATTAATTAAATAATGGGATATATTTAATGTGGATGTGAATTTTGGAAGGTGACAATGATTTAATTAAATAATTAAAAATTATTTAATTGTGGAAGAATATAAAGGAATTTAATTTAATTAATTAAATAAAGAGGATTTATTTAATTAATGTTGAATTTAGGAGATTTAGAAGAATTTGATGAAAATTAATTAAATAATTAGATTATTTAATTAACGTTGAAATGCAGGTGATGAGACAGATAATGAAATGCAAGTGATTTGATGACACGGTCATTTTAGGGTGTCTACAATAGGCATGGGTCCATGGCCGAGTGACAGCTTTGGCAAACATATTGGAGCTCATCCATGACGGAACATGGTCTTGTTTTACAGGCCTTTTAAGCTTAGATTTCTCACTGAGGATCCCTTGGATATGGATGCGCATAAGATTTTGGTACAAATTTGGGAAATTGTCCTTGTATTTGCACTGTTTAGTGGTGCTCCTATGGACGGGTGTAGGATTTAGGGATGTGAAAAATGGGAAATTGGTTTTGGCCTTGCTGCCTTTTATGGCTCTGGCAGCCTGGTCATATGCATGGGCTGCATCAATATCAGAACTAAAAAGTGCCCAACCATATACGACATTTCTTGGAAGGGTCTCTAATCTCGGCAGCGAATCAGTCCTTAGACCTTTTTTTTTCTTACTCCTCTGTAATGGGATTTTGTGGTGGCGGCCTCGGCAGTGGCTTTGTCTTGCAGGGAAGGCATTATCAAAGCATACAGAGAGGCCTTAAAGATTAGATTTCTACACACATTTAATCACCCCTTGAACACATTTTCTCACTTTGAATGCTCTAAATGAATTTGATCCTAAGTTTTCTTGAGTTGATTGGAGTCAGAAACTCAATGAGGTGTTGTTTTGGTAACCAAACTCAAGAACAATTAGAAATAGGATATGAATAAGTATGGCAAGCATTGTGATTACATTGCATTGTGAATGCATATTGGTTAGTCTATGAGGGATAGGACAAAGAATCTATTTAGCCAAGGTTGGATGTTGTGCTGGGCATAATCTAGAAATATAGTGGTCTAGGTAAGGAAACTAGATCAGCCTGGGCAACTTGGTGAACAAGTGGGATTAGTGGTTGGAGTGGCCACAAGTTTAGGAGGTAAGTCTTAGAGAGCAGATCTACAGACTGAGGAGTAACAAAAAAGGGAACTGTGTGGTATGTAATTTTGGAGCAGGTGTGTTATTGGGCTTGGTGCTTCAGCAGAATCATAGGTTTAGGGGGTAGGCTAGTGATAGAGGCACTTGGCCGAAGTGTAAAATAGAGTAAGTTGAGTTGGGGGAAAGAAAGTACCTCACTTGCATCGAAATTGTGTTAAGGGAGTTTGAAAATCCAACAGAGGCAACCTTGGACGAGGAGGTCAGGAGGTTGATGCTAGTACTTGGAGCTTCAGAGGGAGTCACATCATCATGAAGAGCCCTTGTTAATGCATTTCTCTCTGTGAGAGGGATTTAAGGTGCAAGCCCTTGATAATAAGTTCTTCTCTGTAAGAGAGGTTTGAGGTGAAATCCCTTGATAATGAGTTCTTCTCTGTGAGAGAGGTTCGAGGTGAAATCCCTTGATAATGAGTTCTTCTCTGTGAGAGAGGTTTGAGGTGAAATCCCTTGATAATGAGTTCTTCTCTATGAGAGAGGTTCGAGGTGAAATCCCTTGATAATGAGTTCTTCTCTGTGAGAGAGGTTCGAGGTGAAATCCCTTGATAATGAGTTCTTCTCGGTGAGAGAAGTTTGAGGTAAAATCCCTTGATAATGAGTTCTTCTCGGTGAGAGAAGTTCGAGGTGAAATCCCTTGATAATGAGTTCTTCTCGGTGAGAGAAGTTCAAGGTGAAATCCCTTGATAATGAGTTCTCAGTGAAATCCCTTGATAATGAGTTCTTCTCAGTGAAATCCCTTGATAATGAGTTCTTCTCGGTGAGAGAAGTTTAAGGTGAAATCCCTTGATAATGAGTTCTTCTCTATGAGAGAAGTTTGACGTGAAATCCCTTGATTCCACCCTCTAGGAGAACCATGGTGGATGTCATGTGTGTGACTCCATGACAACATCACATGAGAGAGTATGTGATGATTTTCTTGTACTTGTGTTTTTCACCCTCTGGGAGTAGATATGGTGAACGTCACGATGAGGTGATGACATCACATTGAGTGCTTTTGTGATGGGCACTTGTACACATTTACCATACATGGGAGTAGCCATGATGGTTGATATCACGATGAGGTGATATATTTCTTTTCCACATATGGGAGTAGCCATGGTGGTTGACATCACCATGAGGTGATGTGTCTTGTACAGCTGGAAGTATTCCTCCCTAGCTGAGAGGGAGTGTTGATGTTATATCAGCTTCAGGAAGTTATGGATGAAGTGATGCAACCCTACCAAGGTGCCTCCTCCCGTAATACATATGTAAGATCAAATTAAGATATTCAGAGTGGAACAACATGATGAACAATACAAGAAACAATTATATATTTGATCTGGGAAAACAACATCCCCTACTCCTGGAATCAAGACCACATGAAGCCTAGAACTAATTGAGCCATTCCACCGAGTTACAGCAAATTACAATGGGTGAAATGGCTTAAATCTTCATTTTACACTCTCAAACCCTTGAAATGGAGTTTTACACAGGTAGTTTTAGTAAATTGCTTATAAAATGCACTAAACTTAATGGATTTTTCTCAAACCACTTGCATTTGGAAGAAGACTCAAAGCACTATCTAACACAATCAATTTCAGAGCCTAATGATTCCATATGGTTCTGTATAGATGCAAGAAATAGGGCAAAAATGTTGAAATCTAGAAAAATAGGGTTTTCTTATTGCCAAGTTTGATTCAAAATGTCTTCAACACCCACTCCTTGATCTGGGAGAAGGCATTTGTACAAGTTTGAAGTAGTTTTCAATGGTCCCTAATTGAAAAACCAATCTATTGGACCATTTCATCGGACTCTTAAAGCAATATTAGAGGAGTTGAGAAGACAACTCCTACAAACTCATACAATATTTGACATATCATGACATAAGACATACAAATTGGTCTTTCCTAACCTTATTACATCCATGATGGTCTATGATTACCTTATTAAATACCAAAAGACTCAAAACACCCCCTAGACTCACCTATTGACCAACCTATCAACCTTCAAGTGATCAATTTTTGACAAAATGTCTAGGTGCTCTTGCACCATAAATGAGAATGAAGTCAAGTTGGAGTTTGTGTCCTCAAAGGATTAGATTGCAAATATTTTCACTAAGTCTCTTCCCAAGGATACTTTTGAGTATCTCAGAGAGAAGTTAGGGGTTATTACCCCTACTGATCAGAATTAAGATAGACTAGAGTGCATCAGTCCGGTGGAATTCACAATCATCTGGATTGAGGTTAAGGAAGCACTACTTAGGGGGAGTAGTCTACATGCAATTTTTGAGTTTGATCTGAAACAAAACTAAGGAGAAAAGACTGCAAATATGTGTCCTTTGCCATTGATGTCAAAGGGGGAGAGAAGTCATGTGTGTGATAGGTAAAAATCAGTTTAATAAGATCAAGCATAGCCATGAAAACCTAACCCTACCATCATCAAATAATCTAATCCAAATGGAATCAAAAGCATGCAATTCAAGAACAATATCACCTAGATTGTATGATTATTTGTTTATGATGTGGATTGCTTCTTCAACAATGAACAATTTTGAAGATAAAAGCTGCCATGATTAATGGATGATGAAGCTAATATGCTAGATGGATGTTAAAGAGCTCAATATGCTCAGGATGATAATGTAGACGCTATATGAATGTTGGATTCTTTTTAGTATGGAATAAGAGGATGTTTATATGGAACTCAACCAAAATCAATCAACGGTGGGGATTCAGTGGCTATGTGAATGGATAAGATTGAATGAAAGACATAGATGAATGTGAAGATGACAAGTGGAGGGGAGATAAGGCTTATGTGTGCTTTGTACATAAAAAAGTACATGTGAAAGATATTAAATAAAAGATGTAGTACCACTTATCTTTTTTAAATGAAAGAGACACACATGTCGGCTCATGAGATACATGATAAGATAAATTAATTAAATAAATAAAATTTATTTAATTAATTAGAAAGCGGGCTTATGAAAGGAATTTTTAATTAAATAAATAAAATTTATTTAATTAAAAATAGAAGAATGAAGATAAATAAATAATTAAAGATTGTTTAATTATAGCTCAGAGGAAATAGAAGAAATAACTAATGAATTAATTAAATAAATATAAATTTATTTAATTAATAGAAGAAATAGATGTGTTAGGGATATTGCTCAAGTGTGTTAGACAAATACAGATTATGGATAATACAATGTTTGAATGCTAATGATAATGAGTCAAGTTTGGGTGTCTACATTTTGCCCCTCTTTGATATGATGTTCGTTAGAGCATTGTGTCAAAGAAGATATGATATTCATTTGATAAACAAGGTTATGCCCTAGTGTAATTGGTGGGTGATGCCCCCTCGAGAGGTAAGCCAGGCTAACCAGGAAGGGCTGGGTTGGCTCGTGATAGAAGGAAAGCTAGAAAATGAGGTAGATATGAAGAAAAAAGGGGTTGGGTGGGAGAAAATGGGATGATGCAGAAGGAAATAGGCTTTGGCATAGAAGAATTAGGGTTTAGATAGGGGCTATAAGTAGGTTCTTCAAGGGTAAATAGGCTCATTTGTACTTAGTTGTGGTCATTTGTTCATAGAGATCTAGAGCTCCTTAGAGTTGGTGTGCGACGAGAGTTGGAGAGCTATCGAGATGATAATTCCATGTAGAGATCATCGTGCCGAGCAAGTTAGGACACATGGATGACCAGAGGGAGCAAGCGTATTGGTATGTATTGAAACTTTTGCTAAAAGCATGATTTTGATAGGCTATAAGCATCATAAATGCACACACTTCACCATAAGCGACTAAGTCTTAGGACAAGGTAGTTCAGGTCGCTTAGGAAGAGAAACAAGTCATATAAGGTAGTTGAGGTCGCTTATAGGTGTGGCTTGGTCGCATATAGAAATAATAGGTCACTTTTAGTCAGCTAGACAAACATAGGCAAAATGCGCATAGGATAAGATCTAGTCGCTTATGGGCTAAAAGAAAGCACATATATAGGTTCAGCTCGCTTGTAAAGAAAAGATGCTCACTTGTAGGATAGAGATCGCTTATAAGCAAAAGGTATATGCATATAGAAATATAGCTCACACTTGGTCAATAAGCAGTCGCATAGGGAAAGTAGGTCGCATATGGGCAAAAAAAATAGGTGCATGTAGAAAAGTAGGTCGCATGCGATCAACAGATAAGCGCATATGGAAAAATGAGTCAGTTACAATAGATAGAAGCTGGTATAGCAGTAAACAATCCAGTTTTGTAGCAGTTGTATGTAGCATAAGGGACTAACATGATGAATAAAATGATACAGGATATACTACTGCCTTTGTTATCACGAGAGCCACATCCTAGGGATTTGCAGTTGGTGAGATTGCTGGATGCAGAGGAGCGGCTAGTGTTAGAGATCCTCGGATTAGAGCATGTGTCTAGATTAGAGCCGGTGCAGGCACATTAAGGATTGATGACAACGATGGATGAGCGAGCATAGTTCTTTCTTATTGCTGACAAGAGAGGCTACGATCACACTAGAGGATGTCTTCCAAATTCTGCGTATTCCTATAGATGGGGACTGACTAGATTATCATCCTGATATGGGTCCAGATACATTCAGGAGATTGTTCGGGACACCAGACATTGGAGCAGAGGGCTTAGAGATTCCTATGGTGAGGATGGAGGAGTTATGTGACAGACTGTAGCGAGTGGTAGTAGCTATGATCAGATGGCTAGTGGGAGACAGACGGGCGAGAGGGTTTCCGGTAGGATGGGGGACAATGATGGATGGGATGTTCTCCTATGGGATGAGATATGCATGGGCGGAGTGTGTGCTTGGACAGCTCTATCATTTCCTGCATGATTGCGCATATATGTTCGGGGCTAGTATGTCGACAGGAGTTACAGTTTTGCATGTGTGGGCGTATGAGCATATTCCAGTGACGAGACTAGAGGGATGGGTGGTTAGAGAAGTAGGAGAGCCGTATGCTAGGATGTATAGGGGAGCTTTGACATACCAGTAGCGTAGAGGACTAGTGTACTGGTAGAGGATGTTGGATGAGGTAGATAGATTTATATGGAGACCATTGCTGGGATGTGAGAGATGGGATGAGGAGGATACTGAGCTTGTCTATGCTAGGCAGGTGAGATATACTTTTAGACACGGGATATACATTATAGAGTGCTATTTTCCTGAGAGGGTTTTGAGATAGTTTGGGTTACCACAGGTAGTACCAGTTGGTGATGCCATTTTTGGGAGGACTCGACAGGAGGTGTTTGATTAGGGGCCAAAGGTAGTGGTTGACATGGTTTTGGCGGAGAGAGAGGGGCTACAGCCAGTTGTATGGCAGTGGGGACAGGGTCCTGCAGATCCAGGCACGCTACCAAATTATGATGCATATTGGGTGATAGCGAGACTGACGCGGGTTGGAGAGATAGGAGAGATAGGGATGGAGAGACCAGTCAGGAGGAGGTGACAACGGGCTCCACTAGCGCAGGCTGTTGTACCGGTAGTGCCAGGGATACAGATACAGGGACAGGTGTAGGGACAACCTCAGATACTTGCATAGCCTCAGGGATAGATATTAGGAGGTGACGATGTTGGGATTCAACAGCTGCGGAGGAGGATTAGAGAGGAGAGGAGATGGAGATAGTGGGCTCAAATGAGATTGAGGAGAGTGGAGTTGGATAGACACCAGGTGGTGATTGGCTTATGGCATGCTAAGGCTCAGGCTCAGACATACCAGGCTCAGTTACAGGTTAGAGTGCAGGCTGGGGATGGGCAGGATGATGGTGCACTTGCTAGAGTGATAGGAGAGAGAAATGCAGCTAGGCAAAGCAAGTGGATGATGAGATTAGAGTGAGATACTTCCATACAACAGATGCAGACGATGAGGGTGGAGAGAGATGGTCTGCGGACAGAGAGGGATACGACTATGTAGCAACTACAGGGGATGACTAGTGAGCGGGATAGAGCAGTGGCTGCATTAGGTATAGATGGGGCTACGATGTATTTGGCCACATAGTTGACACAGGTACAGGCAGAGCTGCGGAGAGTACAGGGTGAGGCAGAGTATTATAGGGGTTTATACTATGGGGTTGTGCTAGCAGAGCATAGGCAGCCTAGCTTCAGGAGTAGATCAGGAGTTTTAGGTTCACGGAGGATAGGTGGATCTCGATCTGTACCATCAGTGATGGGGCCACCGAGAGGTAGGGGGATAGGTGCAGGACCCAGTGGTGGCGGTCAGGGCGAGGGAACTTCCAGTAGTCATTAGGGCTACCTGGTTTATGTATATTATGTTGTATCATGATGAGGCCTAGAGCTGCTTGTATATACATTCTTTATGGCTCAGCTTGTATAAATAGACACTTGTATATGGACACATGTATATATATATATATGATGGCATATTGCTTATCTACATGATGTTGTAATGGATGGATGCATTTATGGTATTATGCATGTTGTATTTGTATTTTCATGGATTATGTATGGAAGTTTATGCAAATGATATGAATGGAAATGTATGATAATGCAAATATGATATGATATGTGACAAACTTCTATATGCCTAACACACTAGTTTTGCAGGGTAAGAGATATGGAAGAAGAATGATGGAAGGAGATGATTGATCTTGGTTGAGGACTATATAGACAAATAATGGGATGAATAGATGGTACAATGGGTAGCTTTAAAAGTAATTTCTCAAAATGAAAAGAAATGCAATCCTTATGTTTGATTTAGCATGTGGATGTTATGCACCAGGGTATAGAAGACCAAGGTGTCGAGATATCCAATGCAAAAGTAGCATGCTACAATCTTGTCTAAACACATGAGGTCAAGATGTTGAGCCAACATGCACAAAATATGAATAGTAGCTAGTGTTTCAAGATGGACTTTGACATTACAAGCAATGGTTTGAGCTTATCTCCACTATGCATAGTGACACCTTCTAGGTTATATGTATGGAGCTAGTCTTGACATAGAATAGTCTCAAGTGCATAAGAGACTATTTAGCTTCTCAGATGCTAGAGATATTGATATGTAAGATGCTAATCCCAACACATACAAGATACCAATACGCTTAGGAAGAGAATAAGATCATCCCACAAACATGGCATACGAAAGCCATAAGACCATGCCCCATTCCTTACTTCATCGCCACATACCAAGATATAGATAGATCAAGGTAGTCTTGATTAGGCATAGAAAAGGAACAAAAAGATAAAACAAAAGATACTGTCATCACGTTCTCTTACCAAATTTAAGTTCTCTTAGATGGATTTAAGCTGGGGCCTTGTTAAGAGTAAAGCTGCATCCTGTTGAAGGCTAAAGATGTTGATACAATGCTACATCAAATGTTGGCTTAAGGCATGCAGATAAATAGATTTTGGCTTATTTTTGATTGGTTAAAGTGCTAGAGCTTTCAGTATACACATAGTCTACTTCCTGCTTGAGCTAATCAAAGAGAAGAAGATGGAAGATGAGAGAAGATGAAGAAGATGGGGTGGATTATCTATGCTTGAGTACTGGAAACTTCCTTTGTATTCTAGACTGCCTACATATCCTGTGTCCACAGGATCAAAGCACATTTATGATGAAGATGAGACATGATGAATATGTAGTTCTAGGTTTTATTGATGATGTGTGTGATGAAAAATAGAAGAATGTGAGATGAAAGATTGGAGGATGATTAGAAGAAAGATGAAAGATGGATGATGAAAGAAGGGGCTATCGTCTGTGCCTAAATCAGAGTGCTTCCTTCGTATCTCAGATTGCCTACATACCCTGTATCCATGAGATCAAGGCTTTAACAATAGAGCTGAGATGTAGTTCTTGCTTATTACACTGGTGAGTGATGTTGAAAAAATCAACTTATGGCTTGTATGTTTGCATTGGCTATGTTTTTACTATTTTTGGATGTTGGTTAAGCATGAATTGATTGTAAAGATATGAATCCTGGTTGCAAATGTTTGCCATGTTTGTTGTTGGATGAATGCTATGGTTGAAGTTGAAAGTTTGCTGTGTTGTGAGCTAAGGTGTTCGATGTGTTATGTGCTAGAGTTGGCGATATCCACTTCCAAATAAGGTTCAACAAATGCCCCCAGTGTGGGATGAGGTTTATTATAAAGAAACAAGGGAGAGTGCATGCAGACAAGATGCTAAGGTGCCAAAAAGATATAGTTATCACAATAATGTCTCAAGTAGGATAGCTAGCATTGACAAAGGTGAAGATGGAAAAGTTGTTTATTGCGATGACATGTGGATTATGATATGGATGATGTGGAATAAGACGACGAAGTATTCTAGGAAGAGTGGTGATCAAACAAACTAAGCAGATAATAGAGGCTGGTCACTACACATAGCGCCTATTTGCCAGGTTTTCACTATGGTACTTATCCAAGGCGCCTGTTTACCAGGTTTTCACCAGAGGACGAATTATTTATCTTATACTATTTTTTTTGGAATAGCTAACAATTACACATGGCGCCTATTTGCCAAGTTTTCACCATGGCAATGGATAGGAGGGACTCAAGTGTCTAGTTCGATGGATGTTGGTAGTCCTGTTAGAAGTGGATGTCATTGCACGAACCATGTCGTTATGCTCCTCGATGTTGATAAGGGATTGCGTGGATGGGAGATGGATTAGGTGGATAGTAGATTATGAGGTGAACTATGGTAGGACTTTAGGATGAAAGGCTTATGCAAAAGCATGGACCATAGGAAGGGGATGGTGAAGATATGTAGGATAGAGGATGAAGGATGAAGATATGGAGGTATTTGGGGTGTAATTTAGAATGAAGGAAATCATGACCCATGGTTGCACACACCGCTGAACATTAAAGCTTAAGATGGAAAGGTCAGTATAGGAAGTGAAAGAGATGCTTTCTTAGGGGATGGGTGATGGAATGATTTAGGAACCCACATAGATTTAGTATTTTTATGATTTTTTGCTTTGCTTTGCTTTGCTTGTGGGATTTGTTAAATGGAATGGGATGGAAAGAGAAGAAAATGGTTTGACTTCTTAAGATGTGGATGCCTCAATCATCTTGCTTGCTTATTTTCTTAGGAACCCAGACCATTTTGGGCATGGGCTCTTCTTGTGGAGCTATAGGCTCAGTTAGCTGTTTAGATGTATTAAGCTGTGATTCTTTGCTTGGATGCCGTAAGGCATGAGAATCTTTAGGATTCTTGGTAGGATTTTTAGCTTTAGAGGTAGAGGTATCCAAATTTTTATTTTTGAATCCCATGGACTCGATGGAAGCAGGGTTGATAGAATGAATGGAAGCTTTATGTTTAGACAATCTGTGCATTTGTTGGTCATGATTAGGAATGTAAGGGTGTTTATGGATAAATGGATAATTAGGCAGGGGTAACAATGGCAGTGAGGAAAATAGAGGGATATTAGGGGTTGAAAGTAGTGGAGGTAAATTGGATGGCGGAAGATGTACGGTCACATGCTTTTGCAAGTTATAGGATGATGGAAGTGGAGGATATGGATGTAAAGTTGAATGTGTAGGAGTTGGAAGAAGCGGAGGTAAATTAGATGGCGGAGATGTACGGTCACATGCTTATGGGGTTTAGAATGGGGTTTTTGATAGGAAATGGTGGGCTTAGGATGGATGGAAGAATTACCAACATCTTTAGCTTGGAAAGGCCTGCGTTTGACACTAGGACTATGAGTGTTTTGAGAACTAGACTTGAGTTCATCATTAGATGGAGATGAAGGGGTTGCAGAAAGCATGAAGATGGAGGATCCCGGAAAAAGGTCAGTAATATGAAAGGAGGAATCGTCAATGGTATCAGAGTTAGAAGTCTCTCTTACCAAAGAAGACCTAGCTTCTGTATCAGAAATGGATGCGGATGAAGATTCTTGCAATGTGTATTCACCAGGACCATGTTTGGTGTACTTGATATGGAGGTTCAAAGCAGCTTTGCTAGATGATGGCTTGAGTAGGTTGGATGGGTCTATATAGGATGAAGATGGATATGCCTCGGTGTTGACAGGAATGCGATTCAGACTTTGGTATTTAGCTTGAAAGGCACGACAAAATTCAAATGGATTGGGATCAGCATGGATATTAATCTCAACACCATTATGTGGAAATTTAAGACATTGATGGTATGTAGAAGGAACTTCCTTGAGGGCATGGGGCCATGGATGACCAAGGATGATGTTATAAGGAAGGTCAATATCAAGAACCTGACAACAGGTTTCAGTAGTGATTGACCCAACTTGGATAGGCAAGTAAATAATCCCTTCAGTATCTCTCTCAGCATCATCATATGCTCTGATAGTAATAACCTTGGAGGTGTCAACATCTTTCTTAGAATATCCCAATTTTTTTATTAATTTCAAGGAACATATATTAAGACCAGCTCCACCATCCACCAAAATTCGTTTGATACGGCGTTGTTTGACAAACACTTCAATGTGGAGGGCTTCATTGTGTGAGGGGTGAATGGAGGGCTGAAGATCTTTGTCAAAAAAGGTTAAATGACAAGGGGGTGCAATGCTAGCAACCATAGATTGAAATTACGTGATACCAATATCGTTAGGCACTGAAGATTTTTGTAAGGCTTTGTCAAGGATAGCTTTGTGAGCAGGGGATATGCGAAGCAACTCAAGAATGGATATATGTGCAGGTGTTTTGCCAAGGTGATCAAGGATATTATAGTTAGAGAACAGTCAAGGAGGATGGACAGGTGCTCCTTGAATGGTAACTCGATCTCTTCGAGTGGTTACAGTGCAGTTAGGTGCTTTGCCTTGGATAGTAATGGTAGAAATGCAAGCATGGTCAATGTGGCCAATAGTAAATGATTCATAGTTGTACTGAATGGCATTCCCAACATGGGGGTTACTTGATTTGTCATGAGATGGAAGTGGATTCTTGAAAACATCTAGATCATAGTTCGATGTCGGTTGTTGTGTAGGTTAAGTTGTTAAAGGTGTAATTTTGATTAAACCTTGATTGATGCAATCTTGGATAACATGCTTTAAGCGCATACAACCATTTGTTTTGTGTCCTTTAACTCTATGGTAATTGCAATACTCATTTTCTTTATACCAAGGAGCTTTGAAGAGCGGTTCACCATTGGGTGGTGCATCCGGTAACATAATATCGCCCGCTTGGAGAAGCTTTCGAAAGACAACTTCCGTAGGTTCCGCTAATGGTGTAAATTGTTGGCGAGGATTTGAAGTTTGTCATTGTCGCGTTCATTGAAAAGGTTGTGTTGTTGTAGAAGCAGCTTGAATGTTAATGGGAGCTTTCATAGTTTGTATGTTCGTTGCATCCATAGCACCATCGTTGACAACATTCTTATTTTTATTCCAAAAGCGAGATTTATCATTGGAGTTTTGAGGATAGTCTTTGTTATCGTGAAAGATCTTGATAGTACCTTTAGCAATTAAAGCTCGTTCAACGATGGTTCATTTGGAAACAAGTTCATCAAAGGTGCTAGCACTTTGCAATTGTAGTTGGAATGACAGCTCGAGATGAAGATTTTGAACAAAGATATCAAGTTGTTGCTTCTCAGGTATTTCCCATGATAGTTTGCTAGCCATATTACGCCATCGTTGAGTAAATGAAGAAAAGGCTTCACCATTGTGCTGTTTATTGTTGACAAGGTCATTCATGTTTACCTCATGTTCAATGTTAAAAGCAAAGTGTGATCAAAACTTATTTGCTAACTCCGCAAAAGACTTAATTCTCGGAGGTAAATGAGAGAACCATTCAAGAGCTTGTCCTGCTAAGCTTCGAGGAAATAGTCTCAAAATATATGTATCGTCATGAGCAACATTGAGACATGCCACAAAGAATGCTCTAAGATGGTCTTCCAGATTTCCTTTTCCTTTGTACTTGTCAAATTGTGGAATTTCAAAGTGTGGCAGAAAAGGTGTCACATGAAGTGACTTGTCAAACGGATAAGCACATATGTTTTCTAAGGAAAATGTTTTCTTGCTTTGTCCTACCGCTTGGTTGATCATTTGTTGAACATCCACTGGAGATAATTACTGTTGTTGCAAACGGGGTGAAACACGGTATGATGTATATTGAGGTTGTTGTTGTGGGATATATGAAGTCATGACCGTTTGTTGAGGTTACGTACTCACAATGTATGTCAAAGGATTGATATGTGACACATATGTGTTTGAGGAGTGATGTCCTTGAGACACAAGCGGTGGTTGGGTATATTGTGATGAATTAGCACCAAGATTTTGCATCACATGAGAAGTGGAAGATGGATTGACATTAGTTAATGGTTGTGAATTTGGAGTTGGGTTTGTGACATGGTAAGTGATGGAAGGGTTGGTGGATGCGAAAGAAGGCTGGACACTTGGATTTGTATTTTGGACAACATAAGGATTGGTATATGTCATGTGTTGGGTGACAATAGGCAAACCTTGGGTATCATAAGATGGTTTGTGAAGGATTGTAAGAAGATGATGTAAGTTGCTCAACATAAGTGACCGTAGTGCTAGGATTGGTTTGAGAAACAATAGGCGGGTCACTCATGTCAATAAGACTAACATTGGGATTATATGATGTATTGGACAGATTAGTGGAGATAGTGGAGATCATATTAGCAGCAGTAGGAATATGAGATGTGGTGTGCACATGTGATGTAGTGGATTGTGATGGTTGTGAAGCTTGGACCGTTGGTGTTGTTTGGATAGTTTGGGAAGCTTGCACACTAGGGGATAGCTTGTGATGTTTGGGGCGTTTGCACTTGGGCCACATGGACAACTTGTGTTACTTGAGGCATGGAAACGGTCTTGGTAGGGGAAGGAGTATGTTGAGGAACATGGAAAGGTGGAATGTTCAAATTTTGTGAAATGAAAGGGAGCACATTGGTTGGCATTATCAAAGGTTCTAGAGTGTACTTTGAGCGTGGTGGATCAAATGAAGTAACAATAGGCAGTGAAAGATGTGTTGGAAGATGGAGTTTGTGTTATGGTATGGGATGGTGTGACTATAGTGGATGGTCCCTTTGCAACAACATCGGGAGCGTTTGGATCGTGATCTCTAATAGCGGATATGTCAAAATCTCTAGGTAATTTAGCGCCCATGCGAGCAAGTTGCAAGAAGTAGCGATTAGGCTCGGATAAGACAAGTCTCTCAACTTGATCCCATACATGTGTATCTCAAAATTCTGATAAGTCTTCTTGGGATTGTTCCTCATAAGTCTCCAAAAATGTTTGAGGTTGTACTTGTTGTGAAGATGACTCTCTAATGGTATACCCATGGGGCATAAACATATGAGGAGGCATACCTGTTGTAAATTGAGTCACGTCTCTAAGAGGTGTTGATCTAGATTGTTGCATCTTAGCTTCCATCTCAGCTTGCAATTTGGCTTCCATTTCAGCTCTATATTGACTCCTAGTTTGAGGCATGATGAATGATGTTGAAAACTGAACTTTAGCTTGTCAAGGTTTTGAGACCCAAAAAGATGATGGTTTACTAATTGTTTGGTTGTTGGTTGTTGGTTGGCTATTTTGCTTTGTCATTGGGTTGCTTGGTTGCTTTGTTGTTGAGTTGTTTGGTTGCTTTGTTGGTTGGACTTCCCTAGAGAATAGCTCACACACTTAAGGGAAAAGTTGTTTGCTAAGGTTGGTTTGTTACTGATGTTGCTAAAGCTAAAGCCAAGAGATGATGTTTTACTGATTGATCAGATTGATTAATTTGATGTATATCAAAAAAAATTAGATTTGCAAATGGAAATGATCAAACAATGAAATGCATAACCTAAACCCAAATCATTCAATACCTCAAAGATGCAAGATGAATTGTTTGATTGATTTGATATGTTTGGTTTGCTGGTTTGGGATCTCAAGAAGATGAAAAGCTCACTAAGTTCAATTGGTTGGTAGACTCAAAGCAGGAGACAAAGTCCAAGTATCTGCTAATGATCAGAGACAGGTCTGAAAGCTAATGCTGAGGCTGAAGAAGTTGGAATTGTAATTGATTCGGCTGAGTCACTAAGATTTGTTGGTATTTGACCATATGCGACAGGTAATAGCTCATATGCGGCTAAGAAAAGGCCAAAAGCGACTGGTAATAGCTTAAATGTGATATGGTTTTGGTTTGAATAATAGGCTACAGTGTTAACCAGAGGCGAGCCAATTTTCTATAGGCAACTAGTATTGAATCAGAAGTGATTTCCTGTTGATCAAAGGCGACGCAGTTTAGACCAGAGGTGACTGACTATTGTTTAAAGGTGATCCAGTTTGGGAAAAAGGCAACTAACTATTATTTAAAGGTGATCCAGTTTAGGCAGAAGGTGACCAACTGTTGTTTAAAGGTGATCCAGTTTAGGCAGAAGGTGACTGACTGTTGTTTAAAAGCGATCCAGTTATCTGTATGTGGGAAGTTTAAGCTCAAAAGTGATTGTGTCTGTTAGGAAATATGTTTGATTTATGTTTTTTTTTACAAGAAAATAGTAATTGCAGTCACTCACACTCACAACAATCACAAACTTGTACAACCTAGGCTAGGAAAGGACTGTATTTGTTGAGTCCCCTGGCCATGCTTATTCAAAGTGAATAGCTTTAGGATCTTGGTAGCACCGGCTCCTCTCCACGGCACACACTTCTCACATATACCAAGATCTGGGTTTCCCAAGGCTTGTACCCCCACCAAACCTTAGGATTGTCCCTGCTATCTCTTCTAAGAACCACGTGAATCGGGGCGGCTTCAAAGGTCCCACATTTTACGTCAACAAATAGAAAGTTTTTTGCTACTACATAAAGTTGCTAATAAGGGCATCCGTTCGGGTGGCTATACGTGCGGCATCGATACTCTCCATTATGGAGTCTCCCAGCCTTCAAGGGTTACGCCTTGGAGGGTTTTGGGGGAGGTTGGCTGTCGGTATAACATAACAACACTCGTTGTTTGTGGATTTTGACATAAACAATTTTCTTATATAGTGGTTCGGAAGGACTTGGCTTTAGCCCATTACTGCTTGGGTTGTATCCCTTCTCACACCGAAAAGCATGCCCTTTAAAGATAATAACAAGTTCTCATACACCCAAGACCCATTTGATAGGCAAGGGGAGATGATACTTTTGTTATTAAATTTGGGTTACAATCAAGCACATGCAAGCAATCAAAAAAGATAAATCAAGCACAGAGCAAACAATTATTCTTTTTAAACACCAAGCGCAAATGTTCCTAATTTAGTGAAAAACCACAAGTCTTAGACCGATCAAAGCTGCAACAGATATGTTAGTAGTTTGATAACCTCATTTTCTTAGACAATCGATAAGATGCTGCACAAATACCCAATTCGTAGCAAAGAAAGCCAAACTATAAATGATAAGGACTGAAAATGACAGTTTACCAGAGGTGATCAACGGTTGATAAAAAGTGAACTGTATTCTACCATAGGTGAAATGTTATAGATCAGAAGTGATGCCAATAACACTAGATGCAGATTGATAAAGCTCATAAGTGATGCAAAAAAGTAAGAAGTGACTGGTTACGGGTCATAAGCGACTCAAATCTGCAAGAAAAATAGAATGTAACAAAAACCCTAGTTTCGCAATAAGCGATTCAGATAGCTAAAGGTGATCATTGTTAGGTTAAAAGAGATTCATATAAAGGCATAAGCGACCACTGTTAGCTTGTAAGTGATGTGAAACATGCAATAAGCAACTACTGTTTTCTCATAAGCGATCCAGGAATGCTAAAAGCAGCAGGTTTCAACTCAGAAGCGATGCGTATATTCAGACAATGACTAGTTTTCACTCAAAAGCGACTGGAACATGCTGTAAGTGCTCAGAAAATCTGATCTTCACAAAAATAACTTCAAATAGCAAAGTTAATCAAAGACGTGAGTCCCACTGGGCGTCCAAAATGTGATAGGTAAAAATCAGGTTAATAAGATCAAGCATAGCCATGAAAACCTAACCCTACCATCATCAAAGACTCTAATCCAAATGAAATCAAAAGCATGCAATTCAAGAACAATATCACCTAGATTGTATGATTCCTTGTTTATGATGTGGATTGCTTCTTTAACAATGAACAATTATGAAGATAAAAGCTGCCATGATAAATGGATGATGAAGCTAATATGCTAGATGGATGTTTAAGTGCTCAATATGCTCAAGATGATAATGTAGACGCTATATGAATGCTGGATTCTTTTTAGTATGGAATAAGAGGATGTTTATATAGAACTCAACCAAAATCAATCAACGGTGGAGATTCGGTGGCTATGTGAATGGCTAAGATTAAATGATAGACATAGATGAATGTGAAGATGACAAGTGGAGGGGAGATAAGGCTTATGTGTGCTTGTGTACATAAAAAAGTACTACATGTGAAAAATATTAAATAAAAGATGTAGTACCACTTATCTTTTTTAAATGAAAGAGGCACACATGTCAGCTCATGAGATAAATGATAAGAGAAACTAATTAAATAAATAAGATTTATTTAATTAATTGGAAAGCGGGCTTATGAAAGAAATTTTTAATTAAATAAATAAAATTTATTTAATTAAAAATAGAAGAATGAAGATAATTAAATAATTAAAGATTATTTAATTATAGCTTAGAGGAAATAGAAGAAATAAGTAATGAATTAATTAAATAAATATAAATTTATTTAATTAATAGAAGAAATAAGTAATGAATTAATTAAATAAATATAAATTTATTTAATTAATAGAAGAAATAAATGTGTTAGGGATATTGCTCAAGTGTGTTAGACAAATACAGATAATGGATAATGCAATGTTAATGATAATGAGTTAATTTTGGGTGTCTACAATGTGAAAAACTAGTTGCTGGTGAAAGGGGGAGCAATGAAGATAGTGGTTGTAGAAGTGATAAGAGAAAGGAGGAGAAGCTCTTGTCTTGATGGTTGAATCAATTTTTCACATCATATGTTGCCATCAATGACAAAGGGGGAGATTGTTTCAAATATGTGCCTAATCGGTGTTGTCATTGATGTTAACATATTCTTGTTTCCTGACTAGAAGACTGGAATGTTGAGGATATTGAGAAAATTAATAAAGATTAATGGATGTAAATCATACAATAGTATAGATGATTTTGTGAAGTAGCTCCAGTCAGGATTTCAGAGGTCCGCATGAAGATTTGAAGAAACTATGGTCATCTAAGAAGAACCAGTTTTGCAATATTCAGAAGAGACAGAGCGACAGAGAAGTGGTCCGGATCCTTCTAGATATGTCAAATAATGATCTGCAGATCTAGAGACATGTTTGGGAAGTCAGTGTGTATCATCCATTCAAGTGGTTTGTGGTTTGGAGGTCCGCAAGCAATCTTTCTAAGATGACAGTCATGGCAGATAGTATACTTGAGGTTCTAGATGAATATGCAAGTGATCCTGATGACTTGGAGGAGTGCGGATGTTTTTGTTGAATTCATTATGCTTGTAGAGGTATGTGGATCGTGTGACTACTGTGTTGGAGGTTCGCATTGAAGTTTGAGCTTGTTGGTGAAGATTTCCTTCTTGGTGTTGTTGTTCTTCCTAGTCCTGGCCGACCAGATGATTCAAGCATATTGCAGATGTTCCAGAAGCAATTCTTTGGAGCGTGGTGTGTTGCTAAAAGAAGATTCAAGTCTTAGTAATGTTTGGCTGACAACTTAGTGATTCGCATTAAGTAAGATGTTTTGTGTGCCGACCTTGATGTTTATTCCAAGGTTGATGAAGCATATAAAGGAGTGTAGCTGAGTCGTGAAAAATTATCCTTGAGCAAAAATAATAAATCCAAAGAAAGGATCAGGAGTAGAGCAAAGAAGAGGAGTAGAAGAGCAAAAGCATAATAGAGTGAAAATTTAGTGAAGAAGAGTTTGGAAGCAGAACATAAGTTTTATGAGCATTCAATGAAACCGAACCATGCATGAAGTATATGCTATTTCTCAGTTAATTATTTCTGTGTTAAACTAAAATTTCTTGTAGACAGTGAGCCTCTCTTTTGAGCAGTGAGCTCTGGGTAGTGAGCCTGAAGGCAAGTGCCTTCCCATTCCTTTTAAGTACTTTTAACAGGGTATAAATCTTGTGGGCTAACACCCACCATGGTTTTTCCCTTAACCGGGTTTCCACGTCAAAAATCTTGGTGTTAAATGTGTTGATTATGTTTCTACTTATGTGATGTTGTTTCATACTTTAATGTTTACATCATTAATCAATTTGCAAATTGTGAAAGAAGATTAAAAGGAAGAAAAGGTTAATTTTTGGGACAATTGATTCACCCGCCCTCTTAGTTGTTTGATCTAATTCCAACAGTTCAAAGTCGGCAAGTCAAGCAGAAGTTGAACATTTGAACTAGGAGTCAGAGATTCAGAACTCCAAAGAATCCCTGACCTCCCGACTACAAAGAAATGTTAGAAAGAGACACTGTGTGGCTTCATAAGTGTTTTCATTGATGGCAACAAATTCTATTCCACACATCTGCAGTACATAATATGCCTTTATCGGAAGTCAGATTGAAGAATGTTTTGGTCCGGTGAACAAGAACAAGGTATGCAACAAGGTCTGACAATTAGGTTTGGATCTCTCAGATGGTGTAACTCAGTAAGTTACGGACTTGGGAAAGTCAAGAGTGGTATCATGACTACTATACTCTAGAGATTTAGCCTCTGGTGATAAATCAAGGAAAAGATATGAGCATCTGAGTGTTGGGTTCCAGTTAGGTAGAGCAGACAGAGGAAGAACTAACCGATAGAGTATCAGACTTCAATCCGGATGAGTAAAAGGTGTTGATCAAGCAATTTGTGGGATTATATATTGTTGGCCGACATGATTAATGACTTCTATGCCTATGTTTTTGATATACATCACAAATCAAGCATGGATTCAGCCGACAGATTAATTACTTGTAGTGTTCTTGATGCCGACTAGAAAATTGATAAAAATCCTTGATGCAGATATATATATATATATACCAGATAGATTTCAACATGTAAGGGTGTGGTGTGAACAAGTGATGAAATAAGGTGCGAAAAAAGTAGGGATAAGTATGAAAGTAGCAATTCAAGTTCGGTATGTGACAGAGCAACAACATTAAAATAGAGGAAGAATGAAGTGCATCAGATCAGTGTATTGTGCCTAACCGGAACTAAACCCTTGCATTTGTAGATGCTTCTCATCAGTTCAAACACTTGATTATCTTCTGTAAGTTCTATAGACAGTGAGTCTCTTGTAGGCAGTGTGCCTCTTGTGAGCAGTGTGCTCGGGTAGTGAGACCTAATTGGCAAGTGCCATTTTGTACTCCTTTATTCTTTTAACAAAGAATACAATCTTGGGTTAGTCACCCCGTGGTTTTTCCCTTAACAGGGTTTCCATGTAAAAATCCTTGTGTTATGTGTTGTTTTTATTTCTGTTCTTATGATTACATATACTGTCATGTTTTGATGCAACAATGATTATTAAGATAACAAAAAGAAAAGAAAGTTAAGGAAATTTTGAGATAACTGATTTACCCCCCTCTCAGTTATCTGCCTTGTTTCCATCAATTGGTATCAGAGCTAAGTTCCTCTGAACAAAGCCTAACAGCTTGAGGAAGATCTAGGAATCTCAATGGATGCATATAGTATGAAGGAACAACTTCAGTTTGCCCTAGATGATCTTGAATAATCCCACTCTGAAGTCAATAATTTGAGAGAAAGACTCAAACAAGCTGATGAGTTTATAAATGAGCTGAAGGAAAAACTTAGTATTTCTGTGAAAAAGAGAAAGGAACTACTTCAAAAATTAGCCAATCAGAGTGAATTCAATGATACTAATGAAGATCTGAATGAGAAAAATAAGCTATGTGAGAAGTTGTCAAAAGAAGTCATTATGGTAAGGCATGAAATGGAATCAGGGGTTATGAGATTCACCCAAGAAATTGAAGAAAAAAGAAAGATTGTGAAGATAATCTAAAATGATCCCTCAAGAAGAAAACAGAGGACTGCCACAAAATGGATAGAATAATCAGGCATCTTGAATCTGATCTTGAAGAAGCTAGAGACAATGAAGAACAACTTGAGAATCAGATAGACACTCTTAAACAAGATCTTCAAACAACAAATGAATACAAAGAGAAATTCAAGATAAGCTCAGCCCAACTTGAAGTTCTTCTTGAAAGCCAAAAGAGGGTAGATGATAAGCATGGTTTGGGATATGAGAAAGATGAAATCTCCAGATCTGGTCAAAAGAACTTTGGATCAGGAAATCAAAGAAACAAGCCTAGAAGACCTCCGATAAGGCAACCAAATGCTCAAAGATATTCATCCTTCAATGGATACTGCTTCAATTGCAACAATTTCGGTCATAAAGCAACTCACTGCAGGAGGAGAATAAATCAGACTAATCCATCCTTCTCCAAACAATGTTTCAACTGCAAAAGGTATGGTCACAAATCTCATGAATGTAGAAATATGCAAATAAACAATTCATTCAATGGTAGATGCTTTGCATGCAATAGAATGGGACATATGGCTAATCAATACAGATCAAGAGGATATCAATCAAATCAGCAAAGAAATGTTACATTTTACAATTGCAATAGATCCGATCATATTGCCAAATTTTGCAGAAGTAGAAATTAGGATAGAAAAGGTCCGGTGGAACATGATCAGAAACAAGATAAGGGAAAAGGTAAAGTGAATGCAGATGAAGTTCAAAAGGAGATGAGCAAGATTTGGGTAAATAAGAGTACATAAATTATTGGGTATGGATCCGTACCGGAATCTGGTGTTGATATTCCTTTCAGAAACTAAAAAGATGAGCTCTGGCTCAGGGGGAGTCACAGAGAAAAACAAATTCCCCCAGCTAGTCAAGTAGTCCCTAAACTCGACACATGGAGTAAACATCTAATGCTGCAGATTAAAGGGTTCTCAGAAAAAACATCTAAATAACCTTAAGTCAAAATATTAAAGATTCGCATGGAGTTTTGAAAGATTTTAAGCACTCAAGTTAATCCGGTTCCGACAGCTATCCGGTAAAGCAGAATTTCATAGACAGATCCGGTTTGATTCAAAATTGAAATGCTTTGATCTGCGGACCCATGGCATGATTAAAAAAAAGAAGATACATTGTCAATCCTCACTGACAATGATTCTAAGTTCAACACAGTGATTCGAGAAGATCTCTCTCAAAATAGGGCAACCAGATAACTTAAGCTGTGCATTTATTACAAAAGGAAATTAGGGTTCGCGCAAAGATAAAAAGGTTCTTTTACTCATTATTTGCACACTTGCACTCACAAAGAAGAAAATAGGAGCTCTGCAACAAAGTTTCTACAATTCACTCAAGATCAACTGGAAAAATGAATTCAACCAGCAATTTGTTCCAGCTCCTATTTCAAACCCTAAAGCGTGAAAAGGTACTTCCATTCTAAAAATCTCTCTCTGAATCTCTTGCAAAATGGCTACTCCAATGGTTGTTAAGATCTCTGATAGACCACGACCTAAATTCAAGAAACACCCTTATAAATCTCTGGAAGTTGATCCTTTGGGCACATTTTCTAGCATTCCACACGGAGTATTGCATGTAGAATATGTTAGGGTTTATATCCATGCCAACGTTGAAGAATTTGGAGACTCAAAATTGATGGATATTTTATCACAAACAGCTAATAGATGAAAATTTTGAATTCAAACCTGAATTCAAGGCCCTCCGGGATAAACACTTTGGACATTGCATACATTTTCCATGTTTTATAGAAGATGATTGGGTCCGGTATGTTCTAAGCAGGATGCATGATAATTTCATGTGGCTAATGAGACCCTTCAAGATAACTAAAGATATGATCAGAGCAGTGACCAGACTGCATTCATCCGGTGGGTTACCTGCACTTAAATCTGTAAAGAACCAAACAGTAACTGAGGCCACTGGATCCAAATTTGACAAAAGGGCAATGACCATTGATGACATCATAGATCAGGATGTCAAGTTTGCCTCAATGATAATTGGATACAAAATCTATCATTCGAGCAGGAAAAATTCTATGTCTGGCACAACAATCTATGCAACATATCAAATGCTAAGGGAAGATGCAGATTATGACTTATGTGAACTTCTTCTAAATTAACTATTGGAAAACCTGCAGAAGATCAAAAAGGATAAAAAAAATTCCTTTAAATATGGTTGTCTAATACTATGTCTATTCTTCTATTATATGAATGAACTACCTAGATCAAGTGGTTGGGTTTGGAAAAATGATAACCGGTAGCAATCCAGATCAGAGATTACATGTATGGACTTGGTGATGCTCAAGCCCAAAACATAGCCCTCTGGGGTTACTTTAAGAACTTCCAAAGCATGATGCAAGCCAGAGAGAGAATACCTCAATCCATAGTTGAGAAATACAAGGATACAGTGTGCTTCATGGTTGACACTGATCAATGCCTAATGGAGGCAGTTGAGCCCATAACTGTGTGGATAATGCCTATGGGATACAAGGTCGATGAAAAAATCTTGGAGCTACATATTCAACACTTGTTGAGCCAACCCAAGGACACTGAAGCAGAAAGGTTTGGCACCTTTCAAGAGCTAAGTGTAAAAATACATGTTGAACTAAGATAGCCAGAGATAAAGAGGAAAGTTAGAAAAGAAGTTGAAGAAATTGCCAAAAGATTTGGCCTATCAAAGGAGGCTATGGATACAAATAGAGAGAAAATGGAGAAGGCTGGAAAGAGAAACAAGAAGCAAAGAAATGAGACGTTTCGGTACAAGCCTCCTCCCAGACTAGATCTTCCAAGAGCTTTGCACCTGTCACTCCTAAAAGCTGGAAGGCTTCCAAACCGAAACTCAAAACATCCAAAAAAGGAGAAAAGATGATGAAGACCAAAGCCACAAGGTCATATACAAGCCTTAAAGATGATGAAGAAACAAAATTTGATGAGGAGATCAAGAAAATGAAGAAGAAGAAATCATCCAGGAAATTCTCTACTAGTAAAAATGAGGAAGAAAAGGCAGAGGAATTTGTTGAAAAGCCCACTCTTTCCATTGATGACATCATCAAGGCAGTTACTGTGGATGGGAACCTACAGCTAGTAACAGAGTTCTATGATGAGTATAGTGATACTGACAAGAGAATTTTGGAAGAAGCTACTATCAGGTACCGAAACATTTACAATAAAGCTTTCATTGAAATTATATCATTAATTCCTAAGAGTCTAGAAAAGGTACTTGAATTGAGAAAAGAGAATGCAAAGGCAAAAGACTTAGAGATTCGGGAGTAGATAACAATTCAGCTTTATCCTTCTATCACTCCAAAACAAATGGACATGATTTTCAAGAACTATAAGAATGAGTTTCAGAGTAAGGCAAGAATGAATAAAATTATGCTTGGAGAAACTGACCAAGTAGCAACTGAAACAAAAGATATCCTCCAGAATGCCTTGAAGAGATTCAATCTTCCTATTGTAGAGGAAACAGATGAAGAACCTTCCACCATGGATGTTGAAGGATTAAAGAAAATAGATGAAGAGAAGTCTGAGGACTTAGACTCCTATGTTTCGGAAGAGGAAGTTCATGAAACAGTAAACACAGGTGACATCTCTCCTCCGGATCCCACTACAGACATTCCAGACTTTGAAGTTGAAGGAGAAGGTAGAAGAGAGGAGAAGGTGATTCAAGAAGAAGAGGTTATGGGAAAAGAAGATCAAACATAAAAGATTAATGATGACTGTTCTAATACTCCAAAAGAAAAGAAGACTCAATCACCGACAAGAGACACTACAGAGGCAATGAAGAACTTCTTAAACAAAGAAATGATGGAGATAGATGAACCTGAGTTATTTCAAGGACCACTGAATTTTGACTCTCTCTCCTCGGTTCAGACAATAAAAATAGCATCTTTTGCCCAAGCCAAAGCAAAAGAAAAACTCCTGAAATCTCACATGGAAGACTGTGAACTGTTGGAGATTGCATCCGGGATGCTGGAGAAGATCATGCCATCCTTCCAAAAGGATCCTTTGGCCTCACCATCTGGTAACTTGAAAACTTTAGTAAATTCTGTTAACACTCATTTTGAATCTCTAGAGAAATCAGCAGAAGCAAAGGTCCGGAAGGAGTTTCTAGGAAAAAGATTCACTGAAGTGCAAGGACTAATTGCTAATGATAGGAGGACCCTAGACATTGGAATAAAGAGCCTTGAAAATGCTCTTAAAGATGGTGGGGACATATACAAATTCTGTTTATCTTGGCCCAAAGTGACAGAGGACATTGAGAAGAAAGTGAAACAACAAGAAGGAAAACTGTCAAGTTTATCTTAGAATTTTGATCCCCTTACTACCTCTCTAATGAATCAAGAATGCTAGACTATTGTTATAATAAATGAAATAAAGAGGCTAGACAAAGAAAAGAAGAACATAATAAACAGAATGGGTGAACTCAGAGGGATAATTATCCCTAAGCTAGAGGTAATGCATGAGGCCTTGACAGATGCTCAGACCACAGCTCGGACCAGTGATCCAACAGATTTAAGAAGGGCAAAAGCATATGCATTTTTGTTGAGTGGTCACATCTCCATTTTGGATAGGAAGTAGAGCTTGGCCACAGAGTATGTACAGCTGAAGACTATTTTTGCGGATATACTTAAGTATATTTTAAGTATAGCATATGATTTATACTTATGCGGCCATGTATAGAATAATTTTTGCAAAATTTTGGCATGCGGATTCTGCCCTTTGCCATTGATGTCAAAGGGGGAGTGAAGAGTAGTGAAAAATGTGGAATCCAGCTAAGGGGGAGTTTTGGTATAACAGTGTAAAAGATAGAGCATCAACCAAGGGGGAGTTACTGCGATACTTAGCCATTTTTCACTAAGTGTTACCATCAATGCCAAAGGGGGAGATTGTTGGCAAGATACATTGTGTGGCTTCATAGGTGTTGTCATTGATGGCAACAAAGTCTATTCCACACATCCATAGTACATAATATGCCTTCATTGGAAGTTAAATTGAAGAATGTTTTGGTCAGGTGAACAAGAACAGGGTATGCAACAAGGTCTGACAATCAGGTCCAGATCTCTCAGATGGTGTAACTCAGTAAGTTGCGGACTTGGGAAAGTCAAGAGTGGTATCATGACTACTGTACTCCAGAGATTTAGCCTTCAGTGATAAATCAAGGAAAAGATATGAACATGTGAGTGTTGGGTTCCAGTCAAGCAGAGCAGATAGAGGAAGAACTGACCGACAGAGTATCAGACTTCAATTCGGATGAGTAAAAGGTGTTGATCAAGCAATTTGTGGGATTATATATTGTTGGCCGACATGATTAATGACTTTTGTGCCTATGTTTTTTATACACATCACAAATCAAGCATGGATTCAGCTGACAGATTTATTACTTGCAATGTTCTTGATGTCGACTAGAAAATTGATAAAAATCCTTGATGCAGATATATATATATATATATACTAGATAGCTTTTAGAATGTAAGGATGTGGTGTGAACAAGTGATGAAATAAGGTAAACAAAAGTAGGGAAAGTGTGAGAGCAACAATTCAAGTCCAGTATGTGACAGAGAAACAACATTAAAACAGAGGAAGAATGAAGTGCATCAGATCAGTGTATTGTGCCTAACCAGAACTAAACTCTTGCATTTGTAGATGCTTCTCATCAGTTCAAACACTTGATTATCTTCTGTAAGTTCTGTAGACAGTGAGTCTCTTGTAGGCAGTGTGCCTCTTGTGAGGAGTGTGCTTGGGCAATGAGCCCTAATTGGCAAGTGCCATTTTGTACTCCTTTATTCTTTTAACAAAGAATACAATCTTGGGTTAGTCACCCCGTGGTTTTTCCCTTAACAGGGTTTCTACGTAAAAATTCTTGTGTTATGTGTTGTTTTTATTTCTGTTTTTATGATTACATATGCTTTCATGTTTTGATGCAACACTGATTATTAAGATAACAAAAAGAAAATAAAGTTAAGGAAATTTTGAGATAACTAATTCACCCCCCCTCTCAGTTATCTGCCTTGTTTCCATCAAGAAAAGGCTTCAACATTAAGACACAAGGAAAGACTTGAAGCGCAAGAACCTAAGACAAGTCGGTAAGTTAGGCGGTTCAAGAACTTGTGAACCCGTCGACTTCAATTCAAGAATTTGAAGGATTGCTGACTTACTGAAAATAACTAAGTAAACTTTGGCTCGAGGAAAGAACTAAGGGAAAAAGGCCGACAAAGAATGAAAGGAAAAACAAAGAATGGACAAGGACACCTTTTTAAAGAAAAAGGGGGCAACAAATGGCTCTAATTGGCGACAAGGACTCAGGAGGACATAGAGAACCTGAGCAAACCATGGAAAACAATCCTTATTCCAAGGGTGATAGAGTCACACCAAAAATGGGACAACACACAACAACATAAAAATAGGGAAAGAAACTATGGTACAGGGTAGGACTCATAAACTCTACCAATTATATAATTTTAGGTCTTGCCCATTATAGGCAAGAGGTAGTGGTGTTCCATCAGGGTAAGCCAACAGAAATGCATTCTCTCCCATAACTTCTCTGATCTTGAAGGGACCTCTCCACAAAGAATCAAATTTCTTATTTGCACCTTTTGGTTCTCTTCTCCTATCCCATAAAATTGCATAATCTCCCACAGCAAAGCTCCTTTGTTTAGCCCTTTTATCAAAAATCCTTTTGATGGTCTGCTGGTGTTTGGCAATTCTATCTACAATGACTTCTCTTTGCTCTTCTAGATGATTCAAGTACAATATCCTCTTCTCCAGCGCTGATTGAAACTGTTCATCTTCAATTGCCTTCTACACATTCAATGCAGACAATTATAGGGGAATAGAATTGCACTATCAAGACCATAAACTAGCTGGAAAGTAGACATACCAATTGCCCTTTTATATGTTATCCTATCAGCCCAAAGAGCATCATACAAATTTTTATGCCACCCCCTTTGATTTTCTTCTACCAGCTTTTTGATAATAGAGATGAGGTTTTTGTTACTTGATCCTGCCTGCCCGTTGCATTGTGGGTAATAATCAGATGAATGGGCAAGGCTAATACCAAATTCATAACAGAAAAGAGTAATTTCTGCAAAGGAAAAACTTGAAGCATTATTAGTCACCAGCTTCTTAGGTACGCCAAACCTAACTAAAATGTTCTCCTTAAGGAAGGTGCAAACAAATTCAAAAGTGGTACTCTTCACCAGGATAGCTTCTACCCACTTGGTAAAATAAACTGTTACAGTCAAGATGTGAGTATGTCTAGCACTGGAATTAGGATTACTCGGTCGAATGAAGTCTAAACCCCATTGTTGGAATGGTTCATCTATAATCACTGGCCTCAAAGGTAAGGCAGCTAACTGAGGTCTACTTGTGAACTTTGAACATTTCTCACATTTTGATACCTAGTCATAGGCATCCCTGAACATACCAGGCTAGTAAATGCATTGCCTCAATATGTTGAAGGCTGTCACTGATGTAGAAAAATGTCCCCCATAGGCTTTGTTATGAAAAGCTTCTAGTAACCTCTTCTGTTTCTCCTTATCTACGCATCTTAGGAATGTCCCATCTACTCCTCTTTTATAAAGGTTACCTCCCCAGATAACATATTTATGTACCTTAACCTTCAGGTTTCTCTTTTCCTTGGCAAAGAGGTGGAATGGATAGTCACCATAAGTTAAGAAATAAGAAACATTTGAGAACCAGTCATCAGTATTGCTAGTGAAGAGAACCAAGGGTAATTCCTCTTTTTCTTCAACCTCATTTTCAGCAATGATTTTGCACAATCCTTTACCTCTGACTAGATTAGTGGGCTTGATTTCAATGTCGTACTCCTGAACTTTAGCTATCCAAGCTCCCCTATTGTTACATCCAATCTCTTGCTAAGTGAGAATACTTTTTACCGCTAATTCTGAGACATACACAATAGCATGCGAATGCAAGATGTAAAATCTGAAGCTCTTTAAGGCTTTCACCACTACATATGCATGTTTCTCCAAAGCAGAGTTTTTAAGTTCATATTTCTTTAATGGCACGCTCATGAAAGCAATGGGAGCTTCAAATCCTTGTTCGTTCTTCTGCAACAAGATAGCTGATAGAGTATGTTCAGAGGCATAACAATAGATGATAAAATATTTTTGAAAGTCAGGGTGCATAAGCGTGGGTGCATTAGCAATGGCTCTTTTTTATGTCTTCAAATGCTTTCTTCCCTTCGGCACTCCACTTAAAGACGGGATGATTTTTCATCATTTCTGCAATATGTTTGGTCAGCTCAGTAAAGTCAGGGACAAACCTTCTTAAAAAGTTCACCTGACTGAAAAAGGATCTCGTATTGTTCTTGGTCATGGGTAAACTTAGATGTTGAATTTCCCTAACCCTCTTTGGATCAATTTTTATTACATCCTTTGAAACAATATGCCCTAACAATTTTCCTTCAGTGACTGCAAAAATTGATTTCTTGGGATTCAAAGAAATGCCATTTTCTCTATAACATTGCAGAACTATCTCCAAGTCATGCAAGTGATTGGCTCTTTTCTTAGAGAAAATTGGTAAGTCATCAAGATAGACTACTATGATTTTGTTCTTCAAGTCACAAAAGGCTAGATCCATTACCCTCTGAAATGTGGCCCTAGCATTGATGAGACCGAAAGGCATTCTACTATATGCAAAAACACCAATAGGAGTAGTAAAAGTTGTCTTATGTTGATCTTCTCGAGCCACCTCGATCTAGTTGTACCCTGAAAATCCATCAAACATAGACATCATCTGTGAACCTGACACAGTTTGTAGAATATGATCCATTATAGGAAAGGGATAATTGTCTTTCAGAGAAGCTTGATTTAGATTTCTAAAATCAACACAAATCTGGATCTCCCCATTCTTCTTCCTAACATGTACAATATTTTCCACCCAAGTAGAATGGTGAATAGGGTAGATGATTTTAGCTTTAAGCATTTTGTCAATTTTGTTGAAGATGGCTTCAACTATTTTTGGATTATAAGTTCTTTGCTTTTGCCTAAAGGGTATGGTGCAAGGATTTAGGGGAATATGATGCTGCATTTCTTTATTCCTGAACTTCTTAAGGTCGGCATAACACCATGCAAAAACATCTTTATATCTAGTAAGAAAAGAAATCAAACATTCCCTTTCTTCTTTAGAACAACATTTACCAATACACATAGTCTTAGGATCAGCTTCATTGCCAATATTCACCCTATCATACTCAACTGAAGCTGTAATGGGAAGTTTATTTTTCTTCTTAAGGTATTGGTCATGTCGATTGAAGAGGTATTCAAGAGAGACTAGTCCTTTAGGAATTTTATTCCCTTTTAATTGCACAATTCCTGAACTTGAGTCCTAAGAGGACTTTATTTCTCCTTCCAAAACATCATTACTTTCATCACTACTACCCTCAAAGAACACATTGGCAAATGATTCAGATTTTTCAAGAAATGAAATAATCTACTGATTAGAATTAAAAACTTGCCAGTGATTAGCATTGTCAGGAACACTAGGCCTGTATACCACTTCGATCCTGTATGATTTAAATTTGAAGTCTGGATGTGGTAAGAGGAGATGCTGAAACAACTAAGGAATCAGCCCTAGAATTCTGTTCTCTAGGTATCGCTTCTATAGAAAAAGCATTAAAATCTTCAATGCAGTCCCATACCCTATTCCGTTAATGCCTCTATCTACCATTTTTAACTGTGTACAATTTTCTCACTTGTTTAACAATTAGCTCAGCATCTCCCTTAACTTTCAATTGTTTCACACCTCTTTCTTTAGCTAGGTCCAGACCGAATAACAAGGCCTCATATCCTGCGGTGTTGTTAGTGTTTTCAAATTCCAATTTAAAAGCAAAAGGAAAAGTGTAACCATCAGGTGAAATCAGAACAACCCCTATCCCAGACCATGTGGTAGAACATCTCCCATCAAATTATTCTAGAGTCCACAACTCATCAACTAGGTAAGGAATTATTTGATTCATATTTTCATTCTCTATTGATGTGCACATGTAGGTACCTGGTCTAGTTTATACAAATAGAATGTCTGCTCTAGGGTCCCCAGATTTAAGCACAGTAAACTTGGCTTTGGGTTCAGGATTAAGGAAGACTTTCTTCCCATCTATAGGTAATAGGGCATGTGACCAATCCATTTGAATTTCCCCACCTAGGTCTTTACAAAAACTACGACTCAAGAGCATCCCATAACTGGTAGGTATGTCTGCTACAAGAATGGTTAGTTTTAATCTTTTCTTCAGGAAAGTAGCCAAAGCAGTTTGAGCATCTTTAATATGACCCAAGATAGGTACAGGAGAACCATTCATTAAGAAGCATTTGCCATGAGAGGGCATATAGGACAAGCCTAGGGCTTTAGCAACTTGAGCAGGCATAACATTCTCTGAGGGTCCAGAATCAATAACACAATTACTAAGCTTATAACCAACAATGTATAAGGAGACATAAAAAGGTTCTAGTTTATTAAAAGGATTCTGGTAATTAGGATCTTGAGAACATGTATTTGAATAGTTTTGGCTCTTGGCAAGCATTTCAACATCACTAGACACTTAAGCATTACAATTTGAAGGAGAGGGTTCTTGTCTGACATATCTGACTAGCTTATCAAGTTCAGATGGATTAAGATTCAAATACTCAGCTTGGGAAATCTCAATCTTTGTAATTTTACATGATTCTACAATATCAAATGAACTTGAGACAAGATTCTGAGAAGATGAAGTAGATGGTACCTCGACAGCTACAATCTTGGGTGTCACGTTCTCCATTTTCTTGTCATTGTTTTGTCTAGTTAGGATATATTTAGGGGTAGAAGTTGAATTACTGGACTAGCCCTGAGTGTTCTGCCCTCTTTGTGTTTGTTGACCCCAAGTAAACACTGCACAGTTGGAGTTGTCAACTTCAGTAAATACATCTTCTCCACTCCCTTCATCTGACTCATATTAAAAGAAATTCACACCAGCATCACTAGGTGTAGGAGGTTCTTCCACCAGAGGCTCCTTAGCATGTTCATTCATGGAAAGCATTTGCATAAACCTCATCATCTCAAGATAGGATGCTCCATCATGGTCAGAAGTGAGATGGAAGTTGTACACCATATGATTACTTTTGCTAGCCAAGGGCCCTTCAATAGCTAACCATTGAGTAGGACTAGGTAACTGCAATGTCCTATTGTAACCTCCTTGAGGAGATTGTTGAGGACCTTTCGGCATCTGACATTTTAGAGTAATAATGTCATTTACCAACCTCTGAATGACAGGATCAGTGTAATCGGTTACTGAGGGTTTATGAGTTTGTAACTCTCTTTTCCATTTCCCTGTAGTAATCAAATCATCTCCCACAGCGATAGCCAATGATTGGGCATTATCCAGGTTAGGAACTCCTTGTCTTTTAATAGCATAACTAACATCAGGTGGCAATGACTTGATAAAGAAACACATCATCAATCCATCTCTAGGTCTGACATTTGCAGGAATCCTATTTGCAAGTCTATTGAACTTGGCTACATACTCCCTCATCTTCTCATGAATCTCTTTCTTCATGGAAGAAAGTTGGGCCACTAATGTGTGTTCATTGTCAGTATTTTTAAATCTATCTTCAAATTGCTACCTCGTTGTAGCCCAATCTCTAATAGAGGCATTAGGAAGGTGGTAAAACCATTCAGTAGCTGTGTTAGCAAGTGACTCAACAAACAATCTGATGGACACATCTTCATGTTGGACTCCAAAGATAGAACATGCAGCAAAGAAAGAATTAATTTGCTCTTCAGGAGTAACCTTGCCATCACCCCTAAACTTAGGTAGAATCTTACCTGATCCCCTCTGCAGATCATGCAAGTTCACACCAAGACTAAGTGGTCCTATAGTAGTACCGCATGGAATAGGTGGTTGTTGTTGAGCCATGTTTAAAAGAGGGAAATTTACTTGTAAAGGTAAGACAATACAGTGTAGAGTCAGAATTTGGCAAGATGAACTAGAGGCACCTCTTGTAGCTGGAGGAGAGGATGGTCTACTCAAAGATTTGACTCTTCTTGTTGGAGGGAAGGGAGAAAAATTTAAAGATTGAAGTAAATTAAAGTCAATATCAGCTATACCCTTTTTCCTATCCCCTCATGTATATCTTTTCATAGCCCACTTCTATAGGTATATCAATAAAATAATTAAGTAGAGTCGCAAAACCACTTACTAGTTGTTACGAGGGAGAGATGGTCTTACAAGAATCTGATTCCCTGGTCTAGCAGGGGGATTTCATAGCCTATTGTCAGGAACTACTTGGATTTGCAGAGGCCTTTCTCTCCTTGGCATAGGAACAATCCCTTCGATAAAAATTAGCTCCTGAGCGTCAGCAAAATGACATGCATTTTTGGCTATAATTTCACCAAGCTCTTCTTCCTCTTATAACACTTTGTCAACTTGGTGATACTGTTGATTAGTTCTTATGGTCTACCAAGCAACAAGTCTAAGGCCAGTAATAATGTCTTCCTGATCTCCTATTAGCCAATCAATGTTAGGCTACAAAATTGGCACACGTCTTCCACGAAGAACCATAAGTTCAACCAAGCAACTCACAAAGGTATATATAACTTGATACAAAAAAACACCCCAGTAGAGTTGCCAAAAATATGTTGGTTAATAGATTCGTCACCTAACTCTATATACTCATGCCCGAACGAGTGACAAACATAATCAACAATTGAGCCTAATATATTGGTATTTTACATAGACTCTCTGCTTATTTAACAAGGCGCAACTACCTTCGACAGATATTCTGATGAATGAAAAAATCACAATTGCTTTTAACCAGAAAGAAAAACAAAGGCAGAGCTTTTGACCAGAAAGCAATAAAGGTAAATTTACAACTCAAAAGCCAGGAGTTCACAGAATTCCAGCTGCATAACATACATTGACAATATCACAGACGTATACATATATATTCGCCACCTTAAATGATATATCAACAGATAAATTATTCTCAGTAGTGACAAAGATTTATGAACATCAAACCACCCAAACACATGAATACCGTTAACATCAGTAGAAACATATTCAACTTAAGAAGAATATGAATTCAAATAATCACAACACAAAGTCCATGATCACCCAAATCTGCATTGTATTAACTTGTATTGCATATATCAAAGTAGCTGAAAACAAAATTAACTACCACCCTTGTAAAACAAAGTTTTTCCAAAGATCCAGAATTCGACTAGCTATCTAGAATTTATAGCTTTAAAGCTAAATCATAATTGTCTTTAAAACCATAACGGGTTCTTGAAAAAGTTGATTAAAAGATGTTTAAATAATAATTATAATAAAGGGCCGTCCAGAGCCAATAGTTTTAGAGAGAATATGAAATAACTTAAAAAACATGAAATTCAAATCAATTCAAAATTTGCAAGTCCCCATCGCCATCATCCACCTTGTCCATCTCTTCATCTTCCTATGATTGTTTGCCTTCTCTAGTGACACTTTGTGCCACTTGAGGTACCTGTGCTCGTAACATGGCGTTGTATGCTCTGAACTTATTGATGATAGGTGTTACTTATATGCCATGTAGAGACCCAGTCATACTGATGCGATGCTTCTTCTTCATAATCACCCTCTCAGAGTTTGTCACCTTACGATGCACTTCATCAATGCCACTTCTGCAACTGCTAATGTAGGCTGCCAATTTAGAAAGTCTCCCCAGTGACTCTCTTGTAATTACATTGTAATTCATTATTTCCTCCGTCACCACCTTTTTGAAATTTTGTTTAATCACCTTAACATCCAAAAACTTCTCAACATCAGATCCATTAGCCTCTACCTCTAAGGCAGAAAAATCCCTTTTTATTCTCATCATCTCTTTGTAATAGGTTGCAACTACCTTTCCCATATCCTCTTCTGCTGCAGTTATGATACAAATTTTCCATTCAACTGCACATCCCACACAGCGGTATCCATCTCTTTGGGATTAGCTATGACTTCTTCAGCCATCAGAATACTAGGATCCATGTTGGCTATCTCTTGTATTTTCTTAGAGACTACACATAGGCTGTGGTGGTCACTTCGAGCTTTATCAAACTCTAGTATCAAAACCTCCCTTTTAACATGAATGGAACCAACCAATTTCACTGCCTCCTCAATAAAAATGAGACCATCAAAAACAATCTTTTCAACCCATTGATCCATAGCCTTTCTTAGAGATAGAGATATTTTGACTTGTTGAAGTAAATTTGGATCAAGAGTACGAAGGTTGACATCTGAGGAGGCCTCAATTGAGGGAATTATTACTTCAACAATTGAATTAGCAAAAGAGGATAAGGAACTTACATGTTTCAGCAACTTTGAATTTTCTTCTTGCAATCCTCTTACCCTTTTAGAGATATTGTCAACCGAATACTAGACATGATACAAATCACCTTCAGTAGTTGATGGTCCCAGACCCGCTTGACTTACTCTGAAGTCAGCTTTTGTTACCTCATCTTCATTCTTTTCTACCAGTGGATCTGCAATTTCTAGAAACTGGTTTCCCAAGGTGGCATCAGTCACTATTCTCGACATCTTTTTTGCACGCTTGGGTTTTGGAACCATTTGCAACAAACAAGCTACAATATTGACACCATCATCAGTAGGAAGAGTATATCTCTTTTTCTTTTGAACTACATTTTTTAACCAAGTTGGGGATGGAGCTGACACATTGGTGGCATTAGAAGTAGCCACTACAGGTACAGGGTGAGAATCTTACTCTGACAATTCTTTTTATTGTGGGGAATTTGGCGGGCTAAGCAATGAATGCAATAAATTATCTTCTCCAATTTGCAAGAAAATGAAAGAATCAGAATCACTCACATGATTGTTAGGTGGGGGCACATGGTGTGCTTTAGATGACAAATCAGCCAATTTGGTATTTCTCTTCATCACTTGAACATCCTGCTCACAAGTGGTTTTTATTCTCCCAGTTTCTTCAAGCGACCTTTCATCATCGCCATTCGATTGTTAGCTGACTCTCTGAAGAGTCAGGTCTAAACTAGATGATTTTCTATATGAATTGGCAATTTGAGATCTGGCCTAATTTTGAGAGGCCAAGTCACTCGGTGTCATGGAACCAGTACACTCTTTCACCTTTCCTTATAACCACTTCTCTGTTCTCCTCAACACATGTAAAGAAATCAACATAATATCGGTGACCTCTTTTTCAGACCATTTTATAGAAGGCATGGGTTTCTTTGACACTACATCATAACCTTCACCCAACATATTTAAAAAATCATCAATGATATCAGGGACCTGAATATTCAACTTGAAGGCACAGACCTAATCTACAGTCAACATCATCCATTTCCTCCTTTGAAATTCTTCCTCATCAACACAATCCTCCCAAAAATCCTCGAGTTGAGGATGGTGTGAATAGGAACCACCTCCATGCATGTTTTCCTTTATGAAATTTTTACTATCAAAAGATACATAGGGAGACAAACTATGAAGTCTAAATTCAGACAACAACTTATCAACATTTCGAGCACCATCATTACTTTTGCAGCAATAAAAAGACAGAGACACAAGGAAAGAATACCCTTTCTTTTTCATAGCCTGATACTTAACATTCACCATTGCTATTTGGCGGCATACCTCCAGCAACACGAAATAATCAGAAGGGTAACGTGGTAATTTTAATGGGGCATTTTCAAAACCCCTGATTCTCAAATAGGAGAAACGATCAAACTGTATATAAAAACTTTCAAATATAATGACTAATGCAGATGCTTCTACTAAAAATCTTTTCTCCATTGAGCCATCAATTTTCTTAGCTAACATCATAGAAAAAGCATCATTAACACATCTAAAGTCTTTCATACCTTCTTTCTTTTGCAATTGGGGAAAAATTTGATACACAGGCACACTTGCCGTAGAACTCCCTTGAGTCCTCAAACCAGGCCAAGCAGACTCTCTTCGAGCCAATATGTAGACTAGCTAGGAACACATGTGGAAGCTCACATTTCATGTAAAGTTCATCATTTGTTCATGCAAACAATCGCTGATAATCTTCAGCCAACCAATATGATGGTCTCTTGTAAGGTGCGGAAAAATTACCAACTAAAAACAATATTTGAAAAGAATAACATATTGCAGAAATAAGATAATCAACCAGTAATGGTTTTCATAAATCAAATAAAGATCCAAATACCTAAATGGATTACAAAACAATTTACATACACCCAACTTGGTGTTGTCAATACATCTATTTCAATGTTACACAAGGAAAGATTATTATTATCAAAATATCCATGAGTCATGATACATATTTCAATACTTGGAAATGAAGCCATACAAAGAATATATAAACAAATATCATATCAAAATAGCTCGGTTACCTCGATCCTCCGATCATCTACAAACCAAGACCAAGAGAGTGGTTGAGGTGCTTTTTCCACCAAACCACGAAGTACTGAACTTCCCCGGGTTTCTTCATAACTTGAAGAAAGCACCGACCCTACACAAGGAGCCTAGCAACCTCGAACGGTGTAAGTAGGAGGGAAACACTCGATGCATGCCTATTGCCTGTATGCATCCTAATCCTAGAATGACATAAACTCTTGCAGCAGGATGTGTTAGAGACTACATAATTCTAGGCTTTTAAAACAAATCCATCTATTTCAATGGTACAGTTGCTTGGCCAAGCATAATAATAAAAATGATAGTTTTAGAAAAAGTAAAACTATCATCTCTGCAGACCCACATTCGACATCCTGTCTCGAAAGTTCGTACTTTACCAAGATACATACAATGTAGTTTTACAAGACAATTTGGTTTTGTATATTTTCAAATATCTAATAAAAATAAAAGTCATTTCCAATGATCAAATGATTTCAATGGTTTACTTTTGAAAGATTTACTATTTTTCTCTATTTCAATGTGAAGAAACAAAACAATAAAATGCATTTCTTTTCAAGAATTAAGTTTTACTAATAGTAAATGAAATGTAAAAGTAATAATTAATAAGAACCCAATGATTCTAAAATTCCTATATATCTTTATCATTAGTGCAAAAGTATAAAAGAAGAATAATTTCTTTTTCTACAAAACAATGAATTCTTTTTAGATATTACATGTGAAGACACACACACACACACACACACATATATAAAGGAAATATATATATATATTTGAATATATAGATACTCATACAATTATACTCAAATGGTATTGAAGTTTTTATTCCTCATATTCATTTCTAACTATCAAAATATAAACAACATACATTCATTATATATTTATATATATAGTCATTTTGTTTAATTCATATCATTTCCAGATCATAATCTTTATGCTAAAAACTGATATAAAGAACTTTTGAGCTCCAGAATGTAAAGATACAGTCATTACATTATACAAAATATGGAAGAATATGCGTTTAGTGTGTATATATATATATACTGATTTTCATTAAAAGCAGCCGAGATATGTTTCAAGGATTTCATAATTATTGGAGACGAATTAGAAAACTTTTTAATAGATTAAAACTTATATTGAATGGCGATTGTCCCCAAATGGGGTCGCAGTCCCTTAGGGACTGCGGCTCCATTTGGGGAAGCCGATTCCTTCTTTTAAAAGGTATGACCTATGGCCAGTGATGCTAAGTTCTTTTCAATATATAATGCAATGCTAAGTTTCATGCAAATGCAATACAAACGCCATCAGATATGATACATTTCTATCAATATAAATTGCAATACAAATGTTTCAGATATGATATGTTCCTTTCAATATATAAAATGCAATAAAACAATATCGTATATGCTATGTTTCAATCAATATAAATTTCAATTAAAAAACGATGGCATATTTATGTAGTTGATCAAAATAATCGATCTAAGGAAATATAATTCTATTCAACATAGAAATTGTTTGATTCATTACCATCTACTATGAAGTTTTTCTTTATACACACACACACACACATAGAACATTTTTTTAACAATCTACAACTAGTATCCTAATAATTAACAAACAAGAAAAGATTCATTAATACGAGTAGGTGAAATAAAGATTTAATAAGAACTTGGAAATTCGTTCCTAAATATAATTGAATGCTGGATTCCTACAGAAGCTCCCTTGATCAGATTTAATTTCCCCTTCTTATACTCAGAAATTTTTCACAAATTTCTTTATGATTTGAATGCAATTACAGAGAAAAATATGATGATCCTCATTTTTTGAGAATGAGAGAGGTTAAAATAGAAGTTTTGGTGCCTCCCCAGAAAGAAATTTGAAACCTTTTATTGTTTCTTCTTCCTCAATGTTTCAACTTCCAAGGCTTTTCTTTTTCCTCAATTAAGTTTTTGTTTTCTAAAACTTGTTTTGAATTACTACAAAACTTGTTCTAAAATATTATTAAAATAATTTACATATTTGACATTATATATCTATAAAACTATTTCTTAACAGATTAAATAACTATTCTATTTTAAAACACTCAAAATATTTAAATAATCTAATTGAATCATTATTAACCAACTATGCAATAAGATAAAAAAATTTAACTTAAACTATTAATTATTCAATATGCAATTATATGCGGCTATATGACACTACGTGTGTGTATGATATCCCTCCATCTTAACCTTGCCAGGATGCTAATCTCCTTTCCCTCAACCACTCTTTTGTCTTCAACAACCTGTCAAAAATAAACTCAAAATTTTCCATTAATAGGTTAGTAACAAATAGCTGAAGCATTACTAACATGATATAATATTCATTTCATTTTCATCTATATTAAATTAATCATTCAAAATAATAAATTAACTATCTAACACACTTAACTGTCCATAGATTATTTCCACATAATGCAACCACAGATAGTATCAAAATTTGAGTCGTGACATCCTTCCCCACTTGGAAGAGACATCATTTTGATGTCTTATAGCAAAACATCTACATCAAGTATCAATAATAAAGTAAATGTCATCATATGCATAATGCAAATAACTAGAATCTCAAATGAGGAAAAGATCTGTTAATGTCCTCTGCAATTTCCCAGTTGCCATCATCCACCGAATACTGGTCCCACTAGACCCTATACTGCACCACATTGCGATTCCGCAACTTAACATTGTGCATTTCTAGAATCTTGGTGGGCTCCACTAGCACCACCCCTGGATCCTGAACCTGCAATACACGCCAGTCAAGAATATGAGATGCATCTGGGTGATATGGCTTAAGTACTAAAACATTGAAAACATTATGTATCCAGGATAGAGCGGAGGCAGAGTAAGCTTGTAAGCAACTGGATTAATAACCTCCAATACATCAAACGGTCCAACATATCTAGGGGCAAGCTTTGACCCCTTTACAAAAGATATAGAACTTTTCTAAGGATGAACCCTCAGAAAGACCTTGTCTCCAACTAAGAACTGCCTGAAGGTCCTGTTTCTATCATCAAAACTTTTCTATCGATCTAAAGCTTGCTTCAATTTTTCTTTAATGAGCTTCATCTGATCTTCTATTTCTCTTAACATTTTTGGTCATACAACAATCCTATCTTCCACTCTATCCCAGCTGATAGGTGTCTGACACTTGCGACCATACAAGGCCTCAAAAGGTGCCATACCCAAGGAGGTGTGAAAAAAAAAATTATAAGCAAATTCAACTAGAGGCAAGTACTCCTCCCACTTATGTTGCTAATCCATACAGTACATTATGAGAAGATCCTCTATTACCTGGTTCACCCTTTCAATTTGACCATCAGTTTGAGGATGATAAGTAGAACTAAAGTTCAATTTTGTTCCAAAAGAAACATATAAAGTGGTCTAAAATCTAGAGGTCATCCAAGTATTACGATCAGAGATGATTGTCTCAGGTACACCGTGCAAATGAAAAATCTCCTGCACAAATTTCTTTTCCAACACCAAAGAGCCATCCTTAAGGTTCCTAGGAATGAAATGGGAAACCTTTGTCAATTTATCAACTACTACCAAGATGCCATCATGTCGAGTCTTGGTCATAGGCAATCCCTAAATGAAATCCATAGTGATAACCTGCCATTTATACTCTGGCACCCTATGAGGGTAAAGAAGCCCTGCCGGATGTACATGCTCAACCTTAACTCACTGGCATTCTAAGCATCGGGCTACAAAAGAAATAACATATTTCCTAAGTCCAAGCCAAAAATACAATGATTTTATACCTTCTAACATCTTTGTTACACCGGGGTGCCCAGAATAAGGTGCATTATGAAACTCTTCTAATACCAGTTCCCTCAATCTGGCTGCATTTGGAACATACATACGTCCCTGATATCTCAAGAGTCCATTCGATTCGAATACATATCCATCATATCTATGATCTGAAGGATCTTGATCTAGGACTTGCTTCGCCCTAAAACTCATCACCTGGCAAAGCCTACATTACCTGATGTCTGAAAGTTGATCTGACTGTTATCATGGCTGTGATATGTCTCCTTCTACTTAGAGCATCCGCTACTCTATTTTCCTTTCCTTTTATATATTCAATGCCAAAATCATATTCACTCAAGAAATCCAACCATCTTCTTTGTTAAGCATTCAAGTTGGGCTGAGTAAATATATACTATAATCCCAAGTGATCTATCTTAAGTTTGAAAGGCTTTCCCAACAAATAGTGCCTCCACATTTGAAGAGCATGCACTATAACAACCAACTCCAAATCATGAGGAGCATAATTTAGTTCATGGTGCTTTAATTTCTGAGACTCATAAGCCACTACTTGACCTTCCTGCATAAGAACTGCTCCTACACCTTCTTCTGATACATCTGTAATAATTGTAAAGTGCCCATTTAGATATGGTACAATTAGTATGGGTACAATAGTAAGTTTCTCTTTCAACAACTGAAATGCCTACTCACATCTATCAGTCCATTCAAATTGCTTTCCTTTTCTTTGAGGTGATGTGATGGGTGCTACAATTGTTGAGAATCCCTTCACAAATTTTTGATAATATCTGGAAAGCCCCATAAAACTTTAGACTTCTGACACATTTTGCGGTGCTGGCCATTCCAAAATTGCTTTTATCTTTTTAGGATCCACTGCTATTCCCTCAGCTGAAATAACATGGCCCAAATAGTGAATCTTAGTTTGATAGAAGGCACATTTTGACATTTTTCCAAAGAATTTATGATCCAACAACCGCTGCAATACAATCCTCAAATGTTGATCATGCTCTTCCACTGACTTGGAGTATATTAGAATATCATCAAGAAAAACAAGAACAAAGTCATCTAAACAATCTCGGAAAACACTATTCATCAAATTCATGAAAGTTGCAGGGGCATTAGTTAGCCCAAATGGTAACACCATGAAAGCATAATGTCCATATCTAGTTCTAATGGCCGTCTTTGAAATATCTTCATCCTTTATTCTAAGCTGATGGTATCCTGACCTCAAATCTATTTTTGAAAATATCTTTGCCCCTTTCATTTGATCAAACAATTCATCAATTCTAGGAAGTGGATACTTATTCTTGATGGTGGCCTTATTCAACATTCTATAATTGATGCGTAATCTCAAAGTACCATCCTTCTTAACAAAAATAATAGGTGCTCCCCATGGAGACACACTTGGTCTTGTCAAACCTTGCTTAAGCAATTCTTCAAAAACTGCTTCCATGTCACCTCACCAGACAACAACTTCTTTTCAGCCTTTTTGTTATCCCACCAAGTGGCAGCCTCACCGGTGAGTTGATAGGTTCCCCAAATAGCTTTCATTTCACTTGACAAATTCCTTAAAGAGAAATACTTCTCCATCTCGATTATCTAGGCTTTTTCTCCATCTCCAATAGTTCTTCCATCAATTTTGATAATTTTGAGGATATAGCAAATACAGGAGGAATAGATGCCAATGAAAACAATATGGTTCTGTGCGAAAAAAGACTTGGTAGGATTGATAGCAAGACCATGGTGTTGGCATATAGAAAGGAATTGGCGGAGATGAGCAAGATGCTGGGGCATATACTGGCTGAAGACAAGAATGTCGTCAATATAGGGCTGAATGAATTTGGCATAAGGTCTGAAAATGACATCCATTTTTTGCTGAAAAATGGAAGGAGCAGTTTTGATACCGAATGGAAGAATAGTCCATTCATAGAGACCTTGTGGTACTGAAAATGCTGTTTTATAAAAGTCAGCACTTTTGAGACCAATTTGCCAAAACCCTTTTGTCAGATCAAATTTAGAATAAACATTGCTACCCTGAATAGTCTGCTAGATATGATCTTTGCTTGGCAGAGGATGTCTATTGTCAACAAGACAGTCATTTAATGGCTTATAATTTACTACTAGCCATTTCTCAGGTAATTCCTTACCATTCTCATCAACCTTTGTAACATACATCACATGACATGAGAATGGGGATTCAGAAGTTTGGATTATGCCAAGCTTTTCAAGCTCCGCAACTTCTGTTCTACAAGTTAATGCTTCAGTTGAACTCATCAAAAAATAATTTGCTTTTGCTTTGGGTATAAGTTCATTACCTTGAGGATCTCTTTTGAGGATGGAAGAATGGCCTGTCGGTCCATAGACCGGGATATGTTAGTTGCTGCTTTGCTATTAACATCTTAAAATGATCAGAAAGGAATTCATTGGCCATTTGGAAGTTGTGAAGATCCCTTCGCTGGAAAGGATTTGTACTCCATTCTCGGCAACTATCCTCGTACCAGCGGTGTTCCCTTATTCTGATTATCCGAACGGTGCCGGATGGATTTTGATCTTGTTTAGACACAACAGGTTCTGAAGTGTGTCCTTCTCTTGACATAACATCTGCAAAAATATTTTCAACTCCTAGCAGGTGGATGAAATCAAATTCATAAGTACTTAATAACTCAGCCCACCTGCGGAGTCGTCCTTTGACAACTTTATTCTTTGATTCTTTTCTGAAGAATCCTCGCAGATTTTGAAGGTCACTTTTGAGCAGAAATCTCTTGTCAGCAATAAACATTTGAAATGCTTGAAAAGTATTTACAACATTAACTATATTATTAATAAGTTGTATATTTTTGTGTTAAGTTTGGTTCATAATTTTATTTTTATCTATATTTTATTTCAAACACTTTCATATATTCTTCATTTATTGTAGTTTTCATTTACACTCATATCTATATATTTGTTGCATATACATTATTTATTGCATCTATATTTGCACTTATCCTCATACATTCATTGTTTTACCTAAGATTTGTACATTAATGTCAAAGATGACTTTTGATCCACTCAAGATGAAGCTCTTAGGATGGATTCTATATTCAAATTCCTTAATTCTTGCTCCTTCCTAATGGCCACAGATACCTATCCTAACATAGGATAAATGCATGAATTAAGGATTATCTAGACTTGCTAAGGCTTCCTTTTGGAATTTCATGCTTTTTGACACTACCGGTAAATACAAAGCTGATTTCTGGCCACTCCATATATTTCCTATAGCTGAAAGTCTTGCAGGCTCCAGCCAAAGCAAATTGCTTAACTGGACTAACATGTGCCTTAGGAAATCTATGTTACTCGTTGAGGATAAAAAGATCTAGCAATAGATCGAGGCAGTCAAGGCAGAAAAGGCCCGTCTCAGTGCTCAAGAGAATTTCCATTCTCTTATTTCCACTCTGGAATGCTTAGAAAAGCATCTCACTGACCAGTGGATGACCTCTGTTAACAAAGAACTTCAAGAACTCAAAGCCCAGTATAATGAGTTCAAAAGCCAAGCAGAAACGTGGTGGGTCTCCCAACAACAGTCTTTAGATCAGCAGAGAGAACTTCTGCAAAGGGTTAGAAATGAAGTTAAATTAGATTGTGATGTGCTTGCTTCACAAGTAAATACTGTCAACATTCATGCTAAGCATAATGGACAAAGACTAAATGAAGTTTCTCAGGAAGTCCATTCTATTACACAGTCACAACTATTAATAGGAGATTCCATCAGAGAGGAATCTGTAACTATACAATCTGAATTACATTAAGAGTCTACAACCATTCAGACAATGGTACAAAGTGTCAGACAACAACAGATTGTAAAAATAATGAATTTCCCTTCAAGTGCAAAGGGATATCTACAGGCTCAGTATGAAGGACCCAAGTTGGTCATTGAGGTTAGGAAGCCTATAATAGAAAAGATTTTTGATCCCTCCACAGGGAATCTAAGAGAAACCACTCTAGAGGAACGAGCAAGAGGAAAGTTCCACATGGCTCGTGGTAATAGTTCCAACCCCAATGGATCTGATCCTATGGATCCATTTAAGAACATCCAAACTCTGAAAGCTGATACACCTCCCCTTGTTAATTTTGATAATTTTGAGGATATAGCAAATACAAGAGGAATAGATGCCATGCGAGCTTGGATAACTAATTATTTATCCACGAATGCTAATGCTGATGAATCTCAAGTAATTAAGCAGGCTCTTAATGCTATGACAGTTGTTGCACGAAGTGTCTGGGATAGATTGGATGACACTTTCAGAGAAAGTCTAATAGGTAGAGGTACAGATCAAGTCTGTGCTCAGCTAACACGTCTGTTCATTGGAAGAACAGACACTAGAGAAAAGTTGGCCTACAACAAGTTCATAAAAGGTAAATGCAAAGATCTCAAATATTTCCAAAAATATTGTGAGGTTCAATATCAGAATTTCTATCAATCAGGCCATGAACAAAATCATGATTTTATGTTCACAACTTTTCTAAAAAGTTTTGGAAATGTGATAGGAGAATTCTATCACAAGAAAGTTCTGGAAAATCTGGTAACAGAAAATATTGAAATGAAAGAGCTAACCTTTCCACAGTTAGTTCAATTTCTCACACAGATAAATGAAGAAATCTGTGAAGAAGGAAAAGCAAACAAGGAGATAAAAAAGGTACAACCTTTACTATCCTCTTCAGTATGCTACCAGATAATGCCTTCAAATCAGTTTCTAGATAAAGGCAAATCTTCTTGTTATGACTGTGATAAGCCAGAGAAATCTTACAAGAAGAAAAAGAAAAAATATAGTAAATATCCTAGGAAGAAAGGATATTTCAGGAAAAGAGATAAGAAAAGAAAAAGTTCCAAGAAGTGGAAACCTACCTGCTACATTTGCAAAGGAGACCATTTTGTAAATAAGTGCCTGGACAGACATAAAAGGAAGGGAAAAGGAAAAGTCTGCGCTGCAAGAGAAGCAGGTGTAGAAGATGATGAATTTGAATTCATCAATGATTACCTATCAGACTCAGAGGATATTATTCTATCCAGTACTGATACAGAGATAGAATCAGAGTCTGAAGAATATACATCAGCACCAGAGCAAGCTCAGGTCAATTTGATGACCAAAGAAGTTCAATCTTCTGATGAAGATTCGGAAGTCTCCTTCTTCTGCAGAATGCTACGAAGGGACACCCGTGCAGAGTTGGACAAGGTTATTGAAGAAATTGTCCAAACAGAATCCCTACTCCAAGCAATGGATATGGGACAAGAAATGTGGAAAAAGTTGACCAACAAGTTGGACCAACTTAAAGCAAGAAAGTATTTCCTACTTCAAAAGGAAGAAAGGCCTCCTAAGCTCCCAGTTAGGAGATCTCCTATTCTCCAATATGGTTTATCCATATCCCAAGTAAAAATTCTAGAACAACATGGATATAAACCATTACAAAGAAGAGAACCCTGGCCTCCAAGTTCTCCATCTCAAAAACCTCCTGATCAAAAGTCTATTAGTGAAGCCCTTGCTCCAGGAAGCATGGCCCGAAGAATATGGAGACGAAACAGAAAAGCCTTTCTTGAAAAGGTAATCATTCAAGCTCAGGCAGAAATCTCTGAAATCGATGATGAAGAGAATTTCTATCTTATTGAAGAAATGGAAAAAGCTCCTGAACTTGATAGATTTGTTAACCAGTTTAATTCAGCTGGATCTATACAGTGGCCTGCTCAAGCATCCATTTGGGAAGAACAATTGTATTGTGAAGAAAAGCCCCATAGTCCTCTCATCCATCAAGCTGTTGAAGATGAAGAAGAATCTAAAATGACTTTTGAAGAAGGTTCTAGCAGCAGACAAATGAAAGCCTACAAGCACACCATGAAGATTACTGCTTGTCCAGGAATGATCCTGACAATCCATTTTCTAGGTATAATGGCTTACCCTCTGGCATTTCTAATTGATACAGGTGCAGATCTCAATATTTCCAGATATAACGCATTTCCCAGAGATGCCTGGATTGAAGGAACCACAAGCATCACCTTTGGTAATTCTGAAAAGGAAAGTAGTTCAGCTATCTGTGAAGCTCCTATTCAAATTGGATTTGATGGTTTCATGGATACTCTAACATTTGTCCAATATGAGGTAGATGGCTATGATGGTGTAATAGGAAGCAAAGCTATACAACAATGGGAACCATTTACTATTGATTCTGATTTTATTATAATTCAGAACAGATATCAGCTTCCAAGGCTTTATCAAGATCTAGTTTATACATCCAAGCTAGAAAAGAAACTAAAAAAGAAACCAGTTAATGCTGTTTGGCTAGCCAAACAAATGGATGCAGGTCAAGAATCTCTAACAGAGATTAAAAGCGCCTTTGCTGCCATAGTCCTCACAAAAGACTTAAAGAAGCATAAAAGGAACCTGACATGTGATCTCCCCCTCAAAAGTGATCCTCAAGGTAATGAACTTATACCCAAAGCAAAAGCAAATTATTTTTTGATGAGTTCAACTGAAGCATTAACTTGTAGAACAGAAGTTGCGGAGCTTGAAAAGCTTGGCATAATCCAAACTTCTGAATCCCCATTCTCATGTCATGCAATGTATGTTCCAAAGGTTGATGAGAATGGTAAGGAATTACCTGAGAAATGGCTAGTAGTAAATTATAAGCCGTTAAATGACTATCTTGTTGACAATAGACATCCTCTACCAAGAAAAGATCATATCTGGCAGACTATTTAGGGTAGCAATGTTTATTCTAAATTTGATCTGACAAAAGGGTTTTGGCAGATTGGTCTCAAAAGTGCTGACTTTTATAAAATAGCATTTTCAGTACCACAAGGTCTCTATGAATGGACTGTTCTTCCATTCGGTATCAAAACTACTCCTTCCATTTTTCAGCAAAAAATGGATGTCATTTTCAGACCTTATGCCAAATTCATTCAGCCCTATATTGACGACATTCTTGTCTTCAGCCAGGATATGCCCCAGCATCTTGCTCGTCTCTGCCAATTCCTTTCTATATGCCAACACCATGGTCTTGCTGTCAATCCTACCAAGTATTTTTTCGCACAGAACCATATTGTTTTCATTGGCATCAAGCTTCTTCCGGGGGGAGAATGGAGGCACAACCTCACATCCTGAACAAAATTTCTACTCTTGTAGTTTCAAATGTTAAAGAATTACAATGCTTTTTAGGCCTTGTAAATTATATTGCAGGATTGTATTATAAGCTTGTTGAAGATAGAATTGAGCTTAATAAGCTTCTAGGCAAGAAGCCACCACCATGGACGGCCAAGCATGACAGTTTGATCTCTAGAATCAAACATAAGTGTTCTCAGCTTCCACCTCTCAAATTGTCAGGTAATGGTTTCAAAATTGTGGAAACTGATGCTAGTGAAGGTGCATGGGCCGGTGTTCTTAGAGAACAGAAAACAACATCTCACAATCCCAAGGACAAAGGTGATATTGTTAGATATATCTCTAGTAGCTTCAAAAATAGTGAAGTTGACTACCATAGCACACATAAGGAAATCCTTGATGTTGTAAATACTTTTCAAGCATTTCAAATGTTTATTGCTGACAAGAGATTTCTGCTCAAAAGTGACTTTCAAAATCTGCGAGGATTCTTCAGAAAAGAATCAAAGAATAAAGTTGTCAGAGGACGACTCCTTAGGTGGGCTCAGTTATTAAGTACTTATGAATTTGATTTCATCCACTTGCCAGGAGTTGAAAATATTTTTGCAGATTTTATGTCAAGAGAAGGACACACTTCAGAACCTGTTGTGTCTAAACAAGATCAGAATCCATCCGGCACCATTTGGATAATCAGAATAATGGAACACCGCTGGTATGAGGATAGTTGCCGAGAATGGAGTACAAATCCTTTCCAGCGAAGGGATCTTCACAACTTCGAAATGGCGAATGAATTCCTTTCTAATCGTTTTAAGATGTTAATAGCAAAGCAGCAACTAACATATCCTGGTCTATGGACCGACAATAACCAATTGATCCTGATGTTGGCCATGTTCTCCAAAATTGGTGTGGAGATTTTGTTCTCTCGGTTAAGTTTCTCAACCCACATGTTGAAAGACCAAATCAGTGGTTGAATGCCAAACATGGAAAAAGTCTATTCAGAGATCTGTTCCAAGGACCATACCCACCAGCAGAAGATATGCAATTCAATGGGACTTCAGCTTATACTGGTTGTATCTTTAAACTCACATTCAACTCTCCTAATGAGAATCCAATCAGTCGACATCTATGCCAAGTCTATGGACCTGCTGGATCCTCATCTGTCTTTGAACATTGGATAGTTGCAAATAGACTGAGGTTCTTCCATTCTCAAAAGACACTTGTCTGGATACACACCAAGACCTATCGAATGGATATAATAGATCCACAAGCAATGTCTCATGGCTTGTATGGTCCCTACAAGATGAAAACCATGAGTATCATCTAGAAGGAAAATGAATCAACTCATCCAACACACACAGGATGTATACCCCACTCTTCCAACCAAACCTATGCAAATTGTGAATATGATCCAGCCGATGATCCACAGATTCTAGTATATAATGCAGCAGGTAATCTGGCTGACTCTCAAGCTCCTGATTGTACACATCCACCTAATGAATCATGTGAAGGATGCTTATTCTATGCTTGACGTCTTCCAAGTAGTGACTTAGATCCAAGCACTAGCTAGTGGACCAAGCTTGTTGGTCACTGAAGATATCTATCTCTTCATGACAACAGTTAGGCGTAGGCCCTTCCACGGTAAAAGGGGAAAAGCTTACGTGCCTCACAGTAAGCATGAGTTAACCTTCTCGTGATAAAAAAGAAGACATGTAAAAAGTAGATTCTTTTCCTGTCTTGTCTGTCCCCTCCTTTCTCTGTTCATGAGTTATTGGGACCCACCAGAAGACGCTTATCTTCATATGGGTAACTCTTCGAAAAAGAGTTGCTACGTGTCCACTTTCTATGGATGGATTTCAAATTATAATTCATGAGATAAGGTTAAAGTTTCGCCTACACTCCCTATAAAAGGCAAGAGGGCCGCCTTCATTTCTCAACGAATTCTAGGCGAGTGAAGTCTTAGGAAGTATGAGTCTAAGTCTTGAGTCTGTTAGGAGTTTGTCAAGAAGAGTATGCTCTTCACTTTGCAGCTTTAAGCTGATATGAGTGAATCAGAAAATCTGAAGCAAACAAGTTTATGTCTTGTAAAAGCTTTTAAGATCCTCTTTCCCCATATAAGTTTATATCATGCCAGCGCGCATTGAATATGATGAATGTATTGTTCCTGAGTGTAAGAAATAATAATATACATAAGATCTATTTGAATGTCAGATACTCTGTTCATCCACATATCATTTGTCATTTGCAGCTGTTGTTCAAAGTTGTGGGGTAACCTTCTTTATGTCCTCCAATTCTTCTGCCACCTTCTCTTGTTTATTAGAGTTTCTTTATGTCTCAGTAATGTGAACCTCCTTATTCTCCTCTATATTCTCCTTCTACTGTCCCGTTCTCATTTCTTGTTCTATCCCATCCATTCTAGCTTCTTGCTGATTCAACATGACAACAATCTGATCCAGTCTCTCAAACGGATCACCTCGAGATCCACTTCCACACTGATAAGTGAATCTGGTATCCATCTTGGGTTACTCTAGAAAACATTCATTCAAGCGCCGTTAGGCATAGGTCCAAGCATTGAACCTAGTGCTCTGATACCAAATGTAAGGTGCGGAAAAATTACCAACTAAAAATAATATTTGAAAAGAATAACATATTGCATAAATAAGATAATCAACCAGTAATGGTTTTCATAAATCAAATAAAGATCCAAATACCTGATGGGATTACAAAACAATTTACATACACCCAACTTGGTGTTGTCAATACATCTATTTCAATGTTACACAAGGAAATATTATTATTATCAAAATATCCATGAGTCATGATACATATTTTAATACTTGGCAATGAAGCCATACAAAGAATATATAAACAAATATCATATCAAAATAGCTCGGTTGCCTTGATCCTCCGATCATCTGCAAACCAAGACCAAGAGAGTGGTTGAGGTGCTTTTTCCACCCAACCACGAAGTACTGAACTTCCTCAGGTTTCTTCATAACTTGAAGAAAGCACCGACCCTGCACAAGGAGCCTAACAACCTGGAACAGTGTAAGCAGGAGGGAAACACTCGATACATGCATGTTGCCTGTATGCATCCTAATCCTAGAATGACATATACTCTTGAAACAATATTATGGCAAAGACTACATAATTCTAGGCTTTTTAAACAAATCCATCTATTTCAATGGTACAGTTGCTTGGCCAAGCATAATAATAAAAATGATAGTTTTGGAAAAAGTAAAACTATTATCTTTGTAGACCCACATTTAGTATCCTGTCTTGAAAGTTCGTACTTTACCAAGATACATACAATGTAGATTTACAAAACAGTTTGGTTTTATATATTTTCACATATCTAATAAAAATAAAAGTCATTTCCAATGATCAATTGATTTCAATGGTTTACTTTTGAAAGATTTACTATTTTTCTCTATTTCAATGTGAAGAAACAAAAAAATAAAATGCATTTCTTTTCAAGAATTAAGTTTTACTAATAGTAAATGAAATGTAAAAGTAATAATTAAGAAGAACCCAATGATTCTAAAATTCCTATAAATCTTTATCATTAGTGCAAAAGTATGAAAGAAGAATAATTTCTTTTTCTACAGAACAATGAATTCTTTTCAGATATTACATGTGAAGACATATATATATATTTGAATATATAGATACTCATACAATTATACTCAAACAGTACTGAAGTTTTTATTGCTCATATTCATTTCTAACTATTAGAACATAAACAACATACATTCATTATATATATATATATATATATATATATATATATATATATTTGATTTCAATGGTTTACTTTTGAAAGATTTACTATTTTTCTCTATTTCAATGTGAAGAAACAAAAAAATAAAATGCATTTCTTTTCAAGAATTAAGTTTTACTAATAGTAAATGAAATGTAAAAGTAATAATTAAGAAGAACCCAATGATTCTAAAATTCCTATAAATCTTTATCATTAGTGCAAAAGTATGAAAGAAGAATAATTTCTTTTTCTACAGAACAATGAATTCTTTTCAGATATTACATGTGAAGACATATATATATATTTGAATATATAGATACTCATACAATTATACTCAAACAGTACTGAAGTTTTTATTGCTCATATTCATTTCTAACTATTAGAACATAAACAACATACATTCATTATATATATATATATATATATATATATATATATATATATATATAAAGATAATTTTTATATAGTCATTCTGTTTAATTCATATCATTTCCAGATCATAATCTTTATGCTAAAAACTGTTATAAAGAACTATTGAGCTCTAGAATGTAAAGATACAGTGATTACATTATACAGAATATGGAAGAATATGCATATATATATAACTGATCTTGATTAAATGCAGCAGGGATATGTATCAAGGATTTCATAATTATTGGAGACGAATTAGAAAATTGTTGGTGACTGTCCCCAAATGGGGTCACAGTCCCTTAGGGACTATGGCTCCATTTGGGGAAGCTGATTCCCTCTTTTAAAAGCTACGGCCTATGGCTAGTGATTCTAAGTTCTTTTCAATATATAATGCAATGCTAAGTTTCATGCAAATGCAATACAAACGCCATTAGATATGATACATTTCTATCAATATAAATTGCAATAAAAATGTTTCAGATATGATATGTTCCTTTCAATATATAAAATGCAATAAAACGATATCAGATATGCTATGTTTCAATCAGTATAAATTTCAATAAAAAACGATGGTAGATTTATACAATTGATCAAAACAATCGATCTAAGGAAATATAATTCTATTCAACACATAAATTGTTTGATTCATTACCATCTACTATGAAGTTTTTCTTAATATATATATATAGAAACAGAACATTTATTTAACAATCTACAGCTAGTATCCTAATAATTAACAGACAATAAAAGATTCATTAATACGAGTAGATGTAATCAAGATTTAATAAGAACCTAGAAATTCGTTCCTAAATATAATTGAATGTTGGATTCCTATAGAAGCTCCCTCGATCAAATTTAATTTCCCCTTCTTGTACTTAGAAAGTTTTCACAAATTTCTTTATGATTTGAATGCAATTACATAGAAAAATATGATGATCCCCTTTTTTGAGAATGAGAGAGGTTAAAATAGAAATTTTGGTGCCCCCCTAGAAAGAAATTTGAAACCTCTTCTTTTATTGTTTCTTCTTCCTCAATGTTTCAACTTCCAGGGCTTTTTTTTTCCTCAATTAAGTTTTTGTTTTCTAAAACTTGTTTTGAATTACTACAAAACTTGTTCTAAAATATTATTAAAATAATTTACATATTTGACATTATATATCTATAAAACTATTTCTTAACAAATTAAATAACTATTCTATTTTAAAACACTCAAAATATTTAAATAACAAAGAGTTAAATAATCTAATTGAATCATTATTAACCAACTATGCAATAAGATAAAAAATACAACTTAAACTATTAATTATTCAATATGCAATTATATGCGGCTATATGACACTACGTGAAGTGTGTATATGATATCCCTCCATCTTAACCCTACTAGGATGCTAATCTCCTTTCCCTCAACCACTCTCTTGTCTTCGACAACCTGTCAAAAATAAACTCAAATTTTTCCATTAATAGGTTAGTAACAAATAGCCAAAGCATAGCCGAAGCATAGCCGAAGCATTATTAACATGATATAATATTCATTTCATTTTCATCTATATTAAATTAATCATTCAAAATAATAAATTAACTATCTAACACACTTAATTGTCCATAGATTATTTCCACATAATGCAACCACAGATAGTATCAAAATTTGAGACGTGACATCTCCACAAATCAACAGAATGAATCTACACATCTAAAATTCAAAAATATCTTACTCGGGACACCCAACTACTCTGTTCAACAAGGTTATCATATCTGAAATTTCTTCCTTGAAATGGCTCCTCAAATTAGCGGGCAGCCGAGACTTACCAATCTTTTCAATCTCCAACCAATGCTTAGCAATGCAAGTACAACATCAATCCTTCCTCTCATTATAATAATTCCAGGCCGAGGATACAGAAACATCAACATTGTCTTCATATTCTTCCAAATTTAGGGATAAAGCAACAGACTCAGAGTCAATTCTTGCCACTATGATGCCACTGGAGGTCCTTATCTCCTAGGAGTCTGGAAAATAACCATTGGTGCACACAACCATCAATCGGGACAATGCACAGCAGGCGGAAAACCACTAGACTTATCCAAGCCACTACTGATAATTTTCTCCACCAAGGGAGTTCGTTTCTCAGACTGCATTCTCCTCCAAAAATCATCTAAATCAACGTGGCCTAAATTCATATCTCTCACTTTAGAAAGACCATTTTCCACGATAGAAGCCACATGAGTCCCTTGGAATTTGAACTTCATCTTTATGTACTCAATAAACTAGAAAACTCGAGACTTGGAGATATATGTAGAGAGAAAAGGATGAGACAAGACACCAACAAGAAATTCCTTGCACAGATACATGGGAATGGAAATCTCTAACTCCTCAAAGAAAATATTGAGCCTTTATAAAGAGGCGCTGCTAGCTATGCTGACCTATGAAAATGGAACTGTGCTGAAATTTCGCACGTAGCAAACTAGCCATTTATCCTCCTGCAATGCATTCCCTTGGAACACAATACCACCTTAGGCACGCTCAAGAATTTATCAAAGTCACTTCTCATAAATTTGGTAAGGAAAAATATTAAATGTTGGCAACGAATTTATCTTTATAACTCATAAATGCATGCCTCGACTTTCCCTCTGAGAATTGTGCCACTGTCTTCACGTACTTCAAATTGAATGCAAAGTGACAAATGTCATTCTTTCATACTGTACGCCAACGCAACAAATGCCACTTGGGAAAGTGTGATGTTCAAAGTCAGCAAGTCAGGCAGAAGTTGAACATTTGAACTAGGAGTCAGAGATTCAGAACTTCAAAGAATCCCCGACCTCCCGACTACAAAGAAAAGGCTTCAACATTAAGACACAAGGAAAGACTCGAAGTGTGGGAACCTAAGACAAGTTGGTAAGTTGGGCGGTTCAAGAACTTGTGAACCCACCGACTTCAGTTCAAGAATGTGAAGTATCACCGACTTACTGAAAATAACCAAGTAAACTTTCACCTGAGGAAAGAACTAAAGGAAAAAGAAAGACAAAGAATGAAAGGAAAAACAAAGAATGGACAAGGATGCCTTTTTAAAGAAAAAGGGGCAATAGAAAGGAAGCAAAATAATGTTGATTACATATTGAGGCAGCATCAGAACACACAAGCTAGACATGTAAAGGAAAGTGTTTTGAAAAAAATAAGGGATATGAGGAGCTTCTGGAGCAAGCGAAGAAAGAAATTGATGATCACATGTGGGTTTACGATGCAAGAGAGGAGAGGAGGAACGCGTTGACTAGTAAAGAAACTAGAGAGAAAGAAAGGTCACATGGTAATTTCCAATTATACTTTTCATTATATTGTTTTCATTGTATGTTGTATAGTGTTTTTGTTTACACGCCTTTCAATTGCAGTCAAGCGATGATAGTGAGGAAACAAATGATAATGAAGGTGGAGATGGTGACGACCAAAGGTTGACAGGTGATAATGAAGGTGGAGATGGTGACGACCAAAGGTTGACAGATGATAATGAAGGTGGAGTTCGTGAAGAGATAAGGTTGATGGCTCTCTCTGAGGTATAATTTTGAAACTATTTATATTTATTAATTCACTCTTAATTCTTTATTTTGGTAACATTGTCTTCATCCTTGCAATACTCCTTGCTGATAAAGATTTTTGGATGCTCAAGGCAATATTTATCCTATGTCAATTCACTTCATAGACATTTCAAGCTTGTGGTATTACATAACCCTTAAGAACATTGTCACATCCTTGCTACTAGACTATCAACAAAACTTCAATGAACTGTCATTATTATATTCAGTTGAAACAAAACTTCCCACCAATAAATATGATATCCTTTATTGTCATACATGCATTTGACAATGTGATTGTATTTGATTGCTTTCTATGGACTTGAAATATCCACTTCTTCATGACTCCATAAGAACCTTCATCTAAGGGCCTAAGATTTATCATACATTCACAATGTTGTTACTAGATGCTCAAATCAAAACTTCGGCTCTCTTTCTAGATCTTGCATTCTTCTCATTGGCTTTTCGTCATTGTGATTGGTGACTATCACTATTGTACTCAGTTGTCCTTTAATAGCCACTTGTCATGTTAAAGAGATGAGAAGAACTCTACCTTTTAGTTACAAATTACTCAAGAGCTAAGAACCCTCTAACAGTTGCTCTCTATCCTCTACTATAACAATCAAAACTGAGGAAATAGAACTCTAACTTCCTTGAAGAAAAGCATCTTCCAGGTCATGACCTTCTTCGATGTATTGTTAACTAAAGCCTCTATCATTGTTTTGTCTCCAAACATTGCTTCTATATTCCTTTAAGACTACAATCTTCCATTTGACTGCAACCTTTTGAAGATCCTAGTCTCAAGGTAATGTATCCTCAATCCATGCTCCTTTTTTGAAGACTGATCCTCTGTCTCTGTCACTGAGACTGTTCTTTGTCAAGGACCAAGCATGCTCTCACTGCTACTATTTTCAATGCTATGCTCTGAATGAATGCATTGGTTTATGTGATTGTCATGGAAGACTGTCATGCAATCTTGATGCAGAGGAAGGACAAACATAAGTACTCCTTCCATCAACAAACAATGGCAGTGGTTTCATACACCATCCTTTTGGGTGCTCTTGGATACATTTCTTGGGCCTCTTGACTTGGACATCCTATAATGGCTTGAATCAACATTACAAGGGCAATGTGGACAACATAGCAAACTGGTTTTGGGGCTTATAGACTTATGATCAATTCAAGTAGAGTGATTGCCAAGGGCTTGAATCAACATTACAAGGGCAATGTGGATAACATAGCAAACTGGTTCCCAAACCCTTTAATAACATTTGAGGAATCAGTTGACAGAACACCTCCTTCAAGATTGTTGACCAAACTATGACCATTGCTTGCACATTTCTTTTACTATGGATAAGATGTAATATTCAAACCCTTTCCTTTCTTTTGGTAATCTTTTTATTAATGAATAAGATTGTTTATTGTTTAATATAATATTATATTCTATTAATGAAATATAATATAATAGATTATTTATAAATCTGATTATATAATGCTAAGAGGTGCATTCAAAATATAATGGACATTACATTGTATTTTATCCAACGTATTAATTCCTTTCAATTGCAGCCAACCAGTGATAATGAGGAATTGGATGATAATGAAGGCGGAGATTGTGATGACCGAAGATCACCTCCTCTCTCTGAGGTACTTAATGAATCCTTTATCTGTGTATTACTGTTTGAAGTTGTATTTTATCGCAATAAGTTGACTAATTCTATCCTCTACTGTAACAATCAAAACTAAGGAAATAGAACTCTAACTTCCTGGAAGCAAACCATCTTCTTGGTCTTGACCTTCTTAGATGTATTGTTGACTAAAGATTCTGTCACTGTTTTGTCTCCAAACATTGCTCCTATATTCCTTTAAGACTGTAATCTTCCATTTGACTACAACCTTTTGAAGATCTCAGTCTCAAGGGTAATGTATCCTCAATCCATGCTCCTTTTTTGAAGACTGATCCTCTATCTCTATCACTGAGATTGTTCTTTGTCAAGGACCAAGCATGCTCTCGCTGCTACGGTTTTCAATGCTATGCTCCAAATGAATGCATTGGTCTATGTGACTGTCATGCAATCTTGATACAGAGTAAGGACAAACACAAGTACTCTTTCCATCAACAAACAATGACAGTGGTTTCATACACCATCCTTTCAGGTGCTCTTGGATACATTTCTTGGGCCTCTAGACTTGGACATTGTTGATGAATATTTTGGAACACACCAACATAGGTATGATTGTTGATATCACACCTCTCTTGAAAAGTATCTTACCCTAGGTAAGACTACTCCAAGGATAACACAACTAGGTCTTAGCTCGCTTGGAATTGCTTAGTTGGATGTTTATTTGTGCCTATGAGGGGTCTTACATGCAAAGCAGTAAATTTAGCAGGTTAAGACAACGACACATGCAAATCCTTACAATTTTCAGCTGATATGACAGTAAAAAGATGCTGCTGGAAACCTACTCTAACATCCTAATTATAAGAAAATGCAAAAGTAAGAAGGGTTTAGAGAATCCTAAGTGACATTCACAATGCAAGGTTCATTAATGGTAGACAAATGCTCTGAAATTAAAACCACTTCCTGAGTTACCAAGCTAGCAGTTTGGTACAACACTGTAGAAAATGATGCTATCTTCTATGGATTCCTTAAAGATTTTCAGATTGCATGCATTCATTAAATACCCAATTGTTGGCGTGATTTAACTAGCGAAATGCAATTGAACTTAGCACAAATTACATCCCAGACTAACTTTACATAGCCACCTACAATCAAAAAGCAACTAAAAGTATGGACTAAGAACATTCATCAAAATACCTTCAATGGAACATTAACATTGCAAAGCCCGACTAACTAATGGAGATCAAGATGAGAACCATGAAACCAAATAAGCAATACAAGTAGACAAATTCTCAGAATAACTACAACAATTTGCTTTGTATTAAAAATTCAGCAAAGTGTCAACAATTCTTCATCAAGAGTCTTACAAGGAGAGAGACAATGACCCTTTATATAGGAGAGGCGCCATACTGAGTTTTGAAATGGACGATGGAGATTAACTCAACACCAATGGTCCAGATTTCACATCATTTAATGAGATACAACAACCATTTTTCATTCCCGAATTTCTCTTTGTCTTGTAGGAAAAAGACAAAATAATTCCCAAATACATTAAATATGGACAAATAAAGTACCCATTTGGGTGTACAATAGAAAAAGCCAATTTCCAAGACATAATGAGGATGAAAAAGAGTCACATGACCTCCAGAAAATTGCATCAACTATAAGTGATGGGGTTACATTTTGATTTGAATATTTTATTATTTTTTATTCATCCTCATCCAAGTCTATTTCGTCCTCAACTGCTTTCCTATTGCTATAGGCTATCCACGCTGTTAGTGCTGGATTTATATCAGTCAGGTCTGGATCTTTGATGTAATCAACTCTAAATCTCAAACTTTCAAGTTCCCTGGAAGCTTCTGAATATGCATTTTCTATTGATTTTCTATTTTTCTGAAATGCAACAAAAGGGGCATGTAAATCACTGACCTTTTTTAGTTTACCAATCATATTAAGCAGGGATGGGTCGTGAATGACTTGATGTAGCCTATCCTTGCATCGTTGCATATTGATTGGAACAAGGTCATCAACAAGAATCTCTACACAGTCCATTGCATCATTTATTTTGTAGATGGCTCTGAGTATACGTGAGTTTGCTACTTCATAAGATTCCTTGATTTTATCAATGTAATGTCAAAAAAAGTCCCCTTGGGGGCTTTTCCCTCAAAAGGTTTAGCTACCAGGTCTTTAGTGTGTATTTAGGACATCTTACATCATATTTCAACATCCCGATGGAATGAACCTTGGGTTTCATGTCAAATGGGACCTAGGGGGACCCCTTGAACCTAACCCTACCCAAAATAGGGGGGAGGACTTGGGCACCCATGCCCTAGTCCTACCCTATTTTGGGTTAGTCCCAAATTTCTAGTGTCAACTTATGACCGTTAATTAGGTCCTATGCCGACATGACAAGTTTGCATTACGAAATTCTTGGCGGGAATGTTTGTAGTTGCATATAAAAGCATGTTTAGGCATTCATTTGTAAACTATATTATGTTCATGTGATTTTGGCATTCTAGGAGTGATTCAAAACATTCATTGTGTGGAAGAGTAGACTTGTGTTGTTTTATGTGTTTGTATTTACAGATTTGAGCATCCATCTCCTCATGGAATGAAGGGCTTCTTCCTCCCATGAGATCTTCACTACAAGGTGACATCTATTGTGATTATTGAGCATTTATCAATTGGTTTTTGTCTCTACCTCCCAAGGGCATGCACTCTTTATCTGACAACGGTGTTCGGAAGACTTGAATGTCTCTCCGGGGCTTGACTGAGGCAAGCCTCTAAACACCACAACCCCCTCCCAAAGTTTTTGTGGTTGCAGGTTATAGGTTGAAGATACAGACAAAGTAAAGTTGTAGGAGGGTACAACAGAGTGTCAGAATTGTTGATTAGAGAAGAAAATAGTCCCCTGGACTAGGGCGCCTGCTCCTTAGTCCTTAAAGTTTCGCAATAGGAAAATCTCTGGAATAACAAGAACAAGTTCCAGACTGAGCTTCTAGATCCCAACAAAAACCTAGGCCTTGGAATTGGGTGTCCGCTGCTTACTCCTTGACTTTTCCGCCTTTGAACCCCAAAAACAGGTGCACAATTATTTGTCAATTTACATCTTTCTGTAGCAGCATTTTTTGGCATTCATCTGTTTACTGTCATATTTGCATAATTAAGGTTTTAAGGTATAATTGAGGATACGAGAAGATAATTGGTAATCAAATCATAAAAATCCAACTTTCCCTACATCTCATAGTGACCTAGGGTATGATAGTACATTCCAACTCAACTCTAGGTCCTTGAATGTAAAGGGTGAAAGGAGGATACACACACAAACTACCAAAAACCAAACATCCAAATTCCACCCATTACATTTTGGTGAACCTATGTTATTGGACTTGTTTGTACCTTGCTGAGTGTTTTGATTCAAATTTGCATTGATTTTCATTCATTCATATAGTCATTCATCTTATTGCATTGAAAAATTTACAAAAAAATTGAAAAATTGGAAAAAAATTGAAATAAATTGCATGCTAGGGTTTGCATGTTGCATAAATTAATTTAAATTTTATCAAATTTATGATTTTTGCATTATATCTGAGTTAAATTATAGAAAATTACAAAAAATCATTAATTTGCATTGCATTTTCATCATAAAATTGCTAGGGTTTTGTTGAAAATTGTAAATTTTGCATATAACCTAGTAATTCCAAAATCTAGGGTTTGTAGGCAAAATCATGTTTTAGATTTTTCTACTGATTTTAGAGACTCATTAAAATTTTCATTTGGCTGTAGTCTTGTATTTTAGTACAAATTTGCATTTAGATCTCAAAAATTTACATTTTTGCATAGAAAATTTCAACAAAAACTAGCATTTTCATTGATTTTTCACTAGATTTACACTTGCATTTTGCATGTTAAAGATTGGAAATCATTTTAAGATATAAGTAAATTTATTTTTCATCATAAATCAGGTTACAAGACATTCATATAACTTTTTACATCAAGATCTCAAACCTAGGGCTTGAAAAACATTGATTTTCACTAGATTTGGCCTTATCGACTCTCTAATTTTGAACTATATGCGTGTTGTAAATAATATTTTTGCACTAATTGGCTGATATCAGGATTATTATCTTCCACCCCTCCTAAAATTATTTACAACACCTTTTTATTGGCCTCTTGTATTAAAAATTTGGTTGAAAACTACACATTTTTGCTATTTTTGCCCTAGGATTTGGCCTAGTTTGCACCCTAAGCATGTTGTAACCAATTTTATTCTTCTAGGTGACTGATATTATTGATATTATTTTCTTCGCCTCATAAAATTAATTGCAACACCTCTTTGATTAGGTCTTGGGATTGAAAAATTGTGAAAATTTGCATATTTTTGGGTATTTTCACTAGCCTTTGACTACTTTTTATCCTAGGTTTGCATAAAAAGAGTGGTGTAAAGAATCTTATTGCTATATTGGAATGAAATCAGACATATTATTTCTGCCTCTGATCAAAATCCTTACAGCACCTTTTATTTCATATATTTGCATTGAAAAAAGTACAAAAAATAAAGCATTTTAGGTAATTTTTGCATATAGTTTTGTACTTGTCTTTTGCATCAAATTTGAAAAACTTTTAAAATCTAATTTTGCATTTATTTGAAAACATATATCATGGATACTTATTTGGAAGAATTGTTTTCATACATCATAGACATGGACCATTTCTCTAAATTTACTCATAAACATCCTCAAGTCTTGGAACAAAGAGCACACATTCATGATGTTGATCTCTCTATGTGCTCCACATATGAAGTCCTTTGTTATATATCTGATTTTTATAGCTTCACAAACTTCATGGGAATATATCCTTGGATATTGGATGATCTCACTAAATTCATGATCAATAATATATATACTAGTGATGATCTTAAAATGTTAGATGAAGCCTTAGATGATTTTATGGAACACTCCGATTCATCACCTATTGCTAAAACATGTGATGATAACTTAGTGGTATCCTATGATCCTTCTCCCAAGGTTGTTCCTCTTCATGAGGACACTTTGATGCAAGAGGATGATTTCATTGACACATCTCTTAACATCATACCACCAAATCTTCATTCTAATGCTCACTCTGGCCAAGCTGAAGCATTAGCAAATGAAGACCCATCACCACTTTGCCATTCCAATGCTCTCCCTGGCCAAGAGGAAGCATTAGTGAATGAATAGCTCCCTTCAACAAAGAACATTCCATGGGTAGACGATGAGATTTCATCTAACAACTCTATCATAATACATGAAACCTCTATGGATCATCCTACCAACCTTGTTCCTTTAGTTGATTGTTCACACACCTTGGATTTCACTAAGGAAGAGAAGACCTTTAAAGTCCCTCTTTTGTTTGAATAATCAAGTCATTTGGACATCACTAAGGATGTAGCACTAGTGGATGAGAAGTCTCTCACATTAAATCCCTCAAGGATGGATGTTGAGATTACTCAAAATAATTTACTTCTTTCACCACCTAAGAAGATAGTGAATAAGTGTACAAATGAACTCCAACAAGAAAACATTGATCCAAACATTGAACAAAACAAAGATGATCCTAACAATGAACAACCGTGGGCTATGGTACCTTATGTCCCACTTTCCTCTAAAATTTGGGAGTGGGAGGATGATGATGATTTACTTGATGACTGCTAGCCTCAGAGATCCTACAGGTAAGTATTTCTAACCCTTTCTCTCTCTCGTGATGTGCTTCTCCCGTGATGTGTTATGTGTTTTTTAGGCCTCTTGGGATAACCCTAGATTCTCCTGTAAGGTCCGGGATACTAGGAGACCACCTCTGTTGTGACCTTCTTCTATTTGTATCATCATTCTTCTATATTTCCTCTCTCTGATTTCATTGTTGTGTGTTGTGTCTTACGGACATAGCGTCGCGGTTGGTGAATTGGGAGCACCCTCCTATGTGACTGTCCCTAAGACACTTGTTTCTTCTCTCTTATTTATTGTTTCCCTTCCTCTAGTGTTTCTATCTAGTGGGCGGATGACGAAAAACATTTATAATGATGCGGACCTAGCGTCCCTTTAGTGAGAAATAAAAAATTGGACTTAGTTCCTAATATGATGATGGGGTTGTAATAAATTATCCAACGCTTGGCTAGTAGAAGCACTCATGCTTTCTGCGTAGTGATTTTGATGGTGTTTTATCTTATTTACAAACCTTAACAATACTGATGCTCTGCACACTTTGTTTGTCTTTGAATCTAGCCTCGGTGGTACTCGATTCATATATCTTCGTGATATAGCCCCACAGTTATTCTCAAACTCCAAATTTGTAGTATAACCTTGGCTCTTTGTGTGTTTAATCATATGCATTGATGTTGTTTTTTATCATGATTTTGTAGTCACTAACATGTTTCTTGCAGGGATGTGTTTGTAGTAACATTTGGCGATCGTAAAGTACATGTCACCTCCGGGGGGCATGGGCTTTGCGAAAGTCTGTGTTCCCTTGTGTGTTTTCTTCCTACCTTAATGTGCTTGATATTGATGTGTCATATCAACAACCTTAAGGTGGGGGCATATATAAGGTAAGTTGTTTGTTGTAGATGTTAGCAATGTGCTTGTCCTCAAGTGCAGTCTAAAGACTAGTGCAATGAGTACTTCCTGCACTCTGAGTTTGTTTGCAATAAATCAATCAATCAATCATTTAAGCCCCCTATGGAGGTGGGATATCACGTATATCCTTTTTATCTTAAGCCCTTTGTAGAGTTAGGGATGGTGTATTTCTTGGAGCAGATTGCACATCTTGTCATTTTAAAAAAGTCCTCATCGGTAGGTGGGGAGCGGTTTTGTGACTAACTCAACCCTTAAGTGTGTCTTCGGTGATTGTTGTGGCGAAGCACAATCGTTGGTGTGTGCCTGTAATATTCCTGAGATGGTGTTTAGCCTATAAATAGGAACACTCCATCGCTTGTCTGCTATGTTTTCTCCGTGTCTTCAAAGTGTGTGTGTTTGGTGTGCTTGCTTTGTGTGGCGTGTCTATTGCCCCATATTCAGTCTAAAGACCTGTGCGATGAGTGCATCCTACATTTTGGGAGGTTTGGCATGTCTTGGGTGTGTTGCCCCATATATGCAGTTTAAAGACCTGTGAGATGAGTACATCCTGCATTATGGGAGGTATGTTTACTTTCTTGTACTTGCATCTGCATTTCATATATATGAGAAAAAGAAAAGAAAAGAAATCATTCCTGTCTTCTATGCATTTACTATCTTCTCCATGTTTTGCGTGACTGTAACTGTCTTCTCTGTGTTTTGTGTGCGTGTCATTGTCTTCAATGTGCTTGGTGTGTCTTCTCTGTGCTTGACATGTTTGTTGTGCTTGTTGACCATACTTTAATGCATGTATTGGCCTTGCATTTATACATACATTAAAGTGGGGGCTAAATGAATGTTGGAAAATGTCACCTTGGGGGCTTTTCCCTCAAAAGGTTTAGCTCCCGGGTCTTTAGTGTGCATTTAGGACATCTTACATCATATTTCAACATCCCGATGGAATGAACCCTGGTGGCAGGAATGCTTGTAGTTGCATATAAAAGCATGTTTAGGCATTCATTTGTAAACTAGATTATGTTCATGTGACTTTGGCATTCTAGGAGTGATTCAAGGCATTCATTGTGTGGAAGAGTAGACTTGTGTTGTTTTATGTGTTTGTATTTGTAGATTTGAGCATCCATCTCCTCATGGAATGAAGAGCTTCTTCCTCCCATGAGATCTTCACTACAAGGTGACATCTATTGTGATTATTGAGCATTTATCATTTAGTTTTTGTCTCTGCCTCCCAAGGGCAAAGGCACGCACTTTCTATCTGACAGCGGTGTTTAGAAGACTTGAATGTCTATCCAGGGCTTGACTGAGGCAAGCCTCTAAACACCACAACCCCCTCCCAAAGTTTTCATGGTTGCAGGTTACAGGTTGAAGATCTAGACAAAGTAAAGTTGCAAGAGAGTACAACAAAGTATTGGAGTTATAGATCAGAGAAGAAAATAACCGCCTAGACTAGGGCATCCGCTCCCTAGTCCTCAAAGTTCCGCAACAGGAAATCTCTGGAACAACAGGAATAGGTTGTAGACTGAGCTTCCAGATCCTGACAAAAACCTAGGCCTTGGACTTGGGCACCCGCTCCTTAGTCCCTGACTTTTCTACCTCTGAATCAGGTGCACAGTTATTTGTCATTTTACATCTTTCTGTAGAAGCATTTTCTGACATTCATCTATTTACTGTTGTATTTGCATAATTAGGGTTTTAAGGTATAATTAAGAATATGAGAATATAATTGGTAATCAAATCATAAAAATCCAAGTTTCCCTCATCTCATAGTGACTTAGGGTATGATAGTACATTGCAACTTGACCCTAGGTCCTTGAATGTAAAGGGTGAAAGGAGGATACACACACAAACTACCAAAAACCAAACATCCAAATTCCACTCGTTACAATCAAAAACTTCCTTCCTCATCTTCATTTGATGGTACCATTCCTTGGGTTTGCACAATCTATCTCCCATCACAATGTTCTCTGCTAGAAGGATCTTGCTGGGCAACCTTACGATTGCTTGAACTCTTGGGAACATATGAGAGAAATATTCCTCATATGGTGCACATTCTTCATACAACTCATCCCATTCTTCACCCAAAAGATGGAAGTCTTTATGATATTCTGCTACAAATTTAATGGCTTCATAGCCCTTAGCATATACTTTGTGAAACCACTCCTGTGTATCTACCGCGGTGGCTTTCATCTGATCAAAATTCATTAGTTCTTCCTTTGATAATAATGCTGGAGCTATTTCAAGCTCTCCGTCTAGGTTCATAGGTTTCATCAAAAATTTGATACATGCCCTGAGCTCTTCATTTTGCTGCTTCAGCTCCTACTTCGTCATCTCATCTTTAACAAGATGCTCCAAAATAGTGGTCAATGTGCCCTTGAATTCATCAATTTTCTACTCCCTTGAGGCATGTCCTAGATTTACAGTTGTAACAGTGTAATCCTCTGGCCTGGCCTCTGTTCTATCAGTTTTTTCAGGTAGGACAACCACCTCTGCTATCCTAGATCTAGAGGCATCTTTGTATATCCTGGATTGTATTTTTTCTTTCTTTTGTTTCCTTGGTTTCTCTACGTGGGCCAATAAAGCATCAAGGTCCAGTTTCATTACTTCCACTTGTGGCTCTTTATTGACAAGTCATTGTTGTAGCCATTTAGGTGCAGAAGAAGAAAAGTCTTTGGGAACATCTTCTCTACTATGTCATTCAACATGCATTTCTTCCTCTTCCTCAATGACCTTATCAGTTTCTTCCTTGTCATCCTCAACATCCATTTGCCCAAGACTTTGAAGGATTTCTATTTCTACCTGCTGAGCTATGTTTAGTATTGCTTCTGAGGTGACCTTTTCTACAGGGCTGTCTTGGATTTCAACTACCTTGACTTTTGTAGACTCTATAAGAGGTTCTTTCGAAACATCTGCAATCATTCCCCGTTCTTGAGATTCTAATTTTGCACATATTTTCTCTATGCTAGGTAGTTGAGGAATGGGCAGAGGGGCAGGATCTTGTACACAAGAAGAAATCAAAGAATTTGTGGCCAAGGCCAAAGAATAAGTAGTAAATGAAGAAAGATTAACTTGAGTTAAACTAGCAAAATATGCAAAGCCCAAAGAAGGTGGTATGGAAGCGATGGGCAATGTAGAGGAGATGGAAGAAGTTGGCATGGAAAATGATGATGAAAGGATGGAAGAGATGGGTGGTAAGGTGAAGGAAGTGGAAAAGGAGATAGAGGAAATAGAAGGTAGGGACATGGTGGATATGGGAGGAAACGAGGAAGCGGTAATAGGTGAAGTAGGAGAGGCGGGGTGACTTGGGCTATCTCAATCTATCACCAATGGACATGATGCGGTAGTGACTATAATTGCAAGTAAGGAAGGGGTAGGCATAGTCTATTGGACCAGAGAAGATACTCGAGTAGCAAAAACAACTAGAGTAGTAGAGGAAATTGGGGCAGCTGAGGTAGCATAAATAATTGGAGCTGCAGAGGAAATTGGGATAGCAGACGAAACATTTGCTTTAGCTGCTGAGGATGAAGAAATGATACGTGTATTTGTACTGTCAGTAGCAGTGGGGTGAGTGCGAGATCATGATGGGCCAAACAGAGGCAATGGAGAAAAAACTTGTTGGATGAAAAAGTGCTAACATTTAGACTAATATTTAGATTTGGATGGAAAAGATGTTAATATTTCTAGCTAAAATATGGATTCCCTCCAAAAATGCCTTAGGATTACCACATATTTAGGCAAGTGGGAGTCCCAAAACTTGCTAAAGAAACCTGCAAAACCACCCATTTAGTGTTATCCTAAAATTTTCCACAATTTCATCCTTAAAGCTGACAGACTTTTTTGTAACTAAATATATTCAAATGAAAAGGGTTTATAGAGGAAGGTATTAAGATTCTAAAAATATAATATACACCTCATAATAATTTTAATAGGTAATTATCATTAATTTTCTATATACGCTATGTCTGATTGCCTGATAGATATACATATTGAAAAACATCCATAACTTTAAACATATTAATCCTTTTTTAAATCCAAAAGATGCATCACATTCTAGGATTTATTGGGTATACATTAAAATTTAAAATGTTTGAATTTCATATATTTTTGACCAAGTTAGGTTTTCTGGAAAATTAATTTTAAATATTTTTAAAAAGTCAGTAAAAAAATCATAAATAATTATTTATTTACTTAAAAAATTAAAAAAAATGTGTCACATCCGCTCATGTGTCCTTTACTTAAATCCAAATCATGGAGGAAAAATATTATTTTTTTCTCATACTTAGGTTGGTCGGAATGACACCTTCTTTTTACCTTTTTTCTAAAAATTTTAGTAGTGCTTCATTGAAATATCCAATTTTCACCAAACTATTTTTAAAATTAAAAAAAAAAAGGTAGTAGCCCATAAACTACATTCAATTTATTACAACTTTTATTACTACCTTATTTCTAGATTGTGTAGAAAACTCATTCAATTTTTGACATGAAGTTACTTAAGTCTGTTTTTCACATTTACATTGCCACTTAGGAGTACTGTTTGGCCCATCATGATCCTGCACTCACCTAGCGGTGGTGGAGGCATTGATAGATATTCCAACCGTCTTAGTTCTTGGCCTCTTAGTCTTAGACCCCTCTCCAAGTCCACTTGGCATATCTTTTTTCTTTGCTGCTCTAGTTCGTGTGGAAGGAGGCATATCTTTCTTCTGTGTCTTAGCAACAACTTTCTTTGCCTTTCCTTTTTTTGCCATGGGTATATGTTCTTCATTGTCTGTCCCTTGAGAAGGTTCCTGTACCTGTTCTTCAAAATTTGGGACTTCAACGGGCTGATCCTCTTCGTCTCCAGATTCTTTTTCTGGTTCTACCTCTATGTATGTAAGATGTATCCCCTGCTGTGTCGTTATAGCAACTTGTGCTCTTACCTATATCTTGCTCAATTGAATGGGCCCCTTCATTATTGCCTCAAGAGAAATTTCTTCCACATGGGCCTAGTTAGTTGGAGGAGGTGGTTGTTGATATTGTGCTTCCCATGGTCCCTTCTGCACCACATTGCCATCATCATCCAGCTGGTCTGGGACATCTATGATGCGAAATTTACTTATGTAGTCTAGGGAAAAACTAGAATGACTCATTATCAGCACTTCATGGTCATCTACACAATCAACCCAGAAGTCTTCGAGATGTTCTTTGTGAAATAAATTCTTACTAACAAACCTCTCCATTACTCCTTTGGGATCAAAATGATCTCTTTTTGTATAGAAATGGAGATTTAGTGATTGCATCTCCTTATCGGAATGTTCATCTGCTCCTAGGGAAACACATGCATAATTTCCCTTTCCTAACAGGAGTGGGAACTTGACATTTGTTCTATGTAAATGCTTCAATCTTTCTACAAAAGTGATAAGCCATCTTGACAATTCCAAAAGCACTACTTTATCTATTGGGTATCGTGGCAATCTATAGGACAGTCTTGTTAAACCTTACACTCTTATGTAAGTGAACTTTGGAATTGTATATACCATCTCTTGTATTGTGTAACTACATTCATCGCCTCAGGAGATATTCTCAATGTAGTGGTACCTTGTAGCAACCTTGTGATATGCATGGTAAATGCATCATTTACCCTCTTATAATGAATTAATGACTGTGATAACACCAGTTTGGGTAACACTCATAAACCTTAAGTTGCTGATCAACATTTCCAGCTTCTCCTATTTTTGATAGCCTAGCATACACATTCCTCCTTGCTAGTGCATAGACTACATAAGAAGTCCATCTGAATGTCTCCTTCTCCTAGAAATTCTCAAAAGCTTCATGCATATTATTGCTTAGGATTTGTTTTCAGTGAAATTTTGTATCATTCCTAAGTATTTCTTCAATAATTATGAACATCCATCCCTCAAAGTTTGAGGCAGAGGGCAGTCCATAAATCCTACTCAACAAAGTCACCAAGTCCCCTATCTCATTATGAAAATCACTTCTGTACAAAATGTGGGGTAGCTTGATTATGGTAGATCACTTATGCTTCATCCAGTGGTCATTGATATGTTTCTTGCATGTATCTAAACCTTTCTTGTAAGTTTCTTCTGCACCTATTTTCTCTGGGATAGTCAACACTAGATAAACTGGAGTACCAAGGAGCTCTGCTAAATCTTGTGGGCTTAGATCAGCTAGAACCTCCCCACTTGGAGTTTTAATCATTCTGATCATTGGATCATACCTTTCTGTGCATGCTACTATGAGTTCTTGACACTGAGATGAGGTGGGAAAAGCAGCTGCCTCTGCAATCCCATTGTCTCTTATCTCCCTTTCCATAGGTGTGGGATTGGGCCTGAATACTCAGACTCTAAAGTCTTCAAGGTCTATATGACCGAGGTTTGTATCTCCTATTTTATTCCATCCTGTAGTGATTTTGGTCTTGGGAGGGATACCTTTGAACTCGTACTTCATGTTTTGGGCATGTGCAGTCATTTATCCTGCATGGCCAGACCTAATAAGTCAAGACTGTCTTGATGATTTGGATTCCTAAGTCTAAGTGAATGTTGCTTACCATATTTTACTAACTTAGGTTTCTGCCTAATGAAACTGAAATTAAGTCCCTTATAGAAATTTAAATGATTTGCAGACTTAACTATTTCATTGCATTCATTACATGACTTAAAACCAAAAAGCATTGAAATTCCACTTGAATCATCCAATAAATACTCAAAACCCACATGGAATTATATAAAACATGTCCATTATACCTTTACAACATCTAACATGACAGAACAATTAACTCTGCCTTAGGAAATTTTAATAAAATAACTTCTTTTCATGTTTTGCACGATTTTCAGAGGGTTTGGACTTGTTGATAAGAACAGCTCGGGATTCAGTTTCATCCGACCTTGCACTGATATGGGGCCTGTCTAACTTTAGTTGATGACGACGGATTCCAGCGCAAGTTAGAAAGTTTAGATTTTAGCGCCAAAGGAGGTAGAAAGCAATATAATGATCAATGTGGATTTAGGCCTTGTCCGACTAGTGCTGATTTTGAGTGCAATGGACTTGGTCGATGAATGTAGGTTTTAGTGCAAGGTCAGACACATCTTAATTCAGCACTAACTCCTTGATGTTGTGTGTCGGCGGAGTTTTTGAGTTTAACTGATTTTGTGCATGATCTGATGGTGACCGACTGAAGTCGGTGAAGGTAAATTTCCACGCCATTCGGACATTAAAACATCTAGTGCTAATGTTTAAAAGCTTGGGTTTGGCGGGAATCTTGAAGGGCTCTAACTAACTTATTTGATTCAAGGTTATTTAGGTTGGTCATAAGCACTTTTAGTGCAAAGTCCGTGAGGACTTGTTTTAGCGCAACAGGTTTAAACCTTTGAGGTGGTAAAGGGTTTTTGAAGCACTGACTGGGCTAAGCCCGTACGTCACTTCAAAGGAGTCACTTAACATTGTATCTAACACAGAGGAGAGTGATTTAGAAATCAATCGTGAACCTTAAAGGTCTCGACCAATTTTGCGGGCGAGCTTTCAATTACTTGAAAATTATTTTCATTGTGCTCTAAGTGTCAAGGATTGAGGGTGAGTTTGCATTGCCCTAGGGTTTCACAGGGACCAAAAATGCCCAATAAAATGATGCAAATCAAGGTATAATGCATTTGATCCAAGTTCTAACAGAGTAACTAGCAGTCTTCTTGAATCAAGATTTAAAACAGAAAAAACCCTAGCTTTTTTTTTGGAATAAGGATAGTTCATTTATATTACCAAAAAACATAAGTTGTATAATTACATATTTCTGAGTTCTAATAGAGTAACTAGCAGTCTTCTTGAATCAACATTTAAAACAAAAAAACCCCTAATTTTTTTTTTGGATTAAGGATAGTTCATTTATATTACCAAAAAACATAAGCTATATAATTACATATTTTGTGGCCAAGTGGGCCACCAAAACAAGGCTTACAGATTATAAATTAATACAAAATAATTGCCAGGTCTTATGACATATAAGTAATTCTTTAAATACATTTTTTTAATCTAAGTCTCATAGTACTACAACAAAACCATTAATATGCCGAAAACCCTAGCTTAGAATTTGGAATCCTAGATTTACAGAAATGAATCGATCATGCCCTACCTTGTTTCAGGATTTTGCAGATTTGAAGAACAACGAGTGTGCTTTGATCAAATCCCACCGCTCTTGAATTCTCTTGTGGATCAATTTGCAGAGGTCTTAGAGAAATTTGCTTGTGTGTGTAGAAATGAGCTCCAAAAATGCATAAAACCCTTATATTTTCCCACCTTAGACTTAGACATTAATGCAAGGGGGTACGGTTTTAGAATTTGGCATGGAGTGGGTTTTCGGCAGGAAAAAGGGAGGTCTCTGACTTTGCACAGGATTTAGATGTCACTGACCTTTGCACGGGATTTAGGATCGTCAGACCTTGCGCGAATATGAAGGATGACGAATTAAGTCAGAGAATTGGAATTTAAGCGCAAGGTCAGACACTAACCATCCTGGCGCAGGGGTTAGAGGGATAGGATTCTCATGCAAGGTAACAAAGAGTAACCATAGTTTGTTAAATAAAATTATTTCCCTCTAAACTTGAAGCTTCTTTGCATTAACTTCCCTCCAACAAACATGCAACATGCCTTTTGTGACCTTTGGCAATAAGAACACGTAGGTCTAACCAAACTATGACCATTGCTTGCACATTTCTTTTACTATGGATAAGATGTAATATTCAAACCTTTCCTTTCTTTTGGTAATCTTTTTATTAATGAATAAGATTGTTTATTGTTTAATATAATATAATATTATATTAATGAAATATAATATAATAGATTATCTATAAATCTGATTATATAATGCTAAGAGATGCATTCAAAATATAAGGGACATTACATTGTATTTTATCCAATGTATTAATTCCTTTCAATTACAACCAACCATTGATAATGAGCAATTGGATGATAATGAAGGCATAGATTGTGACGACCGAAGATTGTCTCCTCTCTCTAAGGTACCTAATGAATCCTTTATCTGTGTATTACTGTTTGAAGTTGTATTTGTGTATATGGAAAAATGGATTAAATCTAAACAAAATAAAACCAAAGAACCCAATAACATAAAGGAAACGAATCTAAGTAAAAGCCATAAATCACAAATCAAAGACAAATGAAAGCTCTTACCAAAACCTGTATTGTTTCCTTTGGATTGAATGTGGATTGCTCAATGAAGTTGCGAAGCCATAGCTGCAACAAGCAAGTAGTGTGCTCAAGAGATCAATGTCAAAAGATCGTAAGGGTTGCGCCAAGATCAATGTTAAAAGATCGTAAAGTGGCTCAAGAAGATCAATGTCAAAAGATCGTAAGGGTGCTCAATCGAATCGTTGTATGCTCAAAGCGCTGTCAAGTATGCCTGAGAATAAAATTGAAGAGAGAGAGGTAATGAAGGAGATGAGGGGGGTTTATATAGATTTCAAGGAAAATCGATCAACGGTCCAGATAATTCAGAAGAATCAATGGAGGAGATAAGTTGAAGAATGTGCAACGAATGAGAAGAAGACATGTGTCTTGCTTGCTTTTGCATGAGAGGAGTTATCAAGAATAGAAGAATGAGTTAACTAAAGAGATAAATCAATTAAAAGAATAAAGCAATCAGTTAAGTGATTTAAAGCAAGAAGAAGAGATTTGCATGAGAAAAGAAGATATTTTGCTTTATTAAATATAGAAATATTTAATTGATGAGCAAGAAAGCTTGAGTTTTTTAGAGATAACTCAAATTAGAAGAAAAAGCAATTTAAATAAATAATTGATTTATTTAAATTTAGAGAAGATATTTTGGAAGAAATAATTAAATAATTAGAATTATTTAATTTAGAAGATTTGAAAAACAAATTAAATAAATAAATTTATTTAATTGTTGTGCATGATTTTGGGAGAATGATTTGATTTAATTAAATAATTTAAGAATTATTTAATTGTAGATAAGAGGGAATTTGTTGAATTAATTAAATAATTAGATATATTTAATTAATGTGGATTTGATTTTTGGAAAGAGGATAATGATTTAATTAAATAATTAAAATTATTTAATTGTGGAAGAATATAGAGGAATTTAATTTAATTAATTAAATAAAGAGGATTTATTTAATTAATGTTGAATTTAGGAGATTTAGAAGAATTTGATGATAATTAATTAAATAATTAGATTATTTAATTAACGTTGTAATACAGGTGATTAGACAAATAACGGAATGCCAGTGATTTGACGACACGGTCATTTTAGGGTGTCTACATTTTGCCCCTCTTTGATGCAATGCAGCTTGTAGCGTTGCGTCAAAGAAATTAATTGTCGAAGACGTGATACAATTTTTTGATGACCCAGTGTAGGTAGTTGCCCCAGCATATGCCCCCTCGAGCGGGAAGACGGGGAAGCGGTAGAAGAACTGTGTTGATGCTCGACTAGAAGATTTGTTGGAGACAGATGAGGTTGGGTTGATGATAGATAGAAGAAAGGAGATAAGAGAGAACATAAGAGAAAGACTGTTGATTGATCTTTGCTGGAAAACTATATAAGGCCATGGAAAAATGGATGGTGTAAATGGATGAGCTTGTTGCAATGGTTTCACATTTGTTTATAAAGAGCAATCCTTATTTTTGATATAGCACGTGGATAGTTCGCCACCAAGGTATAAAAGACCAAGGTGCAGTAATATCCGAGTGCGTGGACGTTGACTCTGCAAGCAAGCGGTTTGAACTTAGATCCCCTTAGACATAATATAACCTTGTTGGAACATGTGAATGAGCCATAGTCTTAAACATAAAATAAGCTTCAATACATGTAAAATGCAAGAAGAAATATTAATATGTAAGATGCTAGGTCCTAACACACACAAGATAAATAGAATGCTAAGAGAGATACTGAAGATCATTCCTCAAACACGGCACACAGAAAGCAATGACTATGCCCCCAATCCGTACTGCATCGCAACATACCAAGATTATAGATAAATCAAGGTAGTCTTGAATAGGTATTGGAAAAGGAACAAAAGATAAACCAAAAAGCAAATTGACTGACTTATAAAGTAAACATACAGCCAACATATTCTCTTGCCAAAGAGGTTGCTCAGGATAGATTGGATAGGAAAGATAACAGCCTTATCGTAGGAAATCTGTGTCCGTTAAAGGGTGCTATCTACCTAAAAAGACAATGTCTCACTTGCAGGAAATGTCACATGTTGCAGGAGACGCGTGCGTTGGTCTCGACAATGGAACACTTCGTAGAAGACAAGCTTGTTGATCTAGGGCTTGGTTAAGTGGTACTTAGCTGATGTTGGCAATAGGTATGCAGGACAGTAGATGACTCTGGAAGTAGGCCTCTTTGCTTCAGGTTTGCGAAGGACTACTGCTTTGAAAGGATGCGCTAGCTTGCTGCTTGAGTTAGTCAAGTCGAGGCGAATGGAGTTTGACAAACGGAAGACTAGAAGGATGGAATGCTAATGGATTGGGACGGGTGGAGAATGATGGATCGTGTGTGCCTGAGTACTGGATACATCCTTCGTATTCCAGACTGCCTACATACCCTGTATCCACGGGATCAAGGCACACTTACGATGGAAGGTGAACGTGATAAATATGTAGTTTTGGATAGAGTGATGAATGGGTCAAGGTGAAAGGAGGGGATCTTATGTACCTGAGTATTGGAAACGTCCTTCGTATTCCAGACTGCCTACATACCCATATCCATGGGATCAAGGTATCTTAAGATTGAAATGAGATGATATGTAGTTCTGGTGGAGGTGATGATGTAGAACAAGTGTGGAGAAGATAACAGCCTTATCGTAGGAGCGAAGTGTCCGTTAAAGGGTGTTACCTGTGGAAATGAGACAAGATTGAAGTATGCGCTGCGAACCACGAACAAGGAACCAATCCTAGACTGAAGCTAAGGAAAGAGTTGCCCCCATTCTAGTAGAGGAAACTGTAGGGGTGACCACCGAAGAAGACACCGAAAGACTTGACCTAGGACAAGACAGTGTTAACTGTAGACACAGATCAAGACGTGGGATGACGATGAGGGACACTGACAAATTTCCAAGCTATACTAGGTAGGGAGATGGAAATGCAAACAAAGTCAATGGTTTTATTATGGATGAATGGATGAATCAGGTTGCGAACTGGACAAGGAGTGGACAGGACTCGATAGACGATGGATGCTGACTCTACGCATAGCGCCTGTTTGCCAGGTTTTCACTATGGTACTTATCCAAGGCGCCTGTTTTCCAGGTTTTCACCAGAGGATGGATGTTTTTTTGTATTTTTGTATTTTTGATTTTTTTGATTTTTGATTTTTTTTTATTTTTTTATTTTTTGATTTTTTGTGGGAATACTCTGAGGATCAGGCATAGAACTTCTTGAGATGGACACTATTAAGTGGCTCATCTAGAGGAATGCCGTCAGGTGTAGCTAAAGTATAAGCTCCCGATCCATATGCTGCTGTCACAATGAAGGGACCTAACCAGTTAGGCTCAAACTTACCCTTCTTCTCTCGATCTGCTTGATTTCTCTGATTCTCCTTAAGTACAAGATCACCAACTTGAAACCGTCTTTCTTTGATCTTTTTTGTTGTAATTACGCCGGAGGCGGTTTTGATAGACATGGAGATGATTAAGTGCGGCAAGACGCCTCTCATCTAGTAGTTCAAGCTCAGCTAATCTGGAAGTGCGATACTCATCTCCGCTGATCAGGTCCTGCATGGATACTCTGAGGGATGGGATCTCGACCTCTATAGGTAGGATGGCTTCAGAGCCAAAGACCAAGGCATATGGTGTGGCACCAGTTGGTGTTCTGATACTAGTGCGGTAGGCCCATAGGGCGGGATTGAGTTGCAGGTGCCAATCACGACCAGCTTCATTAACTGTTTTCTTGAGGATTTTGAGAATGGTCTTATTGGAAGCCTCAGCTTGGCCGTTACTCTGCGGATAGTAGGGAGTTGAAAAGTGATGTTGGATATTGTATTGTATGCATAAGGCACGGACATCTTGGTTCTTGAATGGTCTCCCATTATCAGTGACAATGGCTTGGGGAATACCATACCGGCATATGAGGTAGTTTAGGATAAACTTGGCTATTTGCTTACCGGTGATATAGGTCATAGGAATGGCTTCCACCCACTTCGTGAAATACTCAGTGGCGGTAATGATAAACTTGTGGCCATTTGAGGAGGAAGGGTGAATTTGTCCTACGAGGTCGAGACCCCATTGAGAAAAAGGCCAGGGAGTAGTCATAGGTTGTAACTCATGAGCGGGTGCGTGAATCAAATCTCCATGCTGCTGACATTGTAGACACTTCTTAGCAAACTGTGTGGCATCTTGCTCTATTGTAGGCCAATAATAACCTGTTCTGAGTATCTTCTTAGCAAGATTAGGACCGGTAGAATGTGCGCCACAGACACCTTCGTGTATGTCTCGTAAGGTAGCTTCGGCTTCTTCTGCGTTAAGACATCGTAAGAGGATACCATAGATACTCCGGCGATATAGTGTATCACCCAGAATGATGTAACGAGAGGATCGACGGATAAAGGTTTTGCGTTGGGTGGATGATAGGTCAGGGGGAAAGGTTTTGTTCTTGAGGTATTCATAGATATCTTCATACCATGGGGAATTGGGACCAACAAGTTCGCAGATGATTTCAGTAACAGGAACATCGACGACTGGTATCAACAATTGCTCGATCAAGAATTCACACTTCTGTGTATTTGCAGGCATGTCAATCAGTGACCCTACAGAAGCCATAGAATCCGCAGCTTTGTTATGCTCTCTTGGAATTTGCTCAAATGTGATGCTAGAAAAGTGTGGTTTGTAGGCATCCACTAGTTGTTTGTAGGGGACCAACTTTTCATCCTTTGTTTGGTATTCATCTGTGACTTGGCGGATGACTAGCTGTGAGTCTCCATATACTTGTAATTCTGTGATGTCCCATTGAACTGCTGTATTGAGACCTATGAGGAGTGCTTCATACTCGGCTATGTTGTTGGTGCAAGGGAATGCGAGCCGATATGACTTTGGAATGTAGTCATTCTGAGGTGTAACAAATAAGATGCCAGCTCCTGAGCCATGCTGTGTGTAAGAACCGTCAAAGTATAACTTCCACATTATGGAGGTGGAAAGAGTGAATAGATTCTCATCAGGAAAGTCTGCTACCATAGGATGTGTATCTTTCATAGGTGCTTCTGCTAGTTGATCTGCGAGGGCTTGTCCTTTGATTGCTTTACGATCTGTGTACTCAATGTCGAACTCGCTAAGGATCATGACCCACTTAGCTAGTCTGCCTGTGAGAGCTGCTTTTGCTAATAGATATTTCAAGGGATCAATCTTGGCTATCAGATTTGTGTGTTGGTTCAACATGTAATGCCGCAACTTTTGGGAGGCAAACACTACTGCTAGACAAGCCCTTTCCATGGGTGAATAATTGAGCTCATATCCCACCAAGGTTCTACTGATATAGTAAATTGCGTGCTCTCTGCCTGAGTCATCATTTTGTGCTAGCAGGGCCCCTAGGGCCGAATTTGTAGTGGAGATGTACAATATCAAGGGTTTGTCCGCAACTGGTGGAACCAATACCGGAGGTGTAGCTAGATACTCTTTAAGTTGATCAAACGCTGCCTGACACTTGTTGTCCCATTGAAACGAGACATCCTTTCGGAGCAAGTGCTGAAAGGGTTGACATTTATCTGCTAGCTGTGATATGAAACGCCTGATGGACTGTAACCTTCCTTGGAGGCTCCTTAATGCTTTAAGGTTCTTTGGTGGAGGCATCTCCACTATAGCCTTTACTTTTGCTGGATCTACTTCGATGCCCCTACGAGATACTATGTATCCCAACAGCTTCCCTGATGTTACGCCGAATACACATTTCTTTGGATTGAGTCTTACTTGGTATTTTTCAAGCCTGTCGAAGATCTGTCCTAGGACCTGTATATGTTCTGCTCTAGAAGATTTAGCCAGTATATCATCAACATAGTCTTCCATAATGTGATGAAAGAGGTCGTGGAAGATCACTGTCATAGCTCGCTGATAGGTTGCTCCTGCATTCTTCAGACCAAACGGCATAACACACCAACAGTAATTGCCCCAAGGACATGTAAAGGTTGTTTTGTGTTGATCCTCCTCAGCTATTCTAATCTGGTTGTAGCCTGAGAATCCATCCATAAGAGAAAGCATCTCGTGACCTGCTGTCAAGTCCACTATAATGTCAATGTTTGGTAGTGGAAAATCATCTTTGGGACATGCCTTGTTGAGATCTCTGAAATCATTACACATGCGGATGCGCCCATTAGGTTTAGACACAGGTACAATGTTTGAGACCCAATCTGAATAGTCGATAGGTCGTATGAACTTTGCGTCTAATAGCTTTTGTACCTCCACCTTCACTAAGAGAGCTATCTGTGGGTGCATTTTTCTCAATTTCTGCTTGACTGGTTTCACCTTGGGATCAACTGTGAGATAATGAACTACCAGCTTAGGGTCTAGCCCTGGCATATCTGCATAGGTCCATGCAAAGTTGATGGTTCGTTGCAAGAAGAAGTTGTTAAGATTTCTGTGTTCTGTATCAGATAATGATGCCGCTAGGAATGTTGTCTTTGGATTTTGTTCTGTACCTAGGTTGATCTCTGTAGAATCTTCCACTAGTAGAGCTGATTTCTCTTGGTACTTAGATGGTAAAGGAAGGTCAAATCCTCCATCCTCAGGTGCCACAGTTGGGTTTTCACCTTTGGATACGTCCTTTATTTTTACTATTTTATGATCAGGAGGTGCCACAGTGTGGTTTTCACCTAGAGATCTTTCTTTATTTGCACTTTTGCGACTGGAGGATTTGGCATTCTCACCAAAATAATCCGTGGGCTCAAGTTCCATTACAAAACCTGCCTTGTGATCGCCAAGAGGGATACCTTCCCGAAGTCCCATGAATTCAGCTAAAGCTTCGTCATTTTGAAAGACATCTATAACGGGGGCCCCTTGTTGGTCCCAATCGATAAGTTCAGGGTAGACAAGCGTGACATTCTGGGTGCTGGTGGTGGAAGTTAAGGATACGGAGGATAGTGTAAAAATGGAGGATTCTGCGAATAGATTGGTTATGTGGAGGGAAGAGTCATCGATGATATCCTCTGTAGATGTCGAATCGGCGAGAAACTTGTCAGCTACCTCGTCGAGGATATACTCGATGTCCGAGGTGCGTGGTACCTTCTTACCAAATCCTAATCCTTTCTTGTCTAGCTTCTTTGTTACCACAATGGGCTCCATAGTGCCTTGATTCTGTTTCCCAAGGCCACCTTTGCCTTTATAGCCCATGTTTTTCACTATCCTTAAGCCATTGCCATACTGCTTGACTGGTATCGTGACTGGTTCTTTCTCCTTGTAGAGCCAAGAAGAGATGTCCTCAATAGTTTCCTCTTCCAATAACCGTCCATGTTGGAATTGGGTTAGGAATGGTGGGGGAGGAATATTTGCTTTTTTGGTAACTTTAGCAATGGGTGGTTTGCCGTAAGATTTTGGAGATAAAGGCATCCGCCCTACACAACAAGATTCAGAGATATCATAAGAGCCAAAGCCTATATCTCGGACGCGTGCTGTGATTTTGGGGAGGGGTGTAGGCTTGCTTGTAGAGGCTTGCGTGAGAGTTTCAGGGTCAACATAGAGAGGGGACTCAAGGGCTTTGTCATTTTTAGGCACTTGGTTGCAATTCTTATAGCTTCCTTGCAAGACACGACAAAATTCAAAAGGATTAGGGTCCCCTGGGATGGTGATCTCCGTACCATTGTATGGGAACTTTAGGGACTGATGGTACGTGGAGGGAACAGCTTTCATTGCATGGATCCATGGGCGGCCCAGAATAATGTTGTAAGGCAGCTCAATATCAAGGACTTGACACCTGGTTTCAAGCATGACAGGGCCCAGTTGTATAGGCAAGTGAATAATACCTTCTGAACGGCGTTCTGCATCATCATACCCCTTGATTGTAATACTATGCTCAGTGTTGACGTGATCCTCAGAGTATCCCAATTGCTTTAGTAACTTTAAAGAACAGATGTTGAGACCAGCACCACCATCTATGAGGATGCGTTTGATTTTGCGCTTATGGATGAGCACTTCAATATGGAGGGCATCGTTGTGACAAGGATCATGGGAGGGAAGGTCTTTCTCAGAGAAGACCACAGTGTAAGGTGAAGCAATATTACCCACTATAGCTTGGAAATCTGCGACAGCTATGTTGTTAGGAACGGACGACTCTTGGAGGGCTTTTTCTAGCACCACTCTATGTGCAGGTGATGACCGTAGAAGGTCCAAAATAGAGATCTGTGCTGGTGTTCTCCCTAGATGTTCGACAAGATTATAATCAGACTGAACTGGAAGCCTAGGTGTAGGTGCACGAATGGTGACATGACCTCGACGAGTAGTAACAGCACAATCTGTAGATTTGCCTTTGATGGTGAGGGTAGACACGCGACTCTCTTCAAAACGACCTACAATGGAATCGAAGGACGTGGAAGCATGATTGATACCTTTACCTCTATCCTGAGGAGGAGGTGGACCATGATGAGGGAATGGTTCCTTGTACATATCGAGATCCTTGTTCGTGTGTTGCGCTGGTGATTCATTCTCAAAAGTGATTTGATTACCGTCGATGAGGTTTTGGATGAGGTGCTTAAGCTTCATGCAAGATGCAGTTCTATGACCTTTGCTCCTATGGAACTCACAATACTCATTGTCTCTGTAACGTGCAGTTTTGTAGACAGGTTCTCCATATGGGGGAGCATCAGGTAAGGTTATGAGCCCTTTCAGCAAAGCTTGCTGTAAGACCGATTCGATGGGCACTCCCAAAGGAGTAAATTGACGTCGCGGAGGGTAATCTTGTTGAGGCCGCTCTTGTTGTCGTTGCTGTTGGTTGGGATAAGGCTGCCTTTGTTGCTGCTGTTGTTGAGGTGGAGCTTGACTTGGTTTGGAGAGTTGCAGCGGTGTTTGCAACGTTTGGACATGCTTAGTATCGACCACTCCATCGTTGACCACGTTTTTGTTCTTGTTCCAATATTTGGGTTTATCATTCGATTGTTGATGAGAAGAGCTATCTTTCGTCTCTTTAAAGATTTTGACCACACCTTTAGCAATGAGGGCCTTCTCAATGTTGATGCCCTTGTATGTGATTTCATCGAAGGTTGTAGCACTAAGGATTTGCAAATGGAAACCTAACTCTTGGTTGAGGTTCTGCACAAAGATGCTAACAAGCTGTTTCTCTGGAATCTTAAAAGGGAATTTACTAGCCATTTGTCTCCATCGTTGAAGGAAAGAAATGAAAGTCTCGCCATTTTTCTGTTTATTGTTGCATAGATCCGTCATGGAAATCTCATGCTCTGCATTGTAAGAAAAATGGGTAGCAAACTTTTCTGCTAGCTCGTTGAAAGACTTGATACCCGTAGGTAAGTGTGAGAACCATTCTATTGCTTGACCTCCAAGACTGCGAGGAAAAAGACGCATAAGATATGTGTCGTTGTGAGAGACCTCGAAGCAAGCAAGATAGAATTCCCTAAGATGGTCTTTTGGGTCACCTTTTCCTTTGTACTTATCAAACTTTGGAATAGTGAAATTTTGAGGAAAAGGGATCATTGGTAATGACCGATCGAAAGGATAAGGGCACACTTCCTCCAAAGAGAAGGTCTTTTTGGTGTGGCCAAACGTAAGATCAGATAGCTGTTGTTGCACCTCCGCAATCTTTAGTTCCATAGTCATGGGAGGGGTTGGTAACATCTCCTGTTGTCCAAAAAGTGGTTGGTGTTGCCCATATGGAAGATTATAATGTGAGCCATGCGCAGTGGTATTGTAAGGGTCGTAAGAGTGATTGGGATTGTATGGATTGTATGATTGGTTCAGATTGGGTTGGAATTGGAGGCCTTGATTAGGCAGAGGTGGAGGTGGCGCTAGGTAAGAATGTTGGCTTTGCGATGGTTGAAGAAACGTATTGGGGGGAGGAAAGCTAAAGTGCGTTTGATTAGGTTGTGATGGTGGCACATAGCTTTGGGAAACCTGATGTTGGGAATGTTGAGAGTGGCTAGGCAATGTATGAAAGAAGTTGAGCGTGGATGAACATTGTGGAGGAGGAACATAGGTAGAAGTGATTTGCGACGGTGGGGGTTGATTGAAGATGAGAGTAGAAGAATGTTGTGGTGGAGGGGGCTGCGTGACTCCAATTGGTTGAGAGACATGCAGGTGTGATGATATAGGAGGTGGCATATGTTGAGACCCTTGTTGCATGGCTACATACGTGTTCCCCGGATTGTAATTGGGTGGGAAACCTACGTGTGATGGGGTAACCAAGATTCCACTTGCGCTTGGGGTGGACACTTTAGGAGGTGGTTGCACATTCGACCGAGCTAAGGTGGCTTGCTTAGCTAACTCTGCTTGATGTTGGAGAGTTTCTTGTTGGTTTTGATAGATCTCCATATGAGTCAAAAGTGGTGATATGGGCCTCTCCCCTGTTGGATTTTGAAAAAGGGGATTCCTATACTGCGAACCTTGAGTAGGTAAGGGCGTAGTTGCCGTGGACATGGTTTGCACTGCTTGTATGGTTTCTTGGGTCTTGGTGCTCTCCTTGAGAGTGGACACATCAAAATCTGGAGGTAACTTGGCACCTTGCTTTGCAAGCAAGCGAAAGAAATGATCCTGGTTCTCACTAAGGATTTTATCAAAGGCAGCTATAGCTCTAGGATCTTGTATAAATTCATCAAGATCTTGCCCATCTTCTTGAGAGGATTGACCTATTTCAAAGTGTCGCTCTTCTTGAGATGGGGGTTGATCTATGACATAACCTTGTGGGACAAAATCCGGAGGCAAGCCTGTGGTATACTGCGGTGCATTTAGCAAACGGGTTCTATCCTCATGAGGATTGCTTGGTTCCTCTATGTGCGGCATGTTTGGAGAGCTGATTGGTTTTGCCGCGGGTGTACTAGGAGTCACTTTGGGAGTAACGTTGAGACGACCTGATTGTGGTGTGCGAGGGGGTGACTTGTGCTTCTTAGGGACAACTTGCCTAGACTTCATGGTTTGCTGTAGCCTAGTGGTGACCATGGGGTATGTTTAGGACACAATGTAATGCTGGGAATCTATGAGATGCTTTGAAGAAACAGACAAACTTTGATGCACAAAGTACTGGACCAAAGGCGCTATACTGTTTGACCAGAGGCGCAGGACTGTGCTACCAAAAGCGTGCTACTATGGGCCAGAAGTGACGGACTGAGCTACCAATAGCGAGTTACTGCTATGTCAAAGGCGAGCTACAGTGACCAAAAGCGAGCTACTGTTATACCGAGGGCGCTGAAGTAGAGTTTTGCCAGAGGCGGGTTACTGCTAACCAAAGGCGATCTACTGTATTACCAAAGGCGAGCTGCTGTAATACCAGGGGCGCTGAAGTAGTGTCTGATGTTTTTCAAAGGCAAAATTTTTTCTGTTTCTGATTGGATTGGTTTGGCAAGAGAAAACACAGCAAACAAGTGGTCAAAAAAGGCACAAGGACTGACACAACAGATAGTGTATGTTCAAGGCTCCAAACAAGCCCAATGTTTCCACAGGTCTAATACAGTTGCAATCAATAACAAGCACTTTGTATCCCTAGAGACAAGGTTTCATTGCAGTAGATCAGCTCACAGCTTAATACTCCGTCGATAAAAATATCATTCCATAAAGGTGTCAGATATTTAGTATCTTTGCGAGAGACGATAGGTAGGGATATCTCACCCTCCCCTTGGAAAGCTCAAGTAGGTCACAAGAGCTTTATGTCCGAGGGAATACTATCTCTTCTCAAGGGAGCCAATGGTGAGTGTCTTAAGGGTTTAAATCGATTTCCCTTGCACTGATGATTATCGCAATGTTCGGAGGTAGGTCGGGTAGTCTCTATCTAAATTGGTTCTTAGTGACTTTGAGGGACCAACGCCTTACGAGCAATGCGACAAGCTACTAAAAGCTTTAACCAATCCTACTAAGAGTTTCAAACACTTCGCTCAATGTGAAAATCGTTTCCACAAAGGGCTAGTACACCTCTTTTCAGTTTGGCATCACAAGGTAAGGCTGACGTCGGTTAGGACTTGGCTTTCGCCTTATCCCTTTTATATAGCGGTTCAAAGGAAAACTCCGCTTAGGGTCGTCCCTTTTGGATGAAACGCAATCCAAAAGCAGGCCCTTCTAAAGGAAGTACAAAAAAATGTAAAATCAAGCACGTCACACAAAGGTTCAATTGTCCCGCTATAAGAAAAATAAGGTGCAACTAAGCTATGCACACACACGATTGTAGTTGTAAATTGTCCCTTATGAAATGAAGTGTTTGGCATTCATGTCCATTGTCCTTTAGAAAATTGAGGTGTTTGTTCATACATGTCCATTGTCCCTTAAGAAAAGCAGTATGTTCCTAAGACTTAGATTGCAAGAAAAGATTTGTTCAATTATCCTTTTAAGCATGCAATGTGTTTCTAAGACTTAGTGAGATAGATCAAGAGGTCTTCAATGCTCATCCTGCATGAACATGTTAAAAACACCTATTTGCTCTGTATGAGTAATAAGAAGCTGCAACAAGTGATATTAGGTCCACACAAACTCAAAAGTTAGCAAGTGCTTGAAGTCAGAGATTGAGAATAGGCCAATGAGTGGTCTTAAAAAATAGATCTCAGAAAATCTTTGAAAAAATATTACCACTGTGTAGAGGACAGAAAAATACCAACTTTCAAAAAAAACATCACCTGAATCCGAGTCCGTTTGTGAAAGTTATGAAGCTTGAAAAATCAAAAAACTGTGACGAGACAAAGACAGCAGTGAGAAAATCAATTTTCTGAAAAATCAGAGAATCTTGAGAAAAAACCAATTTCACCACGATGTAGATCATGAAATTCTAGCCTATTTCAAAAAAAAAAGCACTGAAATACGTGTCCGTATGACCAAGATAATGAGGTTTGAAAATCGCCTATTCATTTAAAAAGCTCAATGAAGAGGGGTCTGTCTTAGCCCCCTGTGACTGGCTCCTGGTCACTGATGTGACCTGTTGCTGGGCTGAAGGTGCTTTATTTTTTTTCAAAAAATAAAAAGAAAAAAGAAAAAAGATTCTCTTTACTTTGTTTTACTTTTTAAAAGAAATAAAAACTAAAAACACTTCATTTTTTATTTGTTTTATTTGTTTTTTTTTTTTGGTTTTTGTTTTTGCTTTTTTATTTTTGGATTTTTTTTTGCTTTTTCTTTTTGCTTTTTTTTTTTTTTTTGAATTTTTTTTAAAAAAAGAATTTTTTTTTTTTCGAATCTCTCTAAAAAAAGAGTTAAAAAACCTGTGAAATCAAACTAAAAATTCCACAAATTTGATATTAAATCAGGACCAATGGGTCCCACCGGGCGTGCCAGAATGTGTATATGGAAAAATGGATTAAATCTAAACAAAATAAAACCAAAGAACCCAATAACATAAAGGAAACGAATCTAAGTAAAAGCCATAAATCACAAATCAAAGACAAATGAAAGCTCTTACCAAAACCTGTATTGTTTCCTTTGGATTGAATGTGGATTGCTCAATGAAGTTGCGAAGCCATAGCTGCAACAAGCAAGTAGTGTGCTCAAGAAATCAATGTCAAAAGATCGTAAGGGTTGCGCCAAGATCAATGTTAAAAGATCGTAAAGTGGCTCAAGAAGATCAATGTCAAAAGATCGTAAGGGTGCTCAATCGAATCGTTGTATGCTCAAAGCGCTGTCAAGTATGCCTGAGAATAAAATCAAAGAGAGAGAGGTAATGAAGGAGATGAGGGGGGTTTATATAGATTTCAAGGAAAATCGATCAACGGTCCAGATAATTCAGAAGAATCAATGGAGGAGATAAGTTGAGGAATGTGCAACGAATGAGAAGAAGACATGTGTCTTGCTTGCTTTTGCATGAGAGGAGTTATCAAGAATAGAAGAATGAGTTAACTAAAGAGATAAATCAATTAAAAGAATAAAGCAATCAGTTAAGTGATTTAAAGCAAGAAGAAGAGATTTGCATGAGAAAAGAAGATATTTTGCTTTATTAAATATAGAAATATTTAATTGATGAGCAAGAAAGCTTGAGTTTTTTAGAGATAACTCAAATTAGAAGAAAAAACAATTTAAATAAATAATTGATTTATTTAAATTTAGAGAAGATATTTTGGAAGAAATAATTAAATAATTAGAATTATTTAATTTAGAAGATTTGAAAAGCAAATTAAATAAATAAATTTATTTAATTGTTGTGCATGATTTTGGGAGAATGATTTGATTTAATTAAATAATTTAAGAATTATTTAATTGTAGATAAGAGGGAATTTGTTGAATTAATTAAATAATTGGATATATTTAATTAATGTGGATTTGATTTTTGGAAAGAGGATAATGATTTAATTAAATAATTAAAATTATTTAATTGTGGAAGAATATAGAGGAATTTAATTTAATTAATTAAATAAAGAGGATTTATTTAATTAATGTTGAATTTAGGAGATTTAGAAGAATTTGATGATAATTAATTAAATAATTAGATTATTTAATTAACGTTGTAATACAGGTGATTAGACAAATAACGGAATGCCAGTGATTTGACGACACGGTCATTTTAGGGTGTCTACAGTATTTTATCGCAATAAGTTGACTAGTTCATATACTCTTTGTGGTTTGTAATAGGAGCAACAAGTGAATGCCAACAACAACAAAAAAGTTGGCAAAAGTGAAGTCACTAGACGATCCCCTGCTGTGACCAGACAATTGAGTAAGAGGACTAGTGCGCCACTGATCTTGTCTTGGAGAGAGCCGAGTAAAAAGAAAAAATGAGCAAATAATTGAAGTCCTCTGAACTTTGTTTATGTATTTAGTTTAAATTTTATCATTTTATCATTTTATAATTTCCATAATACACTTTTGAAATGACTCATTGATTTGTCTTGATAGCACAGTAAAATGTTCGTGGACATGTCTTTAAACACAATCGTTTGTGGTGATGAGTGATTCCATTTCTTTTGCTTACTTCATTAATCAGTCAATACATACAAATATCATAAGATATCTTTCTTGTAGTTGAAAATAAGAATGGGGTGTTTTTTTGGTAAGGATTCTCTATTCCGTCTGGCCATTAAAAGAGAGACAAACTGATGCTGGTGCAGGGCACCCTTGGTTTCAGGTGCACCCTTGGTTTCATGTAATGAATTTTTGGTTTTTGTCATGTGGGTGTTGATTTCATGTTAATAAGGCCTTTTTAGGCCATTGCAAGTCATTTGGAGTCAAGTTTGGGTCTTTAGTTGCATGGTATGGAAAAAGTGTAAAAGTTGTCAAATTGCAAAAAAATTGTCAAGCAACTTTGCAAAAACTATGCAAATGGTTTTTTGTTAACTCACTAACCAAAATATGGTTAGAAACAGCTGAAAACTTGCTTGTACAAACTGAAATATGCCTTGTATCCTCAAAGAGAGGGGTTGGGTGAAGTTTTTGAAGGAGAATATAGTAATGAAGTTTATATTGATGCAGTTTGCATAATAGAATTAAGAGCTTTGCTAGGTTTTTGTAAGAGATAAGTTGTTTAAACTAATGCAATTTTTTGTCTTCTATCTCCAAAACATATTTTAAATAGTTTCTCTCCAAATGAACTTTGGGATAAACATGTATTGTAGGTTGCAGTAGTTTCTGGGGATGCTCGTTGAGCATTGGAGCTATGTAGACATGCTGCAGAGCTTGCAGAATTCAGAGTCCAACAAGTTCTTATTTTATTGTTATGTAAAACAATGTATTACAAAATTAGTTACAAATTTGTAAATGTTATACATAGTAATATGTTCTGTAATTGTTTAATCTAATAGTAAAAGTAAATAAATTATATGAAAAATAAAAAAAATTATACTATTCTCTAATGTTTTGCCATGGTTCTTTTTTCTCCTCTTTTTTCTGTGTGAAAAAAAAAATTGTAGCTTGGATACTGAGCATTTTTCAGTAGAAATTTTAATTTTCAATAGTAAAAAATATCAGAAAAATATCTTCCAATGAAAAAGGGCAAGAGAAAAATTAAGCACGATTTTTATAATTGGTGGTTGTTTTCCAGACATGGCACATGCAACTAGCTATGTTTGTACATGGTATGGAATAGGCAAAACTTGTTTTTGTTAAGGGCAAAAGTTGCACAAATGGAGTAATATTCTCCTTCCATTTAGGCTTTAGCATGTTAGCTAACCAACAGACAAAAAAAGTAAGATCATCCCCTAAAAATATCCAACTGTCACAATGCTCTCCAACTCCAAACAAATCTTGAACTAAGATCCCAAGATTCCCCATCCAAACTCTTAAAAGATGTACTATTAACAATTGCATGCTACTCATTTAAATTACAATATCAACTGAATATTTTTCCTTTTTGAATTATTAGTCATATATTATTAGTTTACACATAATATTATCGAAGATTCTCTACTTTTAAAGGGTATTAATTTTACTAGGTTTTGTTGGAATATGTTGTCATTGATGTCAAAGGTATCGTGGAATCAATCATGAAATCAAGTCTAAGTGGCCCAATTCAATTCAAGGATAGATCCATTATATGTCATCATGATACGTTATAATTGAAAATTAAATGTTGGTTTGAAAGACAATAATGGCCAACTCAATTGGAGAAAGTTCTTTTGAATTTAAATTAAAGATTTAAATTCATAATTTCTATAGAGTTTTTAAATTCCAAAAAGGATGTATTGTTGAAGCTGACCAAGGAAGAGAAAGATCATAGGGCCGACCAAGATCACCGCCACCTTATAGAAAATAAAATTTATAAGTCAAAATTTCAATTTAGGACGACTTCATGAGGCCGACTTATGGGGCACTTAAGACAAAACAAATATCTCATATATATAAGAAAGTGAAAAGACACGATTTATCACATAAAACAAAAAGCAATAAGTGCGATCAAGGGATATAAGGAGTGATCTGCATTAATATGAGTAACAACTTGTAAAAGCAACGATTTATACTACAAAGGGCAATGATTCATAATCTTTACTTACTAAGAGGTGCGATCTCCCAAAGAGCAGTAATATATCTTGAAGGGATGCAATATATATGAAGTATTTTATGAAGATTTATTTGTGAAGAGATAACAATTAGTTTTGAAGAGATGTATATGTTTGAAGAGTGGCATCCATTGAGAAAAGGTATGTTCTTTACCTTCAATTGAGAGGATATATAAGGTATAAGTTATATGTTTCCAAAAGTGAATCCAATGAAGATTTTCTAAGTATAAAGAAGAGGAGCAGCACTATGAAGTGCAGATCAGACTTATTCTAAGAAGTAGGGTTATGTGAAAATCAGAACAGAAGTTTATATTTCTTGTGTAGGCATTAAAGTGACAACATACATCACAAAGAAGGATAAGATATGAAGCAAAGAGTAGATTAGATTTGAAGATCTCATTCTACATTCATAATTTCAGTCAAAATCAAGGTAACTGGTGCCTTGCAATTAAGGAGTTGGTGCTCCTTGTAGGTTGGTGCCTACTAAATCAACAGGAAGAGTATATCTCTTCTTCTTTTGATATACCTTCTTTAACCAAGTTGGGGATGGAGCTGACACATTGGCGGCATTGGAAGTATCCACTACAGGTATAGGGTGAGAATCTTGCTCTGGTAATTCTCTTTGTTGTGGGGAATTTGGCGGGCTAAGCAATGAATGCAATAAATTATCTTCTCCAATTTGTGAGAAAATGAAAGAATCAGAATCACTCACATGATTGTTAGGCGGGGGCACATGGTTTGCTTTAGATGACAAAGTAACCAATTTGGTATTTCTCTTCATCACTTCAACATCCTACTCACAAGTGGTTTTTATCCCCCAGTTTCTTCAGGCGGCTTTTCATCATTGCCATTTGATTGTCAGCTGACTCTCTAAAGAGTCGGGTCCAAACTATATGATTTTCTGTATGAATTGGCACTCTGAGATCTGAACTGATTCTGAGAGGCTGAGTCCCTCGATGTCGTGGAACCAACACACTCTTTCACCTTTCCTTGTAACCACTTCTCTATTCTCGTCAACACATGCAAAGAAAGCAACATAATATCGATGACCTCTTTTTCTGACCATTTTATAGGAGGCATGGGTTCCCTTAACACTGCATCATAACCTTCACCCAACATTTATGAAAAATCATCAATGATATCAAGGACCTAAATATTCAACTTGAAGGTACGGACCTGATCTACAGTCAACCTCATCCATTTCCTCCTTTGTACTTCTCTCTCATCAACACAATCCTCCCAAAAATCCTCAAGTTGAAGATGGTGTGAATAGGAACAACCTCCATGCATGTTTTACTTTATGAAATTTTTACTATCAAAAGATACATGGGGAGACAAACTATGAAGACTAAATTCAGACACCAACTTATCAACATTTTGAGCACCATCATTACTTTTGCAGGAATAAAAAGACGAAGACACAGAGAAAGAATACCATTTCCTTTTCATAGCATGGTACTTAACATTCATCGTTGCCATTTGGCGGCATACCTCCAGCAACACCAAATAATCAGAAGGGTACCATGGCAATTTTAATGGGGCATTTTCAAAACCCCTAATTCTCAAATAGGAGAAACAATCAAACTGTATATAAAAACTTCCAAACTTCATGACTAATGCATATGCTTCTACTGAAATTTTTTTCTCCATTAAGCCATTAATTTTCTTAGCTAACATCATAGAAAAAGCATCATTAACATGTCTAAAGTATTTCATACCTTCTTTCTTTTGCAATTGGGGAAAAATCTGATACACAGGTGCACTTGCCGTAGAACTCCCTTGAGTCCTCAAAATAGGCCAAGCAACCTCTCTTCAAGCCAATATGTAGACTAGTTGGGAACACATGTGGAAGCTCACATTTCGTGTAAAGTTCATTAGCTGTTCATGTAAACAATTGTTGATAATCTTCGGCCAGTCAATATGGTGGTCTCCACTAATCAACAAAATGAATCTACACATCCAAAATTTAAAAACATCCGACTTGGGACTCCCAACTACTCTGTTCAGCAAGGTTATCATATCTAAATTTTCTTCCTTGAAACGTCTCCTTCAAAAATTAGTGGGCAGCTGAGACTTACCAGTCTTTTCAATCTCCAACTAATGCTTAGGAATGCAGGTACGACACCAGTCCTTCCTCTCACTATAATAATTCCAGGCCGAGGATACAGAAACATCAGTGTTGTCTTCATATTCTTCCAAATTTAGGGCTGAAGCAACAGACTCAGAGTTAATTCTTGCCACTACTACACCACTGGAGGTCCTTATCTCCTAGAAGTCTGGAAAATAACCATTGGTGCATGCAACCATCAATTCGGGACAATGCACAGCAAGCGGAAAACCACCAGCCTTATCCAAGCCACTGCTGATAATTTTCTCCGCCAAGGGAGTTCGTTTCTCAGACTGCATTCTCCTCAAAAAATCATCTAAATCAACGTGGCCTAATTTCGTATCTTTCACTTCAGAAAGACCATTCTCCATGATAGAAGCCATAGGAGTCCCTTAGAATTTTAACTTCATCTTTATATACTCAAGAAACCAGAAAACTAGAGACTCAGAGGTATATGTAGAGAGGAAAGGATGAGATAAGACACCAATAGGAAATTCCTTGTGCAGATACATGGGAATGGAAATCTTTAACTCCTCAAAGAAAATATTGAGCCTTATAAACAGGGGCTACTAGCTATGCTGACCTGTGAAAATGGAACTGTGCTGAAATTTTGCACGTAGAAAACTAGCCGTTTATCCCCCTACAACACATTCCCTTGTAACGCAATACCACCTTAGGCACGCTCAAGAATTTATCAAAATCACTTCTCATAAATTCGCTAAGGAAAACTATTAAATGTTGGTGGCGAATTTATCTTTAGAACTCATAAATGCATGCCTTGACTTTCCCTCTGAGAATTGTGTCACTGTGTCTTCATGTACTTCAAATTGAATGCAAAGTGACAAGTGTCATTATTTTGTACTCTACCCCAATGCAAAAAATGCCACTTGGGAAAGTGTGATGTTCAAAGTTGGCAAGTCAGGCAAAAGTTGAACATTTGAACTAGGAGTCAGAGATTCAAAACTTCAAAGAATCCCCGACCTCCTGACTACAAAGAAAAGGCTTCAACATTAAGACACAAGGAAAGACTTGAAGCGTATGAACCTAAGACAAGTCAGTAAGTCAGGCAGTTCAAGAACTTGTGAACCCGCCGACTTCAGTTCAAGAATGTGAAGGATCGCCAACTTACTGAAAATGACTAAGTAAACTTTAGCCCGAGGAAAGAACTAAGGGAAAAAGGGCAACAAAGAATGAAAGAAAAAACAAAGAATGGAGGATGCCTTTTAAAGAAAAAGGGGGAAACAACTAGCTCTAATTGGGGACAAGGACTCAGGAGGATGTAGAGAACTCGTGAAAACCATGGCAAAAAAGCCTTATTCCAAGGGTGATAGAGTCACACCAAAAATGGGACAACACACAACAACAAAAAAACAAGAAAAGAAACTATGGTACAGGGCCGAACTCAGAAACTCTACCAATTACATAATTTTAGATCTTGCCCATTATAGGCAAGAGGTAGTGGTGTTCCATCAGGGTAAGCCAATAGAAATGCATCCTCTCCCATAACTTCTCTGATCTTGAAGGGACCTCTCCACAAAGAATCAAATTTCTTATGTGCACCTTTCGGTTCTCTTCTCCTATCCTATAAAAGCACAAAATCTCCCACAACAAAGCTCCTCTGTTTAGCCCTTTTATCAAAAATCCTTTTGATGGTCTGCTGGAGTTTGGCAATTCTATCTACAACGACTTCTCTTTGCTCTTCTAGACAATTCAAGTATAATATCCTCTTCTCCAGTGCCGATTGAAACTGTTCATCTTCAATTGCCTTCTGCAAATTCAATGCAAACAATTATAGGGGAATAGGAATTGCACTATCAATACCATAAACCAGCTGGAAAGGAGACATACCAATTGCCCTTTTATATGTTATCTTATTGGCCCAAAGAGCATCATATAGATTTTTATGTCATCCCCTTTGATTTTCTTCTATCAACATTTTGACAATAGAGATGAGGTTTTTGTTACTTGATTCTACCTGCCCATTGCCTTGTGGGTAATAATCAGATGAATGGACAAGGCTAATACCAAAATCATAACAGAAAAGAGTAATTTCTATAGAGGAAAAACTTGAAGCATTATTAGTCACCAACTTCTTAGGTACGCCAAACCTAACTAAAATGTTCTCCTTAAGGAAGGTGCAAACAACTTCAGAAGTGGTACTCTTCACCGGGATAGCTTCTACCCACTTGGTAAAATAATCTATTGCAGTCAAGATGTGAGTATTTCTAGCACTGAAATTAGGATTACTTGGTCCAATGAAGTCTAAACCCCATTGTTGGAATGGCTCATCTATAATCACTGGCCTCAAAGGTAAGGCAACTAACTGAGGTCTACCTGTGAACTTTGAACATTTCTCACATTTTGATACCCAGTCAGAGGCATCCTTGAACGTACCAGGCTAGTAAAAGCATTGCCTCAATATGTTGAAGGTTGTCACTGATGCAAAAAAATGTCCCCCATAGGCTTTGTTATGAAAAGCTTCTAGTAACATCTTCTGTTGCTCCTTATCTACGTATCTTAGGAATGTCCCATCTACTCCTCTTTTATAAAGGTTACCTCCCCAGATAAAGTATTTATGTGCCTTAAGCTTCAGGTTTCTCTTTTCCTTGGTAGAGAGGTGGGATGGGCAGTCACCATAAGTTAAGAAATAAGAAACATTTGAGAACCAATCATCAGTATTGCTAGTGAAGAGAACCAAGGGTAATTCCTCTTTTTCTTTGACCTCATTTTCACAATCATTTTGCACAATCTTTTACCTCTGACTAGATTAGTGGGCTTGATTTTAATGTTGTACTCCTAAACTTTAGCTATCCAAGCTCCCCTATTGTTACATACAATCTCTTGCTGAGTGAGAATACTTTTTACAATTGATTCTGAGACATACACAACATCATACGAATGCAAGATGTAAAATCTAAAGCTCTTTAAGGCTTTCACCACTGCATATGCATGTTTCTCCAAAGAAGAGTATTTAAGTTCATATTTCTTTAATGGGACGCTCATGAAAGCAATGGGAGCTTCAATTCCTTGTTCATTCTTTTGCAACAAGATAGTTGATAGAGTATGTTTAGAGGCATAATAATAGATGATAAAATCTTTTTGAAAGTCAGGGTGCACAAGAGTGAGTGCATTAGAAATGACTCTTTTTATGTATTCAAATTCTTTTTTCCCTTCGGCACTCCACTTAATGACAGGATGATTCTTCATCATTTCTGTAATATGTCTAGTCAGCTCAGTAAAGTCAGGGACAAACATTCTTAGAAAGTTCACCTGACTGAAAAAGGATCTCGTATTGTTCTTGGTCACGAGTAAACTTAGTTGTCGAATTGCCCTAACCCTCTCTGGATCGATTTTTATTCCATCCTTTGAAACAATATGCCCTATCAGTTTTCCTTCAGTGACTGCAAAAATTGATTTCTTGGGATTCAAAGAAATGCCATTTTCTCTGCAACGTTGTAGAACTATCTCCAAGTCATGCAAGTGACTGGCTCTTTTCTTAGAAAAAATTGTTAAGTCATCAAGATAGACTACTATGATTTTCTTCTTCAAGTCACCAAAGGTTATATGCATTACCCTATGAAATGTGGCCCTAACATTGATGAGACCAAAAGGCATTCTATTGTATGCAAAAACAACAATAGGAGTAGTAAAAGTTGTCTTATGTTGATCTTCCCGAGCCACCTCAATCTGGTTGTATCCTGAAAATCCATCAAGCATAGACATCATCTCTGAACCTGACATAGTTTGTAGAATATGATCCATTATAGGCAAGGGATAATTATCTTTCAGAGAAGCTTGATTTAGATTTCTAAAATCAACACAAATCTTGATCTCCCCATTCTTCTTCCTAACAAGGACAATATTGCCACCCAAGTAGAATGGTGAATAGGGTAGATGATTTTAGCTTTAAGCATTTTGTCAATTTTGTTGAAGATGGCTTCAGCTATTTTTGGATTATAAGTTCTTTGCTTTTGCCTAAAGGGTATGGTGCCAGGCTTCAGGGGAATATGATGCTGCATTTATCCATTGCTGAACTTCTTAAGGTCGGCATAACACCATGCAAAAACATCTTTATATCTAGTAAGCAAAGAAATCAAACATTCCCTTTCTTCTTTAGAATAACATTTACCAAAACACACAGTCTTAGGATCAACTTCATTGCCAATATTCACCCTATCATACTCAGCTGAAGCTGTAATGGGAACTTTATTTTTCTTCTTAAGGTATTGGTCATGTCGATTTAAGAGGTCTTCAAGAGAGACTAGTCCTTTAGGAATTTTATTCACTTTTAATTGCACAATTCCTAAACTTGAGTCATAAGAGGACTTTATTTCTCCATCCCAAACATCTTTACTTTCATCACTACTACCCTGAAAGAACATACTGGCAAATGATTCATCTTTTTTAAGAAATGAAATAATCTGCTGATCAAAATTAAAAACTTGCCAATGATTAGCATTGTTAGGAACACTAGGCCTGTATACCACTTCGATCCTGTATGATTTTTCTTTGAAGTGTGGATGTGGTAGGAGAAGAGATGCTGAAACAGCTAAGGAATCAGCCCTAGAATTATGTTCTCTGGGTATCGCTTCTATAGAAAAAGCATTAAAATCTTCAATGTAGTCCCATACCCTATTTTGTTAATGCCTCAATCTGCCATTTTGAACTGTGTATAGTTTTCTCACTTGTTTAAAAATTAGCTCAACATCTCCCTTAACTTTCAATTGTTTCACACCTCTATCTATGGCTAGGTCCAGACCCAATAACAAGGCCTCATATTCTGCGGTGTTATTAATGTTTTCGAATTCCAATTTAAAAGCAAAAGGAAAAGTGTAACCATCAGGTGAAATCAGAACATCCCCTACCCTAGACCCTGTAGTAGAACAACTCCCATCAAATTCTAGAGTTCACAACTCATCAACTAGGTCAGGACTGATTAGATTCATATCTTCATTCTCCATTGATGTGCACATGTAGGTACCTGGTCTAGTTTCTACAAACAAAATGTCTGCTCTAGGGTCCCTAGATTTAAGCACAGTAAACTTGGCTTTAGGTTTAGGATTAAGGCAGACTTTCTTCCTGTATACAGGTATTAGGGCATGTGACCAATCGATTTGAATTTCCCCACCTAGATCTTTACAAAAACTACGACTCAAGAGCATCCCATAACTGGTAGGTATGTCTACTACAAGAATGGTTAGTTTCAATATTTTCTTTGGGAAAGCAGCCAAAGCAGTTTGAGCATCTTTAATCTAACCCAAGATAGGTATAGGAGAACCATCCATTGAGAATCATTTGCCATGAGAAGGTGTATAGGACAAGCCTAGGGCTTTAACAACTTGAGTAGGCATAACATTCTCTGAGGCTCCAGAATCAATAACACAATTACTAAGCTTATAACTAGCAATATACAAGGAGACATAAAAAGGTTTTGGTTATTAAAAGGATTCTAGTAATTAGGATCTTGAGAACAAGTATTTGAACAGTTTTTGCTCTTGGCAAGCATTTCGACATCATTGGACACTTGAGCATTACAATTTGAAGGAGAGGGTTCCTATCTGACATATCTGACTAGCCTATCAAGTTCAGATGGATTAAGCTTCAAATACTCAGCTTGGGAAATCTCGATCTTTGTATTTTTACATGATTCTACAATATCAAATGAACTTGAGAGAAGATTCTAAGAAGATGAAGTAGATTGTACCTCGGCAGCTATAACCTTGTGTGTCACGTTCTCTATTTTCTTGGCATTATTTTGTCTAGTCAAGATATATTTAGGGGCAGAGGTTGAATTACTAGACTAGCCCTAAGTGTTCTACCCTCTTTTTGCCTGCTAACCCCTAGTAAACACCGCACAGTTGGAGTTGTCAACTTCAATATATACATCTTCTCCACTCCCTTCATCTGATTCATATTCAAAGAAATTCACACCAACATCACTAGGTGTAGGAGGTTCTTCCACCAGAGGTTCCTCAGCATGTTCATTCATGGAAAGCATTTGCATAAACCTCATCATCTTAGGATAGGATGCTCCATCATGGTCAGAAGTGAGATGGAAGTTGCACACCATATGATTACTTTTGCTAGCCAAGGGCCCTTCAATAGCTAACCATTGAGTAGGATCAGGTAACTGCAACATCCTATTGTAACCTCCTTGAGGAGATTGTTGAGGACCTTTAGGCATCTAACGTTTCAGAGTAATAATGTCATTTGCCAACCTCTGAATGATGGGATTGGTGGAACCAGTTACTGAGGGTTTACCAGTTTGTAACTCTCTTTTCCATTTCCCTGCAGTAATCAAATCATCTTCCATAGTGATAGCCAATGATTGGGTGTTAGCCAAGTTAGGAACTCCTTGTCTTTTAATAGCATAACTGACATCAAGTGGCAATGAGTTGATAAAGAAACACATCATCAATCCATCTCCGGGTCTGACATTTGTAGGAATTGTATTTGCAAGTCTATTGAACTTGGCTACATACTCCATCTTCTCATGAATCTCTTTCTTCATGGAAGAAAGTTGGGCCACTAATGTGTGTTCATTGTCAGTAGTTTTAAATCTATCTTCAAATTCCTGCCTCACTGTAGACCAATCTCTAATAGAGGCATTAGGAAGGTGGTAAAACCATTCAATAGCGGTGTCAGCAAGTGACCCAACAAACAGTCTGATGGACACATCTTCATGTTGGACTCCAAGGATAGAACATGTAGCAAAGAAAGTATTAATGTCCTCTTCGAGAGTAACCTTGCCATCACCCCTAAACTTAGGTAGAGTCTTACCCGATCCCCTAGGCAGATCATGCAGGTTCGCACCAAGACTAAGTGGTACTATAGCAGCACCCCATGGAACAGGTGGTTGTTATTGTTGAGCCATGTTTAGAAGAGGGAAATTTACTTGTAAAGGTAAAACAATACCATGTAGAGTCAGGATTTGGCAAGATGAACTAGCAACACTTCTTGTAGTTGGAGGAGAGGATGGTCTACTCAAAGATTTAACTCTTCTTGTTGGAGGGAATGGAGAAAAATTTAAAGATTGAAGTAAATCAAAGTCAATATCAGCTATACCCTTTTTCCTATCCCCTCGTGTATATCTTTTCATAGCCCACTTCTACAAGTATATCATTAAAACAATTAAGTAGAGTCGCAAAACCACTTACTGGTTGTTACAAGGGAGAGCTGGTCTTGTAGGAATCTGATTCTCTGGTCTGGCTACGGGATTTCTTGCCCTATTGTTAGGAACTACTTGGATTTGTAGAGGCCTTTCTCTCCTTGGCACATGAACAATCCCTTCGATAAAAATTAGCTCCTAAGCATCAGCAAAATGACGTGTTTTTATCTATAATTTCACCAAGCTCTTCTTCCTCTTCGAACACTTCATCAACTTGGTGATACTGCTGATTAGTTATTTTGGTCTACCGAGAAACAAGTCTAAGGCTAGTAATAATGTCTTCCTAATCTCATATTAGCCAATCAATGTTAGGCTGCAAAACTGGCACACGTCTTCCACGAAGAACCATAAGTTCAACCAAGCAACTCGCAAAGGTATATATAACTTGATACAACAAAACTGCCCAGTAGAGTCGCCAAAAATTTGTTGGTTAATAGATTTGTCACCTAACTCTATATACTCATGCCTGGACAAGTGACAAATGTAATCAACAGTTGAGCCTAATATATTGGTATTTTACACAGGCTCTCCACTTATTTAACAAGGTGCAGCTACCTTCGACAGATATTCTGATAAATGAAAAACTCACGATTGCTTTTAACCAGAAAGAAAAATAAAGGCAGAGCTTTTGACTAGAAAGCAATAAAGGTAAATTTACAACTCAAAAAATAGGAGTTCACAGACTTCTAGCCGCATAACATACATTGACAATATCACATACGTATACATATATATTCACCACCTTAAATGATATATCAACAGATAAATTATTCTTAGTAGTGAGCAAGGTTTACGAACATCCAACCACCCAAACACATGAATACCGTTAACGTCATCAGAAACACATTCAACTTAAGAATATAAATTCAAATAATCACAACACAAAGTCCATGATCACCCAAATCTCCACTGTATTAACTTGTATTGCATATATCAAAGTAGCTGAAAACAAAATTAACTACCACCCTTGCAAAACAAAGTTTTTCCAAAGATCCAAAATTTGACTAGCTATCTAAATTTATAGCTAAGACAAATCATAATTATCTTTAAAAACATAATGGCTTCTTGAAAAAGATGATTAAAAGATGTTTAAACAATAATTATAATAAAGGGCCCTCCAGATCCAATAGTTTTAGAGAAAATATGAAATAACTTAAAAAAAATGAAATTCAAATCAATTCAGAATTTGCAAATCTCCATCGCCATCATCCACCTCATCCATCTCTTCGTCTTCCTTTGATTGTTCACCTTCTCCAGTGACACTTTGTGCCACTTGATGTACCTGTGCTTGTAACCTGGCCTTGTATGCTCTGAACTTATTGATGATAGGTGTTATCGACATGCTAGGTGGAGACCTGGTCATACTAATGTGACACTTCTTCTTCATAATCACCCTCTCGAAGTTTGTCACCTTATGATGCACTTCATCAATGCCACTTCTGCAATTGCTAATGTAGGCTGCCATTTTATAAAGTCTCCCCAGTGACTCTCCTGTAATTGCATTATAATTGACTATTTCCTCCGTCACCACCTTTTTGAAATTTTGTTTAATCACCTTAACATCCAACAACTTCTCATCATCAAATCCATTAGCCTCTACCTCTAAAGCAGCAAAATCCCTTTTTATTCTCATCATCTCTTTGTGATAGGTTGCAACCGCCTTTCCCATCTCCTCTTTTGCTACAATTATGATACATAGTTTCCATTCAACTGCATCAGCCCACACAATGGTATCCATCTCTTTGGGATCAACTATGACTTCTTCAGCCATCAGAATACCAGGATCCATGTTGGCTATCTCTTGTATTTCCTTAGAGACTACACATAATCTGTGGTGGTCACTTCAAGCTTTATCAAACTCCAGTATCAAAACCTCCCTTTTAACATTAATGGAATCAAATAATTTCACTGCCTCCTCAATAAAAATGAGACCATCAAAAACAATCTTTTTAACCCATTGATCCATAGCCTTTCTTAGAGATAGAGAGATTTTGACTTGTTGAAGTAAATTTGGATCAAGAGTGCAGAGGTTGACATCTGAGGAGGCCTCAATTGAGGGAGTTATTACTTTAGCAATTGAATTAGCAAAAGAGGATAAGGAACTTACATGTGCCAACAACTTTGAATTTTCTTCTTGCAATCCTTTTACCCTTTTAGAGATAATGTCAACCAAATACCAGACATGATACAAATCACCTTCGGTTGTTGATGGTCCCAGATCTAGTCAACTTACTCTGAATTTGGCTTCTAGAAACTGGTTTCCCAATGTGGCATCAGTCACTATTCTCAACATCCTTTTTGTACACTTGGGTTTTGGAACCATTTGCAACAAACTAGCTACAATATCGACACCTTCATCGGCAGGAATATTATATCTCTTCTTCTTTTGAACTACCTTCTTTAACCAAGTTGGGGGTGGAGCTGACACATTGGCGGCATTGGAAGTAGCCACTATAGGCACAGGGTGAGAATCTTTCTCTAGCAATTCTCCTTGTTGTGGGGAATTTGGTGGCCTAAGCAATGAATGCAATAAATTATCTTCTCCAATTTGTGAGAAAATGAAAGAATCAGAATCACTCACATAATTGTTAGGTGGGGCACATGGTCTGGTTTAGATGACAAAGTAGCCAATCTAGTATTTCTCTTCATCACTTGAACATCCTGCTCACAAGTGGTTTTTATCCTCCCAGTTTCTTTAGGCAGCCTTTCATCATCGCCATTCGATTGTTAGTTGACTCTCTGAGGCATCGGGTCCAAACTAGATGATTTTCTATATGAATTGGTAGTTTGAGATCTAGCCTGATTCTGAGAGGCTGAGTCCCTTGGCGTCGGGGAACCAACACACTCTTTCAATTTTCCTTGTAACCACTTCTCTGTTCTCCTTAACACATGCAAAGAAAGCAACATAATATCGGTGACCTCTTTTTCTGACCATTTTATAGGAGGCATGGGTTCCCTTGACATTGCATCATAACCTTCACCCAACATATTTGAAAAATCATCAATGATATCAGGGACCTGAATATTCAACTTGAAGGCATGGACCTGATCTATAGTCAACCTCATCCATTTCCTCCTTTGAACTTCTCTCTCATCAACACAATCCTTCCAAAAATCCTCGAGTTGAGGATAGTATGAATAGGAACCACCTCTATGTGTGTTTTTCTTTATGAAATTTTTACTATCAAAAGATACACGGAGAGACAAACTATGAAGACTGAATTCAGACAACAACTTATCAACGTTTTGAGCACCATCATTATTTTTGTAGGAATAAAAAGACAAACACATGGAAAGAATACCCTTTCTTTTTCATAGCCTAGTACTTAACATTCACCGTTGCCATTTGGCGGCATACCTCCAGCAACACCAAATAATCAGAAGAGTATCGTGGCAATTTTAATGGGGCATTTTCAAAACCCCCGATTCTTAAATAGGAGAAACAATCAAACTGTATATAAAAACTTCCAAACTTCATGGCTAATGCAGATGCTTCTACTAAAAATCTTTTCTCCATTGAGCCATCAATTTTCTTAGCTAACATCATAGAAAAACCATCATTAACACGTCTAAAGTCTTTCATACCTTCTTTCTTTTGCAATTGGGGAAAAATCTGATACACAGGTGCACTTTCCGTAGAACTCCCTTGAGTCCTCAAGCTAGGCCAAGCAGCCTCTCTTCGAGCCAATATGTAGACTAGCTGGGAACACATGTGGAAGCTCACATTTCATGTAAAGTTCATCAGTTGTTCATGCAAACAATTTCTGATAATCTTCGGCCAATCAATACGATGGTCACCACAAATCAACACAATGAATCTACACATCCAAAATTCAAAAACATCGAACTCGGGACTCTCAACTACTCTATTTAATAAGGTTATTATTTATGAAATTTCTTTCTTGAAATGGCTCCTTCTCAAATTAGCGGGCAGCTAAGACTTACCAGTCTTTTCAATCTCCAACCAATGCTTAGCAATGCAGGTATGGCAATAGTCCTTCCTCTCATTATAATAATTCCAAGCTGAGGATATAGAAACAACAGTGTTGTCTTCATATTCTTCCAAATTTAGGGCTGAAGCAATAGAATCAGAGTCGATTCTTGCCACTATGATGCCATTGGAGGTCCTTATCTCTTGGGAGTCTAGAAAATAACCATTGGCGCATGCAACCATCAATTCAAGACAATGCACAACAAGCGAAAAACCACTAGCCTTATCCAAGCTGCTATTGATAATTTTGTTCGCCAAGGGAGTTCATTTCTCAGACTACAATCTCCTCCAAAAAGCATCTAAATCAATGTCACCTAAATTCATATCTCTCACTTCAAAAAGACCATTGTCCACGATAGAAGCCATAGGAGTCCCTTGGAATTTGCACTTCATCTTTATGTACTCAAGAAACCAGAAAACCAGAGACTCAGAGATATATGCAGAGAGGAAAGGATGAGACAAGACACCAACAGGAAATTCCTTGTGTGGATACATGGGAATGGAAATCTCTAACTCCTCAAAGAAAATATTGAGCCCTTATAAAGAGGAGCTGCTAGCTATGTTGACCTGTGAAAATGGAACTGTGCTGAAATTTTGCACGTAGCAAACTAGCCATTTATCCTCTTGCAACGCATTCCCTTGTAACACAATACTGTTGGCAAAAGACACTATGTGGCTTCATGAGTGTTGTCATTGATGGCAACAAAGTTCATCCTAGACATCCGCAGGACATGGTATGTCTATACCGGAAGTCAGATTGAAGAGTATCTTGGTCCGGTGAGCAAGAACAGAGCATGCAGCAAGGTCCAACAATCAGGTATGGATCTCTCAGAGGAAGTATCTCAGTAAAGTGTGGACTTGGGGAAGTCAAGAGGAGTACCATGACTAATACATTCCAGGGATTGAGCCTCCGGTGATGAAAAAGTGAAGAGATATGAGCACCTAAGTATTGGGTTCCTGTTTGGCAAAGTAGACTGAGGAAGAATTGACTGGTAGAGCATCAGACCTTAATCCGGATGAGACAGTGATGGTAATCAAGTTTCTCAAGGGATCATTCATGATTGGCCGACATGATTGATGACTTCTATAAGCATCTCCTTGATACGCATCACTTGGTAAGCAAGGATTTAGCCGACAGACCAGAGTTTGGGAACATATTGAGTATTCCGGGTGCCGACTAGAAAGATGTTGAAATCCTTTGTGCGGATATATATACTAGATGGATTTCGATGAGAAGTGTGTGTGGTGTAGTGTTGTAGTGCGAAGAAGAGCAGAGAATAGTGTGGAAATAGAGATAGAGGTCCGGTATGTGACAAAATAGCAGCACTAAAGCAGAGGAAGAATGAAGTGCAGTAGATCAGTATATTGAGCTTAACCGGAACTGAATCTAAACATATGTGGATGCTTCTCATCAGTTCAAGTACTTAGTTTCCTTCTATAAACTATTGTAGGCAGTGAGCCTCTTGTGAGCAGTGTGCTCGGGCAGTGAGCCCTAATTGGCAAGTGCCATTTTGTACTATCTTATTCTTTTAACAGAGAATACAATCTTGGGTTAATCACCCCGTGGTTTTTTCCCTTAATAGGGTTTTCCACGTCAAAAACATTGTGTCATGTGTATTGAGTTTATTTCTGCTTCCATAGTTATGTATGCTGATATGATTTGATATTGCTCTAATTGTTAAAGAAGAAAATAAAGACAAATTATTAAGATAACTAATTCACCCTCCCCCTCTCAGTTATCAACAATTGGTATCAAAGCCAAGTTCCTTCTAACAGAGCCTAACAGCTTGAGGAAGATCTAGGATTCTCAATGGATATGTATGGTATGAGGGAACAACTTCAGTCTGCCCTAGATGATCTTGATCAATCTCACTTTGAAGTCAATGACCTGAGGGAGAGACTCAAACACGCTGATGATTTCATAAATGAACTCAAAGAAAAACTAAGTATCTCAATAAAGAAAAGAAAGGAACTTCTTTAGCAAGTCAAAATGAAGCCAATGATACTAATGAAGATCTAAATGAAAAAACCAAGTTATGTGAAAAGTTATCAAAAGAGGTCATTATGGTAAGACATGAAATGGAATAAGGAGTTATGAAATTCACCCAAGAAATTGAAGAGAAAAGAAAAAGTGAAGATAATCTAAAACAATCTCTCAAGGAGAAGTCAGAAGACTGCCACAAAATGGATAGAATAATCAGGCATCTGGAATCTGATCTTGAAGAAGCTAGAGACAATGAAGAACAACTTGAGAATCAGATAGACACTCTTAAAAGGGATCTTCAAATAGCAAATGAATACAAAGAGAAATTCAAGATAAACTCTGCTCAACTTGAAGTTCTTCTTGAAAGCCAAAAGAGGGTAGATGACAAGCAAGGCTTGGGGTATGAGAAAGGGGAAAGCTCCGGATCCGGTAAAAAAAATTCTAGATCAGGAAATCCAAGGAACAAGCCTAGAAGACCTCCGATAAGGCACCAAATGCTCAAATATATCCATACTTCAATGGATACTGCCACAATTGCAATAACTTTGGTCATAAAGCAAATCAGTGTAGAAGAAGAATGAATCAAAATAACTCATCCTTCTTCGGACAGTGTTTTAACTGCAAAAGGTATGGTCACAAATCTCAAGAATGCAGAAATTTGCAAATGAACAATTCATTCAATGGTAGATGCTTTGCATGCAATAGAATGGGACATATGGCTAATCAATGCAGATCAAGAGGATATCAATCAAATCTACAAAGAAATGTTGTTTGCTACAATTGCAACAGATCCGGTCACATTGCCAAATTCTGTAGAAGTAAGAATCAGGATAAAAGGGGTCCAGTGCATCATAATCAAAATCAAGACAAAGGAAAAGGAAAAGTGAATGCGGATGAAATTCAAAGGGAGATGAACAAGATTTGGGTAAAGAGAAGTACGTAAAATGTTGGGGATGGATCCGCACCAGAATCTGGTGCTGATATTCCTTCCGGAAACTAAATAAGATGAGCTCTGGCTCAGGGGGAGTCAAGAAGGAAAACAAATTTCCCCAGCCAGATAATTGGTGCCTAAAATTGGCACAAGGAAAGTTGCAGATTAAAGGGTTCTCAGAGAAACATCTAAAGAAACCTTTGTAAAGATATGGAAGATTCGCAAGAAGATTTGAAGAGTCTAATCTTCCAAGATTGATCCGGTTTGACAGTTTTCTGGTAACTGGATTTTCACAATTTGATTTGGTGTGATTCTAAACTGAAACATCTTGATTTGCGGATAAAGGGGATGATTCGAGGAAAGCAAAGACATTGAAATTCATCACCAAAAATAGCTCTAAGTGCATCTCAGTGATCCGGAAAAATCTCTCTCATGATAAGGCAACTGAAATAACTTAAGTTGTGCATTTATTACAAAATGAAATTAGGGTTTTCTCAAAGATAAAAGGGTTCATTTGCTTGACATTTGCACATTTGCATTAGTGAAAAAGATAAGAAGAACTCTGCAAACAAGTTTGCTTCATCTCTCTCAAGGATCAATCATAGAATTCAAGTCAACCGACGATCTTTTCGGCTCTTTTCGTGAACCCTAGAGGCATAAAAAGATACTTTTCGCTCTTGTAAATCTCTCTCTAAATCTGTTGAAAGAGGGCTACTTCGAATGTTGTCAAAATCACTGATAGCCTGCGCCCGAAGTTTAAGAAACAGCCTTATAAATCTCTAGAAGTAGATCCTTTAGGTGCATTCTCCAGCATTCCGCATGGGGTTTTGCATGTTGAAGACTTTAGGGCATACATTCATGCGAATATTGAGGAATTTAGAGAATCCAAGCTTATGGATATATATTATAAGTAGCTAATAGATGAATCATTTGAACTCAAACCTCAGTACAAAGCCATCCGGGACAAGCATTTTGGACAGTGCATTCATTTCCCCTGTTTTGCAGAAGATGAATGGGTCCGGTATATTCTGAGCAGAGTGCATGACAACTTCATATGGTTGATGAGGCCATTTAAGATCACAAAGGATGCCATTAGGGCGGTGACCAGATTGCACTCATCTGGTGGGTTACCTACTCTCAAATCAGTCAAGAACCAAACTGTGAGTGAGGCTACCAGATCTAAGTTTGATAAAAGAGCAATGACAATTGAGGATATCACAGATCCGGATATCAAGTTTGCCACCATGATAATTGGCTACAAGATATATCACTCCAGCAGAGAGAATTCTGTATCCAGAATAGTAATTTACACTGCTTATGAAATTTTAAGAAAGAATGCTGACTATGACCTTTGTGAGCTCCTTCTGAACCAACTTTTGGAGAATCTGCAGAAGATAAAGAAGGATAAGAAGAATTCTTTCAAATATGGTGGCTTAATACTCTGTCTATTCTTCTATTACATGAATGAGCTACCCAGATCTAGTGGTTGGATATGGCAAAATGACAGACCTATTGCCATACAAATCAGGGATTATTTGTATGGGCTTGGTGATGCCAAGGCACAAAATACAGTACTGTGGGGTTACTTCAAAAACTTCCAAAGCTTGATGCAGGCCAAAGAAAGAATCCCCCATTCATTGGTTGAGAAATACAAGGATACAATGTGCTTTATGGTAGACACTGATCAATGCCTAATGGAGGCAGTGGAGCCAAGGACAGTCTGGATCATGCCAATGGGGTATGAAGTAGATGAGAAAATTGTAGAGCTACATGTTCAACACATGCTAAGTCAACCCAAGGATCCTAAGGCAGAAAGGTTTAGAACCTTTCAAGAATTGAGTGTGAAAATTCATGTTGAACTAAGATAGCCTGAGATCAAGAGAAAAGTGAGAAGGGAAGTAGAAGAATTCGCCAAGATGCATGGAATATCAAAGGAGGCAATTGATGCCAACAGAGAAAAGATAGAAAGGGCAGAGAAAGAAAGGCAAGAAACATAAAAAGAAAGTGCCCCGGTGCAAGCCCCCTCCCGGACCAGATCCTCCAAAAGCTCTGCACCTGCCACCTCTAAGAGCCAAAAAGCATCAAAACCGGAAGCCCAAACATCCAGAAAAGGAGAGAAAAGAACAAAGAAAAAGGCAACAAGGTCCTATACAAGTCTCAAGGATGATGAAGAGACAGAGATAGATGAGGAAGTAAAGAAAATGAAGAAGAAGAAGAAAACATCCGGTGAATCCTCTACTGGTCAAGGCAAGCAAGAAAAGACAGAAGAATTTGTTGAAAAACCTACTCTCCGCATTGATGATATCATCAAATCAGTCATTGTGGATGGGAACCTAAAACAAATGATTGAGTTCTATGATGAATATAATGAAGCTGACCAGAAGATCTTGCAAGAAGCTACAGTTAGGTATCTGAATATCTATAATAAGCCATTTATTGAAATCATATCTCTAATTCCCAAAAGCCTAGAGAAGGAACTAGAAATAAGGAAGAACAATGCTAAGGCAAAGGACCTTGAGATCCGGAAACAGATAGCTATTCAGCTCTATCCTTCAATCACTCCAAAACAAATGAATATGATCTTCAAAGATTGCAAGGATGAGTTCCGGAGCAAAGCTAGAATGAATCAACTTATGCTTAGAGAAACTGACAAAGTGTCAAAAGAAACAAAAGATATCCTCCGGAATGCTTTTACAAGATTCAATCTTCCTGTTATAGAGGAATTAGGTGATAACCCTCTGCCATGGATGACAAAGGAGAATCTACTGTGAAAAATGGAGAAGAGCCAAAGGACATAGGGGAGGAAAGGACTCAGGACTTGGATTCCTCTGCTCCGGAAGAGGAAGTCCCTGAAGAAGTAAACTTCTCTCTTCAGGATCCCCCTGCTAACTCCGGAACTGAAGGAGAAGAAAGAATAGAGGAGAAAATAAGTCAAGAAGAAGAGGTAAAGAGAAGAGAAGAAGATCAAACATAGAAGACTCCAGGAGACAGTTCTGAGGTTGAAGAAGGGAAGAAAACTCTGTCTCCAGCAAGAGACACTGTAGAAGCAGTCAAAGACTTTCTGACAAAAGAAATGATGGAATTAGATGAACCGGAGCTACTTCAAGGACCATTCAACTTTGATTCCCTCTCCTCGGTTCAAACAATGAAGATAGCATCCTTTGCTCAAGCAAAGGCAAAAGAAAAACTTCTGAAGTCTCACATGGAAGACTGTGAGTTGATAGAACTTGCATCTGGTGTATTGGAGAAGATCATGGCATCCTTCCAAAAGGATCTTTCGGCCTCTTCATCCGGTAATCTAAAATCTCTTGTAAATTCTATTAATACACATTTTGATTCCTTAGAGAAGTCAGCTGAAGCAAAGGTCCGGAAGGAGTTTTTGGATAAGAGATTCTTCGAAGTTCAAGGGCTAATAACAAATGATAGGAGAAATTTGGATATTGGAATAAAGAGCCTAGAGAATGCTCTTAAAGATGGTGGAGATCTATACAAATTTTGTCTATCTTGGTCCATCGTAATAGCAGACATCATCAAGAAGGTGGAAGAACAAGAGAGCAAACTATCAAGTTTATCTCAAAGTTTTGATCCTCTCACCTCTTCCTAAATAAATCAAGAGTGTCAGACTATTGCAGTCATAAATGAAATAAAGAAGCTTGAGAAGGAGAAGAAAAATAGAATAAGCAGGTTAAGTGAACTTAGGGGGATAATTATCCCTAAATTAGAGGTCATGCATGAGGCCCTAACTGATGCTCAGACCACAGCCCAGACCAGTGATCCGATAGATCTAAAGAGGGCAGAGGCTTTTGCACTCCTGTTGAGTGGTCACATCTTAATTTTGGACAGGATGAAGCAGAGTTGGGCAACATAATTTGTTCAGTTGAAGACAACTTTTGTAGATATACTTCAGTATATATAACATATATATACTTATGCGGCTAAGTATAGTTGGATTTTTGGGAATTTTGGTGTGCGGATTCTACCCTTTGCCATTGATGTCAAAGGGGGAGTGAGTAGCAGTGAAAAATGTGGAATCTAGCTAAGGGGGAGCTCCGGAAAAATATACATTAGAACAAAGCATCAGCTAAGGGGGAGTGTAGTGTGACACTTAGTCATTTTTCACTAAGTGTTGCCATCAATGCCAAAGGGGGAGATTGTTGGCAAGAGACACTGTGTGGCTTCATGAGTGTTGTCATTGATGGAAAAAAAATTCATCCCACACATCCGCAGGACATGGTATGTCTATACTGAAAGTCAGATTGAAGAGTATCTTGGTCCGGTGAGCAAGAACAGAGCATGCAGCAAGGTCCGACAATCAGGTCCGGATCTCTCAGAGGAAGTATCTCAGTAAAGTGTGGACTTGGGAAAGTCAAGAGGAGTACCATGACTAATACATTCTAGGGATTGAGCCTCCAGTGATGAAAAAGTGAAGAGATATGAGCACCTAAGTATTGGGTTCCTGTTTGGCAGAGTAGACTGAGGAGGAACTGACCGGTAGAGCATCAGACCTTAATCCGGATGAGACAGTGATGGTAATCAAGTTTTTCAAGGGATCATTCATGATTGGCCAACATGATTGATGACTTCTATAAGCATCTCCTTGATACGCATCACTTGGTAAGCAAAGATTCAGCCGACAGACCAGAGTTTGGGAAAATATTGAGTATTCAGGATGCCGACTAGAAAGATGCTAAAATCCTTTGTGCGGATATATATACTAGATGGATTTCGATGAAAAGTGTGTGTGGTGTAGTGTTGTAGTGCGAAGAAGAGTAGAGAACAGTGTGGAAATAGAGATAGAGGTCCGGTATGTGACAGAATGGCAGCACTAAAGCAGAGGAAGAATGAAGTGCAGTAGATCAGTATATTGAGCTTAACCGGAACTGAACCTAAGCATATGTGGATGCTTCTCATCAGTTCAAGTACTTAGTTTCCTTCTATAAACTATTGTAGACAGTGAGCCTCTTGTGAGTAGTGTGCTCGGGTAGTGAGCCCTAATTGGCAAGTGTCATTTTGTACTATCTTATTCTTTTAACAGAGAATACAATCTTGGGTTAATCACCACGTGGTTTTTTTCCTTAATAGGGTTTTCCATGTCAAAAACATTGTGTCATGTGTATTGAGTTTATTTCTGCTTCCATAGTTATGTATGCTGATATGATTTGATATTGCTCTAATTGTTAAAGAAGAAAAGAAAGACAAATTATTATGATAACTGATTCACCCCCCCTCTTAGTTATCAACAAATACTACCTTAGGCACGCTCAAGAATTTATCAAAGTCACTTCTCATAAATTTGCTAAGGAAAAATATTAAATGTTGGCGGCAAATTTATCTTTATAACTCATAAATGCATGCCTTGACTTTCCCTCTGAGAATTGTTTCACTGTGTCTTCACATACTTCAAATTGAATGTAAAGTGACTATTGTCGATGAGGATTGCACCCTTATGCAAAGTTGTGACACTCTGCAATCCTTCGAAACATGGGGACAAACTCAGGTTGTGGGTGATCTATAATGAGTTTGAACCTCCAGATTATGGGCTGGTTCCCTTAAAATATTCTATTGGTATGATTTTCTATTTTGGAAAAGGGTAAGAATGAAACTATAAGGAAATGAAACTGTAAAATTTGGTGATGAACCCAATATGGAACAAAATATGCAATCTGGTTCACAATATAACTCAGAAATCTGACTCACACAATCCAATCTTGGCACAAATATCACAAAAGTATTCCTAAGGAAGGCTTGAAAATAGGCTTTTTATGAAGGAAAAGGATTTCTCACAATACAAAAGGATTATTTTCATTAACACAACCTAAGACCTGTAATAACACTATGTTTAATACTGCAAGCAAAAGTGAAACATTAATTTTAAATGTTTAATAATTAAACACGGTAAAAAATCATCAAATCACTTCATACAATTAGCATTAAATGGAAAGCCAACCACTTGATTCCAAAGAACAAAGGAAAAATTGCATGAACACAAAGAAATTGAACCTATAACCTGTCGTAATTTTTCTATAAAACTATCAAAAGTGATGAGCTACAAAACCTTCTCTCTCCAAAGTGTAAAAGAGAAAAAAGGCAAGAACTAGAAAAAACAAGCTTTTGCTTTACAATATATAGCTTTGCTCTCACTAAGAGGCATGCAAAAAGGAACTGCAGCTAACTGCCTCTAAGGTGATCCACGAGCAAACTCAAAAATTCCCAAAAATAAGGGCTCAAATTACCACAAATCAAGCAAAAATAGCTCCAATTTAGACCTCTCCATGTGCTTGACCAAGAAGTTGACCAAGAACCCTAAAAATACTCCTCAAATCATGCAAAAATCCCCTATGTGGCCTAGTTAACTCAACTTATCAATTTGCATGATTTTGCTTTTGCAAAATTGATTGTGAGTAAATAATAAAGTAATTAAAATAATTACTCTATTATTAGTTACAACTTGTACTATTTTTGACTTTACAATTTGTGAAAAATAATAAAGTAATTTGAAGAATATTAATTCACTATTTATTTACATTTGACTTATTTGTAAAATCATGCATGAAAAATAATAATAAATCTCCTTATCTCTCCAAATACATATGCCTAATTTGCATGATTTGAGCAAAAATAGGACTTAGAGAAAAACACAATTGTTAGTGTAGGTTTTTATTTCCTAGTTGGGTTATTTATTTTTCCCTATATTCCTAAGTTTTTCCTACACTTCTATTAATCTCGCTTAGGTTAATAAAGCATGTCTTATTAGGTGAGTGGTTGCGAGGTGTCACTTTCCTACATGTGAGCATCCATTAGCTATCTTGGGAAGATACTTTGCTATCTTTAGTCCGATAGATGGTTGCTCTTGATTGGTCGATGTTGCCACCTCCTCCCTTTTCCTAGTCTATATAAGCATGCTACCTAGCTTGTATTTGGCATCTCTTGCTTTTGCATCCTCTTAATGCTATTTTGCTTCTAGCATTTGCATTACTCTCTTGGACACTGACTCTATGTTGCTATTTTGATTTCGCATCATTTGCATTCATAGTTTAGATATCTATTCGTTTGCACTAGTTTTTTGAGTTATTAATCTTTTCAGATTCTAACATGGTATCAGAGCTATTCTATATGCAAGAGTAGATTTTAGTTTCCATATTTGAGAGATTCAGGAGGGGCTAATAAATCTTATTACAATTTTTTGAAAACCCAGTATGCTCTTCTCTTGCATCTTCGGATGATCTTGAGAATTAGAAAAGTTTGACGGAAACTTTTTTAATCTCTGGGGTTTGCACATGTGTTTTATGAAATCTGGGTGATTGCAACATTTCTGGTTATACTGGCAGTATTTCCAGCTGTTCCAACACATCCAGGAGGCTTGAGAAAGTCATATTTGGCTTTTGTTTCACCGAAATCGGAGATCATCATACACAGTTGTGGAATCAGGGTTTCGAGCTCAAATTTGACAACCAACTTGCATATTTGGTGTTTTCAATCAATATTGCAGGTTCCAGCATGCCTTTTCTTGTCTTAGGTAGCTGATTCAGCCTTTGCATGCCATTTTTTGGTTGTTGGGGTCATTTTTTGTAGTTAAAGACGTTCTGTTTACACTGGATCAACATCTTCTGTACATCAGTAAGAAAAAAGCCTTCTGGGTTTTGTTCACAGCACAGAAAAACCATCTGGGTATGTTTCTATTTTTGCATGCAGTTAGTATATTTTGTAGAAATGCGCTTAGAAAGCTACAGTAGGACCCCTCTCCGTTGGCAGTGGTAGTTTTGAAGGCAGTTTTCAAATGCTCCGTTCTTGCTCATACGGACTCCTTTTCCCATGAATTGTTTTTTGATTTTGGCTATTTTTTCGTGCTCTATGCACTAGTGCAGACGTTTTTTGATTTTGATGCCAAAATTTTTTATAAATTACAGATTCTCAGTCGTGACATTGCACAGTTCTCGTTTTGGGAACTTCGGAGGATCATAACTTTCACATATGACCTCGTATCGAGGCGATTCTTTTTTGAAAGTGCATGATTTTTTGAGTAATCATAGTGGTACTATTTATTTCTCTGAGTATTGTGCTAAAGTTGTATTTTTAGCATATGCTCTTCGTGAGAGTTTTGTAATGCATTGAAATCAAGACCACTTAGTATTTCTTGCTAGTGGTAGTTGTAAACGCACTAATATAAAGTGCCATATCATATTTTCTTGGGGGGGGTTCTTTGATTGAGTGAAAAGGGGGGGTTGTCTTGGTTGTGTTCTCTTCTTTTCGACATTTCTTCTCTGCATTTCTTCATCATGGATCAAACAAATCTGCCCATCCTAACTCCATACAATTACTTTGAGTGGAAATCATGCATGACAATTCACTTAAGGAAAGCTGGATTAAATAGGATAACTATGGGACTTAAAACTGAACCTGCTAAAGATGAAGATAAGCCAAAGTGGTTTAACAAATGTGATGAGGCATATGGAACATTGTGTTTGTCTGTTTCTCCTGATTTGCTCTTTCACATTGAGTCTTTGAATACACCAAATGAAATCTGGACAAAGCTAGAAACATTATTTGGCACACAAGATTCAATGAGGGGTCATATGTTGGAAAATGAACTAATTAGTTTAAGTCCAGGCAATTTCAACACAATCCAGGATTTCTTCACCAAATTGAAATCACTAAGGTTGCAGTTAAAACAATGTGGAATTGAAAAGAAAGATGAACAAGTGATTCTTAGTATTCTCTCTAAGCTAAGTTTAGAATATTCTGTGTTTGTTTCTACTTTCTATGCTACTAAGGGTGCACTTGGTACTCAATTCACCATGCCATCTTTAGATAATTTTCCTGTCAATCTCACTCGGGAACAAGACAAGCTAATCCAGATGGGCACTCTTAAGTCCTCTAAGTCACATGCCTTGGCTGCCAACCAAGGCACAAAAGAACAGAAAGGACAAAGTAGTAACAACAATAGTAAGGATAAGAAACATAAGAATAGCAAGGAGAAGAAGGATCAGATGTCGGTTGCTTCAAAAGCAACTAATGAGACCCAATCTTCCAAGGGAGACAAGCCTAAGAAATAGAGGGTCCAATGTGCCTATTGTAAAAGACCCGGTCATGATGAACATAAATGTCTGAAGAAACAAATTGATCACTTGACACACATTCTTGAGAAGAATAATATCAGTGTTCCTGAGTCTATCAAACAGAGTTCTAATGAGGGGTCTAATAAGGCAAAAGAAAACAACAAGGGGAAAGGAAAGGGAAAGGCCCTTGTTGTAGTTGCTTCTTCACCATCCACTTGGGTTCTTGATTCGGGTGCTTCGCACCACATGGCTTCTTCTAAGGAAGAACTTGCATCTTTGGAGCCATATACTATGCCTTCTATTTTGATGGGTGATGACACTCCTGTTGAGGTGTGTGGGAGAGGGTCTATTGATGTGGGGGATGGCACATTCCATGATGTTCTTTGTGTGCCCTCATTATCAACTAATCTCATATCGGTATACCAGATCACTCACACGGGTTTAGGCAAGCGATGAGTTCACACCTGATTCAGTGGAGATTCGTGAGTTGCACAGTGGTTCTACAGTTGCAGTTGGGAGAGCAGATCATCAGTCATGGCTCTATCTATTTTCTCACTTTGTTCCTGATCCTCCTTCGACTGTTTTGCTCACTCATTATAATGATGTGAGTAGATTATGGCATGAGCGGTTTGGCCATCTTAACTTCTGCTACTTGCAGTAGCTAAACCAGTAGAGCATGGTCACAGGGTTGCCTTCAGTTCAGTTTTCAGGTGGTGTTTGCCAAGGTTGCATTCTTGGTAAGCATCCTAAGGAAAAGTTTGACAAAGGTAAGGCATGGAGAGCTTCACAGATACTGGATTTAGTTCACAGTGATTTGGCTGGTCCATTTCAGCATCCTTCTTTCAGCAGGGCTAGATATGTCCTCACATTCATTGATGACTTTTCTCGATATACTTGGGTATACTTTCTCAAACAGAAGTATGAGGTATTTGATCACTTTCAGGACTTTAAGACTTTTGTAGAAAAGCAATCCGGGAAAGCCATCAAAGTTTTGCACACTGACAATGGTGGTGAGTATGTCAACCATCAGTTTGAGAGGTTTTGCACTTCAGAGGGGATTGATTTGCAGCATTCAGTTCCATATAATCCTTAGCAGAACAGTGTTGTAGAACGGAAGAATAGGTCCTTGAAGGAAATGGTGAACTGCATGATTCACTCCAGATCTCTTGCACCGCAGTATTGAGCAGAGGCCATTAACTGTGCTTGTTATATCCAAAACCGTGTTCCTCACTGAGCCTTGAAGGGAGTCACTCCTTTTGAAGCTTGGAGCGGTCGGAAACCATCAGTTAAGCACTTTCAAGTTTTTGGTTCTCTTGCATGGGCCCACATTCCTGCAGAGAAACGCAAGGCCTTGGATCTGCAGAGTAGACCTTGCATAGTTGTAGGTTATCCTGATGGTGTGAAGGGTTATTGGTTGCTCCACCCTACTACACATGAGTTGTTCATTGAGAGGAGTGTTCAGTTTGAGGAGGGCTCTTCGAGCTCACTTTCTATCACTTCTCCAACTCCTTCTACTTTGACATTGGAGTCACTTGGGATACATGACAGATCTTCTGATGAGTTAGATTCACCTGAGCAGTCTTCTACCTCCACTTCCAATGCAGAGAGTGATTCAGAGGACTCACCTCCTTCCTCTCCTAGTCATCATTCAGAGGTTGATGATTCTCCTCCAGATTCTCCATCTTCCGGTCCACTTTGGGCTAGACAGACCTTGCAGTCTGCAGGTGATTGGGTTGGGGATCCATCAGACACCAGGTGGACTCGTTCACAGTTCCAGGATGCTCCACATGTCTTCATTGCTACTGCCTCAGATCCACAGTCTTTTCATGAGGCTTCTGGTATTCCTGAGTGAGATACAGCTATGCAGGAGGAGTATAGTTCCTTGATGAGGAACCACACTTGGGATCTTGTCCCTCTTCCTAAGGGAAGAAAACTTGTTCGATGTAAGTGGATCTATCAAACAAAATTTGCAGCAGATGGGTCGGTTGACAAGTATAAGGCTCGCTTGGTCGTCAAAGGATTCTCCCAGGTTCTTGGGATTGACTACTCTGAGACTTTTGCACCAGTTGCCCGAATGAATTCCATCTGACTTGTTCTTGCCATTGCTGCAGCTAATCATTGGGAAGTACACCGGATGGATGTGAAGAGTACTTTTCTTCACGGTGACCTTTAGAAGGAGATCTATATGGAGCAGCCATAGGGGTTCCTTCAGGATTCTTCACTTGTGTGCCATCTTCGGAAGTCTCTCTATGGCCTCAAACAGGCTCCTCGGGCTTGGTATGCCAAGATGGACTCCTTCCTTTTATCAGTTGGGTTCACCCGGTGCCATTCTGATCCCAATGTCTACATTCTGCAGCAGGATGATTCACTCCTATTTCTGGTTCTGTATGTTGATGACTTGCTGATCACAGGGAGTTCTTCATCCACCATTGGGGCTGTCAAAATTACCCTTCATGACAGTTTTTTGATGACTGACTTGGGCTTGTTGTATTACTTTCTCAGGATTGAGATCTACTAGTCTGCTTCCGGGATCACCATCAACCAGTCCAAGTATGCTCTAGATTTGCTCTTGAGGTTTCATATGGCTGACTGTAAGCCTGCTTCGACTCCCTTCCTTTCTGGAGTCAAACTTGAGGCTCAGTGTTCTTCTCCACTTGTTGATGGCACTTTGTACCGATAGCTTGTTGGGAGTCTCATTTATCTGACTCATATGAGACCCGACAATTCATATGCTGTAGGCATGGTCTCTCGATTCATGCAGGAGCCTCATGAGTTGCACTGGAAAGCAGCCAAGCGGATCCTTCACTACATTCAGGGTTCTCACAATTTTGGGATTCACTACGTAGCGGGTATTGAGCTTGACTTGGTGGGCTACACAGATTCAGATTGGGCGGGTGATTCTCAAGATCGCAAGTCTACTTCAGGTTACAACTTCTCACTTGGTTCAGGTCCTGTTTGTTGGTCGAGCAAGAAGTAGTCTGCTATTGCTCTATCTTCTATTGAGGCCGAGTATCGGGGGGCTGTGAATGCTGCCACTGAGGCCATTGGGCTTCAGAATCTTCTCACTGAGTTTGGTATCCAGATCAAATAGCCATCAGTCATATTTTGTGACAACCAGAGTGCCATTCAGATCTCACGGAATCCGGTCCATCATCAGCGGACCAAACACATAGAGGTCCACATGCACTACATCCGGGAGCTCATCCATGGCCACGTCATTGACCTTCGCTACTGTCTGACTTTCAAGCAAGTTGCTGATATCTTCACCAAACCCTTCACGGAGAGCAAGTTCCTTCATTTACGAGCTTTGTTGGGGGTGCGGGATGCTTCATCTTCTGGGGGGGCTTCTTCCTCTCACTTGGAGTCTTGACTCTCTCTACTTTTGGGGGGTCTCTTCTCTCTCTATTTTGGGGGGGCTTTTCTCTCTCTTTTGGGGGGAATTTTATGTACCTTGGTACCTCATCAGGCTTGATTTGCTGGGACCCATTTCTATATCCACCTAAGCTTCGCTTATGTGGGGGTGTTAGTGTAGGTTTTTATTTCCTAGTTGGGTTATTTATTTTTCCCTATATTCTTAAGTTTTTTCTACACTTCTATTAATCTCGCTTAGGTTAATAAAGCATGTCTTATTAGGTGAGTGGTTGCAAGGTGTCACCTTCCTACATGTGAGCATCCATTAGCTATCTTGGAAAGATACTTTGATATCTTTAGTCCGATAGATGGTTGCTCTTGATTGGTCGGTGTTGCCACCTCCTCCCTCTTCCTAGTCTATATAAGCATGCTACCTGGCTTGTATTTGGCATCTCTTGCTTTTGCATCCTCTTAATGCTATTTTGCTTCTAGCATTTGCATTACTCTCTTGGATACTGACTCTATGTTGCTATTTTGATTTCGCATCATTTGCATTCATAGTTTAGATATCTATTCGTTTGCACTAGTTTTCTAGGTTATTAATCTTTTCAGATTCTAACAACAATCTCCTTATAGCTCCTTGTGAGAAAAAACATCCACTTGCATGCCAATATGCCTTAAGAAAAAATTATACCCTTATCTCTCCAAATACATTATCAAGAATGCATAAAAACTAAGGTATTACATACAAACCCTTATAACTCCATATTTGTATCAAAAGAAAATAAATATCTCTCCTCTACCTTATCACTCCATTTACCATGCAAAAATTATCTCACTGCCATACATATATATCATGCAAAATAAAAGCCCTAAGTCTCCTTGTTACCCTACCTGCCACCTTGTCAACTCAATCTGTCTTTGTCTTCATGCAAATCATCTCCTCCAAGAGTCATTATCATATAATAACAATAATAATTCTACCACTTAATTTGCCCCTTGCAATCTCCTTGGTCTTTGTCTTCATTTGATTACTCTTTGACTTTGACTTTGCAAGACATAAGGAATACCCATCTCATCAAAAAGATATAAGGTACAAATAATATCCTTCGACCATGTGATATTGGCATCTTTGGACTATAAAATAGTCAACCACAAGGTAATAATCATTTGTTTGATTCTTTCAAAGTATCACACTTACCTTTGACTGTCGACCACCTTTTGGGGTGCAATACATACCATCTGTCGACCATTTCTTATGATGATTACTAGGAAACTACATCACTGAAGTTGTTGACCCCGCTTGAAGATTAGATAAGGTAATGATTTGAGTTTTAGAGTCAAAAAGATCAATGAAGAAAAGAAACTTCGAACAAAAAGAGAAGAAAACCTAATCACTTTGTCATTTCAATTTGCTTCTTTCTCGGCCGCCGCTCTGCAACTCTCCTTTGATACTTAGGGTTTGATAGTTTTTTGGCTTCTCCTCTTGACCTTTCTGTGTCGAACTCCACGGATTCTTCATATCTTCTGGCATAAAGGAGGTTGCAGAAAGTGGTAAGTTTTGTATCTTACTGGTATTTCTTCATTTCTGTGGCCTCTTTAACATGAATGGTCTCGGCCATCACTGGTTTCTCCTCTGCAATATTCTTTTCTTGACACTATCTTCGCTTTTTGTGTTTGAAATCTTCTTGTAAAATATGAGAAAACTGACAAAAGAAAAGATAAAGACCTACAAGAGGTTGCCGCCATCACATTTTTCTTCTCTTCGAGCTGAAGGTAAACCCTCTTTCCTCTGTTGTAGATACTTTTCTTTCATTGTATTTTTTCAAAAAGAGACAATGTGGACAACATAGGAAACTGGTTCCCAAACCCTTTAATAACATTTGAGGAATTAATTGACAGAACACCTCCTTCAAGATTGTTGACCAAACTATGACCATTGCTTGCACATTTCTTTTACTATGGATAAGATGTAATATTCAAATTGTTTCCTTTCTTTTGGTAATCTTTTTATTAATGAATAAGATTGTTTATTGTTTAATATAATATTATATTATATTAATGAAATATAATATAATAGATTATCTATAAATTTGATTATATAATGCTAAGAGGTGCATTCAAAATATAATGGACATTACATTGTATTTTATCCAATGTATTTGGTGCAGTCAAGGTAGGAGGGTTCACAGAATGAACTTTCTAGACTGTGCAGCAAGAGTAAACACAATGGAAACAACTCAAAGAAAATGGAACAAATGCAGATTCAGTCATTCAGTACATCAAAGAATTCAAATACAATCTGGCTGGCAACATGCAGGCTTAGAATTAGGGCTCACAAGCCTGATTACATACATGCGCAAGATAAAGCTTTGAGGCTCCTTCGCACAAATCTAAACTATCAGATCTTTCTTATGTGAATAGATACTTTCCTAAGGATCTATTACATCTTTATATATCAACTCCGGACCACTAGATTCCTTCATGTCATCCAAGGAAGGTCACAAACTCCAATGAAGAGATGTAACGTGTTCACAGATAGGTCGGACCTAAATGCATAGAACACTTCCTCAAATGAATGGAATAATGTGCGGACCCTTGGCGAAGGTTAGCCATGAACCTCAAGACATTGAATGATGTGTCATTGAGATTCGTAAGTCACGGAATGATCCGCAAGCCTTCTCCTTTAGCTGATTATCAGGAACTGTTAGAATGCTCTGCTCTAAGAAAACAATTGATCTTCTGATAGCGATATCTTTCTGGTAACTGATCCAAATGTTCTAAATTCTTGATATGATGTAGATGAATGAATGTAGGTGCTAAGTCCAGATCCACAAGATGTGAATTGCTAAAACCGGACCACAAGCTGAAACTACTTCTGACTGAACTGCCTAAACCGTACTGGAAAATAAAAGAACTGAAATGTAAACAAACTAAAATACAAATGTTTTTGGTTGATGCAAGATTACTCTTGAACCAGGGATGCTCCTGGATCAGACATCTGGGGTTATTGAAAAAGTGAGTCCCTCACTTTGCTGGGGCTAGGGGAGAACCACGACGATCCACCTCAGCCTGAGAAATCCACATCTGTTGTCCAAAATGTCTTCAATTTGTTTTGGTGATTGTTGTGGTAACTGCTTCCTCAAGTCTTCTTCCATGCTATCACTGAACTCTGCTTCATGATACTGATAAAGATCTGCAATGTTGAAAATAGGTGAAATACCCAGTTTCTCCGGTAATTCCACTTCGTATGCATTTCTTGAATCAAATTTCCTGAGTATCCTACAAGGTCCAAACTTTTTCATCTTCAACTTGTTATAAGTTCCAACTGGAAATCTTTCTTTTCTCAAGTACACCATTACTTCATCTCCAACTTCAAATTCCTTATGTCTTCTCTTCTCATCAAACTTCTCTTTTCATCAACCTTCTCTTTGTACTTACTATTCATATCCTCCAAATGTGTCCTAACCTAATCATGCACTGTCTTCATATGATCTACAAATTCTTCTACTTCTACACTCCTCTTTTCTTCCATGCTGATAGCTCTTAATTCTGCCACTCCTCTAGGATTCACTCTAGTAACAATCTCAAAAGGTGTTCTTCTGGTACTCCTATTTACTAAATTATTGTATGCAAACTCTACTTGTGAAAGAATCAAATCCCAACTTTCGGCTTTGTCTCCAACCAAACATCTCAACAAGTTTCCCAAACTCCTATTCACTACCTCTGTTTGTCTATCTATATGTGGATGAAAAGTAGAACTAAACTTCAAATCTATCTTCATCTTCTTCCAAAGTGTCCTCCAAAAATATCGAACAAACTTTGTAACTCTCTTTAAAACTATACTCTTAGGTAATCCATGCGATCTCACAATCTCTTTGAAAAATAGGTCATCTACATGCACTGCATCAGTTGTCTTCTTACAAGGTATGAAATGAGCCATCTTTGAAATTTTTTCAACCACTACAAATATTGAATCATGTCCTCTCTGTGTCTTAGGCAATCCCATTACAAAATCCATGCTTATGTCTTCCCAAGGTCTCTCCGGTACTGTCAAAGGTTTATACAATCCGGTGATTTGACTACTCCCTTTTGCAACTTGACAAACTCTGCAACTCTGCACAAATCTCTGAACATCCTTATGTATCTGAGGCCAAAAGTAATTTTCACTCACTAGAGCCATTGTCTTATCAATGCCAAAATGCCCTGCCAATCCACCACTGTGCTTCTCCTTGATCAAATTATCTCTCATGGAACTTTTAGGTATGCACAATTGACTTCCTTTGAACAACATATCTTGTTGAATAAAATAGTCCAACCACTAACTTCCAGCTATCACAACAAGTTCCTTACATGCTTTCCAAGGTTTTGCAAAATTAGTGTCTCCCTCATACATGTTCTTCAATTCATCAAAACGCAACACTTCAATTTTCATCTCTGTCAACAAGTTTCTTCTTCTACTCAAGGCATCAGCAACTTTGTTTGAATTTCCACTCCTATGCTTCAACACAAAAGTATAACTTTGCATGACCTCTACCCATCTCATATGTCTCTGATTCAACTTACCTTGACTGTTCAAATACTGCAAATCTTCATGATCTGTATACAACACAAACTCCTTAGGCAACAAGTAATGTCTCTACTTCTTCAAGGCTTGAATTATGGCATAGAACTCTTGATCATAATCTGAATATCTTTTCCTTGCATCATTCAACTTTTCACTAAAATAAGCTACAGGTCTACCTTCTTGACTTAACACTGCTCCAATTGCATTTCCACTAGCATCACAATCAACTTGAAATACCTTATTGAAATCTGGTAATGCCAAAACTGGTTGCTCTGTCACTTTCTACTTTAACAACTCAAAACTTTTATCTGCTCCTGATGTCCACTTGAAATCTTTTCTGTCACCTCTCATTGTCTCTGTCATAGGGTTACAAACTGAACTGAAATTTCTAATGAACATCTGGTAGAAATTAGCCAATCCATGAAATGATCTAACCTCTCCAATGCTCTCCGGTGTAGGCCATTCAATAATTGCTTTCACTTTCTCAGGGTCCATCTTTAATCCTTCCACAGAAATCACAAATCCCAAATATACCAACTTTTCCTTCATGAAACTACACTTCTTGATATTTATTAGCAATTTCTCCTCTCTCAGCCTCTGCAAAACTTGTCTAATATGCCACAAATGTTCTTTTGTCTTACTAAAAATCAAAATATCATCTAGGTATACAATCACAAACTTACCCAAGAATTTCTTCAATACTTCATTCATCAACCGCATGAAAGTACTCAGTAAATTTGTTAATCCAAAGGGCATCACTAACCACTCATGCAATCCTTCATTTGTCTTAAAAGCAGTCTTCCATTCATCACCTTCTCTGATTCTGATATGATGGTATCCACTGTTCAAATCTATCTTTGTGAAATATCTTGCTCCACTCAAACAATCCATGATATCATCCATCCTAGGTAAAGGAAATCTATACTTGACTGTGATCTTGTTTATTGCTCTGGAATCAGTACACATTCTCCATTCTCCATCCTTCTTCGGTGCCAAAACTATAGGTACTGCACAAGGACTCAAGCTTTCCCTGATCAAACCTTTTCTCAACAATTCTTGTATATGTCTATTCATTTCTTCATTCTCTGCCGGTGTCATTCTATGTGCTGCTTTGTCAGGCAAACTTGCTCCCGGTATAAGATCCATGTGATGACTGATACTCCTTATAGGTGGTAATCCTTCAGGTACATTATTTGATATGATGTCTTCATACTCTGTCAGCAACTCTCTTATCTCATCCGGTTTAGTTTCTTTCTTCAATGCTTCAGGCGTTTTAGGAATCAAGGCATAACACATACTTTCCTGTTTCAAACCATCCAAAGATTTCCTTCCATCTACCAAACAGATTCTAGCATTCCCACACACCATATCTTTAGGATCATCATCCAAAGGAATTAAAGTAATTCTTTTCCCATTTGTTGTTATAGTATATGTATTCTTTCTCCCATCATGTATAGCTTTTCTATCATACTGCCAAGGTCTACCCAACAAGATATAACAAACATCCATAGGCATAATATCACACAAGACTTCATCATGATAAGATCCAATATAAAATTTCACCAAACATTGTTCACTCACCAGTACCTTATGATCATCCTAAATCCATGCTATCTGATAGGGCTTAGGGTGTTTCAATCTTTCCAACTTCAACTTGGTCACCATTTCCTCTGAAACTAGGTTATCTGAACTACCACTATCAATTACAACTTTACAATACTTACCTCTGGATTTGCATCTGGTTCTGAACAAATTTTTCCTCTGTGATGGTTCCTCATTTGTTTTTGTTTGAAATAGCACTCTCCTCATCACCAATGATTCTCCTTTCTTAGGTTTACCAACAGAACTGGGTGATTCAACAGGTTCTTCTTCAACATAGGCTGCTCTTCCACTATTTTCTGTCCTCTTTCTTGTACTACCATGATTACATTCAAATGCTCTATGTCCTTCACCTCCACACTTGAAACAAGTACCTCTAAATGTCCTCTTATCAAATCCTCTTCCTTCTCTTCTGTATCCTTCATTCCAGTATGCACTAGGGTTTCCTCTCCGGTAAAATTTTTTGTCATCTCTCCGGTAAGCATTGTTATCTCTGCCATCCTTCCTAGCTGGGATGTCAAACTTGTTCTGCTCCACAAATGATCTATCATATCCGGAAAATGTTTTACCTCTCTAAAATTTACCTCCTCTTCCTCTTTGTCTCTGATCATGTCTCTTATTCAGCTTCTCTTCAACTTTCAGGGCAAACTAATATGCTTCCTCCAAAGATGTCATCCTTACCAAACTTAGTTCTTCTTGAATGTTCAATCTCAGTCCATTGATGTATCTAGCCACTTTTTCCTTGCTTGCTTCACTATGTCCTGTCCTTATGATCATCTTATGAAATTCTTCCGTATACTCCTTCATAGATTTCTCCTTTTGTCTCAGGTTTTGCAATCTTTTCAACAGCTCCAACTCATAGTCAGCAGGTATAAATTGATTCTTCAACTTTGTCACCATCTGGTCCCACTTTGTAATATTTTCTTTTCCTCTTATGTTTCTTTCCAACTAAACTTCTTTCCACCATATAGCAGCATGTCCTTTCAACTTTGTCTTTGCAAATTTCACTTTCTCCGGATCTTTAATTTCCTCATATTCAAAGTATTCTTCCATATCATTTATCCAGTCAATCAATTCTTCAGGGTTTAAATTACTAGTGTAGTTTGGTACATCAACTCTAGGTCTCTTTCCAATCTTTGAAATAACTCACAACATCTTTTATCTGATCTAATTCTTTTTCTTCATTACCTTCTAGGGTTTCACCAATTTGTTCAGCAGATTGAAATTCCTCTTCATCATCACTTTCAACATTAGGTCTTGGTGTCAATCCTCTTCGCCTATCTTCTTCAACAACATCCAATTGAATTTGCATTATTCTCATCAATTCCATCATCTCATCCATTCTATTAGCCATTGTACCAATAGGAGGAACTCTCTGTGGTGGCATATTCCTAGGATCAAGTGCAAATTGCCTTAAATTCGCCGATCGGGCTACATGCAACAACTGCCTCTCAATCGGCGATTGGTTGCACACAAGTAACCTGCCTCGGATTAGTGATCTTTTTACAACAAGATCTTATAGAATCCCCTTGCTAATTTGCTCCAAAGAATCAAACTTTCTCTCTAATACCACTTGGTGCAGTCATGGTAGGAGGGTTCATAGAATGAACTGTCTAGACCGTGCAGCAAGAATAAACACAACGGAAACAACTCAAAGAAAATGGAACAAATGCATATTCAGTCATTTAGTATATCAAAGAATTCAAATACAATCTGGTCGGCAACATGTGGGCTTAGAATTAGGGCTCACATGCCTGATTACATACATGCGCAAGATAAATCTTTGAGGCTCCTTTGCACAAATCTAAACTATCAGATCTTTCTTATGTGAATAGCTACTTTCCTAAGGATCTATTACATCTTTATATATCAACTCTGGACCACTAGATTCCTTCGCGTCAGCCAAGGAAGGTCACAAACTCAAATGAAGAGTTGTAACATGTTCACACATAGGTCAGACCTAAATGCATAGAACACTTCCTCATATGAATGGAATAATGTGTGGACCCTTGGGGAAGGTCGGACATGAACCTCAGGACATTGAATGATGTGTCATTGAGATCCACAAGTTAGGGAATGATCCACAAGCCTTCTCCTTTAGCTGATTATTAGGAACTCTTAGAATGCTTTGCTCTAAGAAAATAGTTGATCTTCTAATAGCAATATCTTTCTGGTAACTGATCCAAACACTCTGAATTCTTGATATGATGTAAATGAATGAATGTAGGTGCTAAGTCCATATCCGCAAGATGTGAATTGCTAAAACTGGACCACAAGCTGAAATTGCTTCTGACTGAACTGCTTGAACCATACTAGAAAATGAAAGAACTGAAATGCAAATGTTTTTGGTTGATGCAAGATTACTCTTGAACCAGGGATGCTCCTGCATCAGTATTAATTCATTTCAATTGTAGCCAACCAGTGATAATGAGGAATTAGATGCTAATGAAGGCAGAGATTGTGATGACCAAAGATCACCTCCTCTCTTTGAGGTACTTAATGAATCCTTTATCTGTGTATTACTATTTGAAGTTGTATTTTATCGCAATAAGTTGACTAATTCTATCCTCTAATGTAACAATCAAAACTAAGGAAATAGAACTCTAACTTCTTGGAAGCAAACCATCTTCTTGGTCCTGACCTTCTTGGATGTATTATTGACTAAAGCCTTTATCACTATTTTGTCTCCAAACATTGCTCCTATATTCCTTTAAGACTGCAATCTTCCATTTGACTGCAACCTTTTGATGATCTCAGTCTCAAGGTAATTTATTACTCAATCCATGATCCTTTTTTTAAGACTGATCCTCTGTCTTTGTCGCTGAGACTATTCTTTGTCAAGGACCAAGCATGCTCTCGCTGCTACTATTTTCAATGCTATACTCCAAATGAATGCATTGGTTTATGTGATTGTCATGGCAGGTTGTCATGCAATCTTGATGCAGAGGAAGGACAAACACAAGTACTCCTTCCATCAACAAACAATGACAGTGGTTTCATACACCATCCTTTCAGGTGCTCTTGGATACATTTCTTGGGCCTCTAGACTTGGACATTGTTGATGAATCTTTTGGCACACACCTGCTGGTATCACACCTCTCTTGAAAAGTATCTTACCCTAGGTAAGACTACTCCAAGGATAACACAGCTAGGTCTTAGCTCACTTAGAATTTCTTAGTTGGATGTTTAGCTATGCCTACAAGGGGTCTTACATGCAAAGTAGTAGATTTAGTAGGTTAAGACAACAACACATGCAAACCCTTACAATTTTCAGCTGATATGATAGTAAAAAAATGTTGCTGGAAACCTACTCTAACAACCTAATTATAAGAAAATGCAAAAGTAAGAAGGGTTTAGAGAATCCTAAGTGACATTCACAATGCAAGGTTCATTAATGGTAGACAAATGCTCTGAAATTAAAACCACTTCCTGAGTTACCAAGCTAACAGTTTTCTACAGCACTGTAGAAAATGATGCTATCTTCTATGGATTCCTTAAGATTTTTAGATTGCATGCATTCATTAAATACCCAATTGTTGGTGTGATTTAACTAGTGAAATGCAATTGAACTTAGCACAAATTACATCCCAGACTAACTTTACACAGCCACCTACAATCAACAAGCAACTAAAAGTATGGACTGAGAACATTCATCAAAATACCTTCAATGGAACATTAACATTGCAAAGCCTGACTAACTAATGGAGATCAAGATAAGAACCATGAAGCCAAATTCTCAGAATAACTACAACAATTTGCTTTGTATTAAAAATTCAGCAAAGTGTCAACAATTCTTCATCAAGAGTCTTACAACAAGAGAGACAATGGCCCTTTATATAGGAGAGGCGCCATACTGAGTTTTCAAATGAACGATGGAGATTAACTCAACACCAATGGTCTAGATTTCACATCATTTAATGAGATACAACAACCATTTTTCATTCCTGGATTTCTCTTTGTCTTGTAGGAAAAAGACAAAATACTATTCCCAAATACATTGAATATGGACAAATAAAGTACCCATTTGGGTGTACAATAGAAAAAACCAATTTCCAAGACATAGTGAGGATGAAAAAGAGTCACATGACATCTAGAAAATTGCATCAACTATAAGTGATGGGGTTACATTTTGATTTGAATATTTTATTATTTTTTATTCATCCTCATCCAATTCTATTTCATCCTCAACTGCTTTCCTATTGCTATAGGCTATCCACGCTGTCAGTGATGGATTTATATCAGTCGGGTCTGGATCTTTGATGTAATCAGCTCTAAATCTTAAACTTTCAAGTTCCCTGGAAGCTTCTGAATATGCATTTTCTATTAATTTTCTATTTTTCTGAAACGCAGCAAAAGTAGCATGTAAATCACTGACCTTTTTCAATTTACCGATCATATTAAGCGGGGATAGGTCATGAATGACTTGATGTAGCCTATCCTTGCATCATTGCATATTGATTAGAACAAGGTCATCAACAAGAATCTCTACACAGTCCTTCATTGAATCATTTATTTTGTAGATGGCTTCTAGTATACGAGATTTCATTGCTTCATAAGATTCCTTGATTTTATCAAAAACTTCCTTCCTCATCTTCATTTGATGGTACTATTCCTCAGGTTTGTGCAATCTATATCCCATCACAATGTTCTCTGCTAGAAGGATCTTGTTGGGTAACCTTACGATTGCTTGAACTCTTGGGAACATATGAGAGAAATATTCCTCATATGGTGCACATTCTTCATATAGCTCATCCCATTCTTCACCCAAAAGATAGAAGTCTTTATGATATTCTGCTGCAAATTCAATGGCTTCACATCCCTCAGGATATACTTTGTGAAACCACTCCTATGTAGTTGTTGCGGTGCTTTTCATCTGATCAAAATTCATCAGGTCTTCCTTTGATAATAATTCTTGAGCTACTTTAGGCTCTTCATCCAGGTTCATAGGTTTCATCAGAAATTTGATACATGCCCTGAGCTCTTCATTTTGTTGCTTCAGCTCCTGCTTCATCATCTCATCTTTACCAAGCTCCTCCAAAATAGTGGTCAATATGCCCTTGAATTCATCAATTTTCTGCTCCCTTGAGGCATGTCCTAGATTTATGGTTGTAAAAGTGTAATCATCTGCCCTAGCCTCTATTCTATCAGTGTTTTCAGGTGGGACAGCCACCTCTGCTATCCTAGATCTAGAGGCATCTTTGTATATCCTAGATTGTATTTTTGCTTTCTTTTGTTTCCTTGGTTTCTCAACCTGGGCCAACAATGCATCAAGGTCTAGTTTCATTACTTCCACATGTGGCTCTTTATTGACAAGTCACTATTGCAGCCAGTTAGGTGCGGAAGAAGAAGAGTCTTTGGGAACATCTTCTCTGCTATGTGATTCAACATGAATTTCTTCCTCTTCCTCAATGACCTTATCAACTTCTTCCTTGTCATCCTCAACATCCATTTGCCCAAGACTTTGAAGCCTTTCTATTGCTACCTGCTAAGCTATGCTCAGTATTGCTTCTGAGGTGACCTTTTCTGTAGGGTTGTCTTGGATTTCAACTACCTCGACATTTGTAGAATCTACAAGAGGTACTTTGAAAGATCTGCCATCATTCCCCATTCTTGAGATTCTAATTCTGCACATATTTTCTCTATGCCAGGTAGTTGAGGAATGGCAGAGGGGCAGGATCTTGTACACAAGAAGAAATCAAAGAATTTGTGGCCGAAGCCAAAGAATAAGTAGCAAATGAAGAAAGATTAACCTAAGTTAAACTAGCAAAAGAAACAAAGCCCAAAGAAGGTGGTATGGAAGTGATGGGCAATGTAGAGGAGATGGAAGAAGTTGGCATGGAAAATGATGATGAAAGAACGGAAGAGATGGGCGGTAAGGTCAAGGAAGTGGAAAAGGAGATAAAGGAAATGGAAGGTAGGGACATGGTGGATATGGGAGGAAATGAGGAAGCAATAATAGGTGAAGTAGGAGAGGCAGGGTGACTTGGGCTATTTGAATCTATCACCAATGGACATGATGCAGTAGTGACTGTAATTGCAGGTAAGGAAGGGGTAGGCATAGTCTGTTGAACCTGACAAGATACTGAAGCAACAAAAACAACTAGGATAGTAGAGGAAATTGGGGTTGCTGAGGCAACAGGAGTAGTAGAAATAATTGGAGCTGCAGAGGAAATTGGGATAATAGACGAAACATTCACTGCAGCTGCTGAGGATGAAGAAATGATGGGTGTATTTGTACTGCCAATAGCAGCGGTGGTGGAGGCATTGATAGATATTCTGACCATCTTAGTTGTTGGCCTCTTAGTCTTAGACCCCTCTCCAGGTCCACTTGGCATATCTCTTTTCTTTGTTGCTCTAGTCCGTGTGGAAGGAGGCATATCTTTCTTCTGTGTCTTAGCAACAACTTTCTTTGTCTTTCCTTTTTTTTCCATGGGTATGTGTTCTTCACTATTTGTCCCTTGAGAAGATTCCTATACCTGTTCTTCAACATTTGGCACTTCAACGGGCCGATCCTCTTCGTCTCTAGATTCTTTTTCTGGTTCTACCTCTGTGTATGTAAGGTGTATCCTGTTGGAAAGAGACACTGTGTGGCTTCATAAGTGTTGTCATTGATGGCAACAAAGTTTATCCCACACATCCGCAGTACATAGTATGCCTATACTGGAAGTCAGATTGAAGATTGTTTTGGTCTAGTGAACAAGAATAGAGTATGTAACAAGGTCTGACAATCAGGTCCAGATCTCTCAGATGGTGTAACTCAGTAAGTTGCGGACTTGGACAAGTCAAGAGGGGTATCATGACTACTATATTCCAGAGATTTAGCCTCTGGTGATAAAGTATGGAAAAGATATGAGCATCTGAGTGTTGGGTTCCAATCAGGCAGAGCAGACAGAGGAAGAACTAACCAACAGAGTATCAGACTTCAATCCGGATGAGTAAAAGGTGTTGATCAAACAATTTGTGGGATTATACATTGTTGTACGACATGATTAATGACTTATATGCCTATGTTTTTAATACGCATCACAAATCAAGCATGGATTCAGCCGACAGATCAGTAACTTGCAAATATCTTGAGTGTTCTTGTTGCCAACTAGAAAGTTGATGAGAATCCTTGATACGGATATATATACCAGATGGATTCCAGTATGTGATTGTGTGTGGTGAAAGTGGGAAGTAATAAGGTGCAAATAAAAGTAGGGATAAGTGTGAGAGAAGCAACTCAAGTCTGGTATGTGACTGAACAACATTGAACAGAGGAAGAATGAAGTGCATCAGATTAGTATATTGTGCCTAACTGGAACTGAACTCTTGCATTTGTAGATGCTCCTCATCAGTTCAAACACTTGATTATCTTCTGTAAGTTCTATAAACAGGGAGTCTCTTGTAGGTAGTGTGCCTCTTGTGAGCAATGTGCTCGGGCAGTAAGCCCTAATTGGCAAGTGCCATTTTGTACTCCTTTATTCTTTTAACAGAGAATACAATCTTAGGTTAGTCACCCCATGGTTTTTCCCTTAACAGGGTTTCCATGTAAAAATCCTTGTGTTATGTGTGTTGATTCTATTTCTGTTCTTATGATTACATATGCTTTCATGTATTGATATAACACTGAATATTAAGATAACAAAAGAAAAGAAAGAGAAGCAAACTTTGAGATAATTGATTCACCCCCCTCTCAATTATCTACCTTATTTCCAACAATTGGTATAAGAGCCAAGTTCCTCTGAACAAAGCCTAACAGCTTCAGGAAGATCTGGGAATCTCAATGGATGCATATGGTATGAAGGAACAACTTCAGTCTGCCCTAGATGATCTTGAACAATACCACTCTGAAGTCAATAATTTGAGAGAAAGACTCAAACAATCTGATGAATTCATAAATGAGCTAAAAGAAAAATGTAGTATTTTTGTGAAAAAGAGAAAGGAACTACTTCAAAAATTAGCCAATCAGAGTGAAGTCAATGATACTAATGAAGATTTGAATGAGAAAAATAAGCTATGTGAGAAGCTATCAAAAGAAGTCATTATGGTAAGGCATGAAATGGAATCAGGGGTTATGAGATTCACCCAAGAAATTGAAGAAAAAAGAAAGATTGAAGATAATCTAAAACAATCCCTCAAGGAGAAAATAGAGGACTTCCACAAAATGGACAGAATAATCAGGCATCTTGAATCTGATCTTGAAGAAGCTAGAGACAATGAAGAACAACTTGAAAATCAGATAGACACTCTTAAACAAGATCTTCAAACATCAAATGAATACAAAGAGAAATTCAAGATAAGCTCAACCCAACTTGAAGTTCTTCTTGAAAGCCAAAAGAGGGTAGATGATAAGCGTGGTTTGGGATATGAGAAAGCTGAAAGCTCTGGATCCGGTCAGAAGAAGTTTGGATCAGGAAATCAAAGAAACATGCCTAGAAGACCTCCGGTAAGGCAACCAAATGTTCAAAGATATTCATCCTTCAATGGATACTGCTTCAATTGCAACAATTTTGGTCATAAAGCAATCGGTGCGAGAGGAAAATGAATCAGAATAATCCATCCTTCTTCGGACAATGTTTTAATTGCAATAGGTATGGTCACAAATCTCATGAATGCAGAAATATGCAAATAAACAATTCATTCAATGGTAGATGCTTTGCATGTAATAGAATGGGACATATGGCTAATCAATGCAGATCAAGAGGATATCAATCAAATAAGAAAAGAAATGTTACATGTTACAATTGCAATAGATCCAGTCATATTGCCAAATTCTGCAGAAGCAGAAATCAGGATAGAAAAGGTCCGGTGGAACATGATCAGAAACAAGATAAGGGCAAAGGTAAAGTGAATGCGGATGAAGTTCAAAAGGAAATTAGCAAGATTTGGGTAAAGAAGAGTACATAAAGTATTGGGGATGGATCCGCATTGGAATCTGGTACTGATATTCCTTCCGAAAACTAAAAAGGTGAGCTCTGGCTCAGGGGGAGTCACAGAGAAAAACAAATTCCCCTAACCAGTCAACTAGTGCCTAAATTCGGCATATGGAGTAAATATCTGACACTGTGGATTAAAGGGTTCTCAAAAAAACATCTAAATAACCTTCAGTGAAAATATGAAAGATCCGTATGGAGTTTTGCAAGATTTTAACTGTTCAAGTTAATCCGGTTCCAACAGCTATCCGGTAAAACAGAATTTCACAGACAGATCCGGTATGATTCAAAATTGAAATGCTTTGATCTGCGGACCCATGGCATGACTGAAGAAAAGAAGATACATTGTCAATTCTCACTGACAATGATTCTAAGTTCAGCACAGTGATTCAAGAAGATCTCTCTCAAAACAGGGCAACCGGATAACTTAAGTTGTGCATTTATTACAAAAGGAAATTAGGGTTTGCGCAAGGATAAAAAGATTCTTTCACTCATTATTTACACACTTGCACTCATGAAGAAGAATAGAAGAGCTCTGCAAATAAAATTTTACAATTCACTCAAAATCAACAGAAAAATGAATTCAACTAGCAATTTGTTCCGACTCCTGCTTCAAACCCTAAGGTGTGAAAAGGTACTTCATTTTGAAAATCTCTCTCTGAATCTCTTGCAAAATGGCTACTCCAATGGTTGTCAAGATCTCTGATAGGCCGTGACCTAAATTCAAGAAGCACCCTTATAAATTTCTAGAAGTTGATCCTTTGCGCGCATTTTCTAGCATTCCGCACAGAGTATTGCATGTAGAAGATGTTAGGGTTTATATCCATGCCAACATTGAAGAATTTGGAGACTCAAAATTGATGGACATTTATCACAAACAACTAATAGATGAAAATTTTGAACTCAAACCTAAATTCAAGGCCATCCGGGATAAACACTTCAGACATTGCATACATTTTCCATGTTTTGCAGAAGATGATTGGGTCCGGTATGTTCTAAGCAGGATGCATGATAATTTCATGTGGCTAATGAGACCCTTCAAGATAACTAAAGATGCCATCAGGGCAGTGACCGGACTACATTCATCCAGTGGGGTACCTACACTTAAATCTGTGAAGAACCAAATAGTAACTGAAGCCACCGGATCTAAATTTGACAAAAGAGCAATGACCATAGATGACATCACAGATCCGGATGTCAAGTTTGCCTCAATGATAATTGGCTACAAAATCTATCATTCGAGTAGGGAAAATTTTGTGTTTGGCACAACAATCTATGCAACATATCAAATGCTGAGGGAAGATGCAGATTATGATCTGTGTGAAATTCTTCTAAATTAGTTATTGGAGAACTTGCAAAAGATCAAAAAGGATAAGAAGAATTCCTTTAAATATGGTAGCCTAATACTATGTCTGTTCTTCTACTATATGAATGAGCTACCTGGATCACATAGTTGGGTCTGGCAAAATGATAAACTGGTTGCAATTCAAATCAAAGATTACCTGTAAGGACTTGGTGATGCTCAAGCCCAAAACACAACCCTCTGGGGGTACTTTAAGAACTTCCAAAGCATGATGCAAGCCAGAAAGAGAATGCCACAGTTCGTAGTTGAGAAATACAAGGATACAGTTTGCTTCATGGTTGACACTAGTCAATGTCTAATGGAGGCAATTGAGCCAAGGACTGTGTGGATAATGCCTATGGGATATGAAGTCGATGAAAAAATCTTGGAGCTACATATGCAACACCTACTGAGCCAGCCCAAGGACACTGAAGTAGAAAGGTTTGGCACCTTTCAAAAGCTAAGTGTAAAAATACATGTTGAGCTAAGACAACCAGAGATAAAGAGGAAAGTGAGAAAAGAAGTTGAAGAAATTGCCATAAGATTTGACTTATCAAAGGAGGCTGTAGATGCAAATAGAGAGAAAATGGAGAAGGCAGAGAAAGAGAAACAAGAAGCAAAGAAAGGAAATGTTCCAGTGCAAGCCTCCTCCTGGACTAGATCTTCCAAGAGCTGTGCACCTGTCACTCCCAAAGGCTCAAAGGCTACCAAATTGGAAGTTGAGACATCTAGTAAAAGTGAAAAGAGAATGAAGACCAAAGCCTCAAGAACATATACAAGCCATAAAGATGATGAAGAAACAGAATCAGATGAAGAAATCAAGAAAATGAAGAAGAAGAGAACATCTGGAAAGTTCTCTACTAGAAGAGATGAGGAAGAGAAGGTAGAGGAATTTGTTGAAAATCCCACTCTCTCCATTGATAACATCATCAAGGCAGTAATTGTGGATGGGAACCTGTAGCCGGTGACTGAGTTCTATGATGCATACAATGATGTTAACAAGAGAATTCTGGAAGAGGCCACTGTCAGGTACCTGAATATTTACAATAAAGTCTTCATTGAAATTATATCATTAATTCCTAAGAGCTTAGAAAAGGTACTTGAGGTGAGAAAAGAGAATGCAATGGCAAAAGACCTAGAGATCCGGAAGCAAATAATGATTCAACTTTTCCCTTCTATCACTCCAAAACAAATGGACATGATTTTCAAGGATTGTAAGGATGAATTCTAGAGTAAAGCGAGAATGAATAAACTTATGCTTGGAGAAACTGACCAAGTAGAAAGTGAAACAAAAGATATCATCCGGAATGCTTTGAAGAGATTCAATCTTCCTATTGTAGAAGAAACAGTTGAAGAACCTTCTACCATGGATGTTGAAGGATTAAATGTAATCAATGAAGAATCCTCTGATAAGGATGTAGAAGGATCAAAGAAAATAGATGAAGAGAAGTCTGAGGACTTAGATTCCTCTGTTCCGGAAGAGAAAGTTCATGAAACAGTAAACACAGGTGATATCTCTCCTCTGGATCCCACTACAGCTATGACAGACATTCCAGACTCTGAAGCTAAAAGAGAAGGTAGAAGAGAGGAGAAGAAAATTCAAGAAGAAGAGGTTAAGGGAAAAGAAGAAGAACAAGTAGAAAAGACTAATGATGACTCTTCTGATATTTCAAAGAAGTCTCAATCTCCAGCAAGAGACACTGCAGAGATAGTGAAGAACTTCTTAAACAAAGAAATGATGGAACTGGATGAACCTGAGCTATTTCAAGGACCACTGAATTTTGACTCTGTCTCTGGTTCAGACAATGAAAATAACATCTTTTGCTCAGGCCAAAGCAAAAGAAAACTTCTTGAAATCTCACATGGAGGACTGTGAACTGTTGGAGATTGCATCCGGGATGCTGGAGAAGATCATGCCATCCTACCAAAAGGATCCTTCGGCCTCACCATCCGGTAACTTGAAATCTTTGGTAAATTCTGTTAACACTCATTTTGAATCTCTAGAGAAATCAGCATAAGCAAAGGTCCGGAAGGAGTTTTTGGGGAAAAGATTCACTGAGGTGCAAGGACTTATTTCTAATGATAGGCGGACTCTAGATATTGGAATAAAGAGCCTTGAAAATGTTCTTAAAGATGGTGGAAACCTATTCAAATTTTGTCTGACTTGACCTAAAGTGACAAGATATTGAGGAGAAAGTAAAAGAACAAGAAGAAAAATTGTCAAGCCTAGTTTAGAATTTTGACCCTCTTTCCTCCTCACTGATGAATCAAGAATGCCAGGCTATTGTTATCATAAATGAAATAAAGAGGCTAGACAAAGAAAAGAAGAACATAATGAACAGAATGGGTGAACTCAGAGGGATAATTATCCCTAAGCTAGAGGCAATGCATGAGGCCTTGATAGATGCTAAGACCATAGCCCGACCAGTGATCCAAAAGATTTAAGAAGGGCAAAAGCATATGCATTTTTGTTGAGTGGTCACATCTCCATTTTGGATAGGATGTAGTAGAGCTAGGCCACAGAGTTTGTACAGTTGAAGACTACTTTTGTGGATATACTTAAGTATATGTAAGTATAACATATATAGATACTTATGCGGCCATGTATAGGACAATTTTTGCAAAATTTTGGTATGCGGATTCCGCCCTTTACCATTGATGTCAAAGGAGGAGTGAGGAGTAGTGAAAAATGTGGAATCTAGCTAAGGGGGAGTTCCGGTATAATAGCGCAAAAGACAGAGCATCAGCCAAGGGGGAGTTACTGCGACACTTAGCCATTTTTCACTAAGTGTTACCATCAATGCCAAAGGGGGAGATTGTTGGCGAGAGACGCTGTGTGGCTTCATAAGTGTTGTCATTGATGGCAACAAAGTCTATCCCACACATCCGCAGTACATAGTATGCCTATACTGGAAGTCAGATTGAAGACTGTTTTGGTCCGGTGAACAAGAACAAAGTATGTAACAAGGTCTAACAATTAGGTCTGGATCTCTCAGATGGTGTAACTCAGTAGGTTGCAGACTTGGACAAGTCAAGAAGGGTATCATGACTACTGTATTCCAGAGATTTAGCCTATGGTGATAAAGTATGGAAAATATATGAGTATTTGAGTGTTGGGTTCCAATCAGGCAGAGCAGACAGAGGAAGAATTGACCAACAGAGTAACAGACTTCAATCCGGACGAGTAAAAGGTGTTGATCAAGAAATTTGTGGGATTATATATTGATGGCTGACATGATTAATGACTTCTATGCCTATGTTTTTGATACTCATCACAAATCAAGCATGGATTCTGCCGACAGATCAGTAACTTGCAAATATCTTGAGTGTTCTTGTTGCCGACTAGAAAGTTGATGAGAATCCTTGATGCGGATATATATACTAGATGGATTCTAGTATGTAAGTGTGTGTGGTGAAAGTACAAAGTAATAAGGTGCGAAGAAAAGCAGGGATAAGTGTGAGAGCAGCAACTCAAGTCCGGTATGTGACTGAACAACATTGAACAGAGGAAGAATGAAGTGCATCAGATCAGTATATTGTGCCTAACCGGAACTGAACTCTTGCATTTGTAGATGCTCCTCATCAGTTCAAACACTTGATTATCTTCTGTAAGTTCTGTAGACAGTGAATCTCTTGTAGGCAGTGTGCTCGGGTAGTGAGCCCTAATTGGCAAGTGTCATTTTGTACTCCTTTATTCTTTTAACAGAGAATACAATCTTGGGTTAGTCACCCCGTGGTTTTTCCCTTAATAGGGTTTCCTCGTAAAAATCCTTGTGTTATGTGTGTTGATTCTATTTCTGTTCTTATGATTACATATGCTTTCATGTATTGATATAACACTAAATATTAAGATAACAAAAGAAAAGAAAGAGAAGGAAATTTTGAGATAACTGATTCACCCCCCCTCTCAGTTATCTACCTTGTTTCCAACATATACCTTGTTGTGTCATTATAGCAACTTGTGCTCTTACCCATATCTTGCTCAATTGAATGGGCCCCTTCATTATTGCCTCAAGAGAACTTTCTTCCGCATGGGCCTAGTTAGTTGGAGGAGGTGGTTGTTGATATTATGCTTCCCATGGTCCCTTTTGCACCACATTGCCATCGTCATCCAGCTAGTCTGGGACATCTATGATGCGAAATTTCCTTATGTAGTCTAGGGACAACCTAGAATGACTCATTTTAAGCACTTCATGGTTGTCTACACAATCAACCTAGAAGTCTTCGAGATGTTCTTTGTGAAATAACGTCTTACTAACAAACTTCTCCATTACTCCTTTGGGATCAAAATGATCTCTTTTTGTATAGAAATGGAGATTCAGTGATTGCAGCTCCTTATCAGAATGTTCAGCTGCTCCTAGGGAAACACATGCATAATTTCCCTTTCCTAATAGGAGTGGGAACTTGACATTTGTTCTATGTGAATGCTTCAATCTTTCTGTAGAAGTGATAAGTCGTCTTGACAATTACAAAAGCACTACTTTATCTATTGGGTATCATGGCAATCTGTAGGGCAGTCCTGTGAAACCTTTGTTGGCAAGAGACGCTGTGTGGCTTCATAAGTGTTGTCATTGATGTTAGCAAAGTCTATCCCACACATCCGCAGTACATAGTATGCCTATACCGGAAGTCAGATTGAAGATTATTTTGGTCCAGTGAACAAGAATAGAGTATGTAACAAGGTCCGACAATCAGGTCCAGATCTTTCAAATGGTATAACTCAGTAAGTTGCAGACTTGGACAAGTCAAGAGGGGTATCATGACTACTGTATTCCAAAGATTTAGCCTCCGGTGATAAAGCAAGAAAAAGATATGAGCATCTGAGTGTTGGGTTCCAGTCAGACAGAGCAGGCAGAAGAAGAATTGACCGACAGAGTATCAGACTTCAATCCAGATGAGTAAAAGGTGTTGATCAAGCAATTTGTGGGATTATACATTGTTGGCCGACATGATTAATGACTTCTATACTTAAGCTTTTGATATGCATCACAAATCAAGCATGGATTCAGGTGACAGATCAATAACTTGCAAATATTTTGAGTGTTCTTGTTGCCGACTAGAAAGTTGATGAAAATCCTTGATGTGGATATATATACCAAATGGATTCCAGCATGTAAAAGTGTGTGTTGAAGCTGTAAAGAAATAAGGTGCGAAGAAAAGCAGGGATAAGTGTGAGAACAACAATTCAAGTCCGGTATGTGACTGAATAACAACATTGAACATAGGAAGAATAAAGTGCATCATATCAATATATTGTGCCTAACTGAAACTGAACTCTTACATTTGTAGATGCTTCTCATCAGTTCAAACACTTGATTATCTTCTGTAAGTTCTGTAGACAGTGAGTCTCTTGTAGGTAGTGTGCCTCTTGTGAGCAGTGTGCTCAGGCAGTGAGCCCTAATTGGCAAGTGTCATTTTGTACTCCTTTATTCTTTTAACAGAGAATACAATCTTGGGTTAGTCACCCCGTGGTTTTTCCCTTAATAGGTTTTCCATGTAAAAATCTTTGTGTTATGTGTGTTGATTTTATTTATGTTCTTATGATTACATATGCTTTCATGTTTTGATATAACATTGAATATTGAGATACCGAAAGAAAAGAAAATTAAGGAAATTTTGAGATAACTGATTCACACCCCCCCAACTCTCAGTTATCTGCCTTGTTTTCAACAACCTTGCACTCTTATGTAAATGAACTTTTGGAATTGTATATACCATCTCCCGTATTGTGTAACTATATTCATCGCCTTGGGAGATATTCTCAATGCAGTGGTACCCTGCAGCAGCCTTGTGATATGCATGATAAATGCATCATTTACCCTCTTATAATGAATTAATGACTATGATAACACCAGTTGTGGGTAACACTCATAAACCTTAAGCTGCTGATCAACATTTCCAACTTCTCCTATTTTTGACAGCCTAGCATACTCATTCATCCTTGCCAGTGCAGAGACTACATAAGAAGTCCATTTGAATGTCTCCTTCTCCTGGAAATTCTCAAAAGCTTCATGCATATTATTGCTCAGGATTTGTGACCAATGAAATTTTGTATCATTCCTGAGTATTTCTTCAATAATTATGAACATCCATCCCTCAAAGGTTGAGGCAGAGGACAGTCCATAAATCCTACTCAACAAAGTCACCAAGTCCCTTATCTCATTAGGAAAATCACTTATGTACAAAGTGTGGGGCAGCTTGATTATGATAGATCTCTTCTGCTTCATCCAATGGTCATTGATATGTTTCTTGCATGTATCTAAACCTTTCTTGTAAGTTTATTTTGCACCTATTTTTTCTAGGATAGTCAACACTGGATAAACTGGAGTACCAAGGAGCTCTGCTAAAGCTTGTGGGCTTAAATCAGCTAGAATCTCGCCACTTGGAGTTTTAATCATTCTAGTCATTGGATCATACCTTTCTGCACATGCTACTATAAGTTCTTGACACTGAGATGAGGTGGGAAAAGCAGCTGCCTCTGCAATCCCATTGTCTCTTATCTCCTTTGCCATAGGTGTGGGATTGGGCCCAAATACTCTGAGTCTAAAGTCTTCAAGGCCTATATGATTGAGGTCTGTATCTCCCACGTTCTTCCATCCTGTAGTGATTTTGGTCTTGGGAGGGATGCCTTTGAAATCATACTTCATGTTTTAGGCACGTGCAGTCATTTATCCTGCATGGCCAGACCTAATAAGTCAAGATTGTCTTGATGATTTGGATTCCTAAGTCTCAGTGAATGTTTCTTACCATATGTTACTAACTTAGGTTTCTGCCTAATGAAACTGAAATTAAGTCCCTTACAGAAATTTAAATGATTTGCAAACTTAACCATTTCATTGCATTCATTACATGACTTAAAACCAAAAAGCATTGAAATTCCACTTGAATCATGCAATAAATACTCAAAACCCACATGGAATTATATAAAACATGTCCATTATACCTTTGCAGCATCTAACATGTTAGAACAGTTAACTCTGCCTTAGGAAACTTTAATGAAATAACTTCTTTTCATGTTTTGTGCGATTTTCAGAGGGTTTGACTTGCTGATAGGAAAAGCACGAGATTCGGTTTCATCTGACCTTGCGCTGATATGGGGCTTGTCTAACTTTAGTCGATGACGACGAATTCCAGCGCAGGTTGGAAAGTTTAGATTTTAGTGCCAAAGGAGGTAGAAAGCAATATAATGATCAACGTGGATTTAGGCCTTGTCTGACTAGCGCTGATTTTGAGTGCAATGGACTTGGTCAATGAATGTAGGTTTTAGTGCAAGGTCAGACACGTCTTAATTCAGTGCTAAGTCCTTGATGTCATGTGTCGGCGGAGTTTTTGACTTTAACTGATTTTGTGTTTGATCTGATGGTGACCGACTAAAGTCGGTGGAGGTAAATTTCCACGCCAATCGGACATTAAGACATCTAGCACTAATGTTCAAAAGCTTGGGTTTGGTGGGAATCTTGAAGGGCTCCGACTGATTTATTTGATTCAAGGTTATTTAGATCGGTCATAAGCACTTTTAGCACAAAGTCCATGAGGACTTGTTTTAGCGCAATAGGTTTAAACCTTCAAGGTGGTAAAGGGTTTTCGAAGAACTGACTAGGCTAAGTTCGTACATCACTTCAAAGGAGTCACTTAACATCGTTTCTAACATAGAGGAGAGTGATTTAGAAATCAATCGTGAACCTTAAAGGTCTCGGCCAATTTTGTGGGCGAGCTTTCAATTACTTGAAAATTATTTTCATTGTGCTCTAAGTGTCAAGGATTGAGGGTGAGTTTGCATTGCCCTAGAGTTTCACAAGGACTGAAAATGCCCAATAAAATGACGCAAATTAAGGTATAATGCATTTGATCTGAATTCTAACAGAGTAATTGGCAGTCTTCTTGAATCAAGATTTAAAACAGAAAAACCCTAGCTTTTTTTTTGGATTAAGAATAGTTCATTTATATTACCAAAAAACATAAGCTCTATAATTACATATTTCCAAGTTCTAACAGAGTAACTGGCAGTCTTCTTGAATCAAGATTTAAAACAGAAAAAACCCTTTTTTTTGGATTAAGGATAGTTCATTTATATTACCAAAAAACATAAGGTGTAAGCCTTGTTTTGGTGGCCCACTTGGCAACAAAACATGTAATTGCCAGGTCTTACGACATATGAGTAATTCTTAAAATACATTGTTTTAATCTAAGTCTCATAGTACTGCAACAAAGCCATTAATATGTCGAAAACCCTAGCTTAGAATTTGGAACCCTAGATTTACAGAAATGAATCGATCATGCCCTACCTTGTTTCATGATTTTGCAGATGTGAAGAACAATGAGCATGCTTTGATCGAATCCTGCCACTCTTGAATTCTCTCGTGGATCAATTCGCGGAGCTCTCAGAGAAATTTGCTTGTGTGTGTAGAAATGAGCTCCAAAAATGCATAAAACCCTTATATTTTCCCACCTTAAACTCAGACATTAGTGCAAGGGGGTACGATTTTAGAATTCAGCGTGGAGTGGGTTTTTGACGGGAAAAAGGGAGGCCTCTGACTTTACGCGAGATTTAGATGTCACTGACCTTTGTGCGGGATTTAGGATCGTTAGACCTTGCATGAATATGAGGGATGACAGATTAAATCAGAGAATTGGAATTTAAGCATAGGGTCGGACACTAACCATTTTGGCGCAAGGGTCGGAGGGATAGGATTCTCGTGCAAGGTAACAAAGAGTAACCATAGTTTGTTAAATAAAAGCATTTCCCTCTAAACTTGAAACTTCTTTGCATTAACTTCCCTCCAATAAACATGCAACATGCCTTTGGTGACCTTTGGCAATAAGAACACGTAGATTTGACCAAACTCTGACCATTGCTTGCACATTTCTTTTACTATGGATAAGATGTAATATTCAAACCCTTTCCTTTCTTTTGGTAATCTTTTTATTAATGAATAAGATTGTTTATTGTTTAATATAATATTATATTATATTAATGAAATATAATATAATAGACTATCTATAAATCTGATTATATAATGCTAAGAGGTGCATTCAAAATATAAGGGACATTACATTGTATTTTATCCAATGTATTAATTCCTTTCAATTGCAGCCAATCATTGATAATGAGGAATTGGATGATAATGAAGGTAGAGATTGTGACGACCGAAGATTGCCTCCTCTCTCTGAGGTACTTAATGAATCGTTTATCTGTATATTACTGTTTGAAGTTGTATTTTCTCGTAATAAGTTGACTAATTCATATACTCTTTGTGGTTTGTAATAGGAGCAACAAGTGAATGCCAACAACAACAAAAAAAGTTGGCAAAAGTGAAGTCACTAGACAATCCCCTGCTATGACCAGACAATCGAGTAAGAGGACTAGTGCACCTGTGATCTCGTCTTGAAGAGAGCCGAGTAAAAAGAAAAAAAGGGGCAAATAATTGAAGTCCTCTGAACTTTGTTTATGTACTTAGTTTAAATGTTATCATTTTATAATTTCCATAATACACTTTTCAAATGACTCACTAATTTGTCTTGATAGCATAGTGAAATCTTTGTGGAAATGTCTTTAAACACAATCGTTTGTGGTGATGAGTGAAGTTCTTCCATTGCTTTTGCTTACTTCATTAATCAGTCAATACATACAAATATCATAAGATATCTTTCTTGTAGTTGAAAATAAGAATGGGGTGTTTTTTTGGTAAAGATTCTCTATTCCGTCTGGCCATTAAAAGAGAGAAACTGATGTTGGTGCAGGGGCACCCTTGGTTTCAGGTGCGCCCTTGGTTTCATGTAATGAATTTTTGGTTTTTGTCATGTGGGTGTTGATTTCATGTTAATAAGGCCTTTTTAGGCCATTGTAAATCATTTGGAGTCAAGTTTGGGTCTTTAGTTGCATGGTATGGAAAAAGTGTAAAAGTTGTCAAATTACAAAAAAAAATGTCAATCAACTTTTGCAAAAACTATGCAAATGGTGTTTTATTAACTCACTAACCAAAATATGGTTAGAAACAGTTGAAAACTTGCTTGTACAAACTGAAATATGCCTTGTATCCTCGAAGAGAGGGGTTGGGTGAAGTTTTTGAAGGAGAATATAGTAATGAAGTTTATATTGATGCAGTTTGCATAATAGAATTAAGAGCTTTGCTAGGTTTTTGTAAGAGATAAGTTGTTTAAACTAATGCAAAAAAATTTCTTCTATCTCCAAAACATATTTTAAATAGTTTCTCACCAAATGAACTTTTGGATAAACATGTATTGCAGGTTGCAGCAATTTCTGGGGATGCTCGTCGAACATTGGAGCTATGTAGACATGTTGCAGAGCTTGCAGAATTCAGAGTCCAACAAATTCTTATATTATTGTTATGTAAAGTAATGTATTACAAAAGTAGTTACAAATTTGTAAATGTTATACATAGTAATATGTTATGTAATTGTTTAATCTAATAGTAAAAGTAAATAAATTATATGAAGAATAAAAAATTATACTATTCTCTAATGTTTTGCCATGGTTCTTTTTTTTGTGTGAAAAAAAAATTGTAGCTTGGATATTGAACATTTTTTAGTAGAAATTTTAATTTTCAATAGTAAAAAATCTCAGAATAATATCTTCCAATAAAAAAAGGGCAAGAGAAAAATTAAGCACGATTTCTATAATTGGTGGTTGTTTTCCAGGCAGGGCACGTGCAGCTAGCTATGTTTGTACATGGTAGGGAATAGGCAAAACTTGTTTTTGTTAAGGGCAAAAGTTGCACAAATGGAGTAATATTCTCCTTCCATTTAGGCTTTAGTATGTTAGCTAACCAACAGACAAAAAAAGCAAGATCATCCCCTAAAAATATCCAACTGCCACAATGCTCTCCAACTCCAAACAAATCTTGAACTAAGACCCCAAGATTCCCCACTCAAACTCTTAAAAGATGTACTATTAACAATTGTATGCTACTCGTTTAAATTACAATATCAAATGAATATTTTTCCTTTTTGAATTAGTAGTCATATATTATTAGTTTACACATAATATTATCAAAGATTCTCTATCTTTAAAGGGTATTAATTTTACTAGGTTTTGTTGGAATATGTTGTCATTGATGTCAAAGGTATTGTGGAATCAATCGTGAAATCAAGTCTGAGTGGCCCAATTCAATTCAAGGATAGATCCGTTATATGTCATCATGATACGTTATAATTGAAGATTAAATGTTGGTTTGAAAGACAATAATGGCCAACTCAATTGGAGAAAGTTCTTTTGAATTTAAATTAAAGATTTAAATTGATAATTTCTATAGAGTTTTTAAATTCCAAAAAGGATGTATTGTTGAAGCTGACCAAGGAAGAGAAAGATCATAGGGCCGACCAAGATCACCGCCACCTTATAGAAAATAAAATTTATAAGTCAAAACTTCAATTTAGGCCGACTTCATGAGGCTGACTTATGGGGCACTTGAGACAAAACAAATATCTCATATATATAAGAAAGTGAAAAGACACGATTTATCACATAAGACAAAAAGCAATAAGTGCGATCAAGGGATATAAGGAGCGATCTGCATTAATATGAGTAACAACTTGTAAAAGCAGCGATTTATACTACAAAGGGCAATGATTCTAATAATCTCTACTTACTAAGAGGTGCGATCTCCTAAGCAATATATCTTGAAGGGATGCAATATATATGAAGTATTTTATGAAGATTTATTTGTGAAGAGAGAACAATTAGTTTTGAAGAGATGTGTATGTTTGAAGAGTGGCATCCATTGAGAAAAGGTATGTTCTTTACCTTCAATTGGGAGGATATATAAGGTATAAGTTATATGTTTCCAAAAGTGAATCCAATGAAGATTTTCTGAGTATAAAGAAGAGGAGCAGCACTATGAAGTGCAGATCAGACTTCTTCTAAGAAGTATGGTTATGTGAAAATCAGAACAGAAGTTTATATTTCTTGTGTAGGCATTAAAGTGACAACATACATCACAAAGAAGGATAAGGTATGAAGCAAAGAGTAGATCAGATTTGAAGATCTCATTCTACATTCATAATTTCAGTCAAAATCAAGGTTGGTGCCTTCCAATTAAAGAGTTGGTGCTCCTTATAGGTTGGTGCCTACTAAATCAGAGATAGGAGTTGGTGCTCCTTGTGGGTTGGTGCCCACTAAATTGTGGAATTTAAGTGATTTAAGTAGGTTGGTGCCTACATTCATTGTAAAACTTATATAATTCACAAAGTACATTATTTGTACCGTGGTTTCCTCCCATAAGGGTTTCCACGTAAAATCTTGGTGTCAACTTGTTCACATTGATATATTCTTGTATAGTTGATTGTGTGATTAACTAAGGTTTGAAAGTTGTAATTGTGATAAAAGTTTGAAAAGTTAAAAGTTGTACTATACTGATTCAACCCCCCCCCCTCAATATAGTTGTGTGCTCATCAGGTTTACTTGAGATTTTACTCTCCCAAACATTGTAGCATAAAAGTGTTTAAAAGTATTTTTCAAAAATATGAAACAAATTTATTTAAAATAATAATTAGAATAAAGATGATCAAAGTTGGTCCACTCTCTTCCTAACTTTAATTTATTTATATTTTCCACTTTTATTAACTTAAATAATAATTTTATATGATGCAAGTTACTTACCGACTAATCCTTCAAAATGTTTGCTCCAAAATATTCTACTCTTATTCTTTCTTGTGAGGGTTTAAAATTAGCTAGCATGCCCCAAACAAGCTATTATTTGTCTAAAAGGTCTTTTGAATCCCATTATCATAGGAGGTGTGCCAAATGTGCATCTAAACTGTTATATAGAAATCTCCATTTATATATTTTTAGGTCATGGTAGTTTGATTGTGTAGAAATTTTCTACTTCTCTCTTCCCTTCTACATTAGAAACATACAAGATTTTGTTTCAAGAAAGGCCAATATTCTTAGCTGTAATAAATTGTTATGGTAGTTAGTGGAAACTATCCGAAAAGCATCTAAAAACCATTATTCTCTTTTTGACACTAACACTTGGAAGAAATAAAATGCTCAATTTTATTATCATGCTCTTTCATTTAAACAATTAAATTCCACTACAAGGTTTTAAGCTCAAGAATTTGCAATAGTAAAACTGATTTACAAGACAAGACCACATGTGAGCATACATTATTTGCAAGTCTTTTATAATAGCTAATTTTAGTTAAACACTTGTTACAAGACTATGTGTGAACATACACTATTTGTAAGTCTTTTATATGGCAAAATTAGCTACAATAATTTGAAATTGGATTGTTATCTTGTCATGTGAATTAATGGAGCCATGTTGTTCTTGATGTTTGTGAAGAAAATTACAAGACTTGTATTTTGACTTTAAATATCTATGGCATCCAAGTCTTACAAGAATTTATGTAAAAAATCCTTTGAGTGTCTACATATATATGATAATATTGGGTTTATTTCGTTGCTTACAATTCTTATCAATATGGTAATATTGGTTTTATTACAAACATGTTTGATACACACACACATGTTTGATATATACACACACATATATGTTTGATATACACACACACATATATATGTTTGATATATAACCAATATTACCATATTTATAAGTTAAGAATTGTAATTCTTTGCTTACAATTCTTATCAACATGGTAATATTGGTTTTATTATATATATATATATATATATATATATATATATATATATATATATATATATATATATACGAATAATAAAACCAACATTACCGTTTGTAATAAAACCAGTATTACCATATTGATAAAAAATGTAAGCAAAGAAAGGTTCATAAAACAATCTATACCCCAAAAAAATTCCAATCGATAACCTTTTCTCTTTCGTGACCTTCAGCTGAGACAAATTGATTTTGTAGGTTGATTTCTCTCCCCCATCTCACAATTGAACTCATCACAACAATGTTTATGTTATTTGAGGCCAGTAGTATATGCAAGTCTTCTAAAATCAATGAATTGTCAACTTTATAAAGTTTTATTCTTATGAGGTAGTCTCATATGTTATAAGCCAACTGTAGACCTGAAATTAGGTCGCCCGACATCGTAGACTATAAAAGGATCCATTTCCATTTCCTAACTCTATGATATAGCAGAACATTAGGCAATAATGGGGTTTCAGTTTTTCTATGCTTAATGAAATTGTAGCAAACATATTTTAGTTTTTGTGTTAGAAAAACAATGAAATGATGCAAATACCTTGTTAAAAAAAAAAATCTTCCACCGCCTTGGATCGATTCCTTGGAAGGCAACTCTTTTGTTTTCTATTCGTACTTCCCTTCAACTCACCTCAAATCTTGCAATATGATACGGGAGAGGACCCAGTAGTGGAGCACCCTAACTTCACGCCTCTCAAAATCATACATGGCAATTTTGAATCACTCCAAAAATTTTACAGTAGCTTACTTGGCAATGCCCCTACTTATAACTAAGGTTTCAACACCATATCATCAAATATGATGCCACATCAGCATGTTTTTTATTGAGGTGTCAAATAGTTCCCAAAAAAAGGGTGGACCAATAGGTGTGCATTAAGTCATGTTTTGCTGATGGGCTGATGTATGGTACCATTACGAAGCCAGACATTTAATGCAGCAGGAGAATGGAAGTTAACATAAATGGGGAAATTCCAATTAGTGATAACCAAGGGCAGGAGAAGTCATACAGGGAAATCTTTAGGGTTGAGGATGCTGAAGTCACGCCTGAAGATGCTCGTTTCTCGGTCGCAGCGGTGGTCGGAAGAAATGATTCAATCACCGAGGAAGAAGCTGAAGGAGGTGCTTCGTTGGGGAGAAATCAAGGTGAGTCCCCCTTAGTGCCTAGAAATGTTTCCTTGATTCCTAATGTAGAATTAGTTAATGTAGTCAAGAAAGAGGAATCCCGACTGAAAAATGTGGCTGTATTTTTCACTTGCATCAATATTGAAAAGCTTCCTTCAAGAAAATTCTTTGACAATTGGATGGTTTCAGTTTGGAGCAAAAAATTAGGGATACATTTCTCATTTTGTAGAATGGTCCAACCTGGACTATTTGTAATTTTTTTCAAATCTCATAGCATGCAGAAAGAGTTGTAGAAAAAAGTTATTGGAACATAGGCCCAACATTGTTCAAAGTCTTTCCATGGTCGCCTAATACCTCTCAAAATGAAATTAATTTTTTCTCGGTCCCAAGGTGGATTTTGATAAAAGATGTACCGATTCAGTTTTGGAACTTCCTACCTCAAATAATTAAATCCTTTGGCAAATTTCTCAAAGTGGATGAAACTAGGGCCACTCTACCCCATTTAGATGCTCGGCTCCTGGTATCATTTGACACAGGAGTTCAAATCCCTGATGTACTGGAAATTAAATGGGAGAATAATTTTTTTTTATGTGACTTAATAAACTTGGGAATCCTGAACTCATGTTTTCTGTGCAAAAGAGATGGACATGTAAGGAAGAACTGCCCAGTTTTAAATAAAAGAATGAATAAAGATAACATGGAATTTGAGATGAATGACAAGGAGACCAACAAAAAAAAAGACAACCATGATCCTCCAGGGATTTTCTCTGAGAAAAATGGCCTCGATTCCTCTGAGGCTGGGATTGGGGTTTCTATAGGGATTAATCCCATAGTAAACCCTAGGCAGGAGGATAATCTTGCTGATGATGCCTCCCTTTCGGAGGATGAGATTGACTCTGTTGAACCCTTCAGTGAACAAGAAGATGATAGTGAAATAGATAGCACTAATGATGATAGCCTGAGCCTTTATTCCTTAGGCACAAGAGAAGAAAGAATGGAGGTTGAGGTTGACCCCCTTCTAGTCTCCCAAATTGAAGAAACCCCAATGCAGGACAATACACATGTAAACTTGGGTGATAGAAAGGATCCCCAATCGGTGGAACCTAATAAAAAAGAAGAGGAAACTTCAAATAGTGAGGGCATAAAGATGATGGATTCATAACTATAAAAAAGAAAAAAAATGCTCAGCAACTGGCCTTGGATAAGATAAGGGAAGTTGTTGATCAAAAGCATAAGCTTGAAAAAATTAAAGAAGAATTCATAAAGAAAAAAGAAGTAGACCTCTTAGGGGTAGACCCATCCCAGCTTCAACAGAGCATCAAGAGAGTTAGATCTTCTCCTGAGGAGAAAGAAAGACTAGGCAAGGATCACGACATTGATAAAATTGATGATGAAGGTAGAAAAAGGAAAGATATGAGCAGATCTAACGGCTCAGTTAAGCCAGGAAAGAAAGGAAAAGATGGCCCAAGCCCTAAATTCTTTGCATAGATTGATCCCAATTAAGCCTCACCTCATCTCCCTCTTCATCCTTATTATGAGATTCATGCATTGTTACTCTTGGAATGTTAGGGGGCTGGAGTCTCCAGATAAAAAATATGAGGTCAGAAATTTTTGCAATAAGAACAAAGAAATGGATGCTCTGTTTCTTCAGGAGACAAAGGCTGTAGGCTTTATGCTAGAAAATACATTAAGATTTATATGGAAAGATTCTTTGGCATTTTCTTCTAAACACGAGAAGGGTAGAAGTGGAAATACCATTCTGATTAGTAGGAGATGGGAGAAATTTCTTAAAGACACTGGTCTTTCCCCCTGTAACAGATGCATTTGGGTTACAATGGATATAGATGGAGTTGAGATGGGGCTTTGCTTTGTCTATGCACCCAATGAATATTCTAGAAGAGAAGAACTATGGAATTGGATGGCCACAAAATTTCCTAAAGTCCCATGAATTCTAGGAGGAGATTTTAATATGATTGAACACCTACAAGACAAAAAAGGTGGTAAATCGATGCAATGGAAGGGCAATGAAAAATTCTTTTGGTCAAGACTCACTTAACTTGGTGGATCCATTAGAAGGGCAAAAAGATAGTAGTACGGGAATTTGGTTCTCCTTGTCTAATTATCAGGAGAATGGCAATAGAATTTATTGTAGAGTAGATAGATTTTACATGGAAAAAGACTCCTTCTTAGTACTGAATCGGAAAGAAGAAAATGAAATTCAAGTTATCCCAAATCCTTTATCTAACCATCATCCAATCAAAGTAGTAGTCACCTTGAAATCTCAAAAGCTAATGGTTAGAAAGCAGAGTGGAGCCTCTTTTAAGCTTAATTGTGAGCTTCTGAAAGGTCATGACTGTGTTGATGGTATTAGAACTCTAAAAAACATTTGCAAAGAAAAATTCAAGAATCAGAGTAGAATAGAATTTTGGAATAAGTTGATTGAGGCTTGTAAATCTGTGTTCCAAATAGTAGGGGAAAAGTATGCCCCAGACAGAAAAAGAGAGGAACTTCTTTGTCATAATGAATTCCTCAGGTTAGAGCAAGAGCTTAAAGAGAATCCGAATGAGAAAATTTGATAATGGAGATGGGAAGGGTTAAGCATAGTCTGAGGAAACTTTAGATAAAAAAAGCTCAGGGAGCCAAAGTTAGAGCCAAACTTAATTGGCTAAAAGATGGTGACAAGGGATCTAAATACTTTTTTAACCTTCTGAAATACAAAAATATCAAAGAAAATGTTCAAACTATAGTTGATAATGGGATCTCTTTAACCAGTCAAGAGGAGATTTTAGAGGCCTTTAAATTTTTTTATGAAAACCTATTTAAAGCAGAGGATAATAAGCAAGGTTGTGCAGAGGCTCAGGATCTATGTGTAAGGATTTGCAAAAAAAAAAAACTCCAGAAATGTGTGAGAGGCTTGATAGTAGGATAACTAAGGATGAAATTATATCTACCATAAGTTCAATGAGTAATGGTAAGTCACCAGGAGCTGATGGTCTGCTTGTTGAATTCTACAAATCAAACATGGATTGGATTGTAGATGAATTGTTTGAAGTATATAATGAAGCAATAGAAAAAGGGACATTGGGGAAAGAAATTAACAGAGGAATTATTAAATTATTGCCAAAGGATGGGGATAAAATAGACCTTAAGAACTGGAGACCCATTACTCTTTTAAATGTGTCTTATAAGATTATTGCAAAGGTTTTAGCCTCTCGGTTAAGGGATATTCTATCAGTAATTATTAGCCCTACACAGACTGGATTCATTAAAGAAGATATATTCTAGAAAACCTGTTCACAAGCTGGGAAGCCCTACATTGGGCTAATGAAACGAACCAAAATGTAGGAATTCTACTCCTTGATTTTGAAAAGGCATACGACAGGATTGAATGGTCTTTTATATTCAAAATACTAAGGGCTATTGGTTTCCCAGAATTCTTCTGTAAAATGGTGGAGATGTTGTTTGTAGAGGCTTCTGCCCAAGTGGAAGTCAATAGTGTTCTTTCTGCTCCATTCTTGATGGACAGGTCTATTCGACAAGGGTGTCCTCTGGGCCTAGCCTTGTTCATTATTGCATCTGAGGCAATTCACTATATACTAAGAACTGATGTAATAGAAGGAAAGATGGAGTGCGTTTTATTACCCAATGGAGATAGACTTTTGAATGTCCAATTTGCAGATGATACTACCCTTTTCCCTAGAATATCAAAAATTAAATTTGATAATTTGGAGAAAAGATTGAATATTTTCTGCTTAGCATCTAGTTCAAAAATTTCGTGCTCCAAGTCAATACTTCTCACTTGGCATAATGACAAACCTAATTGGTTGGATGATGGTAGATGGCAATGGGGGGGGGCCTCGAAACAAGTTCATTTTTTGGGTGTCCCCTTTGCCATCTACCCTTCTCTTAAGCGAACGTGGGATTGGCTTTTTGCAAAAATAGAGAAGTTAAAAAATTGAAGTAGAATGCACCTTTCCCTTGCAGGCAGGACCCAAGTTTGTCAAAAAATTCTTTATGCATACTCTATATTTTATTCATCCATGTGGCTTTTTGCAAAATATCAGTTTAATGTTATTCACAAATTAATCTAGGATTTTTTGTGGTCAAATGGAAAAGGAAAGGTTAAAAAACACCTGGTTAAGTGGGAGTGGTGTTGTGTAAGTAAGGATTTGGGGGCTCTGAGGCTTAAAGATTTGAGGCTTTAAGGCATAGCTTTAGCTGCCAAATGGATTATCAATTCCCTCTATGGAAATGAACCATGGAAAATCTTGGTAAGAAATAATATTGAAAGGGTTTAACCAATTAATAAAAAAGGTTGGGATAAGATCTTCTTCTTTGATGCTCTGTTTGGAGATTTCAAGTCTAAGCCTAAGGGGTCTACTGTCTTTTATAGCATTTGACAAGCATGGGAACATGCTAAACCTTCATTCAAGGGAAAGAGGTAATAAACTGGGAAAAATGTGCTATATGGGATCAAAGGTCAATCTGGTGGAATGTTAAGCATAATAGCAAGTTTTTTGCCTTAACTCAAGGATGCCCTGCTAAAAAGTGTAGTGAGAAAGGTTTGAATAATTTGAGTGAGTTATTTAAAGAGGGAATGCCTAAAACATGGGAAACAATAAAAAAACAATTTCAATTGGATGGAATCCACTCCAGAACCTTCTCAATGCTTAGCAAGGATTTGTTTAACAGATTCAATTCAAAAGTATCAATTATTGATAAACATGACATTAGAAATTTGATGTGGGAGGACGGAACTTTGCTGTGTAATATGAAACATCGGTTGATGTATAAAATGTTGACTAAAAATACCAATATCTTTCTCCATATAAGCTCCACATGGGGGAACACTCTGGATAGTAACCTCTTAAATAAAACCTTTAAATGCCTTTGGTCCAAAAAGCTAGAACCCAAAAAGTCCTATTTTAAATGGTTGTTGTTGTTAAATAAGTTGAATATAGGTTTTGATTCTATAATATGTTCAGTCTATAATCAACCCGAGTCAGTATCTCATATTTTTTTGGACTGTCAATATGCAAAAATTGTTTGGGATTTATATATGGGAAATATTATCCATTGGTCTACATCTGATCCTGTTATTAGATTAGAAATTGTTTGTGGATTCATTAATGGTTTTAATGTAAAAGCTAACTCCTTTTGGCTAGTTTTGTCTACTGAAATTCTTTGGTTTTTATGGAAAAGAAGGAATGAAGAAAGATTTTTGGGCAAGAAGAGGGATCCCACTTAGATTCTTGTGAATCTCATTGCTTCTCATTTATTTGAACAGGTAACAGTAACCATGGAAATTTCAATAGACATGTTCAAACAAATGATGGAGACTGGAACTATGTTCTACAAAGAAGATATCAAGGAAACTGACTTTTGTGCACTCAATCCAAGGAAGCTAGACCACAGGTTTTATAACACATATACATATTTTCAGGAGGTTTATAGCAATTTGAGAAAAAAGGAGATTAAAGAAAATGAATTAGGAAAAATGATGGCAATATCTAGTCAAAATTTCAATGTGCCAGTTAATCACTTACGGGCTTCTCCAAAGTTGGAAACCTTTAAAGAGGTGGATGAATATGAAGGCAATGACAATTGGTGCCATATATGGGATAGAGAGATCCCATGGCATGTAGACCCTAGTGTTGAATTGAGGAAAGTTAGTTCAAAGGTTTCCAAGTGTGGTAGCGAGTTGGATGACAGTCAAGGTTTCTTCTATCAATATTGGGAAGTACAGCAAGATGCAGGCTGAAATGAGGACTTCATGGAAGCAAAGTAGGAACTTGAGGGTGATCCAGTATTGCAAGAACTAGCTGCTAATGAGTCTCGATGGAATGATGACTACCAAGACCCAAATGATATGGATGAGTATATCAGTGATGGTCAAGAATCCAAAATCTCATAAAGAAGTCAAACAAAATATAGGAAATGAAATCAATGTTATTATTATGTGCTTATAAGATCATAAGAATTGCAGTATGTATTGAGTCTTTGAGGATCATAACAGAACTATAATCAATAAGATACTATATTCATTTTTTTTGGATTGAAGAGATAGCTTTTTGTATTTTGAAGTGGTCTTCTTGATCACTTACATATAACTCCTTTTATATTTTGAATATAATTAGTGCTAGATTCTCAATCCAAAAGAATACCTTGTTAAAAAAAAAAAATCTTGCACGGCCTTGGATCAATTCCTTGGAAGGCGACTCTTTTGTTTTCTATTTGCACTCCCCTTCAACTCACCTCAGATCTTGCAATATGATACGGGAGAGGACCCAATAGTGGACCACCCTGACTTCATACCTCTCAAAATCATACGTGGCAATTTTGAATCACTCCAAAAATTTTACAGTAGCTTACTTGGCAACGCCCAAAAGTTTTAACATAAAAGCTCTAGCTAGTTACGAGTTCAAAATTAAGCATCTAGATTTAGTCACATTACTATTAGACTATTGTTTGATCATTATTGATTAAAGATTCAAGGAAGTATTATTTTAATTAGCTTTCCATGTGGGATACGGCGTGTCCCTTTTTTCCTTAGATACTTGATCTGGAGTGATTCAGATTTAAGCAGGAATCCGGGAAAAAAAAGAAACACTAAATTGGTTGATCTAAAGTATTGTAAACAAATATGAATCCATTAACAACAATGATGGTACAGAAAGGAAATGTAAAACCAAGCACATACATAACAATAAAACAATATTGACAATAAGAACTGAGACTATAACAACATACGTATAACATATTTGTAAAAAGTAAATCTGTTAGAAAATATGTGGAATAATTAAAATATGTCTCTACCAATCGTGTAACATGCCTCGTGTACAAACTAGAAAAATAAAAACACAATACACATCACAGGGAAAATGAGATTGCGCCTTTTATCAATCGAAAAAAAAGTATTTCTACATAGTAACTGTTGACAAAATGATAGCACCGAATCTACAAACATATTCTCTAATACCAATCTGATAGCATAGAATCTTCAAACCATGCACAAATACCCATTCAATATAAAGGTGAGAAACAAGTCTCTGCCCATCTAAAGGGGCTTTCAGATTACTTCTGCCAACAAACTTGACAGGAACTAGGCAACAACATACAAGATCAACAAAATCATTCAAATACAATACAGATTCAACATAATACCAGTGGATGTCAGGAGATAAATAAAGCTTAAGTTTCAACATTCATTTCATTCAACTAATACAACTTCTATTACAATATATCAAAATTCTGTTAATAACATTACGACCAAAAAAAACTTGATTCAATACCAGGCCAACGGCCTTATCTAACTTCCTCTTCTTTATAGGCAGCTTTAGACTATTTGGCCTACGGCCATATTCATCCTCTTTCTACAGTTCGGTCTAGTTTTGCACATTATCATTCATTCTCCTCTTGTCTCTATTGACTCTTATTCAAACAACCTCTTGTATCGGCAATGCTCTGCCTCCTATCGCTATCTTCAGTCTTTAACACTTTATGCTCCTTTCCTTCTCCTTCTACTACTTGACCCTTCCTTCTTCTGCATAACGGCATGCTCAACTTTATCAGGCATTTCTATATATATTTAGCCCCTTCTAAAGATATATATGTGGTCTCTCTGTTACTTGTCCATCTGCGCTTCCATCAGCCTTTGCATCAGCTTTCTCAGACCTATTCAACCTCCTGCTATCCTCTCACCTATCAAACTCCTCTCTCTACTTGGCCTTTTAGCCTCCCTATCTATCTATCGCCTCTTCTCTCATACTCACAGCCTTTTCTGAATATGTGCATCTTGCTCGACTGCCACTTCCAATCCTCTCCTCTCTATGATCGACCTGTCTACCTTTTATATTGGCCTCTCTCTGTGTTTTATGGCCTTCCTTTTTTTTCTGCTTTCTTGGCCTATTGGCATTTCTTCTCCAATCCGTCCCCTCTATTAATCAACCTCCTATCTTCTATCTTTCTGGCCGCCTCTCTCTGCTATATCATCCTTTTTCTATTTCTCCCTGGCCTCTGCCTTTTCTATATTCATGGCCTCCTCTTATTAAATGTCACCTTCTCTGTTCTTCCTGCTGCCTTCTTTCAATACGCGCAGCCTCCTTCATATGCTGCCCACTCTGTCTCACCCATATCGGGCCTCCTGTTACTCTTTCTGGCCTTTCTAACTTATGGCCTGTTTCTCCATATATGGAGTCTACTCCACTATCATATACTACAACGTCTTCCTGTAACAGCCTCCTCCAGTATATGCCGCCACCTTCCTTAATAGTTGTCACTTTCCTTATTATATGCGGCCTGCACAAAATTATATCTTACCATTTTCTCCTTTCTTCCCTCTCACACCATTATGCTTGTTATTTTCTGCATTCCACAAACTATTCTTAACCGTGCCTTCAATTGGCCTTTTCCTTGCATGCAGACTGCATTGATTTTCTTGCTGTCACCTTTGTCTATTTTCTAGTCTTTCTGCCTTTCTCCACTTCCACATCTCAAAATAACAAAGTAACTGATCTTTGGTAATGTAGACACCTAAAAATATCTTTTACCATCAAACCGACCCCCGACATCCCTAAACATACCAATTTCCCTTCTAACCAATTAATTAAATTTTTATTTAATTAATTATCCCTTCATCACCTAATGTCACATCATTTTATCCCCAAAATTGAATTAATTCTTTTAATTCAATAGTTCAAACCTTAACCAATTGATTTAATAAATATGCAATATTTATTTGGCCAATTTCCCCCTTTCTCACTAAATCCAATTAATTGGCTAAATCATGTTTAACTAATTAATTCAGACCATTAATTGACCTATCCCTACCCTAGGTAATTAAATAGCTATTATGTAATTACCTACCCTAGCCTACCTCATCCTAGCCCTAGGATTAATTAAATACAACCTTATTTAATTAATCTTAAACCTCTCATTAAGATGGTCAAACCCATCTTAACACCTTTCCCCACATTCTCCAAATAAAAAATTGGAATATATCCACATAAGTCAATTTTTTATTAAAATATATCCCACATCACAATTAATTCCTCTTACAACCCCTTACCTATGCCATACCTCATTTATGCCCACTCATCCCCAAATGAATTTTTAATTCATTTACCATTCCCCATATGAATTTTTAATTCATACATATTCCATCTCACCCAACCTCATTTAATTCACCTTTTTCCCAAAAATGAATAAAAGATTCACATTTATTCTTAGTCCTCCATCCTCCAAGATGAAATCTAGGCCCTCCACATCACTTTCATCCTCCACCATTGATCTTCCAAACCAATCTCCACCCTTGGATCAAAACCTCTCCAAAAAATCTATAAATAGAACCTCTCCCAAGCCATTTAGGGATCCAATTTTCAAGTAATGTTACCATGTCTAAATTTCTATTGAGCTAGCATTGTGAGTTGCAATTGAGATAGAGCATTTCACATTATATTCATCAATTAGGGTATATCATGTCTTAGGAGCTCTTGGGTGCAAAGTTCCTCTCCCTTTTGATGAGATTGGGTTTTCATGTCTAGGTATAGCTCTTTGTTTGTTATGCATTTAGTTTATAATTTACCTTTGATTTGAATCACCTAATCACATTGGCATGCCCGGTGGGACCCACAAGGTCCATATCTAATCTTTTCTTGTGAGTTTTTGTGTTAAGACGTGATTTTGCAGGACTGTGCTATCTACCTAGCGTAGTGGCGCTATCTTTGGTGCATTTTGGCGCTATTTACTATTTTAGCGCTGTCTGACGGAGCAATTCCTCTCTTAAAACTCACTCACATGTCCATTTTATCTATGATCTCCTTGCTATTTTTTTCTGTCTAGTTGCTCTGTGTTTTTGTAGGAATCTTGAATGAACAAGGGGAGGTTATGTCAAAATTTTCCTAAAGTCCAAACATGCATTTCGGCTTTTATTTTGTCTTGCTTTCCATTTGGTAGACTAACAAGGCTAATATGACCTCTATTTTTTTGTAGTTTGACGCTCTGTTTTGGTCAGGAAAACCTTTGTTTTGAAGGACGGACACGTTCAGGCTCGTATTGGCGCTATCGAAACCCAGATTGGCGCTATTTGTAACTGGGACCAAACCACTTGACAGCGCACATAGTGGCACCTTATTATACCCATATTGGCACTATTTCATATTTTGACACCTTCTATATCTCATTGTAGCGCAATATTCTGTTCTAGCGCCTTCTGTATAATGTTGTAGCACGATCTTCTAGTTTGGCACATTCTGTGTCTGATACTAGCTCATATTTGTAAAACAATGCTATATGTATGATTCATCAACGCTATTTGTCTAAGGTGTCAAGTTTCTAGGGTCGCTTCTGTCAGTAGCGCCATTGCAGTCTGCAGTGGCGCCATTAGGTCTTTGTTGTAGCGCTATTTTTAGAAACTGACTTTGCGTTCTGTGCAGGGACTGACAAGTTGTTTGCAGGTCATCACCATCATTTTGTGGACACTAACAAGTTTTTGCAGGGTGTTTATCTTTAGATTAGCAAACACTTCATTTGGGAATTAAAAAGAATCCTTGCATGTTAGCTTAAACAACATTTCAATTTGGTGCAATAAAAATTGATCAAACAACCAACAAACAAATCTTCGTGTATGTGTACCTTAGTGTAGAACAAACATTTGAATTTGGTGTTCTAAAATTCACAAGTGCTTGCCAACAACTCTATCAAAACATTTCAATTTTGGGCTTTAAAAAGAACCACAAAGTGCATCAATAAACTCATTGGATTAAAAAGAACAACAATCTGCATTCTTCACTCATATAAACAAGAAAACCAATCTAATTTGTGTGAAGTGTTTTCGAGATTTTGTTTATAGTGTGAAAAAGTGTATGCTCTTCCCTCGCACCATTGGTGACCTTGGGAATCAAAAGCTTTTCACAACACTTACATGAATCACCCCAAACATAATCCAAAGAACTAAAATGAACCTTGTTTAGTGTGAGACAATCACAAAATATATGTATGCTCTCCCCTCGCATCCTTGTATGAACTTGGGGATCAAAAGTATTTTTGTGGTTGTGTTGCTTTTGTTAATCCTTAGAGGGCCTACCTCCCCACTTCGAAAAGTGGGAATGACCCAAGTGGCAACAAGCTAAAGCCAAGCTCTTTTGAGCTACTATATAAATTAATGTATCTGTGATGAAAGTCACAAACAATAGGTGTTGTTGTGTCATACCGATAGCCAACCTCCCCCAAAACCCTCCAAGGTGTAACCCTTGGAGGCTGGGAGACTCCATAACGGAGAGTAGCGCTGCCGCACGTATAGCCACCTGAACGAATGCACTTACTACGAACCTTTGTTTAGCAAGCCAAAAACCTTCTATTTGTTGACGTAGAAGGGAAACCTTTGAAGTGGCCCCGATTCATGCAGTTCTTAGCCAAGGTAGCAAGGACAATCCTAAGGTTTGGTGAGGGACAAGCCTTTGTGGAAACCTGGATCTTGGTATGTGTGAGAAGTGTGTGCAATTGTAAGGAGTCAGTGCTACCAAGATCCTGGAGCTACCCGCTTTGAATAGGTGCAGCTAGGGGATTCAACAAATACTATCATATCTTTGCCTTGGGTTGTGCAGAGTGCTTGTTTAACAAAATCACACGTCTTTTCACAAACAAAATCTTGGTTATTGTGTGTTATTGTGCTTAATTTGTATTTCAAAAAACTTGCCAAGAGATAATAAAAATTATTTGATCAAACTTCATATCAAAACAAATCTAATTTTGACATCAAAAACTATCTTTTTCAAAGCCTCGACCAACACTGCCCTGTTTTAGCGCCATCTCTGTCTGCTTTTGGCACCATTTCACCTATGGATTGACGCTATTTGCAAATTGACTTGCCTGAAACTGAGACCAATTCCATTGTGATCCTTAGGACCTGCTTTGCCATAATCCATATTCACCTTCCAAAATCCGTCAGTACCCCATCCATTTTCTCCTCGAATTTTCCAAACCATACCTTCATTTTGACCTTAGAGAATCAATCATTATCATTATTGGACCCTTTGCTATATCAAATCCACTCAATTTCATATTCATATTGATCTTTGCATACCTTTTTGGACCAAAACAAAAAAAAAAATCCTTGTCACAAGAAATCATTCCAAATCCCAAAAACATATCCAAAATCTTCCAAATCAAAACACCCATCGAAAAAATCATCAAAATCCAAAACTCGTCATCCCTTTGAGCTAAGGCTAGATCTAGATTTCATCTTTTACATCATATTTTGCTTGAAAAGTCATTAGTCAACCTTTCAAGTGAAATAATCATCCTTCTTTGTGTAAGGTCATTAGTCTACCCCAAACAAAGAGAAACATCCATTTGTGCGACACAAATCTAGATCTTACTTGAACTCATTCGTTGACCATCAAATCCTTTTGAAAAACATCATCCTAATCTCTCATATCGAACATCAAAAATCTCTTCCATCAAACCATCCTCAAGCAAACATCATCCATCATCTACCCTTTGGTCCAAATTTGTGCAAAAGTCAATACCGTCCATTCTTATCATCCTTAGATTAGCACCGTTTTGAAGACTTATCGATCTTTCATCACACTACAATCATTCCTTCATCCTCTTCTCTACTCCATCTCACTACCACATCCATCTTTGGGTCCAACAATTTAATCCAAATTCTCTAAGGTCTCCATCCCCATTTCACTCCATCTCCAAAATCAAATCCATACACTTGCATGCTCATAACTAGATCACAACAGGAGAAAAATCAAGCAATGGCAAAACAATATAAAGGCATGGGAATGCCTAATACCAACGACAGCAACATACCAATCAACCAAACATACAACCTACCTATGGTCTTTCAAATCTCAACATATAATCCCAATGAAAATCCCTTCCATTTCTTACAACCACCACCACCACCACCACCAACACAAAATGTCCCCACCATGTCCCAAGATGATCTAGATGTCTTGAGCTTTACACAAGATGCCGATAGCATGGACCTACTTGACAAAATCCTAAGGTCGGATCCAAATAGATATCTCAATTATCTCCTCAAAATTGGTGCTCAACCACCCCACAACACGACATCGTCCCAACCTATCATCTCACAAACCTCAACTCTCACCGTATCTACCACCACCACAAGCTCTAATGTCACCACATCTACAATCCCCGCAAGTGTCTCCAATCCTACCACCTCCCAACCCATCATCACATCCACTACCACAACTACCATAAACTCTTCCATTCCACAAATCACCTTGGGCATACAAGGGAACCTCACGCACACAAGTGCTTCCACAAGTGTGCCTCCACTTAACCCACAAACCACAGCTTACCTAAGACACTTCTATTCACAACCACCTTACAACACGACCAACTCATCCAACATCCACCCATCTAATGTCAATCCGTCCAATGTCACGTATCCACATAACCCCATAGCATCATTAACACAACATAACCCCAATCCCCAAATACCCCCACATATTCTCCAACAAATCCACGCCTATCAACAACAACACGCACAACTCAACCAAAACAACACCCCACAGTACCAAAACGTAACCTCCCAAAACCTCCAACATCAAACCCCACCTAATCTCCAACACCTCATCCATCAGCAAATCTACACACCCCAACCACAATCAATGCCAGATCTCACAACCGTTGTACATGCCTTGATCCAAAAGGTAGATGATATGCAAACTGGGGGCAAGCGCAAGCACTATTCCTTTGAGGATATTTTCCCCTATCCATTTGATTAGACATTGTACATTCCCCCTTTCCCCAAGAATTTTGAAATGCCAAAATTTGACAAATACAAGGGAAAGGGAGACCCTAGGGATCATCTTAGGGAGTTTTACTTCGCTTTCTTAGAAGTCTCAAACAACGATACATACCTAATGAGACTATTTCCAAGAAGCCTCGGTGGTCAAGCCGCTGAGTGGTTCGCACATCTTCCCCCGGGCATTAGGTCTTTCCCTGAGCTCACGAAAAAATTTGTGAATCATTTCTCCTATAACTTTGAGCATGAAATATCTATGACTGACCTTTGCAACACAAATATAAAAAAGTGGAGAATCCTTTGCTTCTTTCTTACAGAGGTGGAGAAGCTTAGCAAGCAAACTCCCTTGGCCAATTCCTGAAAAACAACTCGTCACCATGTTTGTGACTAACCTCAATCAGGAAATAGGGTTTCATTTACAAATCCTTTGTGCGTCTACCTTTAAAGAATTCATCGACAAAGGTACAACCATCAAACAGGCCCTCATCGCCAAGGGCTCGATTAAATTATATGACTACAAGTCCAACAACAGCAAACTCAACATCAACATCCCCAATACAAATAACAACAATAATGCCCAATCAAAAGAAAGGCCACGTTATTGGGGAAAGAACAAGAACACCTTGAACGACGGCGTCATTGACATGAAGGCCATCCAACATGTACAGAATCAACCATCCTCCAATACAAATAACCAAAGGGGGAAAAATAAACAAAACAAACCTCAAAGGTAATTTACACCCTTAGGGGAACCCATCGAGGACATCCTCGACAGATGTCTCAAGAAAGGTTTGATAATACTCCCACCTATTAGACCCTGTCAAGAGAATGAGCTCAAAGCTACATGGTACAATGAAAATTATTATTTTGACTACCACCACATTGTGGGCCACAAAACTGCTGACTACATGAAACTAAAGCATTGCATCCAAGATCTCATAGATCAAAGCACCCAACCATCACCAAACGCCAATCTCGGGGCTTACAAGGATCCACTGCCTAACCATAATAAAGCCTCCTCATCCAATCAAGCATACAACGTCACCCCACCACCCACATCCTATGACTCTATCGTAGGGCAGATAGAGCCATCATCTCACCATGTCAACACAATCACCATTCAGGCACAAGCACCTGATTGCGCTGTCGCAACCCGTCGTGGCCTTGTATCCATCCACACAGCCCATACCACCGAACAAACACCTGCATCCACATCAGATTCCCTACCCCCTCATCCAACCACACGTCCATCACCTACCAATCAGTACAACCTCCTAGAGCATCTATGAAAGACCCCTGCACAAATATCCATACTTGAGTTCCTCCGCATATCACCCCTTCACAAAGATGTCCTTGACAAAGAACTCTTGGAAACTCAAGTTCTCGCCAACTTAAATGTGACCCAATTCCAAGCCATGGTAGGACATATCGCCGCACCTCACCATCTCACATTTTTAGAAAAGGATCTTCCCACTTCTGAACACTTACACAATGACGCCTTACACATCGAATTCCATATCCACAAGCACATCATCAAAAGAATCTTAATAGATGGTGGCTCCAGCCTAAACATATGCACTCTTAAATTATTAAAACACTTGGGATACTCAGATGTGGTTGTAGACACTAGTGAGTGCATCACAATCAAAGGGTATGATGACACCGAACGGCTATCTGAAGGCACCATCAAGCTTCCTATTCAAGTGGGACAGAAAATACTGGAAACAAAATGTCAGGTCCTTGATCTTGACCTCCCCTACAACATTCTTCTCAGCCAACATGCCATGCAAGCAGTCCCATCTACATTCCATCAATGCCTCAAGTTCCCTCACAACGGCACGGAGGTAACCATCTATGCCGGCCCCCGGTCCTTCCAATACTATAGTTTCTTGGAAGGCCATGACCACACCTTCTGCCCATACAACAAAGCCACCACCAAAGCCAATCCAATTGCTTCCACCTCATACATCGACCCCGCCAACATTGCCACCACTTCATCCCAAACATCACCACTGCCTGAGGTCAAGATCAAGCTCCCTAACATGGGATGTGGGGAATACGACCTGCATGGTACCTTTTGTGTGGGCACATTACCCAATCCTAAAACATTTGGCATCCCAAAAATAGAAGTAGCCAACACAGTAGTCATCAAGTGTAAACCATCACCCATCTTTGAAAAGAAACATCTCCTTGATTAGGATGTGCTTAAAGACATATCATCCTGGCTATATAAGGATGAAGAAACTGAGCAAGAAGCTCCCATCATACCAACATAAATCTATGGTAAAGGTTCAGAAATTGTTAAAAACATGGGTTATAAAGGACAAGGCGGTGTCGACCTTCATGAACAAGGGATTGTGGAACCAGTCCAAGCGACAAGAAATCCCTATACTCAAGGGTTAGGATACGGTCAACGACAACATATCCTCACTACCGGTGAATGTATCTTAGCCAAGGTCGCTACAGTTTCCCCTGCAGTTGATAGTATCAACAAAATGGGCCATCAAGACTCCTTTAGTGACTTTGCCAATTTCTTCAACTCATCCATATGCACCCTATACACAGTCGCCACCCTAGCCTCTTCATCCAATGACTTACCCCTTGTATACCTAGACCTCATAGACTAGGACCAACGAGGACCTCCTGTCTTCGACGTAGCACCAAATGATGAAGCTATCACTAAAATGATGGGTGTTAGAGATCACTTCCCCCTGGGAGATCATAGAGCAGGATACATCATGGAACTTGATACAACTACCTACTTTGGGGAGACAACCCTTGCTTCCAGTCATAAAAACATAAAAATCAAACATGGATCTAATGGTGAAAACTGTTCTGCGGCAGTGTCAGATCCCAAAAAAGTAAAAACAAAAGACGTATCTCCTAGTGAAAACCTCCATGAGGCACTAGGAGATGGAAGCATGGGCCTTCCTGAGATAGACAAGGTTTATCCAGATAGGTCACCTGTCCTAGTAGAGCCAACCCAAGAGATGAATCTTGGGATGGAAGAAGAGTTGAAAATCACTTTCAGGGCAGAATCTCTCAGCACAGTAGAGCAAGAAAACTTCCTAGCATTCTTCAAACGCAAAAATCACAATTTTGCGTGGACCTATGCAGACATGCTAGGGCTTGATCCCACTTTGGTTGTCCATCACCTTGTAGTATGCCCTGATGCGAAACCAGTAAAGCAGAAGCTTAGAAAAATGAATCCTCAGGTGGCCCTCCTAGTCAAAGCAGAGCTAAAGAAACTATTGGATGTTGGGTTCATTCGCCCAATTGATTATCCTGAATGGGTTTCCAACTTAGTACCAGTAGCCAAACCTGATGGCTGAATCCACTATTGCACCGACTTCCGAGAACTCAACAAAGCCTGCCCAAAGGATGACTTCCCGTTGCCTAACATTGACATGATAGTGGATCTCACGGCAGGACACGAGATGCTATCCCTAATGGATGGCTTTTCAGGGTATAATCAAATCAGAATTGCCGAAGAGGATCAGCATAAGACAGCCTTCATATGTCCATGGGGGACGTACTGCTGGGTCGTAATGCCATTTGGCCTGAAGAATGCCGGAGCTACATATCAAAGAGCTATGACTGTCATCTTCCACGATCTTTTCCACCACATCATGGAAGACTATGTGGATGACTTGCTGGGAAAATCAAAGACAAGGGAAGAACACCTGGATGTATTGGCAAAAATCTTTGACTGATTAGAGCAATACAATGTTCACCTGAATCCAAAGAAGTGTGTCTTCAGGGTCACCTCTGGAAAACTTTTGGGATACATAGTCTCCAGAAGAGGAATTGAGGTAGATCCCGTAAAAGTCAAGGCCATCACTAAAATACCTCCTCCAAAAACCCTAAAATAGTTGAGAAGTCTGCAAGGGAAACTCCAGTCCATTCGTCGGTTCATTGCTCAACTAGCCGATAAATGCCAACCGTTCCAGCATTTACTTAGAAAAGACATAGCTTTTGTCTGGAACACTTAGTGTCAGGCTGCCTTCAACTAGATAAAAGATTATCTAGCTAATCCCCCTGTTCTAACTCCACCGAGGCAAGGAGAACCCCTCTTGATATACATCTTAGCAACAGAGACAACCATCGGAGCCTTACTAGCACAACACGATGAACAAGGGAAGGAAAGAGCCATCTATTACATCAGCCGCACCCTGATCTCATATGAGCTAAACTATACACAAATTGAAAGAGCATGTCTGGCCCTAGTCTTTATTTCACAAAAACTACGACACTACATGATCAATCACAAGACCAAGCTCATCGCCAAGATCGATCCACTGAAATATCTGCTAAACAGAGCTGCTCTTACTGGGAGAATGGCAAAATGGGTCATGATTCTCACTGAATTTGACATTGAATATACTAAAAGAAAAGCCATTAAAGAATAGGTTATCGCTGATTAGCTTGCCGAAGCACCCATTCCTATAGAACATCCTTCACTGGCAAAGTTCCCTGATGAAGCCATCTTAAATATAACACCGGTAACAGAAACATGGAGAATGTACTTTGATGGATCATACACACATAGAGGCTCGGGGGCAGGTGTCCTGTTTGTTACCCCTCAAGGTGACACAATCCCCAAGCCACTCAAAATCACATTCCCATGTACCAACAATGTGGCAGAGTATGATGCCCTTATCACCGGCCTTCGAACGGCAATAAAATGGAGAATTGAGAAGCTGACTGTGTATGGAGACTCTCAATTGGTCATCCGGCAGGTAAATAATGAGTACAAGACCAAGGATGATAAGCTCTTGCCCTATAAAAAGATGGTCGATGAATTCAAAGACTACTTCGATGACATCCACTTTAAACAAATCCCAAGGATCAACAATAAAGTTGCAGATGCCATGGCCACCATCAGATCTCTGGTCGACATGAAGAAAGACAACAAGAAGTGTTAGTTCCTGATAGAAGAACTCCTAATTCCAGCATATGATGTTCCCCAATTGGAGCTAGTGTGCGAAGTCATTGGTCCCCTATCCCCGTGGTATCAAGAAGCCTATCTATACCTCCATGACAATATCATCCCTCCCAACCTATCCACCTCGCAACGAAAATCTTTCATCCGCCGAGCCTCCTGTTTCACCCTTATAGGAGATACCTGTAAGGAAAGCACAGGTGTGGAAAATAGCTTCCCTAATGTTAATTCCCAGGGGACAGTGTAGACCAGTCACTTTTTTAAATTACAATAACACAGATGAATACACAAGAGAAACCAAAATAGACAATAGTTAGAACACAGATACACAGAATTACGTGGGAAAACCCTTACGGGTAAAAAACCCACCACCACAAGAAAACAATCTTTATTACAGTAAGATATATAGTTACAATAAAGAACTCAGTTTCTTGCTCAGGTGTTTGATTCTCGACATCATACACAGTTCATCTCCCTGTACATTTACAGAACGAACCTTTTTTCAAGTCTCATCATCATAATACCAACGACACCTATAGACATATCATTCTATTTCCAATCTGCAAGAACAAGAGTCGTTACAGACTTCTGCTCTAACTGATAGAACAGATTCCTCATACGTCGCTGCCATCTAACCGTCGCAACGGTTCATATTCCAGTGAGGCATTTAGTCCCACATGTACCAAGTCGCAAAGGACTTTGCAGTTTATAACCGCCAACAGGCGAAAGAGTATTGTCAGCAATTTTGTTGCCGACAATACCAAGCCTCCAAGTCCATCGGCATAACAACTCCCATCGGCCCTCAGACTTCACCTCCCACCGATGAGCATTGTCTCCCCGATCACCAAGGTTACCATCGGTATGACATTCTCCATCGGCAAAAGATCTAGCCCTCGCTCCGACAGAGGTTTGTCTCACCGATACCAATAAGACTTCCATCAGGATGTCCGCAGTACATCGGCCCAACACCTTTAGCCGACGGGTATTCTCTTGCCGATAGACATACACCATCGGAGTGACTACTCCTGTCGGAGTAACTCTACAGAGTTTGGCCGATAGGCCTTGTCTTGCCGACGCCCGTAACCTTCGTCGGAGTGACTACTCCTGTCGGAGTAATTCCACAAAGGTTGGCCGATAGGCCTTGTCTTGCCGACGACCGTAACCTTCGTCGGAGTGACTACTCCTGTCGGAGTAACTCCACAAAGGTTGGCCGATAGGCCTTGTCTTGCCGACGATTGAATGCTTCCATCGGGGTGACAGTTAGCATCGGACAAACCTTCGATGCTTATTCCGACGGCCCTTGTCTCACCGATGCCAATGGTCTTCAACACGGTCCTGCCGATAGTGCTTTGTCACAGCGATGCCGACATCGCATATCTTCAGACCAATGAACCAAGGAACAGTTGAACTAAAATTCATTGAACCTACCAAATGAACTCTAGAAAGGTTCAACAAAGAGGTTCAAAACATAGGTTCAACTAAGAGGTTCAAGTAGTAATTTGAGACACAAGTTCTCTTCAATCTCCCACTTGTCGAAGACATTACTGCTACCTCTTAGTCCTCATTCGATTATTGAGAACTATGGGCCCGAAGACCCATTTCATCTGAGCACCATTTGAACTTGGCTGTGTTCACTGGTTTAGTTAAGGCATCAGCAACATTTTCCAAAGTGTCAACCTTTTCCAGCTTCACCTTCCTGTCTTCCACCATATCACGAACAAAGTGATATTGGACATCAATATGTTTTGTCCTAGCATGAAATGTAGGATTCTTTGCCAAACATATGGCACTTTGACTGTCACAATGAATTTGTATTTGCCCTGCATTAAAACCAACATCAGAACACAACCTTTTCAACCAAACAGCTTCTTGGCATGCACGAGTGGCTGCCATGTACTCTGCCTCTGTTGTGGACAAAGCGACTACAGCCTGTCGCTTGCTCATCCAACTGATAGCACCACCATGTAACATGAACACGTATCCACTGGTGGATCTCCGACTGTCAATGTCCCCTGCCCAATCAGAATCAACATATCCCTGAATACTGATAGATCTCTTAGACCCTTCTGAGTTTCCATGATAACAAATAGCATAGTCAGAAGTTCCCTTCAAATACCTCATAACTCTTTTCACAGCATCCCAATGTGATCTGCCTGGATTCGCCATAAATCGGCTCAAAACTCCCACTGCTTGGGCAATGTCTGGTCTGGTACAGACCATTGCATACATTAAACTGCCAACAGCACTTGCATAAGGTACTCTCTTCATGTCATCAATTTCATTTGAAGATTCTGGACAATCTTCAACAGATAATTTCGTTCCCTGCAAAACTGGAACAACTAACTGTTTAGAATCAGACATATGAAACTTATCAAGAACATTGGTAATATACTTCCTCTGGCTGAGCCAAATTTTTCTCTTAGATCTGTCCCTTTTGATCTCCATTCCCAGAATGTACTTTGCTGCCCCCAGATTTTTCATTTCAAATTTCAAGGACAACTGAGATTTTAACTCTGAGATCATCCCCTTACCATTGCCAATGAACAACATGTCATCCACATATAGTGCAATTATAAGAATCTGGTCACCTTCAGTTTTATAATAGACACAATGATTAGATTTAGATCTCACATACCCCAAGGATAAAACATACGTATCAAACTTTTGATACCACATTCTGGGAGACTGTTTCAAACCATAAAGAGACTTTTTAAGTTTGCATACCAGATGTTCTTTACCTTTTTCCACAAAATACTCTGGCTGAGACATATAAATTTCTTCTTCAAGGTCTCCATGAAGAAACGCTGTTGTCACATCCATCTGCTCAATTTCAAAATCATATGCTGCTGCAAGTGACAACAGAAATCTAATGGATGTCAACTTAGCTACAGGAGAAAAGATTTCTCCATAATCAATACCTTCCTTTTGGGAATACCCCTTAGCAACCAGTCTTGCCTTGTACTTCTCAATACTACCATCTGGACCATATTTCTTCTTAAATACCCACTTACAGCCTACAGGTTTTCTTCCTTCAGGCAAGGGTACCAGATCCCAGGTTCCATTCTTCTCCAATGAAGTCATTTCACTATGCATGGCTTCCAACCAAGAATCTGAATCAGGTACACTAATAGCTTCTTTCACAGTCCTAGGTTCATCAGTATTAGTAAGTAAAGCATAGGCACAAGTTGAATCAGGTACTGAAAATCCATACCTATTTGGTTGTCTTCTTTCACGCGTAGATCTCCTCAAAGGTTGAGGTGCAGGTTCAGGTTCTTGCTCTGGATCAGAATCTTCGGAGCTACTTGAACTCTTATCTGAACCATCTACACTTGGTGGTTGTTGTTCCTCTTTTACAGGAGTCAGAGGAACATTCACAACACTCTTTTCTTTCTTTTCTTCTGTCTTTTCTGGCTGAGGATCAACAACCAATGGTTTCAGCTCTCTGAAAATTACATTCCTGCTGTAGATTACCTTTTCAGTTTCAGGATTCCAAAGCTTGTATCCTTTAATACCGACTCCATAGCCAACAAAGATACATTTAACTGCCTTGTTATCCAACTTAGATCTTTTAACTTCAGGAATATGAGCATATGCCTCACAGCCAAAGACTCGAATATGTCTTAGAGAGGGCTTCTTACCAGACCATGCTTCCATAGGTGTCTTATCAACCAATGCTGATGTAGGAGAACGATTCAGCAAGTAACAAGCTGTAGCAACTGCCTCAGCCCAGAACTTCTGTTCAAGACCAGCATAACTCAACATACTTCTTGCTTTCTCCATCAACGATCGATTTAACCTTTCAGCAACTCCATTCTGTTGTGGAGTATAAGGTGTAGTTTTATGCCTTTTAATTCCATGGTCTACACAATACTTATCAAAATCCGCATTGCAATATTCACCACCGTTATCTGTTCTCAAGCATTTTAGTTTTCTACCAGTCTGATTTTCCACAAGAGTTTTAAATTCTTTAAATCGACTGAACACTTCTGATTTGTTTTTCAAAAAATATACAAATGCCCTTCTTGAATAATCATCAATGAACGATACATAGTATCTTGATTTAGATAAAGAAGGAACATCAACTGGACCAAAAACATCAGAATGCACATAGTCCAGAACACCAGAAGATTTATGAGAACTAGAGTAAAATGAAACACGGTTTTGCTTTCCATATATACAATGTTCGCAGAAATCGAACTCCAGATTACAATCAATCAGCCCATCTACCAGATTTTTGTTTTTCAAGGTTTTTAAACCTTTCTCACCTATGTGACCAAGTCTATGATGCCAGAGCATTGTTTTCTCTGCAGGAAGTTTAACTTCCATAGAATTTACGTCATGTGTTACAATAGTAGCCTTTTCAGATTTTGCAGAGACATTATTACAGCACACTGGTTTAGCATCTAACCTATACAGAGTTCCAATGCGTTCACCTTTTGCCAGAACAATAGAACCTCTAGTCATCTTACAGCCACCATTCACAAAAGTAACTTGCACTCCAACATCATTAAGTTTACTAACAGAAAGTAAATTTCGAGCCAGACCTGGTATATGAAGAACTTCATTCATTCCCTTTATTCTGCCATCCGGGAACTGAATTCTGACTCGACCTCGGCCAACAATTTCCAGTGTTGAATCACTAGCCAGGAACACCTTGCCACCAGCATAGGGTTCATACTTTGTGAACCACTCTCTATGAGATGTCATATGAAAGGATGCTCCTGAATCAATCAGCCAAACATCTTCAGAAGCAGGTGTTGCCAGAGCAGCAATGAAAGCATCAGCATCACTGTGTGAAGACTCAGAGTCAGAGAAGTTCTTCTTCTTCTTTTTCTCCTCTTTGCAGTCTTTCTTGACATGACCTTTCTGTCCACAATTCCAGCACTTCACCTTGGACTTCTTGCCAGGGGATTTTGATTTCCCCTCTGATTTGGACTTAGACTTCTTGTCCTTCTTCTTGCCTCTTTCCTTTGATCTACCACGAACTGACAGAGCCTCTTTGGCCATTCCAGAAGATTTCCTCCGCATCTCTTCAGACAACAAAGAGGCAACAATAGTTTCCTGAGAAAACGTAGTTGTTGTACTTCCAATAGCCATTACCAGATGGTCCCACGAGTCAGGTAAGGAACATAACAGAAGCATACAGCGATCTTCCTCTTCTATTTTTACACCTATAGATGTCAACTGAGCAACAATCGTATTGAATGCACTCAGATGTTCTGCTACAGATGCACCTTCATCCATCTTCAGAGAATACAATTTCTTTCTGAGGAAAAGTTTATTTACCAAGGACTTGCCCTGATAAATATTATTCAACTTTTTCCACAAATCACTTGCAGATTTCTCCTCATGGATGTTCAATAGAACAGAGTCAGATAAACTCAGTCTTATCAGTCCTTTGGCTTTTCTGCATATCAGTTCCCAATCTTCTTGCTTCATGCCTGTAGGTTGAACTCCAGACACAGCAACCCAAAGATCTCTATAGACTAACATGTCTTCAACTTTAAGTTTCCACAACTCAAAGTTTGTGCCATTGAATTTCTCAATGTCTATTTTGTCTGATGTACTTGCCATCTCTATTTAATTTAAAAAATAACTTTCTACAGGACTCCCACACAACAGAATTAACACAAAAAACCCAAACTACCGACAAGGATAACACAACGGGCCAGGCTCTGATACCACTTGTAAGGAAAGCACAGGTGTGGAAAACAGCTTCCCTAATGTTAATTCCCAGGGGACAGTGTAGACCAGTCACTTTTTTAAATTACAATAACACAGATGAATACACAAGAGAAACCAAAATAGACAATAGTTAGAACACAGATACACAGAATTACATGGGAAAACCCTTACGGGTAAAAAACCCACCACCACAAGAAAATAATCTTTATTACAGTAAGATATACAGTTACAATAAAGAACTCAGTTTCTTGCTCAGGTGTTTGATTCTCGACATCATACACAGTTCATCTCCCTGTACATTTACAGAACGAACCTTTTTTCAAGTCTCATCATCATAATACCAACGACACCTATAGACATATCATTCTATTTCCAATCTGCAAGAACAAGAGTCGTTACAGACTTCTGCTCTAACTGATAGAACAGATTCCTCATACGTCGCTGCCATCTAACCGTCGCAACGGTTCATATTCCAGTGAGGCATTTAGTCCCACATGTACCAAGTCGCAAAGGACTTTGCAGTTTATAACCGCCAACAGGCGAAAGAGTATTGTCAGCAATTTTGTTGCCGACAATACCAAGCCTCCAAGTCCATCGGCATAACAACTCCCATCGGCCCTCAGACTTCACCTCCCACCGATGAGCATTGTCTCCCCGATCACCAAGGTTACCATCGGTATGACATTCTCCATCGGCAAAAGATCTAGCCCTCGCTCCGACAGAGGTTTGTCTCACCGATACCAATAAGACTTCCATCAGGATGTCCGCAGTACATCGGCCCAACACCTTTAGCCGACGGGTATTCTCTTGCCGATAGACATACACCATCGGAGTGACTACTCCTGTCGGAGTAACTCTACAGAGTTTGGCCGATAGGCCTTGTCTTGCCGACGCCCGTAACCTTCGTCGGAGTGACTACTCCTGTCGGAGTAATTCCACAAAGGTTGGCCGATAGGCCTTGTCTTGCCGACGACCGTAACCTTCGTCGGAGTGACTACTCCTGTCGGAGTAACTCCACAAAGGTTGGCCGATAGGCCTTGTCTTGCCGACGATTGAATGCTTCCATCGGGGTGACAGTTAGCATCGGACAAACCTTCGATGCTTATTCCGACGGCCCTTGTCTCACCGATGCCAATGGTCTTCAACACGGTCCTGTCGATAGTGCTTTGTCACAGCGATGCCGACATCGCATATCTTCAGACCAATGAACCAAGGAACAGTTGAACTAAAATTCATTGAACCTACCAAATGAACTCTAGAAAGGTTCAACAAAGAGGTTCAAAACATAGGTTCAACTAAGAGGTTCAAGTAGTAATTTGAGACACAAGTTCTCTTCAATCTCCCACTTGTCGAAGACATTACTGCTACCTCTTAGTCCTCATTCGATTATTGAGAACTATGGGCCCGAAGACCCATTTCATCTGAGCACCATTTGAACTTGGCTGTGTTCACTGGTTTAGTTAAGGCATCAGCAACATTTTCCAAAGTGTCAACCTTTTCCAGCTTCACCTTCCTGTCTTCCACCATATCACGAACAAAGTGATATTGGACATCAATATGTTTTGTCCTAGCATGAAATGTAGGATTCTTTGCCAAACATATGGCACTTTGACTGTCACAATGAATTTGTATTTGCCCTGCATTAAAACCAACATCAGAACACAACCTTTTCAACCAAACAGCTTCTTGGCATGCACAAGTGGCTGCCATGTACTCTGCCTCTGTTGTGGACAAAGCGACTACAGCCTGTCGCTTGCTCATCCAACTGATAGCACCACCATGTAACATGAACACGTATCCACTGGTGGATCTCCGACTGTCAATGTCCCCTGCCCAATCAGAATCAACATATCCCTGAATACTGATAGATCTCTTAGACCCTTCTGAGTTTCCATGATAACAAATAGCATAGTCAGAAGTTCCCTTCAAATACCTCATAACTCTTTTCACAGCATCCCAATGTGATCTGCCTGGATTCGCCATAAATCGGCTCAAAACTCCCACTGCTTGGGCAATGTCTGGTCTGGTACAGACCATTGCATACATTAAACTGCCAACAGCACTTGCATAAGGTACTCTCTTCATGTCATCAATTTCATTTGAAGATTCTGGACAATCTTCAACAGATAATTTCGTTCCCTGCAAAACTGGAACAACTAACTGTTTAGAATCAGACATATGAAACTTATCAAGAACATTGGTAATATACTTCCTCTGGCTGAGCCAAATTTTTCTCTTAGATCTGTCCCTTTTGATCTCCATTCCCAGAATGTACTTTGCTGCCCCCAGATTTTTCATTTCAAATTTCAAGGACAACTGAGATTTTAACTCTGAGATCATCCCCTTACCATTGCCAATGAACAACATGTCATCCACATATAGTGCAATTATAAGAATCTGGTCACCTTCAGTTTTATAATAGACACAATGATCAGATTTAGATCTCACATACCCCAAGGATAAAACATACGTATCAAACTTTTGATACCACATTCTGGGAGACTGTTTCAAACCATAAAGAGACTTTTTTAGTTTGCATACCAGATGTTCTTTACCTTTTTCCACAAAATACTCTGGCTGAGACATATAAATTTCTTCTTCAAGGTCTCCATGAAGAAACGCTGTTGTCACATCCATCTGCTCAATTTCAAAATCATATGCTGCTGCAAGTGACAACAGAAATCTAATGGATGTCAACTTAGCTACAGGAGAAAAGATTTCTCCATAATCAATACCTTCCTTTTGGGAATACCCCTTAGCAACCAGTCTTGCCTTGTACTTCTCAATACTACCATCTGGACCATATTTCTTCTTAAATACCCACTTACAGCCTACAGGTTTTCTTCCTTCAGGCAAGGGCACCAGATCCCAGGTTCCATTCTTCTCCAATGAAGTCATTTCACTATGCATGGCTTCCAACCAAGAATCTGAATCAGGTACACTAATAGCTTCTTTCACAGTCCTAGGTTCATCAGTATTAGTAAGTAAAGCATAGGCACAAGTTGAATCAGGTACTGAAAATCCATACCTATTTGGTTGTCTTCTTTCACGCGTAGATCTCCTCAAAGGTTGAGGTGCAGGTTCAGGTTCTTGCTCTGGATCAGAATCTTCGGAGCTACTTGAACTCTTATCTGAACCATCTACACTTGGTGGTTGTTGTTCCTCTTTTACAGGAGTCAGAGGAACATTCACAACACTCTTTTCTTTCTTTTCTTCTGTCTTTTCTGGCTGAGGATCAACAACCAATGGTTTCAGCTCTCTGAAAATTACATTCCTGCTGTAGATTACCTTTTCAGTTTCAGGATTCCAAAGCTTGTATCCTTTAATACCGACTCCATAGCCAACAAAGATACATTTAACTGCCTTGTTATCCAACTTAGATCTTTTAACTTCAGGAATATGAGCATATGCCTCACAGCCAAAGACTCGAATATGTCTTAGAGAGGGCTTCTTACCAGACCATGCTTCCATAGGTGTCTTATCAACCAATGCTGATGTAGGAGAACGATTCAGCAAGTAACAAGCTGTAGCAACTGCCTCAGCCCAGAACTTCTGTTCAAGACCAGCATAACTCAACATACTTCTTGCTTTCTCCATCAACGATCGATTTAACCTTTCAGCAACTCCATTCTGTTGTGGAGTATAAGGTGTAGTTTTATGCCTTTTAATTCCATGGTCTACACAATACTTATCAAAATCCGCATTGCAATATTCACCACCGTTATCTGTTCTCAAGCATTTTAGTTTTCTACCAGTCTGATTTTCCACAAGAGTTTTAAATTCTTTAAATCGACTGAACACTTCTGATTTGTTTTTCAAAAAATATACAAATGCCCTTCTTGAATAATCATCAATGAACGATACATAGTATCTTGATTTAGATAAAGAAGGAACATCAACTGGACCAAAAACATCAGAATGCACATAGTCCAGAACACCAGAAGATTTATGAGAACTAGAGTAAAATGAAACACGGTTTTGCTTTCCATATATACAATGTTCGCAGAAATCGAACTCCAGATTACAATCAATCAGCCCATCTACCAGATTTTTGTTTTTCAAGGTTTTTAAACCTTTCTCACCTATGTGACCAAGTCTATGATGCCAGAGCATTGTTTTCTCTGCAGGAAGTTTAACTTCCATAGAATTTACGTCATGTGTTACAATAGTAGCCTTTTCAGATTTTGCAGAGACATTATTACAGCACACTGGTTTAGCATCTAACCTATACAGAGTTCCAATGCGTTCACCTTTTGCCAGAACAATAGAACCTCTAGTCATCTTACAGCCACCATTCACAAAAGTAACTTGCACTCCAACATCATTAAGTTTACTAACAGAAAGTAAATTTCGAGCCAGACCTGGTATATGAAGAACTTCATTCATTCCCTTTATTCTGCCATCCGGGAACTGAATTCTGACTCGACCTCGGCCAACAATTTCCAGTGTTGAATCACTAGCCAGGAACACCTTGCCACCAGCATAGGGTTCATACTTTGTGAACCACTCTCTATGAGATGTCATATGAAAGGATGCTCCTGAATCAATCAGCCAAACATCTTCAGAAGCAGGTGTTGCCAGAGCAGTAATGAAAGCATCAGCATCACTGTGTGAAGACTCAGAGTCAGAGAAGTTCTTCTTCTTGTTTTTCTCCTCTTTGCAGTCTTTCTTGACATGACCTTTCTGTCCACAATTCCAGCACTTCACCTTGGACTTCTTGCCAGGAAATTTTGATTTCCCCTCTGATTTGGACTTAGACTTCTTGTCCTTCTTCTTGCCTCTTTCCTTTGATCTACCACGAACTGACAGAGCCTCTTTGGCCATTCCAGAAGATTTCCTCCGCATCTCTTCAGACAACAAAGAGGCAACAATAGTTTCCTGAGAAAACGTAGTTGTTGTACTTCCAATAGCCATCACCAGATGGTCCCACGAGTCAGGTAAGGAACATAACAGAAGCATACAGCGATCTTCCTCTTCTATTTTTACACCTATAGATGTCAACTGAGCAACAATCGTATTGAATGCACTCAGATGTTCTGCTACAGATGCACCTTCATCCATCTTCAGAGAATACAATTTCTTTCTGAGGAAAAGTTTATTTACCAAGGACTTGCCCTGATAAATATTATTCAACTTTTTCCACAAATCACTTGCAGATTTCTCCTCATGGATGTTCAATAGAACAGAGTCAGATAAACTCAGTCTTATCAGTCCTTTGGCTTTTCTGCATATCAGTTCCCAATCTTCTTGCTTCATGCCTGTAGGTTGAACTCCAGACACAGCAACCCAAAGATCTCTATAGACTAACATGTCTTCAACTTTAAGTTTCCACAACTCAAAGTTTGTGCCATTGAATTTCTCAATGTCTATTTTGTCTGATGTACTTGCCATCTCTATTTAATTTAAAAAATAACTTTCTACAGGACTCCCACACAACAGAATTAACACAAAAAACCCAAACTACCGACAAGGATAACACAACGGGCCAGGCTCTGATACCACTTGTAAGGAAAGCACAGGTGTGGAAAACAGCTTCCCTAATGTTAATTCCCAGGGGACAGTGTAGACCAGTCACTTTTTTAAATTACAATAACACAGATGAATACACAAGAGAAACCAAAATAGACAATAGTTAGAACACAGATACACAGAATTACATGGGAAAACCCTTACGGGTAAAAAACCCACCACCACAAGAAAACAATCTTTATTACAGTAAGATATACAGTTACAATAAAGAACTCAGTTTCTTGCTCAGGTGTTTGATTCTCGACATCATACACAGTTCATCTCCCTGTACATTTACAGAACGAACCTTTTTTCAAGTCTCATCATCATAATACCAACGACACCTATAGACATATCATTCTATTTCCAATCTGCAAGAACAAGAGTCGTTACAGACTTCTGCTCTAACTGATAGAACAGATTCCTCATACGTCGCTGCCATCTAACCGTCGCAACGGTTCATATTCCAGTGAGGCATTTAGTCCCACATGTACCAAGTCGCAAAGGACTTTGCAGTTTATAACCGCCAACAGGCGAAAGAGTATTGTCAGCAATTTTGTTGCCGACAATACCAAGCCTCCAAGTCCATCGGCATAACAACTCCCATCGGCCCTCAGACTTCACCTCCCACCGATGAGCATTGTCTCCCCGATCACCAAGGTTACCATCGGTATGACATTCTCCATCGGCAAAAGATCTAGCCCTCGCTCCGACAGAGGTTTGTCTCACCGATACCAATAAGACTTCCATCAGGATGTCCGCAGTACATCGGCCCAACACCTTTAGCCGACGGGTATTCTCTTGCCGATAGACATACACCATCGGAGTGACTACTCCTGTCGGAGTAACTCTACAGAGTTTGGCCGATAGGCCTTGTCTTGCCGACGCCCGTAACCTTCGTCGGAGTGACTACTCCTGTCGGAGTAATTCCACAAAGGTTGGCCGATAGGCCTTGTCTTGCCGACGACCGTAACCTTCGTCGGAGTGACTACTCCTGTCGGAGTAACTCCACAAAGGTTGGCCGATAGGCCTTGTCTTGCCGACGATTGAATGCTTCCATCGGGGTGACAGTTAGCATCGGACAAACCTTCGATGCTTATTCCGACGGCCCTTGTCTCACCGATGCCAATGGTCTTCAACACGGTCCTGCCGATAGTGCTTTGTCACAGCGATGCCGACATCGCATATCTTCAGACCAATGAACCAAGGAACAGTTGAACTAAAATTCATTGAACCTACCAAATGAACTCTAGAAAGGTTCAACAAAGAGGTTCAAAACATAGGTTCAACTAAGAGGTTCAAGTAGTAATTTGAGACACAAGTTCTCTTCAATCTCCCACTTGTCGAAGACATTACTGCTACCTCTTAGTCCTCATTCGATTATTGAGAACTATGGGCCCGAAGACCCATTTCATCTGAGCACCATTTGAACTTGGCTGTGTTCACTGGTTTAGTTAAGGCATCAGCAACATTTTCCAAAGTGTCAACCTTTTCCAGCTTCACCTTCCTGTCTTCCACCATATCACGAACAAAGTGATATTGGACATCAATATGTTTTGTCCTAGCATGAAATGTAGGATTCTTTGCCAAACATATGGCACTTTGACTGTCACAATGAATTTGTATTTGCCCTGCATTAAAACCAACATCAGAACACAACCTTTTCAACCAAACAGCTTCTTGGCATGCACGAGTGGCTGCCATGTACTCTGCCTCTGTTGTGGACAAAGCGACTACAGCCTGTCGCTTGCTCATCCAACTGATAGCACCACCATGTAACATGAACACGTATCCACTGGTGGATCTCCGACTGTCAATGTCCCCTGCCCAATCAGAATCAACATATCCCTGAATACTGATAGATCTCTTAGACCCTTCTGAGTTTCCATGATAACAAATAGCATAGTCAGAAGTTCCCTTCAAATACCTCATAACTCTTTTCACAGCATCCCAATGTGATCTGCCTGGATTCGCCATAAATCGGCTCAAAACTCCCACTGCTTGGGCAATGTCTGGTCTGGTACAGACCATTGCATACATTAAACTGCCAACAGCACTTGCATAAGGTACTCTCTTCATGTCATCAATTTCATTTGAAGATTCTGGACAATCTTCAACAGATAATTTCGTTCCCTGCAAAACTGGAACAACTAACTGTTTAGAATCAGACATATGAAACTTATCAAGAACATTGGTAATATACTTCCTCTGGCTGAGCCAAATTTTTCTCTTAGATCTGTCCCTTTTGATCTCCATTCCCAGAATGTACTTTGCTGCCCCCAGATTTTTCATTTCAAATTTCAAGGACAACTGAGATTTTAACTCTGAGATCATCCCCTTACCATTGCCAATGAACAACATGTCATCCACATATAGTGCAATTATAAGAATCTGGTCACCTTCAGTTTTATAATAGACACAATGATCAGATTTAGATCTCACATACCCCAAGGATAAAACATACGTATCAAACTTTTGATACCACATTCTGGGAGACTGTTTCAAACCATAAAGAGACTTTTTTAGTTTGCATACCAGATGTTCTTTACCTTTTTCCACAAAATACTCTGGCTGAGACATATAAATTTCTTCTTCAAGGTCTCCATGAAGAAACGCTGTTGTCACATCCATCTGCTCAATTTCAAAATCATATGCTGCTGCAAGTGACAACAGAAATCTAATGGATGTCAACTTAGCTACAGGAGAAAAGATTTCTCCATAATCAATACCTTCCTTTTGGGAATACCCCTTAGCAACCAGTCTTGCCTTGTACTTCTCAATACTACCATCTGGACCATATTTCTTCTTAAATACCCACTTACAGCCTACAGGTTTTCTTCCTTCAGGCAAGGGCACCAGATCCCAGGTTCCATTCTTCTCCAATGAAGTCATTTCACTATGCATGGCTTCCAACCAAGAATCTGAATCAGGTACACTAATAGCTTCTTTCACAGTCCTAGGTTCATCAGTATTAGTAAGTAAAGCATAGGCACAAGTTGAATCAGGTACTGAAAATCCATACCTATTTGGTTGTCTTCTTTCACGCGTAGATCTCCTCAAAGGTTGAGGTGCAGGTTCAGGTTCTTGCTCTGGATCAGAATCTTCGGAGCTACTTGAACTCTTATCTGAACCATCTACACTTGGTGGTTGTTGTTCCTCTTTTACAGGAGTCAGAGGAACATTCACAACACTCTTTTCTTTCTTTTCTTCTGTCTTTTCTGGCTGAGGATCAACAACCAATGGTTTCAGCTCTCTGAAAATTACATTCCTGCTGTAGATTACCTTTTCAGTTTCAGGATTCCAAAGCTTGTATCCTTTAATACCGACTCCATAGCCAACAAAGATACATTTAACTGCCTTGTTATCCAACTTAGATCTTTTAACTTCAGGAATATGAGCATATGCCTCACAGCCAAAGACTCGAATATGTCTTAGAGAGGGCTTCTTACCAGACCATGCTTCCATAGGTGTCTTATCAACCAATGCTGATGTAGGAGAACGATTCAGCAAGTAACAAGCTGTAGCAACTGCCTCAGCCCAGAACTTCTGTTCAAGACCAGCATAACTCAACATACTTCTTGCTTTCTCCATCAACGATCGATTTAACCTTTCAGCAACTCCATTCTGTTGTGGAGTATAAGGTGTAGTTTTATGCCTTTTAATTCCATGGTCTACACAATACTTATCAAAATCCGCATTGCAATATTCACCACCGTTATCTGTTCTCAAGCATTTTAGTTTTCTACCAGTCTGATTTTCCACAAGAGTTTTAAATTCTTTAAATCGACTGAACACTTCTGATTTGTTTTTCAAAAAATATACAAATGCCCTTCTTGAATAATCATCAATGAACGATACATAGTATCTTGATTTAGATAAAGAAGGAACATCAACTGGACCAAAAACATCAGAATGCACATAGTCCAGAACACCAGAAGATTTATGAGAACTAGAGTAAAATGAAACACGGTTTTGCTTTCCATATATACAATGTTCGCAGAAATCGAACTCCAGATTACAATCAATCAGCCCATCTACCAGATTTTTGTTTTTCAAGGTTTTTAAACCTTTCTCACCTATGTGACCAAGTCTATGATGCCAGAGCATTGTTTTCTCTGCAGGAAGTTTAACTTCCATAGAATTTACGTCATGTGTTACAATAGTAGCCTTTTCAGATTTTGCAGAGACATTATTACAGCACACTGGTTTAGCATCTAACCTATACAGAGTTCCAATGCGTTCACCTTTTGCCAGAACAATAGAACCTCTAGTCATCTTACAGCCACCATTCACAAAAGTAACTTGCACTCCAACATCATTAAGTTTACTAACAGAAAGTAAATTTCGAGCCAGACCTGGTATATGAAGAACTTCATTCATTCCCTTTATTCTGCCATCCGGGAACTGAATTCTGACTCGACCTCGGCCAACAATTTCCAGTGTTGAATCACTAGCCAGGAACACCTTGCCACCAGCATAGGGTTCATACTTTGTGAACCACTCTCTATGAGATGTCATATGAAAGGATGCTCCTGAATCAATCAGCCAAACATCTTCAGAAGCAGGTGTTGCCAGAGCAGCAATGAAAGCATCAGCATCACTGTGTGAAGACTCAGAGTCAGAGAAGTTCTTCTTCTTCTTTTTCTCCTCTTTGCAGTCTTTCTTGACATGACCTTTCTGTCCACAATTCCAGCACTTCACCTTGGACTTCTTGCCAGGGGATTTTGATTTCCCCTCTGATTTGGACTTAGACTTCTTGTCCTTCTTCTTGCCTCTTTCCTTTGATCTACCACGAACTGACAGAGCCTCTTTGGCCATTCCAGAAGATTTCCTCCGCATCTCTTCAGACAACAAAGAGGCAACAATAGTTTCCTGAGAAAACGTAGTTGTTGTACTTCCAATAGCCATCACCAGATGGTCCCACGAGTCAGGTAAGGAACATAACAGAAGCATACAGCGATCTTCCTCTTCTATTTTTACACCTATAGATGTCAACTGAGCAACAATCGTATTGAATGCACTCAGATGTTCTGCTACAGATGCACCTTCATCCATCTTCAGAGAATACAATTTCTTTCTGAGGAAAAGTTTATTTACCAAGGACTTGCCCTGATAAATATTATTCAACTTTTTCCACAAATCACTTGCAGATTTCTCCTCATGGATGTTCAATAGAACAGAGTCAGATAAACTCAGTCTTATCAGTCCTTTGGCTTTTCTGCATATCAGTTCCCAATCTTCTTGCTTCATGCCTGTAGGTTGAACTCCAGACACAGCAACCCAAAGATCTCTATAGACTAACATGTCTTCAACTTTAAGTTTCCACAACTCAAAGTTTGTGCCATTGAATTTCTCAATGTCTATTTTGTCTGATGTACTTGCCATCTCTATTTAATTTAAAAAATAACTTTCTACAGGACTCCCACACAACAGAATTAACACAAAAAACCCAAACTACCGACAAGGATAACACAACGGGCCAGGCTCTGATACCACTTGTAAGGAAAGCACAGGTGTGGAAAACAGCTTCCCTAATGTTAATTCCCAGGGGACAGTGTAGACCAGTCACTTTTTTAAATTACAATAACACAGATGAATACACAAGAGAAACCAAAATAGACAATAGTTAGAACACAGATACACAGAATTACATGGGAAAACCCTTACGGGTAAAAAACCCACCACCACAAGAAAATAATCTTTATTACAGTAAGATATACAGTTACAATAAAGAACTCAGTTTCTTGCTCAGGTGTTTGATTCTCGACATCATACACAGTTCATCTCCCTGTACATTTACAGAACGAACCTTTTTTCAAGTCTCATCATCATAATACCAACGACACCTATAGACATATCATTCTATTTCCAATCTGCAAGAACAAGAGTCGTTACAGACTTCTGCTCTAACTGATAGAACAGATTCCTCATACGTCGCTGCCATCTAACCGTCGCAACGGTTCATATTCCAGTGAGGCATTTAGTCCCACATGTACCAAGTCGCAAAGGACTTTGCAGTTTATAACCGCCAACAGGCGAAAGAGTATTGTCAGCAATTTTGTTGCCGACAATACCAAGCCTCCAAGTCCATCGGCATAACAACTCCCATCGGCCCTCAGACTTCACCTCCCACCGATGAGCATTGTCTCCCCGATCACCAAGGTTACCATCGGTATGACATTCTCCATCGGCAAAAGATCTAGCCCTCGCTCCGACAGAGGTTTGTCTCACCGATACCAATAAGACTTCCATCAGGATGTCCGCAGTACATCGGCCCAACACCTTTAGCCGACGGGTATTCTCTTGCCGATAGACATACACCATCGGAGTGACTACTCCTGTCGGAGTAACTCTACAGAGTTTGGCCGATAGGCCTTGTCTTGCCGACGCCCGTAACCTTCGTCGGAGTGACTACTCCTGTCGGAGTAATTCCACAAAGGTTGGCCGATAGGCCTTGTCTTGCCGACGACCGTAACCTTCGTCGGAGTGACTACTCCTGTCGGAGTAACTCCACAAAGGTTGGCCGATAGGCCTTGTCTTGCCGACGATTGAATGCTTCCATCGGGGTGACAGTTAGCATCGGACAAACCTTCGATGCTTATTCCGACGGCCCTTGTCTCACCGATGCCAATGGTCTTCAACACGGTCCTGCCGATAGTGCTTTGTCACAGCGATGCCGACATCGCATATCTTCAGACCAATGAACCAAGGAACAGTTGAACTAAAATTCATTGAACCTACCAAATGAACTCTAGAAAGGTTCAACAAAGAGGTTCAAAACATAGGTTCAACTAAGAGGTTCAAGTAGTAATTTGAGACACAAGTTCTCTTCAATCTCCCACTTGTCGAAGACATTACTGCTACCTCTTAGTCCTCATTCGATTATTGAGAACTATGGGCCCGAAGACCCATTTCATCTGAGCACCATTTGAACTTGGCTGTGTTCACTGGTTTAGTTAAGGCATCAGCAACATTTTCCAAAGTGTCAACCTTTTCCAGCTTCACCTTCCTGTCTTCCACCATATCACGAACAAAGTGATATTGGACATCAATATGTTTTGTCCTAGCATGAAATGTAGGATTCTTTGCCAAACATATGGCACTTTGACTGTCACAATGAATTTGTATTTGCCCTGCATTAAAACCAACATCAGAACACAACCTTTTCAACCAAACAGCTTCTTGGCATGCACGAGTGGCTGCCATGTACTCTGCCTCTGTTGTGGACAAAGCGACTACAGCCTGTCGCTTGCTCATCCAACTGATAGCACCACCATGTAACATGAACACGTATCCACTGGTGGATCTCCGACTGTCAATGTCCCCTGCCCAATCAGAATCAACATATCCCTGAATACTGATAGATCTCTTAGACCCTTCTGAGTTTCCATGATAACAAATAGCATAGTCAGAAGTTCCCTTCAAATACCTCATAACTCTTTTCACAGCATCCCAATGTGATCTGCCTGGATTCGCCATAAATCGGCTCAAAACTCCCACTGCTTGGGCAATGTCTGGTCTGGTACAGACCATTGCATACATTAAACTGCCAACAGCACTTGCATAAGGTACTCTCTTCATGTCATCAATTTCATTTGAAGATTCTGGACAATCTTCAACAGATAATTTCGTTCCCTGCAAAACTGGAACAACTAACTGTTTAGAATCAGACATATGAAACTTATCAAGAACATTGGTAATATACTTCCTCTGGCTGAGCCAAATTTTTCTCTTAGATCTGTCCCTTTTGATCTCCATTCCCAGAATGTACTTTGCTGCCCCCAGATTTTTCATTTCAAATTTCAAGGACAACTGAGATTTTAACTCTGAGATCATCCCCTTACCATTGCCAATGAACAACATGTCATCCACATATAGTGCAATTATAAGAATCTGGTCACCTTCAGTTTTATAATAGACACAATGATCAGATTTAGATCTCACATACCCCAAGGATAAAACATACGTATCAAACTTTTGATACCACATTCTGGGAGACTGTTTCAAACCATAAAGAGACTTTTTTAGTTTGCATACCAGATGTTCTTTACCTTTTTCCACAAAATACTCTGGCTGAGACATATAAATTTCTTCTTCAAGGTCTCCATGAAGAAACGCTGTTGTCACATCCATCTGCTCAATTTCAAAATCATATGCTGCTGCAAGTGACAACAGAAATCTAATGGATGTCAACTTAGCTACAGGAGAAAAGATTTCTCCATAATCAATACCTTCCTTTTGGGAATACCCCTTAGCAACCAGTCTTGCCTTGTACTTCTCAATACTACCATCTGGACCATATTTCTTCTTAAATACCCACTTACAGCCTACAGGTTTTCTTCCTTCAGGCAAGGGCACCAGATCCCAGGTTCCATTCTTCTCCAATGAAGTCATTTCACTATGCATGGCTTCCAACCAAGAATCTGAATCAGGTACACTAATAGCTTCTTTCACAGTCCTAGGTTCATCAGTATTAGTAAGTAAAGCATAGGCACAAGTTGAATCAGGTACTGAAAATCCATACCTATTTGGTTGTCTTCTTTCACGCGTAGATCTCCTCAAAGGTTGAGGTGCAGGTTCAGGTTCTTGCTCTGGATCAGAATCTTCGGAGCTACTTGAACTCTTATCTGAACCATCTACACTTGGTGGTTGTTGTTCCTCTTTTACAGGAGTCAGAGGAACATTCACAACACTCTTTTCTTTCTTTTCTTCTGTCTTTTCTGGCTGAGGATCAACAACCAATGGTTTCAGCTCTCTGAAAATTACATTCCTGCTGTAGATTACCTTTTCAGTTTCAGGATTCCAAAGCTTGTATCCTTTAATACCGACTCCATAGCCAACAAAGATACATTTAACTGCCTTGTTATCCAACTTAGATCTTTTAACTTCAGGAATATGAGCATATGCCTCACAGCCAAAGACTCGAATATGTCTTAGAGAGGGCTTCTTACCAGACCATGCTTCCATAGGTGTCTTATCAACCAATGCTGATGTAGGAGAACGATTCAGCAAGTAACAAGCTGTAGCAACTGCCTCAGCCCAGAACTTCTGTTCAAGACCAGCATAACTCAACATACTTCTTGCTTTCTCCATCAACGATCGATTTAACCTTTCAGCAACTCCATTCTGTTGTGGAGTATAAGGTGTAGTTTTATGCCTTTTAATTCCATGGTCTACACAATACTTATCAAAATCCGCATTGCAATATTCACCACCGTTATCTGTTCTCAAGCATTTTAGTTTTCTACCAGTCTGATTTTCCACAAGAGTTTTAAATTCTTTAAATCGACTGAACACTTCTGATTTGTTTTTCAAAAAATATACAAATGCCCTTCTTGAATAATCATCAATGAACGATACATAGTATCTTGATTTAGATAAAGAAGGAACATCAACTGGACCAAAAACATCAGAATGCACATAGTCCAGAACACCAGAAGATTTATGAGAACTAGAGTAAAATGAAACACGGTTTTGCTTTCCATATATACAATGTTCGCAGAAATCGAACTCCAGATTACAATCAATCAGCCCATCTACCAGATTTTTGTTTTTCAAGGTTTTTAAACCTTTCTCACCTATGTGACCAAGTCTATGATGCCAGAGCATTGTTTTCTCTGCAGGAAGTTTAACTTCCATAGAATTTACGTCATGTGTTACAATAGTAGCCTTTTCAGATTTTGCAGAGACATTATTACAGCACACTGGTTTAGCATCTAACCTATACAGAGTTCCAATGCGTTCACCTTTTGCCAGAACAATAGAACCTCTAGTCATCTTACAGCCACCATTCACAAAAGTAACTTGCACTCCAACATCATTAAGTTTACTAACAGAAAGTAAATTTCGAGCCAGACCTGGTATATGAAGAACTTCATTCATTCCCTTTATTCTGCCATCCGGGAACTGAATTCTGACTCGACCTCGGCCAACAATTTCCAGTGTTGAATCACTAGCCAGGAACACCTTGCCACCAGCATAGGGTTCATACTTTGTGAACCACTCTCTATGAGATGTCATATGAAAGGATGCTCCTGAATCAATCAGCCAAACATCTTCAGAAGCAGGTGTTGCCAGAGCAGCAATGAAAGCATCAGCATCACTGTGTGAAGACTCAGAGTCAGAGAAGTTCTTCTTCTTCTTTTTCTCCTCTTTGCAGTCTTTCTTGACATGACCTTTCTGTCCACAATTCCAGCACTTCACCTTGGACTTCTTGCCAGGGGATTTTGATTTCCCCTCTGATTTGGACTTAGACTTCTTGTCCTTCTTCTTGCCTCTTTCCTTTGATCTACCACGAACTGACAGAGCCTCTTTGGCCATTCCAGAAGATTTCCTCCGCATCTCTTCAGACAACAAAGAGGCAACAATAGTTTCCTGAGAAAACGTAGTTGTTGTACTTCCAATAGCCATCACCAGATGGTCCCACGAGTCAGGTAAGGAACATAACAGAAGCATACAGCGATCTTCCTCTTCTATTTTTACACCTATAGATGTCAACTGAGCAACAATCGTATTGAATGCACTCAGATGTTCTGCTACAGATGCACCTTCATCCATCTTCAGAGAATACAATTTCTTTCTGAGGAAAAGTTTATTTACCAAGGACTTGCCCTGATAAATATTATTCAACTTTTTCCACAAATCACTTGCAGATTTCTCCTCATGGATGTTCAATAGAACAGAGTCAGATAAACTCAGTCTTATCAGTCCTTTGGCTTTTCTGCATATCAGTTCCCAATCTTCTTGCTTCATGCCTGTAGGTTGAACTCCAGACACAGCAACCCAAAGATCTCTATAGACTAACATGTCTTCAACTTTAAGTTTCCACAACTCAAAGTTTGTGCCATTGAATTTCTCAATGTCTATTTTGTCTGATGTACTTGCCATCTCTATTTAATTTAAAAAATAACTTTCTACAGGACTCCCACACAACAGAATTAACACAAAAAACCCAAACTACCGACAAGGATAACACAACGGGCCAGGCTCTGATACCACTTGTAAGGAAAGCACAGGTGTGGAAAACAGCTTCCCTAATGTTAATTCCCAGGGGACAGTGTAGACCAGTCACTTTTTTAAATTACAATAACACAGATGAATACACAAGAGAAACCAAAATAGACAATAGTTAGAACACAGATACACAGAATTACATGGGAAAACCCTTACGGGTAAAAAACCCACCACCACAAGAAAACAATCTTTATTACAGTAAGATATACAGTTACAATAAAGAACTCAGTTTCTTGCTCAGGTGTTTGATTCTCGACATCATACACAGTTCATCTCCCTGTACATTTACAGAACGAACCTTTTTTCAAGTCTCATCATCATAATACCAACGACACCTATAGACATATCATTCTATTTCCAATCTGCAAGAACAAGAGTCGTTACAGACTTCTGCTCTAACTGATAGAACAGATTCCTCATACGTCGCTGCCATCTAACCGTCGCAACGGTTCATATTCCAGTGAGGCATTTAGTCCCACATGTACCAAGTCGCAAAGGACTTTGCAGTTTATAACCGCCAACAGGCGAAAGAGTATTGTCAGCAATTTTGTTGCCGACAATACCAAGCCTCCAAGTCCATCGGCATAACAACTCCCATCGGCCCTCAGACTTCACCTCCCACCGATGAGCATTGTCTCCCCGATCACCAAGGTTACCATCGGTATGACATTCTCCATCGGCAAAAGATCTAGCCCTCGCTCCGACAGAGGTTTGTCTCACCGATACCAATAAGACTTCCATCAGGATGTCCGCAGTACATCGGCCCAACACCTTTAGCCGACGGGTATTCTCTTGCCGATAGACATACACCATCGGAGTGACTACTCCTGTCGGAGTAACTCTACAGAGTTTGGCCGATAGGCCTTGTCTTGCCGACGCCCGTAACCTTCGTCGGAGTGACTACTCCTGTCGGAGTAATTCCACAAAGGTTGGCCGATAGGCCTTGTCTTGCCGACGACCGTAACCTTCGTCGGAGTGACTACTCCTGTCGGAGTAACTCCACAAAGGTTGGCCGATAGGCCTTGTCTTGCCGACGATTGAATGCTTCCATCGGGGTGACAGTTAGCATCGGACAAACCTTCGATGCTTATTCCGACGGCCCTTGTCTCACCGATGCCAATGGTCTTCAACACGGTCCTGCCGATAGTGCTTTGTCACAGCGATGCCGACATCGCATATCTTCAGACCAATGAACCAAGGAACAGTTGAACTAAAATTCATTGAACCTACCAAATGAACTCTAGAAAGGTTCAACAAAGAGGTTCAAAACATAGGTTCAACTAAGAGGTTCAAGTAGTAATTTGAGACACAAGTTCTCTTCAATCTCCCACTTGTCGAAGACATTACTGCTACCTCTTAGTCCTCATTCGATTATTGAGAACTATGGGCCCGAAGACCCATTTCATCTGAGCACCATTTGAACTTGGCTGTGTTCACTGGTTTAGTTAAGGCATCAGCAACATTTTCCAAAGTGTCAACCTTTTCCAGCTTCACCTTCCTGTCTTCCACCATATCACGAACAAAGTGATATTGGACATCAATATGTTTTGTCCTAGCATGAAATGTAGGATTCTTTGCCAAACATATGGCACTTTGACTGTCACAATGAATTTGTATTTGCCCTGCATTAAAACCAACATCAGAACACAACCTTTTCAACCAAACAGCTTCTTGGCATGCACGAGTGGCTGCCATGTACTCTGCCTCTGTTGTGGACAAAGCGACTACAGCCTGTCGCTTGCTCATCCAACTGATAGCACCACCATGTAACATGAACACGTATCCACTGGTGGATCTCCGACTGTCAATGTCCCCTGCCCAATCAGAATCAACATATCCCTGAATACTGATAGATCTCTTAGACCCTTCTGAGTTTCCATGATAACAAATAGCATAGTCAGAAGTTCCCTTCAAATACCTCATAACTCTTTTCACAGCATCCCAATGTGATCTGCCTGGATTCGCCATAAATCGGCTCAAAACTCCCACTGCTTGGGCAATGTCTGGTCTGGTACAGACCATTGCATACATTAAACTGCCAACAGCACTTGCATAAGGTACTCTCTTCATGTCATCAATTTCATTTGAAGATTCTGGACAATCTTCAACAGATAATTTCGTTCCCTGCAAAACTGGAACAACTAACTGTTTAGAATCAGACATATGAAACTTATCAAGAACATTGGTAATATACTTCCTCTGGCTGAGCCAAATTTTTCTCTTAGATCTGTCCCTTTTGATCTCCATTCCCAGAATGTACTTTGCTGCCCCCAGATTTTTCATTTCAAATTTCAAGGACAACTGAGATTTTAACTCTGAGATCATCCCCTTACCATTGCCAATGAACAACATGTCATCCACATATAGTGCAATTATAAGAATCTGGTCACCTTCAGTTTTATAATAGACACAATGATCAGATTTAGATCTCACATACCCCAAGGATAAAACATACGTATCAAACTTTTGATACCACATTCTGGGAGACTGTTTCAAACCATAAAGAGACTTTTTTAGTTTGCATACCAGATGTTCTTTACCTTTTTCCACAAAATACTCTGGCTGAGACATATAAATTTCTTCTTCAAGGTCTCCATGAAGAAACGCTGTTGTCACATCCATCTGCTCAATTTCAAAATCATATGCTGCTGCAAGTGACAACAGAAATCTAATGGATGTCAACTTAGCTACAGGAGAAAAGATTTCTCCATAATCAATACCTTCCTTTTGGGAATACCCCTTAGCAACCAGTCTTGCCTTGTACTTCTCAATACTACCATCTGGACCATATTTCTTCTTAAATACCCACTTACAGCCTACAGGTTTTCTTCCTTCAGGCAAGGGCACCAGATCCCAGGTTCCATTCTTCTCCAATGAAGTCATTTCACTATGCATGGCTTCCAACCAAGAATCTGAATCAGGTACACTAATAGCTTCTTTCACAGTCCTAGGTTCATCAGTATTAGTAAGTAAAGCATAGGCACAAGTTGAATCAGGTACTGAAAATCCATACCTATTTGGTTGTCTTCTTTCACGCGTAGATCTCCTCAAAGGTTGAGGTGCAGGTTCAGGTTCTTGCTCTGGATCAGAATCTTCGGAGCTACTTGAACTCTTATCTGAACCATCTACACTTGGTGGTTGTTGTTCCTCTTTTACAGGAGTCAGAGGAACATTCACAACACTCTTTTCTTTCTTTTCTTCTGTCTTTTCTGGCTGAGGATCAACAACCAATGGTTTCAGCTCTCTGAAAATTACATTCCTGCTGTAGATTACCTTTTCAGTTTCAGGATTCCAAAGCTTGTATCCTTTAATACCGACTCCATAGCCAACAAAGATACATTTAACTGCCTTGTTATCCAACTTAGATCTTTTAACTTCAGGAATATGAGCATATGCCTCACAGCCAAAGACTCGAATATGTCTTAGAGAGGGCTTCTTACCAGACCATGCTTCCATAGGTGTCTTATCAACCAATGCTGATGTAGGAGAACGATTCAGCAAGTAACAAGCTGTAGCAACTGCCTCAGCCCAGAACTTCTGTTCAAGACCAGCATAACTCAACATACTTCTTGCTTTCTCCATCAACGATCGATTTAACCTTTCAGCAACTCCATTCTGTTGTGGAGTATAAGGTGTAGTTTTATGCCTTTTAATTCCATGGTCTACACAATACTTATCAAAATCCGCATTGCAATATTCACCACCGTTATCTGTTCTCAAGCATTTTAGTTTTCTACCAGTCTGATTTTCCACAAGAGTTTTAAATTCTTTAAATCGACTGAACACTTCTGATTTGTTTTTCAAAAAATATACAAATGCCCTTCTTGAATAATCATCAATGAACGATACATAGTATCTTGATTTAGATAAAGAAGGAACATCAACTGGACCAAAAACATCAGAATGCACATAGTCCAGAACACCAGAAGATTTATGAGAACTAGAGTAAAATGAAACACGGTTTTGCTTTCCATATATACAATGTTCGCAGAAATCGAACTCCAGATTACAATCAATCAGCCCATCTACCAGATTTTTGTTTTTCAAGGTTTTTAAACCTTTCTCACCTATGTGACCAAGTCTATGATGCCAGAGCATTGTTTTCTCTGCAGGAAGTTTAACTTCCATAGAATTTACGTCATGTGTTACAATAGTAGCCTTTTCAGATTTTGCAGAGACATTATTACAGCACACTGGTTTAGCATCTAACCTATACAGAGTTCCAATGCGTTCACCTTTTGCCAGAACAATAGAACCTCTAGTCATCTTACAGCCACCATTCACAAAAGTAACTTGCACTCCAACATCATTAAGTTTACTAACAGAAAGTAAATTTCGAGCCAGACCTGGTATATGAAGAACTTCATTCATTCCCTTTATTCTGCCATCCGGGAACTGAATTCTGACTCGACCTCGGCCAACAATTTCCAGTGTTGAATCACTAGCCAGGAACACCTTGCCACCAGCATAGGGTTCATACTTTGTGAACCACTCTCTATGAGATGTCATATGAAAGGATGCTCCTGAATCAATCAGCCAAACATCTTCAGAAGCAGGTGTTGCCAGAGCAGCAATGAAAGCATCAGCATCACTGTGTGAAGACTCAGAGTCAGAGAAGTTCTTCTTCTTCTTTTTCTCCTCTTTGCAGTCTTTCTTGACATGACCTTTCTGTCCACAATTCCAGCACTTCACCTTGGACTTCTTGCCAGGAGATTTTGATTTCCCCTCTGATTTGGACTTAGACTTCTTGTCCTTCTTCTTGCCTCTTTCCTTTGATCTACCACGAACTGACAGAGCCTCTTTGGCCATTCCAGAAGATTTCCTCCGCATCTCTTCAGACAACAAAGAGGCAACAATAGTTTCCTGAGAAAACGTAGTTGTTGTACTTCCAATAGCCATCACCAGATGGTCCCACGAGTCAGGTAAGGAACATAACAGAAGCATACAGCGATCTTCCTCTTCTATTTTTACACCTATAGATGTCAACTGAGCAACAATCGTATTGAATGCACTCAGATGTTCTGCTACAGATGCACCTTCATCCATCTTCAGAGAATACAATTTCTTTCTGAGGAAAAGTTTATTTACCAAGGACTTGCCCTGATAAATATTATTCAACTTTTTCCACAAATCACTTGCAGATTTCTCCTCATGGATGTTCAATAGAACAGAGTCAGATAAACTCAGTCTTATCAGTCCTTTGGCTTTTCTGCATATCAGTTCCCAATCTTCTTGCTTCATGCCTGTAGGTTGAACTCCAGACACAGCAACCCAAAGATCTCTATAGACTAACATGTCTTCAACTTTAAGTTTCCACAACTCAAAGTTTGTGCCATTGAATTTCTCAATGTCTATTTTGTCTGATGTACTTGCCATCTCTATTTAATTTAAAAAATAACTTTCTACAGGACTCCCACACAACAGAATTAACACAAAAAACCCAAACTACCGACAAGGATAACACAACGGGCCAGGCTCTGATACCACTTGTAAGGAAAGCACAGGTGTGGAAAACAGCTTCCCTAATGTTAATTCCCAGGGGACAGTGTAGACCAGTCACTTTTTTAAATTACAATAACACAGATGAATACACAAGAGAAACCAAAATAGACAATAGTTAGAACACAGATACACAGAATTACATGGGAAAACCCTTACGGGTAAAAAACCCACCACCACAAGAAAACAATCTTTATTACAGTAAGATATACAGTTACAATAAAGAACTCAGTTTCTTGCTCAGGTGTTTGATTCTCGACATCATACACAGTTCATCTCCCTGTACATTTACAGAACGAACCTTTTTTCAAGTCTCATCATCATAATACCAACGACACCTATAGACATATCATTCTATTTCCAATCTGCAAGAACAAGAGTCGTTACAGACTTCTGCTCTAACTGATAGAACAGATTCCTCATACGTCGCTGCCATCTAACCGTCGCAACGGTTCATATTCCAGTGAGGCATTTAGTCCCACATGTACCAAGTCGCAAAGGACTTTGCAGTTTATAACCGCCAACAGGCGAAAGAGTATTGTCAGCAATTTTGTTGCCGACAATACCAAGCCTCCAAGTCCATCGGCATAACAACTCCCATCGGCCCTCAGACTTCACCTCCCACCGATGAGCATTGTCTCCCCGATCACCAAGGTTACCATCGGTATGACATTCTCCATCGGCAAAAGATCTAGCCCTCGCTCCGACAGAGGTTTGTCTCACCGATACCAATAAGACTTCCATCAGGATGTCCGCAGTACATCGGCCCAACACCTTTAGCCGACGGGTATTCTCTTGCCGATAGACATACACCATCGGAGTGACTACTCCTGTCGGAGTAACTCTACAGAGTTTGGCCGATAGGCCTTGTCTTGCCGACGCCCGTAACCTTCGTCGGAGTGACTACTCCTGTCGGAGTAATTCCACAAAGGTTGGCCGATAGGCCTTGTCTTGCCGACGACCGTAACCTTCGTCGGAGTGACTACTCCTGTCGGAGTAACTCCACAAAGGTTGGCCGATAGGCCTTGTCTTGCCGACGACCGTAACCTTCGTCGGAGTGACTACTCCTGTCGGAGTAACTCCACAAAGGTTGGCCGATAGGCCTTGTCTTGCCGACGATTGAATGCTTCCATCGGGGTGACAGTTAGCATCGGACAAACCTTCGATGCTTATTCCGACGGCCCTTGTCTCACCGATGCCAATGGTCTTCAACACGGTCCTGCCGATAGTGCTTTGTCACAGCGATGCCGACATCACATATCTTCAGACCAATGAACCAAGGAACAGTTGAACTAAAATTCATTGAACCTACCAAATGAACTCTAGAAAGGTTCAACAAAGAGGTTCAAAACATAGGTTCAACTAAGAGGTTCAAGTAGTAATTTGAGACACAAGTTCTCTTCAATACCCTGTACAAAAGGAGTCTTGATGGCACGCTTCTACGATGTTTAGACTCTAAGGAAGAAGAAGTGGCCTTGCAAGAGGTACATGCAGGCATCTATGGGGCACATTCAAGTGGACCCACTCTTTCTAAAAAGATCCTAAGGACCAGATACTATTGGCCAACCATGGAACGAGACGCCTACCAGTTTATCAAAAAATGCCTACCATGTCAACAGCATGGGGATCTCATTCATGCACCAGCATAGGAATTGCAACCCATCACAACACCGTGGCCTTTCTCACAGTGGGGACTCGACCTCGTAGGGAAAATACATCCCCCATCCTCCAATGGCCATAAGTTCATAATCACTGCTACCGAGTACTTCACTAAGTGGGTGGAAGCAATACCACTCACCTTCACCACTGGAACCCAGATATCCAAATTCATCCTCCATTATATTATCTATCGCTATGGTATCCCTCATTCCATCGTCACCAAAAATGGAAAACCATTCAAGAACCAGGAAGTTCGCACTTTGAGCGAAAAATTCCAAATCCAACACCACTTCTCCACTCCATATTACCCTCAAGGAAATGGTCAAGCCGAAGCTTCAAATAAAACCATCCTGCGCATCCTAAAGAAGATAGTTAATGAAGCTGGCCGTGACTGGCACCTCCAACTCAACCCCGCCCTATGGGCCTACCGCACAAGCATCTGTACCCCCACTGGAGCCACTCCATTTTCTCTAGTATTCGGATCCAAAGCCATTTTACCTATTGAGGTCGAGCTCCCATCCCTAAGAGTATCCCTACAAAACATAATCAATGATGAGGAATACTAAGTCACACAATTGCATCAGCTAGAACTACTGGATGAGAAATGCCTGAATGCATTGAACCACCTATAGGCCTATCAAAATGGCCTCAGAAGAAGCTACAACAAGAGGATCAGAAACTAAAAATTTGAACTAGGTGACCTTGTCCTTATGGAAAATCAGAAGAACTTGCAAGAGCATCCTAAGAAAGGAAAGTTCGAGCCCAATTGGCTAGGACCTTATGTCATCACAACCACCTATGGATCAGGAGCATACTAGCTTGCAACACCTAAGGGGCAGCCTCTGGATGAGCCTATGAACATCCTACATCTAAAGAAATTCTACGCATAACCCATCGAGTACCCTAATCAAAAAATTAAAAAAAAAAATCAAAAATCAAAAAATTAAAAAAATCCCGAGTGCAATAAAGACTTCCAATGGTGAAAATCACTTCGGTGACACCTTGGATTGGTACCATGGTGAAAACCTATTTTAGGCGCCATGTGTAGCAGTTGGTTCTACCATCTAATAAGTCCTCTTTCCATCGCAACACTCCATATCACACACATCCCATGGCTTGGAATTATGAGACATCGAATCCTATCACCCACCCCGCACTATCCCGCCCAAAGCTAACCCATGGAACGAGGATCCTTGTAAGATTCCTTTTGTACAACAGAAAATCAAAAATCCAAAAACAATACAAAATCAAAAAATCCCAAAAACAACACAAATCACCGTAAATCACCCCATACATCGATCTCGCTGCAACTCACAATCATCAAAACATACATCAATCCTCACCATCACACCCATCCCAAACCATTCCCACATCATCAAGTCTTGCTAGAACTACATATTCATCTTGCCCACATCTTGAAAGTACCTTGATCCCGTGGACACAGGGTATGTAGGCAGTCTGGAATACGAAGGAAGTTTCCAGTACTCAGGTACCTAAGATGCATCCATCCACCTCGTTTGGATGAACCCCATTCACTGAGCTTACTAAACCCAATAAATGAGACACACGCTAAGTATACACTTGAAGCTTGGTCCCTAAACGCAAAAATCATCAATCAACATAACATCTATAATCCCACACATAGCCTGACTGTCCTTTTACCCACCTTTCACTCCAGCAAAAATCCAACTAATTCGCGTCCTAGGATATATCGTTCCTACAATGGACAAGAATCTGTCATTCTATCAACATGTATCTTGGCAAGAATACACAAAGGCTATCTATATCTTTTTGTTGGTCTTTCTGATTATTGATTTTTATCTTTTGTCTCACTCTAGGTCATTTCCAAAGCTACCTTGATCTTATTATATCATGGCAAGTGGCGGACAACACCTAGAGTAGACATGGTCATTGTTTCTGTATGCTGTGCTTGTGGGTTGGTTTCATTACTCCAAGAACAATATTCATACCTTGAAGCCTAGGTCGGTTCTAGCATGATGTGTCCCATTTGCATATACAGGCATCAAAACCTTATATGTACTATTCGCACTCATCGCTATGAGTCCCCTTCCTAGGCTAGGCAAGGTTATACTACCTTGGGCACGCTTGAAATCAACCTATTGTTTGCGGGTCTAGTCCATGCAATCGTGGGATATATATCATCACCTAGGTTATTTCATACCTTTGTGAACTGTATCCTACATTTCTATAGCAAACTAAGAAATGCACTCAATTAATGTTATGCAACTACTATTACTAGCTCAAATCATCATCCTAATCATTTATTCAACTATATCATCTGGGCTTAGATTTCATAATCACCTACCCTCCCCCCCTCACCCTACCAAATCCCCTCACTAATCCCACTCCTCTAACTTATTCCCATGCAACACATCCCGAACCAAATCATATCCCCCCTCCTCCATGACGTGGTGTCTTATGACCTAACAATTCCCTCATCCCCTTCCCCACAATCTAGCCTCTCCCAATCCTATCCACCCTTATCCGCTCCCTACCCATTCCTCTACTGCATGGCCTCACCACCCAGGGTCCAACAGAGAACATCATGTGTATCAAGACTAAGTTGCATCTCACCTATCTCCTACTTTGCATCTCAATACCATTTAGGTTCATTTTAGAATCCATTAGTTGCATTACCATCTCATCAGGTTCATTCTAGAATCCTGTAGTTTGCATCTTACATATCATTTAATTTGCATTTCATTAAGTGCATTTTAGAGACATTTAGTTTTCATATCATAATCATTTAATTTACATACCATTTAGGTGCATTTTAGAATCCTTTAACATTGCATATCATAAACATAATTATTTAGTTCGTAATCACATAACTGCATTGTAAAATCATAAATCATCACATTCACATTGCATTCCACATATCATCGCATAATCATTTAGATACATTTACTTGCATAACAATCATAATCACAATCATCATTTAGTTACATTGCATAATCACAATCATAATCATTTAGCTGCATTTTACAAATCATCTAGTTGCATATCCATATTTTCCATACATAACACGTGTCTATAAAGATAAACATACATTTCCATTGCATCACATTTTTGCATCCATAATAAATGTTTATTAATTTGAACATTTATTTTGCATTATACATCATAGACCATAGATCACAAACATGCAGATATCACAATAAGTAAACCATCATTGCACATCAATAGGTACATCCATAACATCAACATAATGCATCGCATGACATAAACACAACACATCCATAAGCATATAATCCATAAAGCATACTACATCTATCATAATAGAGCATCATCATAATCATATAACATCATCATAAACAAACATATAGGCCATAAAAAAGGATCATATCATATATCATCATCACAAAAAAATTACATCGCTCATATATATACATCAAAAAATATAATGTCCTGATACAATGCCTCTAAGGGCTAAAATGATACAATTGTCACATGGAAGATCCTCTCTTTGATGGAGTGGGAGATCCTGACCCTACTCGTGGCTGTGGTCCTGCCTGTGGCTATGGCTGCGGCTGAACCTGAACCTATGGAACCTACTGGGGCACATGTGATGGGGGACCCATCACCTACTGGACTCTCTGAACAAATCTAGATCTATGTGACCTGGATGCCCTCGATCCACTGACCTGACTATAACTTGGTGCACGCTGCTCTGCCGGCACTGCTGTGTAATAGAGGCCCCGATAATACTCCATCCACCCTCTGGCCTCTGCTAACTCCCCCTGTGCCTGAGACAACTGGCCCTATACCTGATATAACTGTGTCTGTGCCTGAGACACCTACATCTGCATCAATGTCAAAATTGGGGCCATACCAGCACCTGAAGCCTGCAAGCTACCCACCGTAGTCTCTGCCTAATGTGCCCTCACAAGTGCTGCATCCTGCTCTCTAGTCAAAATCACTATGTCACCCTGGGCCTGGGCTAACTATGCCTACAATGCATCCACTTGTCCATTGAGCCATCCAATAAGGCCACTGTCCCCCGCAACTAAACCAACTCTGCCTCATAGCTCTCTAAAGCCTCCTGCAGGCTGGCTACCTATGCCTGCAAGGTCTCCATCTCCTCCTCCTCACCCTGAGGCCACCAACAAGGTGTGAGCCCTCGAACCTTAGCCTCTCCACCTGCCCCTGAAGGGTCTGCCTCTGCCTGCCGCCCTGCTGCGACAGCCTGTTGCTGCTCTACCTATGGTGGGGGTAGATCCCCCTGTCCACCCTCGGCTGTCCCCCATGTTGTCGAGGCCCTCTATGCCGCCGCACCACCCCAATCTGAACCTGCTCAACATGTATCTGTTGTACAGGTGCCTGTTGTCTCACCTACTGCTGGGGCACCTGTCCAACTACCGCCGCTGCCAGCACATCCATCGGCTGACCATCCCTCCCAAGCTCCTCCTCCTCTCCATCCCCTCTAATCTCCATGAGGTAATCTGCAATGATCTCCTCACCCTCCTCCAGGAAATCATCCTCATCGAAATCATCATCCCCCTCATCCTTAGAATCCTCATCCCCTGACCCCACCACCTCCTCCGCAGGGACTACCTCCTCTGTCGGGTCCGTAAACTGCGTTAGTCGCCACATCTACCACCATGTATCATATGCAAGAGTAGTGCCTGCATCCCTAACTATGCTCTACCAATCCCACTACAACGGTCGTAAAGCCGCAAAATCCTCCAAAGCGACCTGGGGCTATATGGCTGCAGGCCAAAAATGTGCATCTTGGCAGGTCCGTGCAAAGATAGCCATCTGCTGAGGAGTATCCTGGTGCAACCCAAACTATCGCATCACTTGCAATGGTAGATACATGTCTATCATATGGTCTCCTCGACCTATCAAGTATCACTGCTGAAAAGTAAAAGGCATGTGCACATCATCATTTGGCCATGGCTCTACTCTGATGTACGGTCGCCAGGTCACCCGAATGACATCATCTAGCATCCGCCGCCAATACCAAACCTGACCAGTGTAGGTGTACTCAACATCCCGATATAGGAACACAAAGGCCTCAAATGGACGGTGATAGTACCCACATCTCGGCTGAGTAACTACAATGTGCTCCCAAATCCACACATGCAACAAAGTAACCCCAGCTGATAAGGCTGCATCATAGTGATAGATAACTGTATGCATCTCGTGATACAGCTGTGCTAGCATCGCCGGTTCCCAGGCATACACGGTCTCATGAATGACCATCCCCTCGATCATCTCCCCCCAACCAACTGGAAAACCCCTGCCCCTCTTATATGGCATCACTACCCCACCAATCAATGCACACAGGAATTAGGCAAAGGGATCTGTACCCGCCACCAGTGTCCCCTTATAACTCATCTCCCTCCCATCTGCTAATAAAACAATGTGATCTTGGCCAAACAATCTGATTAGGGCCCTCCGTCCCCGTCTCGTGTCGTATCTCACACGACGGCCATGAATAGGTAGCTTGAGGATGCGATAAACATCCTCAAGCGTGATAGTGATCTCACTAGTTGCTAGCAAAAAGGTGCATGTCTCTGGCCGATATCGCTCCACTACTGCTGTCATCAAAGCTCTATGAGCTCGCAACACCAACATCGACGCCACTGTTAAGAGCCCCAACCTAGCCAGTCGGGCCCGAGTGGCATCATCAAATTGATCGAATAATGCCATCACCGATGGAACGCGTCGCTCCTGCAAAGACACTATGAACGACCTCGTCTCCTGCATGCACAACATTCTAGTAAAAAATCTACCTATCATTTTTCCAAATCACCCCCTTTCTTCTAATGTTGAACGCCAAAATCATTTGGCGCCAAAACAAACGATGCTTTGCACCATTTTTAGAAATAGCGCTACTACTTCTTCCCCACGACATTGATTCAGATTATAGTGCCACGGCAAAACCCCTTCTCGCCATTCTTAAAAATGGCACCATTGTGCAACCTCCTTTGCACCATTTTTACAAATGGCACCACTATAGAACCCCTTTTGCGCCATTTTCAAAAATGGCGCCACCCTACCATTTTGCGCTACTCTAAGGAATAGCGCCATTTCTTCTGATAGCGTACATATCAAATATGGCACTGATTCTACGCATGGCGCCTAAATAACATTTGGCACTAATACCTAAAATAGCATTATTCAAGCACATAGTGCTATCCTAGCATCTATTTGGCGCTAAAACGCCAAAACCCTAACCCCTGCGCACATTGCGCCAATGCAGACGATGGCGCCAAAATGCTGAGTATTTGGTCCCAATATACCCCTATTCTACTCGAGCGGATGGCGCTAATCCGTGTACTTTTAGCACTGCGTGACCTCGCTATAGCGCCACCAATTCCCAAACCCATTTCCCGAACAAAAAAATGCGACATAATTAAAAAATCACAAAGCAAGGGTTAGGCCCTACCTGGGGTCCAGCCTCCGGTGCCCGACCAAACGATCAGAACCGCTCAGAAATATGTCAAAGTTGCAGGAATTGGGGGTTACGCTCTACCATCTCTCCTCTGCTCCTTTTCACCAAGTCAATGTGTGCAAATGTGGCACTCTTAGGGCCCACTTGTCCTAATATAACATACCATGTCATCCCCCCGTCCACTCTTTTTCCCCTCCAGGGTGTAGATCCCAACCTTTTTCCTCCGTTTTTCTTCCTATCATCTTCTTTTCCCACACTCTATCCAACCTTCGCTCCTGTCACGTCCTTTCGAGAGCTCGCCTAATTTTTTTTTATTTTTTCGGTGACCTCTCAAGGGGGCATCCCTCACCCATCTTATTCCTTCCCAGCAGCTGGAGCAAATTCTTTCTTTGACCTGACACCACTTCCCTGCTAGGTCCTGACGCCACGTCAAAGAGGGGCAAATGTAGACACCTAAAAATGTCTTTTACCATCAAACCAACTCCTGACATCCCTAAACATACAAATTTCCCTTCTAACCAATTAAATAAATTTTTATTTAATTAATTATCCCTTCATCACCTAATGTCACATCATTTTATCCCCAACAATTGAATTAATTCTATTAATTCAATAGTTCAAACCTTAGCCAATTGATTTAATAAATATGCAATATTTATTTGGCCAATTTCCCCCTTTCTCACTAAATCCAATTAATTAGCTAAATCATGTTTAACTAATTAATTCAGCCTATTAATTGACCTATCCCTACCCTAGGTAATTAAATAGCTATTATTTAATTACCTACCCTAGCCTACCTCATCCTAGCCCTCGGATTAATTAAATACAACCTTATTTAATTAATCTTAAACCTCTCATTAAGATGGTCAAACCCAGCGTAACACCTTTCCCCACATTCTCCAAATAAAAAATTGGAATATATCCACATAAGTCAATTTTTTATTAAAATATATCCCACATCACAATTAATTCCTCTTACAACCCCTTACCTATGCCATACCTCATTTATGCCCACTCATCCCCAAATGAATTTTTCATTCATTTACCATTCCCCATATGAATTTTTAATTCATACATATTCCATCTCACCCAACCTCATTTAATTCACCCTTTTCCTAAAAATGAATAAAAGATTCACATTTATTCCTAGCCCTCCATCCTCCAAGATGAAATCTAGGCCCTCCACATCACTTTCATCCTCCACCATTGATCTTCCAAACCAATCTCCACCCTTGGATCAAAACCTCTCCAAAAAATCTATAAATAGAACCTCTCCCAAGCCATTTAGGGATCCAATCTTCAAGTAATGTTACCATGTCCAAATATCCATTGAGCTAGCATTGTGAGTTGCAATTGAGATAGATCATTTCACATTATATTCATCAATTAGGGTATATCATGTCTTAGGAGCTCTTGGGTACAAAGTTCCTCTCCCTTTTGATGAGATTGGGTTTTCATGTCTAGGTATAACTCTTTGTTATGCATTTAGTTTATATTTTACCTTTGATTTGAATCACCTAATCACAGGTAATAATCGCCATCTTCTCCATTATCCCACTTTCTAGAATATAATATTTATTTATTATTGTTCCTGTCGCCTTGGCGACATAAGCCTCTTTCCACATCCTTCTATCACTTGACCACACATAGAAACCAAAAATCCATTGTCAAAGACAATTTTCAAATTTTAAATGGATGCCCCTACATCAATCTCCCCAGGGACAAAGATCATGTGCTCCGGCACATGTGTTCCTCTGCAAATTCAAACAACCTTTTCTTCCTCCTTTTCCATAACTTCTCTGTCTCATATGCTTCAATCTTCCACCTTGTGCAACACTATGGGTTACTCTCACAGGGCTATCTGCAACACTTACAATCCACCTCCACACTCCAATTCTTCTTCCATTAAACAAATCATAATCAAATTGAAAAATTATACAACATATAATGCCTCCTCAACACTTATCTTACCTTCATCATACTCAACATGTTCATATGTCATGCCTTCTAGCCATTCGTCCTTCATGGTCAACTACTACAATACCACCTCATTTTCAGCTTCCTCCTTTACCTTCTTACCTTCCAACTCTGTAACATCTTCATTCTTTATTTCTGCAACCATTTCTACACCCTTGTCTTCATTCTTCTCCGCTGTCATACTCATGCTTACACCTTCAATCTTCTCATCCCATTCTTTCTCAATGGCTTCTAACTACCTCCATAAATCTTCTTCAGCATTCTCTATTGCTGCTCCATCTTCTTTGCTTTCATTCTTCGTTTCTTTGTCCTCTTCCTTTGGAACTATGGTTGTTCCACTTTCATCCTCTTCATCTACAACTGCTCACATTCAAATCAACATCTTTAACACATACTGCTACTGTCTTCTTTTTCCATACCATTTTTCTATTCCACTTTTCCTCTCTTCTATCATACCTGCGTTTTTCACTTTGTCTTTGCCTGCATTCTTGTCTTCTCAAATATTTATTCCTCCTTATCTCTTTTTCATCTAATAATCTCCTCATATTTTCCTCATCATTATGAATTTTATTCGAAGCTTTATCAATACAAAAATTAGATTTCTTCTCTGTTACCTTCCATACACTTGGCTTGGTAGGAGTACAATCAACACTGAGAGGGGGGGTGAATCAGTGTTGACACACAAAAGCCAATTTTTATTTCCTCTCTAGAATTGTCAATAAGATTTGTCTGAAATGAGCACATTCACCAAATCTTTAATTATGTAGGACACATAAAATTATGCAAATCATCAACACAAGAAATTATACAACACATTAACACAAGAAGAATTAATGAGTGGAAAACCCTAACCCTCCCGGGGTAGAAAAACCACTCAAACTGCATACTGGCTTAAGTATAAAATCTTCAACTTTACAAAGTCTCACTAACTTGTGATTGCCTCATTGGCATACAGAAAAGTCTCACTGACTTATATAACATGTCTCACTGACTTAATATTGCCTCACTGGCATACTTGGTTGTTCTTCAAGTAACTCTAGTTCTTTTATGTAGCTAAGTGTTGGCAACTCCACTGTTATTGGTAACTTTGCTTCTTTTCCATATGTAAGCACATAGGGTGAATTACCTATTGATCTTTTAGGTGTAATCCTATCAGCCCATAATGCTAACTTTAACTTATCATGCCAAGACCTCTGATTCTCATCAACTATTTTTTTTATGATTTTAATCAGATTTTTGTTAGTTGATTCAGCATGTCCATTACCTTGAGGGTAATAATTTGATGAAGTATTCAGAAATATGTTGTTTTTGACAGACCAATTAGATATTCTTAATCCAATAAATGCTAAAGCATTATCTGAAATAATTGAGTCAGGAGTTCCAAACCTAGACACCAGATTTTGATAAAAATTTAGGACTGATGTTTCGTTAGCATCTTTCAAAGCAACTGCTTCAGTCCACTTAGTGAAATAATTAGTAGCAGTCAAAATCCACTTGTGCCCTTGGCTTGAAGGTGGATTAATAGGACCAATGAAGTCCAATCCCCACTTGCCAAATGGTTGTTCCACTTTAATTGGATGCAAGGGCATTGCCGCCAGTCTTTGTTTACCTACAAAAACTGAACACTTTAGACATTTATTTACCCATTCATGAGCATCTTTGAACATGTTAGGCCAATAGTAACCAGCTCTCATAATTTTCAGAGTTGTTGTTTTAGCTGCAAAATGACCTGCAGCAGGTCCATCATGAAATTCTTCTAGAATTCTTTGAGTTTGATTTGGTTGTACACATCTTAGCAAAATATTGTTAAAGTCTCTTTTGCACAGAATCCCATCAATTATAGCATAAGGAATTGCCTGTAATCTGTAACATCTTCTTTTATATCTGTCCAGGCCTTGGGGACAATCACCAATGTGCAGATAATGGATCATATCATGCACCCAACTTGTAGGGGGTCTGGGACAGCAGTTGTTTCATTGTTTTGAAGCACTGTCTCAGCCTCTCCTTCAAATTCTTTGCTGTATTTGTCATTTTCTGCAAGTTGTTCACACAGTCCTTTGCCTTGGACCAGCTTGGTGACCTTAATTTGTATGTCATATTCCATGACCTTGGTTATCCACCCTGCTCTCTTATCATTTAAATCCTTACTGAGCAAAAATTCTTTCATTGTGGGGTGAGCAACCATTAACTGAATTCTATTATTTAAAAGCATATGTTTGAATTTCTTTAGGCTCCTGATAACAGCTAATACATGCTTTTCAACAAAAGAATATCTTACCTCATAGTCATGCAGAACTTGGCTAAAAAATGCCACAGGCTATTCCATTCCTTCATTGTTCTGCTGACAAAGGATTGCTGATATAGTATCCACACTGCCAAATGCATATAAAATGAAGTCTTTATCAAAGTTTGGATTTATCAGAGTGGGAGCAGTAGCAAGTGCCTCCTTTATCTCTTCAAAGCTCTGCTTTCCTTCTTTGGTCCAGCTAAAAGGAATATTCTTCTTCAGCATTGTTGTAAGAGGTTGTAAAAGTGCTGCAATGTTAGGAATAAACCTTCTTATAAAGTTAATTCTTCCTAAAAAGCTCTATAAGGCTTTCTTGTGTGTAGGAAGAGGCAATGCCAATATTGCAGTGATTCTTTCAGGATCAATTGATATTCCATCTTTAGACACTATGTGACCCAACAGTTTGCCTTCATGAACAGAGAAAATATTCTTCTTTGGGCTTGGTGATACCCCAAATTCTCTACATCTTTCAAAGATTAGTCTTAAATGATGAAAATGATCTTCAATTTTTTTAGAAAAAATAGTCACATCATCTAAGTATACAAGCACAATTTTATTAATCAGACCTTAAAAAGCCATGTCCATTACTCTCTGAAATGTTGCACCTGCATTTGATAAGCCAAATTGCATATTTTTGTATGCTAGTGTGCCCCATTTTGTAGTAAAAGTTGTCTTGTACTGATCTTCCTCTTTTACAAGAATTTGGTTATAACCTGAATAACCATCCAATAAAGAAAACCTTTCTAATCCAGAAACAACCTGCAATATCTACTCCATAGATGGTAAAGGATAATGATCCTTTAAAGATGCTCTGTTCAAATCACGGAAATCAACACATAATCTGATTTCTCCATTCTTTTTTCTGACAGGAACCAAGTTAGAAACCTATGAAGTATGTTTGATAGGAAAAATGATATTACCTTCAATGAGTTTATTGAGTTCTGTTCTGTCTTCATAAGCACTTCCATCTTAGGATTCAGTGGCCTTTGCTTTTGTCTGACAGGTTTAGCTTTGGGTTCCAGCTCTATTATGTGTTGATCTAACTCAGGGTTGAAACCTTTTAGATCTCCATATTCCCATGCAAAAATTTCACTAAACTCTTGACAAAGCTGGATGAATGCTTGTTGTTCTTCTTTTGTACATATCTTTTCTAGCTTGAGTAACTTTCCTTTAAAGGTCTCAATGGGTTCATAATGCTCTTGCTTTACTGACAAGCTGGCCTTGTCTTTTCTTACTTGATTATTAGTATTAAAGATAGATTCCAAGGTCACTAAGCCCTTGGGTAGCTTGTTTGATCTTAACTGGAGTATTTGATCATCATATTGCTGAATAAATTTATGTTGATTACCTATAGAAAATTCAACCTCTTCCATTAAGAAATTTACAATCTGTTCATCACTGTCAAACACTTGCCAACTGGCATTATTATCTGGGACTGATGGTCTAACAACAACTTTGACATATAAAGGAGAGTGAATATTCTTCATTTTAGCAAGAATATCATATTCAGCTCCTATGGCAACTAATTTGTCAGCTTGCTTGTTATCAGTTCTAGGTATAGATATCAGATTAAATGCATCAAACTCTTCTATCATGTCCCAAACTCTATGTTTATATAACTTCAACAAGTCATTTTTTGTAGCAACAAGGTTTTTGACTTGTTTAACCATTAATTCACTATCTCCAAAAACTTTTAAACACTTGATTTTTCTTTTTCTTGCCCATTCAAGTCCACGAACTAAAGCCTGATATTCAGCTGAGTTGTTAGAACAGCTGAAAGCAAATCTAAAAGATGAATAATATTTCTCACCTGTGGGAGAAACTAAAACAACACCTCCTCCAGCTCCTACCTTACTTCTAGAACCATCAAAATATAGTTCCCAAACATCATTCTCAGATTCTACAGTTTGTTGTTTTTCTTCTTTAATCAAATTTGGAATAACTGTATTATTCTCTTGAATCATATACACACCAAGGCCTAGCTCATCCATTTGCTCAAACGGATCTATTTGATGATTCTCTGCTGTCCATTGATCTAAAACCATATCTAGAATTCCTTCTAAAGGTGTATTTGGGTTTTGGACAGGAATCAGATCTTCTTGATAAAAAATGGAAAGGTTCGCATTTATGGAACTGGGCGTGTAAGGTTCTAGGTGATCTTTGGCTAATGGTTCAGATTTGATTGTAACCTTGGTTCCATATCTAGTTTTGAAGAATAAATGTGTCCAATCAGATGATAAATACCCTCCTAACCTTGCTGTAAAATCTCTGGATAAGCAAATAGCAAAGGTAGGTGGCAGATCAATGACATAAATGTCTTGGTATATAACAAAGTTTGGACAAGCATGCAAAGTAAGGCCTAAATTTTTGAAAATTCCAACTATACTCACTTCAGTTCCATCCATTTGTACAACACCTCTAACAATAGGTTCATATTTTAGACCTAACTTTTCAGCTAGTTGTTTTGGCATAACTGAGCTGCTGGCTCCTGAATCTATCATGCAATTATGTACTAAATAGTCACCTACAATCAAAGTGACATAAAATGGTGGAGGTTTTCCTACTGGTTTAGGCTATTCTTTTTTCTGCCTCATTTACAATCATAATCTGAGGTTGATGTGATTTTTGTACTTCATTTGACAAAGGCAACTAAGATAATGCATTTTGTAACAAATCCTTTTGTCCTGGAATGTGTAAAGCATCTAAAATAGACATGCTTACTGTTGTCTTTTTCATATGATCCAAAATATTAAATACATGACCACTAACCTTTTACTGTACTTTTGGGACAGCAACCTTTGGTTGGTCTTTAGTTGGCTGTTTATTCTCTGCAATTGGCTGCCTTGACAAAAAATATGCAAATCCTTTGATGTAGAAGCTTGATTCTATTCATTCTGAGTTGTAGAAATTGTATTTTTACCTTTATCAGCATGCTGGGGTACATTTCTAGCTTGTTGTTTACCAGTATCAGCTTGTTGATTTGCAATTCCAACCTGTTGTTGCAAGTCAACAGCTCTCTTTTTTGATCTTGTGTTTGCTGCAATATTAGTAAAAGATTGCTTTTGACATGACAACTGATTTACACCACAAAATTCATTAGCCTGCCAATTCATTAAAGCTACATCAGGATTAACATACTGAGTCTGAATATCCAGCTGGTTGTTTACATCACTTGCTAAATTTTCAGCAAAAACATAGTTATTATGTACCATCAAAACTTGATTTACTATCCCATTTGGGCAAGTAGCCTGATTATGAGGCTGATTATAGAGGTAACACCATGCATAATCCTGAACCATGTTGTTCTGTATAGGCACTATTTCTTTTGATGTACTAACAACATTTGGATTATATTGTTGGTTTGGCCTATTGTTGTAATTTCTCCTTTGACCCTGATAATCTACCTAATAACCAGGTCTATTTGCTTGGTAAGGGGCTACTTGGTAAGGTCTATTATTCTGGTTTGTTTAAATTTTCAAACTTACTAGGTCATTGCTCACAGTCTATAGTATTTTTGCTATACTTTGTTGGTTTTCTTTCAACTCTTGAAATTCAGAATGAATGGGATCTGTACCATTTTTTGCATTTGCTTGATAACCAAAAGATGGTATTGATGAAATATGTGGGGCTAAAATTAGAATTAAAGGCTGTATATCTAGAAAAATTGGCATTAGGGGCCTAGGTGCTATTTTACCAACTTGTATTAAACTATTTTCTACTCTTATTGCAATATCAAAAGCAGCTGGTAAAGTTACCCCCCATAGATTGTATCATAACAACAATATCAGAATTTAATGCCCTCAAATAATACAAAATAGCATGCTCTAGTGATGGTTTTACTGTTTCAGGGATTCTATTCCATGTTTTCTGAAATCTGAAATTAAAATATGACATTTGCTTTTGTGGAGCCCTCTTAATAGTAGTCATTTGTTCAACTAATGATAAATGATCAGATTTATCCTGAAATTGCCTATTCAAAGCAACACCTAACTCATCCCAAGATCTAATTGAATTTACTCTTAAGCCTCTAAACCATTTGAGAGATTTACCTTTTAGTGACGCTGCCAATAGCCTGATTGCAATGTTTTCTTCGGTGATGTGGTGAACAGAACACAAAGAAGCCACATCTCTAATATGTTCAGTGGGTGTAGTCCCATATTCTCCTATGAAACTTGGTAAACCTTTCAATGCAGCTATCGATATGTCATCATGTTGATTTAGATTCAAAGGGATGTCTCCATTAAATGAAACAAAAGGCTGATTTTGAGGTGGTGGTGGATTTCTTCCACCTCCTCCACCACTTCCACCTCCTCCTGGAGGTGGGATTCCTCTTCCTACTCCTCCAAAAGATGGAATTGGTCCTCCACCTCCACCTCCTCCTAGTAGAGCCATTGGAGTAGATGGTATTTGAGCTGGTGCTTAGACTGGAACTACTTGGAATACTTCTTGTAATACATGTTCTTCTTCCATAAACTCAAGAAGAAGAGGTTCCTCTTGGAAAATAGGAATCTACTTTCTTGGGCTTGCTGGTGCAGAACTAAGAAATTCTGATGATGAACTTGCAAATAACAGATTCTGGTGTGAAGCAAACTCAGGATGTGTACTTGGTAGATCTAAAACAACTGATAAATCTATTGTGCTGAATTCTTTATCTACTTTTATTCTCCTCTTTGGTGGAGACAACTGGTTATGCTTCTTCTCAGAATATTTACTTGACCTTGTTTGATATTTTTTCATAAGCTGCAAGATCTGATCTAAAAGAACCAAAGAATTAGACTCGACGAATACTTGATAATGAACCTCTAAAAGGTTGGAATTCTGCTGTTCATACCAAAAACAACAAAAAGGAATAAGTCCTTTTGAACCGAAAATTAGTTCAAAGTCCCACTGGGCGTGCCAAAAACTATTATCACTGGTAATTGCCCCTGTAAACAAGGTTGGTAAAGCTCTGCAATTCTATGTAACATGGGACTAATTTCAGGTTGTGGGTTCCCTATAATGAAATTAGACCTCCAGATTGTGAGTTGGTTCCCTTCAAATGTTCTATTGGAATGTATATATTCTACTTTGGAAAAAAGAAGAAAGAAACTATATGAAATAAAAGTTGTAATTTTTGGTGATGCACCTAAGTTGGATAATAATATGCAATTTGGCTCACAATATAACTCAAAAATCTTACTTTCACACAATCCAATCTTGGCATAAATATCACAAAAGTGATTCTAAGGAAGGCTTGATAACATACTTTCTATGAAGGAAATAGTTTTTCACAACATAAAAAAGACTACTTCTGATTAACACAACCTAAGACCTGTGATAATTATATGCTTAATGCTGCAAGCAAGAAAGTGAGACAATAATTTTAAAGGTTTAATGATTAAACACAACAAAATTTCGTCAAAATCACTTCAAATAGCACTAAATGGAAAGGTAACTTAATTGATCTCAAAGAAACAAAGGAAACTCTGCAAAAAAGACAAAAAAAGAACCTGTAACCTGCCAATCTCTCAATAAAACTGTAAAAATGAGCTACAAGAATTCTCCAATCCGTCTGAATCAGAATGAGAATCAAGAACTAGCAAAAACAAACTTTTGCTTTACAATATATAGGTTTGCTCTCTCAAAGAGGCATGCAAAATATGAACTTGCAGATAACTGCCTCTAAAAATAATCTCTCACGAGCAACCTCCAAAATCCTCAAAATTAGGGTCTAAAACTACCACAAATTGAGCAAAAATAGCTCCAACTTGGGCCTTTCCATATGCTTGACCAAAAATTTGACCAAGAACCCTAAAAATACTCCTCAAATCATGTAAAAACCTCCGAGGTGGCCTAGTTAACTCAACTAATCAATTTACATGATTTGCTTTAGCAAAATCGATTGTGAGTAAATAATAAAGTAATTAAAATAATTACTCTATGGTTAGTTACAATTTGTTCAAATTTGACTTTACAATTTGTGAAAAATAATAAAGTAATTTGTAAAATATTACTTTATTATTTATTTACAATAATTTGTTTGTAAAATAATGCATGATGAGAAGAAAAAATAACACTCCTTATTTCTCCAATTTATAGTTGCGTAATTTGCATGATTTGAGCACAAATAGGACTTAGAAGAAAATAAAACCCCCCTATACCTCCATGTGGGAAAAACCCCTAGTTTGCATGATACATATTCATTAAGGCAAAATTTTACCCTTATCACTCCACATGCACTAAGGAGAAAATACTAATCCTCTCTCTATAAGAAAAAACCTTAAGTCATCCTATGCATTTATAATATCTCCATGCACAAAACAATATACATTAATATCCTTATGACTCCCTTTGATGCCTTAGTGCATACATATATCTTTATATCTTGAGGTCACCTTATATCTCCATGTGCAATTTTAATATCAAGAAAACCTTATAACTCCATGCATCAAACATTACACCATTACATATGGTTACCTTGTCTACCACCTTGTAAACCTACTATGTCTTCATGCATATCATGTCCTAATACAATGCTCCTTTGACCTTGTAAGCCACCATGCATAATAAAGAAGGCTCTCTGACCTTTGAATGTTTGCAAAAAATGACAAAGAATCTTCGACTAGGCATGAGTTTCATATGAGGCAGCTTCAACCATGTCATTTAGTCGACCACAAAGGAATTAAATGAATCATAAGGCATGAAGCCTTGCCTTCTCATAATAATGACCCTTTTGACTTTATAAAAAATCAAGTGCGACAATGTTTGTCGGCCCCTCCATATCATGATGACTAGGAAATCTCAAGACTAAAGTCTTGACCACGGGTATTTTGGATAAGGTAATTGATTTTTGTCTTTGTAAAGTCAAAAAATGAGAGAAAGAACCTTCGAACAAAAACAAGAGATAACCCTAAAAGTTGTCTTCATTTTTCATTTGGCATTCTCCCTCATTCTCTCTGCAACTGCATTCTATCGGTTAGGGTTTGAAGGATTCAAGCATATCTCTCTGGCTTTTTACTCTCCCTCTGGTCTTCTCTTGGTCAAATCTTTAGAATTTTGCATGCAAGAAAGAAGGTAAACTTTTGTTTTGAGTATACTGGCATCTTTGTTGGTTTCTGTAGCTTCTTTCTCCTTTCATGGATGCGGCTTCCATGCTCGATGCTATCTTAATACATTACACATTCTTTAACAAAAATTATTTTTTGTCTCTGCATCTTTATCTCTGCAACTGTAACCTGTATTTGAGAGTTTGATACAAAAATGAGGCCGCGGATAAGTGTCTCTTCATGCTAGAAAAACAAGGTAAGCATTTGTTTCTTGTCTCTTCCATAGCTTCATTTGTCTCATTGTAACTGAAGAATGACAAGGGTCTTCTAAGATTTATTGAAATGGGTATTGCATTTTCTTGTGGAAACTGATATATCTCTTTTAGTCGTGCCTGTATACATCTCTTTTTCATCCTTTATTTGACTGTAGGTGCAAAATCTTTGAGGGTTTTTTTATTTTATGACAAGGATTTGTCCTTTTTTGCCCATACAAAGCCTTCATTTTGTTATGGCTATGCTCCATCTGTATGTAGACACAAAAATATGAAAAAAACTGATGAGGGCTTCTAAATATGAAACAAGGGTTTCAATTTTCTTTGCATAAAACCCTTATAACTATCATGGCCAACTTCCTGTAATATTTACTGTGTTCTCTTTTCGATTGTATATAGAAAAGAAATAAGGGTTTTAACATATGCAGATGGGTATTCTATTTTTAGCATGAAAATGTCTTTTCCTGGCACGACTATGGCAGTAGATACATTTTTCCACTTTCTTTTGGTTGTAAGTGCAAGATGGCACTAGGGTTTGAAATTTTCAATAGATGAAATTTCACTTTCTCTTGCACAAAACTTTTTCCTCTGATACGGCCATGACACTATTTCATTTCTGTGACACTTCTTTTGCTTTCTTCTCTTTTATGTATCATATATTGACTGTATAAACACTCTGAGACAAGGGTTCTGAAAATATGAGAAAGTTTGACATTTCTATGCAATGAAGGTTCTCCTGTAGCTGTTCATGACACTTCTTTACTAATTCAAGACTTTGTAAGTTTTTTAAAAAACATAACAAAAGTTTGACATCTCTGCACTCTTTTTGTCTGATTTCTAGCAATGACTTGTCATTTCCTCTATAATTTTATCACTACTAAATGCTTCTGTCAAAAAATTTGTCTTCATCATTCTTTATACCTTCTATGACTTAACACTTTTTGCATCTTTAGGCACAGTCTATATCTGCTTCTGACTCTTAACTCGCAATGCTTTTGATGTATACTCCTCCTTCAGTCCTTTATCATGGCAAATGTTTATTATAACTGTGTCATTTAGAAACAATAGCATATGAGAAAAAAGACTGCTTATCTTGTGCCTCTGTCAATCATCATCACTGTAGCATTTGGCATATCATGTGCCTTCTACTGCTTCTCCTTCATCATTGATGTGGTATTCTCTTTCAAGAATGTTCTACTCATGTTGATGGACATGGAAGTTGTGATCTATTCTGACTGTATTTGCTTGCACAAGCCACTTCATGATCACTGTCATAACTATTCATAGTAAATGTGATTGCACTTGTTTAATTCTTGCAAGGTATCTCTCCTTCTGGCATTTGCTGACTGTAGCATGATGTCTTTTCACTGTGCCAAGGCATATGAGATAAGGCTTGTTTGAACAATACAATGATGAGATTGGGATCATGTTATGATTTCCATGTGTCACTTGAATGTTCGAATGTTGAACATTTGATTACATTGGGACTGTGGCAGCTACCTGGGAATATAGGCTCTCCATTGATGACTTAATCATATGGAATTTTGACTTGGCTATTTCATCTTGAAAGCTATGACATAGCTTTTCCACATATACTGTTTCATTTTCTTGATCATCCTACTTCTTCATTATGGCATATGTCTGCCAGAGTTATTGATGCCTTATTGTTTTGATTTTGTTTTTTTAAAGGCATAATCTGTATCATTTATCTCAGCTGGCTAATCACTTTGAGTACCTGTAACATGTCATTTTACTTCTTGCTATTTTATCATAATGAGATGATACTTTTACATGATCTATACTATAACTTGTTCAAATGATATACAAGCTCTGTGTCTTGGAAGCTTTATTCTGTTTCTTTTATCTTCATCAGGCATAGTAATATGAACACTTGTAGCATGTCCTTGTACTATGAATGCACTTTGTCAGTTGTTCTTGTTACTTGTGATGAAATAAATACATGCATTCAAAATGATTCTGTACTTCAGATGGCTCCTGTACCCTGTATATTCTTTTGTGACTGTATCTTGATTTCTGCACTTTGTCTTTGTTAACTTGACTCATTAATGTTAATCTGATTTGCTCCAATCAACTGTAATAATTTCATGATGACATAACTTTTCTGCAAGTTGATTAGATGATGCATGATATATCTTAAATAATGCATCCTGTCTTTCATTCTGATATCCTTTTCAAATGAATAGAAAAGGGAAACATGTTGGGCTCAACCCTTGTGGGAGCCACATTTTCTCCACATGTTTTAATGTCTTCAAATTAGCAACAATACTTATCCTAGACATGTACAGTGAACAAAAAAGTTAGCATAAAAATATACCTGATAGTATTGATTGATCTTCTTCATGATTTCTTCCTGATTTGTGTCATATATCTGATCTGATCTCTCATATGAATGTGTGATTGATAAGTAGATGTATCTGTTTGATAAAAGCATGTGATAATTTTAAACATCCGGAGCACTAACAGGGTTGTCCCCAAAATTTTGCAGGTTCAACTGATGGTGGAGCTTGAAAGTGAAGATTGAAGACTAAAGATTGTCATCAACAAACAACCTTCTTGCTCAGGCAATGATGGATGTTTCATTTTATCATGTGTTCATTTCTTTTCCTTTTATCAAACAGATGCATAGCTTGCATTTCTGCAATTGCTCAGTCTAGTTACTCCCACGGTTTGTGTGGGACACATTTGAACACTTCTTTTAAACATGATCAGTTAATTTCTCTTATGCATATGATGTATATGTGTTTCCTTTTCAATCAATGCATGAGATAGAGTAACAGATACTTGAATGTATGTTCAAAACATGACATGAAATAATAGTTCAATACAAATATCTTTCCTTTTTTTCTTTCAAAACTGATTAACTAAATAATCAATCTAACTTATAACTTCTGAAAGATCAAACTGTGTTAGATCAACTGTATTTCTTGAATCTTTGATTTCTTGACAATCTTATTCTCTTGTCATGATAACTCATCAGTCTTGATTAGACTGATGGGTTATCCTGTCAACTGAATCTCCTTCTCTGCTCTTGTCAAGATATTCAATAAATGCATAACCTTGAAGTTTTCTTTTATTCCTTCTAAACAATTACACTTAGGTCCAACTAATTTTAAGTGTGAATAAAAAATTAGTAACATTTCCATATTGTGTTATGTGTTTAGTTCTTAATGCCTGTTATTTTTGTGTAGTGGGTTTTATTTCTTTTGTAATCTCCATTGATTCTACATTGTTTAGAGGACATAAATAAGGTTTGAATCAGATTTCCATTGTGTGGTTTGCACCTTCATTTCTAACATTTGGTATCAGAGCCTAACCAATTTCAATTCTTGGGTGGTAGTGTGAAGGTTTTTTAACTGCAGTGGGAGATTTGGTAGTTATTTATTTGCAGATCTTGTGTAGATATCATGGCTTCATCCACTATTGCTTCTACCTCTTGGTTGGACATTGAAAAGTTCAATGGCATGGGGTACAAATTGTGGAAGCTAAAAATGGAGGATTTGCTAGAAGAAAGAAACTAGTGGTTGACTATTATGAAAGAGAAGAAACCAGCGGATGTTGCTCCTGATGAGTGGGAAAGACTGGATATAAAGGCATGAGGTACAATCTGGTTATGTCTTGCAGATTTTGTTCTACTAAATATTGTGAGTGAGAAATCTACACATAGCTTGTGGAAGCATCTAGGTGAGATCTACCAAGCCAAGAGTATGGTAAATAAGATTTATTTAAAGTGTAAGTTATTTTCCATGAAAATGAAAGAGGGTGAATCAGTTGCAAAGCATTTGAATTCAATTAATTTGTTATTGAGTCAACTAGCATCTGTAGATGTTGAGGTGAATGAGGAAGATAAATGTATATTGCTTCTCTGTTCTTTGCCTAAGTCATGAGAGAATATTATTTTGGCTATCACTGCTAGCCTCACAAATCTGAAGTTGGATGCTCTTATTTCAGTTCTGTTGTCACATGAATTGAGAAAGAAAAGTTCAGATGGTTTAGGGGATGCTCTCAGTGTCAGGGAAAGGTCTATGGATAGAGGACTAAAAGGAGATCATAAGGGGTCTAAAGACAAGTCTAAGGGCCATTCTAAGACTCCTAGAAAAAAGAATAGAGTCAAGTGTTGGAATTGTGGAAAGAGAGGACATGTGAAAAAGGAATATAGAAACCCAAAAAAATAGTGGGATTCTGCAACTAATAAGTCTTCGAATGTAAAGGATGAGGTTTTACTTTTTGCATGTGATGTTATTTCTCATGATCATTGGTTGGTTGACTTAGGATGCTCGTACCACATGACTCCACATAAAGAATGGTTTTCCACATATGAAGAGTATGACAGAGGAAATGTGTACCTCGAGGATAACTCTACATATCCTATTATTGGATGAGGGAAGGTAATGTTGTGTTTCAATGATGTGAGAATTAAAACCCTCCCTGGTGTTTTGCATGTTTTTAGATTGGCTAGAAATTTGATTTTTGTTTCAAAGTTGATTGATTTAGGAATGTGACATTTGATAAGCATGGTTGCAGATTGGTGAGAGGAAACTTGGTGGTAGGGAAGGGGAAAAGATTGGGAACTCTCTTTAAGCTAGAAGCCGCTACTGTTTGTAATGTCTCTTATGCGTCTGAAGCTAATACTGAAAATACATGTATGTTGTGGCACCATAGATTGGGCCACATAAGTCAATCTAGTTTAAAGAATATTTTGAATAAAAAAGTGTTAGACGGTTTATCCTATTCTGATGAGAGTTTCAAATTATGTGAACATTGTGTGTTTAGAAAATAGAATAGATCTCCTTTTTGTTTAGGTAGTAATAAATCTAATGTTAAATTGGAACTTATACATTTGGATGTTTTAGGTCTAGTGGATGTTGAATTAATTGGAAAATCTAGATATTTTGTTTCCTTCATTAATGTCTCAAGGTTTACCTGGATTTATTTTATGCGTCACAAATATGAAGTTTTCACTAAGTTTAAGGAATTTAAAGCTTTATTTGAAAAAAAATCAAATTATAACATAAAGGTTTTGAGATCTAACAATGGAGGGGAATATTGTTCTAAGGTGTTTGATGAATTATGTAAGCATGCAGGTATTGTTAGACAAAAAACTACTTCGTATACTCCACAATAGAATGGAGTGACAGAAAGGATGAATCAAACAATAATGGAAAGAGCCAGAATTATGTTGAGTGAATCACAGTCGAATAAATTCTTTTGGGCAAAAGATGTGTGTATTGCAAACTACTTGATTAACAGATCTCTGTGTAAGGCTCTTGTTTCAACTCCTTATAAAATGTGGATAGGTAAGAAACCTTCTATTTCACATTTAAGGGTATTTAGTTGTGAGGCATATATTCATGTGCCTAAATAAAAATGTATTAAGTGTAGGGCGTTGAGCTGGTTGTTTCTCCCAAAAGGAGCACCTATCAAGAAACCGCTGCCATCCCAGATAAGGATTAGTAAGAGGCGGTTAAGCCATGTCACGAATCCTAAAGGGGGATGCTAACTTTTTTGCCAACAATCCCCCCTCACCGTTACCTGAGGGGATTCAAACCCGTGACCTAGCTCTAATACCACTTGTAGGGCATTGAGCTAGTTGTTTCTCCCAAAAGGAGCACCTATCAGGAAACTGCTACCATCCTAGATAAGGATCAGTGGGAGGTGGTTAAGCCATGTCACGAATCCTAAAGGGGGATGCTGACTTTTCTACCAACACTAAGTGGGATCCAAAAGATGAAATGTGTATTTTCATTAGATATGGTGATGATGTAAAAGGTTATAAGCTAAGGCTGCAGCCATTGAAGAAATCAAGACAGTAACAACTGTCACAAGGGATCAGTTAGTTGGTAAGCTTTTAGCATTTGAAATGACTGAGTTTGGTGATTCTCTCCTAAGTTTGAATCTGCATTCAAGGCCAGTGTGTATGGAAAGAAAAGATATGATCTGGGTGAATGTTCTTGGGGAAGATCAAACAGATTTGTGAAGACAATGAAGGATCTTGAAGATGATGAAATTGAGACTGTAGATCTTGAAGCTCTTATTGCCAAAAGAATGCCAAGAGGATCTGGTAAGTATGAAGGAAAGTTTCCATTAAAATGTTTTGCTTGTAATAAGATTGGTCATTTTGCCTCAAGGTTTCCAGAGAAGTTTTCAAAACCAAACCCTAAACGATACAAAAGTCAGATAAATTGCTACTATGTCCAAGAAGCTGGAGAAGGAGTCATAGATGATGAATCTGATCATGGAGAAGATGATTGGGTGTTCATTTCTATTAAAGAAGAAGATCCAATGTCTACTGAATCTACTAGCCATGCAAATGTGGAAAGTGCCTTGGCTGCTCAAGTTGTTGAAAAGGATGAATGGGTGATTGATAGTGGATGTTCTCATCATATGACTGGTGACAAGAGTAAGTTTGTGAGTTTTGAAAAATATGAAGGTGGGCTTGTGAAATTTGGAGACAACTCAGCTGGTAGAATCCATGGCAAAGGATCTATCTCTTTTGATGGTAAGAATTGCACCAATGATGTTCTGTATGTGGAAGAACTTAAACATAATCTTCTCAGTGTTGGATAGTTGGTTGACAAGGGTTATGATCTTTGATTCAAGGATGGTAAATGCAGAATCTTGGAAAGCTCTGGAATTGAAATTGCATTTGGTACTCAAACTAGAGGTAACATCTTTCATTTAAGTAGTTCTGGGAAAAATTGTTTGATTGCTCAGACAGATCAAAGTTGGTTATGGCATAAGAGGATGTGTCATGTGAATTTTGATAACATTGTCAAAATAAGTTCCACTCAAGCTGTAAGAGATCTTCCAAGACTTGTGAAACCTAATAGCATATGTAGAGAATGTCAATTAGGTAAACAGAACAAAATTTCATTCAAAAGTAAGGAACAAGCTTCTAGTGGGTGATTGGAACTGGTACATATTGATCTCTGTGGTCCTGCTAGAATTACGAGTGTGCAAGGAGACATATATTTCATGTTGTTGATTGATGATTACTCCTGGAAGATGTGGGTAACTTTCCTAAAAGAAAAATCAGAAGCTCTTGATAAGTTTAAAGTGTTCAAGATGATGGTTGAAAATGAAATTAATGGGAAACTAAAGTGTCTGAGATCTGACAGAGGTGGAGAATTTACTTCCGATGAGTTTGATGCTTTCTGTGAAAAGCATGGAATAAAAAGATAGTTATCTGCTCCTAGGACTCAGCAAAATGGAGTTGTGGAAAGGAAGAACTGGACCATTCAAGAAGTTGCCAAGACCATGATGATGGAAACAAATGTTCCTCAAGTTTATTAGAGAGAAGCTGTGAGTACTGATGTCTACACTCTTAACCGAGTGCAGATCAAAGGAAATTTTGGTAAGACTCCTTATGAACTATGGTTTGATCATCCTCCTACTGTGAGATATTTCAAAGTTTTTGGTAGTAAATGCTATATCAAAAGAGATGAGGATTTAGACAAGTTTGATGCAAGAAGTGATGAAGGAATATTTTTGGGATACTCTACTCAAAGTAAAGCTTACCAGTGCTTTAACAAGAGGTTGAAAAAGATTGTTGAAAGTGCTAATGTTAAAGTTGATGAAAGCAAAGAAGGACATTCCAGGTACTGTGGATATGATTCAGATGATCAAGATGAAAGTCAAAGTCAAGGAAGGCAAGTTTAAATTCAGACTCAGATCCAGATTGATTCGGCAACTCCAGTAACTCAAGAGGTTAGTGCTGATGATGAGGAACAAGTTCAAGAAACAGAAATTCAAACAATTCCCAAAACTTCCAGGTATGTAAGGTTGAATTATCTTGAAGATCTGATTATAGGAGATAAGAGTAAAGGTGTTCGAACTAGGAGAAAATTTTTTGAAAATCAAGAGGAGATTTGTTTAATTTCAAATATTGAACCTAAACTAGTAAGTGAAGCCTGCAATGATGAAAACTGGGTTAAAGCAATGGAAGAAGAATTGATGCAAATTGAAAAGAATCACACTTGGGATCTTGTTCCTAGACCTGAGGACAAAAATGTGATTGGAACCAAATGGGTCTTCCGGAATAAGCTAAATGAAGATGGTGAGGTTGTAATAAACAAGGCAAGGTTGGTAAGTAAAGGCTACTCTCAATTGGAAGGAATTGATTTTGAAGAAACTTTTGCTTTGGTGGCAAGGATAGAGGCAGGTAGATTGTTTCTTGCATTTGTTGCTTTCAAAGATTTTAAAGTTTATCAGATAGATGTCAAATCAGCATTCTTAAATCAAGAGTTGGAGGAAGAAGTATAGATTGAGCAACTAGAAGGATTTCAATTGTCTGATCAAAGAAATATGGTCTGCAGACTGAGAAAAGGATTGTATGGACTTAAGCAAGCCCCAAGAGTCTGGTATGCAAGATTGGATAAGCATTTACTTAAGCTAGGATTCAGCAAAGGTACCGCTGATAGTAATCTATACTTCAAGATTAATCATGAGGACATTCTAATTGTTGAAGTCTTTGTTGATGATATCATTTTTGGTGGGAATGAATGTATGTGCAAAGCATTTGCTGATCAAATCAAAAGTGAGTTTGAGATGTCAATGTTTGGTGAGATGAATTTCTTCTTGGGTCTGCAAATTGTTCAATCAGATAAAGGTATCTTCATATCTCAGTCCAAGTATGTGAAAGAATTATTGAAGAAGTTTGGAATCAAAGATTCAAAGCCAGTAGGTACACCTATGGTAACTGAATGCAAGCTAAGCAAAGATGATGACTCCCCCAAGGCAAATCAGAAAATGTATAGATCAATGATTAGAGGATTTCTCTATCTGACTCATACCAGACCTGACATCATAAATGCAGTTGGACTTGTTGCCAGATTTCAAGTTGATCCAAAAGAATCCCATGTTGTGGCAGTCAAAAGAATTTTTAGATATCTCAAGGGGACAATTGATTATGGACTGTGGTATCCAAAGGACAATGACTTCACTCTTCATGCATATACAGATGCTGATTGGGCAGGAGATGTGGATGACAGAAAAAGTACTAGTGGTGGTGCATTCTTCTTGGGAAGAAAATTGGTCTCTTGGATGAGAAAAAAGCAAGAGGCAATATCTATGTCTACTACAGAGGTAGAGTATATAGCAGCAACAAATAATTGTTCTCAAATTCTGTGGATGAAGCAAATGCTGAAGGACATCAGAATTGTGTTTGAGGAGCCAGTCACAATTTTATGTGATAATTCAAGTGCTATAAGCATTTCAAAGAATCTAGTATTGCACTCAAAGACAAAGCATATATCTATCAAGTTTCATTTCTTGAGAGAGAAAGTAAATGAGAATGAAGTCAAGTTGGAGTTTGTGTCTTCCAAAGATTAGATTGCAGATATCTTCACTAAGCCTCTTCCCAAGGATACTTTTGACTATCTCAGAGAAATGTTAGGGGTTATTACCCCTCCTGATCAAAATTAAGATGCACTAAGGTGCATCAGTCTGGTGGAATTCACATTCATATCTTGTCATCCGGATTGATGTTAAGGAGTTACTACTCAAGGGGAGTAGTCAGTATACAAAGTTTGGGATCAGTCTGAAGCAAAAAGGGAGAAAAGATAGCAAATATGTGCCCTTTGCCATTGATGTCAAAGGGGGAAAGAAGTCATGTGAAAACCCTGGAAGTGAATAGTTGCTGGTGAAAGGGGGAGCAGTGAAGAAAGTGGTTGCAGGTGTGATAAGAGAAAGGGGGAGAAGTTCTTGTCTTGATCGTTGAATTTAGTTTTTCACATCATATGTTGCCATCAATGACAAAGGGGGAGATTGTTGCAAATATGTGCCTAAGTGGTGTTGTCATTGATGTCAACATATCCTTGTTGCCATTGGTGTCAACTATATCCTATTTTGATGTCTGTGTAGAAGATCAGATTGTTGAGGATATTGAGAAAATTAATGACAATCAATGTATGCGGACCATATGGATGTGTAGAGGTCTACCTGAAGAAGCTCCAGTTATGATTTGAGAAGTTCGCATTAAGATCTGAGGAAGCTATGGCCATTTGAGTAGAACTGGTTCCTGCAATACTCAGGAGAGACAAAGTGATAGGGAAGTGGTCCAAAATGCTCCAGTAACGTAAAATGATAATTTGCAGATCTAGAGGCATGTTTGGGAAGTCAGTGTGTATCATCAATACAAGTGGTTCGTGGTTTAAAGGTCTGCAAGCTATCTTTCTAGTTTGACAGTCATGGCAAGTAGTGTTCTTGAGGTTCCAGAGGAAGATGCAAATGATTCTGGTAATTTGGTATATAGTGGATGATATTGGTGAATTCAATGTGCTTGTGGAGGTCTCTGGATCATGTGGCTACTATGTTGGAGGTTTGCATTGAAGTTTGAGCTTGTTGTTGAAGATTTATTCTTTGAGGTTACTGTTCTTCCTAGTTCCTGGCCAACTGGATGTTCCTAGCATGTTGCGGAAGATCTAAGAGCATTTTATGAAGCATGGCGTATGTGTAGAGGAAGATTCAAGTCTCAGTTGTGTTTGGCCGATAGTGTAATGATCCAACTTAAGTTTAGCTAACCTTGTTGATCATTCCAAGGTTGATGAAGTGTATGAATACTTGTTGAAGATTTGTTAAAAATCATCCTTGAACGAAATGTATTAAATCTGCAGAAAGGATCATAAACTTACAACTAATAGAAAAATAAACTTACTATTAATAAACATTGAACTGGTGGCACCATCATCAAGGACAAGATCATGTTGTCGATATTAACTTACTATTTAACTAGCACTTGCACCCTGATAGGAAATTATGTTGTTAAGTATAACATATTAGAGAGTACAAGAAATAAATGTAAATAAATGTATTAGATTAAGAAGAATATATTTGTATGCAGAATAAAACACACTAAATCATAAATCTATTTCCACTAAATATTATTTTTTTTAAATTAAAGGAAGTAATATGTGATCAGCACCAATATTTAGCTTTTACTATAAAGGAAATAATAAAGTTAGATTTAGTATAAAAATATAGCTCTCTACTATTGTATACATATTGTGTCTCTTGCTGCCCCAAAACACACACTATTAAACATTAGAAAGTAAGTAATTTTTCCCAATAAACGACAAATTGGCATATGGTGTTGGCAAAAGACACTCCAAGGCATGTCATGTGTTGTCATTGATGGCAACTAAGTCTAGTACACACATCCGCAGTGCAGTATTAGATCATACCGAAAGTTAGTTCTAAGATTTGTCCAGCCCGGATAGACAGGAACAAGGTATATGGCAAAGTTTAGTATTTTGGTCAGCGGATCTCTCCAGTTAATCATTGTGTGTTGCGAGTCTGAGGGAGTGTAGAGGAATGTCAGGACAATCCAAATCCAAGAATTTAGCCTTCGATGACAAAGGGATTAAAAATTATGAGCATCTGAGTACCGGGTTCTAATATGATAGAACAGTTCAGTAAAGAACAGGCTGACTTGTGTTAGATCCTTGTGCGGATCTAGTAGAAGTGTTTTGGTGAGTTGCGTAGGGGATATAATGTTAGTGGCCAATATGTACAGTGACCTGCAAGTGTTATTTCTAGTACGCATCAATATTGGTGTATGGATTCAGCTGACAAAACAGAGTACTTGTATTGTTTGTTAAGTTCTTTATAATGCTGACAGAAAAGTGATTGAATTTCTTGAGGCAAATATATATAGCTGATGGATTTGAGTGAATTGTGTGTGGCAGTGATGCAATGAAAAAGTAAGTGTGATTAAGGTAGAGAAAAGTGTGAAGGAGAAGAAATTTAAGGACCGGATCATGGCAGAACAATAAATAGGGCAGAGTAAGGATGAAGTGTGTAAAATTAGTATTCTGTACTTAACTAGAACTAAGTTCTTGCTTTGGTAGATGCTATTCATTAGTTCAAACAATTGTAATCTTCTTGTAATCATTCTATAGGTAGTGAGCCTCTTTTGAGCAGTGAGCTCTGGGCAGTGAGCCTGAAGGCATGTGCCTTCCCCATTTGTAATACTTTTAACAAAGTATAATCTTTGTGGGTTAACCCCCCCGTGGTTTTTCCCTTAACCAGGTTTCCACGTTAAAATCTTGGTGTCAAGTGTGTTATTTATGTTTCTGCTCATGTGTTATTGATTCTTGCTTTTCTTGGTTATATCATTAATTGGTTCATAATTAGTTAAAAGGAATTAATTGCAACAAGCATTAAAGTTTTGTGACAACTGATTCACCCCCCCTCTCAGTTGTCAGTCCTAATTTCAACATATGGTTCATAAGATTGTATATAGAATATAGATTCAATAGTAGTGTAGTGGAAGCAAAACATTATTTCAAGCTATAAATTTTTCTAAACTCGTCAAATAGTTTTGTGTGTTTTGTCTCACGTCGTTAAAACAAATGTGTCAAAAAATGTCTTTTTTTATCTGATAATATTTTATTTGATCTGATTTGTAATTAGTTTGAAATTGTAGGCATTATTCTTGTTTAGAGTAAAAATGGATTTATTAATCTTTTGTGGCTTAGATGTTAAAATCCTCCTTTCACCCTGACATTGAAGGATCTAGGGTTGAGTGGCAAGCACTATCATACCCTAGAGTCACTTGCAAATGAGGGGAAGCTTGGATTAGGGAATTAATTATCAATTTTTCCTTCTCCTACGCTCAATTGACCATTAAAACCCTAATTACGCAAATACGACAACAAATTAATGAATTACGGAAAAAGCTCTTACAGACAGGAGTAAAATTCCAAGTTACATAATACCTATTTTCGGGGTTCCGAAGCGGAACAGTCAGGGACACTGGAGCCAGCGCCCAAGTCCAAGATACCTACTTTTTTAGGGAATTTGGACCTCCTTTGGACACTAATCAGCCTTGTAACTTCTATTTTCTAGAATTAGTCTACGGAGGACATTGGAGTGAGCACCCTAGTCCCGGAAATGCTCCTTTATCCATCTTTCCTTTAGATCCTAAATCCTTGATGCCTGCCTCTCCTTCCTGCAACTCCACTTTTCCCAAATGCGACACATGTAACCTACAATCACAAGACTTGGTTTGGGGGTTGTGGTGTTTAGAGGTTTGCCTCAGTCAAACCCTGAAGGACACTTAAGTCTCTGAACACTGTTGTCAGATAGAGAGGGCATGCCCTTGTGAGGCAGAGGCCAAAACCAAAGGACTCAATGATAAAAACACAATGATAAGTCACCTTGTAGTGAATCTCTCATGGAGGAAGATGTTCTTCATGCATGAGGAGATTAATGCTCAAATCTACAAATATCAACACACAAAACACACAAGTCTGCTCTTGCAACATAATAGAAAGCCTTGAATCACCTTGAGAATGCCTAGAGCTCACCATAACCATCTAGTTTACAAATGAATGCCTACACATGCTTATATATGCATCTACAAGCACTCCCGCCAAGATATTTGAATTTCAAACTTACCGTGTCGGCAAAGGGACCCAATAACGGTCACTAACCGACACTCGGAAATTGAGGCTGCCCTAAAATAGGGCAGGACTAGGGCGCGGGAGCCCAAGTCCTCCCCCCTATTTTAGGCAGGGTACAGCTCAAGGGGTCCTCCTAGGTCTTATTTGCCATGGGACTTAGGTCTCATTCCATTGGGGTGCTAAAATATGAACTAAAATGTCCTAAATGCACTCTAAAGACCCGGGAGCTAAACCTTATGAGGGAAAAGCCCCCAAGGGGACATTTTCTGATGTTACAATTCTATACCTGCATATGTGTTTGCCTTCCCTTTGTAATCCTACACCTAGTCTATTGTTTGGTCTCCTAGTAAACTAAACTAAATATATTCAACTAATACATTAGTTGATTTGAGTAGAAAGAGTCCCGATTCCAATTAGAAACCAAATTTCTTATAAAATCAGGTAATAATTTTCTTTTCATATAAGTATCTTATAAAATTAGGTCATATAAATTTTTCTAGGTCATATTCAACCATGTTCTCTAAAGAATCTAGAGTCCAATTTTTATTTACATTACTAAATATTATTTTAACTGTATTACATAGATTATATAGTTTTATTTCGATTCAATGTGTAATCTGAAGGATAGTGATCTGTGGCCTTGATAAAATATTAGGGACTTGTCTTCCTATCATAATATTTGGTTTCACAAGGCTCTATATATTCTCTGAAAAATTGCATGATATTTGCCTACTTTTTTCCATACAACGCCTCCAAGATGACAATGAAAGAAGTGAATCAATATAAAAATTTTGAGAATGTAAATTTGAATACAACATTTTGTAAACAACCTTTCAATATATTATTTTCTTATCATCTTCATAATATATGCTTTAGAAAAGAAAAAATTAACCTAATACATTCACACCTTCAAGATGTATAGGTGGATGTTTTGACTATTGTGTACCAATGCATCAAGAGATTTGTTCACATTACTAATATTAGATTTTCTTGTATTTGTTTCCATTGTTTAACACAAACTAACATCCTATTGTTTTCAATATATACCTTTAATAGAAGAGCAAGGATTCCTTTATGATATAAGTGCAAACTCATTCTAGGCTCATTTGACAGAAGCAAAGGAAATAGGGGATCGCATTCCAAACAAAATTGAAGTGATTTCAAAACATTCCTTCAATTGATTATAAAATTTCTTTATACACAAAAAATGGTAAATAAAAATAATGTATCTTCTAATATACTAATCGAATTCTACTCTGTAGCATATTAACTTACATATAGTTTTCTATCAGCGTAACTATTGCACCTCTGTCAGGAGCAAATGCTAGTTATAAATCTAGGAAAGATTGGAATTTGGTATTTAATGAAATAGGATTTTCCATTTGAACATATTTTTATATTTTTATTTTCCTTCTTTTACGATGCTTCTTGTATAACGGTCAAATTTTCCTATTAATTGCAGGTGTCGAGATATTTTAAGAAAAAATAAAATAAAATGTGAATGTTGTAGTGGATTAATTAAGGGTTGTTTAATTTTAGAATAACAATTTAAATTGTTTTGAGTGGGGTTTTTGTTTATTAGAAGGGGTGGGTTGGTGGGAATTGAGAGTTTGGAGGTTTGGATAGAAATACAACAAATAGAAGAGTAAATTCCATGGAGAGGTCGATTCAATCTATATCAAAACAAGGGACTAGAGTTAACGCTAAGGTTTCAAATTTTAAAAGTGATTTAAATCTTGATTTGTTCATCGATTAGCTACAAGAATTAGAGAAATATTTTGACATGGAAAGTCCATGTAGAGTACCCAAGGAGAGTAAAGTGTACAGTGACAAAGGTGAAGTCTCACTCTGCCTTATGGTGGGATAACCTCCAAAATAATTGGAGAAGATAAGGAAAATATAAAATCATATTATGGCCCAATATGAACTGAAACAAGTGAGATTCAAGTTCTTACCTATAGATTATCAACAAATATTGTTCAAATAGTTTTAAAACTTGAAACAAAGTGAGTTGTTTGTACTAGAATACTTAAGAAAAAATTATGAGGTTGCAAATCTAGGTAGATCTACAAGAAGATGGTGAGCATATTTTTGCTAGATACCTCAATGAGTTGTGGTTACAAATTCATGATGAGCTATCCCTAAACAAAATAAATATAATTGATGAAGCATATTGATATGCTATGAGAGTCAAGGAGAAACGCAATTGGGGTAATTGTAAATTATCAAGCAAGAAAGGTGACCACACTTGCCTTCAAGGAAAAGGAAGTTCCCTAGAACCTACCTAGAATGAGGAGACCGAGGAAGGTGAGGATGTGAAATCCAAATCTAAAGGAAGAGGAGGATTTTGTTTAGATGACTTGTTGACCCTTGTTGTATGCCTCATGGTGGAATCAAGGATTTTCTTTTCTTTTTTTGCTTTGCTTTTTTCTTTTCTATGAAGGCTTAATCTATATGCATGGAATAAATGAAACAAATCTAATTATTATTTTTTTGCTTTTTTGAAATGAAGTGTGAGCTAATTAACTATAAGAATTTTTCATGCATTCTATGCTATGTTTTTTTGTCATTTTTTATTTTGAAACACACTTAAAGTAAATGAAACTTCTAATCTACTACAGTAAATGAAAAAAGCAATCTAGATCTAACACTTTCCAAGAAAGAAACAAATAAACTTAAAGTAAAGTAAGAAGAAATAATAAATTGCTATAGTCTTAGGTAAGATGAGCCATATAATTACTACAAAATGAAATTGCTTCAAAATCAAAGAACCCAAGAGAAGATTTTGGGCTTCTTAAAGAACTATTGTGAATGTGTCATTACAGAGTCCATCCTTTTTGTACAAATTGCTCTCTTTTTTTTTTTTTTCTCTTGTGGAAGGTTTCTTAGGTTTTACAGGTGTTCACTGGGTACTATGAGGTTGGTTTCACAACTTCTACAGTTCAAAAACCTCACTTCGTTGATATAACACATTGCCGATATAACACTTAAATAAAAAAGTTCATCTTTCTTTCAAATTGCCGATAGCCTTTGCATTTCTTAATACTTCAAAATTTTTGATGATGCATTACCTCAAAATAGGCGATAGAATAGATATGACTTCTACTTTATTCAAAATTGTTGATAGTTGCATTTCTATCAACTTGTCGATGCAGACAATAAACAACTTTATTTTTTGTCAAAAGTGTCGATACTGTGACTTCAAGTTGCTGATGTAGACACCAAATACCTGTGTTCTAACAAAGAACAAATTGCTAATAACAAGGATAACAAGCCATGCCGAATGCCCTTTGACATCAATGACAACAATTTCAACAAAGTGTGATAGAAATTAGCCTATTTTCCTAAGTTTTCTTGTAGTTTAATTGGTTTGGTAAAGGGAAAATAGATTAAATAATTATTTGAAGTTGTCAAAAAGTAACTTTATTTTTTATTTCTATTTGACAACTTATTTAATTATTTAATAAAAGGTACTTTAAGTTGTACAGTTAATTATTGAATAAGGGAAATTAATATTTCATTCCCTCAAAAGTTATAAAAGGAGGAGTTGAACTCAAAGGGTTAGACTGTTATTTTGCATTTTCTATTTACTTTGAGTGAAAACTTGTGCTCTTCTCTGATTTCACCCTAAAATCACCATTGTGTTGCAACTGAGTTTTGACAAGTTTGCTTATATGTTGGGTGTTTTTGATGTTTTCTAAGGGGTTTAATGTTGATTTTGATTTACATCATGTTGATAAGTTTTTGTAGTGATTGTTTGTGTTGCTATGAAGATTCTTGAAGACGTGTGTTCCATGTTGGCCTTCATTTTCAGCCTTGATGAGGATACCAATGTTCATGACTTCCAGTTGGTGGTGATTTTATGTCTCAAGATAGTTACCAAGAAACAAGCCTATAAAATGGACTTCTTAGAAGTTATAGCCAGCAGGTTGTGCTACCAATTGGCTAATTTTGGCCATCAAAATTTTTTCAATTATTTTTTATTTTCTCTTACATCTAATGTTGTTCTAGAACCCATAATTCTTCCAGATTCACATACATTTGACTATGACCGACGAGTCCATAGATGCATAGAAGATTGTTCTAATTTCAACTTAGACTCATTTACTATCAATTACTTCTGACTACTATGAGTTTTCAAAAAATTTCATGGCCCCAAATCTAATTGATCTTAGCCAAGAAAATATTACTTTTAGGATAAGTGACATGAAAAAGAGTATCATGTCCAACTCTCGTATACCCTACGATTGGATCTTTGGGGCCCATTACACAATGATTAGAGTCCATGGTTTCAAGGAGCCTTTCAAGCTTCCTAAATTCTTGATAGATAGAATCTTGGCTATAGAACTAGCTCACCAGTTAGATGTAATAGACTTTGAGTACATGGCTAGAAGGAAAAAGAGAGCCATATATGACATCACGTTCTCAAAAGGTGGTATTATAGTGGTAAAAAGATAGGATGAGCACTTGTTAATGTTGAAGCTCGTAGATCTAAGACTTGATCTGATTAAAGATCAATGGGTATATGACCCTGATGGTTTCATGGTAAAATGGTTATCCCAATGGAAGGTCACAACCCCATTTAAACATCAAAGTCATCCTTTTTTGAAGCCAGATGGTCACCCTCAACTGATTCACTTGATGTGTATATATAGTTGGATTAGATTCCTACTGAACCTCTTCATCCTTAGGAAACATTCTACACGCCCATAAAGACTTTCGATCCTACCAAGTTGATGACTTGTGGTCTTAGAGCAACTCTCATAAGAGAAGAGTGGAGCACTGAAAAGACTGACGCCTAATGGAAATATAGGCAAGAAATCTATGATATGGAAAATAATTTTAGTGATATTGATACTAATGAGACCTTGGAGAAATTATGGGATGATGAGCATGAATCGTCTACTTCTCCTTAGGATGTAAGAAATCTAGCTAGAAGGGAGGTTGAAGCAGAGGAAGCGAAGAGAGAACATGAACCATCAAGGAAGAGGAGGAAGTTACAATTGCAAAAAGACTCAGATGAAGAAGAAGTGGCAATTGTTTTGGCACCATCAACAGGACCAATATCCAGCACCACGATGAGTGAAGGGATCTAGTTAAGTATTTCTATGCCCTCTTCTACTTCTCAGTCTTCTCTTTCTCCATTAGTGGCACTCCTTATTTCCATGATTCATCCATCCCCTACCACTACACCCATGACCCCACCATAATCATTCTCTTTACCCCTCATCTCACAATTGTCGGGCCCTCCCCTTCTGAATTTGCCTCTATTTTCTTCATCTGTCCTCATGATGTGTCCACTATTTCCCATTGGTCGTGGACCTGTCCCAGGACAACAACAAGTAAGCATACCATATGGTTTGCCCCAAGGTTTCCCTTTCGTCGAAGGAGTCATTTAATCCTCGATATATTTTCACCACTAGATTGAAACAATTAGGAAAGCACGGTAAGCCAACCTAGATAAATAGAGAAAGAAATAAGGAAGAGCCCCTATAGTGTCGCACATGTGATCATTATATGACCATTCACAACAGTCATTAATGATTGCACATATGATTCCCACATTGATCAAACCGCAAGAGCGAATGAGTCTAGAAGATTACTTTATTCATTTGGTTGAATTGAATCTTACACAAGTTGGGTTGCAAGATAAAGTTGAGCTCATGGAGGAGACACAAAAGTCTATAACTTCAACATACATACTTCATAAAAATGAGAATGAAACTTGAGAAATAGGAGCTTGAGTTGTTTTGGGTGAAAAGCACTGTTGACCGATTGAATGCAGAGGCCAATGAAAAAGAAATAGAGCTTAACATATTGACACTCGACTTGCAAGGAAGAGTTATGAAGGAAGCACTTCAAGCTGAGCAGTCAAAGCAAGCAAGTTTACAGACAAAGTTGGATGCCTCCAAAGCTTCAATTGAGTCCTTGATCCAAGAAAAGAGTACAGTGGTGATGTGCCTAGAATATAAGTTGGATGAGGTGACTCAGCTCCACAAAAGTCTCTCAGACCTTAGGGATTCAAACAAATAGCTCTAGGATGAACCTCAAGCTAAGGATCAATAGATAACATAGCTAAAAGAGGATCTCACACAAAGGCCGCAAATGTCTGGGGTGTTGCCAATGATTCAAGAGTTGTATATTTCATATTGGGAAAGAATATCAGAGGAAACATCACAGCTCGAGCCTACACTTAAAATCATATTAGATGCTTAGAAACTCAGGGCAAAAGTAAGTGCAACGGTGGAACATACCCTCTCTTTGGTCACACTTTCAAAGTTGTTGAGTCTCAACTATTAGTATAGAAGTTGTATAGTGCTTTTGAAGAAGTTCTTCAAACAGCAGGGGTGAGAACAAGAGAAAAGCCATAGTGAAAGTGAATAAATTCCTGAGCTATAATAAAGCCTCTCTTAAGTGTAAAGCTCATCTAAACGATTTAGAGTAGGTTGTGAAAGAAATGAAGGGACACATTGAAAAACTAGTCCAATTAGGACTCCCCTCCCCATTTCTTGATGATAAGATGGTATTGGTAGAATAATAGATAAGAGCTTTGTTGGTAAACAAATAGAATGATTAGACTTCCTTTCAGGTTTTGAGCCAAACACCAAGTGTTGTAGAGGTGGAGACAGTTCTACAACCACTCGCTCAACTGGAATTCTAGATGAAGTCTATAGTCCAAAGCTTACATAGCTTCTCTTACAAATAAATCATTGATTTGGATAGTCTTTGAGACTCTAAAGAAAAGGAGTAGCTATCTAAAAATGAGTGGGCATCTTTACAGCTTGCTCTCCAGAAGCTTTGATGTTGTTCTACGTATGCTCACAATTTTGTTGTTTCTGTGTATTAATTGTTTCAAAGATTTTGAGTTCTTCTCTACAGGCGTAGATCCCCTTGTGAGTTGCCAAGAACTGTAGAGAAAAAGTCCCACATTTGAATTATTCATTCTTATTAGTTGTTAATAGAGGGAGTCAATTATGAGAGCCCATCCGATCAATGTCTTGAGACATCAATAGAAATAATGAAACAAAAGTCTGGGAGCAATTTTATTGGAGCAAACAGAGTCTAGGATGTCACGAGTTTCTATGGGACGGTTTCATTTTCCCGTCAATTTTCATGCAAGCTTGAAGGATGGTAAAGCCACAACATGTCATCATGGCACACCTTTTTGATGTTGTCAATTTTGGTAGTGTTTTATTTTGCATCATTCGCTGAGGGATCCATGTGTCTCCATCGTGCAAAGAGATGAGGCTCTTAAAAGAAATAATGTTTTAGGTTGCACTATTGGTTCGAAGTACAAAGAGTCACTAGAGGATGGTTCCTAGTGAAGGAAATAGAGGAATCCACTTGTCATCATGACACACCTTTTTGATGTTGTCATTTTTGGTAGTGTTTTCTTTTGCACCATTCCCTGAGGAATCCACGTGTCAGTGTTGTGCATCACCGAAATAAAGGGTTTATGACAGAAAGAAGACGTTGTGCCATTGGTCTAAGATAGAGTCATCAAATTGTTTCTTTTTCATGCACGGTTGAGGAATGGTAAAGCTGCAGTTAGAGCAGTCGTAGGCACAAGTGATGCATTTTGACTTTCATTTCATTCTCAGTGAACTGTTTGTTTCTTTACAGAATCTCTAGGATGAGAGATTGTTTTAAATAAGCATGTGTCGTTATATTTAAGGGTTAGAAAAAAGAGACATAGGGAACATAAAAACAAAAACAAAGAATTTTGTAAAAGCCTTAATAGGTATTTCTCAAGAAAGGATTGAATATCATGTATCTATACAAATCAAGGCCTTTCATATTTTGTTCTCCGATCAACAATGAAGAGTGGTGACATTTTGTGCTAAATTATTTCAGTACTCTAATGTGTTGTTTGTGATACATTTTAGCCTATGCGATTCAATTGAAGTAATAACATTTTAGGAATGCTTGAAAATCATGTGTTTACACACTTTTGAAGGCTATGAATCAGTGTTGTTACCATTGAATGGATGCATTGTGTTTTTCAATTATTTAAGTGTAGGATCATCATTTGGTGCATCGCTACAGAGTAGATTTTATTCATACTTGTTTAGTTTTGAAGTGTTTCTCTATTTTCCTCCATATTCAAAGAAGAGTCAGGATCTTTAAAATTTGGAGGTTATCTCATGAATCAAGTCCCACATTTATGATATTTCCCATTGTTGGTATTTAGATGCAAACTTTTAATCATCAACATTGAGATAGGGGTAAAAATGGCACACCAATGTGAGACAGTGATTCTATGCAAGAAAATGATGCGCTTTTGTAGTGATGCAAAAGGGGATGGGCATTTGACTTATGTAAATTGTTGACTTAGTGATTTTGGATGGATGTAAGAGCGACCACTAGTGATATAGTCAGGTGTGAGGTGACCAAGGACTATGAGGTTATTCCTGCAGTTCACTAAGGAGGAGCAGGACTTCTTGGCTACTATCAGGAGGCTACACATAGCAAGGGTGCCAGAGATTAGGGCACACACAACGATGATGATTGCATTGATAGAGAGGTGGCATAGTGAGAGGAGAACCTTTATCCTACCCACCGAGGAGATGACGGTGACTCTTGAGGATGTATGGCAGATACGGAGGATCCCTATTCAAGGGTCCTTGGTAAGATATGACTTGCATACGAGAGCACCGACACTAGAGAGAATGTTTGTTGATGATGACCTTCCTATAGATGGGACACAGGTGGATCTTACTCAAATAGAGATGAATGCCCCACTGCCACTATTCATAGAAAGATTGATTATATATGTGTTAATACCTAGGAGATGAGTGCAATATTTCATGACTGGATGGGGTGATGTCTTGGAGAGGATGATGGATGGTGAGGTGGTTGCCTGGGGACCCTACATGTTGGTGCATTTATACAGAGAGCTACACAACTGAGTGTATAGAAAGAGTCAGTATTTGGGTTAAGGAGTGACATTGTTACACATATGGGCGTGGGAGCACATAACTATTCTGAGGCCATTGTGTGATCATTCGAGAGGTGAGGACCATCCCTACTACTGGTTATATGTAGGGATACTACACTATTGGTGGATAGGAGACATGGATTACTGGAGGCGCACCTTGGATGAGATGGACACAGTCACCTGGAGACCATGGAGGGAGTGCAAGGTATGGGGGGAGGATGCTGAGCAGTTAGCATATGTATGACAGACTAGGTACATCTTGGGAGGACTACGTAGACGATTGAGAGATATATACTAAGATGTGTGTTGAGATAGTTTGGGGAGAGACAAACTGCTCCCATACATGAGGCAGTGTTCCCTGGAGAGAAAGGGGTATAAATTCAATGATTTCCAATGTAAAATGATCTTTTTCTATGGCTGGGAAAGGGAGAGCTCTGTAAGGGGAATTGCTAGAGACTTTGTGCTCTTGATGTTTAGTTTTAATATTCAAAAATAATTGTTGTTCTTATGTCGGTATTTCTTTTTGAAATTAATTATTCTTTTGTTTGATTAATTATTATCTTTTCCCCTTTATCTCCTCGTCTGCCAATCTGAATTGGAAGACTTTGTGCATCCGTTTCTAATCATGTTCATTTTCTTCTTGAAAACTTGTGTTGTGCTTCTTATGTTTAGAGGCAGATTTCTATTTATTTTCTCTCATTTTTCCTTTTCCTACCTTTTAGTACTTTCCAGTTAAAAGTACTCAAAAATTATTAAACCCCATCTTATGAGGGAGCTTCCCCTCTCAAATGTAGAGGAAGATCACCATTGGTGATCTCTCCAACTATTGTAGGCAGTTTTGTCACCATTCCTTGGGCAAGTGATAGTTTTCGTAAATTTTTCAAAGTAACAAATCCGTTTACCAATAGTGTCCAAAATATGTTCGTGGACTATAAAATCTAACGATTATCCATATTATTTGCATTTTTTTTTAGAAACCCCAAGGTCTATACCATAGTCCATGGTCCAAGGAATATGATATACTTTCAAACGAAACTACATTGCTTCAGCCAATCATAATACACAACTACATGTTAAAACTTCAAACTAGTAACCAGCATGTTTGTACAACATTTTAGATTCTAGGAAAATCAGATTATGCTCAATCTATACTATAAGGAAGCATCAAGTGAGGTTGGTAACACAAAAATGCTAGCATAACAAGAGGTGCCAAGACCATGCAAAAATAAAAAAAGCCTTCAATAGTGGGTGCAAATCTATGTGATAGCAGTGGGATCTACTTCAATTCCTCTGTGAGACACTATGTATCCCAACAATTTCCTTGATGTAATGCCAAAGACACATTTCTTGGGGTTGATTCTAACTTGGTACTTGTTACCCTATGTCTAAAATTTTACTAAAGCACTCACATCTTAGAAAAAAATTTCCATCCTTCACTTGCCATTTCCTTTTTCTTCCCCCCCGAGTTGAGCTTTACTTAGTCATTTCACGAGTCGTCGAAAATCCTTTATGTTTTGGAACCAAAGTTAGCGGGTTCAAGTGTTCATGAATTGCCTAACTTCTTGACTTGTCTTTGAGACCGATGTATAAAGTTCTCCCTTGTGTCAGTCTTAGTCATTTGTGTTATGGAGGCTCTATGTTGTCAGGAGGTCAAAAATTCTTTGAACTTCCAAACTCTCAATCTTACAATTCAAAAGTTCCAAAATTCCTGGACTTGCTGACTTCAAGTGCTTACTGAGCCTATGGCACCTTTTTATGAGCTGGCATGCGGTACAATGAAATGACACTTGTCATTCTACATTTAATTCAAAGTGCGTGCAAATACATTGGCACATTTTTTAGAGGGAAACTCGAGGCAAATGTTTACAAATTTCAAAGATTGATCCGCCACCAAAATTTAATGTTCTTTATGAACATGTTTATGAGAAGTGACATGAAATTTCATTAAGTTACCTACCTCGCCTCAAGTTTTATCATTTCGCTAAGGGAATGCATTGCAGAGTGAAGAATAGCTAATCCACTATGTGCAAAATATCAATGGAATTCCAAACTTACATGTTAGCATGATTGGCCATTCTATCTTATTTCTTGCTTTCCTCTGCTATAAAAACACAACATTTCTCTCTGGTGGTAGAAATTTTCTATTTTCATGTATCTGCATAGAGAATCCCTTGTAAGTGTACTGCATTTTCTTGCCTTGTTTGTGAATGCTTCGAAGTTTTTGGTCGTCTGGTTTCTCAAATTGGTGAAGATGAAGTTCAAATTTCAAGGGGCCCCTATGCTTCCTATTGTGGAGGGATACAGAATTGCGTCATGTCAACTTTGAAGATTTCAAATTTCAAGAGGCCCCTATGGTTTTTCTGATGTGAGGGATACGGAATTGGGTCATGTTGACTTTGAGGATTTCTGGAAGAGGATGTAGTCTGAAGGTCTAACTACCTCTAGAAAACAAAATTGTTAGTAGTGGGTTAGATAGAGCTGGGGGCTTTTTGCTTGCAGTGCGTTGTACTAAATTGGTAGTAGCCTATACCAATAATTACTTTCTAGAGTAGATCAAGAAATCAAAGCCGCAGACGGCTCTATTATTGCTAAAATTGATTCTGAATCAATTGCCCTAGCCTTGAATTTGGATGAGTATGAAGAAAATACCAATATCTTTGTGTCTTTTGCATGGATGTACTATAATGAAAGGAAGGACTGGTGCTAGAATTGTATTGCCAAAACCTAGCTGGAAGTTGAGAAAAAGGGGAAATTACAACTACCTGTCAATCTAAAGAGGAGTCATTTCAAAGAGGATATTTTAGACATGATAACTCTACTAAACCATGTAGTTGGGAGCTCATAATCGAATACTTTCACCTTTTGGATGTGTAGATTTATTTTTCTAATCTGTGGAGACCATCATATTGATTTGGCAAGAATAATTAGTGAAAGTATGCATGAACGAATAATAAATTTCTCACGAGATGTAAGGTTTTACATGTTTTCCCAACTGGTTTATGTGTTAGCTCATAGAGAGGCTGTTTGGCTTGGCTTAAGGATTCAAGGAACTCCTGCCGCCGGTACGCCTATGTATTAGACTTTTCCTCAGTTACAAAAGAATGAAGGTATGACAGATTTCTAGAGAGTGAATGATGCCCTTTCCATGTGGTTGGCTAAGAAAATTGACAGCTCACTGGAACGAAGGTTTTCTGCTGAAATGGCCACATTGGTTATGAATTTTGGAAGTTTTTATGTCCAGTTTGATCACTTCTCTTACTTGAGAATTGGGGGTTATGAAAACACCCCGTTGAAATTGCCACGATACCTGTCAGATTACCTCATGTTTCTGGAGGTGTGTCGTCAAATGGTGGCTATGAATACAAGGTACCATGCTATGAAAAAGAAAGGTTACTCTTTTCTTGTGACTCTTTCATTTTATTCTTGTAAAAGTAATGATAGTGCCAGAAGTGTGGATAAATTGTTGTCTGAGTTTAGTCTCTATAGTTTGTCAGCTCGTATAGCCTTTGTTAGTAAAAATTATGTGAATGAAATCATGCCTGGAGGAGGTTCGTATCTACACAAACCCCAGCTTGAGGACTTCCAAGAGGATTGTTTGGATGAAAGGGAAGTGCGGAGAAGGAGTTGGATGAGATTGACCATTGACTAGATATGTGCTTTTGAGTTGCATATTTAGGTTCCTGACATGGTTGACGGCAACTCCAATAATATAGATGAAGGCTATCGTGATGCTTCACTATGGCTTCTACATCCTGTGAAGTTGTCTAAAAAGGAGATAACTGATGTGAATTTTTTATTCTTTCCAAGTGATAAGAAGAACAGAGAGATGGTTGAAATTCATCATTGTGACAGTTTGATTTCATTGGGACCAAGTTTCTAGTGCCCTCGAGGGTTCGATAGCTCTTCTTGAGTTTGGCATTGTGTGTTCTGTTGGCAGGAGATGGTCATGTCATTGGGATTTTGGATGGTGTCTCCTCGACACCCGATGTAGGGTTTTGTGGTTTCATCGACGGGATGATTGTATGTCAGTGTGAGTCGTCACACCATCCCCTTGATATTCCAATGGGGCGATATCAAGGTGACGTGGTTATCACTGAGACGATGAAAAGTGTCCCACTGAATTCCCGATAGGGACTGTTAATAACTGTAGACATTTGTCATATTATCGGTAGGACTGTGCTACGTCAGAGGGAGTCTCTAAGAAGTCTCATTGATGTTCTAATTAGAAGTGTTGACAATAGTGAATGTATGTGAAGACTGTTTAGTCAGTGGGAGTTGAAGACTTTTCCAAGACATTGACAGGAGTCTCACCAAAGTCATAATATGGCAATATTAATAGTGAATGGTTGGTCAAGACTTCATCGATGAGGACATAACATGTTGCCAAGACTTTGAATTCACTCCCTTCGAAGTGCCGATAAGGCAAACTCAGTGATATGGAAATTGACAGTGATCTGGATGCCACCTAGGCAGTGGGACTGTGGTCAAAGTTTGGTAAACTAAGCATGGAGTAACAAGGCTCTTGTTGAGGTGACACAAGGACTTCAGATAGAGACTATATGGAGTCTCTTTGAAGTTCCAATAAGGGCAGTGATAGTTATGTTTTGTGTAACTGTTCAGTTCAATATGGAAGTTGAAGCGGTTGTTCTTCCTTGTAATGTTGTAATGCAGAATGCATTGTAACAGTGGGTGTAGAGACCAAGTTTGAGAGGGGGATTATGCTGCTGGATTTATTCCAGATGTAACAAGATGTTAATCTCTGCGAAAAGGCTTAGAGCCTACAATTGTATTGTACCTATGTATACTTGGTTACTGAATAATACAATGGGTCTCTAGCTTTTGGAGTGTGGGGTTTTTTTACTCGTAAGGGTTTTCCCCACGTAAATCTATGTGTTTATGTCTTATGTTCCATATTTCATGCTTTATGATTCTGTTGTTGAATCTGTTTAATGCTTGTTGATGAAATTGGTTAAAACTTGCATGAACTTTTCTCAATAGGATTAATGGTGGGAAATGAACTATGTCTGATTTCGCTTTGTGGCATAGTTGTATGTGTTTTTGAGGCAATCTAAAGAAATTTAAATCTATCGAAGACACTATTGTTCTCATATGTTCCTTCTGAGATAATCTAATTTCCCTACAAGTGGTATCAGAGCCTTCTTCTAGGATTTGATTGTTCCTGGTGTTTTTGGTTCTGGGTATTCCTTCTGTGAAGATTTCTTAGTTTGGCAAGCTTGAGGAAATCAGAAGGAATCGGATGATGATTGATACTTTGGTGAGTGGAAGATAATTGTTCATTTGTTTCAATTTCATCAGATAACACGTATCTTGAAGGATAGTGAAGATGGAGAAACTAGAGCTGGTCATATTGAAATGATGTGGTCTGAGACTCCTAGTTGACAGTAGAATAATGCTATTGCATGGGGTGGGATTTTTTGCTTTATGGTTGTGTTGCAGCAAAGCTTTCATATTAGGTGTTTGTGTGAGAGGCTCCTTGGTGGTATGGAGAAGCTTGTGTTGTTGTTCCCATGGAGTAATGTGCTTATGATGGGTATTTATTCCTAGTATTGGAAGGCATTATTTTTAAGTTACCCTGATTGCATATAGGCTATGGAGTTGATCATTATATGATCTGGAAGCCTCTGTAATACACTGTCTCCCTCGGACGCATGTGCATGTTGGTGGTTGTGGAGTTGGCCAAAAAGTGGGCCTGAAGTTCCTAAACTATTGTTTCCTTTTAAGGATGTTTTACACTTGCATGGATCAGATTCATGTTCCTTAGATCTAAGGGTTTTATAGTTTTTCCTAAAAATAAATCTATGGTTATGCATATTCATGATAATCCATTATTCTAGTTTAACTGTTATGGTGTTTTTTGTTTTAGACTTTTGAGCCATCCAGATGTGAAGTGGGTATGGATGTTCATGGGTGTTTTTTAAGACACAGTGGTTTTGCAAGTTTTACACGGTCAAGAAAAAAACTTGTGCTTTTGTGAAGCTGCAGTTATGCTAGTTTCTAGACCCTGGCTTTTGGGTTTTTGCTAGATGAGATAGTTACAGTTTTGCATGCATGCTTTGTTCATGGTGTGAGGAGGTGAGATGCTTTCTCTATATGGGAGTGTTGGTACATGATCTGTCACTCAGCATTTCTGTGGTAATGCTTGGTGGATTCCTAGGCTATGATACTCAGTGTAGACATGATTGGCAAGTTAGGTTTGAGTTTGATCTGGTGCTAAAGTCATGTTGTCTACATAGTTATTCTCTTTGAGTTCTCATATCTGTAGTTTCTAGTGTGATAGTGAGTTTGCATGGTGCATTGGTTGGATCTACGGGTTGTGCAATGTTGTGGGTTGCCTTTACCTACATGTTTGTTGTGGGACAACTAGGAAGTGGACTATCTACATCCATGACGTTTGATTCTGTATTGATGTAGGCTTGTTAGCTGGCCTTGTCTATGGTCACTTGTACATTGGTGTAGCTGCTTTGAGATGAAAGGATGGATGATGTTGAGTACATGAGTAGTTGGTTAAGGGGACCTCTAGAATGTATATCATGATGCCATGAATAGCTTGGATACACAGTTTTGTGGAAGCTTTTGATAGTGATGGTGTATTTCCTTGGTTTGGAGATCTTGGTGCCACTTGGTTTTATTGTCAAATGGACATGTTAATGTGTGGACTTCGAGGATTTTCATATTAGGAGATGTTTAGTCATGATTCTTGGAAATATCAGTTGTCACAGTTCATTGGGAGCTTTAGCAATGATTGTGAATTCATCACTTGGTGATGGATGATCTTTAGTGTTGCAGATGTTACTAGGAGGAGCTCTTAGATCTTGTTGCTACAAAAGAGTTCTTTCACATTTGTATTGGATACTATTTGGAGATGGGTCATCTTCATGATATTGAAGATGTGTAACATCTTGGAGCCATGGAGGACTTATGGAGTCTTTGGTTGAGATGTCAATGGTGCTTCACAGGTGATGTTGGTTTAGAGTTTGTTTGTTTTATGTCATGGTACGCTCTTGATTCTGCATTAGAGTTTTGCCATGATACATTGCTCTTGAGACCATGCTATGTTCACTTGGAGCATGGAATCTCCTAAGGGGGATGGTAAGATCATGATGTCATGACAAATTCTAGATTCAAATGATTGGAGCTTTGACAGTGGTCTAGTGATTCTTTGTGTTTTGGGTGCATTGGTCATATGCTTGAGAACTTCATGATGGTGCAGTGATGCATTTGGAGTTTAGCATGAGGTGATTGTTTGCAGGTGCTCATGGATACATGGAGAATGAAGTGAGGCTAAATTTCTCTTAAGATGAGATAAGTGTTATTGAGATGGTTATCCTTGATGAGATTTCAACAGGAAGTCCGAAGAGCCTTCACCTTGGTTCGACGTGAGTTTAACAGAGACCTGTGAGGAGATTACTCTTGGAGGAGTCATGATGGCTTGTATATCTTGGAGGAGCATTCTTATACCCACTCTTGGTCTACTCGACAGTTTATTAACTAGAGAAGTATTTCCCATTATTTCTCTCAGGTGTTTTATGCTTTATTTCATAGACATGGACCTTGAATTGCTAATAGATTGTTCTAGAGGAATCATTGTGAGTGATAGATAGCATGATTATCTCCTTGGGATTGCATTTTCATTTATAATGACTATAGGGGATGGTAGTGGGTTGATTTCCTGAGATGGGAAATGGATTAGTTTGATCTTCTTTGGTTTGAGAGACTTACATCCATGTAGTTACATGATACATATGTTGTGTTTGATCTCTTGAGATTGAATGTTTTTGGGTGTTGTTATGTTCTCTTTGGGGTTTTATGGAGGAGATCATACTTGACACAGTTGGCATTTAGAGGTGTATGTAGAAGGATTTTATATAGGTATATGATGTGCAATGAGTCTCCCTTTTATCTTGGTAGTCTTCCTAGATGGTTTGTTTCACATTACATTGGCTTGAGGTTTGATTGGAGCTATTGTGATCACTGGCTTGTGGTCATGTGTTTTCACTTATGTTCTTGGGTGATGACATGGAAGTTCTATTATCTCTTTCCTTTGTTGGGTGTGGAGAACTTGGGAGAGTTCTAGACTGGTAGTGAGAATTGTTCTTGCAGCTTATTTGTTTATAGGTTTTGCATATCATTGTGTATGCTTCCTTGGTGCTACATGATGTTGTTTACATTTCTATATGATGTTGTTGGTAGACTTGGTATGCCTTAATCCTTTTTTTGGATTTGCATTACCCATGCAATGGGACCTCTTAGATGTGTATGTCATTCTTTGGCAGGTTTACACATGGAGTTTATGGCTGCAGTTTATAGGTGTATATGTTTATGGCATGAGTTTACTATATTCTTTGATACCTTCAAGGTATGGATAGATTGGATGGATTAGCACTTGTTGTGTGTGTTATTTTCAATCATGTGGATTGATCAGTTGGATGGGAGTGTTGGCAAGAGACACTGCTACACATAACAGGTGTTGTCACTGATGGCAACTAAGACTATTCCACACATCCACATAAAATAATTTGTTCATACCGAAAGACAGAATGAGAATTTGTCTAAGTCCGGGTAGCTAGAAATAGAGTATATGACAGAGTTCAGTATGTTGGTCAACGGATCTCTCCAGTTAATCTTTAAGTGTTGTGAATCTGAGGGAGTGTAGAGGAATGTCAGGACAATCTAAATCTAAGATTTTAGCCTCCGGTGACAAAGGGATTAAAAGTTATGAGCATTTGAGTTCTAGGTCCTAATATGACAGAACAATTCAGTGAAGAATAGGCCGACTTATGTTAGATCATTGCACGGATCTAATAGAAGTGTTTTTGGTGAGTTGCATAGGGGATATAATGTTAGTAGCTGACATGTATGGTGACCTACAAGTGTTATTTCTGGTACGCATCAACTTTGGTGTATGGATTCAGTCGACAGAACATAGTACTTGTATTGTTTGTCAAGTTCTCCACAAAGCCGACAGAAAGGTGATTGAATTCCTTGAGATGAATATATATAGTCAATAAATTCAAGTGAATTTTGTGTGGTAGTGATGTGATGTGATAGGCAGTGCAAAAAGGGTAGAGAAAAGAAAGAAACAGAAGAGATCTAAGGTCTGAATTATGGCAGAATAGTAAAACAGGGTAGAGTAAAGATGAAGTGTACAAAGTCAGTATTCTGTGCTTAATCGGAACTAAATTCTTGCATTGGCAGATGCTATTCATTAGTTCAAGCAATCTGTAATCTTCTTGTAAACATCCTTGTAGGCAATGAGCCTCTTTGAGCAATGACCTCTGGGCAGTGAGCCCGAAGGCATGTGCCTTCCCATTTGTAATACTTTTAATAGAGTATAATCTTTGTGGGTTAACCCCCACCGTGGTTTTTCCCTTAACTGAGTTTCCACGTTAAAAAGCCTAGTGTCAAGTGTGTTATTTATGCTTCTACTCATGTGTTATTAATTATTGCTCTTCATGTTTCTATAATTTGATTGTTAATAAAGTGGTAAAGAAGAATCAACTACAGCAAGCATTAAAGTTTTGAGATAACTGATTCATCCCCCCCCTCTCAGTTGTTTGTCCTAATTTCAACAATTGGTATTAGAGCAAGGTTCCTTGGAAGAAGCGTAACAGTTGAAGGAAGATCTGGGAAAGATGTTCAATGGGTTCACTCTGATGGAACTATGAAAAATTTCCATGGTTTTACCCCAGCTTTGCAAAAATTTGGTTACGAGATTTCCATGATTAGGGTTCTTCTGCTAAAAATGTTCTGAGTAGCCCAACTCTGCCAAAAACCCTAAACCCCTATAGTATCAAGTCAATAGTTGCACTCAAGTCTAATTCTTTAGTGACTGCCTATTCCCGTCACTGTCCTTTTAAGTCCTCTTTCCATGTCGTCCCTCAACATTGTTCATCGGCCCCTCGCCAAACAAATACCGTCTATAGCCCACGCCAAGGAAAAGCTTAATATTTAAAAGAAAATTTGCCCAATTGGCCATTCTTCGTCTAGTTGGAAAAAGGTTATAGGCATGTCTAAGACTGGTTTTACTAATTAATTTTGTGCAGGTGGCGCATGCGGATTCATTTCCGCCATTCCACCCACGATGAGTTGCAAAGGAAATTGGCCTCGGCGGAAGAGCGGAAAGGGTGACAGCTGGCTAAGGACGATCCTGGTTGGCATGAAGGTGGGTCCTAGATGCTACATATCAATTTATATCTCAATTCTATCATTCTGCCATACTCCTTTGAGAGGTTTTTTGAGCGACCGCAGAATCACGAAATTGAGATACGTAGATTCCTCATGGTGATGGGACTCTTATATTAAATACATATCTTAGACGTGGCATCAAGTGGGACCATTTCAAAGGATGCTATGCCTGAGGCACAATGATCTGACGGCTATCTGCCATTCCGCCAGGATCATATCTCTGATCACATCCTTCATACACGGAATAGCGAGTGCTGTCTTAATTGCATTACGGAAGGGACTTCTCCTCAGGAGCGTGGCTAAAAGGAGAAAGCCTAGGTGGCATGATACTATTGAATGAAGTAAGCAGTGTGATTTGTCCTGGAAAAGGGGTCAAAACGACACCGTCAATTTGCACCAGCAAGAATCAAGATCAAAGGCCTAAATTCAAAATCATGTTAGAAGGATTCGCTGGCGTTGAACTTGACTTAGTTGCATACCAAGGCATTAACTACTCAGTGTGTGCAGGGTCTTCATCACCGCCACTTTTGAGGAATTTAGTAACTGAATGATTCGGCTTATGCAAGCTCGACCTTTGGAAATATGTGCCCTTACAGGAAATGACTTTTCATTTGCTGTGTGATGAAATTTGATGTGATGACAGGGCTCAATTGGGAGAACCAAGACACCTAATCTGGCAAAATTCAATACAAGAAGTGATGTTTTCAAGTTATGCAGAATTATGAAGCTTTATCTGTCTATTCAATTATGGTAATCTCTGATAGATTTCCATTTATGGCAGAAAATATACTAAAATGAATGGAAATTAATACACCACAGATGGGCAGATGTGTGCTTACATCCTTGAAATTCTATAAATAGGCAAGTTTTATTGTTATAGTTCATACTATCTAAAGTTATTCTGATAGTATGGATTTCCCTTGCTCCAGCGTGTTCTCTCTACTCCCCCGTTCTTTAGGATATTCTTCCTTGTTCTCATGGCTCTCGATTTGTCCTTACAGAATTAAAAAGGACTTGGAATTATCTCTTATAGAATCAATGGTACAGGAATGAAGAGGGGGCAACAGAAACACTGTGAAAACTTCTACGGGCATTTCTTCTTCCTCGTTCTTCATCCAGACTGGGATCCTTGATTTTAATCTCCATACTCTAGCCATTCATTATGACTGTGATTTGGCAGATTAGTATCAGGTGTGGAGGAAACTCATTTTTCCTTCCACCTTCATCCTTGGTCTACTTTTCCTAACAAAGCATTATTTCTAGATGTAGGGGTGTTTCCTCTTTGGATGTAGCATATAAGGATAGAATGCTCCTATTTTGTTGTTGATGTTACTGCCCTCACCAGGTGGATGGTATATCCATACTTGGTCAAATGTGATTTCGTCTGGTCTCCATCTAACTAAGCTTGTTGGTAACCCCTCAATTATCAAAGAGGAATCACATCCCTGTAAGTGACAACAAGCATAAAGTGAAGAACTCCAGTTAATGCGGTTTTCTTCTGATACTGACGCTTTCAGTTATTCTCAATTGTGGAGGGAAAACTAGACAGTGAATTCTCTTATCAAATAGATAAGAGGCATAGGATGGGTATAAGGGCTTCCACAACATCAAAAATTGGATCCCCATCAACCTCACTGCCTGTCTTCCTACCTAAATTGAGAGGAAATGTTTGTAGAAGGCAGTTTAATCAGTATTCCAACATGGACGTTGAGCACATAGTTGTGGAGCGGTTGCACCAGCCTCTTCAGCTGCATCTATTGGTTACAAAATAGTTGTAACTTCCTTTTGTTTTAAGGCCTGAAGCTTGTTGCCCCCTTATTTCTATAAAAGGGGATTCAAGGCTTAGAAAAAGATATTGGTTTGAGGTTGTATTTCCAGCTTTAGTCTAAAATAGGGATCAATCTAGTCAGGGAGGAGTTGTAAATAAGTTTGTCTTCTGCAATAGAATTAGTTGTCTATTTTCAGGTTTCAATTTGAGTCTCTTTTGGTTTCTTGATAAAATCATTGAAAGCTATAATGCAAGTTACTGAGCAGTTTATTTTACAAATTTTTGTTGAGTTCTGAGATATACTGTCTCCTACTTCATGTATACAGTTTCATATTATGAATAAATATTTGGTTGAAGAATCATCTTTATTCATCAACACAGTCTTTCCTGTGCTGGCATATTTCTCTTATGGCCTTTACTCAAGGAGTAATATAAAAATTGCTATTAGAAAATATCATGTATGATTCAGGTATACAGGGATAACTAAGTATGGTCGATTTCAAAGCTAGTAAAAGTATTTTCAATGTATGGCATTGTTGTACCTTTACAATAAACTAAAGTTTCTTGCATCATTATCTGTTTAGGATTTATCATTTTACCTTTTTGACTCCTTGGCCCAATGGATAGGCACTGATCTATTTCATGGATACTATATTGAACTTATGCCCCTCTAGTTATCCTCAAAGTATTTTCAATCCAAATATTTTCCTTTTCAGCAATAGGATCTTTAGGATATTTATTTTAATTAAGTTGTGTCTTGCATGTTCCTCTACAAAGAACAAGGTAAAAGCTTAAAGAATATAGCCAATCTTCACTTTATCATACATTCTTTTAAGAAGCTTATAAGGAACATATCTGTGATATAAATAAAGCTGACAATCTGATATCTCTGGAAAACCTTATCCCTTTTTAGTAAAATTTTGTTATCCCCAAGAGAAGAAGGCATTATTTGGAGTGAGATAGCCAGAGAAATTAGTAATAAGCCCATCTACATAGGAACACCCTCCTTGGTTTCACAGAGCCTAAAGTGTAGAGGTAGAAAAGGGGGAACAAGAAAGTCTTCTCTCCCTGATCTCCTATTCGTTGGCCAATCCCTCAAGGCAAGTTGATCATTAATAAGTGGTTGTTTTATAGATTTGCTATGAGAATCAAGTTGGGAATTTAAAATAACCAACACACTCCGAGATCAACTTCAATTGGCATTAGAAGATCTTGATTAGTCCAAAGCAGAAGTAAGAGATCTGAAAGAGAACCTTCAAGATGTTGATGACTGCATTGAGATGTTAAAAGAGAAACTTAAGAAATATATGGAAAAGAGGAAGGAACTACTTCAGTAGATACCTAATCTTACTAAAAATAATGGCTTGAATGAAGCTTTGGAAGAAAAGACTAAGGAATGTGAAAAGCTGACAAAAGAAGTTTTTGTTCTAAAACTTGAAATGGAATCTGGGGTAATGAGGCTAACCAAAGAAATTGAGCAAAGGAAGAAGACTGGAGAATAATTGAATCAAACTCTGAAGGAAAGAACTGAAGAATGTTGCAGAATGGATAGAACAATTGGCCACCTTAAATCTGACCTACAAGAATGCAGATTTAATGAAGAGGAACTTGAAAGACAAATTGTTATTCTCAGACATGACCTAGAAGTTGCAAATGAATATAAGGAGAAGTTCAAGATAAGCTCAGCTAAACTTGAAGTGTTGCTTGAAAGTCAAAAGAAGGTTGATGATAAGCATGGTCTTGGATATGAAAAAGGTGAAAGCTCCAGATCTAGACAAAGAATTTTTCAATCAAGAAATGGGAGAAACAGACCTAGAAGACCTTTAGTAAGACAGCCTAATGCTCAAAGGTATCCATCTTTCAATGGCAATTGCTTCAAATGTCATAGATATGGTCATAGAGCCAATCAATGTAGAAGTCAAGTAAATCAAAATACATCATCTTTCTCTAGTCAATGCTTTAATTGTAAGAGAATAGGTCATAAGGCTGAGGAATCCAGAAATGGATTAATGAATCCTCATAAGAACAAGCAAGTGTTCAATGGAAGATGTTTTACTTGCAATAAGGTTGGGCATATTGCAACACAGTGCAGATCTAAACCTACTCCAACTTGTGGTTGTCAGAGAAATAAGATTGTATGCTTCAACTGCAACAAATCTGGTCATATCACAAGATTCTGCAGAAGTAGGAATAATGGAAAAGGAGGTCTGGTAAACAGAAAACTGGATGAGCAGAAACAAGACAAAGGCAAGTGCAAGGTTGATGTAAATGAAATCTAGAATGAAATGAACAAGAAATGGGTGAAGAAATGTGTAATGAACAATTGTGATGGATCCGCACCAAAATCTGGTGTTGGTAACTCCTCTGGGAATTGAATTGAGAGCTCTGGCTCAGGGGGAGCTGCATTAAAAATCAAATTCCCCCAACCAGTAAGTGGGTGCTTGGATTTGGCACAATGAGAGGAGATATTTTGATTTTTTCAGAACATTTGGAAGGATTTCTAGAAGAAAAGAAATAGATATGACAATTTGTAGAGTAATTCATGAGAAACTTCTCAAGAAACAGAGTAACCGGATGTGTTAGGGTAGAGCATTTATTACAAAGACAAATTAGGTTTGTGGAGCATAAAAGGGTCATTGATTCTTCATTTGAATCACTTTGCATTAGAAGAAAGTAAGAAGAAAAGAGGCGAACGAGTTTTGAGCCGAGATTTTTCAAGAGTTGAAGTGCAAAGAGGATTTCCAAGCAAAACCCTACCCTGCGGAACAAGGTATTTCCATTTTCTGTGAAATCTCTTTTATTTTCAATCTCTGCAAATGGCTACACCCTTAGTTGTTGACATAACTGAAAGGCCCCATCTAAAATTCAAGAAGCATCCTTACAAGTCTATTGAAGTCAAACCATTAGGTGCATTCTCTAGTGTCCCACACGGAGTATTACATGTTGAAGACATTAGGGCATATATCCATTGTAATGTAGATGAATTTGGAAATCTGAGATTGCTGGAATTGTTTGAGAACCATCTCAAGGATGATAACTTTCAACTGAAACTAGAGTTTGAAACCCTAGAAAGCAAACGTTTTCTTCAAGTGATTGAATTTATGACATTTGATGAAAGTGAGTGGGTTCGATATGTGTTGAGCTAGATGCATGATGAATTCATATGGATGTTAAAACCATTCAAGATTACCAAGGATGCTATCAGAATTGTGATTGGGTTAAACTCAACTAGTGGATTACCCATGTTGAAGTCTGTGAAAAAACAAAATGTCACTGATGCAACCGGTGCAAAGTTTGACAAGAGGGCAATGACCATCAATGATATTATAGAACTGGATGTTAAGTTTGCTTCCATGGTAATTGGCTACAAGATTTATCACTCCAACAGGGAGAATTCTATCTCCAGAACTGCCATATATGCAGCATATCAAATGTTAAAAGAGAATGCAGATTATGACCTATGTGAGCTGCTACAAAACCAACTAATTGAAAATTTGAGCAAAATTAAGAAGGATAAGAAAAACACCTTCAAATATGGTTCCCTAGTTATATGTTTGTTCTTCTACTTTATGAATGAAGTGCCTGGAGTATAAGGTGTGCAGTGGACAAATGACAGGCCAGTTACATGGAAAATAAGAGATCATCTCCTCAATCTTGGTGATTCTCAAGCCCAGAAGAAAGCCATCTGGGGTTATTTCAAAAACTTTTAGAGTATGATGCATGCAAGGAGAGAATTCCCAAGTCAGTTGTGGAGAAGTATCAAGATAAAATTTATTTTATGGTTGACACTGATCAGTGCCTGATGGAGGTTGTGGAACCCAAAACTATATGGATTATGCCAATGGGCTATGAGTTTGATGAGAAGGTTTTGGACATGTATGCTCAACATCTTCTGAGAAAATCAAAAGACACCTCTGTTGAAATATTTGGAACTTATAAGGAGCTAAGTCTAAAACTACATGTTGAGCTCAGACAACCAGAGATCAAGAGAAAAGCTCAGAGGAAAGTTAAAATGTATGTTCAAAGCATAGGCATCACAAAAGAAGCTATAAAAAGGAACAGAGAAAGAATTGAATAAATGAAGAGAAGAACTGAGCAAGCTTCAGAAGAGAGGGCAAAAAGTGAACCAACAGCTGCTCCAGAAGTCACACCTAGCTCTTCAAAAAAAACAAGAAGGTCTGCAACTGTCTCTGAACAATCCAAGTCCATTCCCACTGAGACACTGGAAGCCACACCATCTGGTGAAGGAGGAAAGAGAAATAATACAAAGGCCACAAGAACCTAAAAGAGCACAAAATTTGCTGAAGAAGAAACAGATTTAGATGTTGAGGTGGAGGAGTTGAAAGCCTCCGGAACAAAAGCTGCCAAGGTGACTAAGGAGAAGGCCTCTGATAGAAAAATGACAAGCAAAAGGCAGAAAATAGATACCTATGTAGAGAAGCCCACACTTTTTGTGGAAGATGTAATAAAATCAGTCACTGTGGATGGAAATTTGAAACCCATGATTGAATTCTTTGATGCATACAGTGATGCAAATGAGAGGGTGTTAGAGGAAGCAACTGATAGATATCTAAATATTTATAATAAGGCCCTAATTAAAATAACTTCTAAGATCCCTCAAAGTCTTGCAGACATTTTGGAGCTAAGGAAAGAAAATGCAAAAAGCAAGGATATAGAGCTTAGAGAACATGAGCTAATAAACTTGTGCCCTCAGATAACTTCAGACCAAATGAATATGACATTTAAGGAAGTAAAAGATGATTTTAGAAGCAAGAAAAGGATGAATAAACTCATGCTTGGTGAAACAGGTGAAATAGTAAAGGATACTAAGGAAATTCTTCTAAGGGCATTGAAGAAACACAATCTTCCATTTGTTGAAGAGGAGACTGATAATGGGATTGATTCATCAATTCTGATTGTTGAAGAAGTTAACATCAATGAGAAACAAACTGAGGTTGAAGACTCCTCTGTTCTGGAAGATGAGCAAATAAACAAGGAAGATATAGAGATGGTGGATAAAACTGATGAAGCAGGAGATACTCTAACTTCTCTTGATCATTTAAGAAAAGAAGATAATGTTGAGATACTACTACTATACAAAATCCTCCAGAACATATTGCAGATGAAAGAATCCCCTGCAGATGACATAGAGAAAGGTAAAGCAGAGAAAGAGAAAGAAGACGATAAAAAAGATAAAGCAGAAGAAGATGGTACAAATGTTGATGCATCCAAACAAAACAATCCAGATACTGGCACTGACAAAACTCAAGGAAAGGAATGTGGACCAGAAATTGTGGCAAGAGACACTGCAGAAGAAGTAAAGAACTTTCTAAGTAAAGAAATGCCAGAGTTTGATGAACTAGAACTGATTCAAGGACCAATCAACCTAGCTAATCTCTCTCCAGTCCAAATGATGAAGGTAGCATCTTTCACTCAAGCCAAGGCAAGCGATAAGATATTGAAATCTCACTTAGAGGACAGTGAGTTGTTAGGTCTTGCATCCAATATATTGGAGAAGATAATGCTAACTTTCCAAAAGAATCTATCTGACTCTCCCTCTAGAAATCTGAAGAGCCTTATAAACTCTGTAAGTACACACTTTGAATCCTTTGAGAAGTTTGCAGAAACTAAAGTTTGAAATGTATTTAATAACAAAAGATTTGATGCACTTAAAGGCATGATTGGGGTAGATAGATTGGTGCTAGATAATAGTATAATAAGTATTCAAAATGCTCTTTCAGAAGGAGGCAGTATATATAAGTTTTGTTTATCTACTCCTAAAGTCATAGAGGATATAGAAGATAAAATAAAGAACTCGAAACAGAAATTGTCAAGTATGTCCCAAGCTTTTGATCCGTTGATAGTATCAGTGGCAAGTAAGGAGTGTCAAGAAATCAACCTGATGGAAGAAATAAAGAAATTGACAAGAGAAAAGGAGAACATTGAAGCAAGAATGGGAGAGCTCCGAGGACTGATTTCCCCTAAGATAGAAGTAATGTTCAATGCTATGACAGAAGCCCAAACTGCTACACAAACAAGTGATCCCATTAACCTCTGGATAGCTGAATCACAAGTATTTTTGTTCAATAGCCACATTGCAGTTTTGAACAATATGAAAAAGAGTTGGGATACAGAATTGGCCCTGCTAAAGAATATTTTTGGAGATGTACTTAAGTATATGTAAATATTACTTAAGGATTGGTTGTAAATATGTGACATTGTATACAAAAATTTTGGGCAAGTTTTGGTTTACGGATCCCATCATTTTCCATTGATGTCAAAAGGAGAGTGAAATAGCAGTGAAAAATGAGGAATCCAGAAAGGGGGAACTTTGGAAATAGTGGAAAGCACAAATGTACAGAGTAAGGGGAAGTAGCTCCGACACTTAGTCATTTTTCACTAAGTGTTGCCATCAATGCCAAAGGGGGAGATTGTTGGCAAGAGACACTACTACACATAATAGGTGTTGTCATTGATGGCAACTAAGACTATTCCACACATCCACATAAAATAATTTGTTCATACCGGAAGACAGAATGAGAATTTGTCTAAGTCTGGGTAGCCGGAAATAGAGTATATGATAGAGTTTGGTATATTGGTCAGCGGATCTCTCTAGTTAATCTTTAAGTGTTGCGAATCTGAGGGAGTGTAGAGGAATGTTAGGACAATCTAAATCTAAGATTTCAGCCTCCAGAGACAAAGGGATTAAAAGTTATGAGCATCTGAGTATCGGGTCCTAATATGACAGAATAGTTCAGTGAAGAACATGCCGACTTGTGTTAGATCATTGTGCGGATCTAATAGAAGTGTTTTTGGTGAGTTACGTAGGGGATATAATGTTAGTAGCTGACATGTATGGTGACCTGCAAGTGTTATTTCTGGTATGCATCAATTTTGGTGTATGGATTCAGCCGACAGAACATAGTACTTGTATTGTTTGTCAAGTTCTTCACAAAGCCAACAGAAAGGTGATTGAATTCCTTGAGGTGAATATATATAGTCGATAAATTCAAGTGAATTTTGTGTGGTAGTGATGTGGTGTGATAGGCAATATGAAAAGGACAGAGAAAAGAGGGAAACAAAAGAGATCTAAGGTTTGGATTATGGCAGAACAATAAAATAGGACAGAGTAAAGATGAAGTGTACAAAGTCAGTATTGTGTGCTTAACCGGAACTAAATTCTTGCATTGGAAGATGCTATTCATTAGTTCAAGAAATCTATAATCTTCTTGTAAACATCCTTGTAGGCAATGAGCCTCTTTGAGTAGTGAGTTCTGGGCAGTGAGCCCGAAGGCATGTGCCTTCCCATTTGTAATACTTTTAACAGATTATAATCTTTGTGGGTTAACCCCCACCGTGGTTTTTCCCTTAACCAGGTTTCCACGTTAAAAATCCTGGTGTCAAGTGTGTTATTTATGCTTCTGCTCATGTGTTATTAATTATTGCTCTTCATGTTTGTATAATTTGATTGTTAAGAAAGTGGTAAAGAAGAATTAACTATAGCAAGCATTAAAGTTTTGAGACAACTGATTCACCCCCCCTCCCAGTTGTCTATCCTAATTTCAACAGGGAGCAGTCAAGTGTCTGGTTGTTGTTCTAATTGATGATGCTATCTCATTTTCTGGAGGAAGACTTCATGGTTGTGTTCGGGTTGGAGGCTTTAAAGTAGATGTTGTTTCTTGTGTAGAGCTTGTGAGCATAGTGAAATGAAGGCAGTATTCTGTAGTAGTATTTTCTATCAGTTGGATCTGCTATAGATGTCTTGGTTTAGACTGTTGTAGATACACCATGGCTCATACCTTTCCTATGGAGGATGGTTGGAACCGTTGTCTAAGATGGTGGATATCTTGGATGTTGTTGCAGGTTTCTTTGGCTGATACAATGACTCCTAGTGTTGGAAGGAGCTAGTAAGTTCTTCATCAAGTGGGAGAATGTTGAGAATAGGTGACTCAATCTTACTGGTGTTCAAGCTTCACCTTCATCACTGTGACGGTTTGATTTCATTGGGACCAAGTTTCTAGTGCCCTCGATGGTCTAATAGCTCTTCTTAAGTTTGGGGTTGTGTGTTTTGTTGGCAGGAGATGGTCATGTCATTGGGATTTTGGATGGTGTCTCCTTGACACCCGATGTAGGGTTTTGTGGTTTCATCGGCAGGACGATCGTACGTCAGTGTGAGTCGTCACACCGTCCCCTCAATATTTCGATGGGGTGGTATCAAGGTGACTTGTGGTTATTGTCGGGATGATGAAAAGTGTCCCACCAAATTCCCAATAGGGAATATTAATAACTATAGACTTTTGTCATATTATCGGCAGGACTATGCTACATCAGAGGGAGTCTCTAAGAAGTCTCACTGATGTTTTGATTAGAAGTGTTGACAACAGTGAACGTATGTGAAGACTGTTTAGTCAATGGGAGTTGAAGACTTCACCAGGACATTGATAGGAGTCTTGCTAAAGTCATGATATGGCAGTATTTATAGTGAACGATTGGTCAAGACTTCATCGATGAGAACATAGCATGTCGTCAGGACTTTGGAGTCACTCCCTTTGAAGTGCCGATAAGGTAAACTCAGTGATATGGAAGTTAACAATGATGTGGATGCCACCTAGGCAGTGGGGCCATGGTCAAAGTTTGGTAAACGAAGTATGGAGTAACAAGGCTCTTGTTGAGGTGACACAAGGACTTCGGATAGAGACTATATGGAGTCTCTTTGAAGTTCCAATAAGGGTAGTGACAGTTATGTTTTGTGTAACTGTTCGGTTCGATATGGAAGTTGAAGCGGTTGTTCTTCCTTGTAATGTTGTAATGCAGAATGCATTGTAACAGTGGGTGTAGAGACCGAGTTTGAGAGGGGGATTATGCTACCATATTTTCTCCAGATGTAACAGGATGTTAATCTCTGTGAAAAGTCTTAGAGTCTGCAATTGTATTATACATGTGTATACTTGGTTACTGAATAATACAATGGGTCTCTAGCTTTTGGAGTGTGGGGTTTTTTTAACCCGTAAGGGTTTTCCCCACATAAATATGTGTGTTCATGTCTTCTATTCCATCTTTCATGCTTTATGATTCTGTTGTTGAATCTGTTTAATGCTTGTTGATGAAATTGGTTAAAACTTGCATGAACTTTTCTCAGTAGGATTAATGGTGGGAAATGAACTATGTCTGATTTCACTTTGTGGCATAGTTGTACATGTTTTTGAGGCAATCTAAAGAAATTTAAATCTACTGAAGACACTACTATTCTCATATATTCATTTTGAGATGATCTAATTTCCCTACATGAACCAAAGAAGTATCCCATTATTTGTTTTTTGTTGTGAAAATCTAGATTTGGCTTTCTAGTTGTATATAGGAGTCCTCTGCCTCTTCTAGAGAAGATGGTACTTGAGTTTTTTTAACCACATTATTTGCCTTTATCAAAATCCTAGTCAATGAGGCTAACCTTAAGCTTACCACCTCTCGCAGTTGTTTTATTTGGCCTTTGATTTGTTCCCTTTGGTCCTATAATTGTTGCAGTTGGGAGTGTAATTTTTCTACTTGTGCCCTTATAGCCCCATTATTATCTTGTACCGGATCATATGTATTGGCCACTTGTGTAATCTGAGCTACAATTGCATCCATTTGATCCTTTAAACTTTTGGTTGTTACAAGCCATTATAGATAAAATTGGTACATGTTTGCTTCTTCAATGCAATTTGAATGTTCTTTATATTTTCTTGGACTTTGATATGTGCCTTTGCACATTTACCTGAAGCATCGCCCATCCTCTTGTTGTACAATTGCTCAGATATATTATTCTCTACTTGCTTCTCCAGGAAAGAGGAATGCACTTTAAAATATTCCATTAGTTGCTTTAATTGTTGTGTTGGAGGCAGAGTTGAATCCCTTTTTGCTTCTAGGATTTCATCTTGTATTATGTTAATTTCTTCTACTAGAAGCTCTGTGCCTTCAACTTGTTGTAAGATCTCCTACCTTGTAGAGGAATGAAAGATATCTCCCAATTACAGTTTGTGAAGATAAAAAATACTGAACAAATTGAATTGTCCATTAGAGACAGGTAATTGCAGCAATTGAGGAGTCACCAAATGTTGAATTCACTTTTTTTCATACTAGAAACTCTTTGATATAATGAATGGGAGAGGTGGAAGAATATGCTTCCTAATTTACCTGAGAACTCTCCCTGTCATCTGGTTTGACTTGCTCCTCTTACTGCTCTTATTGATCCTGTTGTTTAGTAATGTGTGGAGGAGACTCAGCGTTGTGTGTAGGAAAAGTTGTTGTTCCACATTTTTATCATCTTCTTTTACCCCTTCAAATATCTTTGTTGTTACATCCTCAATTTCTTTTTGAATTTTTGCTTTGTCATCCAGCTCCATGCTCATTTGGGTATCTACCCTGTGTTTAGTCCTCAACTCTTGAGCCTGCATTTGAGACAACTTATCCTTTTCTTCATTAGAAATTGTAGCACCGGCTCTATCTAAGGCATGTTGTCTTAACTCTTCATCTGTTTCCAGATCTTTTCCTCTCCTCTGTCTCAATGCCTAAGCTAGCCTATCTAGAACTATTTCAATTATTTCATTCAGAGGCTATTGTATTTGATCATATACATGATCACAACCTTCTCTATGGTACTCTAATCTACAAGAGATACTTACGGATGTAATTCAACAGACTCCATTAGTAGTCCAGGGTGCACAATCCCATTGAAAATGGCCTCTAACTGAAGAGGTTCTTCTGGAGGAGCCTCTAGAGGTGTTTTCTTTGTTTTCTTATTTTTCTTCTATAGCTTAGAAGTTCCTTCCTCCCCTTATTCCTCATTAATGACTTCCTTTGTTTCATTTTTCTTCCTCTTGGCTTGTTGCTTCAATCTTTGATGTTTCTTTTCTTCTTCCTCCATTTGCATGAGAATTTTAGAGGCTTTCTTCCTTTCAATAAATGTTATTTGTGTTGAAGAGGAGGGTTGCAAAGCACTTGCAGCAGTAGAAGTGGATCTACCTGACCTCCTTGGGATTTGTGATGAGGTAGCTGCTTGTGGTTCTAAGGAGGTAGGGTGCAGATCCTATGTAGTGGTTTTTTATGAGGTTTTAGGCTTTGGTGGTACACCCCATTTCTCATGTAATTATTCGCTCTTTTTCTCAAGATGTTCCTCCATATTCTTTTTACTCATCTTGTCCATTATTTATTTGTAGGTCCCAAACCTCTATGTTGTAGAATCCTTAGGTTTACTAAGGAGATTATCAACATAGGCTTTTATTTCTTCCGTAGATACCTCTTAAGGTAGTCTGGGTATACAGGTCATTCTTGGTTCTACCGCTTCAATGTAGGTGAAGTCTTTGTCAACCAAGGAGGTGAATTGTTCTTTGTATTGCCTTACCACATTGTATGGTATCCTCTCTCTTGATTGCATATTTGTTTGTAGAGTTTTGAAAAACCCCTATACATAGTGCTATATTTTTTTGTATCACCGAAACCCCTCATGTGGTTTTTGATTTGTGCAGCCACAAAGATATGTTGCTGCAAAACCTTCCCCTTGAATCCAAGTAATTCATTCAGAAAATAAAACACTAGGTAGATAATGAGAGTTTCATACTTGAAGTTGTAGTTTGATTCTTTTGTTCTCTTCAAATTTTCCATCAATTTCTCTCTCATGACTTCACAGAGGTCAAAGTCCTTTCCTTCCTTTACCATTTGATATGCGATGTGGATGGCAGTACTAGTTGCTGATCCTTCTCTGTTTGCAAAGTATATTTTATAATATGTGCCCATTGTGGTATATTGCACACCTAGATTAGTTATGTCCATCACACTTAGGGTTCATTTATTAGGTTTTTCTCCAATCAACTCAGTAACCCTATCATTCTTGATGGTCTTCATTACTGGTATCGGTCTTGTTGAGCTTAACCCAGTGACCACCCTAATTGCATCTTTGGTGATTCTGTAGGGTTTGTCAAGATAAATAAATTCATTATGAATTATAATTAGGGTAATCCTTACCCAATAATGTGCATCATAGAAATCCAGGTAATCTTTCCAGACATCCAGAATTTTGGTGGCAATGTTCATGTATTATGGCTTATATCTAATGTCATCCAATAGGGTATCTTGCAATTAATTGAATTTCATGTGATCAATCTCAGTGAGAGATGCATGGATGTATATCCTTACATCCTCAGTATAGACAACATCAATGGGAACATTAGAGAATGCTCCATCCTTTTCCATTTCCATAGCTTTATATGGATATTTCCTATACTTTTGTCTTGGCTTCTTTGAAACATCAACCAATTTTGGTGTCACCATTTTATCTCTTCTACACTTTGTAGTTAGGCTTTGACTTCTTAATGTTGGAGTAGCCAAGATCACTAGCAAAATCAAGGACACTTCCACAAAGTTGAATTGCACAATGAAAGACAAATAACTATCAATAAGCATATGAATGTGGAGCTTAAACATATATTAACCTCACTTACAAATTTACATGAGAATGCCTCATTATATAGGCATGGATGAGGTAATCCACCTTGCATGGGGATTGACAAGTGCCCCGTGATGTGGCACATGCATGAAGCCAAGTGTCCTATAGGTGTCAACCTTTGGATCACTTGGAATGTACAAACCAACAACCTTGTGTGACAAGTGTTGGATGACTACAAAGTGTCTTTTGAGGTGAGATGAAAAGTCTTCCAACTTCAAAAGGTATGCACATGAGGTTTACTAAACAACTAGGTAACCTCTAACCTCTAAAAAGTTGCATATTCAGTTAGACAAGATGTTGTCTAACCTCATCAACCTAAGTACACTTAAGCTATAGTGAATACATAAATTATTCACTCTAACACCCCTCCTTAAGTGATACTTGGGGAGATCATAAAAGTGCAATAGATACAAAATTATGGGTCCTGACTACTAGGCCTTATGAGGTACCCATGTACAATAAAGTATCTCACAAATGGAGAAAAGGAGAAACCCAGTGGGAAATACAACTCCTCTCCAAAAGAGAGAATGAGAAGAAATTAAGTCTCCTCAAAGATGTCCCTAAAAGATAGTGAACATGAAGAACTTCTAAAGCATGTTGAAGATGTCAACTCTATCGAAGAAGAATTGGTGTCTACTAGAGTCAACAAACCCTCCAAGAATGTAGATTAGGATGAGAGAGACACAAAAATTTGCACAAGTGCCCTCAATAACACTACTCAACTATATATCATAGATGGCAACAAAGGCAAAACAATCTGTAAAGATGGAGGTATGAATGGTACAATGATAAAAGAGGCACAAATAACACTCCATAAGTGACCTCAAATTACACTACTCGATGTGAAAATGGTGCTCTACAAAGATACCAGAGTCTCACAATTACTAATCAACTGAAAAGTAGAAGGATGATGTGTCTAATACTTCACTAAAAAGAAACATTAACAGAACCTATGTGATACACCCCATAATGTTGATAGGAAGTGATATGGGCAGACCAACTGAAATGTGTAAGTAGATGGAGATGCAACATCAGGTCCAATATGAAGTACAAGCAACTGGAAAAGTGTATGCAAAAACAAGGCACACATGTATGAGGCTAGAATGTTGTCATGGAGGTACGCTCATCAGACAAGATTGTGATGGCAAATAGCAAGGCACTAACACAACCCCCCATGGCACTTTATAAATTAATGCATGTACAAAAGAGGCACAAGAGATGTGCAAGAAAAATCCCCCAAAAAGGAATGCCAAATCAGTTTTTGGCACTTTATATGAGTGCATTTACAAACAAATGTGTAGATGGAATTCATACATGTGTCCAAAAAGGGATGAAAAGAGTTAATCCATGAGGTGGACAATGAATACATAGACTAAGTATGCCTTACTGTAATGGATGACAAGAGGGTAGAGGGGGTTGATTGGTAATTTGATTAGGTCCTCCTTTCACTCAATACATTCAAGGACATTTAACTGAGTTGAATCACAACTTTTACAAGAGGACTCAACTATCAGGTTGGATGTCACTTGGAATGATAAGGAAATTTTGAATTTGTTGATTAATTTATTAACTCTTAGTCCGACTAAGCCAAAAACCCTAATTATGCAAAATCGTAAGCAAATAGATGAAACATGACAAATGCTTCTACAGAAAGATACTAAATACAGACTAGATACATACCAGATTTTGGATTTCAGAATGCAGAAACTTTAGGGTCGAAGGAGCGGGCGTCCAAGCCCAAGGTGGTACTTTTTCTAAGAGTTTTGGGGTCTTTTCTGCTACAGACTGCAACCTGCTCCAAGATTTCCAACACTGCAAAATTGGAGGTCAAAAGAGTGGGCACCCTTGACCTTTTAGTGATATTTCCTACCTTTTTCTTCAAATCTGAGATCCTTCTTCTCTACAATGATCCTCTACAACTCCTCTCCACAAGATCCAATTCCTGTCACCTACAATCACAAGAGAGGGGTTTAGGGTTGTGTTTAGGAGCTTGCCTCGATCAAGCCCTAGAATGGCATTCAAGCCTTCCAACACCATTGTTAGATAGCAAGTGTGTATCCTGGTAGGACAGAGGCAAAAGAAATGATAAAGTAGATAGATTGAATCACATATAGATATCACCTAGGATGTGTAGCTCTCAAGGAGATGAATATATTTCACGCCATGAGAAGATGAAGCCAAATTTGCAATAACAAACACAACAACACAATTCTGCTCTACAACACAATGAATGCCTTGAATGCTCTATGATCATAAGTTTTCCTTAATCTAAAAATCATCTTCTAGTTTACAAATGAAGTCCTAAACATAATTATATATGCATTCCCACTACAATTTCATAATTCAAACTTAAGATGTCGACAACGGAAACCTTTCAACAGTCACCAACCGACATTCAAATTTGGGACCCCAAAAAAATGGGGTAGGGCAAGGGCATGGGTGTCCAAGCCCAAGGATGTCCCTTGAGTCCCATTTTTCATGGGTTTTGGAGGATTTTGTTTCGGGATTCATTTCTCATATGCATGATTAAAAATTAAGGCACCCGAGAGCTAAACTTAGGAGGTAAAAGTCTTAGGGGGACATTTTATGACATAACACTTATAAACCTCAAGTAAATGACAAAAACTATACAATTTAACTCCCCAGAACAAATAATGTTGTAAGAGATGCCCCGAGAAAATATTACAAAATTGAGTACAAATTTGACAAATGGAAGCCTAAATCGACCGTTTATAACACATGGTGATTTTACAATTTTCTAAAAAATAGGTATTCCATAACAAAAAATTGCATGTACCAATGTGTTCCTTGCATTTTTCTTAGCAGTTTCAAAAAAAAGTTTGCTCAACTTTGATATCATGAGCAAAAGTTATGCCCAGTCGAAAAATGTCAAAAAAATAGAGCAAAATTGAACTTTAGGAGCAAAAAAAATGTTAAAACAGCATAATTTAAGGAAATAAACTTCACCACAATGAAGCTGATGGAACCAACTTTTCGTTGACTATAAATTTTCCAAAAACTACCTCCGTGGGCGAAAGTTGTGGCAAAAAGAAAAAAAAAACCCTCTTTTGCAAGCAATATGGAAAAATAGGGTCAACTTGGCGTAAAATGTTAACAATTTTGGTGGTTTACTAACCACTAGTGGTTAGAAAAAACTACAAAGGTTGCAATAAAGTCACCATAAAGTGCTAATTATTGCATTTAGGTTAACATTAAATGTTAATTGTACAATAAATGTTGGCAGTTGTAATTAACATTAAATTTTAACGTGAGATGTTAATGTTAATTAAAGTGTTAAACAAAGAACATTAATAGGAAATGCGATAGTAGAATGTCTAGCTTATAAATGGTTAACATATAATGTTAACATGGGAATGTTGGATGCCAATGAGATGGCTATTGAAAGCGCCTCATACGTAGACAAATGCGTGAAGTGTAGCCACTACCAAAAAAATTGCCACAACCATTGGAGAGGCCGCCACCACACTGTATGAGACTACCAAAAATGTCACCACTGTGGCTTCCTCCACACTAGAAGTCATTAAAGGCATAAATCTCATAACACCAAAAACAAATTGCGATCATGATCAAGTAGGGAAACTAAAGTAAACCATGAAAATTACAAAGAAGATACAACTTTTGACAGTACGGTTGATAAGAAGTTTGCGACCTCCAAAAAGGAAGGCCGCCACCTTTGAAAGTTTGAACCTACAAACAAAAGAATATCCTTCGAAAACATCTGCAAAGGACTGTTGGTAGGGAGCCTTGAATGGTGAGTGCCAAATGATTGAAGACTTTGACTTTGAGAAGAGAACGACGTTCAAACAAAGAATGGTGACCTGGCTCTGATACCATGTTAGAGTAGCCAAGATCAGCAAGGCCACATCCCTGGAACTCATGGAGGCCGATGATGCTAGAGTGAGGGAGGACATTGACTTGGAATAAGAAGACCTTGACCCGCAAGTGGAAGAAGTTGGGGCTTGAGAAAGCCCTAGAAACCTGTGGCCTATAATGGTGAGACCACGACCTCAAAACAAAACACTGCAATAATGATAAGTGATTCAAAAAAAGTGGCCAAAGCATCAACCTGTAGATTCAAACCCGTCAATCTTTAGGTAGAATGAAGAGAAGCTGACCTTCATAGATCAATCCAAAGAAGTCATCAAGCTTCAAACTTGGAAACCCTACAGCTTTGATGGAGAATGTCGTTGGCAGCGACTGTGTGAAGATAACTGCAACCAAAAAATGCCAAGCAAAAAGCTTGCGACCTCCGTAAATAAAACCAGGACTCTTCAAATGGTGATCAATAAACAATGAGGAAACTACGGTAGATGGAAAACTGTGAGTAGCTGGTGAGGGCAGAAACCTCCAACAATGATGACCAAGTAGTGATCAAAAGAACTTTACTTGCATAGAGAATGAAGTCAACCTTGTCTTTAAATCGTGACCTCCGATGAAAATTGTGGCCCTTGAAAACTTTGAACCGATGACCTCAAGCAAGAGTATGGTCACTGTGTGAAGAACTCGATGGACCAGAGGTGGTGTTGACCGCAGGGTGCAAAGAATGCTCTGGGCCAAAGGCCGAGATCACTCTGAATAGTGAGGGCTGAAAAGAGCCACAAAAGACCAAAAAATAAAGTTGCCAAATCTCCAAGAACCACAAACTAGGATTGTGACAATGGCGGAAAAATGCTTAAAATCAATCTTCAAGCCTTTGCAAATTCCAAATTCAATTGTTGAACCGTACGATATAGAGAAAACCAAGTAGAGATGAAAGGCCGATAGGACAAAAATCTACCAAACCCCTGAAAAATTCACCAAACCCACGAACTGTGACTTGCAAAATTTCAATTTTGCATTTTCTGCAAAAAAAAATATGTACAAATCCGTACGGTCGTATCATCGTACATACACGCTGCAGAGGCTAAATGTTTTTTGCAAAAAATTGACAGTGTCTAAAATTGAGTTTTGGACAGTCAATCTATACAGATTTGGGACTTTTAGACTTAACCGTGATGTCCGTTGGGCTCCACAATGTACTGTTGATAGGGCTAGGTGCTAAATTCAACAAATCTTGGGAAGGGATTTGCAAGCTCGCTCTGCTACCATGTTGGAGTAGCCAAGATCACTTGAAAAATCAAGAACACTTCCACAAAGTTGAATTGCACAAACTAAAGCCAAATAACTATCAATAAGCATATGAATGTGGAGCATAAACATATTTTAACTTCACTTATATAAATTTACATGAGAATGCCTCATTATATAGGCATGGATGAGGGAATCCACCTTCCATGTGGATTGACAAGTGCCCCGTGATGTGGCACATGCATGAAGACAATTGTCCTATAGGTGTCAACCTTTGGATCACTTGGAATGTGCAAACCAACAACCTTGTACATGACAAGTGTTGGATGGCTACAAAGTGCATTTTGAGGTGAGATGGAAAGTCTTCCAACCTCAAAAGGTATACATGAGGTTTACCAAACAACTAGGTAATCTCTAACTCTAAAAGGTTGCACATTCAATTAGACAATATGTCTAATCTCATCAACCTAAGTACACTTAATCTATAGTGAATACATAAATTATTCAGTCTATCAAATTCATACTCTATAGCTAGGGCTTTGCTTCTTACTTTTCTTCTCTCGAATTCACCAATCGCTCTAAATACAAATGAGGAGGAATTGAAAGATTAGGACTTAAGTAGCCTTCTTTTTGCCCTAAATTTGTTCATTTATTACATCTTTTTCATGTTAGGTTTTTTAGATCTTTCAACTATCAGTGCATTTTGTACGTTCATAGAGACCTATTTCCATCTGGAATTCCTTCACCTTTCATGTTTTCATTCTAAAGAATTAAGTTACTAATTTAGACATGACCTATTAACATATTCTTCTTTTAATTTATTGTCAAGTCACCTATATGTCTTTCTTTCATTTCAATTCATCTTAATAGATGTTGTAGGGAGTTGAGCTAGTTGTTTCTCCCAAAAGGCGCACCTGTCAGGAAACTGCTACCATCCCAGATAAGGACCAACGAGAGGTGGTTAAGCCATGTCATGAATCCCGAAGGGGGATGCTGACTTTTTTGCCAACAATCCCCCCTCAGCATTACCTCAGGGGATTCGAACCCATGACCCAACTCTAATACCACTTGTAGGGAGTTGAGCTGGCCATTTCTCCCAAAAGGTGCACCTACCAGGAAACTGCTACCATCCCAGATAAGGACCAACAAGAGGTGGTTAAGCCATGTCACAAATCCCAAAGGGGGATGCTGACTTTTTTGCCAACAGATGCAGCATCTCATTTTTATAGGGATCTGGAAGGTTATGCATTGGTTAGCTCCCCCTAAACCCATTCTTTTGCTTATTCTAATATGAAATCCTCTACATGAGGCACATGCAAAGGTTATTCCTTCTTTTCATTATCTTGCTCTTGTTTCCTTTTCCATATTTTGTGATCTTCTTCTATTTGTTAAAGGTATCATCCATTTTCTTGTGCTGGTTGGGTGGATTCACCAAGCCACTTTTACAAAATTTAGCTCTATGTCCAAAGTTATTACACTTGTAGCATATAACATTATAATCCAGAGTAAAAATGAGTTTTTTTCTCATATGGCCACTTCTTTTCTTAGTTCTAAATTGACACCCTTATGACCAAACTTATTGTGACTAACAATAACCATAAAAGAATGGAGAGTACCTAGTTGTAGTGAATTGTCTTGTAGGAGGAGAACCCCTAAATCTCCTCTTCAGATTTTTGACCTTTATGAAATCATCATCCATATTTTTCTTCTCAACTTCAATCTTCTCAGATGTCTTAGCACTTGGTTTCATCTTTTTCGTCATAGGTTTATTTGTTGATTCATGATTTTTGTGCTTTGACCATTCTCAAACTCAAGGTTGGCCTTATTCTTGGGTGATCTTTGATTGTTGATCATTCCATCAAGAATGGTTGTGCTTTTCTTAAATTTTAGACTCGTGTCTATTTGATCCTTGGCTTTCTCCAATTCTTTCCTTAGGGTGACAATTTCTTCTTCAAGTCTGATGCATTCATCTAATTTGGAATGTTGAGCTTAGTGTTTAAATAATCCACAACTTTTTACCTTCATTAATCTAAATCTTCAAGTTGACAATTGCTTCTTCTGATTCTTCAAGCTTAGCCTTATATTCTTTGTTTTCCTTCCTTATTGATCTCGGGTCATCTAGAGCATAAATGAGTTCTCCTTAAAGATATACCTCACACTCTTCTTCATAAATGACTAGCATGTCTTCACCATCGTCCGCGGAGCTCTTATCATTATTCAAGACTTCATTTTCCATAAGAATAACTTCTTCTTGTTCACTTTTAAATGAGAAATGATTGCTTTCATAGATGTTGTGGAGTTTTTATCAAATATCCTTAGTAGATTTGTATTGTATCACTTTAGCAAATTCAATGTTTGTCAAACCACATATGGTTGCATAATCAAAGGATGATCCTAGTTGACCTGCCATGTGTTCCAATCCAAGGTCTACCTTCAGCTGTTAGAATGTATCAAGGAACCTTGCTTTGATACTAATTTTTGAACACACAGATATACTGAGAGGGGGCTGAATCAGTATGTGTGTGTGTGTGTATATATATATATTCAAATTTTTTCCCTTTTTAAATGCATTCAATCCAATGTAAACAATTAACCGATATGAAGCAAAAGATCAAATACACACGACACCAGATTTACGTGGAAACCCAAGATGGGAAAAACAATGATGACCAAGATGCTTGGATCTACTGTTTAAATCTAGCCTCACAAATAAAAGTGATGTATACAATAAGTTTTATGGGCACAAACCCAAAAGAAGCATCAACTCCCTAAAGTGCTACAACACTTACAAAATGAGCTCCAACCTCTACTCTGAACCTTTCAACTGATTCTAATAGATTAGTTACCTCCGCAATATCAATTTGTTAACCTTTTGACATCCCTAACACATTCTATTGACTTAACATCTTCGTACTATCACCTCTACTATAATCTTGATCTTTCAACTGAATCTAATGGCTCAAGACACCTCCGCCAGAACTCACTTTGTTGTGGGTTATACATTGTAGCTAATAGATTTACTTTTTTGTCTTTCAAATTATATTAAATCCCTTGTACTAGACATACACACACAATCACACATATAACAATATTTGATCCTTCATATATACCCTCCGCAAGTCTTTTAGACATCATCTTTGTTGGCCTTAATGTAACGTGTATCATGAAACGTGTAACCGACCTTACTTGTCGACTCCCAAATCATCTACTATAATGTACGATTGAAATCCCATTGTGCAGTTCACACCAAAGGACCTTCTAGACCCATTTTACTTCCCCCCAAGCTTTCCTATTGGCACACACTTCCATACACAAGGCACAATCACTCAAATATACCATGTCAGCTCCGCAAACACTTAACCTTTCATGCATTGGCTCGAGACCCTATGCAGTACTGGAGAAGAGAGCTATCATCAAGAAGTTCATGCCATGAACACTATATGACTTGTAAATCCTTCCCATACACTTCTCTTTCTATTTTATGCTTCTTCTTGCCAGCGCAAGCAATCAAACACTGATGTTGGTATCCCTTACACAGTCTAGTCACACTGTCTTAACATAGAACATTGAAAAACACACTTGTGGTACTTTATATCCTTTGAATCTTGAATATGTCATTCTTGTACCTTTTCTTTACATAATCTCCAAACTGCCAAGTCATATATGCATATGCGATGAAATGTGGTGGCTTTGAATTTCATACCTAATGACCTTATACTGTGATAACATTATTTTCAGTCTGTTGACTCTGGATGTCCTTGCAGTAGTTCATATGCTTTGAAACTTGGATCACACATACCTTATAGCCATATTTAGCTATCCTACAATCTGTGAGGACATATCTTCATCTGCGACAAAATGCAGTACAATCTCTTGTGCTTATGTAGTGTAGTTCCCTATGCCTTTGATATTTTTGATGACTTAGACAATTTCCTTCATATCTCATGCAATGCTTTTAAACAAGTGGCAATATATGTAACAATGCAACAAACATGACTTCATAATATTAATGCAAGACATCAAATCATTTTGAGAATTTTCACTTGTTCATGAACTTCAAAAGATAAGGTACAATTGTGTACAAATGATATTGATCCAGCAACATGTTCATATCTTTCATCATCACAACTCCTCTAATCATCACTCCTTTGACATCAGTGACAACACATGCAACATTCATCTAAAACTATTCATAAGTAACTTTAGCCCCTCAAACCCACTTGAGCAATTTGACCTATTAAGGAATCAACTTATAGTTCCCTACTATGATTATTGTCTATGTTTATTTTCCTTCTCTCTTGGAAAATAAGTTTTATGCTTTATTCTAAATGTTCTGGCCACGTGGCCTTCATTTGATTGATTTGTAATATTTGTTTTGAAGCTCAAGTTTGGTTTTTTGTCGATTAAGAAAATATGTAAAATGCATGTCTTGCAGAGATTTAATCTATTACCACAAGAATGGGCATTAGACAACACTTAAAACTTAAACCCAATTGGGGTTGGGTATGTGCAAGGAAATGGGGGACCAAAAAGGGGTCAAAAGTGGCCACTTTGTTTTTAAAATTAGTAAAAATTGATCTTGGATGAGAAATAGAATATAGCCATGCTCAAATTAGAAGATGTAATAAGAAAAAGATTTGTAGCACTCAAAATCTGCTTTCTAAACTACTATTTTTTTCTTAAAATGGTGGAGATTAAGAGGTTCAAATAGGAGGAGCACACAAAGTGCTCACATTTTTGTCAGAAAAATATAACATAGCATCTAGTGTGCTCCCCTAAAATGTTGACTTCTTTTAAGTATTTCACAAATCACTTCGGTAGAAAATTAGCTAACATCATATAGTTTATGCTTGATTTTTCTGTTAATATTTTAATGAATATATGATTTTTTATGAATTTTCAAAGTGGTCACATCTTGAAAAATGAAAATTTGATTGTGTTCCCCCTAAAATTCTTAAAAACTAATCATTTTTTTTCATTGTGTATAGAATATAATCTAGAATCTAAAAATGTATTTTTTTTCAAATTCCAATAAACATGTAAAAAATGACACTAGAAATACTACACAGGTTTTTTGAAACAAAGAACACATTAGCAAAAGAAATTGAAAATGGAAACCTTAATGTTATCAAATTTTAGAAAAAATACATGGTTAGAAAGCTAATAAAAAACTTGAAGTCGACTCCTAACAGATAGCTCACTTGGTTTCCAAGTGCTTTTGAGAATATTTGATAAAAAGGCATGCAGTGTGACAGAGGTACTCTCAATGTGATGCTTCACATATCTTCCTAATTGAAGATATACTTGTGCGGTTTGGAACTATTGATCAGAGGTGTTCAGAGGTGTTATATCTAGAGTTTCAGGTTCTGGATCATGCAGAAGTAGAAGATGTGTTTGACAGAATATTTAACTGTGAAGGAGGTTGTCTGGGAAGAATAAGAATGCTCCACAATTCTCTGAATTGAACCATCATGTCTTGCAGATCTAAAAGAGTGATTATATTATCTGTATCTACCTTCCATTGAAGTTTCCAGTGTTGAGGTGCTCTGCAAGTTCAGTTCTTGTGTTGGTGATCAATAGTAGTGTCTGGATGTGCTTAATGAAGACATTCTTTGTTTCAAACAGTTGCGACATTGTTGTAGAAGTTTCTGATGGTGGTGAGTGCTTTGGGAAGGTGTGAATGCTTTAAAGTGTCTCTCTCTAGTCCGCACAATGTTTTTTGGGCTTGGAGAAGCATGGATGTGGTCATTTGCTCAATTTTGGCTGATCTAGCTTATTAGTGCCACCTACGGAGGTACCTCATGGATTGTGGATGTGATGTGTAGCTTGGTGATATAGATTTGAGTCCTAGTTATCCCTTGACATGGTCCACTTTCACTTCTTTCCACCATGGAAGTGTTTAGTGCCAACCTAAGTGATGTTGCATGTGTGTAATGCACACACTTCATTAGGACTGACCTAATTAAGATACGTCTTGGTTGAAGATGGTATAAATGCAAGATGAAATTGAATGGAACAATATAGAGAAGATGTTGCGAATATGAATCAATGGTAGTGAGTTGTGTGTGAGCTTAAATGCATGTGACTCTGAAAGGCAGTGAGCAGAAGGTGTCTACATTTCAGTGTGCTTGAAGTTGCTAGAGGTAGTGAGCCAGAGATTGTGGATAGCAAGAAGTTGCAGTGGTGGATCTTCCCTATTTCCCTAAGATAGTGAATCTCTTTGTAACATTTTTCTTCTATTCTTCTTTCTTCTGGATAGTGAGTCCTTCTAGGCAGTGAGCTTTTCTTTTGGTAGTGAGCCTTCTTCTGGGCAGTGAGCCTATTTGATTTCGGTGTTGTTATTCATATATATGTGAGATAATCCTCACTGTGGTTTTTCCCTTCTTGGGTTTTCCACGTAAATCTAGTGTTCTTATGGGTTGGGATGTGTTTGCATTGATACTACATATGTTTACACTCTGCTAATGCATAATAAGAAGTTGATGTTTGAAATTGCTTTGAGGGTTTAATGTTTTAATTGACAATTGATTCACCCCCCTTCTTAGTTGTCTTGTGCATTCTAACAATTGGTATCAGAGCCTGGTTCCCTGAAGAAGCTTAATCATTTGGGGTAGATATGGATGGTACACAGGAAAGGTATGGAGGTTCCAATGTTTGATGGAACAAATTATGCTTTTTGGAAGACCAGGATGGAAAGTTTTCTTGTCTCACTAGGATATGGTGTATGGAAGATTGTCGACAAAAAGTATACTATACCTCCTAATGGTCTAAAGGATGAAGATGAGATTAAAGAATATGAGAACAATGGCAAGGCAAGGTGTGCTCTTCTGAATAGTCTCTTTGATTGAAGGTGATGAGTTATAAAACTACCTATGAGATCTAGAAAAAGCTGGAAAGTACCTATGAAGGAGATGACAAGGTCAAGCAAGCAAAGATGTAAATTTTGAAGGCCAAGTTTGAAACCCTAAAGATATTAGAGGATGAAAATATTGCAAGCTACATGCAGAGAGTGGATGAAATTGCCAATTCCATTAATGGTCTAGGTGGGGAGCTGGAGGAAAAAGAAGTGGTAAAGAAGGTGATGAAAGTAGATTGTCATTGATATCAAAAAGGTGTTGGTATTGACAAGAGTTGTCATGAGGATCAATGGATATTCAAATTTTTCATCATGGGATTGCTCATGATTTCATGACCATAGTTCAGGAGTTGTTTACTTCATGATGCTCATGGTTTCATTTCAGGATGCTTGATGGAGTTCATATCTTGTTTATGTTTCTTAGTTTATTCTTGTTTGTGTTGGTTCATTTTTGTGAATCTTATGGAGTGGTGTTTGAAGGAATGATGATGCAGGAATAATGTAATGCACATGTCTTGTTATGCAAGGTTGACTAACAAGGTGTGCTTCATGTAGCCATATTGTTCACAGGTTGTCCACCAAAGCAGAGAGCAAAAAATAGATTTGAAGACTTGTTTGTGTTGATGGTTGAACAAATTGATGAGTTGTTGATGATAGACACAGGTTGATGTCTTACTGATGCATAGAAGTATGATGTTCTCCATGTGGGTGTTAGCATTGGATTTCATGCAAGTTTCTTCAAGGTTGATGTTGAGCATCTTTATTATCCATGCTATATCAGATTTCAGGAGTTTGGTCTTCATAATGATATTTATGATCAGGATTTGAGGTGATCTCAAGAGTTTGGTCTTCATTTGGTATTTGGTGTTCATTAGTGGTCTTCATAAAATCCTAGTACTTGTTTAACATTATTTACCACTTTGTGTTCTGTAAATGTCTTGAGGATTGCTTTCAACATGGATATGCTTAGAAGAAATCTAAGGTTTTAATACACTTGTCTCTTGAGATATTAATCTCTAAGCCCTAAGACTAAGTTCAAATTCATATGCCTTTATCACCTAGACACACCTGTCTTCATACTTACACTTTTTGTTCTATTTCACTAGTAACCTGCCATCACAGGTCGAGTCACTTAATGTGACCTAGTAGAGGGTATTTGTGTCATGAGTTTAACTAGCTCATTACATTTTCTACCAAACACCACCGGTTTACATAAAGAGTTAAATGTGAAAGAGCATTTGAATATACAAGTGACCATAAGATCATAAAGTCGCAACCCCCATCAAATATTCAAAGGGGAGCAAAAATTATTCAAACCATCGAATGCTTTAATGGAGACCATGATTTTATGAATTGAAAAAGTCATCAAAGTTTATATATATTCGAATATGTCTTAATTTGTGGAGCTCGACTCATGAAAGAGCATCAAAAATGTTTAAAAGGCTATCGAATGATTTTGAGAAGGGCTTTATTTACATATGTGGTATGGGGAGCACCACATAAGTCTTAATATGGTTTCTAAATATTAGAAACTTTATTCTATCGGCCCATGTCTTCATGACAATTAAAAAAAAAGGTGAGTTTTATATGAAAAGCCATGAATGACTTTGGAGAGGCCGAAAAAGGTGATAAATATTTTTTTAAAAATTTAGAAACTTTCTTTTTTAACCCCCATTTTGATGGTCAATCATATGACATCAAATTAACCATTTTATAAGGAGTTTTTTTTTTTTAAAGGCAGATTTTTTGGTGTTTTAAAAGGCAAGATCTATTTTTAAAAGGTCCTATTCATGGCATTAAAATTGGAGAAGATTTATATATTTTTTTTAAGGGGAAAGTTTTTGTGGAAGATAAGCAAATGATTTTATTTTGCAGATTGAAGGTTTTGAAGAAGATTTTTTTTCTTCTTCATGGATGCAAAGAAGATTTTTTTTATGTAGGGGAAGATGAAGTTTGAAAGGGCAGATTGGGCAAATTTATTTTGAAGAATATGAAAGGATTTTCGCAGAGACATTATTTGTGCCAAAATAAAAGTCATTTTATGAATTATATCTCCTAATTTTTGCAGATTGAGAAAAGATGAAAATTATTTTGCAGAATGTGAAAGGTCATCTAATATTTAATGACATCACAGGTGCTTTGATAGTGTTGTTGTTATGTAGATCAATGATGAAGATAATTTGATGATACAATTGTAATGGATGTGAACCAATATGAAGACAACTTGTATGACACAGATTGAATAAAATCAAGTATGAAGACAATATGCAATTGAATGTGCAGAGATAATCTAAATAAGGTGAATTGATTGAGCGTCAGATGCAGGTTGAAGACATACACATGGAGAAATTACAAATGGAGTTTGTATTATGCAGAGATGGAATAATAAATTGAATGGAAACAGAGTAACCCTCTGATTTTGTTTATCTTTTCTAATGGTGATTGTGTTTGCCAGTGAGGCTTATAGGTCAGTGAGACCTTACATTTGTCAGTGAGACACATATTGTAGCCAGTGAGGCTTCTTTGTATCCAGTGAGGCTTGCCTGGTTAGTGAGACCTATATGTAGCTAGTGAGGCATATTTTTCAGTTAAGCTAGTGAGGCAGTTCATGAGTGGTTTTTCTACCCTAGAGGGTTTTCCACTCAGTAAAAAGCTTGTGTCATGCTTCTTATTGATTTCCTCTGTGTGTGTGCATATTAATCATTTGATCATGAGTTTTTGTTTACATCTTTTATTACAAGTCTTGTGCATATAAACTCAACAAATAATTAATGTCCTCCTCTCTATTTGTCTTGTAAATTGAAAGTTGTAAAAAGTTTTAAAATTATACGACACTGATTCACCCCCCTCTCAGTGTTGTCCTAGACTCCAACAAGTGGTATTAGAGCCTAGTTTCCCTTTTTGAAGTCTAATAGGCTCAGGTAGGTCCTGGTAGTGGAGTAAAATGGGTAAGAAGAATAGAATTAAGGTCTCAAATAGAGAAAAGAAATATGCTGATCAAAATATGGTAAAACAAGCCTCAGTTGTTCCTAGCAATGATTTGTTGCATATGTCACCCCTGATAATTGATACAAAGAATGGTTCTGTAGTTGAGAATTTTGATAAAAAGGACGAAATCATTGTGAATAAAGGAGAACAAGAATTTAATGAAAGAAAAGATGTCTTTGCTGTTGAGACTAATGATGAAGATGCACAGGAGTTTGATGAAGATATTTGTGAGGTTGATGTTGAAGGAGAGCTTATATGTGCTTTGAGTGAACTCAAGAGATATAAAAAGAACCAAAAATTAGAATTGCAGCTGCAACAAGAAAGAGACTTAAAAGACAAAGCTCTTACAGATCTTGAAGATGCTAAAAACTTGATTGTAGACTTGAAGAATCAAGCAGGTGAATCAAACAAATTGATTGTCAATTTGAAGACGGAGGTTGAGAAAGCTAAGAAGATAGCTGATGAAACAAAATCTAAGTTGGAGGCTAAAAAGGCTGAATGTCAAAAGCTAGAAGAAGAAATAATTTATTTAAGTAAAGAACTTGAGGATGTTAGAAAGCAGTTGGAAAAGAATCTCAAATTTGATGAGAGCACAAGCAAGTTACAAGAGATGCTTAGTAAACAAAAACAACGTAGAGACACTGCTAGACTTGGTTATGAAAAGGGAGAATGTTCAAAAGTCAGAGAGACTCCTAAAAGGAAGATTGATTTAAATTATCATACTGCTTCCCCTGAAGACAAAATGCACAATCAAAGGAGAAAATTTAGAAGAAATGCCCCTGCAAGACAAGCATATATGTACATGTATAATTATTCATTTAATGGATACTGTTATACTTGTAATCAATTTGGACACAAATCAGTTAATTGCAGAAGAAATCATTTTGCTTCAATCAGGAATACTAATATTGTTTGTTTCAAGTGTAATTCTCCTAGTCACAAAGCATATAGTTGCAGAAGGTTTGGAAGAATAGCTTTACCTGGTTTGATAGATTGCAAAAAAGAACAACATTGAAAAGGTTTTGATAAAGAAATCTGAATAGAAGCAAGAACCTGAGAAAGTTTGGAGGCAAAAACAAAAACAAGAGAAGATAAATTCTAAACTTGTGCATCTTGCACAAGTCACTTCATCAGTTGCATAATAGATAGCATGAAGTAAGGGGGAGTTGTTCATGATCTATCAAGTATCCCCAAAAAGTTTCAGGAAGAAGATCATTTGATGTTTATCAATTTGATGATCTTGTTTTATTGGTTTTGGATTCATATTTGATAATGTTTGTGTGTGACACTGATATAGGTGATCAATGGTTCATGATTGATAAGATGTTCAAGGATTTAATCCATAAAGAGTTTGATGATGTTAAGTGTTTTGGTTTTCTTTGTCATATCATGTTGGTACTTACAAAGATTGAGTTGTCATGGTGTTGCAATTCAAAGTGATCTTGAGCTTGTGAAGTATTGGTTGTCATGGCAAAGAGATTAAAAAGCTCTTATCAGATGTTTGCATTATGTGGGCTAAGGAGGTTACAAATGGAAGAAGTCAGACATTTGTCTTTGCATTTGATTTTGCAAAGTCTTGTTGTAAGAATATCTTGGTTGGCTGATTTGAATGATAAAGTCAAGAGACATTAATTCTTGTTGATTGTAATTAGTTTCAGTTATAGTTTTTGAATATTTTCAAATTTGACATTGTGGTGTCATATGCAGAAACAGGAGGATGTTTTTCATCAAAATAGTTTTCATTTATTACAGATGGTCTTCATTCTTTTTCATGTCAAAAAGGGTGTGCAAGAATAAGATTGGTTGCAGGTTGAAAGTTTATGTTGTCTTTATCATGGAAGTTTTTGGCAAGAACATCTCTTGGTTAGTTATCATGTCATCATGGATTGTGATTTGTGCTGATTGGTGTTGTTACAAGAAGTGATATTGTGCAGAATATGGTACAGTCAATGGGCAATTTATAACAATGGTTTGATGCTTTGGTTGGTGTGCCTCACATGATGTTGTTTTCAGGGCCTACGCTTCATGGTGTCTTATTACTCACAAGTTGAAAAGTTGTGCAATATGCAAATATACATGGACAGAGCTCTCACGATAATTAAAATAATGATAAGTTTTGGTATGAAAGATAACAAGGTCAGTGATACTAGTGTTTGTGGTCAAAGAAATGTGTAAATAGTTGATTGATATTAGCATGCTTTGCTAGTTTTTTACTAATGATCTATATGAGTTATTTTTCTCAGGGGGAGATAATAGTCTTTGTCATCAGATGTCAAAAAGGGGGAGAAAGAAAAAAGTATCAGGTAGTTTTTCCATCAATGACAAACGGGGAGATTGATGAAAGTATATTGTCATTGATGTCAAAAAGGTGTTGGTATTGACAAGAGTTGTCATGAGGATCAGTGGATATTCAAAGTTTTCATCATGGGATTGCTCATGATTTCATGATCACAGTTCAGGAGTTGTTTACTTCATGATGCTCATGGTTTCATTTCAGGATGCTTAATGGAGTTCATATCTTGTTTATGTTTCTTGGTTCATTCTTGTTTGTGTTGGTTCATTTTTGTGAATCTTATGGAGTGGTGTTTGAAGGAATGATAATGCAGGAATAATGCAATGCATATGTCTTGTTATGCAAGGTTGATTAACAAGGTGTGCTTCATGTAGCCATATTGTTCACAGGTTGTCCACCAAAGCAGAGAGCAGAAAATAGATTTGAAGACTTGTTTGTGTTGATGGTTAACAAATTGATGAGTTGTTGATGATAGACATAGGTTGATGTCTTACTGATGCATAGAAGTATGATGTTCTCCATGTGGGTGTTGGCATTGGATTTCATGCAAGTTTCTTCAAGGTTGATGTTGAGCATCTTTGTTATCCATGCTATATTAGATTTCAGCAGTTTGGTCTTCATAATGATATTTATGATCAGGAGTTGAGGTGATCTCAGGAGTTTGGTCTTCATTTTATATTTGGTGTTCATTAGTGGTCTTCATAAAATCCTAGTACTTATTTAACATTATTTACCACTTTGTGTTCTGTAAATGTCTTGAGGACTGCTTTCAGTATGGATATGCTTAGAAGAAATCTAAGGTTTTAATATACTTGTCTCTTGAGATATTAATCTCTAAGCCCTAAGACTAAGTCCAAATTCATATGCCTTTATCACCTAGACACACCTGTCTTCATACTTACACTTTTTGTTCTATTTTATTGGTGACCTGCCATCACAGGTCGGGTCACTTAATGTGACCTAGTAGAGGGTATTTGTGTCATGAGTTTAACCGGCTCATTATATTTTCTACCGAACACCACCAGTTTACATAAAGAGTTAAATGTGAAAGAGCATTTGAATATACAAGTGACCATAAGATCATAAAGCCGCAACCTGCATCAAATATTCGAAGGGGAGCAAAAATTATTCAAACCATCGAATGCTTTAATGGAGACCATGATTTTATGAATTGAAAAAGTCATCAAAGTTTATATATTCGAATATGTCTTAATTTGTGGAGCTCGATTCATGAAAGAGCATCAAAAATGTTTAAAAGGCTATCGAATGATTTTGAGAAGGGCTTTATTTACATATGTGGTATGGGGAGCACCGCATAAGTCTTAATGCGGTTTCTAAATATTAGAAACTTTATTCTATCAGCCCATGTCTTTATGACAATTAAAAAAAAGGTGAGTTTTATATGAGAAGCCATGAATGACTTTGGAGAGGCTGAAAAAGGTGATAAATATTTTTTAAAAAATTTAGAAACTTTCTTTTTTAACTCCCATTTTGATGGTCGATCATATGACATCAAATTAACCATTTTATGAGTTTTTTTTTTTAAACACAAATTTTTTGGTGTTTTAAAAGGCAAGATCTATTTTTAAAAGGTCCTATTCATGGCATTAAAATTGGAGAAGATTTATATATTTTTTTAAGGGGAAAGTTTTTATGGAAGATGAGCAAATGAAGATGAGCAAATGATTTTATTTTGCAGATTGAAGGTTTTGAAGAAGATTTTTTTTCTTCTTCATGGATGCAAAGAAGATTTTTTTTATGTAGAGGAAGATGAAGTTTGAAAGGGCAGATTGGACAAATTTATTTTGAAGAATATGAAAGGATTTTTGCAAAGACATTATTTGTGCCAAAATAAATGTCATTTTATGAATTATACCTCCTAATTTTTGCAGATTGAGAAAAGATGAAAATCACTTTGTAGAATGTGGAAGGTCATCTGATATTTAATGACATCACAGGTGCTTTGATAGTGTTTTTGTTGTGCAGATCAATGATGAAGATAATTAGATGATACAGTTGTAATGGATGTGAACCAATATGAAGACAACTTGTATGACACAGATTGAATAAAATCAAGTATGAAGACAATATGCAATTGAATGTGCAGAGATAATCTAAATCAGGTGAATTGATTGAGCATCAGATGTAGGTTGAAGACATACACATGGAGAAATTACAAATGGAGTTTGTATTATGCAGAGATGGAATAATAAATTGAATGGAAACAAAGTAACCCTCTGATTTTGTTTATTTTTTCTAATGGCAATTGTGTTTTCTAGTGAAGCACAGTATGCCAGTGAGGCTTATAGGTCAGTGAGACCTTACATTTGTTAGTGAGACACATATTGTAGCCAGTGTGGCTTCTTTGTAGCCAGTGAGGCTTGTCTGGTCAGTGAGACCTATATGTAGCCAGTGAGGCATGTTTTTCAATTAAGCTAGTGAGGCAGTTCATGAGTGGTTTTTCTACCCCATAGGGTTTTCCACTCGGTAAAAAGCTTGTGTCATGCTTCTCATTGATTTCCTCTGTGTGTGCATATTAATCATTTGATCATGAGTTTTTGTTTACATCTTTTATTATAAGTCTTGTGCATATAAACTCAACAAATCATTAATGTCCTCCTCTCTATTTGTCTTGTAAATTGAAAGTTGTAAAAAGTTTTAAAATTATACAACACTGATTCACCCCCCCTTCTCAGTGTTGTCCTATGCTCCAATAGAAGGTACTAAGATCTCTTCCAAAATATTATAGTGCTAAAGTTTTTGCTATTGAAGAGACTCAAGATTTGGATAATTATTCTAGGGATAAAATGTTTGGTACTCTAACTACTTTTGAGATAAGAGAATTTGGTCAAGATGAGCTGAGAAAATAGATTATTTTTAAGGCTAGTAAAACATAAAAGAATGACGAATTAGATTCAGATGACTTTGATAAAATAGAAGCAAACATTGTAAGTAGATTGAAAAAGGGGTTTGGAAAATACAGAGGTAAGCTACCCTTCAAATGTTTCAGTTGTGGAAAGATAGGTCATTATCCTTCAAAATGTCCAATCAAAATTTCAAATGACAAATACAAGGATAACAAAGGTTGATGAAGGGGGAAATCATAAAACACACAACAACAGAAATGGCACACAAAAAATAAAATATTTATTTATTGATTTGGACAACTCATTACATTACAGAAGCTCAATTACAATCCGAGGAATCAATCCTCCACAAGCCACAACTCACTACAGCTACACATCACCAGGCTCTGGAATCTTCTGCCTTCTGTAACCCCAAATCAGCTAGAGTTTCTATTTTCCCACCTATTCTTGACTCTACACTTCCCCCTTAACTCTACTACTACCAAGGGTTCCCAAAAATGGTTATTAATAACCCTTTTTGGCAGCCAACAGCCAAATTTTAAAATTTGCATCTCCCTCCAAAAATAGGTCAACTTACGGGAGCCATAACTTTTGATCCAGGTGTCCGATTGACACATTGTTTGAAGTGTTGAAAAGCTCGTGGATTGCTCTATGTGCTAAGAACTCGCTCTACTAGTTCCAGCCATTTTTGGACCCGTACAGGACCATTTAGCACCTCAAACCTAAGTTTGAATAATTTTCAGGCATTTTTTGGAAAATGGAAACTTTAATATCTTTCAGCTCACAAATGATCTTTGCATGATTCCTTTGCCAAAGGTCTTATTTTTCATTTACGAAGCTTCCTGTAATTTTTTGCTTCAATCTGTGCCCAAATGCAAACTTTCCTAAATTGGCAGGTTGCTATTTTTAGCAATTTTGAAAAACTGAAAGTTCTACATTATTATTCAAGAGATTATTGAACTAGAAATACTAATTTTGAAAAGAAATGGAAACAACTTCAACAATTTTGAAACATCATCTTTTTAGGTGATGCAAGATTGCCCTTACACCACTAGATGCTCCTACATCAAAGGTAAATCATTCAAGAGAAGTTATTATGTTAAAGAAGATGAGAGCATTTTTTATGATGAGTCTGACTATCCGGATGATGAAATTAATGAATGCTTGTTCATGGATTTGAATGTTGGAACTAATTCTGAAAGGGTTAGGAAGGAAAATGCTCCAGAAACAAACCATAACATCAAAGGAGCTCTAGTAACTGCTTTTGATGCAAGAGAAGAGGAGGACCTCTGGTTAATTGATAGTGGGTGTTCAAATTATATGATAGGTGATCAGAAAAAGTTTGTGAAGCTTGAGAAGTTTGATTGAGGTTTTGTTAATTTTGGAGATGACACATCTGCTAAGATATGTGGAAAAGGTTCAATCAGTTTTGATGGCAAGCACAATACAGATGATGTTCTTTATGTCAAGGGTCTCTGACATAATCTTCTAAGTGTAGGACAAATATGTAGCAGAGGTTATAACCTTGTGTTTCAGGATGATGACTATGAAATCAGAAAAGAAAACGTTGGAACTCTGATTGCTACAAGAACAAGGACAAGAGGAAATATATATCAGCTCAAAGGTGCTAATGGTATGTGTCTTATAACTCAAATTAATGAAAGTTGTCTATGGCATAGAAGAATGTGTCACATCAATTTTAATAGCCTAGTGAAGATCAACGCTACTCAAGTTGCAAGGGATATGCCAAGAATTACAAAACCTACCAATGCAACCTACAAGGAATGTCAGATTGGGAAGCAGACAAAGAACAATTTCAAGATCAAAGAACATTCTACTACCAGACCTTTGGATTTGGTGCATTATTGATTTAGGTCTTGATGGTTTTTCAAAGAGTTGGTGTTGCCATCAATGACAAAGGGGGAGATTGTTGGAAACTTGCTGCTGTTGTCATTGATGTCAACTCCCAATTTTCCATTGATGTTAAAGGGGGAGTGAAGAGTAGTGAAAAATGTGGAATCCAGCTAAGGGGGAGCTCCGGTAAAACAGTGCAAGAGACAGAGCATCAGCCAAGGGGGAGTTACTGCGACACTTAGCCATTTTTCACTAAGTGTTGCCATCAATGCCAAAGGGGGAGATTGTTGGCAAGAGACACTGTGCGGATTCATAAGTGTTGTCATTGATGGCAACAAAGTCTTTCCCACACATCCACAGTACATAATATGCCTATACCGGAAGTCAGATTGAAGATTGTTTTGGTCCGGTGAACAAGAACAGAGTATGTAGCAAGGTCTGACAATCAGGTCCGGATCTCTCAGATGGTGTAACTTAGTAAGTTGTGGACTTGGACAAGTCAAGAGGGGTATCATGACTACTGTATTCCAGAGATTTAGCCTCTGGTGATAAAGCATGAAAAAGATATGAGTATTTGAGTGTTGGGTTCCAATCAGACAGAGCAGACAAAGGAAGAATTGACCGGCAGAGTATCAGACTGACTCCGGATCTGTAAAAGGTCTTGATCAAGCAATTTGTGGGATCATACATTGTTGGCCGACATGATTAATGACTTATATGCTTAAGCTTTTGATGCACATCACAAATCAAGCATGGATTCAGTCGACAGATCAATAACTTGCAGATATCTTGAGTGTTCTTGTTGCTGACTAGAAATTTGATAAAATCCTTGATGCGGATACATATACCAGATGGATTCCAGTATGTAGGAGTGTGTGGTGAAGGTAAAAACTAATAAGGTGTGAAGAAAAGCAGGGATAAGTGTGAGAACAGTAATTCAAGTGGGTAAGTGCAAAAAGTTGGGGGGCCAAAAAGTAGCCAATTTTTTTTCAAAAAAATTTAATACATAACGCCAGCGCGTTATGACTAACTATAAATAAAAAAAGAGCATTTGTGCTCATTTCATTTCTTTGTTTTCCTCTACACCCACAGCCTACAAACACTAAGAAGTGCGCTCACATTTTGGAAAAGTCGATTCAACACCAAAATCTTACCGATTCATCACCAAAATGCCACTACGACATCGAGCAAGCCAAAGGAGTGAGTTTTATTTGTTGTTTTGTTTGAATTTGTTTTTAAATAGGTACGTTTGAGTTGATTTTTGATGTAAATTTTGTTAATTGTAATGAAATGTTAATGTACCTCCTCCTCCTCCTCCTCAAAATCCACAAAATCCTGAAGAGGAAATACCTGCCAAACAACAAACTCCTCCATCCATTCCTCGACATGCCCCTGGAACACAAGAAAATCTAATGGGGCAAATTGAAAACAATAAAAAAGAAATTGAAGACATAATTGCAAGGTTGAAAGATCCTTCCACTTCAACCTTGCATAGGTCCACGCTTGCTGAATCTCATGAATCTATGTTATCAAATGTAGATTCAATTAGCAAGCAAATATCTAGTTGGACGGATAAGAGGAGAGAGTTTAGAGACTATTATGCAGACAAACTGTCATATGAAGATGTGAAAAAATTACAAATTAAAAAATTAGACTTGTGTTCCATTTTCACAAACCCACAAACAAATCAACCTCCACCCATTACATGCAAGAGGTTCCCTATCCATTAGTGCAACAACCAAGCGATAAGGGACAATTTTGGGCAGAGGTGGTGGATGGTTTTTGACCATCCTTCATGCAATAATAATGAGGTCCCGCAATACTTTTTCAGGAAACTCTACTGCGAGTTTGTCCTCAATAAAGTGCCAAACTATTTTGATATGCGGCACTTCCAGGGTAGAGGTGGAGGGTCAGCACAAGATAGACTAGGGGCATGTGTTGACCCATAGCGGGCAGTGAGATGAGTAATCAGCAGACCAGCCCATGAGCATGTTTCTATACCTTCCATTGTGAAGGACAGTGTTGAGGTCGATACACTTCAGTCCATTAGTGCCTTGACCCAGAGCATCATAGAGCATGTCAGTCCCGCAGCACAACGTGGGTTGGGAGATAGTGCGAGTAGGGTCCCACCCCATGCTTGTCAGACTTGCGGATCAGCTTGTGGTTATGACCCCACAGCGAAAGTATCAAAGAAAGGTGGCAAAAGGAAACTAGTGGGGCCAGGGTATGATGAGTATTAAGCCAAATGGCAAGCGGAGGACAATGAACAACCAGCTTTACACGGAGATTTGCAGAGGAGGGAGATATAGGGTTTTCTTGATGCACCAAGTTGTATGGCGGGGCGTGAGAACAAGACAACGCCATCCAATTAATAATGAACTTTTAATTGCACCCTGTGCAAGAGCATAATTTGGAGGTATTAAATTCCTCTAGGAGGAGATAATGGCAATGCATTGGTTTTTTGGTGAAGCTTTCTCTACCATGGAGTCGACCGTAATGCTAATTGGAAAGCATAGGCAAATAGCTTTCCAAGGCCCGATCACGAACAAATGGTTTTGGGGAGTCTTCAATCTCGACTCGACAGTAGCTTTCTATTCAGTGGGTATGGTCCTGGGGGATGCTTTTCTGAATTTGAATGAGAACTACAAGGTGAACACAGACATTGCAGGTATGTTAGTGGGTGTGCTTCTGGACATGGGGGAAACAAAGGATGCGGTTCGCAAAATGAGTCGTGCCCTCATCGGGGCAAAATGGTTAGGGGCGACAGGGGTTGGAGTAGATGTTGGAAATTGCTATTCCCGGCCTTGGCTTCTGTCTAGAGGGCTGTTGATGGCCAGAGGTGCTCCCACACTATAGCGGACCAAGGATTGCCTTCAACATTCCAATGGTTGGTCAACCAAAGGAAGAGCAGTGCAAAGAGGCTCCATTGGGGGTGGCTTTCCTAAAATCAGTGGTGGGCTTGGTTGATGGCACATGATTTGATTGGGCGGATATTCGGGCATCAAAGGAGTCGAAAGAAGAGTTTGGGGCTGCAGAGATCTGAGATTGTGGGAAATTGAATTAGTATGTAAATATGTTTGGCAATTTTTTTTTTTCCCAGTTTCTCACTAATATTTTTTAATAAGTATGATTGGCAAATATTTTTAAAAAATATCAATGTGGAGCTTAATTTGTTACATATTGAAATATTTGGTAGTGAAAGTGCTTCTCACTTATGAATCTTAATATGTAATATAAAATCAAATTTACTAATATAAGTGAAAGAAGACAACCTTTAATGTGATGGAATTTCAATAAGAATTGGTAAAATAATTTAGTGGATTAAAAAACTTATAAATTAGTAAATAATCAAAAATGTCTAACAAATTCTACAATTTCTTAAGAAAGTTATCAGCCTGCCCATTGAACCTATGGGTCCAAATGCTAGTTTATTTTGCAATTATGAGTACACTAAGGCTATTATACTTTAAGAAAAATGCAGGGCTTGAAAAGTAAAAGCACTCAGTATAATTGAAAAACCATACCAGGCTTGCAGAACCAGGTATGATCTTCCACGGGTTCCTCCAGTGCCAGGAAGTCCACCCATTTGGGTGCTCGAATATCTTCATAAAATTCATCCCTGACAAATTTGCTCTCGATGTTCTTCCAATCTAAATTCAAAACATCCATCAGAACAGAACAACGCCACAACAACAAAAACTAAAAAAAATAGAGATTCAATATGAAATCTAAGGAGCAAGGATTCAAAAACAGAGAAAAGGAATGCTCGAATCCTAGTGGAAGCTCTTACAAGCGAATCCTACCGGCAATGGAGGTATTTAAAAGATTCTGAATTCTGAATATTGTGAGCTGTGATGCATGGTATACGAGGGCTATATACGCTCTCCTTGGATTCCTCTGAATTCTGAGCGATAGTTATATTGTGAGCTGTGATGCATGGTATATTATTTTGACGTTGGATTCCTTTGCAAATATGGTTGGCGGGAAAGGCGGGAAACATGATATCTTCCATATATTCGTAAAACCCCAATTTTACTTTTTTATTTTAGAACAAGTTATTTGGCTTTATTTTGGAGGATGAAGGAGCCACTCATTCAACATTAGGAGAAGCCTCACTTAATTGACATGACCACTGATAGTAGTTCAATAGTGTTTTACAACACAAAGCACATTTAGTAAAGACTTTGAGGCTATGACTTAAGTGTAGTTCATGGTTTTGCCTCTAGCTCAACCAATGCACAAGTCTAGGGACCCCCTAAGACAGATATATATATATATATATATATATATATATATATATATATATCCTACAAGATGAAATTACTTAGAGGCTATTAGTTTCATTTTAACAAAATCTCAAAATAATGCAAGCAATTAGAAAAATACACTGGAAATGTAGTAAAGATGCAACTCCTATTCAAAAGAACAATTTAGATCTACTTTCATGGCTATTGCTTCCCTAAGATTTGCTTAATATCAATAATTTGTAATCTATGCACATCGTGTGTTTCTTGAGCACATAGTACTTCTTCCAATACATATCTCTTGAGACACCAATAAACTAAAATTGGGAAAATCAAGTCTCCCCGATTCCTTGTAATGTTTTTTGTGAAGAGTGACATTTCTCTCTTCCTTCTTATTGAATCTACTTCATCCATTAAAGTCTACTTCGCTTACCCAGTAATTGGATGTATTTCATCATCCATTAGCATTGACATGATCAAAATCCATCATATTGGTCAAACATAACCTCAAGAGATGTGGTCTCATGGATTACAATGATTGCAAGATATGCACAAAAATGGAAGTTGAATATCATCTACCAAATTAACTACACCACAGTTAATTTGTCCATGGTCTTTTCATTGTTCTAGATTGTCTCTCAGTAGATGGTAGTCGTAAATATAGGACTTATTGACCAAATTGGAAGGTCTGCATCTTACTAAATTTGTCGAGCCTCAATGGCTATAGATAGAGGTTTGATTTTTGCTCATTGTTTGATCATCCCTAAGGCAATCCAAACATCGTCATTTGGAAGAGTTAGGCCATTAGATTTACACTAGAAGGTAATGCTCGAATAGAAATCTTATTTATATCTTCAAGCCTAATGGTACAAAAGATAATGATCTACCAAGTGTCCAAATGGACTACGTTGACAAATATCAACTTATTCATGTTGCGTACCTATTTGTTTAAGTTCTCTAATAATTTTTTGGTGAAAATTTGAAGACAAACCAATACATAATAGTTAGTAGTGGACACAAAGTTGTAGCTAAGGTCAAATTTAGTCGAATAGATCTTTGTATCTTCCCCATAATTACCTACCACTGACTTGGTTGTATGCAACATAATGCTTGCCAATGATGAACAACACCATATAGTCTTAGGCAAGATATTTTCAAGGACAAATAACCCAAGGGCTTTATAGTTGAAGTTATTCCTTTGACATATAATGCAAAATTAAAAAAATACCTTTTATGTCGTGTAATGCAACATTGGACCTCAAAGCAAACATTTAATACACTTGTTCACTAGGATAGTTGCAAATACATTTTCAAAATAACTCGAAAAAATAGGTTGCAACACACATAAAAGTTGGCATTGGAAATGTAGAACATAGATGGAAAATAACAATGCACCTTAAGGCATGTTTTGGGCTTAAATTAGAATCCCAAACGATGAGAAAATAGACAAAAATATTCCTTCTTTGTGCTTTACCACCAACATACTCTTAGGCACTTCAAATCATCCAAATATATTTTGTTCATATCCTATGATCACATTATTCCATGAGACCATATTTCTTTAAGGCATTTTATCATGCACTTCCCTATGTACCAACACCACAAACTCTCTATGTCACATAAAAATAGAGCATTGGTGCCCAAAAACCTTAGAAAATGTGTTTCAACAACTGACAAATAATATTGCATGTGGCTAGACAATATTGCATCGAATTGTCAAATACGAACTGACCCAACTACAAAACTTTCACCAAAAGATTTTAAACACAATGAGATGCTAAGAGGGGGGGTGAATCAGCATATACTAAAACTTAACTAAGGTTTAACTTTTGAAACTGAATAACTTATAGAATTGAAGGGCAAATATGCAACACAATAATCAACACATGACACCAATATTTTTACGTGGAAAACCCTAAGGTAGGGAAAAACCACAGTGAGAGTTATCTCACAATATAATATGCTCACTGCAAAAATGTTACAACTTGTATTAGGGCTTCAACCCAAGGAAGCTACTACTCCCTAATTTACACTTTTAATTTAGGGCTACAACCTAAGGAAGCCTTTGCTCCCTGAATACACAACTCACTACTATTTGATTTACTATGACAATATAGATAAAAGGACTACTAAAAAAAATACATTTGTTATATGTTGATGATGCAGTCTACTTTTCTTGCTCAATACATGTTTTCAAACTGATTTTGTGCACTTCATATCTTGTTCTTTGTTCACATTCGCATTACTTGCTTTTGAAATGAATTATATCTTCTATATATATATATCCTCTGCAACACCTTGAAACATTGATTAGGTCTGCATCAAGATCAATATTGGATGTAACATGTAACTTGTCACTGGTCAGCCTTAACACATGCAAAATGATAAGAAGATTTGTTGTAGACCTCAAGCCTTCATGAAAGAGATCAAAGCACATATTTCCATACCTTCCAGACTTGAGGAAATTGATCATGAGCCTCCGCATGTTTTGATATTTAATTGGTCAACTCATACTGCTCAGGACAGTCAATTGTTCATCTTTTTACTGCTAGGGAGAAGCCAAAAACTCAATGCGGACCAAGGATTTATTCACACAATCTCAACAACGTCCATACTCCTTGTAGAAGAAGTATCATACCAAACTATGCATCCGCAAGACAAGAAATATGTCTCTCTGTAGGGAACAGAGTCTTTCAAACCTCATGTGATGCATTACATCCCAAAATATGATGTTGCGGTGAAATGCAAGGCCTGAAACCTTTTGTATATGAGTTTAGGCATCAACATATGTTGGCAAGAGACACTATGTGGCTTCATGAATGTTGTCATTCATGGCAACAAAGTCTTTCCCACACATCCGTAGCACATAGTATGTCTCTACCGGAAGACAGATTGAAGAGTGTTTTGGTCCGATGAGCAAGAACAGAGCATGCAACAAGGTCTGACAGTCAGGTCCAGATCTCTTAGAGGGTGTAACTCAGCAAAGTGTGCACTTGGGAAAGTCAAGAGGAGTATCATGACTACTATATTCCAGAGATTAAGCCTCCGGTGATGAATGATTGAAAAGATATGAACATCTAAGTATTGGGTTCCTGACAGGCAGAGCATCGGACTTTAATCCGGATTAAAAATTGGTGGTGATCAAGCTATTTGATGGATCATACATGGTTGGCCGACATGATTGATGACTTCTATGTCTATGTTTTTGATACTCATCACATATTAAGCATGGATTAAGCCGACAGATCAGTGTCTTGGAAATATCTTGAGTATTCCAGTTGCCAACTAAAAAGATGTTGAAATCCTTGATGCGGATATATAAACCAGATACATTTCGGTATGAAGGTGTGTGTTGTGTTGGGAGGGTGTACGAGGAAAGGTAGAGAGAAGTGTGGAAGTAGCAATACAAGTCCGGTATGTGACAGAACAACAGCACTAGAACAGAGGAAGAATGAAGTGCATTAAATCAGTATATCGAGCCTAACCAGAACTGAACCTCAGCATTACCAGATGCTTCTCATCAGTTCAATCACCTAGTTACCTTCTATAAACCTTGTAGACAGTGAGTCTCTTGTAGGCAATGTGCCTCTTATGAGGAGTGTGCTCGGGCAGTGAGCCCTAATTGGCAAGTGCCATTTTATACTTCTTATTCTTTTAACAGAGAATACAATCTTGGATTAGTCACCCCGTGGTTTTTCCCTTAACAAGGTTTTCCACGTAAAAACCATTGTGGTATGTGTGTTAATTTTATTTCTGCTCTCATGGTTATGTATGCTTATATGTTTTGATGCTGCACTAATTGTTAAAGAAGAAAAGAAAGTTAAAATATTTAAGATAACTGATTCACCCCCCCTCTTAGTTATCTACGTTGTTTCCAACAATTGGTATTAGAGCTAAGTTCCACTAAATAGAGCCTAACAGCTTGAGGAAGATCTGGGAATATCAATGGACATGTATGGTATGAAGGAACAACTTCAGTCCGCCCTAGATGATCTTGAGCAATCTCACTCTGAGGTCAATAACTTGAGAGAAAGACTCAAACAAGCTGATGAATTCATAAATGAGCTAAAAGAAAAATTGAGTATCTTTGTGAAAAAGAGAAAGGAACTTCTTCAACAATTAGCAAGTCAAAGTGAAGCCAATGATACTAATCAAGATCTGAATGAGAAAAACAAGCTATGTGAGAAGCTATCAAAAGAGGTCATTATGGTAAGGCATGAAATGTAATCAGGAGTTATGAAATTCACCCAAGAAATTGAAGAGAAAAGAAAAATTGAAGATAATCTAAAACAATCTCTCAAGGAGAAGTCAGAGGACTACCACAAAATGGACAGAATAATCAAGCATCTAGAATCTGATCTTGAACAAGCTAGAGATAATGAAGAACAACTCGAGAATCAGATAGACACTCTTAAACAAGATCTTCAAACAGCAAATGAATACAAATAAAAATTCAAGATAAGCTCATCTCAACTTGACGTTCTTCCTGAAAGCCAAAAGAGGGTACATGACAAGCGTGGTTTGGGTTATGAGAAAGGTGAAAGCTCCAAATCCAGTCAAAAGAACTCTGGTTTAGGAAATCAAAGAAATAGGCCTAGAAGACCTCCTATAAGGCAACCAAATGCTCAAAGATATCCAACCTTCAATGGATACTGCTACAATTGCAACAACTTTGGTCATAAGGCAAATCAGTGCAGAAGAATAATGAATCAGACTAATTCATCCTTCTCTGAGCAGTGTTTCAGCTGCAAAAGGTATGGTCACAAATCTCATGAATGCATAAATATGCAAGTTAACAATTCATTCATTGGTAGATGCTTTGCATGCAATAGAATGGGACATATGGCTAATCAATGCAGATCAAGAGGATATCAGTCAAAAATGCAAAGAAATATTGTTTTTTACAATTGCAATAGATCTGGTCATATTGCCAAATTCTGCAGAAGTAAAAATCAAGATAAAAGGGGTCCGGTGCATCATAATCAAAATCAAGACAAGGGAAAAGGCAAAGTAAATGCGGGTGAAGTTCAAAGGGAGATGAACAAGATTTGGGTGAAGAGAAGTACAAAAAATGTTGGGGATGGATCCGCACCAGAATCTGGTGCTGATATTCCTTCCAGAAACTAAATAGATGAGCTCTGGCTCAGGGAGAGTCACAAAGGAAAAATAAATTCCCCTAGCCAGTCAATTGGTGCCTAAATTTGGCACATGGAATATTGCGGATTAAAGGGTTCTCAGAGAAATATCTATATAACCCTCGGTAGAAATATGAAAGATTCGCAAGGAGTTTTGAAGAGTTTAATCATCCAAGATTGATTCGGTTTGATAGCCATCCGGTAAAAGCAGGATTTTCACAGTTAAGATCCGGTATGATTCAAAATTGAAATATCTTGATCTACAGATAAATGACATGATTGGAGGAAAGGAGATACATTGTCAATTTTCACTAAAAATAATTCTAAGTGCATCTCAGTGATTCAGAAAGATCTCTCTCATAACAAGGAAGAACAAGGCAACCGGAATAACTTAAGTTGTGCATTTATTGCAATAGGAAATTAGGGTTTGCGCAGAGATAAAAGGGTTCTTTTATTCATCATTTGCACATTTGCATTCGAGAAAAAGAAAGGAAGAGCTCTGCATCAAGATTGTTTCAACCCTCTCAGAGATCAACCACAGAATCTGATTCAACCAGCAATCTTTTTCGGCTCATATTGTGAACCCTAGAAGCGTAAAAAGGTATTTCTATTTTCAAACATCTCTCTCTGAATCTTTTACAAAGATGGCTACTCCAAATGTTGTTAAGATCACTGATAGGCCGCGCACAAAGTTCAAGAAACATCCCTACAAATCCCTAGAAGTTGATCCCTTAGGTGCCTTCTTTAGCATTCGGCATGGGGTTCTGCACGTAGAAGATGTTAGGGTATACATACATGCAAATATTGAGGAATTTGGGGAATCCAAGCTGATGGATATCTATCATAAACATTTAATAGATGAAATGTTTGAACTTAAACCTTAATACAAGGCCCTCTGGGATAAGCATTTTGGACATTGCATCCACTTTCCCTATTTTCCAGAAGATGAATGGTTCTGGTATGTTCTTAGCAGAATACATAACAACTTCATGTGGTTAATGAGGTCATTCAAGATAAGAAAAGATGCCATTAGGGCAGTAACTGGATTGCACTCATCCGGTGGGTTGCTTGCTCTCAAATCTGTCAAGAACCAGACAGTAAGTGAGGCTACCGGATCAAATTTAACAAGAAAGCAATGACAATAGAAGATATCACAGATCTAGATATCAAATTTGCCTCTATGATAATTGGTTATAAAATCTATCACTCCAGCAAGGAGAATTTTGTGTCCGGAACTGCAATATATACTGCATATCAGATGCTGAGGGAAAATGTTGACTATGACCTATGTGATCTTCTTCTGAACCAACTATTGGAAAACTTGCAAAAAATAAAGAAGGATAAGAAGAACTCATTTAAGTATGGTGGGCTAGTACTGTGTTTATTCTTTTATTATATGAATAAGTTACCCGGATCAAGTGGTTGGGTATGACAAAATGACAGACTGGTTGCCATACAACTCAGAGACTACATGTATGGGCTTGGTGATGCCAAGGCTCAAAGTATAGGACTCTGGGGATACTTCAAGAACTTCCAAAGTATGATGCAGGCAAGAGAAAGAATCCCCCAATCTCTAGTTGAAAAATACAAGGATACAGTGTGTTTCATGGTAGACAATGATCAATGCCTAATGGAGGTAGTAGAACCTAGAACAGTCTAGATTATGCCAATGGGCTATGAGGTAGATGAGAAAATCCAGGAGCTACATGTCCAACACTTACTGAGTCAGCCTAAGGACCCTGAGGTAGAAAGGTTTTTAACCTTTCAAGAATTATGTGTGAAAATACATGTTGAACTGAGACAACCAGAGATGAAAAGAAAGGTGAGAAGGGAAGTAGAGGAAATTGCCAAAATATATGGCATATCAAAGGAGGCAGTTGATGCAAATAGAGAGAAAATAGAAAGAGCTGAGAAAGAGAAACAAGAAGCAGAAAAGGAACGTGAAACAGTACAAGTCTCCTCCCGGAATAGATCCTCCAAGAGCTCTGCACCTGCCACCTCTAAGAGCCCAAAAACCTCAAAAATGGAAGCCAAGACATCCGGAAAGGGAGAGAAGAGAATGAAAATAAAGGCCACAAGGTCCTACATAAGCCAAAAGGATGATGAAGAAACAGAGTCGGATGAGGAAGTTAAGAAAATGAAGAAGAAGAAGAAGAAAACTTCTGAGGAATCCTCTGCTGGTAAAAACAAGGAAGAAGAAGTAGAAGAATTTGTTGAAAGGTCTACTCTCTCTATTAATGATATCATCAAGGCAGTCACAGTGGATGGGAACCTGCAACCAGTCACTGAATTTTATGATGAATATAGTGATACTGACAAGAAGATTTTGGAAGATGCTACAGTCAGGTATTTAAACATTATAATAAAGCATTCATTGAAATCATCTCTCTAATTCCCAAAAGTCTAGAGAAGGTACTTGAACTGAGAAAGGAGAATGCTAAGGGAAAGGACCTAGAGATCCAAGAACAGATTGCAATTCATCTCTATCCTTCCATTACTCCAAAACAAATGACCATGATCTTTAAGGACTGCAAGGATGAGTTCCGGAGCAAAGAAAGAATGAACAAACTTATGCTTGGAGAGACTGATCAGGTGGCAAAAGAAATAGAAGACATCCTCTGGAATGCCTTCATGAGATTCAATCTTCCTGTTATAAAGGACTTAGATGAAGAACCTTCTACCATGAATGTCGAAGGATTGAGTGCATTAAAAGAAGAATCTACTGTGAAAAATGTAGAAGAGTCAAAAGAGAGATGAGGAGAAGTCTAAGGACTTGGATTCCTCTGTTCCAAAAGAGGAAGTCCATGAAGAAGTCAACATCTCTCCTTTAGATCCTACTGTAGACATTCCAGACTCAGGAGCTGAAGGAGAAGGAAGAAAAGAAGAAAAAGTGATTGAAGAAGAAGAGGTAAAGGGAGGAGAAGAAGATCAAACAGAAAAGATCCCAGATGACAGTTCTGAGGTGGCAAAAGGAAAGAAGACTCAGTCTCTGGCAAGAGACACTGTTGAGGTAGTAAAGAGCTTCTTGAACAAAGAAATGTTAGAAATAGATGAGCCGGAATTATTTCAAGTACCACTAAATTTTGATTCCCTCTCTCTGGTCCAGACAATGAAGATAGCATCTTTTGCCCAAGCTAAAGCAAAAGAGAAGCTTCTGAAGTCTCACATGGAAGATGTGAGCTGATAGAGATTGTATCCAGGATGCTGGAGAAGATCATGCCATCCTTCCAAAAGGATCCTTTGGCCTCTCCATCTGGTAACTTGAAATCTCTGGTTAATTCTATTAGCACCCATTTTGATTCTTTGGAGAAATCGGTAGAAGAGAAATTCTGGAAAGAATTTTTGGGAAAGAGATTCACTGAAGTGAAGAGACTCATAACTAATGACAGGAGGACCCTAGATATTGGCATAAAGAGCCTAGAAAATGCTCTTAAAGATGGTGGAGAAATGTATAAATTTTGTCTATCCTGGTCTAAAGTGATTGAGGATATTGAAAAGAAGGTAAAAGAACAAGAAGATAAACTGTCAAGTTTATCTCAAAATTTTGATCCCCTCACCACATTTATAATGAATCAAGAGTGCCAGGCTATCGCCATTATAAATGAAATAAAGAGGCTTGAAAAGGAGAGGAAGAATATAATAAGCAGGATGAGTGAACTTAGAGGGATAATTATCCCTAAGTTAGAGGCCATGCATGAGGCCTTAACTAATGCTCAGACCACAGACCAGACCAGTGATCCGACAGACTTAAGAAGGGGAGAAGCTTTTGCATTTTTGTTGAGTGGTCACATTTCAATTTTGGATAGGATGAAGCAGAGTTGGGCGACAGAATTTGTATAGTTGAAGACCACCTTTGCGGATATACTTAAGTATATGTAAATATAACATGTTTATATACTTATGCGGCTATGTATAGATTGATTTTTGGAAATTTTGGTTTGTGGATTCCACCCTTTGCCATTGATGTCAAAGGGGGAGTGAGGAGTAGTGAAAAATGTGGAATCCAACTAAGGGGGGCTCCAGTAAAAGTGTACATAAGACAGAGCATTAGCCAAGGGGGAGTTTGCTACGACACTTAGTCATTTTTCACTAAGTGTTGCCATCAATGCCAAAGGGGGAGATTGTTGCCAAGAGACACGGTGTGGCTTCATGAATGTTGTCATTGATGGCAACAAAGTCTTTCCCACACATCCACAGCACATAGTATGTCTCTACCGGAAGACAGATTGAAGAGTGTTTTGGTCCGGTGAGCAAGAATAGAGCATGCAACAAGGTCTGACAATCAGGTTCGGATCTCTCAGAGGGTGTAACTCACCAAAGTGTAGACTTGGGAAAGTCAAGAGGAGTATCATGACTACTATATTCCAGAGATTGAGCCTTTGGTGATGAATGATTGAAAAGATATGAACATCTAAGTGTTGGGTTCTTGACAGGCAAAGTAGACTGAGGAAGAACTGACCGGCAGAGCATCAGACTTTAATCCGGATGAGAAATTGGAGGTGATCAAGCTATTTGAGGGATCATACATGGTTGGCCGACATGATTGATGACTTCTATCTCTATGTCTTTGATACGCATCACATATTAAGCATGGATTTAGCCGACAGATCAGTGTCTTGGAATTATCTTGAGTATTCTAGTTGCCGACTAAAAAGATGTTGAAATCCTTGATACGGATATATATATACTAGATAGATTTCGGTATGAAGGTGTGTGTTGTGTTGGAAGGGTGTGCGAGGAAAGGCAGAGAGAAGTGTGGAAGTAGCAATACAAGTCCGGTATGTGACAGAACAACAGCACTAGAATAGAGGAAGAATGAAGTGCATTAAATCAGTATATTGAGCCTAACTGGAACTGAACCTCAGCATTACCAGATGTTTCTCATCCATTCAATCACCTAGTTACCTTCTATAAACCTTGTAGACAGTGAGTCTCTTGTAGCCAGTGTGCCTCTTATGAGCAATGTGCTCAGGCAGTGAGCCCTAATTGCCAAGTGCCATTTTGTACTTCTTATTCTTTTAACAGAGAATACAATCTTGGGTTAGTCACCCCGTGGTTTTGCCCTTAACAGGGTTTTCCACGTAAAAATCATTGTGTTATGTGTGTTGATTTTATTTCTACTCTCATGGTTATGTATGCTTATATGTTTTGATGCTGCACTAATTGTTAAAGAAGAAAAGAAAGTTAAAATATTTAAGATAACTAATTCACCCCCCCTCTCAGTTATCTACCTTGTTTCCAACAACATATGCTACTTATCAAATCCACATGCCTTTTTATGATGTTTCTAGAAGAATTCAATAGATGACATAGGTACCCAGGGTTTCGAAGGGCAATTATACTTAAACTTTACTTGCAGACATGAATGCTTGATGCGGTACCAGAAAATGAAGGATGTCTACATGTGGATCATACTTGCTATACTTTGGATCATATAATGCCTCCACATAGGCTTTGGTAGCAGATCTATGCATGTTTCAACTTCTGCAAGTCACAAACTTGTGTATTCAAGTTCTGAAATAGACTATAATGCCTCTGTCACTTAATCACTATCTTTGCAAACCACTAGAGCACTTGAAACTTCATCATAACATATCTAATACATATCTTGGTCATTACTCAGAACTGCATGACAAAAAGATCTCTTCCGGAAGAATGCGGAGCATTTAATTATCTCCCCATTACTACTCTGCTTTGTCTAGGTGATGGCCGATATACTATCCCTTGTAACTTTTCATGTTAAACATGTGAGAGGCTGAAACCTTGGATATATCATGTCACCACATACAAGAGGCTATCTTTGAAACCACAAGGCAAAATCTTTCTTTGTGGAGAAGTGTAGACCAATTCAAGCTGCCTCTGCCTTAGGATGTGCACTGTGAATGCCTTAGTCAGTTATCCGCTTCTATCATTAAGTGTGGTACTCCCAAATTATAAGATATGTATGTGTGGATGCAAGATCCATGCAAGGATATGAGTGTTCACCTCTGCATCATGCTCAAACCCAAAAAAAATGCATACTTAGACTATTTTCTCTTTTCCCAGACTCGTTTGCCTTAACCATACTTGATCTTCCCTTGTACAAGTTTGCCTATACATTTCCATCTGCTATGTTGACATCAATATATACTATGTTGACATCAATTACAACACATATTGCCAACAATCTCCCCTATTGTCATTGATGGCAACATGTACTCCCCCTTAGAAATATGTTTCTCTCTCCCCCTTTGACATCAAGGACAAAGGGATCGAAAACCTTTGTATCAATCCAAAAACTATATGTACTCCCTCTTACAAAAATATTTCTAAACTGTACTCCCCCTAATTGAGTTGCAAAATTGTACCTTTGAAGAACAAAAATGGTATTGCTAATCTAATCAATATCCCTGCAATACTATGTACATCAAAACTAGTCTTATTTACATTGTTCTAACAACTCGTTTGGATGGTAGGATGGCTTTGTAGATTACCTTGACTTGTTGAATAGTTGTGGTCCATATAGTATGTTCTGAGGTAAACCTGTAGTTTTGACATTCACACTCCATGCACATTTCGTTAGCTTCCTCTAAGTTGCTTGGGGTCTTCATCTTTTGATCTACCTTTTTTGCCTCCCCTAACAGACTAGACATTGAGGCAAGTCTCAAATTTACTGCCTCTCTCAACTCACCAATTGCCTCTTTATATTTTCTCTTTGGTCCTGTAATTGGGATAATTGTGCATGCAATCTCTCTACCTATTCCCTTGTTGCACCATTCTTATCCTTTGACATATCATAAGCTTCAGCCAATTTAGATAATTGTGACTCGATAAAGTCAATCTGTTTCTTGATATTCTTTGTTGAAGTAGGCCATTTTAGACAAAATAGATATAAGGTTGTGGCTTCATAATGCAAGTTTTGGATTTCTTCAAATTCTCTTTAATCTTATCATGTACACTGGCACATTTTTAAATCATTTCAACCATTTTCTTGTTATTATTCTTCTTTCTACCTCTTGTTATGCTCTTTGCTTTAAATGTGAGGAGTAATCTTTTAAAGAGTTCATTAGTAACTTGAGCTTTTGCTCAGTAGGCAGAGAGAGGTCAATGGTTGCCTCCGAGGTAACCCTTCTTGTATTAATTTTATTGCATCCTCTATTGCACTAGATTTATTCAATTTTTCTTGTAAAAACTATTTTCTTGCAGAGGCATGTATGTCACCAAGTTATAGTTTTTGTAGAGGAGAGATACTTGTCAGATCTATCTATCCATCAATAGTTACAACCTGCAGTAGTTGAGGAGTGATGATCGGTTGAAATTATACGTGTATACTCAATAGGTCTTGAAGAGAGTTTGTCTCAGATGCACTTTGGCCTATGTCATCTATCCCTTCTAATTGCTCTTCCTCTTTAGCTTTTCCCTTATCTTCATTCTTTTTTTCCTCATCACTCTTCCCCTTCTCTTCTTGACTCTCCTTCGCAGTATATTCTCTCGTCATTTCCACATTTCCTGAATTCTCTGGAGGAGTTGCAGTACTACCTTTGTCCTGACCCTCAATGTTTTGCGCCTCAGCAGTTTCTAGAAGAAAAGAACTTTTCTCTGTAAGAGTGTCTGGAGGAGGTATATTTGTCTTACCGTGACCCTCTGTAGCTGATGCTCCAATATCCTCAAGAGGGGTAATTTCCTTATTCTTTTCAGGCATGTCATTGCCTTAACACTTTCCTCAAATTGTTTGGATATATCTTCAATGATTCCCATCTCAATATTCATCCCTTTGAGGACTTCCACAGTTTTCTTTAGTGTTTCCCTTTTCAACTTCTTTATCTCCTCCTCATTCCTTGACATTAGAGTGTTTAGTATCCTTTTGTTTTTATATGGAGCCTAATTAAACTCTGAGGTTAAATTTTCCCCACTTTTATCTGTAGGGTTTCCCCCAAAATTATTTAACAGGGGTTTAGGCATAGCACCCCCAAGATGAGGTCAAGGGGTAGCGCCCCTTGTGGGGTCCAGGGGCAGCGCCCCTAGCGCGCTCCCTATCATGATACAGGGCAAGGTCGAGGGGCAACGCCCCCGTGGGGGATTGAGGGTAGTGCCCCTGAAACCTCAAATTACTTTTATTATTTTATAAAGGCGTCAGGAGTTATTTTTCTATTGGTCGACATAAAAACCCTATTTTGTAACCGACACAAGTCTTGATAAAAACAGCTAAGGGTTAGGGTTTCCTTTGATATATTATATTGTAGCATTTGTAGCGGTATTGAGTTGCAAGGATTACTGGTTGTAATCGGTTTGATTTGCTGGATAATATTATTGGACTCTCTATTGGTGGATGTAGCCTGAGTTTGGGTGAACCACATTAAAAATTGTCTCTCACTGTTATTATTTTTGTATATTTTTCATTCCTCTGTTTAATCTTTATTTGCATTTAATTGATATCTTCTGCATGCATATCTAACACCTTTTAGTTATAAATTCTTTTGTTAGAATTTTAGAAAATCTAACTCTGCCTTCCTTGGAGATGGTGGAACAAATCTTTTCAATTGCACTTTTCTTTATCTCAGCTTCTTCACTCAGTGCATCATTCCTTCTTTTGGTAAGGATATCAGCCAGGATTTTGGGCAGTTGATCTATGATTTCAATTAAAGGCAGATTGTGGGCTCCCATGTATTTGACTATTGCTTCTTCAAGAGTGGATTTATCATTGGTAGGCCTTTCATCATAAATTCTTTCCACTTCTTTCGGGGCACCCTCTATAATTGCATTTATAGATGTTTCCAGTTGTAGGAGAACATATTTAGGTTTCTTGACCATCTTTGCTTTTCCTTTATCTTTCCCCTTTGAGGTCTAACCTTCTTTTCTTGTTCTTTTCTTCAATAAAAATGCTTTCTTTATTTCATCTTCAACATTCACTAGATTTACCTTTTCTTTGGTTTTAACTTCTTCCTCTTCTTTAACATCTTTGACTTTTTCTCTTTTTACCTTACTCTTTTTCGTAGGATTATTCTTTTCAACAGTTTGTACTGGGATCTCAGAACTAGTTCTTTTGACAGGTAGTGATGATCTAGAGGCAACAAAGGAAGTGGTTGTAGTTGATCTATTTGTTCTTCTTCGCATTTGTGCAGAGGGAAGTGTTTGTGACTCTATTAAGGAACCTTTAGAAGATTTGAGTATCTCCTCTAGGTTTGTTTTCATTTTGTCAACCTTAGATTTTGTCTCTTCTATTTCCTTTACATCCTTTTTTGTATTTTTGCGCATGATTTCATCATATGTGCCAAACCTCTGTATAGAGGGATCCTTTGGTTTGTTGAGAAGCACGTCAGCATATCCTACCAAGTCAAATTCAGCAACCTCATACAGAAGAGTTGTAATCCAAACAGTTCTTGGCTCCACAACCTCCATATAACAACTGTCTTTATCAACCATAAATGTGATATCATTTTTTATATTTCTCCACAACCTTGGTAGGTATGCTTTCTTTGATTTGTATATTATTCTGGAAAGTTTTGAAGAACCACAAAATAGAGTGTTATAGTTCTCATGATCAAGGAAAATTTTCATGTAGTCCTTGATTTGATGGGAAATAGGTGTATCTGATCTACATATTATTCCTTTCATTCCAGGGAATTCATTCAAAAAGTAAAAAATGAGACATATGATTAAAGAGCCATATCAAAACCTAAATTTGGATTCCTTTGTCCTTTTTAGGTTGTCCATGAGCTATTATCGTAAGAGCTCACAAAGGTCAAGATCTTTTCCCTCTTTAACCATCTGATATGTTGTGTAGATTGCAGTTGCAGAGGCAAAGTTGTCTATGTTTGTAAAGTAGAATTTGTATGCAATGCCCATGGTTGCATACCTGACCCCCAAGTCTTTAATATCATCCATTGTCAGAGTCCTTTTGTCAAATTTAGCTCCGGTGAGCTTCATTACTTCTTCATTCTTTACAGACTTCAAGATAGGCACTGGTCCAGAGGAGCATAAACCATTCACTGCCTTTTTAGCATCCTTAGTGATCATGTTAGGGTGGTCTAACCAGAAGACATCTTCATGGATTCGACTTAGGTCTATTCTTACCCAAGCATCATCATATCGAAAGTTTGGAAAACCTTTCCAAATATGTATTACATTAGCTAAAACATGTGAAATGGCACCACTTTCATCTGTTATAGTGGACTTGAAGGGATGTTTCTTGAATCTTGGCCTTGGCCTCTCAACCACATCAACTACAATCGGTGTCACCATTGCAATATCTTCAGAAGCTAGGGTCTTAACCAGAGAAATGAAAAATACATGGATACGCGATGATAGGGTTTGTTTAGTTTCTTTGCCGAGTGCCTTCAGTTCTCCTTTGGCTCTTCAAATCTTTTGTCTTTGATCAAATGTGATCAAAAAATGATTAAGCATCCCCTATATAGCCATCTCACCAAACAATTCTACTCTACATTAATTGCATCCTCTGATTTAACCTAATTTTCCATTTTCATATATAGAGCCTTATAAGCCTTTAGCAATCTTTCAAAGATTAGCCAATTGCTTTGGGAATTTGATCAATCCCATCTACATGTTGAATTTTCTTAGCATAGTGAAGGAGAGATGAAGAATTTGTAGTAACAACTCCCCCTAAGTATATGTATCCTTCTGATAGATGCTCTTATCACTGTGAACCCTAAAGACTTCTGCAATCTACCGCATTTAATGATTTTTCTTTGGAATTTTGATTAGACCTCTTCAATTCCTTATCTTATCATGTTTATACCAACACTAGCCAAGATGCTAAGAATTCAACATCTTGCATATTCAGGGGTTTACAGAATTTTGCAGTTGTAACTCCCCCTGAACTAGTACTTCATCTTTTGGTTATCGGAGGATCCTTCTGCACTAGGTAGAGGTCTGAAAACATCACAAACTTCCTTCTTTCTCCATACTTTGTTTATTTCCATCCATTACTAAGGAATATGAACTTTCTTTTGCGAAATAGGCCTTGCATTCTTTCCAGAGTGCCTTGTTTGATTGTACTCATCACAGGTGCACTTAGTTTGCTGAGCACTTCCATTCCTCCTTGCCTTTGATCTACAATTAGCTGCCTTGTGGCCAAACTTATTGCAATTGTAATAGTATCCATAGAAAGATTGAGCATTGTCCCTATTGTTCCTTGGCACTTTACTTCTGCATACATTAGCCTTATGTCCTTTCTTATTGCAGACATAACACCTAGTTGAGTTTTGATTTTTTTTGCTTCTACATTCAGTACCTTTATGACCAATTTTATTGCAAGTGTAACATCTCAATGTATTTCGATTTATCATGTTTCTACAGTCAACAACATTGTGCCCAAACTTATTGCAAGAAAAATCATAGCCATTAAAGCTTTGAGAGTACCTGATGTGAGTTGGTTGCCTTGTAGATGAAGGGTCTCTGAAATCTTTCTTCATATTCTCCCTCTATCTTTGGACATGAGTGCATTCATCTTCTCTTGTAACTTTGTAAGTTTTCTTCTTAGGATTTTTAATGTAGGTCTTCTCCTTCTTTGACTCAGTCTTTCCTTCTAATTGAAGTTATCATATAGGTTTGCAGAAGTACTAAACATTGGACTTTTCTCCTTTTCAAAACCAAGAACTAATTTTTCATTTGCTGGCTTTGAGAATTTTTTATTTCATCAATAATTTCAGATCCTCCTTTCAACTTCAGCCCTTTGTTAATCTATTCTTTTTCCTTTTCCAGTTCTTTCCTTAGAATGACAATTTCTTCCTCTAGTTTTGAACATTTAGTTGACTCCTCATTAATTTTCATGTTCAGGTAGTCTTCAATCCTCTTTTCTTCTTCAACCATGATCTTTAGATTTGAGATCATTTCTCTTGCCTCTTTAAGTTTTGTGTCACATCCTTTGTCTCCTTCTAATAGGATTTTCAGCTTGCCAACTTCTTCTTTTGACTTTTTGGCCTTTGCCTTCAATATGTCAATTGTCTCTTTGGTTGTTTCAAGCATGTCTTCATATTATTTATTTAGTTCTCTTGCATCATTTAGTTCATCAAGGGCTAACTTGAGTTCTCCTTCAAGGTCTATTCCACATTCACCAAGATCCCAACCTTCAGGCTCCATTGCTTCAAGATCTAGTTCTGGTACAAATACATCATTGTCCATGACTTTAGATTCCATGTGTTTAGATGCAAGATCTACCTTAGCTGTTAGGCTACTCTAATACCAATTGTTGAACACAACGAGATGCTGAGAGGGGGGTGAATCAGCATATACTAAAACTTAACCAAGGATTAACTTTTGAAACTAAATAACTTATATAACTAAAGGGAAAATATGCAACACAATAATCAACATGTGACACTAGTATTTTTACGTGGAAAACCCAAGGCAGGGAAAAAACACGGTGAGAGCTATCTCATAATATAATATGCTCACTACAAAAATGTTACAACTTGTTTTAGGGCTTCAACCCAAGGAAGCTACTACTCCCTGGTTTAGAATTTTAATTTAGGGCTACAACCCAAGGAAGCCTCTATTCCTTGAATACACAACTCACCACTATTTGATTTACTATGACAATATAGATAAAAGGACAGCTAAGGAAAACACATCTGTTATATGTTGATGATGCAGTTCACTTATCTTTCTCAATACATGTCTTCAAACTAATTTTGCGTACTCAATGTAGACCAAGGATTTATTCACACACTATCTCAACAACGTCCATACTCCTTGCAGAAGAAGTATCATACCAAACTATGCATCCGCAAGACAAGAAATATGCCTGTCTGCAGGGAACAGGGTCTTTCAGACCTCATGTGATGCATCACATCCCAAAATATGATGTTGCGGTGAAATGCAAAGCCTAAAACCCTTTGTATATGAGTTTTGGCATCAACATATGCTACTTATCATATCCACATGCCTTTTTATGAAGTTTCCAGAGGAATTCAACATATGACTTAGGTACCTAAGGTTTCAGAGGGTAGTTATACTTAAACTTTGGTTGATGCAATACCGGGAAATGAAGGATGTCTGTATGTGAATCATACCTGCTATACTTTGGATCATATAATACCTCCGCATAAGATTTGGTAACAAATCTATGCATGTTTCAACTTCTGCAAGTCACAAACTTGTGTATTCAGGTTCCCGAACAGACTATAATGCCTTTGTCACTTAAGCACTGTCTTTGCGGACGACTAGAGCACTTGAAACTTCATCATAACATATCTAATACATATCTTGGTCATTCCTCGGAACCACATGACAAATAGATCTCTTCCGGAAGAATGCGGAGCATTCCATTATCTCCTCATTGCTTCTCTACTATGTCTAAGTGATGGTCGATATACTATCCCTTGTAACTTTCCATGTTGAATGTGTGAGAGGCTAAAACCTTGGATATATCATGTCAATACATACAAGAGGCTATCTTAGGAACCGCAAGGAAAAATATTTCTTTGTTGAGAAGTGCAGACCAACTCAAGCTGACTCTACCTTAGGATGTGCACTGTGAATGCCTTAGTCAATTCTTTGCTTCTTATCAGTAAGTGCGGTGCTCCCAACTAATGAGATATGTATGAGTGTATGCAGAATCCATGTAAGGATATGAGAATTCACCTCCACATCATGCTCAAACCCAAAATAGATGCATATTTAGACTGTTTTCTCTTTTCCCGAACTAGTTTGCCTTGACCATACTAGCTCTTCCTTTGTACGAATCTGCCTATACATTGCCATCGGCTATGTTGACATTAATGTATACTATGCTGACATCAATGACAACACATATTGACAAAAAAAGATAATGATGTAATTACACACCAAGAATACTTTACGGCTCTTCAAATAACCTTAAAGACCTCTTTGGTGTACCCATTGCACACTAAAGTGTGATTGCTAGTTTTTTTTTAGTGTGGTCCGGGGTTCATTAATAGACTTGTGCTTCCAACATTCTATAATTTATTAAATTATTAAATATCTCTATTATTAGTATCTGCCTTTGGAAATACTATTGTGACCAAAACTATTTAATTAGTTATTATTCTCTATACCTATCATCTATTTAAATGCCATAATTTATCCTCCTCAGTAAATATTTGTTTTTTGTAAAGTAAAGATGCATACCTTTTAATAAAAAATATTCGTACAAAATCAATTATTAACATTTATTGGCATTCCTATTGGTTAAAACTTCTCACCTCTTATTGCAACCTTCACATGGCCCAAAACAATTATAATGAACTTTGTACAATATTGACTTATTAATGCACCAAAATATTTTAATATTTTAATTGAAAATAAACGTTTGTACATGCCTTCATTAACTTAACATGCCATGAGGACACATAGTCGAATATTGATGTTAATTACCATTGTCCATGAGCATAAACAAGACATGTTGCTCACGTGAAATTGATGTTATGCAACATCCTCATGTTCCATTGCTTTCACTTGCTTTGAATCCTATTTAAGTAGTTGGCATTTTATATCCTTCAGTACATGAAAGGAATTTTCTTGTATTGTTCTCCTTCGGAGAACTTGTATTATTAACACCCTTACAGGCAATAGTTTACATTTTAGCCATATATAGTGGAAATATTAAACCTTTGACATGTGTAGACAACTAATGTTAAAATGCAAAAAGGTCGTAATCAATTTATATTAGAAAGGCTTTTTTGTTAAGTAGAGGAAATTTTAGTGTATGGGGTGTGGTCAAGTGGCTATGACCACTTGGTTATCATGATGGAGATCAAGGTTCAAACCTCCATGTTGAGTAAAAAAGTATACGAAATTTTATTTATTTAAGAGTTGTTTAATTTATTTACTTAATATTATTTAATTATTTTATTTTATTTGATATATATTCCTTATATTTTAGTTTTATTTTAAATATATATGTGGTTACATATTTTAATTTTTGTGAACGTAAATAAATTAAAATAACTCTTAAATAAATAAAATAGTTCCAATATTTTTGGATATTTTTTAGATAAATGTATTTGATATATCTATTAACAACATAGTTTAAAGTATATATTTTTTAATGTGAAAAGGGGATACTGGTATGAATGATGTTAAGGTATATCAAATCAAACCCTCCTTTCGAGGACAAAATTGAGTTAAGTCACTACAAGATGGATGAGGGCTCACCTATAGGTTTTCTGCTCAGGAATGGTATGGAAATAATATATTAGATTGAGATATTTATTAAACCCTAAATCAAATAGGACTTAAACCCTAATTATAATGCAATTATATACAGACGGACAAAATGCTATAGAAAACCAGATAGAAAGCACTAAGGAAGGATAAAAAACATACCAAAAGTTGAGTTTCTAGAAATGAAACTTTTGCAGACTACGGGGCGGGCACCCAAGTCTAATAAGGCAAAATTTTCATAGATTCAGAGTAGAGAGATGTGTCAGACTGTATCCTAATCCTGAGTTTGAGGCCAATCCTGTCAGAAGGACTACGGGGCGGGCACCCTAGTGCAAGAGGGAGGACTATCTACAAGATTCTTTTAGATCCTAGGTCTTAATCCTTCAAACTGCTTCTCTACACCTATACTTTTCCATCTCCCACACTTGTAACTTACAAACACAAAGAAAGTGGTTTGGGGGTTGTGGTGTTTAGGAACTTGCCTCGGTCAAGCCCTGGAAGGACATTCAAGTATTCCAACATAGTTGTTAGATAGAGTGCATGCCCAAGGAGGGAATAGGTCAAATCCAATGATGAAATGAAATGATTGAAACACAAATTGATGTCACCCTAGAGATGAATCCCTCACGAAGATGAAGATCCTTCAAATCATGAGGAGATGGATTGATGAAGCCAAGTCTACAACAAACAAACACAATAACAACACAATTATGCTTTAAAACATAATGAAGGTCTTGAATGCTCTTTGCTCAATATCACAAGTTCGTGTTATCCATCTATTACACAAACGAGAACATAAAATTATTTAAATATGCATTTTGGCTAACATTCGTAAAGTAAATTAAGAAGGCCAACAAAGGGAAACCTTTTGAAAGGGCCCAAGCTAACATGCTTTTATTTTTATCCTAAAAAATTAAGCCAGACTTAGGCAGGCACCCAAGTCCCAAGGCCATTTTTGGTCATGTTTAAATGTTTAAAATAGGCTCCTAAGTCCCATTTGACATGGGTTTCGAGGGAAATTGCTCCAGGATGAGTATTTAACTTGTAAAGTGTAAACAAGGGGATGTAGGAGGTAAACTAGGAGGTAAAAAGGCATAGGGAAACTCTTTACTCCATAACATATATAACGGTATAGACCGTATCTATAATTATATTGATTAAATGTTGATTCCTTCTTATTTAATTAATATAAATATGCTAATATGTAAATTGATTTCGATACACCTATTCATAGTCATAAAATATGGGTTCATAAAGATTGATTCAAAATTATATAATGAAATTTGGATAAAATAAGTATGTTTACACAAACACTTTAGCTGGTACATTTGGAGTTGTTAATTAACTTAATATTAATGTGAGTACCTTATTTCACATTTATGTATTAATGTGAGTACCTTATTTCACATTTCTTTATTTTTGTAAGGGTGAATATTGTACACTTTGCACTTTCGTCCTTGGTTTTGCTCAATTTGATTAGATTGTCCCTAATACAATGACTGGTGTAGAGGTGATGTATTTTTGTGTAAAAGATGGCAAATAATTTGAACCTAACATTATCATACCTTCACACATGCTTGAGGACTAGCCTTGATTCTCATATTATCTATTCCATTTATTGGGTCAAATTTTTAGTTTATAGGAATGAACTCAAAACTCTCAAATTCAAATTTGATTATGGGCCCAAGTCGATTCCCTTTCTACTAGTTGTTACTTGTCAACATAAACACAAAATATATTAATTTGTGTTCTAGCTATTGTATGAAAGGACAACCCCTAATTCACTTTTGGACATTCGAGAGAAAGAAAGATACATTTGATTAATCCAATAGTATCACACTAAACCATTAGCTCACATCATCATTTGTATTTAGCAACAGACTAGGGCATATTGGATGATAGCTTATGTCTTCATTCTTTGTTCCAAAACTGTTAAATCAAGATCTAGGTATTTACCAAAAGGAAAATTATGAGGTCACTTTTCAAACTCCCAAAGGTGTTTGTCAACACTGCCTATTTTTTGGACATAGGTTTGAGATGTAGACATGAAGGTATTCCAAGTGATCAGAAATGCACAGTTCATTTTTAACAAAATAGATCAAATCCATAAGTCAAGGTCATTTTTGTAGATGCAAAGATCCCACAACACACTACACAATATCCAATTATCTGAAAAATCTTATCAATCACAAATTTTATCACTGAGTAGAATTTTGGATCATAGAGACTAATCTACAACAAAATACCTACTTCCCACTTCCAAAGCTAAGTCCTTGATACCTTGTTTTTCATTTGATAAAGTGTGGTTAGTGTCATTATTATGTTAGCTACTTTATCTAGGTTATTTACTAATTTTTTCCTATTTCCCTTACTCACCCTTGATTATATGAAAGGTTATTTTTGTTTCCCTTAATTTTGGTGAACCTACCCAACCATAGACCCCCTCAAGTCTTGGCTCGTAGGGTTTTATTTTTTATTTCATTTCCAAATTTGATTTTTTTATTTTTATTTTTTTAAGTTTTATATTAGATCATTTTTCTCATTTCATCATTTTAATCATTCTTTGGGACTTGTGTGTTGATTTTATGTCAAAGTGTCACTATCATCCCACTCTCTCTTTGAGAAGAAGTCTCCATCTAAATCCAATAGTAGCAAAGAGTCAACTTGAAAATGGAATCAATCTGCCACTCATCGTGAAGAAGAAGTATTTGATCTTGAAGAACTTTTTAAGCAAATGGATGGGCATGACATTGCTAACACTACACAATTACTTTCTAATAAGATTGTCAATTTAGCTAGTGTTGCTCATCCCACATAGTTGGTGGATGCTCTTTACAATTTATTGATTGATAAGCCCAATGGTTTACAAATTCTTCAAGGTGTTGGTTCCCAAATTTACTACAACCTGAAACCCTAAAACATTTTACAATCACCTAGGCCAGGGGTATCATTAGGGTGATTAAAAAGGGTTTATCAATAGGTTAAGAGTGATTTTGGCCGATTTATAGGAGTGGGAAGACTCCTCTACACTTCAAGATCATCTTGGCTTAGGAGGTGACAAGGGTCGTTGTACCTTGGCATTTAATCATGTTTTCATGTGTCAAATCCAAGGTTGTGTCCTAGGCTATTTGCAATAAGGAACTTCATAATCAACAGTCCTCAAACTAATCCTACTAATTTTACTATTTCAAGAATTATTGCTACTGATTTATCTATTGTGAAATGAAATTCTGAAAACACAAATGCTAAAGCAATAGACTGCAGGAAAATAATCCGTTCTAATATAAAGCTGGAAACATGCATTTACTTGAAAGCAAACTATTAATAGGAATGAATCTATCTATTGAAAGCAATGAAAATTTACTTCTAATGAAATATGTAAACAAACTAAAGCAATAAATACTAGCCTCTTGTCTTGATGGCGGGAGTGGCCCCTTGCTCTACGCCTTTAGGACTGAAGACTAAAGCAATAACTTAGTACCAAAATGAACTAACACAATCTTTCCTTTAGTTCAATTTCATGAAGGTACGCTTGTATTAAAAAATTATGTCTATCTGAAAAATAAAAATTACAATAAGCTAATAGCAATAATTCTATATCCATTCTGCTCCTATCTAAACATTTATTATTCCAACGATGAGATATCTTTGGATCTAACTATTCTATCCATTAGTTTATCTATTAGATACAACTAATCTCTTATTCTAACTAAAACATATAACTATTTAACTGAAGAGTATGATCATGCAAACTGAAAAAGGCTTTAGTGGAATAGAAGTCCCACTAAACCCAGAGTCTTAAATAACAATGGGCAGTTGGCCCTGAAATATAGGTCTTAACAAGTCTTTTAGAACTCATGAAAAATAAAATAAAAAGGGAATTAGATCCCTGGCAGTCAATTGGAGTCTTCGCCGAATCCTTTGGTGTTGGCTGAGTGGACTCCGAAGCACTACAGTTGGCTTCTGAGATGCATATAGACAGTGGCGCTAGAGACTCTGCACTATCACTAGTAGCTCCGGAGACTATCTGCTATTGCCAGCAGCTCTGAAGATGCATCCCTATTTCTTATACAGCTCTGGAGATCTTCAAAATTGCCTTTGCCCATACAACTGCACCTGTGGATGCAAAAAGAGAGACTTTTCTGCATAATTTCATTAGTTTACTGCACATTAGTCATTTCATAAAAAATAATGATCTTTGGTAATTCAACTCTCATTAGTGTAATTAAGACAAATCTTATTAGTCTATATGGTGCAATTACTAGGACAATAGGATAAAAGGAAGAAAAAAGGGAAGTAAAAAGGTGTATTATTCTGGGTACTACATGGTACTCATCAGGAGGATAATCTTGGAGGTATCCCTCAATAGGGATTGAGATCAACAAAATATATTATCCCATTTGTGACTTTGTAAGATTACCCAGATCGTTGTTTTAATCCCAAACCCTATCACTAGAGTTAAACACACTTGTTACACTTAATAGCCTCCCTTTTAAGCTGATGAGAGAAACCCTACATAATGAGGATGTTTATGGAATTGAAATTGCATTAAAACTTGATATATTGTTTTGATTGTTAATGAGTTAGGATGATCATAGGCTTTTCAAACCGGTGCCTATCCATTGGTCTGCAAAGTCTCATGTTTATCAAAGGAACATAATTACAAGGAAATGTATGACTGCCTATTTGAAGATTCAGATGCATAAACATCAATATCAAACCATGAGAATACTTAGTAATCAAACACCATACAACATTCTTCCATGTGTAATACTGAAATGACCATTTACAAAACTTGACACTTCTGATGACTACTTCATGAAGAACATAAACTAATCACTGGTCGTTGCCCTAATTGTCTCTGGACCTCTACACCTATAGAGAGAAATTCTACCCAGAAAATGACCAATGCCTGAAAAGAGTTTCCATCTTCAAATTATAGCCCTCACAGCTCATATTGGATGGGGAAATGGGAGGGAAAACCCCACTAAATCCACAAAATGCATTCAAAACATCAAATTCAACAACCCACTTTGCATTAATGGCGATTCAAAGAGTAGATGACGCATTTTCGTGCATTTCTAGGCGCTTCTAGGCCTTTGATAGAACTTCAGGTCATGGGAGGATATTCGGATTTGGGACATGGACCAAAAATCCCATCGAGCCCCAAAGTCTGGATGGGACCTTTTCAATATACCACAAGGATCTGGAGAAGCAAGAGTTGGGTTCGCAAGAGGACTTTGCACATTTGGCACTTTTAGAAAAAGTCCAAAAGTGTCGGCGAGGTCTGAAGTCCTGCTAGGACCAAAAGTCTCAAAAGTCAAAATTAGAAGTTTGACTTGAAACCACATCAAATACTTAGTCCTTTCCTCAAAAAATTATGTAAAAATTTGTGCATTTGTACCGTCTTTATTTTTCTATCTTTGCTTATCCATCCTCTACACTTTATCTCTGCATGTTGGCCCTTTTTGCCATATCGACAAAGTATGAAGTTGGCAAGCCATCCACTTCATCTCTCTTTCATTGACGTTCCCACCTTATCGGCAAAATCGCACAACACGAACTTTATCTTTCTTCATCCTTTTTATTTTCCACTTCATTCTTTTCTCTCCCTTCGTCAATGGTTTCCTTCATTGGCCAAACATATGGTTTGTGAACCATTTCTTTTTGCAACAAAGGTGTCTTTTCTAGTTTCCTTGTCATTTCCTTCCTTTTCTTGTCTCTTTATCAGTGTTTCCCCTCATCGGCGAACTTTATCATCGGTGAACCTTACAGTTTGCAAACTCGCCTTTTTACCGATGAAGCCGTTGCTTTTCTCTTCTTCTAGCCTTAGAAAATTTTCACTTTGTCACTAATCCAAGCTGTTGGCGAACTTGCAGGTTCATGAAGTAACAAGTTTCCTAACAAACTTCACATTCTATCACTTTCTGCCTTGTCAAAAATGTTGGCAAGAGACACTGCTCTGATAAATGTTGAATGTTGTAATTGATGGCAACAAGGAAAAGAGTTTCTACCGACATGGTAAAGAGACTTTACTCTGGAAGAATAAATGACTACGTACGGGTAGTATACATTATACAAAGTAAGTGACAGTATTTGACATGGTATACATCCACAATTAAAGACACTTGTATGCGGTTCAGGTATGTTGTTTAGTACTACCTAGTGATCACATGTTCCAATGTTCAAGTCTTGACTTCCTCCAGAACTCATATGGTGAAGTGTCTAAGTCCGGGTGAACAGAGTTAAGACAGGAACAATGCATAGTACCAGAGTAAAAGGGTCTGTATTCCTCCACTGTGGCATATCTTGGCTTGCGGTTCTAAATGTATGTTAAGAGACTAATGATGAATGTTGGATATGATTTTTAGAGTCTCATATAGTCTGCAGTAGAAGTTCTGATGTGACAGTTGAATTAGTTAAGTGTGTTCTTAAGGGACAAGCCGACAGACATGTTAGATCTATATGCGGAGAAGATATATTGTTTGAATAATTAATCTAAGTGGTTGAATGATTGGTGCCGTCCTATATGAAGATTATTGTATATTTGTTTGGGTTAGCATTCCTGTTGTGCACAAGATCAAGTCGACTAGGTATAACAGTTGTATACACATTTCATGTTTGGCTTGCCGACCTACTTTTGAGTTAAATCTTATTCTAGATATATATACTAGATGTATTTCAGTGTTGAATTGATGTGAATGTGTGGAAGTAGTGCAAATTTGATGTGTGAATGATTTTAAGCAGTTTGCAGAGTAGAAAAGGAGAATAAGGGCAAAAAATAGAGTATATTTAGTAGAGTGGAAAAGCAAGGCAAAACTAATGAAAACCTTTGAATATGTGTATTGAGCCTTCAATGGAACTGTGATCCAGCATGTGGTAGATGCATTTGCAGTAGTTCATCACTGGTAGTGAGCCAATTTCCCTCTATCTTCTATCTTTCTCTCTCAGTGGACACTAAATCCACTTGGAAAGTGAATCCACCTGTAGTGTGCATTTCTTTAGGCAGTGAGCCCCATGGCAACGAGCCTTATGTAATCCGGTATTGTTATCATAATATATTGTGAGTTAACACTAACCATGGTTTTTCCCTTTTTGGGTTTTCTACGTAAAAAATCTTGGTGTCTGTGTTATGTCTCTATGGTTGTTGTTCTTATGGTTATTCTACTTTCATGTTATTAATTTTTGTAATTGGATTAATGAAGTATTGAAGAAGTGGTTTTGTGGAATACTAATTCACCCCCCCCTCAGTATTCCTTATATTCAACAATTGGTATCAGAGCAAGGTTCCTTGGAAGAAGCCTAACAACTTTAGGAAGATCTAGAATAGTATACTTATGGCAGTAAGAAGACTTGGAAATTGCTCGTATGAGAGCAATGTTGAACTGGAAGCAACTCTTATTGATCTTGAAAAATTTGAAGCAAAAATCAGGGATCTGAAGTCAAATGTTCAAGAAGTTGATGAATGTATCCTAAAGCTAAGGGAGCAAGTGAAGAAGTTTAAAATGAAAAGCAAGGAGCTCAGCGATCAATTAAATGTAGCACATGAAACCCTAACCAATTTAACATTGGAAATTGAAGAAAAAGAGGAGATTGAAAGGCATCTGAATCAAGTTGTAAAGGATAAGTCCGAAGAATGTGAAAACTTGGGAAAAGATGTGTTACTTCTGAAATTTGATCTGGAAGCAACAAATAGATATAAAGAAAAATTCAAAATAAGCTCCGCAAAGCTTGAGGAGTTGATTGAAAGTCAGGAAAGTTCAGATGACAAGAAAGGCTTGGGATTTGAAAAAGGGGAAAGTTCTAAATTAGGTCAAGAAAACATTGAGATGAAGAAAAATAAAGGCAACCAGTTCCAAAATCAAAGAAGAAGATCTAGAGGACCTTCGGTCAGGCAACCAAATGCTCAAAGGTACCCATCTTTCAATGGCTATTGTTTTAATTTTAATAAGTTTGGTCATAAGGCTACTCAATTTAGAAATAGAATGAATCAAAATGCTCCATCATTCTCTGGTCAATGTTTCAATTACAAGAAAATTGATCATAGATCAAATGAGTGTAGAAGTCTAGTAAGGAATGGTTTTAACTATGCAAGGAATACTGAATCCTTCAATGGGAAGTGTTTTGCATGCAATAGAATTGGGCATATGGCTAACCAATGCAGAACAATAATGAATCCAATCAACAAAGAGTCAGGGACAGAGGAATGTGGTATGCTACAATTACAACAAGTTCAGACATGTTGCAAGATTTTGCAGATACAAGAATGAGAAAAGAGAATATTCTGCAGAGAAGAGGAAAATAGAGCAGAGAGAAGAAAAAGGCAAGAACAAGATTGATCCAGTAGAAATCAAGAAGGAAATGAGCAAGGTCTGGATTAAGAAAGATGTTAATGAGGTCAGGGATGGATCCGCACCAGCCTCTGGTGTAGTTACTTCCTTTGGGAAGTAAATTGGGAGCTCTGGCAGGGGGAGCTGTATTGAAAATCCAAATTCCCTAGCCAGATAATCAGTGCTGGGATTCGGCACGAAGTTATGATGAAAACATTCATATGACAAATCTTTTGAAAGGAATTTCAGAAGAAAAGGATCAAATTCATAATAGTGCAGAGCAATCTAGATCAATTGTGTTTAACAGAGAAGGGTTTGACAACCTTTTGAAACATAGCATTTATGGCAATTAGGTCAAGACAAATAAAGGGTTAGAAAGGAGTCCATTCGACAGACAATTCATTTTGCAGTTGACTGAAGAAAAGGCACAAGAAGAAATGTTAAAGTCACACATACCTGATAGTGATTTAATTGGTGTAGCATCTGGCATCCTAGAGAAATTGATACCCTCATACCAAAATGACATATCACAGCTACCAATGGATTAGCTCAAAGGTCTAATCAAATCTGTAAGTTCACACTTTGAATCTTTTGAGAAGTCTACAGAGACAAAAGTTAGAAAAGAATTTGATGAAATGAGGTTAGCTGAGTTGAAGATCATGTTAGTCAATGATAAATAAGAGGGATCAAATGAAGAGTAGAATATGTCAATTAAGAGGGCTAATAAGTCCTAATCTAGACTCAATGTCAAATCTTGCAGCAGAAGCATTGGATGTAAGTACAATAATTGACACACCCTCTAATGTACAAAAGGCAGAGAAATTAGTCTTTCTAATAAATGGCCATATTCAAATTTTGGAAAAAGCAAAGAAGAATTGGGATGGAGAGATAGCTCAAATCAAGATCATTTTTAAAAACATCCTACATCCTACAACAAATTAAGTTGGAGATTGCACCTGTACATATGCGGCAAAGTATGACAGTTTTTGCAGTTTTGACACAATTTTGGCTCTTGTGCATACACCTTTGCCATTGATGTCAAAGGGGGAGAAGAAGACCAGTGAAAGATGGGCAAACACCTAAGGAAGAGAAGAAAAACAAGTGTACAGAGTAAGGTGGAGCAGATAAGCATTTTTCACTAAGTGTTGCCATCAATGTCAAAGGGGGAGATTGTTGGCAAGAGACACTGCTCTGATGAATGTTGAATGTTGTCATTGATGGCAACAAGTAAAAGTGTTTCTACCGACATGGCAAAGAGACTTTACTCTAAAATAATAAATGACTAAGTATGGGTAGTATACATTATACAAAGTAAGTGACAGTATTTGAGATGGTATGCCTCCGCAGTTAAAGACACTTTTATGTGGTTCATGTATGTTTTTCAATACTACCTAGTGATCACATGTTCTAGTGTTCAAGTCTTGACTTCCTCCGAAAGTCATATGGTGAAGTGTCTAAGTTCGGGTGAACATAGTTAAGATAAGAACAGTGCACAATACTAGAGTAAAAGGGTCTGCATTCCTCTGTTGTGGCATATTTTGGCTTGCGGTTCTAAAGGTGTGTTAAGAGACTAATGATGAATGTTGGATATGATTTTTAGAGTCTCATATGGTACGCAATAGAAGTTATGATGTGATAGTTGAATTGGTCAAGTGTGTTCTTAAGGGACAAGCCGACAAACATGTTAGATCTATATGCGGAGAAGATATATTGTTTGAATAATTAATCTAAGTGGTTAAATGATTGGTGCCGACCTATATGAAGATTATTGTATATTTGTTTGGGTCTGCATTGTTGTTTGTGCACAAGATCAAGCCGACTAGGTATAATAGTTGTATACACGTTTTATGTTTGGCTTGTCGACCTACTTTTGAGTTAAATCTTATTGTAGCTATATATACTGGATGGATTTCAGTGTTGAATTGGTGCAAATGTGTGGAAGTAGTATGAATTCGATGTGTGAATGATTTATAGGAGTTTGCAAAGTAGAAAAAGATAATAAGGGTAGAAAATAAAGTATATGTAGTAGAGTGGAAAAGCAGGGCATAACTAATGAAGACCTTTGAATATGTGTATTGAGCCTTCAATGGAATTGTGATCTAGCATGTGGTAGATGCATTTGCAACAGTTCATCACTGGCAATGAGCTAATTTCCTTCTATCTTCTATCTTTCTCTCTTAGTGGACAGTGAGTCCACCTGTAGTGAGCATTTCTTTGGGTAGTGAGCCTTATGTAATCTGGTATTGTTATCATAATATATTGTGAGTTAACACTCATCGTGGTTTTTCCCCTTTTGGGTTTTCCACATAAAAAATCATGGTGTCTATGTGTTATGTTTCTATGGTTGATGTTCTTATGTTTATTTTGCTTTCATATTATTAATTTTGGTAATTGGATTAATGAAGTATTGAAGAAGTAGTTTTGTGGAATACTGATTCACCCCCGCTCTTAGTATTCCTTATATTCAACAAGAAACACAGTCAACCAATGAACCAAGGAACCTTAGTCGGCGAAATCGGTAGTTCGCAAACTAGTCAATTCACCGACAAAGACAACAAAGACCAAGACTGAGAAAATATTTCAAAGGAAGGAAAACACAATGACTTGGGGGAATTTTTACTTAGAATTTTCAATGAACAACACCCATTTAAAGTAATCTCATATTGGGTATAAAAAATGGGTTTAAGAGACAAAGGCACACGCTTGGATTTTTTATGGATATGGGGCAAAATAATGAAATCTTGGGAACTTTGTTTTTTCACGCACCAACACAAGGCATTGGTGCTAAGGATAGTTCTTTAAGTACATTACATAGTTTCTCTTCCTTGCTACAATCTAACCATCTAGTTATATTGTTACCCTTTCTACTTCTAATGTTTCTCGTACTATTCCTTTCTATGTGCTACCCACTTTTTATGATCCTCCCTCTAGTACCATGACGAGCCCTCATTTGACTAGCATTGAACCTATTCCTTACATTCACCCTATTGGTTTCATGCCTCCATCCTATTCTACTAGTGTCATGCATTCCTCTCCTCCTTTTAGCATTACCACCACTTATTACCTTCCTCCTACTAGTGCCAAGTCCCTTCCTCACATTCCTTATAGTCTATCTACTTCCCACATTCCTCACTCTCTTTATCTATCCATCATTTCTCATATTTGCACCACTACTATCCATAGGTCCTCCCTTGATACACTCATTAAAAAACTTGATAGAGTAGATAGAGTAGAAGGCTTATGCCATGCCTAGTGAAAATGATGGATTAATTTATTGAAGTGCTTCTCTTGATTTTGAGATAGTGACCTCTCCATTACCTGTTGGTTTTGTGGCACCACTATTTGAGATGTATAATGGAAAGGGTAACCTAACTACACATTTCTAGTCTTCTACATCTGCATGTTTGGATTATGTGTATGATGATAACTTATAGGCCAAATTGTTTCCACAATCATGGAGGGACATGGGTACATTCATACTTTTTTGAGTTGGACAAGGCATTTCTCCATCATCTTTTGAGTCATAAAGACTACATTTTCAAAGTTGTTTGATTGTGTACAAGAACCTGAAGATCACATTCATGATTATGTTATTAAGTTTTAGCCCTTATGTTCTAATATCCAACACCAACTCCTTGATGATGAGATATAACATATTTTTATTAAGGGATTATTGTCACCTATTCAACAAAGTGTGTATTTGAATGATTATGCTTTATTTGTAGAATTTTTTATGATTATGGAAAACGTGTTCAATTTAAATTGTTAGCATCAAATACACTCAAATATGGTTCTTCTCATGCCCCTTACATGCATTTGTGCCCCAAATTTTCAAAAGAAAAATAGTTCTTGAAAGGATAGTGATAAACAAGAGAAAAAGTTCAACTCTCATTGTAGCTAATGCTTCAAATGATCTTACATTCAAGCCTAAAAATTTTACAAAGTGTACAAAATTGATTGAGCCCATAGATAATGTGCTTTAAATTCTACTTCATGGTAATATGATTGCACTAAACCACCTATTCATCCATTGGATACTTTAGAGGATTATCTAAGGGTTATGATGATATTGCATTTTGTCATTATCATATAATTCAAGGACATACTACACATCATGACATGGGTTTAAAACGTAAGGTGCAATATTTGATTGATAAAAATATGATACATGTAGAGTGCATAATGATGGGGGAAATCATTCAATGGCTCACCCTAATTAGAATTTAAAGATCTATATAAATCTTTTTCCTTCTCATGACCAAGCTAATAATGCACATTTTCATGGGGATAATCATGAGTGATATGAGCACATTGATAGTGATGAGGTATATGAGCACCATGGTCATGAGTTTGATGTTTGTTTACATTCACATGAGCATCATTTTGTCTATATTCTTCATAGTAGAGGTGCTTTCTCTTCTCATGCTCCAAAATTGATTCTATTTATGATGACAAGATTGCTATGGACCATTGTATGTGCACAGTATAGCACATGGCTATTCATGTGATGGTGTTCTTATTAATCTTGCTAATCAATTTCATGTATGCAAATAATTTTCTTTAATAATCATCTTCACTAAAGCACTTGTGCACATTCAAGCATTTACTTGAAGATGACTAAAGGCATTCTTATTAATACTTTAGGCTGCATTATTTTACCTTTATAGTTGGGGCTTAAGGAGCTACCCATTTTATGTCATATCATTTTTATTTTAAACAAATTTTCTACTTCATTACTAGGCCTTGGCTTGAGTGATTAAAATTAGTTCCTACTATGATGGATGGTGCAGGAGCACCAAGGCTCAATGCAGCCTGTACATAGCCTTTTTGGTTTGTCTATTTTGAGTTTGCAGTTTGTGTTTTTGTCTTTGGAGTTTTTCGAGCATTTTGAAGGTGTTCGACATTTTGTTCAATGGGTGAACCTCGCAGTTGAACCGCGCTGTTGAACCATTCCGTTGAACCTTGCAGTTGAACCATTCCGTTGAACCCCGCGGTTGAACCTCGCACCAATGTTCAACGGTTCAACAGTTTTATAATTCTGATTTGTAAAGTTGAAATCGGTGGTCGTTTTGTTCAACAGTTGAACCGCGCTGTTGAACCTCTTCGTTGAACCCCGCGGTTGAACCCCACTATTGTAGTTCAATGGTTCAATGGTTTCATACTTAGAGGATGGTGGAGTTGGAAGTGCCGATCATTTTGTGGAGGTTGAACCTCACTATTGAACCGTGAGATTGAACCTCGTTGTTGAAGTTCAATGGTTCAATAGTCCATCGTTTTTGGAATGGTGTAGTGGGTCCATCGGAGTGAGATACATATCGGGAGGAGATATTAAGGTTAGGCCAAAGACACAGGTCTGGCCGATGGTTATAACCATCAGGAAGATAATGGATATCGGCAAGCAAGGAGAATGTTCCATTGACGGAGGTAGGTCTGGCCGATCGGAGTGAGGGGGATCAAGGTTTCATCGATGGGGAAAAGTTTGGTGTAAAGACATCGGCATAAGGGATGGTCATTAGAAGGGAAGAATTTAGTCGCGCCGATAGCAAAGTCTGGCCGACGAGCGAAGCCAAATCCTAGCGTTGGATGATAGTCATTGATGTGACCAAGCATATGGGAAGAAGGGAATAATATGTGGCCGATAATACATGCTTTGCCAATGGAGGTCAAACAGAGTCAAAAGGGATATCGGCCGAACTAATACTATCGGCCAATGAAGATAAAGACTCGCCGACAGGGTAGGGTCTTGCCGATGGGAAAGCAGATGTCTGTTTCGGTGAAACATCAAATTTATCTTGCCGATAGCACAGAACTGAATCGGCAGTTGGAATATGAACCGGTCTGGTAGTTGAACCGTCCTGTAACGGACATGGAATACATATAAAATGTAGCATTCTTTCTCTAAAAAGAGTTTAGCAGAAGAATCAAAGGAGGTTTTGGATGTGCGAAGCATTTTTTTAATGTAATCAGAAAATTTTGAATAAGAATCAAATTCAGCAGTTCGACCAATTTGTGTATTTCTTTTTCTGTTTTTAGTTTACTATTCTGAAGTAGATTAGTCATTTTTGTTTCTGCAATTTTGTTCTCTTTTGCAAACCATGACTCTGTATTGATGATTCCTCAAGTTCCACTGTACAGTATGGAGGTCATCAAGCAGAGCCATGCTTTTTGTTGGTTTTTCTTTTGTGGGGTGGTCAGATTGCCGGCTAGAGGCAATGCATGCTTGTCTTAGGCGAGCTCAGTAAGGAGTCCGGCTAGATAGACAAGTGGTGTAGGAGCACATTCTCTGTAGTGCAGGGTCATCTTTTCTTTTGTTTTCTCATAAGGCTCTTAAGCCATTTCATTTTGTAATAAGGGTCAATTTGGTCCCATGAATGTAATTGTGCAAGGCACACATGTAGTTTTGCTTGTATGAAGGGTAAACCAACGGCTAACTGATTTGAAAATTAGTTTGCATGGTTGGAGGGGATAATTGCTGTCTCTACATCTTCTTTAGAGGCAGGTTGTATGTCACACAGAGCAGAGAGAGAAGTGTGTATTACAATAAGTTCTTTTTGATAACTGAATAAAGAGAGTTCTGGGTATGATCTGTGTTGATTTTCTTGGTTGTTCTTAGTGATTTGATATCTTTATCCTGATTTTGTAAATGGAACCCTAACCGGATGCTATCTGTCAATCCATAGTGACTCTGTAGTGTGCAGACGGTGTAAAACCCACGGTTCCACAGTGGTTGGTTCGTAACCTAGGAGTAGGGTTTTGATTCATACATGGAGGCCCTTTCCTCTGTCCACTGAAGCCCTGTATAGTATCAGTGTGATGGGGGAAAGACTTTTCACGTTTGTTGTTGTTGAATTCTTACCCAGGAAGCCAGCGAACTCAGTCAAGTTCGACTAGACATCGTCATGTGGCTAGTCGGGAAATCGGAGTGAAATTGGATAGTTTTGATGTGGGATTAGATTGCTACAAGTGATCGAGGGTTTGATATATGAAATGGCCAAATTCCATTGTTCGGTCGAAAGGAATCTAGTTCGGCACCTCAGAACAGTTGGAGATCCATCGGCGTGAAAGGCTCTCCGTCTTGTCAAAGATTGGTATAGTGTCGGAGACACATACCATTGTTATTCGCATCGGTGAGAGAAACGATATCAGGCTAAGGAAAATACACTTAGCCGACGGTATACAGTTTCACCGATCGGTGAGACATCCTCGGAGTATCGCCGATAAAGAGTATCGGCATGAGGAACCTTGTCGGGGGGAGGCCGAAGAAGTCACGGCGACCGTTAGAGTCCCGCCAATAGAAACTCATCGGAATGAGATGAACCATCGGGGCCGCGAACCAGAGTCTTGCCGAAGCGGAGGATCTGGCCGATGTGCCTGACGATATCGGTGAGAGACAAGGTGTCGGTGTAGGTGAAAGAAGCTTCGCCGAAGGAGGAAGTCTGGCCGACGAAGATTGGTCATCGGAGTAACGGAGTATATCGGCCTAAGAAATTTCTCGTGGTCCGATAGTATGAGGTGTTGCCGATAGGCAACTAACCGCTACGGGGATATCGGTGAGAACTTGGGAGACCTCTTGCCGATAATGAAGATATAGTCAAATCTTCATTCGCTTCTGCTGGCACTCTACATCAACAAGTAGGAAAATAGACTTGCAGGGGTGGAGAATAGAGAGAAAGAAAGTGAGTACCAAGCAATCCAGACCCTTGAACAGAGTTAGAAAGGTGGGCAACGGGCTCAGAAATTTATGTGCCATTTAGGCAGTATCTTGGAAGCAGTGAGGACAAGGTATGTGTCCCACACCAAGTAGGGAAAGAGAGTCTTCCATCTCTGCAAAGAGTTGAGGATTTTAGTTGACATTTTTGTGTAGAAAGATGTTTTTTTAGCACTTTGAATTTGTAGGAGGGCTAGAGTTGTCAAACAATCTTGTACACTTACAGGATGCAAAGCAGGCAGCCTAGAGGCCTCCCTATCAATGGACCCCTATCTATGTAGCTTAGTGTTGGGGTCATCGGGTTACACTTTTTGGCCAAACTTGACCTTGAAATCAACATTTTGAACTAAATCTTCACTTTCTGAGACCTATAGCCGCTAAATCGTTAGGAATTTGAAGATGATGTGAACTACTGATTTGTGAGATTTTGTTTGTAGATTCTAAATATATATTTTTTTAAATAATTTGGAGTTAAATTGTAAAAAAATTTGTGTCTCCTTTGATAACTAGTTTTTAATAGTAAACAACATTTTTTTAAAGTGATGTGTATTCTGTAGCACGTAACTTTTTTTCTACAAAGGATAAAATTCTAATTATTTTGAATTTAGATTGGTAACACCGATGTATAGGGCATGCATTTGGTTTCATAATGTTTTGTTGAATAGCTTTTTTTTAATTAAGTTTTGAAGCCAAACCAATTATAATTTAGACATAGGCGTATTCCGTAAAACATAACTTTTTCTGTATGTATCAAAATTCAGATTTTTTCTTTTTGTTGAAACAAGGACATCAATACCTAGGGCATAGATATTTTTCAGAATTTTTTTCACTAATTTACTAATTTTTCTTGTGAGTAGAAAAGAGAACTTGATGTTCAGTGAAAACCTACATTCCCAAGAAATAAAAAATAAATATAATAATCAAATTAAATATATTTAAAATTATACTTTTTGGGAAGCTTATAATAAGGACTACATACTTACAAAACATAAATTTTAAATGAATTCATTTGATCCCCCAAAAGGTAAATCAAAAGTGGTTTTTTATCAGCATTTTCATAGGTGTAGAGGAGACTCCATTATAGGTATGGTTTAAAACTAGCAGGGTTCTATCCAAGGGGCTTTGAATCTAAGGGGGTTTTATCAAACCCTCTTCAATTAAAATCCTTTAAATGGAACCTTTCAAGGCTTAAATCATTATATTTTCTAAAAATATGTGATTTTAGCAAAAATTAGGATGTAGAAAGTGTAACCCATTATTGTGGCAACATCTGCTAGTGAAAAGTGTTGGCATTAGGTTATGTCATTGATGTCAAAAGAGCATTGTTGTCATAGGATCTCATCTTATATTGCTATGTCAGTGGTGAAGTGTATGTCAATGGTGGAGTGATGATGGAGTGAACTCAATTGGATTTGCTCAATTGATGTCAAAGATGATTAAGCGGCAAGAGGTTGTTTGAGTGGACCTAGAATGATTGTAGACCATCTTTGTTTGTGTCATCAGTTAGATCAGTACCTTCTATACAATCCAATGATCCACTGGTTTGTTCTTTCCACAAGAGGTTGTTTGCAAAAGTTCAGGATTGTCATGCATTGATGTCAACATATATATCAGTCAACACATATATAGCAGTATGCTTCTACGGATTCATCAGGAATGTTATGTGGTATTGGAATATGTCAGTGTTGTTAGAGGTTAAAGCAAGGTTGTCATGATGTCTTCAAGACACGTTACTTGGAAATGGGCCTGCCACATAGCTTGGTCTGTATATTAGGGTTTGAAGTATGTTGAAGATTAGCCCTACAACCTTGAAATCAAGTCACTGAATAAGGTTGCTTCTATGTTTTTTACTCTTTGCAAATGAACATGTCAATGCATTGGCTCTTGATTGAATTGTTTTAGATTGACACATGCAGTGGAATCAAAGTCCTAAAACCTTAAAACTTTCTAAAGCAAAGTGTTTCTTTCAAGTTCAAAATATCTTCATCATTTTGCTATTTCTTTGCAATAGTGGCAGTGTCAAAGGTTAAGATTAATTCATGTCAGTAAGTAGTGACAAAATTTTAGGGTTTTGGGAATTGTTTGAAAGACCTAAGTCCTCCAAATCTAAAATCCTAATGACTCCTCAATACCTAGAATAACAGCTATAAGAATTTGTCTTGTGATGGGTTTTATTTTATTCTAATTCAGCACTGACTTGTTGTATCCGGTAACTAGACCACTTAAGTGATAACTTAAGGGTTCAAAGTAATGAGATGACCGGCCCCACTTCCTAGTGGTGACCGGGTGAGCCAAGGGACAACTTGTATCCAAATCGCCAAAATAAAATCTATGGCAATCATTCAATTTATAAAGGGGGTCAAAAAGTAAATCAACGATGGAGATTTAAATTGTGCAATGCCCCTTCACTATGAAGACTCTTTGATGGGCATACAACCATATTGTTGGTTGTGACAGTTTTTTGTTAGGTTTGGTAACCGCTCTTTGGATTGGAGGTTAGTGGATTTCAAACTAGAGTGAAGTTAGGGTTTTCAAACCTTAATGATGAGTCAAAAGATATGAAAAAATAGCAAGATATTCATGTATGTTTTTTATGGTAAATGTATCTCAGAAATATATATGAAAATGGTTTGATAGTGAGGGTTTAAGACATAAGTATGTTGCAGGATCTGTGTGGAGCAGAATCTTTCATGAAATGTGATATTAAGAAGAACAAAGTGATAAGAGTGTTTTGTGAGATGTATGTTGCAGAGTATGGTGATGACAGATTGTGATGATAGTGGCAGAGTATGAAGATGGCAAAGCGTGATGATAGTGGCAAAGTATGATGATTATTACAGAGATTGATAATTGAGGTAGATTGTAATGATTGTTGTAGAATAAAGATGGTAAGGATTCAATGCTTATTTTAATGTTTATTTATATTGGATATAGCTTTGGATGTAGTGATAGTACAAGCACAATGTAGAGTGAATGTTAGAGAAGTTTTGTGACAGGAAGATAAAGCATTATGCAAAGAAGAGGGTTCTTGATGTAGGTGTGAATGTCTTTTGGGTTCAGGTAATTTTGTATTTTCCCATGATGCCATTGTAAACAAAGCAATGTACGTTTGTGTTGGGTGTATGATGGTTTTGAAGAGTTATTGTTTAAAAAATTGGCAAAGGAAGAGTGAGTTACTATTTTGAATATCTTCACATAGAGGAAATGATTGAGTGAGAGTTACAGAATTCATCTGTAACCTTTGATGATAATGTAAACAGAGTAGTACTCTATATTTTTATTTCTAATTTGATTGGAGTTGGTGCTCCTGATTTGATTGGAGTTGGTGCTTTTGGTTTGAATGGAGTTGGTGTTCTTGATGTACTATGGATTGGTGTTCCTATCAATATGTGATCAATGAGATCCTTGCCAGTGAGGCATAAGTGTAATCAGTGAGATTTTGGTCAACGATACCTAATGATGATTTTGGTGAGGTTGGATAGTGGTTTTTCCCTTTTTAGGGTTTTCCACTTTAAATCGTGTGTCATGGTTTCATTTGTATAATGTTGGAGCACAGCACCACTAAGAGGGGGGTGAATCAGTGGTATGCAGGACTTAGTGACCTTTAAATTTATATTTCAAAATTTTGATGCAGAAAAACAATTCCCATTGACTGTAGATGACATCATGAAAGATTTGGACAACTAAACAGATTGATCAAAATCAAGAATATATCAACTCAACATTGAGACTGAAAATAATGACTCATTCGTGCACAGTATTATTGTTTCAGATAGTGATAGAAGTCTAGTATGAGTTCAAATAGATCATAGTAAATTAACTGACTTTAAGACAAATGACACATGATCAACAAATAGACACGAGAATCAAACTCATCAATGACAAATCATAACACAGATATTTTCCTGAGTGGAAAGCCCCTGGCATAAAACCACTCAAAAATGCCTCACTGGCTTATAAAAGAATCGCACTGATTACAGGCCTCACTGGCTTACAACATTGCCTTATTGGCATATAACAGAATCTCACTGATTACTGTGCCTCACTGGCTTACAATCTCACTGAATACTTTGCCTCACTGACATGTTAAGAATTACAAATGTTTGAAGATATTTTCATACAGAGGAATACTCTGTTTCTCTTAAGAACATATACTGCCAACAATGTATGTAAAAAACACACCCAATACATGCACCCACATCATTTACATTATATCCTTTTTATATACATCTGATAATGTTCCTTTCAAAGACATTTAACTGTAGGCAGTTCCAAGAATACAAGCAACTGAAATAAAAACCAATCGACAGTTTTGTAACTGTGTCCAACATTAATCTCCTTGTTCAGAAAAGGAGAGACGGTTTGAAGAAGGGAAGTCATATGAAACTGTTAACCCTCAATAGGGTTACAAGATTCAACTGGCAGTTACAATGCCCAACTACCATAACTCAAGTGAAACCCTAGGGTTTCAAAAATAACGGCCAACAATATTTATAAAAGATCTCACATTATCAACAGGCTAACAATCATGGTTGTGCAAAAAAAGAAATGCCATTTGGTAAAAGCACATAGATCTGTAAAGTGTTGTTTTAAATAATTCAAACTTATACAGAAATTATATTCTTTTTTTTTAAAAAACTTTGATAGATGTATTTGTCGATTCTAAAAACACCTCTGCAGAGAAAGAAAAATGAACTTTTAAGATCATACTTACAGAATCTTGAATGATCATTACCGCAGATACCTTAGACAACCAGCTAATACCTTGCAGTTTAATGATAACGGCACAACGGTAGACCAGGAAGTCAACCTTCAATCCTTTCTGGAGATACATCAGACCCTCTTCATAATTTTCCATGATTATCATGCAAACTACGAAGTCAGCTTTCAAATTCAATAGATCTCTTTCATATTTTTTCATGATTCTTTTGCAAACCCTATGCTATGCAGATAATTATGAAAAGAAATGCCAAAACAACAAAGATACAAGTGCTTGAAACCTGTGACTGGCCGTTCCACTTTGCCCTAAGGAGGGCTTCAACAAAACAAACGAGAAGTGACCTCTTAGAAAGGTGAAATAACATTTCAACCACTCAAGACAGTAAGCAGAATATTCCCAGCACTTAATAATATGTCGATCAACATGTGTTCATTCTAAACCAAAGTCAACTTGCTAGGAGATGTCATTCGAACACCAAGTATTCTTTGTATTACATTTTACCTTATGCCAAGTCATCATACATGTTACCGTTGTTGACATCACTGCCAACCAAAAACTGCCAACTGGGGTTAACAAAACTCCCCCTTTGGCATTGATGTCAAACCTCACCAAGATTTACATTGTAAGATCCAAAGTGCAAATACATCTCAATATGAAATCAGAAAAACATATCAATAGGAACAGTTCCAACACAAATACCAAAAACAATATTAGATTACAAACTCAGATACAAGTATCAACTCTTCAGATGCAAGAGTCTACTAATGCCAGATTCCATCAAGAGTCTACCAATGCCAGATACCAATAATAGTGCCAGATTATAGCAGCAACTTTCCAGTTCCTAAAGACATGCTAGAAAGCAAATAGAGAAATACCAGTTTCTAGTTTCAAATACCACTACTCACCAATGTCAAGAAAACTCTCCAATACCATTGAAATATATGCACCAATGTCAATGTCACGGAAAACTCACCAATATTGAAATACATTCTCTCCCCCTTTTGACAACAAGGCCAAAGGCAGGAAGAAGAAAACCTGTACGAGTGACCAGAAACCCAATCCAAAACTCACAAGAAACCATGAGAAACAATATGGCCAAAAAGACAATGAAGGTAATATGAATCTGAATAGCAATAGAGAGAACATGCCAACTGTCAAGATCTTCCAACAATTGAAGAGATAAATATCATGGTAGGCACCACCACTTGTCAGATAGTCCAAGAGTAACAACTGAAACAAGATATCTAGTATCAAAAACACAAAGATCATGCCAAAAAAAAATTGTCTCATGAAGAAGATTTATCAGAGAAACAATCAGGGCACAGAAATATCCAAGCATCTCCCCCTGAAGATGATCTCACTAACACTAAACACTGTGTGCATGCAAGTATGTGTGGGGTCAACAAACACCATCAAATAACGTGATCTAGAGATTAAATAGCATCTGTATCACATACTTAAAGTAAGAAATGTCATTTACATATCAAACCATGTCTTGTCTTGACATTAGCACTATTACCACATAGCATTGTAACATTGACATAGGCCCATCACAATGCACCCACTAGACTTTGCATTTGCTATCCTTAAGTATGTAGATGACAAATTTGTCATCTAAATCTATCCACCATTTCGTCATGAAATGAACCTGTACCTGCTTTGTTCATGGCACTGTCAGCAAAAAGACCATTGTTATTGCAGATCATGTCATACCATTGTCACTGAACAAAACTACTATCACTGTATGCTTATTTAGCAACACTCTAACCAGAGAGAATCTATACTCCCTTAAATAGTACTGCCACCTAATCACAGAGGAACTAAACAGTGATACAAATCATTTTCATTCAGATATATTGCAAAAGATAAACAAGCACTGCCATTTACCCTTGAGAAAAATACTAAAAATAAGAAACATATCACTGTCTTCAGAATAAGACACAAGAAATGTTCTTTTATTAGATCTTAGCAAATAAGTACTGTCAAACCATCTTCATCCATCATGGAAACTCAGTCACAGCAAATGTAAGGGCTTCTACTTTGTACCACACATAAGACTGCACTCAGATACAGTCAAAGAATATTGTCTAAAAGACTATTCTACAACTTCATCCACCTCCAATATCCTTGAAGAAGAAAGACAATCAAGGCAATGAAAAATCTGTTTGTCATCAACCACTTCCAAGAACTTTAGATACGAATCATATTGACCATGATGAAACAAAAGAATAAAGTTTGAATCAATAATGACCAATCACTGTTATATCAAAAAAAAAACACTGTTAGAGCTCAAACTACTGCCACAGTCAGAGCATGCAGAAAAAGATAACTGATCAGAGCATGACCAATCAATCTGTCATACATACTTGCCACATTTTGCAAACATGATTACCAGGGCATCAACCATCAATGTTGTCCCCTTTTGTGAATAATGAAATATCACTGTTCTCAATGACTAATCCTGTCCCAAAAGATGTAGAGCTTGAATTTACACCTATTTTCTCAGAAAGACACCATACTTAACTATATACCTTATAAAGTGCATATGCCTTGTCTGTCCTTCACTGTCAGACATCATCATTGTTATACTAATCATGATCCAGAAACTGAATTGCACTATGTTTTTGACATTAAATTACTCCCCATATCTATGAGCATCAAAACAAACTAGGACTATTTCCATCATCAGGCTGTGAGTCAAAAAACATCACTAATATGACTTATAATTAACTAGACAGAAGCAAGAACAATAACCTCAAGAACATCCTGTCATCAGTCAAACTGAAACTGTACCATTTACAAGATGCACTTAACATTGTCAGGGATCATTGAGCATTGACAACCAGCATCATAGGTCTGAGTGAAGATACCATCAATATATACCAATCGCTTGTTTCAACTAATTTGCAACCAATCCAAAAACACATTATCCTTTACCACAACTGTTCAAGCATCAGATAAGCAAGAATATTATGCAAGAGTCCATTGTCACACAATAGTTATCAATGATTACACCTCAGGCTGAAAAAAATGTTGACTAAAGGCAGATATCTAAGATAAATACTTAGAAAGCAAGAGTTACCTTAAAAGTACTGGTAAAAAGAGTACTGTCACTATCAACCACAAAAATTCACTGTCATACAAAATGTTGTCAGATCTATCAGGAAAGTGTAGTTCACTGCACATACTCACTATCACTTTATACCTGAAATACCTTTGCACTACAATTGTCTCTAACTGCACCTTTCATTTACAAATTACTCTCCTGATGTTATTCAGATTGCAAGTCAAAGACTGTCCTGATCTGTCATCAACAATTGTCACACTCATCAACTGTCACTATCTCAAGATTGAGGCAAGTATACATAGCACTGACTATCACAAAACAATAATATTGCCACATTTCTTAAAATTGAGCATGAGTCAAAACACATTGTCAACTCCTTCAAAGATACCAAGGTGAGCCTATGAATAAAACTCAAAAGTTCTTAAACTATGATATCCTGATGTTCAGACACAAATCATGATGAACACATGAACATCCTGAAACTGATAAAAACTTTGATTTTTCTCTTCTCCTTTGACTTTACGAACCTCTGTAGCACGTGGACATATCAATACTGTAGACCATAATCAGAAGTAACAATATCTCATGAAGATCCAATCACAGAATCAGACATGAACCACCCATATGCAATTAACTTTGGTATTTATGTAACGACAACCACCCTTTACTATGATTGAGCATCATGGATAGCACAACATGGAATCAATAAATCACTTCTTGATCTTCTCTAGGGGATGTAGGGTAAAACACTAATCTGCTCCCCCTATCTCCAAGCTCCTACTTATTTAGGATTTTGTGAGCTATGCACTGGTTCACTTGCATTTTCTACACTTTGTTTTCTCCTCCAAACTAATATAGGTTCTTTCTTATGCTTGTCCAAAGTGCTTACCTTTTCGTTATCTCTAATTGATCTTACAGGATTACTCCAGCAATATTGTGATGTATGTCCAACCTTGTTGCACCTGTAACATATGATATTGCCAGAAGAATAATAATGTATGTTTCTTGAGTTTCTATAATCATATCTTGCATGCATCCAGCAGTCTCTTCTCATATGTCCATCCTTATTGCAGTTATAGCAAACAACATTGTAGTTTTGATTTGATAAACCATAATAACTACAATCCCTAGCTCTATGACCATACTTATTACAGACAGCAATAACCATGAAACTGAGAATAGTTATACCTGACCGAATGATATCGCCTGATAGATAAAGGTCTTGGAAAACTGTTAGTTCTTCTTCTTCCAATATCAGCAGTTTTATCCTTTTCTCTCTTCTTGTCACCATCAGAAATAGTAGAATGATAATTTAGATCTATCTTCTGCCTAGGAGTCTACCTAACCTTGAAACTCTTCCTATCTACTATTGCAAAAACTATTTCCTTATTAACTTCATCTTTAACACCAGAGCTTTCCCCTTTTTCATATCCTAAGCCAAAATGATCCTTGTAGTTTTTCTGACTATTTAATATTTCATCTAAAGCATTTGTGCCTTTCACAAACTTCTTTATTTTGACAACATCTAGACTATTCTTTAGATTGACAACTTCACTTTCAAGTCTCAGACATTCAATTCTTTTCACCTCAAGATCATAATTTGTTACATCTTTTATTCTTTTTGCTTCCTCAATTTCAGTTTTTAGACTAATAATCAATTTATTAGATTCATTAACATGACTTTTTAATTCTGCAATCTGATTTCTGGCATTTTTAAACTCTAAAGAAGCTTTTTCAAAATCTAAACATACCTTGTTCTTGAATTCTATCTCTTGTTGAAGTTGCTCTTCTAATCTCTTATTCTCCTTTCTAAGTTCCTTGATTGTATCCAAGGCACACATGAGTTCTTCTTCTAAATTAGTCTCACAATCCTGTTCATAATCATATTCATCCACAAATAGATCACCTTCTTCATCATCAAATTCAACTACAAAATCATCAAATTCAGGTCTACTCACATTTACATTATCATGATTCTTAACTGCAGGATTGATTTCTTTATGACACTTTGTATCTATATTAATGGTTGACTCATGCAACAATTCATTGTTGGACTTAACTGAGACTTGTTTTTCCATTTTATGATCAACATTTATCTTTTCTCTGCTCAAGGCCTTATTCCTATTCTTTTTACCCATTGTACTCCACTTCCAGGAACCCTTAAGTTGGTTAGACTTCTTACAAGGGTCTGGCTTTGATACCAATTGTTGGAGCATAGCACCACTGAGGGGGGGGGGGGTGAATCAGTGGTATGCAGGACTTAGTGACCTTTAAATTTATATTTCAAAACTTTGATGCAGAAAAACAATTCCCATTGACTGTAGATGGCATCATGAAAGATTTGGACAACTAAACAGATTGATCAAAATCAAGAATGCATCAACTCAATATTGAGACTAAAAATAATGACTCATTCGTGCACAGTATTATTGTTTCAAATAGTGATAGAAGTCTAGTATGAGTTCAAATAGATCATAGTAAATTAACTGACTTTAAGACAAATGACACATGATCAACAAATAGACACGAGAATCAAACTCATCAATGACAAATCATAACACAGATATTTTCCTGAGTGGAAAGCCCCTGGCATAAAACCACTTGAAAATGCCTCACTGGCTTATAAAAGAATCTCACTGATTATAGGCCTCACTGGCTTACAACATTGCCTTACTGGCATATAACAGAATCTCACTGATTACTATGCCTCACTGGATTACAATCTCACTGAATACTTTGCCTCACTGACATGTTAAGAATTACAAATGTTTGAAGATATTTTTATACAGAGGAATACTCTGTTTCTCTTAAGAACATATACTGCCAACAATGTATGTGCAGAACACACCCAATACATGCACCCAAATCATTTACATTATATCCTTTTTATATACATCTGATAATGTTCCTTTCAAAGACATTTAACTATAGGCAGTTCTAAGAATACAAGTAACTGAAATAAAAACCAATCGACAGTTTTGTAACTGTGTCCAACATTAATCTCCTTATTTAGAAAAATAGAGACGATTCGAAGAAGGGAAGTCATATGAAACTGTTAACCCTCAATAGGGTTACAAGATTCAACTGTCAGTTACAACGCCCAACTGCCATAACTCAAGCAAAACCCTAGGGTTTCAAAAATAACAGCCAACAATATTTATAAAAGATCTCACATTATCAACGGGCTAACAATCATGGTTGTGCAAACAAAGAAATGCCATTTGATAAAAGCACATAGATCTGTAAAGTGTTGTTTTAAAGAATTCAAACTTATACAGAAATTGTATTCTTTTAAAAAAAAAAACTTTGACAGATGTATTTGCCGATTCTAAAAACACCTCTGAAGAGAAAGAAAAATGAACTTTTAAGATCATACTTACAGAATCTTGAATGATCATTACCGCAGATACCTTAGACAACCAGCTAATACCTTGCAGTTTAATGATAACGGCACAATGGCAGACCACGAAGTCAACCTTCAATCCTTTCTAGAGATACATCAAACCCTCTTCATAATTTTCCATGATTATCGTGCAAACTACTAAGTTAGCTTTCAGATTCAACAGATCTCTTTCATATTTTTTCATGATTCTCTTGCAAACCCTACGTTGTGCAAATAATTATGAAAAGAAATGCCAAAACAACAAAGATACAAGCGCTTGAAACCTGTGACTGGTCATTCCAGTTTGCCCTAAGGAGGGCTTCAACAAAACAAATGAGAAGTGACCACTTAGAAAGGTGAAATAACATTTCAACCGCTCAAGACAGTAAACAGAATATTCCCAGCACTTAACAATATGTCGATCAACATGTGTTCATTCTAAACCAAAGTCAACTTGCTAGGAGATGTCATTCAAACACCAAGTATTCTTTGTATTACATTTTACCTTATGCCAAGTCATCATACATGTTACCACTGTTGACATCACTGCCAACCAAAAACTGCCAACTGGGGTTAACATATAATTCTATTGTTGGATGTTATGAAAGAGAAGAAACCTGATGATGTTGCTCCTGATGAGTGGGAAAGACTAGATAAAAGGCACGAGGTACAATCTGGTTGTGTCTTGTAGATTATGTTCTACTGAATGTTGCGAGAGAAGTCTGCACACAGCTTTTGGAAGCATCTGGGTGAGATCTACCAAGCCAAGAGTATGGTAAATAATCTTTATTTAAAGCGTAATTTATTTCCATGAAAATGAAAGAGGGTGAATCGGTTGCAAAGCATTTGAATTCGTTTAATTTGTTATTGAGTCAACTAGCATCTGTAGATGTTGAGGTGAATGAGGAAGATAAATGTATATTGCTTCTTTGTTCTTTTCTTGAGTCATGGGAGAATATTATTTTGGCTATCATTACTAACCTCACAGATTTGAAGTTAGATGCTCTTGTTTGAGTTTTGCCGTCACATGACTTGAGGAAGAAAAGTTCATATAGTTCAGGGGATGCTCTCAGTGTCAGGGGAAGGTCTATGGAAAGAGGACCAAAAGGAGATGGAAAGGCATATAAAGACAAGTCTAATGGTCATTCTAAGACTCATGGAAAGAAGAACAATTTCAAGTGTCAAAACTGTGGAAAGAGAGGACATGTGAAAAGGAATGTAAAAACCCAAAGAAATAATGGGATTCCACAACTGATAAGTCTTCAAATGAAGGTGATGAGGTTTTACTTTCTTCATGTAATGTTGTTTCTCATGATCATTGGTTGGTTGACTCAGGATGCTTGTACCACATGACTCCACATAAAAAATGGTTTTCCACATACAAAGAGTATGATGGAGGAAATGTGCACCTCTGGGATAACTCTACATATCCTATTATTGGATGAGGGAAGGTAATCTTGTGCTTCAGTGATGGGAGAATTAAAACCCTCCCTAGTGTTTTGCATGTTCTTGGATTGGCTAGAAATTTGATTTCTTTTTCAAAGTTGAATGATTTAGGAATGCATGTGGCATTTGATAAGCATGGTTGCAGATTGGTGAGAGGAAACTTGGTGGTAGCGAAGGGGAAAAGATTAGGAAATCTGTTTAAGCTAGAAACCACTATTGTTTGTAATGCCTCTTATTCATTTGAGGCTAATATTGAAAATACATGTATGTTGTGGTACCATAGATTGGGCCACATAAGTCAGTCTGGTTTAAAGACTATTTTGAATAAAAATTGTTAGACAATTTATTCTATTCTGATGAGAGTTTCAAATTCTGTGAACATTGTGTGTTTGGAAAACATAATAGGTCTCCATTTCCTTTAGGCAATAATAAATCTAATGATAAATTGGAACTTATTCATTTGGATGTTTTAGGTCTAGTGGATGTTGAATCAATTGGAAAATCTACATATTTTGTATCCTTCATTGATGATGTCTCAAAGTCTACCTGGAATTATTTTATGCGTCACAGATCTAAAGTTTTCACTAAGTTTAAGGAATTTAAAGCTTTAGTTGAAAAACAATCAAATTATAAGATAAAGGTTTTGAGATCTGACAATGGAGGGGAATATTGTTCTAAGGATTTTGATGAATTATGTAAGCATGCAGGTATTGTTAGACAGAAAACTACTCCGTATACTCCACAACAAAATGGAGTGGCAGAAAGGATGAATTGAACAATAATGAAAAGAACTAGAAGTATATTGAGTGAATCACTGTTGAATAAATGCTTTTGGGTAGAAGTTGTGTGTGTTGCAAACTACTTGATTAAATAGATCTATGTGTAAGGCTTTTGTTTCAACTCCTTATGAAATTTGGATAGGTAAGAAACTTTCTGTTTCACATTTAAGAGTATTTAGCTGTAAGGATTATGTTCATGTGCCCAAATAAAAACATACTAAGTTGGATCCAAAAGCTGAAAAGTGTATTTTCATTGGATATAGTGATAATGTAAAAGGTTATGAGCTTTGGAATCCACTAACCCGAAATATTATCTATTCTAGAGATGTTATTTTTAGGGATCTTAGTGTTATTTCAGAACTTGAACAGTGAAAAGAAAAGAAGAAAAGGCCGAGAGAGAGCACTTTAAATTAGAGCATGAAGATGCACCTAATGAAGAACAAAATGATGGATTGGGGGGTGAAGAAGCAGAAGAATACTCGAGTGAAAGTCTAATGAGGAAGAATCTATTGCAACATAAGAAGTTGGTACATATGAGCATGTAGAAAACATGAAGAGTCTCTTACTTCACCTCTGAGAAGATCCACAAGATAATGGAACCCAGTTGACAGGTATAGCCCACCAGATTTCTATTGTGTATTTGCTTATTGAGTACTGACGATGACCCTAGATCCTACAGGGAAGCTATTCATGCAGATGATAGTGAAGCTTGGCAGTTAGACATGCATGAGGAGATTATGGCTTTAGAATCTTGCAACACTTGGGATCTTGTTCGTTTTCCCAAAGGAATAAAGAACATAGGTTGCAAGTGGGTTTTTAGGAAGAAGTTTGGAGGAGACGGTTCATTGGAGAAGTACAAGGTTAGACTAGTAGCCAAGGGCTACTCCTAGAGAGAGGGAGTTGATTTTGGTGAAATTCTCTCTCCTGTTGCTAAATTAACTTCTATTAGATTTCTCTTATCCATTGTTGTAGCTCTTGATTGGGAAATAGAGCAAATGAATGTTAAGACTGCATTCTTCCATGGAGATCTTGATGAAAAAATTTACATGCAACAGCCTACAGGTTTTGAGGTAAAAGGGAAAGAACATTGGTTTTGCAGATTGAAGAGGTCTCTTTATGGTCTAAAACAATCCCCCAGAATGTGGTACCAAGAATTTGATTCATCTTTGTTGAAATTGGGTTTTTTTACAAGTGAGGAGGATCATTGTGTATACATTCATTGTATTGATGATTCTATTATGATCATTGCATTGTATGTTGATGACATGTTATTTTTTAGCAATACTAAGGGTATGATCAGTGAGTTGAAAGCCCAACTTTTAGGTGCATTCAAAATGAAGGATATTGGAGCTGCCAAGTATATTTTGGGGATGGAGATCAAAAGGAATAGAGGTGACATAAAACTTTGGTTATCTCAAAGTAAGTATGTGAACACCATTTTACAGAGATTTAGTATGAATTATTGTAATCCAGTTAGAGTTCCTTTACCCATTGGTACTAAGCTTTCATTAGATATGTGTCCAAACAATGAGGATGATTTAGAAGATATGTCTAATGTGTCGTATGCTATTGTTGTAGGGAGTTTGATGTATGCAATGGTTTGCACTAGACCAGATATTGCCCAAGCAGTGGGAGTTTTGAGCAGATTTATGTTTAACCCTTATAGATGATGGGTTAAAAACTTGTTTGAATTTCTTTATCTCTAAAACCCTTTTCATGCCCTACCAATCTCTTCAAATTCCACCTTAATCCCTTATATTGCCATTATTAGCTTATATATTAAAAAGTTATTTAGTATGTTTCAGGAGAATAAAATATGCTCAAGTTATCCATTTATGAGGAACTTAATCTAATCGGTTGCAATTGGATGAACAGGAAGTCTTGTAGCTTGACATGGAGGGGAGCGGTGATAAGGAGATCTTGTCAAATCTTTTGGGATCTTTTTGAAATCCTTTTTGGTTATGATTATTATAGGCCAACGGCCAAAATATAAACTCTATAATACTTTTAAACATTGTTGAAAGTTTGTTTGTTTTTATCGGTTGATATTTACTCAAACTTCTATCAAAGTTATTGGTCGTAGGACACATAACCAATATCGACTATAAAATACTCAATATATATGCACTACTATGAAATGAATATAATATATATAATCCTTCTTGTTTTTGCATTGAATTACTGAACTACTGAGAATTCTTATATTGTTCTAAGCATCTCAATTCACCTCGCAATCGAGAGGAGGGCCCACTATGCAGAAGCTTGGTGAATCTTTATTTCTACATTTTATTATTTAAGCAGTGTGGTTTGAATAGAATAAGGATTAATTCATATATGATTGTAATCAGTAGTGTGCATCATTTAAAGATACTAGACTATTACAATTCGGTTGCACTCCTTTACCAAAAGAACATTTATTTGATGTGTGTAGTTATGTTAGATATGGTACTTTTACTTTGTTTGGTGTTCTATTAACCTATATGTGCGGGGTGAATTCAAGTATTTTCTAGCTATCTTTGTTGGGTAGATTAAAATCTATTCTCAGATAAAGTTGAAGTTGTTATAAATAGAATAGTCTTGATCTATTTGTGCAGTAGTTCCTGTCACTCTGTTCATGTAGCAGTTCATGTCGCCTAATAGAACAAAGTTAATAATTAATTTCCACTTTAAAAGATTTCTAAGATTTGTAGGTACATTTCATTCCCACTTAATTTACTGCTCTCATCCCTAAAGAAAATAGTTGTTATGCCTTTCACAAGTCTTACATCCCAGATTGACACAAGGAACAATTTGAAATACCCACCAAGAATTCAACCACAACCTTAAAATTTCTAATCACAATTTTGTCCCAACGGTAGACACCATTGGAATTATGCAAGGAGGGTGTTTAAATATCTAGTAGGTACTCCTAATTACTATTTGGTTTATTCAGGTACTCTTACAGTGTTGACAAAACTTTCGACATATAGGGATTTGTTGATGCAGATTGGGCAGGTGACTTAGATAGTCGAAGGTCCACTAGTGGCTATGTGTTTACTTTGTTTGGCGGAGTAGTGAGTTGGATAAGTAAAAGGAAGCCCACCGTTGCTTTTTCCACCACCAAGCAACGTATATGGGTGCTACCCATGTCTCTAAGGAGGCAATTTGGTTGAGGAGATTGTGTACAGGTATTGGTTTTGATTGTAGGGTCATTCAGATTGGTTGTGATAGCCAGAGTGCTATTTGTTTGGCCAAGAATCCTATGTATCATGCTCGGACTAAGCATGTTGATGTATAGTATCACTTTATTTGATAAATGGTTGCAAGTGGACAGATTGAGCTGAAGAAGGTAGACACTGAGGAGAATGTTGCAGATGCTTTGACCAAGCCCGTGAGCACAGAGAAATTTGTTTGGTGCAGAGAGGCCATGGGCCTTGCTTCTAGTGCCTGGTTATTTTATGGTTTTCCTATGGGTATTTACAATGTATAATGTCAAGTGGGAGAATGTTAGGATTAAGGTGCCATCAACCTTGTAAATCTTATGTAATTAATTACTCCTAATATTGTTTCTAAATCACCCATAAGGGATGAAAGGTTTCACCAGCAGCGATCTTGTTTTAGCCACATGTTTATATCTGGTCCCCAACACTAATTCATCTGCGAGGGGTCTAGGGGCCGCGCGCCCTGATGAGGGTTCGAGGTCAGCGCCCCAGAAACCTCATTCTATTTATATTTTATCATTGTAAATCTAGACCGTTCGTCATTAGGTCACAGATTTGATGGTCGATATTATGTTGATTTTCTTGCCCTAGAAGCCAATCCCCTTCTATAAGGATACTTGTACTACACTTTTAGCAGAGCTGAGAGTAACAGGCACCAATGGATTGAATATTGAAGAAGGAGAGGAAGTGCATGTATTGTAATCTCATATTTGAAGATAATACAACTTGGAGCCTCTTTTTTTGGTGGAATTTTTTTTTTTTACCCGAAAGGGTTTTCTCCATGTTACATACTGTGTTATGTGTTCAGTTCTTAATGCATGTTATTTTTATGTAGTGGTTTTTATTTCATTTCCAATCTCCATTGATTCTACATTGTTTAGAGGACATAAATAAGGTTTGAACCAGATTTTTGTTCTGTGTTTTGCACCTTCATTTCTAACAGAGAGTTGTAGCAAGCAAGAGGGGCTACCAACAGGCTCAATTTAAAGCTCCTAACATCGCAACTTGTTGCCAAGAGAATGAACTATTCATTTTGCCTCAAAAAATGCTCCCCAAACACATTATTTGTAACAACAATATCCTGAAGAGGCATCCCTTCTCCCTAAGGAAGACCATGCATTGAGTGAACTTTGTTCTTTTTGTTCCATTGCAACTTTCTATTGACCAAGCATTTAGAAGTGGAGCGGCCAGCCATATGCTAGTTTTAACACAATCTTCATGGCTTGAAAAAGAAATAAAAAAGAAGCCCTTCTCCATGGCTACAATTTCCAAATGACCACAACGAGTCAAATTTCTAGTGGCCCATCTCCTAAAGGCATCAATGTTAGGTCATAACCCTAAAAAACACCCAATGAGAGTGTTCTTATACTGCAAGGTCACTTTGTCAACAATCACATTAGGAATCTCAAGAGAAAGACACTGATTCACATCCGTTGGCACAAAGGATAGAGATGTAGACATATATCGATCCTTAGAAACAACAACCCAAGAATTATTCTTAGACTGCTAAACACAAGAACCCAAAAGGGCTATGCCACTGAACTGTGCCTCCTTAACAGGTGTGAGGGTTAGAGTAGCAACACCTTCAGGACACTAAGATGCAACCTACAAAGAACCAATAGCCACTAGACCAACGCAAGACACCACTTCATTCCCCAAGGCATGCAAACAAAAGGGGATACAAGGAGAAGAAAACAATAGAGGGGAAGAAGCCCCTGACTCCAAACGTGGGTCCTAAATAGTTGGGACCACTACATTACCATGTACAATAATTATTCTCCAAGAATTAAAAGAAAATAAAGATTGAACCTAGAACATTTCCGACTTGCTTTGCACACTTCTGTGAAGCTTGGACATCCAACTTGAGTAGACACCAATCTAGAAAAGATCAAATTAAGATAAATCAAGCAAATAGACAACAAACATGGAGATTGATAACTTTAAAGTGAATTTTGGAGATCAAAAGAACAGTGCAATGTTTTCTTGTTGGGAAAGCACAATTGTTGCAACTTTTATGTGTTCATTCATAAATACCTACATACGAAGCTTGGATGGGTGGTGTTGACACTGTGGTTGCCCTCTTTGCAAACATTTGTAGTGAGACCTTGTTAAGGGTCCACTCACCTCTGCCATCCTCCTCCTTATCAAACAAAACTTCTATTTATACATAATAATGGTTAAAATCATCACTGTCCATGGGAAGCGAAAAAATTAGTGTACCTTATTTATGGCTTGCAAGTCTTATGTTGCAAACTTTTATACATGGTGGAAAAACTATAGAGCGACTGATATGGGAGTAAGGGGCTCATAGACAAGTTCCCTACCTCCAAATTTTTAAAATAATGTGGTCAATTTTTTCATTAATCAATAAAATAACATAATCATCATTGTCCAAGTCCAAGAAAATTTTACGCAGAATTGCCCCTTTTTAAAAAATAGTTCAACAATCACATTGACTCCTTACAAAAAAATCTTGAGTACACCCTAGAAACAAGATAAAAGTCATAGAGTATGTGTACACAATAATAGCAAAGTTTGAGCAATGAGATATTGATTAGAAATTGAAACAAGTTTACTATTTAACAAATTTGTGACAAATAAAAAAATAAAAAAATGGGGTACCCATGCAGAAAGATGTTAACGATGTATAATCTTTTACACAGGATAAGTGAGAAAGTTGTTGAGATAAACTTACTACTAATAGAAAAATAAAATTACTATTAATAAACATTGAACTGGCGGCACCATCATCGAGGACAAGACCATGTTGTCGATATTAACTTACTCTTTAACTAGCACTTGTACCCTGATAGGAAATTATATTATTAAGTATAACATATTAGAGAGTACAAGAAATAAATGTATTATATTAAGAAGAATATATTTATATGCATAATAAAACACACTAAATGGTAAATCTATTTCCATTAAATATTATTTTTTTAAATGAAAGGATGTAATATGTGATCCACATTCAATATTTAGCTTCTTACTATAAAGGAAAGATTAAAGTTGGATTTAGTATAAAAATATAGCTCTCTACTATTGTATACATATTTGTGTCTCTTGCTGCCCAAAAACTCACTCTATTAAACATTAGAGAGTAAGTAATTTTTCCCAATAAATGACAAATTGGCATATGGTTCATACGATTGTATATAGAACATAGATTTAATAGTAGTGGAGTGGAAGCAAAACATTATTTCAAGCTATGAAGTTTTCTAAACTCATCGGATAGTTTTGTGTGTTTTGTCTCACGCCGTTAAAAAAATGTGCCAAAAAATGTATTTTTTATCTAATAATATTTTATTTGATCTGATTTGTAATTAGGTTGAAATTGCAGGCACTATGGACTATACCTGCATATGTGTTGGCCTTTCCTTTGTAATCCTACACCTAGTCTATTGTTTGGTCTCCTCGTAAACTAAACTAAATATATTCAACTAATACATTGGTTGATTTGAGTAGAAAGAGTCCTCATTCCAATTAGCAACCAAATTTCTTATTAAATCGGTTAATAATTTTCATTTCATATAAATATCTTATAAATTTAGGTCATATAAATTTTTCTAGGTCATATTCAACCATGTTCTCTAAAGAATCTAGAGTCCAATTTTTTATTTACATTATTAAATATTATTTTAATTGTATTACATAGATTATATAATTTTATTTCGATTCAATGTGTAATCTGAAGGATAGTGATCCGTGGCCTTGATAAAATATTAGGGACTTGTCTTCCTATCATAAGATTTGGTTTCACAAGGCTCTAGATATTCTCTAAAAAATTGCATGATATTTGCCTACTTTTTTCCATACAACGCCTCCAAGATGACAATGAAAGAATTGAATCACTATAACAATTTTGAGAATGTAAATTTGAATGCAACATTCTGTAGATAACCTTTCAATATATTATTTTCTTATCATCTTCATAATATATGCTTTAGAAAAGAAAAAAATTAACCTAATACATTCACACCTTCAAGATGTATAGGTGGATGTTTTGACTATTGTGTACCAATTCATCAAGAAATTTGTCCACATTACTAATATTAGATTTCCTTGTCCTTGTTTCCATTGCTTAACACAAACTAACATCCTATTATTTTCAATATACACCTTTAAAATAAAAACAAGCATTCCTTTACGATATAAGTGCAAACTCATTCTAGGCTCATCTGATAGAAGCAAAGGAAATTGGGGATCGCATTCCAAACAAAATTGAAGTGATTTAAAAACATTGCTTCGATTGATTATAAAATTAATTTATACACAAAAAATGGTAAATAAAATTAATGTATCTTTAATATACTAATTGATTTATACTCCCTAGCATATTAACTTACGTATCGTTTTCTATCAGCGTAGCTATTGCACCTATGTCAGGAGCAAATGCTAGTTATAAATCTAGGAAAGATTGGAATTTGGTATTAATGAAATAGGATTTTCAATTTCAACATGTTTTTATATTTTTATTTTCCTAGTTTTACGATGCTTCTTGTATAATGGTCAACTTTTCCTATTAATTGCAGGTGTTGACATATTTTAAGAAAAAATAAAAATAAAATGTGACTGTTGTAGTGGATTAATTGAGGGTTGTTTAATTTTAGAATAACAATTTAATTTTTTTTTAGTGGGGTTTTTGTTTATTAGAAGGGGTGGGTTGGTGGGAATTGAGAGAGTTTCGAGGTTTGGATAGAAATACAACAAATAGAAGAGTAAATTCCATGGATAGGTCGATTCAAGCTATATCAAAACAAGGGACTAGAGTTAATGCTGAGGTTTGAAATTTTAAAGGTGATTTAAATCTTGATTTGTTCATCGATTAGCTACAAGAATTAGGGAAATATTTTGACATGGAAAGTCCATGTAGAGTATCCAAGGAGAGTAAAGTGTGCAGTGACAATAGTGAAGTCTCACTCTGCCTTATGGTGGGGTAACCTCCAAAATAATTGGAGAAGATAAGGAAAATATAAAATCATATTATGGCCCAAGATGATGAAACACGTGAGATTCAAGTTCTTACCTATAGATTAACAACAAAGATTGTTCAAATAGTTTTAAAACTTGAAACAAAGGGAGTTGTTTGTACTAGAATACTTAAGAAAAAATTATGAGGTTGCAAACCTAGGTAGATCTATGAGAATATGGTGAGCATGTTTTTGCTAGATACCTCAATGAGTCGTGGTTACAAATTCATGAGCTATCCCTAATCAAAATAAATATAATTGATGAAGCATATTGATATGCTATGAGAGTCAAGGAGAAACTCAATCGAGGTAACTGTAAACTATCAAGCAAGAAAGGTGACCACACTTGCTTTAGAGGAAAGGGAAGTTTCCTAGAACCTACCTAGAATGAGGAGGCCAAGGAAGGTGAGGATGTGAAATCCAAATGAAGCAAATCTTTTTTTTGTTTTGCTTTTTTGAAATGAAGTGTGAGCTAATTAACTATATGAATTTTTCATGCATTCTATGGTATGTTATTTTTTCATTTTTAATTTTAAAATGCACTTGAAAGTAAATGAAACTTCTAATCTACTACAGTAAATGAAAAAAGCAATCTAGATCTAACACTACCCAAGAAAGCAACAAATGAACTTAAAGTAAGAAGAAATAATAAATTGATGTAGTCCTTAGGCAAGATGAGCAATATAATTACTACAAAATGAAATTGCTTCAAAATCAAAGAACCCAAGAGAAGCTTTTGGGCTTCTTGAAGAACTATTGTGAATGTGTCATTACAAAGTCCAACTTTTATTCACCTCTTCTCCTCTTCCAACCTTGGGGTACTCTGCTTGATGGAAAGGGAAGATTCAAGTTGGGGTAGAATTGAGATTGATTTGTGAGGAAGATAACATTAACTTCTTATAATTTGTGTGTTTCACGAAGATAGCATTAGCTTCCTAGTATAACTTGTAATGTCCCCTTCTCGTGCATGAGAAGTGTGATGGAAATTAGCCTATTTTCCTAAGTTTTCCCGTAGTTTAATTTGTTTGGTAAAGGGAAAATAGATTAAATAATTATTTGAAGTTGTCAAAAAGTAACTTTATTTTATATTTCTATTTGACAACTTATTTAATTATTTAATAAAAGGTACTTTAAGTTGTATAGTTAAGTGGCGCTAGGCTCAAGGGGATATAAGGGCACTTTTGCACACAATAAAATGTTTTTTTTAATTATTTTGAGGAGAATATGGAGGAATAACGGGAATTAATATTTTATTCCATCAAAAGGTATAAAAGGAATTGAAGTCAAAAAGAGGGTTAGACTGTTATTTTGCATTTGCTATTTGCTCTAAGTGAGAACTTGAGCTCTTCTCTAATTTCACCCTGAAATCACCATTGTGTCGCAACTGAGTATTGACAAGTTTTCTTATATGTTGGGTGTTTTTGATGTTTTTTGAGGGGTTTAATGTTGATTTTGATTTACATAATTTTGATAAGTTTTTGTAGTGATTGTTTGTGTTGCTATGAAGATTCTTGAAGACGTGTGTTCCATGTTGGCCTTCATTTTCAGCCTTGATGAGGATACCAATGTTCATGACTTCCAGTTGGCGATGATTTTCTATCTCAAGATAGTTACCAAGAAACAAACCTATAAAATGGAGTTCTTAGAAGTTATAGCCAGCAGGTTGTGCTACTAATTGGCTAATTTTGGCCAACAACAATTTTCAGTTCTTCTTCTTTTCTCTTGCATCTAATGTTGTTCCAGAACCCACAATTCTTCCAAATTCACATGCATTTGATTATGACCGATGAGTCCATAGATGCACAGAAAATTGTTCCAATTTCAACCTGGACTCATTTACTATCAATTATTTTTTACTATATTGAGTTTTCAAAAAATTTCATGGCCCCATCTCTAATTGATCTTAGCCAAAAAAAAATCACTTTCAGGATAAGTGAGAAGCAAAAGGGTATCATGTCCAAATCTCGTATACCTTGTGATTGGTTCTTCGAGGCCCATTACACAATGATTTGAGTCCATGGTTTCAAGGAGGAACCTTTCAGGCTTCCTAATTTCTTAACAGATAGATTCCTGGCTATAGAACTGGCTCACCAGTTAGATGTAATAAACTCTGAGTACAGGACTGGAAGGAAAAAGAGAGCCATATATGACATCCCGTTCTCAAAGGGTGGTATTACAAAGGTAAAAAGACAGGCTGAGCACTTGTTAATGTTGAAGATCGTAGATCTGGGCCTCAATCTGATTAAAGATCAATGGATATATGACACTGATGGTTTCATGGTAAAATGCTTATCCCAATGGAAGGTCACAACCCCATTTAAACATCAGATTCACCCTTTTTTGAAGCCAAACGGTCACCATCGACAGATTCACTTGATTTGTAAATAGAGTTGGATCAGGTTCCCGCCAAACCTCTTCATCCTTAGGAAACATTCTACATAGCCATAAAGACTTTTGATCCTGCCATGTTATGACTCTTGGTCTTAGAGAAACTCTCGTAAGAGAAGAGTGGAGTATCGGAAAGATTGACGCCTATTAGAAATATAGGCAAGAAATCTATGAGATGGAAAATAATTTTGGTGATATCGACACCGATGAGGCCTGGGAGAAATTATGGGATGATGAGCATGAACCGTCTACTTCTCCTTACAATGTAAGACATCTAGCTAGAAGAGCAGCCGAAGCAGAGGAAGCGGAGAGAGAACATGAACCATCAAGGAAGAGGAGGAAGTTACAATTGCAAAAAGACTCAGATGAAGAAGTGGCACCCCTTATTTCCATGATTCATCTATCCCCTGCCACTATACCCATGACCCCACCATATTCATTTTCTTTACCCCTCATCTCACAATTGTCGGGCCCTCCCCTTTTGAATTTGCCTCCATTTTCTCCATCTGTCCTCATGATGTGACCACCATTTCCCATTGGTCCTAGATCTGTCCCATGACAACAAGTAACCATACCAAATGGTTTGCCCCAAGGTTTCCCTTTCGTTGGAGGAGTTATTCAATCCTCGATAGATTTTCACCAACAAATTGAAACAACTAGGAAAGCGCAGTAAACCAACCAAGGTAAATAGAGAAAGAAATAAGGGAGAACCCCTATAGTGTCGCACATGCAATCATTATATGACCATTCACAATAGTCATTAATGATTGCACATATGACTCCCACAGTGATCAAACCGCAAGCGCAAATGAGTCTAGAAGATTACATTATTCATGTGCTTGGATTGAATCTTACACAGTCTGGGCCGCAAGATAAAGTTGAGCTCATGGAGGAGACACAAAAGTCTATAACTACATACTTCATAAAAATGAGCAAGAAACTTGAGAAATAGGAGCTTGAGTTGTTGTGGGTGAAAAGCATTGTTGACCAATTGAATGTAGAGGCCAAGGCAAAAGAAATAGAGCTTAACATACTGACACTTGACTTGCAAGGAAGAGTTCTGAAGGAAGCACTTCAAGCTAAGTAGTAAAAGAAAGCAAGCTTATAGACAAAGTTGGATGCCGCTGAAGCTTCAATTGAGTCCTTGATCCAGGCAAAGAGTACGATAGAGAAGCGCCTAAAAGATAGGTTGGATGAGGTGACTCAGCTCCACAAAACTCTCTCAGACCTCAGGGATTCAAACAAATAGCTCTAGGATGAACTTCAAGCTAAGGATCAACAAACAATGTAGCTAAAAGAGGAACTCACACAAAGGCCACAAACATCTGGGGTGTTGCTAATGATTCAAGAGTTGTATATTTCATATTGGGAAAGAATATTAAAGGAAACATCATAGCTCAAGCCTACACTTAAATTCATATTAGATGCTTAGAACCTTAGGGCATGTTACCTTTTGAGTCGCCCATGTTTATTCATATATCGGTAATTTTTCTTAAGCAAAAGTCGGTTTACCGTATTGTGTTTTTGGTCATATCTGCACTTTGTAAATCGACTTTTAGTCCTTCAATTTTTACCCGTGTGTCGTCTTTATATAAAAGGTTTGAACCTTTGAACCCGAAACATTCTCAAAGTTCAAGGTTCAACGGTTCAATATGTCTGAAGTTTCATATAAAGCAAGCTGTCTTACTGTTTGTCTTAAGCGTCTTTATACTTTCGGGTTGAACTTGAACCTTCCGCGCGTACCCTATAAAGAGGTTCAAGGTTCAAGGGTTCAACGATTTTAAGATTCAACACATTGTCTTCCTATGAGTCGGATCACACAGTTCCCGTGTCTATTAATGTATTGTTCGTTGAACCTCCCACTTGTACTCTGCTGCGGGGTTCAACGGTTCAAGGTTCAATAGTTCACTGTTTATAATTGGCAACCTTTTACCGAAGCCGTGTAACTTTTTGTTGGTCCACATAACCCTTGCGTCGTTGAACCTTCATATTGAACCGCGTCTTCATAAGTTCAACGGTTCAAAGTTCAAGTCTCTGTTTCGATAAGTCAATCTTTTGCCTGCCTACAAAGTCCAGTTGACATGCTTGAACCATCACATTGAACCATCGTGTTGAACCATGTCCCATAGGTTCAATGGTTCAATAAGTTCGAAGATTTGGCAATTTTGGTCCCGTTGGCTCCCGCAGCTTTCTAAGTCAAACTTAGCGGGAAAGTTGGAGGAAATTTTGTCAGAAGCCCATCATGAAACAGAAAAGCTCTAATTTGGCGGAGACCATGGATAATCATTGTACTTCATGATGGCGCACGGACCTTGCTTGCTATTAATGAAGAAATCAGAGTTCACGTCTTTTCGAATATTTTTGGCACGTATTGTTCCAAGCGATGATTATTCATTCTGGTAAGCACCATTATTAACCAAGAACAAGCTAATTTTAGCAAGAAAATATACTGTGCATTGCGGAGAAGGATAGCACTAGAAGTGTAAGGCTCTCGTTTTTCAAGTTTTCGCAGTGAATTCAAATATCCTGAAGGTGAGTCCTGTTTCCCCTGTGCTATTCTGAATTCTTATACTGGAAAGAAAAGCCTCCGGAATTTCTGTTATTTTTGAAATTCGAAGCGTCTTATTATAATTGTCCAAATATGTCTTTGAAATCTACATGTTTGGGAGACGAACATGGCCCTGGTCTCACTTACTCTCACTCAGAATTTGGGGATACTGCTTTAGTTCAATATGATTTAGAGGAATTCATAGGAAGAACTAGAAATCCTGTCCAAACCCCCACCATGAAGAAAATTGTGGACAGTGGTTTAGTTGAAGCCACAGCCTTTCCTCAAGCTATATTCTGCCCAGAGTTAGTTCAAGAGTGTATAAACAGATATGATCCCCAACACAGGTGTGTCAGAAAAGCAAACGGGGATGTTTTATTTCACGTTGACAGACAAACCCTCATGTCTGTGATGAAGATACCGCCTAAGGAGGCGTATTCTAATCTTGACATTACTTCCTCCAATGGGTATTTCTCAGAAAAGAGGCCAACGTACAGAAGTGTAATAGCAAGAAATTGGCTGCTAAAATTTCAAAAAGGCAGTTCAAGGCTGCCTAGACCCCTTACTAGAGATCATTTAATACAGGAAGTAAGGGATATTGTGGTGTTATTGGACAGATTGAGAGGCAATCAACATGCCTATTACTGGGAAGACTGGATGTACTTTTTTATACAAGTCATCCTTCAGGGTGAACAATATCTGGATTGGGCTGAGATAATAGCTGACTGTCTGCATCAGAGTTTAAATAACCATCTAGGTAACAGGGATTTCTTTATGTCTTCTTATCTGTTTTACTGTTTAGCATCCACAAGAGATTGGTTTGACCTGCCTCATGAGCCTTTAGATGAGAGCAGCAAAATTTATCAATATTACTCACAGTTGCAAAGAAGAAATTGTTACGAAAATTATAAAAGAATTAATGATGTCTTTACTGGAAAAATAACCTATGAACTGGCAGGCAATCCAGGTAAGAGACTGACCAGTGAAGCAATGCAACTGATCAGTATCTACGGCAGCTTTTTCATCTAGTTTTCTGAATTCACTTATATCAGAGTTGGAGGGTTTGATGGTGAACCCCTGAAGTTGCCTAGATATGTATTCGATCGTTTTGTATTGATGGAGGTATGTCGGCAATTGGCACATGTTGATAACAAATTTCCATCAAAAAAGGGTTGTGGTATTGCTTTTCCTATTGAGCTTGGGCATTATTCATGCCATTCAAAATCCGATGCCTTAAATCTGGAGGTGAACCTCAAAAGGTTCAATTTTCAATTTTTCACTACCAGGGTTCAATTTGATAGTAAATGTTTTGTTAAAGATAACCTAGATTCCGGGACAGGGCACTTGCATCTTCCTAAGCTGGAGGATTACTGGGAGGACTGCCCAGATGAGTTCGAAGTGAGGAGAAGGTTATGGTGCAGATTTTCTTTGGGGCAAATAATTACCCTTAATTTAAAAATGGACATTTCTGGAATTTTTGTTGATGATGAACAAGTGGTTGATCCACAATTTGAGAAAATAAAACACTTGCCCATCCCAGAGGTGGACTGGAGCAAGAAAGAAGAGGACAGAATTGAAATTAAAACCCTTCCTGTGATAAGGAGGACTGAAAAATGGTTGAAAGAAAAAAGGCAGGAAGGGCTGCAGAGTAAAACCGTCCAACAATTCTCTTCAGTGGTCGCATCATCACTTCCCATGGTCTCTTCTAATCAACCCCCTGCTATCTGTGGTGCAGGTGCATCCAAGACATCGGCTGAGAAAAGCCCTGCCTCCAAGAGGTCCAGAAGGGTCCTCACGGACATTCTGCCATCCTGTGTTACCAGATTGAGGACAAAGGGGAAGAGAAAGAAGTAGACTTCTAAGACAATAATTGTTGACTTAAATTCAGAGGAAGAAGCAGAAGAGCCTATGGGGGACAAAGAGGCAAGCCCAAACAGAACAGAGACAGCTGACACTGGTTCACAGTCAGAGACCTTGCTAGACATCCCTGAGGTGTTGATGATTTCAAATGAACCCTCTGATGGAGAGAAGCCCAGGAAGACAGTCTCGGACCCTGCACCGAAATGGCTAGAAAGCTCTATATCTGACAAAAAGAAGGTGATTCCTTTTGTTCTCCCTCTGGAGGACATGGTAAGTAAATGTCTGGGGAAGACCCCCAAGTCCAAGAGACTTAAAACAATGTCCAGGATAGATGTTGACCCAAGCACTGGTAACTGGAGTGCAGAAATAGCCAAGCCAGTGACCGAGGGAGAGGTTCAAGATCCTACAGTGCATGACTTCACTGTGGAGAAGATAGATCTCGGTACTGCCTCCAGAGCTACAGATGTACACCATCTCGAAGCCTCCACTAAAAGAATGGTCAATCGAACGATGAAAGATGAAAAGGACAAAAGAGAGTTAAAACAAGCTCTGCGTGCAATGGCAGAATATATTGAAGCCATTAACAATCCTAACCCACAGCCAATCTCACAAGTCCCCTTGTCTTTCGACCCAAAGTCGCCTGTCAATCAAAAAATGTTAGATCAAGTGCATCGAAGCAAAATGGTTTCAAAAACTTTTGACAGTTGGTTAGACAACATAGAGCAAAAGGGGACTGAATATATTTATGAACTCAAAGGCATATATGATCTGACCACCACTACCATTGAAGATCTTAAAACACAGGTTGCTGTCTGGGCTAAGGATGAAGGTAAGTGGACGAGTGTGATAAATCAAATAGAGGAAGTCCGGAAATATGGATTGGAAAAGTTTTTGGCAGAAAAGAACTTGATTGGAGTAGACGAAGATTTGTTGTACGTGAACAAGAAGAATATCGAATGGAGGAACTCCATATCCAGACAAGGGCGCTTTGAACTCTCAAAGCTGATTAAAGAAATAGCAGAATTTACTCAATCACTACAACATGATTTGCAATGTATCGATGTAAAATACTTAAAGGATGACGGAAAGCTTGTGGAGGATGTTGAAGCAGTAGTCCAATCCTTCAGAGACAAAATCCATTTTATTAAAGAAAATGATAATATTCTGATCGAGGATTTCTCCAGGGTTTCCAAAGTTGAATCTCTGCTCTATCTCTGCATCGATGCACTCCCTGAGCACAAGGAAAAATTCAGGAGGATGCGAAGGGAAAAGGAGGTCTGGAAATTAAGGATGAAACACATAGGTATACCAAACTTCCCTAAAATTCAGGAGTTTGTGGCTGCCTTTCAAGAGTGGAAAGCCCAGCATACTTCCCAGGCTACCGACAGCAAATCAGGAAATGCTGACTCATCGCCCCAGTCATAACCATGCCAACTCGTTCTTTTTCTGTTCCTTAATTTATGTTATTTCCAGCATCTTTGATCTTTTATAATCAGTTGTTGAAACTAAATCCCGTACAGGTCAGAGTTATGTTAACTCTGGGTTTAATTTACTCAAGGACTTGGTTAAGATATTCATATATATATGTTTTTCTTTTTAGAGTAGAGGAGAGGGAGAGAAGTTAGAAAAAGAGGTGAATTTCAGAAATACTGTACTTAACTTTGCATTATATGATGATTGTTTGAGTAAATCTTCATCTGTGAATGAGAAAAGAACAATTGCTTCTTATTTGGATCTGTGCGTCTGAATGTGTGGAATCAGATTTTCTATGTGAAATCCCCTTTCACTTGGTAATTGCTCTTTATTTGGACAATTTATCATATGTGTTCAGTTCTTTATTGGTTGAACAAGTTCCTATGAATGTATTCACATATTCGAAGATATCGAAGCAAAATCTGTATATTCTATCTTGTTGTTGTATAAATTATCGTGTTCATGACATGGCTATGTATGAATGTTAGTCTGCCTTAAGCGTTTTCTGGTTAAAAATGCATTTGATTAATTGAATAGGTTAAATTCATTGAAAATCACAAAGGGAGCTGTACCTAAAAATTCAGAGGGGAACCAATTTAAAGGGTTCACCCATTTGTTGTTTAACTCATTTGTTCTTTTAAAGAGGGGTATAGAGTCAGAATAGATTATTTTCAGAAAAAAGACAAATCTGTTAACCAACAGGGCAGAAGTAAGCACAACGGTGGAATAGACCTTCTCTTTGGTCACACTTAAGGTTGTCGAGTCTCAACTATTAGTATAGAAGTTGTATAATGCTTATGAAGAAGTTATTCAAACAACAGGGGTGGAGAAAAAGAGTAAAGTCATAGTGAAAGTGAATAAATTTCTGAGCCGTAATAAAGCCTCTCTTAAGTGTAAAGCTCATCTAAATGCTTTAGAGCAGGTTGTGAAAGAAATGGAGACATTGAAAAACTGGTCCAGTTAGGACTCCCCTCCCCATTTCTTCATTATAAGACGATATTTGGAGAAGAACAGATAAGAGCTCTAATGGTAAACAAGCAGAACGATCAGACTTCCTTTCAGGTTTTGAGCCAAACTCCAAGTGTTGTAGAGGTGGAGACAGTTGTGCAACCACTCGCTCAACTGGAATTCCAGATGAAGTCTGCAGTCCAAAGCTTATAGAGCTTCTCTTATAATGAAATCATTGCTTTGGATAGTCTTTGAGGGTCTAAAGAAAAAGGAGTAGCTATCTGAAAATGAGTGGGCATCTTTACAGCTTGCTCTCCAAAAGCTTTGAAGTTGTTCTGGGTGTGGTATCACAATTTTGTTGTTTCTGTGTTATTAATTATTTCAAAGATTTTGAGTTCTTCTCTGCAGGCACAGATCCCCTTGTGAGTTGCCAAGAATTGTAGAGCAAAAGTCCTACATTTTGAATTATTCGTTCTTATTAGAGTTGTTAATAGAGCGAGTCAATTATGAGAGCCCATCCGATCAATGTCTTGAGACATCAATATAAATAATGAAACAAAAGTCTCGAACCAATTTTATTGGAGAAAACAGAGTCTAGGATGTCACGAGATTCTATGGGACGATTTTGTTTTCTTGTCAATTTTCATGCAGGTTCGAAGGATGGTAAAGCCGCAATGTATCATCATGGCACACCTTTTTGATGTTGTCAGTTTTGGCAGTGTTTTCTTTTGCGCCATTCGCTGAGGGATCCACATGTCTCCATCGCGCAAAGGGATGAGGCTCTTAAAAGAAATAATCTTTCAGGTTGCACTATTGGTTTGAAGTACAAAGAGTCACTAGAGGATGGATTACAGCGAAGGAAATAGAGGAGTCCATGTGTCATCATGACACACCTTTTTGATTTTGTCATTTTTGGTAGTGTTTTCTTTTGTGGCATTCGCTGAGGAATCCACGTGTCAGTGTTACGCATCACCGAAATAAAGGGTTTCTGACAGAAAGAAGATGTTCCGGCATTGGTCTGAAATGGAGTCATCAAATTGTTTCTTTTTCATGCAGGGTCGAGGAATGGTAAAGCTGTAGTTCGAGCAGTCGTAGGCACAAGTGATGCATTTTGACTTTCATTTCATTCTCAATGAACTGTTTGTTTCTTTACAGAATCTCTAGGATGAGAGATTGTTTAAATAAGCATGTGTTGTTATATTCTAAGGGTTAGAAAAAAGAGACATAGGGAACCAAAAAAAAAAATTTGTAAAAGCCTTAATGGGTGTTTCTCAAGAAAGGATTGAATCTCATGTGTCTGCGCAAATCAAGGCCTTTCATATTTTTGTTCTCCGATCAACAATGAAGAGTGGTGACATTTTGTGCTAAGTTATTTCAGTATTCTAATGTGTTGTTTGCGATACATCTTAGCCTATATGATTCACTTGAAATAATAACATTTTAGGAATGCTTGAAAATCATGTGTTTACGCTCTTTTGAAGGCTATGAATCAGTGTTGTTACCATTGAATGGATGCATTGTCTTTTTCAATTCTTTAAGTGTAGGATAATCTTTTGGTGCATTGCAACAGAGTAGATTTTATTCATACTTGTTTAGTTTTGAAGTGTTTCTCTCTTTTCCTCCATATTTTGAAGATTCAAAGAAGAGTTGGCTTCTTTAAAATTCAGAGGTTATCTCATGAATCAAGTCCCACATTTATGACATTTCCCATTGTTGGTATTTAGATGCAAGTTTAATCATTAACATTGAGATAGGGGTAAAAATGGCACACCTGTGTGAGACAATGAGTCTATGCAAGAAAATGATGCGCTTTTGTAGTAATGCAAAAGGGGATGGGTTTTTCACTTGTGTAAATTGTTGACTTAGTGATTTTGGATGGATGCAGAAGTGACCACTAGTGATATAATCGCGCGTGAGGTGACCGAGGACTATGAGGATATTCCTGCAGTTCACTAAGGAGGAGCAATATATCATGACTGGATGGGGTGATGTCTTGGAGAGGATGATGGACGGTGAGGTGTTTGCTTGGGGACCCTACGTGTTGGCACATTCATATAGAGAGCTACACAACTGAGTGTATAGCAAGAGTCAATATTTGGGTTGTGGAGTGACATTGTTACACGTATGCGCGTGGGAGCACATAACTATTCTCAGGCCATTGTGTGATCGTTTGAGAGGCGAGGACTGTCCCTACTACTGGTTATATGCAGGGATACTAAACTATTGGTGGACAGGAGACATGGATTACTGGAGACGCACCTTGGATGAGATGGACACGGTCACTTGGCAACCATGGAGGGAGTGCGAGGTATGGGAGGAGGATGCTGCGCAACTAGCATATGTACGACAGACTAGGTACATCTTCGGAGGACTGCATAGACGGTTGAGAGATATATACCAAGATAGTTGGGGAGAGACAGACTACTCCCACACATGAGGCAGTGTTCCCTAGAGAGAAAGGGTTATAAATTCAATGATTTCCAATGTAAAATGATATTTTTCTACAGCTAGGAAAGGGAGAGCTCTATAAGGGGAATTGCTAAAGACTTTGTGCTCCTGATGTTTAGTTTTAATATTCAAAAAGAATTATTGTTCTTATGTCGGCATTTTTTTTTTGAAATTAATTGTTCTTATGTTTGATTAATTATTATCTTTTTCCCTTTATCTCCTCTTCTGCCAATCTGAATTGGAAGACTTTGTGCTTCCATTGCTAATCACGTTCATTTTCTCTCTTGAAAACTTATGTTGTGCTTCTTATGTTTAGAGGCAGATTTCTCTTTATTTTCTCATTTTTCCTTTTCCTGCCTTTTTGTACTTTCTAGTTAAAAGTACTAAAAAAATATTAAACCCCATCTTATGAGGGAGCTTCCCCTCTCAAACACAGAGGAAGATCACCATTGGTGATCTCTCCAACTGTTGTAGGCGGTTTTGTCACCATTCCTTGGACAAGTCATAGTTTTCGTAACATTTTCAAAGTAACAAATCTGTTTACCAACAGTGCCCAAAATATGTTTGTGGACTATAAAATCCATAGTAATCATTTAATCTGATTATCCATATTAGTTGCATTTTTTTTAGAAACCCCAAGGTCTATACCATAGTCCATAGTCCAAGGAATATGATATACTTTCAAACCAAACTACATTGCTTCAGCCAATCATAAAACACAACTACAGGTTAAAACTTAAAACTAGTAACCAGCATGTTTGTACAACATTTTAGATTCTAGGAAAATCAGATTATGCTCAATCTATACTATAAGGAAGCATCAATTGAGGTTGGTAACACAAAAATGCCAGCATAACAAGAGGTGCCAAGACCATGCAAAAATAAAATGTGTTTACTAGCTCTTGGGACATCCCCAGTTCGTACAGAAATGGAATTTACACCAACCACTGCAACTTGCAAGTTATTCATTATCTAATACTGTAAAAGTTTTTTTCTTTTTAAATTAGTAAATTGAATGCTAGAATTATTGGGGAGTCATCAGTGCAACTCAATCTTGTGACTCAGTGTTTTGTATTTGATACTGTAAGTTGGCAGCAACTTTAGCCAAAACTAGACAAAAAATATCTTCAAGACAACAACCACAATCCTAGTTTGATTTGCCACCATGCTTTCTCTTTCCTTCTTGACTTGTGTTTTCTAATGATGCTTTTGCAGAGGCATCTAGATTGTTGGTTTGATCTAGCATATCAACTTCATTTACATTTTTATTTGCCTCATTTTTCCTCCGTTTTTCTACCTTGGCAGCAATTGTTCTCTTGTATTTCCCTTTCTTTCCAGAAGAAGTTGCTTCCATCATCCCTGTCTTGGCATACTCTTGTCCTTGTCCTCTATTGTTAATAATATGATTCAGTTTTACTTCCTTGGCTTCTTCCTTTTCTAATTCTTGCTCACTTTCTTGATTTTCCTATAAGGTTGCATCACCTTGTGTAGAAGACTCAAATTCATCAAGTTTCTTCCATCTACTTCTTTTCTTTGGTTTTTCATCTTCATAAGCCTTATTAGCATCTTCTTTCCTCCCACTCTAGAAGCATTTCACCTTGTTGTTCCTGCCTTTGTAGCCTTAGATGGTTTTCCATATCCTCTTTGATGCTGGTATAGTGTTGAAATTTGAGGGTGCTCCTGTATAGCTATAAATTTTGTATCATATTTGGATGTACTCATGAGACTCAATGACATTTTTAAGTTTCCTGTTATGATTGTGAAAGCAATAAAGTAATCTCCCTGTAAAGTTAGGTTCATGGTGAAGTTTGAGCTCCGTACCATTTATAAGGGTAGATAAATGATGGCTCGCATGTGTACTGGTTACAATAAATTTGTAAGAAAATGATGGAGACCTGTAATGAATATTTATAAGCATATGTGATTGAAACCTAGGAAGAAACAGATCAAGTTTTACCTGTAGTTGTTGACAAATTGATAGGAGACTTATACTACGTTTCGATTAAAAAAAAATGACTCAAGAACACAACATGAAGCAGTGCATTTTCAAACCATCATTGATAGATAGGAGCAGGAGAAGCTCAAGTAGTATTCGTGGTCACTTTGAAAAGTTATGCAAAGTTTTTTTTTTTATATATATGCACTGGTTGGTAGAAGTTGTGATGTTTCACTCAATTATGATTCAGTTATTTGTTTCCAGCCTTGTACAAGGAGATGCTTTAGACCCTCTGAGTGATCGAATCATAAATTTAAATTAGCATACAATGATATGTAAATAACAATAAGAAAATTTAAGGTATATCCTTGTAACCATGAACATACTATTGCATACCTCATTGTTGCCATATGAACAAGGATCATATATGCAAATTGAAAAGTAATGACAATTAACTTGAAACGTGATGGAGAACAACATTACGAGAACATGTAGGAATTGTCAAGTTATATCCAAAGATATTTTTAAAAAAAAGAGCACTCTAAAATACCCAACAGATGTCTTCCCTGAATTTCTTAGCAGGTTCATCCTGCACGGCTGCATTACTTATGCCACTCTTCATTCTTTTTTCTCCTTTATATTGCAGTCGATTAGGAGGCTAGCGGTAGGAATACACTACCATTCAAATTCATCAAGTTTCTTCCATCTACTTCTTTTCTTTGGTTTTTCATCTTCAGAAGCCTTATTAGCAACTTCTTTGCCCCCACTCCAGAAGCATTTGACCTTGTTCCCGCCTTTGCAGCCTTAGATGGTTTTCCATCTCTCTTTCCCTGACCATTTGTACCTATTCCTTCATTATTATTTCCTATTTCCTACACACTAGGGAGATTTTCACTTCCAATAACATCACTCTTCTTCCTCGGTCTATTTCCTCCTTTTTTGACAGCTTGGTTTCTAGCTGTTGGTCCATCAATCTTCTGCAAGTCCGAAACATAGGCTAACATCTGCCAAGAAGACGAAATAAGTGTGAGTATTGCATTAAATCAGGAATGCAGAAGATCAAATCAAGATCCTGAACAACTAAGCAATGGTAGAAAAACAGATAAAACATGATTAACATATATGACAGGCACACCCGACTGCCACTGACAGTAATGAACTCAACATTCAAGCCTATTTCAAGCCCAAGCTCATAATTTCAAATAGTAATGTTAATTAACATATAACCTATAAAATCCTAACTAAATGCTAAATATAAAGATTGTGTGCAAAAGTTAACTCAGTTGATGTTCTTGTTTGATTCAACAATAAATAAGACAGACCAACATGAAATACCGAATGACATCATAGATGACAGGAGAGTTCAGGGATTTGTGCATGTGCAAAAAGTTTGACACCCTCGAAATATTTAAAACAAGCACTTTCCACCCAACTATATTCAAAATTATAATGTTCAAAGAAGCTAAATTTCCAAAAAGACTGAACTGTCTAAGACTTGAAAGGAAGAGCTTTTGGAAAACACTATGTTTCGAAAGGAAGAGTTTCTAGAAAAGATGTAACTAAAACACACTTTTCACTTTGTCTAGCGGTTCTTCCTTTCAATCTAACCGAACATGAAAACCTCAAGAACACTGTCTAAAATCACAAGCATGGTTCCCAGGTTAAAAAAAATTGGTTCCCTCATGAGGTCCAAAAAAATCATAAATCTAGAATTTATAAAAAAGGGTAAAATTCCTATTGCAATTGAAAATTCCGAACTGAATTGGACAAATCCAGCCAGTCCAAAATAACTAGATCAGAACAAGTCGAACCAGATCCAGTCAAATCTGGTGACTATGATCACAACATATTTTCCAAAACACACGTGACATTTTCCATCTGCCAAAGGATTTCAAAATGATTACAGCTTTGAAATCGCCAATTTAATCCATTGCACATGGAGGGTAGTAATTTGGTATTGCATGAGGAGATGCTCGAGGGTGTACACTGAACTACAGCTGCTCAGTTGGTGTATAAGCCTTGAATCCCATGTCTGTTTTGCCCAATATTAGTTCCACCCAGTAAAGCCCACCAGCAAACCAAAGAGGATCGGTTTCAGGTTATTTAGCCCGTTGCTAACTGTTTGCAGGCTTATTTGCCTCCCAGTTCACCACTTCTTCATTCATATATGAAATATTTTCCTTCACATCCTGGAACAACAAGAAGCAAACTTGGTGTCTTCAAAGCCTTGGAGGACATATACAGAAACCATTTCAAATTTGTGGTTGAACACAAACAGGAATTGACAATCAAAATCGGTGAAAAATTCAAACTACACAAGATCCAAACATGAATTTTGGATGTTTACCTATCCTAGCATTGATCAAGCATCTTAAGGAGATGGATTCCTAAATCAAGAAATAGTTCATTCGAAGCATGGGGTTTTGTCGCAAATCAACATGGTAAGTATTCCATCCTCTCTTCACATTGATGACAACTCATTCTAGCTCATAACCTAACTATGACATAAAAAAAAAAAAACTGTATCAGCCACGATTGTGAGGAATGATCCAGATGGCAACATGATTCCTATATTGGGATGCCAACATCGGATAGAACTTTCTAGTTTGCAACATTGCAAAGACCTTAAAACCAGCCCCAAAAATCACCAGCATTGACACTCCTTGATGGCATCAGGTGTCAACATCCCCCACTACCCATGCATCTTTATCCCCTTTCTTGTGGACCAACAATAACTGTTACTGTTTGATGCATATACGAATTCATTCGTGTCTGTGACAGATCTGCGAATAATGCATGGAAAGCTAATGGACAGAATCTTAGCCATTTCATCTCCCACAACAATTCTCTTTGATCTTCTATAGCTCCTATCCCTCTGTACATAATTTATAATGGAGAATGACAGAGTAAAACACAGAGGGGTTTGTCTACAATTAACTTTTCCTACACCAAATTTCAGAGTCATTAATCCCACCTTTCCCTGAGAAAATAAATTAATATACAACATGGCATCACATACGCCACCTATTTATGCACTTAGGGAGTTCACTCATTACCCTTGAGGTTCAATCCAACAATGAAGTACTGGGATCCAACAGTAATCCACAGTGCATGCATATCAATTTGTTATAGTATGTATTAATCTCGTGTGTGCGGTTAATATAATAAAAATTACTTTAAACATACATACCCTGCTCTTCCTGTACTATGCTATATATTTCAATGATACTGCAGGACATAAAAGTACATTACCTTCGGCTTCTAGCCTGCATTCCAACAATACTTATTTGTTGGATGTACCCTTTGTTCCACACCATCAGTTCTTCTGAATTCAGAAAGGCAGCATGTAAATAAGACCTAAAGCCAAAAATAATACAGAACAAATATGAGAATTAGGAATGGGAGACTTACTTCTTTTTACAGCTACTTGGGCTGAATATCTTTGCATGAAATGACTTCTTATGTGGTTCCATGAAGCCCTTTTGCAGATGCTCTGAACTTCCCTCATACTTCTCAAGTTGTGGATCTACCGAATTTGCAGTATTTTCTTGTTCCTGGGAATGAACAGGTCCAGAGAATAATTCAAGGAAAGGATCACTGGAATATTTTATTTTCTCAACTTTCTCAAAATCATCATCTCCATGCTCATGAATAGTACTCAAGTTCGTCAGCGTGTTTCCCAATGTATCTCTTAGCATATTTTCGGTGTGGGATGAAAAACCTTCCTTATTAAGTTTTGGCTGCTTGAATGATGACAAATTGTCCTCCTTTACACCAGATTTTGGACAACTTTTTGCAGCATCTTTTTTATTGTTTGTCAATCGAAGCCCGGATTTTGGACAACTTTTTGCAACGCCTTTTGTGTTCTTTCTCAATCGAAGCTCCCCTATTTCTGTTGGTCCTGACTTATTGCACTTATCAGGATCCTCAATGATGCTATTTTTCATGACTTGTTGATCCTTGGAACCACTTAGACTGGATCGCTCATATGAAAATTCACATAAACAGTTAATGTTGTCATCTTGAGTCTGTTTGCCTTTCTCCTCACTGCCTACATTGCTATCATGTTTAAAGGCCATTTTGGATTGTTTGGTAGAATCTCCCTGCCCTTCACATAATGCAAGTTTCTTCAATCCAGAGGAAAGATTTGTCAAGAAATCTTTCCTTGGGGTTTTACCCAACAGGTTACCTGATGATAAAGTGCCCTTAATTGTTGGACCAAATTTCAGAGATGAACTTCGATTATCACTTGTAGAATTTTTGTTTGATGTTAGTTTAGTGATTTGAGTGGGGCTTCTAGCTCCTTTCTTCTCACTGGTTTCAGGGGTTTTTACTGGAGTAGTAGTATTATAAATTGTTTGCTTTTTAGTCCCTTTCTTCTCACTGCTTGCAGGGACTGTTACTGTGGCAGTATTTTTGATAGTTTTTGAAGTTGATGGTGGACCCCAAATTTTTTTGCAATTGAGTGTACTGCACAGGTAAAGAAATAGGTTGAATTTCCCAACATATCAATTCATGGGATGATACCAAAAAAATAGAGAATGATTTGAATGATCAAAATAATGAAAGAAATACACACCTTGCAGTCCTGTCCCCTAGTGGCATAGTGCTGGAAATGCTTGCGGTTGAAGTAGACCTAACATATCTGGGCTTTTTTACCTCCTACATTTTAGGATCTTGCTAGTGAGTTAAGAGCATACTCTAAAAAATCAAGTTCAAATACAAAAATACTAACTCTGAACTGAAAAGCAAAACACCATGTTCTGAAAGGAAGAGTTTCTAGAACAGATGTAACTAAAACACACTTTTCACTTTGTCTAGCAGTTCTTCCTTTCAATCTAACCGAACATGAAAACCTCATGAACACTGTCTAAAATCACAGCCATGTTTGCCTGGTTAAAAAACAATTGATTCCTTCATATGAGGTCGAAAAAAAATTTGATTCCTTCATGAAGTCAAAAAAAATAATTAATCTAGAATTTTAACAAAAAGGGTAAAATTCCTATTGCAATTGAAAATTCCGAACCGAATCGGACAAATCCAGCCAGTCCAAAATATCTAGATCAAAACAAGTTGAACCAGATCCGGTCGGATCTGGTGACTATGATCACAACATATTTTCCAAAACACAGGTGATATTTTCCATCTGCCAAAGGATTTCAAAATGATTACAGCTTTGGAATCGCTAATTTAACCCATTGCAAATGGAGGGTAGTAATTTGGTATTGCATGAGGAGATGCTCGAGGGTGTACTCTGAACTACAGCTGCTCAGTTGGTATATAAGTCTTGAACCCCATGTCTGTTTTGCCCAATATTAGTTCCACCCAGTAAAGCCCACCAGAATACCAAAGAGGATCTGTTTTAGGTTATTTAGCCCATTGCTAACTGTTTGCAGGCCTATTGGCCTCCTAGTTCACCACTTCTTCATTCATACATGAAATACTTTCCTTCACATCCTGGAACAACAAAAAGCAAACTTGATGTCTTCAAAGCCTTGGAGGACATATACAGAAACTATTTCAAATTTATGGTGGAACACAAACAAGAATTGACAATCAAAATCGGTGAAAATTTCAAACTACACGAGATCCAAACATGAATTTTGGATGTTTAGCTATCCTAGCATTGATCAAGCATCTTAAGGAGATGGATTCCTAAATCCAGAAACAGTTCATTCGAAGCATGGGGTTTTGTTGCAAATCAACATGGTAAGTATTCCAACCTCTCTTCAAATTGATGACAACTCATTATAGCTCATAAACTAACTGTGACATAAAAAATTCTGTATCAGCCACGATTGTGAGGAATGATCCAGATGGCAACATGATTCCTATGTTGGGATGCCAACATCGGATAGAACTTTCTAGTTTGCAACACTGCAAAGACCCTAAAACCAGCCCCAACAATCACCAGCATTGACACTGCTTGATGGCATCAGGTGTCAACATCCCCCACTAGCCATGCATCTTTATCCCCTTTCTTGTGGACCAACAATAACTGTTACTGTTTGATGCCACATAATCGAATTCATACATGTCTGTGACAGATCTGTGAATAATGCATGGAAAGCTAATGGACAAAATCCTAGCCATTTGATCTCCCACAACAATTCTTTCGATCTTCTATAGCTCCTATCCCTCTGTACATAATTTATAATAGAGAATGACCGAGTAAAACACAGAGGGGTTTGTCAACAATTAACTTTTCCTACACCAAATTTCAGACTCATTAATCCCACCTTTCCCTGAGCAAATAAATTAATATACAACATGGCATCACATACGCCACCTATTTATGCACTTAGGGTGTTCACTCATAACCCTTGAGGTTCAATCCAACAATGAAGTACTGGGATCCAACAGTAACCCACAGTGCATGCATATCAATTTGTTATAGTATGTATTAATCCTGTGTGTGCAGTTAATATAATAAAAATTACATTAAACATACATACCCTGCTCTTCCTGTACTATGCTATATATTTGAATGATACTGCAGGACATAATAGGACATTACCTTCGGCTTCTGGCCTGCATTCTAGCTATACTTATTTGTCGGATGTACCCTTTGTTCCACACCATCAGTTCTTCTGAATTCAAAAAGGCAGCATGTAAATAAGACCTAAAGCCAAAAATTATACAGAACAAACATGAGAATTAGGAATGGGAGACTTACTTCTTTTTACAGCTACATGGGCTGAATATCTTTGCATGAAATGACTTCTTATCTGGTTCCATGAAGCCCTTTTGCAGATGTTCTGAACTTCCCTCATACTTCTCAAGTTGTGTATCTACCGAATTTGCAGTATTTTCTTGTTCGTGGGAATGAACAGGTCCAAAGAATAATTCAAGGAAAGGATCACTGGAATCTTTTATTTTCTCAACTTTCTCAAAATCGTCATCTCCATGCTCATGAATAGTACTCAAGTTCGTCAACGTGTTTCCCAATGTATCTCTTAGCATATTTTCGGTGTGGGATGAAAAACCTTCCTTATTAAGTTTTGGCTGCTTGAATGATGACAAATTGTCCTCCTTTACACCAGATTTTGGACAACTTTTTGCAGCATCTTTTTTATTGTTTGTCAATCGAAGCCCGGATTTTGGACAACTTTTTGCAACGCCTTTTGTGTTCTTTCTCAATCGAAGCTCCCCTATTTCTGTTGGTCCTGACTTATTACACTTATCAAGATCATCAATGATGCTATTTTTCATGACTTGTTGATCCTTGGAACCACTTAGACTGGATCACTCATATGAAAATTCACATAAACAGTTAATCTTGTCATCTTGAGTCTGTTTCCCTTTCTCCTCACTGCCTACATTGCTATCATGTTTAAAGGCCATTTTGGATTGTTTGGTAGAATCTCTCTCCCCTCCACATAATGCAAGTTTCTTCAATCCAGAGGAAAGATTTGTCAAGAAATCTTTCTTTGGGGTTTTACCAAAGAGGTTACCTGATGAAAAAGTGCCCTTAATTGTTGAACCAGATTTCAGAGATGAACTTTGATTATCGCTTGTGGGATTTTTGTTGGATGTTAGTTTAGTGATTCGGGTGGGGCTTCTAGCTCCTTTCTTCTCACTGGTTTCAGGGGTTTTTACTAGAGTAGTAGTATTATAAATTGTTTGCATTTTAGTCCCTTTCTTCTCACTGCTTGCAGGGACTGTTACTGCAGCAGTATTACTAGAAGTGCTCAGAATACCAATTGCTTGTTTTGTAACTCCTCTCTTGTCCATGCTCAAAGGTCTAATTGAAAAGTTTTTTGAACCCTGTGATTGGAGGGATTTCCCAGTGCTTGATGGTGCAGATGATTTGGGATTCTTTCCCATGCTTGATACAACAAAAACACCACGTGGCCGATTAGGATTATCATTTTCAGCAACTGGAAGGTTTTTGCCCATTCTCGATGCATGTTTCTTTCTATCTGCAGGTGATGGCTTCTTTAAATCCCTTGATGCATTTTCCTTTGCCTTTAATTTGATAGTTTTTGAAGTTGACGGTGGACCCCAAATTTTCTTGCAATTGAGTGTACTGCACAGGTAAAGAAATAGGTTGAATTTACCAACATATCAATTCATGGGATGTGTTGTGATCAAATCACGACATCACCCTATTAGGGATAGGGGCCCCCATTTCTTTCTAATTTTTCATTGATGAATTGGATCTTTCGAGTCTTGTAAATGATGATGTTCCCTTACTCGGTTTCATGTAAAGTTGTCATGTATTTTAAGGGATTACCAGATTTTTGCATAGTATTGGGGACTTTTAGTAATTGTGCTTCATCGGATCCATTATCGACATTTGGTCAGAGACCCTCGAGGTGTGAAGGTTCTTTATACCTAACTACCGCACCCAAAGGAAAAAGTGTCAAGAAGATTTTGTTTCTCCTATCTAATGCGCCGAAAAGAGGCAAGTTTGAACTCCACACCTTCACCACAGCAAACTAGCCTTATCCATCATGCTAAGTGCAAAGTTTAAAAGGAAACTTTATCTAATGCGATTGGTCCATAAGATCTTACAAGTCTCAACCAAAGAAGATTTCGAAGTATAAACTATCGCGTCAGAAGGAATATGTGAAGACATTCATTTGTCTTATCCAATGCGCCGGTTTCCAAAGGTTCCTCGACCACGCTGAAAGTGAACATTTTAAGAAACTCCAAATATGCATTCAAACAAGGAGAAACTGAAATCTCTATCCATCGCGCCAAAAGGGAAGAAGAAAGAAATTTCAAAAGTTTAAAATTGCTAACTTTAAAGGTTTCCAAACTGAGGATTCAAACGGTCTTAACAAATGCGCCGCTTACAAGAAGATATTGAGACATTTCAACTATTCCGTCACCTTTAGAGGATACCACACTCTTATCCGCCGCGCCACAAGTAGGAGGAAATTCGATATCTCAACCGGCGCGACAGAAGAAGACTCTAAAATACTTAACCAAAGTGACCACTTCGAACGAAGAGAAATCGAGATTTTGAACCTACGCGTCATATGTGAAAGAGAGGTTCGGTTTAAAAAATTTTAGAGGCTCAATCAGGAGGATTTCGATACATCTATCCGATGCGCCATAACTAAAGGGGAGATGAGGCAATTTTTTTTAAAAAAAAAAAAAGCACTAACTAGTGCGAGCATCTTGAAGGAATTCGAAAAACCTCCACTTCCGTGCTCAAGCTAGGAAGATTCAAAATGAGGTAGCTGACGCTCTAGGAAGAGGACTCTTAACATCTAAACTACCGCGCCAATAAGAACGAGCTCGCAAACAATTAAAAGTAAGATTACCTCCGCCATTGTAAAGACCCTTCACACTTAAACCAATGCGAAAGAGAGGATTGGTTTAAAAGTTTAAATCAAGCGGAAATGAAGAAGATTTTGGAACACCAAACCAGCGCGCAGAAGGGAATTCGAACATTTCAACTATTCCGTCACCTCATGTAACTGGATCATGTTTTGAAGGAGCATCAGGAGGATTCACAGCACCCGAACTATTACGCAGTAAAATAAGAGGAAATCAAATGTCCTAACTATCGCGCCACTATCCCGATTATGCTGATGGGGAAGATTTCGGGGTCTTAAATCAATCCGTGAATCAGGAAAACATAAAGAAGATTCATTATCTTTGAACTAGTGCGCTGCCACCTTAGAGGAAGTCGAGCTAATATTAAAAGGTTGTGGTGATTTGTTAAGAGGGAAAAGTATAGACGATTTTGGATGCCTTAACCACACGTTAGGCAAGGAGATTCCAAAGGTTTTAACTAGTGCGACGAATTAGAAATCTTAATCACCATCGGTTGATGCGCTAGAAGAATGGTAGCCGCTTTAAATAAGCAATGCATTGCCCATAGGAGAAAATCAAAGATACCAACCGACGCGACAAGCTAAAGTATTTCAAAATGTCAGGAGAAATTAAAAAGTATTACCCAGCGTATGAACTAGGAATTCATTTACCTGAATCAAATCATGAGGATTTCTAATACTCCAATTGTCGCGCCAAGATAGAAGAGTCATTTCTGAGTGAATATGTAAATTTTAAAAGATCTCGAGGATCCTAAGCTAGCGTGCTAAGAGAAGATAATACTAAAGGAAAAGATTCTTCACACTCTTAACTGGCGCGCTAAAGGAATAAGCTCAACCACCAAAGTAAAACAAAGAGGAATATAAAATGACAAGTCTGAGTGTTTAAGCGCAGGATTTTGAAATCCTTAATCTAGTGAGGAAGAACTCAAGTAGTTTAACCGAATTCAATCTAAGGTATATGCATTTAATACTTCAGGAATAACCCAAAGTCCTAACCACCGCGCCTTCAGATGAATTCGTTATTCTTAAAACTCCTCCTCCACCATGAAGATCATTTAAATCCAGCACAATCAAAGGGAAGTTCATAAACATTTAATTGTTTTTACCTTGAAGAACGTGGAAATTGCATTATATTAAATGAGGATCAAACAAAATTAAATGTTTTTCACTATATTAAAGAGGGTCGGCCTAGGTGTTTGAGCAGTTTTTAGAGCAAGTTGTGTATTTATACCTACTATTGTTGTCATTTTTTATCATTTTTAAAGAGCAGAATCACTTTGAGGGAGCAGATTTGTCTTCAAGAAGCAGCAATAAAAAGGTTTTATAAAAGTGCAGATTTGATTTATTTTGTCAATCCAAGCAAGTGTTGGATCAGATTTCAAGGTATCAATTTAAGGCAGCTTATCAAGTAAGTCTGATCTGAATATTTTCTGATATGATTTTCTTCCTTTGATGCATTAAAATTGTTCAAGTATTGGTAAAACTTAGAGGATAAGTGGATTTTGATAGATTCCTTGAGTCTAGATATTAATATTTCATAATTATAAAGGAGAAATCATAAATCTAATGCATTAAAGTACCTAAAGTAGAGTCTAGATTGTTTGTTTTGAAATTACTTATTCGCGTCAAGATTGCAGGACCATGGCAATGACTTCCAAGGAAAGACAAGCAAAGATTCAGATGGATGCTAAGGGGAAAATTCCCGAATCAAAGCTCGTTTCAAGGTGGACAAATGTAGGAGACACGAATATGGGCAACAGCAACTTAGAAGATATCAAGTCAGTCCTTGAGGAACCCAACAGAGGTAGTCTTGCTCGAGCCATCATGAGGAGTGGAGCCATTGAAGCTGCTTGTTTTCCGCCAGCTTTGCCGTGTTCAGAGATGATCATTGAATGTGTCAAGAAGTATGATGTAGATACAAGACAAATTACAGCCAAAGATGGAACAATATTAGCCTATTTGCAAAAGGAGGCAGTCGGAGAGACTTTCAACATTCCAACTAGGGAGAGGATGATCAGTATTTCGATACAACAAGGTCAGCAGGAATACGATGTTGATTCAAAGACAAAGTTGTAGGAAATAAGGAGAGAATGGATGGCCAATCCAGCTATGAAGTTCAATATGAATAATCCTCCGCAGTTTCACAAGTCAGATTTTCATCCTGAAATTGGATACTTGATTATGTTTCTAAATAGAATGACAGGAATGCCGCAATCTACTACCTTTCAGCCTTGGATGTACTCTTTCATCAAGTTAGTTCTCAAAGGGAAGATGATTGATTGGGCTGGGCTTATCAGTCAGAGTATACATGAGTAGTTCATCAATTTTGCTAAGACCAAGACTTTTTATATGAGTTCCTATGTGGTGTACCTTCTTGCAAGAAATGAAGTCTATTCAGGTTTGACCAAAAGAGGAGAAGTCGGAATTGGGCCTAATAAGTACTTATCGCATCAGTGTTATCCTCAGTTACACCTCAAGAGTATAAATCATTATACAATGTTCAATGATGCGTTTGCTATGTTCATTATGAAGAAACTTAGAGGAGAATTTCATAAAAGGTTGTCAAATGCAGCGAAAGAGTTCATTTCAGCATATGGACACTGGTATACTCAGCATGAAAGGTACACTTACATAAGGATCCAAGGGTTTACATCATATCCATACAGATTACCAAGATATCCAACCAACAGGATGGTAATGTTAGAGGTTACAAGGCAACTCCTGGAACTCATCAGGTTGCAAAAGTTGAAGAAGAAAGGAGGGATCCAGTTTCCACTTCTTCTTGGACAAAATCTGGAGTGTTCATCATTGGCAGCAGCTGAATATTCTGAGATAGAGCTTCAGGCATATCACTTGCAAACTCATGGCACCAAGAGGCTTAACTTTGATCCTTTTCAAGTTTGCTGGAAATATAACAGAGAATTTAAGCATGTCAAGCAGTTGGAAGACCATTGGGCCAGTGCCCAAGATGAAGATGATCTCCGAACACTTCAAAGTTCGAGACTCACCTGGGATTTAGTTAGAGCCTCCAAAGTATTCAGGATTCCAGATCAGTTCACTGAAGATGATACTATGTTGACAAATGAATTTGATAAGATAAAGGATTTGCCTTATACAGTTGATTGGTCAAAAAAGGATGTGTCCGAAGAAGAATTGATAAAGCCAGTCTTGGCCATGACACAAGTATGTATAAATCAACTATTGCAAGAGATGAATGATGAAGGCCGAGTTCTTACTTACAATAAGATGGACGAAGGAGAACCAGGACAGCACAGTACACATAGCAAACCACAACACAGTGGAAATGATCAAAGTGATAATCCAGCTAGAAAAAGGAAAAGACCTAGTCAAGATCAAGGAGAATCAAGCCGGAGACCTCAAAAGAAGAATAATCTATCTACTTCATCTAATCCACAAGAAGGTGCTTCAGTTGTTCAGAATCCAATACAAGAGATAGAAGTTATAGAAGAAGTTGCCTTGATTCCATCCGAGGAGATTCAGTCAAGTCCCACTGTCATAATTGAGGAAAATGATGTTCTTGATCTTCCAAAATCACTCAAGATTCTGTTGGAAATAGAGAAGTACATATAGCTGTTCCTAGAATTGACAAGGAGTTAGAAGATATGGCACCTGAGGATTACAGTATGACTACTATTGGCATGGGTCCAATCACAAGGGAACAGGTAGAGGAGGAACTACAAGAGTCAGTGAATAGTGTAAGAAGCATGTTAAAGCAAGAAAGAGAAGCTAGGTTAAAGGTTGAACAAGATTTTAATACATTGAAGCACTACATTCAGCAAGTCATGCAGCCTATCCAGCAGAAGGAAGCTACTCCAATTCCTCCGTCTATTCTTCCACAAGAAACAGTATCCCAAGTTGAAAACATGAGAACTTCATCTCAGATGATGAAAGGATGGATAGAAAAGACAGAAGAGAAGACATATACTCACCTTGAAGAAATTGTGCAAGTTTATGATAGAGTCATTAATCTTAAGGATCGAGTTCAAGCTTTATTAAGAAATTGTGCTGAGTTCAAACCTATCAAGGAGCAATACATGCCACAGCTCAAGAGTTTAATGGAAGCTCCATTAGAGGATCTAATTCATGATAAGGTGATTGATCAGGATACTCCACATGACTTCATCACTTGGTATTTTTCCCTTCACAACAAGGGGCAACTAGTTGATAAAATTGAAGTAGATATGTCCAGAATAAGAAGTGTCCTTCTAAGAACAGAGAATCATATATACACTGCTTTGACAACAATATGTAATCCTTATGGAAATGTTACTATTGAAAACATGAAGCAACAAGTTAAGGCATTCTACTTTCAGTATGATGGACTTGATGAGGGTCAGCTGGATAGTATATTCACACTTGCATTTCGTCTTGGAGAAAATAAGTCTTGGATAAATGACTGGGAGAAGACACTTGGCGTCTATGAGTCAGATGTGGCACTGGCAAAAGGATCCATTAATGCGGCGACAAGTGTACCAATGGAGGATATTGTTCAAATTGTGTCTAGATTCATTGTATCTCATAGTACTACTACATAAAAGGCATATGATGTGGCTTCCTTATCTTCTTGGAAAGCGTACCTTTGTTCCCTCCTTCATAGCTTCTTTCATTTAATAAAGATAACCTCCTTCATTTAATAAAGAGAGCCTCTTTCATTTAATAAAGGAAAGTTTGTTACAACTACTTGTGATGTGGCTTGATCTGGTCCGCTGATTCGGCCGATCGATCTTGACCCTTCTTTCCTTTGAGGTCTATAAAAGAGCTCTTATTGCTCTCATTTGAAACGGTTGAAATTCTGAAATTGTTGCAAGAGCTCTCTGAGATAATAAAAGATTCATTGCTTTGGTGATTCTATTTGTGTTTCTGAGTGTTGCATAGTTTCAATTTTCAAACGAACATTAAGTTACAAGTTTTCTTTGAGTTTATGTTAGTTAATGAAAGGTTTCTTTATTGCTTTGTGGTGGAATCAGTAAGTTCATACCATTTGTAGTTTGCGGCTCGTAGATTGCAGTGCATGGTTAGTCTGAACAATTGAACATCAATTTGATCTTTATGCTTGTTGAATCTTTCATGAGCATAACTGATTTAAACATCTTGTACACCTTTGAAGATTGCACCTATCTTGTGTAGTTGTTTGTCTTGGCGAAACAGGATCTGGTTTGATTTCACTTCAAGTAGTAATCATCCTTGCATTTAGAATTAGATTAGTGTTTCTAAACCTTATACCTTTTGTCCTTTTTTACCATTGAGTTAGAATTAGGATCAAGAACCTCAATTGCTAAATCATATGCCATCAGTTGCAGTACTTAGACCCTCTAGTAGCCGCTTCCATAATCATTGAAATAATCAGTTACTTGAACAATTGCGTAAGTCCCTTTGTGTGTTCACAGCAAAATCATACTCAGTCGCTGAGCTGTCTCTTACAAACTCATCAGAAAGGAACCTTGGAGTCATCTTGTTTGATCACCTAGTTCAGCATTTGAGAGGCTTTGCTCAAGAGGGAGTCAGATACTCTGTATTTTACTCTAATTGTTGACTTGTCGAAAAACAAACATCAACAGGATGATACCAAAAAAACAAAGAATGATTTGAATGATCAAAATGATGAAAGAAATACACACCTTGCAGTCCTGTCCCCTAGTGGCATAGTTGCTGTTGAAGTAGACCTAACATATCTGGGCCTTTTTACCTCCTACATTTTAGGATCTTGCTAGTGAGTTAAGAGCATACTCTAAAAAATCAAGTTCAAATACAAAAATACTAACTCTGAACTGAAAAGCAAAATCATACCTTTGGCGACTCAAATAATGGAGCACCCAACAAGCTGGCTGCAGTCCTGGGATGATTACAATCTGCAACACAAATTTTCATTTCCATCAAACTCCAATGCAAAATTCTTCAACCACATACATAACTCTTTCAAAGCATAAGGCCATAGGAACACTGCAACAAAATCTTTTTGTGAACAAATCCTAGCAGATAAAATCATTATGTTTACCTAAAACAATAAAAGATAACAACACATTGGATCAATGGTGAAGATCTAAGGCCATGCAATTCAGAACCCATCTCGAAATTCAAGCACATATGCTCACCATCACTATGCAATGGCTATGCACCACCATAGGCACACACCAACAAACACCGTGTACGTTCAAATCCTATGAGGATGAATAGACACAACTTAAGATGTCAAAACTAAATATTAAACAAACAATTTCCAACAATGATGCCAAAGATATTAAAGTTATGGATCCTAGACCATGCAAGGGTGTCCAATTGGACTTTTCATGCCCAAAAGTTCAAATGTAATGTCCCCTCTTCGAAAACTCCATTCAAAGCCAAGGTTGCTGCTTGAAATGCTCATACGAAAATGTGGTCTAGAGGCGGTCAAGGCTGTGATGCCTGAGCAACATGTGAAGCTCCTTACAAACATAAGAAAGATCAAGGAACACAGAGAAAAGAAGAAAAGTTCCTCATCTCAACATGGAGAAGATGAAAGTGAAACCAAGTCCTTACAGTCATGTACATCTACAACCAGGCGAAGTAAATGGAATCACACAGATATATTTTTTGAATTTGGAGACGAGGACAAAATGACAATGGACAGAGAGTTTCGGTCAAGTAGGAGGCAGAGATTTGGGTCAACTGGCACAGATGTTTCTATTGTACACTCTGATTCAACAGGACAAGTCGCTGATATGCGAAACTCAGATTCTAAGACATACAAGAATGTGTTACGAATGGATTCTGCAGACAGAGGAGAATATGATAGCAGGAATATATCCTTAGAAGATTCCAAAGACAACAAAACGCAAGTGCGTGGTATTCTCAGTGGAAGTCAGAGTGATGTAGCCAATGACATAATGCATGCATCTTTAAAAACAGCGAGGTCCAATGGAAGTCACGATGGGTCTAAAGATCCCTTCTCCGAGCATAATGAGAAGCTTGCTGGTACCCTATTATCATTAAAGGAAACAGATGTTCCTGCACCCAAGTGTGAGTCATTTCCAAAGGCTCATAAGAATTGATCACTACATTTTGATGCTTCTCCAGCATCTAATCATTGCATAGGTTTTGAAACATACAATGAAAACTCTTGTGCTCGTAAAATGCAACAAATTGAATTGGATATACTAGAGAACTTGAAAAGGTACATAAATGCACGTGGTGGGAGCATTAGAGATGGATAGGAAGAATTCGCAAGATAAGAGATATTTAGGAAGCGCCCATAAAAGATGATTAATAATACGCAAATTGAAGTTAAATAAAGGTTAAGTTGTTATGAATGGTCAACCAACCTATATAGGGTTGTGTCTCTTGAAAAAGAAAAGATATATAGGGAAGATCATTCAAGGAGAAGAAGATCATCAATGGAAAGATAATTTTATATATGAATCTACTCCTTAAGGAGCATGAAACCTGATTGATAAATCTAAGGACAAAACCCCTCATGTTTATGCCATTAAGGACGAAAACTCTTAATTACTATTGATGAGTTAATGGGCCGAAACCCATGATTCATGCAGACCTAAAGACATTTCAAAGGCAATTTACTAAAGAAAAATCATTTTAGTTTCGAGAGGATAAACAACAAATATAAGGATAAGTTTAATTCTACAACAGAAATACATTCTAAATCTTAATTCTGAATTACATTAAACTATTACAACTACTATTTCCAGTCTGATTTCATGTTTATAATTTATTTTGCAATTATGATTGTAAGCTAGGGCTATTATACTTTAAGAAATAAGGAAATCCTAGGACAAGACATTACAATTGGTATTAGAGCTTTGATCCTGCCAGCCTGCGCGGTAAAGCTAAGATGTTGGATGCATTCTAGTCAAAGAGACTTGAAGGTCTACGAAAGGAAGAGGACATGGACCTTATTCAAGAGTTATTGTACAAACTTGAGGCTCCCAAAATTGTTGACCAGTACCAAAGTTTGTCAAATCATGCAAAACCTTGTGTCCCCTTGATGAGTACTTGGCGGCACTTGGTTACCAATATCCCGGTAAAAGAGGCCTATATGAATACATAAGAAGCTAAGGAGGAGATTAAGGAGCGAGATCCAAGAGAATCATCAGTGACGACAGAAGAAAGTTCAGAATCAAAATCACAAGGAGAGGTTGTGGAAGTAATAATAAAACAAGAGGAACCTAAAAAGGATGTTGAAGATAAAGATTCTTTGATAAGGAAAGATATTTTATTGGTTTCTAATGATGGCATGCATCACCAAAACATCAATGAAGTTAAGACAAAAGGGGTTCCACTTGATGGAGGGGAAGAATTCAAGTTGAAGGAAGATGCTTCAAATCATGGTCTATCTTTCGAACTTCAAAATAGTGGGCCATTGATGGATGTACAAAGTAGCATGATGAATGAATATACATTTGAGAAGAACACTTTGGTTAGCCATAATATGGGGGTTTAAGTCATAACGATGAAGATGTTGAGGATATATCAACAAATTCACTTTTTGCAAATGAGGACAAACATTTTGTTCATAGCCTAAGGTATGAAGATGTTTCAGACTCGGTACTTCCTATGTCACTGCAAAATTCTTGTCACCATGGAAAACATGCAAAGAGGGGTGATAGGGTAAGAGATATGACCTGCAATAAAGGACACCTAGATCCCTTTACTCAAATACAGAATTGGCTTTGCATAAAAGAGTAGGATCCTCGTATTCAGGACACTCCTGCAATTCATCATAGCAAAGAATGCAACATTTTGTTGTCATTTTGGATGTCAGCAATAACAATAAAGAGTTTGTATTCATTGCCCAGGATCTTTGGTGAAAATGAAATGAGAGAGCAAAAGATCATGACATCGTATGATCTCATTCAATGTAATCAAGACAATCTTTCTTGCTCTTTTTCGAGGCCAAAATCTACTGAGGAGAATACATATGCTCTTATTAATATAGGTGTAATGTCCCGTACTATGCAAGGAATTCATTAAAATAAATTTGATTATGATACAGCCGACTATCATCATTTTGAAGAAGTCGATGTATTGTTTAAATTAAAGATTAAACAAATATTGTTATGTTGGCCGACCTCATTATTAACATAAATTGGCCGACTTCAAATATGATGTTTTGAATTTTATAATAAAAGACTTTAATGAGGCCGACCAAATGAGTGCAGCGATCATATATAATAAACCAAATTGTTTGCTTAAAGATTAGGAGATGTGGAGCGATCAGTTTGAGAAGTGTGAGAAATAGAAACAAAAGGATAGTGAATGTCTTAGAAGAGGCCAACTAAGAGAGAAGTGAGCGATCAGTTTTGAAATGTATGTGCATAAGATGGCAGTGAATATTGTTTAGAGCAGATTGATTATCTTAAGGGAGAGCGCTCCTCACATGAGGACAAAATTGTCTCACTAGAAGACAAAAATTTGTCTTATATAAAAGGTAAAAGAAAGGGGTGCGATTAGTGGGTGATTATGAAGAGTTGCTTTGATAACAAGGGCTGCATCCCTTCATGAGGATCGTCGCTGTTCTATGGAGTATAAAATATCATTTGTGATGTGTGGTTGAGTGGGAGAAGGGGAAGAATAAAGATATATCAAGAAGACACACTCAGATCTGCATATCAGAGTTTAAAAGGCAGATATAGAAGATAGGTCCATGCAGATATCGAAGGAATCAGAGTTAATAATTTGCACTCAGAAAAGCAGCATCATCTCCTAGACAGCAAGGCAGAAAGACATCCTCCAGAAGTACATTCGCAGCCAGGCATAGATCAGATCTGAGCATCAATAGCAATGAAAACATATGCCATTGCAGCAGAACAATAAACTAACGTGTCCCTGTGGTATGCAATGATAAGGTGTGTCTATGCTTATTTAATAGATGAATATAGATGTGAACAAATATGTATATATACACTTACAATTATACCAACTAAAACAATGATAGTTGATGCCAATATAAACTATATTATTGATGTTATGAATGGTGATCCGATTCTGGCAATGATTAGTCAAGGAGGGATGAGGCGACTGCAAGGAGGGGGAATGGCAAATGATTCCTCGCTAGGAGTGGCATCTCATGATGATGGTTAAGGATCATCGGTTAAGGAGCGCATGAGACCACCTCATGATGATGGTTAAGGACCACATCAGGCCAAGGAGGATAAGGTCCTGTCCTTGGGCCTAGAGTTGAGGATCTAGGACACCCTATTGTAGCCTCCCGAAATAAATAAAAGGGGATCTTCAATCATAAGAGGAAGGTTTGGTGTGATGGAGGGAACGGTGTAAATCCCTCACTAGGTAGCCCACCTCATGATGATGGTTAAGGACAATCGGTTAAGGACCACACGAGGCCAATGGAGGATAAGGTCCTGCTGTTGGGCCTAGGGTAGAGGATGCTTGGGGCACCTCATCACCCCCTCTTTATGGTTGAGCCCACATAGTCCTTGAGACTTGTTACATTGTTATAGATGATCTTTCTTAGACTTAGAATTAAATGTATTTAATATCATATTCATCTAACATGGTTGCAGGTCTCCATAACCAGATTTACATCATCTCGATTTTGAGTAAGGAATTGCATCTTTAACTATAATCTGCTATTGGTTTCATTAGGAATTGTGATTTCAAGGCAAAGTATAAGATGATCCCAAAAGGGGGCATTACAATAGGTGTTTCCCAATGGCAATTGAAAGATATACATAATGCTCGATATATGAATGAGCATAATTTTTATAGTATTTGGGCTAAGCAGAGTATATTGTTTCATAACATACATCTAGCACAATCACCTGAGAGAGGATGGCGCAAGAGAATGGATTTTTGTAAGCAAAGAGTAACTTATGAAAGCTCCCTAGCTGCTATGGGAAATGGCAATGATACAGAATTTCCCATCTTCTTATTATGGTATTCATTGGTTGGAACCTTTGTAACATCACACCACAAAACTCACACTAGTGCACGTAAGCTTATACAAAAGAGGGATATTAGTTTATTGGATTATAATAAGGAGAACATATTCCTACCACCTATCTATGAAGGGACTCTATTGCAGAGTGAAGATCTTTTTGTTATCATTGGTAATAGAAAATAGGAATTCATCTTCACCACTATTCCAAGGCAGCTAGTAGCATCTATAGTGCATAACTATAATGCTCTTATGTTTTACATTTTGGATGATTGGGGAGGAAGGCAAGTGATGGACAGAACTGAAGGAGACAATGCTAAATCCGAGAACTTAAAAGCTAGGGAACTAACTAAAGTAAAAGATCTGGATCCACAATTTTTGTTTGCACAAAGCTCATATTTCCCCCCTGAGCTGCACAACAAGTTAAGTAACGAGAATGAGAATTCTAATGAGGGAGAATTGGTGAAGAGTACCTGTCAGGAGATTATCATAAATTCTGATTGTTGTAAGCCAATCGAGGATCTTCAAGAACAAGAAGGTATTGTTTGCACTAATGCCTTTTCTCAATGGGACTTCCTCTCTCTAACAATAAGAGGGAACCAATTGACAGCTCAGAGGATGTTAGTTCAAGTCTAGAAGGCAGTGAACCTATATATGAAAGGAAAGAAGAATTTTGTGATATTTTTGGAAACTCTCTAATTTTGGTTTTATTTTTAAAATAAATGGATAAATTTGGGATAAGCCAGTTGAGATGTGCCCACCTCATACTTCATTTCCAAGAGTTCGGAGAGTGTTTATAAAGGCAGCTCCTTTGTTTTTAGATAGACTTGAAAAATATATACATTATGGTAAAAAGAGGGGACCCCTGATGATGGACCTTCATGCTGCAGAATCAATGTTTTATAGGCGTTTCGATTACTTCTCTGCCTCGCACATGTATTCACAGTGATTAATTTAACATTGTTGTAAATTAATGAATCAAGCTAGAGGTATTTATTGATCAGACAGACTTCCTTTAGTATTAAGCATACTAGTTTTTTGTATTGAATTTTTTTTAGGTAGTTAGGTTTTTAAGTGTAAATCTCATGTTTGCTTTTATTTAGAGTAATTGTGCCTCTCCTTTTGAGCCTCAAACACACTTCACATATGTTGGATGGCTTTGCTCTGAGGCATAAACTAAATTTTTTGGGCAGGTTTTTTTTCATGCAGAATCATTCACAGGTCTCTGTATTAATTCTTTGCTCTACATGGTATATACTGTTTTTTTCCTTTTGTATATTTAAATTGATTGATCTTTATTTATTTTTTGATGTTGTAAGAATGCTTCTGTTTTCAGCTTTGAAGGCATCATTTTTCTTTTCCTTTTTCTTTCTAAATCCTCAAAGGTCATAAACGAAGAGCTTATTTCTTCATATTGTCATTCAACATTCGTCAGGATTTCTGAAATGCAGTGCTGGACAGACTTATAGGCTTCATCCTATGCATCATCTTTGAAATGTTTTCTCTCTGATTCTAGTCAATCTCTTTAAAATGTATGAAATGTTCTCTCCCATTGTATTACTTGATTAACATTTGCAGTCTATTTTTCTTGTATTTGGTAAGGTAACCGTGCTTTTTTGTATGGATAAGGATAGCCAATTTTTTCCTTACACAAATTTATTATGTAAAACACTACCCTATAAAAAACTAAACCCTACCTCTATGCCAATGGAATCCTATATGTTAGACATTGCAAAACTTTTGAATCTATACGCGATGGTGAAAGGGAGTGTGAATGCCTATCAGATGGTCAATATCAAGTGGTAGAAATAAACTGGGAGTTGTTATCTTTGCGAAGAAATAAATGCACCCCTTATATGCACTCATAGTATTTACTATATCCTAATTGCTACACCACCCAATGCACCAATTCTGTATTTGAGGAGTTTGGGAGCATTGATCATGGTAGGATGTCCTGCCTCAATTCCTACTCTAGAGGTGACTGTGCTTCTACCCAATCAGTGGAGCAGAAGAAAAGATCATTAAATGAAGTGCAGGCCATTAAAAGGCAAATTGATTTCCTTTCCATGCAATCCAGCAAGTTTGTCCAAGGTCCCTGAAATTGACAAAGTTGATGATGACTGCGCTAAGAATGATTGTTGTGATGGTGCCAAATCCAGTGAAGGTGGTATGTGGAGGGAAATAGAGTTGCATTGTGAGCCTTTGCCAAAAGGTTGGGAATAATGTTTGATCTTAAGGTATAACAAATTATCGCTTGTCCTATTTGGGTTCCATGTGGGTGGTCTGGATTTCTGATAATGTAAAAGGTAGATGGAGTTTGAGCTTTTGGGTGCCACATTGTTATTTGAAAAGTAGGATTAAAAGAAAAAAAAATTAATTTTGTTGAATTCAGAGCAGTGCAGGGATGCTACTATGATCTTTAGTGATATTATACATTGGTTGAGAGGAATCTATTTAGAAATGGGTACAAAGGTAGGTATAATTGTGTAAATTTGTAGGTATAATTGTGTAAATTTGTGGCTGTTGAAAAAATCACCGCGCGGAATTGTTTTCCTCATTGATGGATTTGGTTAACAATAGGATTTAGGATTCTGGAACTAAGAAATATGATTGATGGAACTTATTCTAATTTTGTAGGCTTCTAAATTAGTATTAATATCCATGATAAATATTTGATCTCAGACAGCTTGGAATTATATATTTTATTGTATGTTTTTACTTGTTTTTCAGTATTGTATATGTACTTTTAACTTGCAAAAATCAATATAAGATAATTGTGTACAACATTTGTAAAACAATGTGGTCTATTATTAAGAAAAATGTGATAAAGAATTAGATTAACACTAGGACAAAAAAAATCATAATATATTAGTTTACTAAATAGTGTTTATATAGGTACAATAATAGAAAATTAGATCAAATGAGATATGGCACTACTATATGCAAGTATTACTATATCCAAAACAAAAAATAGTGAGAATATATATTAGCGAATATCAATGTGTGTGTATGAGTAAATGCTGTTATACCTTAAGATTCTTCATGATAACTTATACAAGTATTGACATTATTAAATACTAAATGGTATAAGATATGATAATAAGAATCGTTATTGAAAGGACATTATTAAATACCTTAAGATTAAAGTATTGTTAAATATATATGTTTATATAGATTAAAATGGTATAAGATATGATAATAAGAATCCTTATTGAAAGCCTCCGTTCAAGGGAGCTTAAGGGGTCACCCGAGCAATGGCAAAGCATAAGCAAGATGGAGGGCCCCGATAATGGATGGCACAAGCAAAATTTTGATGATGCATCTAGGGGAAACCCTGGGCCTGCATCAACTGGAGTAATAGTGAGGAATGATGAGGATAGGTTGTGTGGAGCAGTAACGAACGTATTGGGATCATGACAAATAATGAGGCATAAATGCAAGCCCTAATCACTAGACTACAACTATGCATTTCAATTGGTATAAGGAGGGTACATATAGAAGGAGATTCCCAAGTAATTATCAACGCCATCCGGAACTGACAAACACCAAGCTGGAAATTAAACAATCTACTCCAAAGAGGATTGACACTCATGGATAAATTCTTAGAATTCAAAGTCAATCATGTTTTTAGGGAGGCCAATAAAGTGACGGATAAGGTGGCCAATGTGGCATTCGAGCTAGAAGATGAAATGATGATTGGGTATTCGGTAGAGGATTGGGCCAAATTGGCCCTTGATATAAGCTTGCTCATACAAGAAGGAGGCAAGGCCGATTAAAATGCAAGCCGACTAAGGGCTCCCATATGACCCACAGCCAAAGTATGAAGGAAAGGTGGCAAAAGGAAACTGGTGGGGCCAGGGTATGATGAGTATTAAGCCAAATGGCAAGCGGAGGACAATGAACAACCAGCTTTACACAGAGATTTGCAGAGGAGGGAGATACAAGATTTTCTTGATGCACCAAGTTGTATGGCGGGGCGTGATAACAAGACAACGCCATCCAATTAATAATGAAGTTTTAATTGCAGCCTGTGCAAGAGCATAATTTGGAGGTATTAAATTCCTCTAGGAGGAGATAATGGCAATGCATTGGTTTTTTGGTGAAGCTTTCTCTACCATGGAGTCGACGGTAATGCTAATTGGAAAGCATAGGCAAATAGCTTTCCAAGGCCCGATCACGGACAAGTGGCTTTGGAGAGTCTTCAAGCTCGACTCGATAGTAGCTTTCCATTCAGTGGGTATGGTCCTGGGGGATGCTTTTCTGAATTTTAATGAAAACTACAAGGTGAACACGGACATTGCAGGTATGTTAGTGGGTGTGCTTCTGGACATGCGGGAAACAAAGGATGTGGTTCGCGAAATGAGTCGAGCCCTCATCGGGGCAAAATGGTTGGGGGCAACGGGGGCTTGAGTAGATGTTGGAAATTGCTATTCCCGGCCTTGGCTTCCGTCCAGAGTGCCGTTGATGGCCAGAGGTGCTCCCACACTATAGCGGACCAAGGATTGCCTTCAATTTTTTTTTTTCCCAGTATCTCACTAATATTTTTTAATAAGTATGATTGGCAAATATTTTTTAAAAATATCAATGTGGAGCTTAATTTGTTACATATTAAAATATTTGGTAGTGAAAGTGCTTCTCACTTATGAATCTTAATATGTAATTAAAAATCAAATTTACTAATATAAGTGAAAGAAGACAACCTTTAATGTGATGGAATTTCAATAAGAATTGGTAAAATAATTTAGTGGATTAAAAAACTTATAAATTAATAAATAATCAAAAATGTCTAACAAATTCTACAACTTCTTAAGAAAGTTATCAGCCTGCCCATTGAACCTATGGGTCATATTGCTAGTTTATTTTGCAATTATGAGTACACTAAGGCTATTATACTTTAAGAAAAATGCAGGGCTTGAAAAGTAAAAGCACTCAGTATAATTGAAAAACCATACCAGGCTTGCAGAACCAGGTATGATCTTCCACGGGTTCCTCCAGTGCCAGGAAGTCCACCCATTTGGGTGCTCGAATATCTTCATAAAATTCATCCCTGACAAATTTGCTCTCGATGTTCTTCCAATCTAAATTCAAAACATCCATCAGAACAGAACAACGCCACAACAACAAAAACTAAAAAAAACAGAGAATCAATATGAAATCTAAGGAGCAAGGATTCAAAAACAGAGAAAAGGAATGCTCGAATCCTAGTGGAAGCTCTTACAAGCGAATCCTGCCGGCAATGGAGGTATTTAAAAGATTCTGAATATTGTGAGCTGTGATGCATGGTATACGAGGGCTATATACGCTCTCCTTGGATTCCTCTGAATTCTGAGCGATAGTTATATTGTGAGCTGTGATGCATGGTATATTATTTTGACGTTGGATTCCTCTGCAAATATGGTTGGCGGGAAAGGCGGGAAACATGATATCTTCCATATATTCGTAAAACCCCAATTTTACTTTTTTTATTTTAGAACAAGTCATTTGGCTTTATTTTGGAGGATGAAGGAGCCACTCATTCAACATTAGGAGAAGCCTCACTTAATTGACATGACCACTGATAGTAGTTCAATAGTGTTTTACAACACAAAGCACATTTAGTAAAGACTTTGAGGCTATGACTTAAGTCTAGTTCATGGTTTTGCCTCTAGCTCAACCAATGCACAAGTCTAGGGACCCCCTAAGACATATATATATATCCTACAAGATGAAATTACTTAGAGGCTATTAGTTTCATTTTAACAAAATCTCAAAATAATGTAAGCAATTAGAAAAATACACTGGAAATGTAGTAAAGATGCAACTCCTATTCAAAAGAACAATTTAGATCTACTTTCATGGCTATTGCTTCCCTAAGATTTGCTTAATATCAATAATTTGTAATCTATGCACATCGTGTGTTTCTTGAACACATAGTACTTCTTCCAATACATATCTCTTGAGACACCAATAAACAAAAATTGGGAAAATCAAGTCTCCCCAATTCCTTGTAATGTTTTTTGTGAAGAGTGACATTTCTCTTTTCCTTCTTATTGAATCTACTTCATCCATCAAAGTCTACTTCGCTTACCTAGTAATTGGATGTATTTCATCATCCATTAGCTTTGACATGATCAAAATCCATCATATTGGTCAAACATAACCTCAAGAGATGTGGTCTCATGGATTACAATGATTGCAAGATATGCACAAAAATGGAAGTTTAATATCATCTACCAAATTAACTACACCACAGTTTATTTGTCCATGGTCTTTTCGTTGTTCTAGATTGTCTCTCGGTAGATGGTAGTCGTAAATATAGGACTTATTGACCAAATTGGAAGATCTGCATCTTACTAAATTTATCGAGCCTCGATGGCTATAGATAGAGGTTTGCTTTTTGCTCGTTGTTTGATCATCCCTAAGGCAATCCAAACATCGTCATTTGGAAGAGTTAGGCAATTAGATTTACACTAGAAGGTAATGCTCGAATAGAAATCTTATTTGTTTCTTCAAGCCTAATGGTACAAAAGATAAGGATCTACCAAGTGTCCAAATGGACTACGCTGACAAATATCAACTTATCCATGTTGCATCTACCTATTTGTTTAAGTTCTCTAATAATTTTTTGGTGAAAATTTGAAGACAAACCAATACATAATAGTTAGTAGTGGACACAAAGTTGTAGCTAAGGTCAAATTTAGTCAAATAGATCTTTGTATCTTCCCCATAATTAGCTACCACTGACTTGGTTGTATGCAACATAATGCTTGCCAGTGATGAACAACACCATATAGTCTTAGGCAAGATATTTTCAAGGACAAATAACTCAAGGGCTTTATAGTTGAAGTTATTCCTTTGACATATAAAGCAAAATCAAAAAAATACCTTTTTATGTCATGTAATGCAACATTGGACCTCAAAGCAAACATTTAATGCACTTGTTCGCTAGGATAGTTGCAAATACATTTTCAAAATAACTCAAAAAAATAGGTTGCAACACACATAAAAGTTGGCATTGGAAATGTAGAACAAAGATGGAAAATAACAATGCACCTTAAGGCATGTTTTGGGCTTAAATTAGAATCCCAAACGATGAGAAAATAGACAAAAATATTCCTTCTTTGTGCTTTACCACCAACATACTCTTAGGCACTTCAAATCATCCAAATATATTTTGTTCATATCCTATGATCACATTATTCCATGAGACCATATTTCTTTAAGGCATTTTATCATGCACTTCCCTATGTACCAACACCACGAACTCTCTATGTCACATAAAAATAGAGCATCGGTGCCCAAAAACCTTAGAAAATGTGTTTCAACAACTGACAAATAATATTGCATGTGGTTAGACAATATTGCATCGGATTGTCAAATACGAACTGACGCAACTACAAAACTCTCACCAAAAGATTTTGAACACAATGAGATGCTAAGAGGGGGGGTGAATCAGCATATACTAAAACTTAACTAAGGTTTTAACTTTTGAAACTGAATAACTTATAGAATTGAAGGGAAAATATGCAACACAATAATCAACACATGACACCAATATTTTTAAGTGGAAAACCCTAAGGTAGGGAAAAACCATAGTGAGAGTTATCTCACAATATAATATGCTCACTGCAAAAATGTTACAACTTGTATTAGGGCTTCAACCCAAGGAAGCTACTACTCCTTGATTTACACTTTTAATTTAGGGCTACAACCCAAGGAAGCCTTTGCTCCCTGAATACACAGTTAACTGCTATTTGATTTACTATGACAATATAGATGAAAGGACTGCTAAGGAAAATACTTTTGTTATATGCCGATGATGCAGTCTGCTTTTCTTGCTCAATACATGTTTTCAAACTGATTTTGTGCACTTCATATCTTGTTCTTTGTTCGCATTCGCATTACTTGCTTTTCAAATGAATTATATCTTCTATATATATATATCCTCTGCAACACCTTGAAACATTGATTAGGTCTGCATCAAGATCAATATTGGATGTAACATGTAACTTGTCACTGGTCAGCCTTAACACATGCAAAATGATAAGAAGATTTGTTGTAGACCTCAAGCCTTCATGAAAGAGATCAAAGCACATATTTCCATACCTTCCAGACTTGAGGAAATTGGACATGAGCCTCCGCATGTTTTGATATTTAATTGGTCAGCTCATACTGCTCAGGACAGTCAATTGTCCATCTTTCTACTACTAGGGAGAAGCCAAAAACTCAATGCGGACCAAGGATTTATTCACACAATCTCAACAACGTCCATACTCCTTGCAGAAGAAGTATCATACCAAATTATGCATCCGCAAGACAAGAAATATGTCTGTCTATAGGGAACAGAGTCTTTCAAACCTCATGTGATGCATTACATCCCAAAATATGATGTTGAGGTGAAATGCAAGGCCTAAAACCTCTTGTATATGAGTTTAGGCATCAACATATGTTGGCAAGAGACACTATGTGGCTTCATGAATGTTGTCATTGATGGCAACAAAGTCTTTCCCACACATCCGTAGCACATAGTATGTCTCTACCGGAAGACAGATTGAAGAGTGTTTTGGTCCGGTGAGCAAGAACAGAGCATGCAGCAAGGTCTGACAATCAGGTCCGGATCTCTCAGAGGGTGTAACTCAGCAAAGGGCGGACTTGGGCAAGTCAAGAGGAGTAACATGAGTACTATATTCCAAAGATTGAGCCTCCAGTGATGAATGATTGAAAATATATGAACATCTAAGTGTTGGGTACTTGACAGGCAAAGTAGACTGAGGAAGAACTGACCGGCATAGCATCAGACTTTAATCCGGATGAGAAATTGGTGGTGATCAAGCTATTTGAGGGATCATACATGGTTGGACAACATGATTGATGACTTCTATGTCTATGTCTTTGATACTCATCACATATTAAGCATGGATTAAGCTGACATATCAGTGTCTTGGAAATATCTTGAGTATTCTGGTTGCCGACTAAAAAGATGTTGAAATCCTTGATGCAGATATATATACCAGATAGATTTCAGTATGAAGGTGTGTGTTGTGTTGGAAGGGTGTATGAGGAAAGGCAGAGAGAAGTGTGGAAGTAGCAATACAAGTCTGGTATGTGACGCATTACCAGATGCTTCTCATCAGTTCAATCACCTAGTTACCTTCTATAAACCTTGTAGACAGTGAGTCTCTTGTAGGCAGTGTGCCTCTTATGAGTAGTGTGCTCGGGCAGTGAGCCCTAATTGGCAAGTGCCATTTTGTACTTCTTATTCTTTTAACAAAGAATACAATCTTGGGTTAGTCACCCCGTGATTTTTCCCTTAACAAGGTTTTCCACATAAAAATCATTGTGTTATGTGTGTTGATTTTATTTCTACTCTCATGGTTATGTATACTTATATGTTTTGATGCTGCACTAATTGTTAAAGAAGAAAAGAAAGTTAAAATATTTAAGATAACTGATTCACCCCCCCTCTCAGTTATCTACCTTGTTTCCAACAATTGGTATCAGAGCTAAGTTCTTCTAAACATAGCCTAACAACTTGAGGAAGATCTGGGAATCTCAATGGACAGGTATGGTATGAAGGAACAACTTCAGTCCGCCCTAGATGATCTTGAGCAATCTCACTCTGAGGTCAATAACTTGAGAGAAAGACTCAAACAAGCTGATGAATTCATAAATGAGCTAAAAGAAAAACTAAGTATCTCTGTGAAAAAGAGAAAGGAACTTCTTCAACAATTAGCAAGTCAAAGTGAAGCCAATGATACTAATGAAGATCTCAATGAGAAAAACAAGCTATGTGAGAAGCTATCAAAAGAGGTCATTATGGTAAGGCATGAAATGGAATCAGGAGTTATGAAATTCACCCAAGAAATTAAAGAGAAAAGAAAAATTGAAGATAATCTAAAACAATCTCTCAAGGAGAAGTCAGAGGGCTGCCACAAAATGGACAGAATAATTAGGCATCTGGAATCTGATCTTGAAGAAGCTAGAGATAATGAAGAACAACCTGAGAATCAGATAGACACTCTTAAACAAGATCTTCAAACAACAAATGAATACAAAGAAAAATTCAAGATAAGCTCAGCTCAAGTTGAAATTCTTCTTGAAAGCCAAAAGAGGGTAGATGACAAGCGTGGTTTGGGTTATGAGAAAGGTGAAAGCTCCGGATCTGGTCAGAAGAACTCTAGTTCAGGAAATCCAAGAAACAGGCCTAGAAGACCTCCTGTAAGGCAACCAAATGCTCAAAGATATCCAGCCTTCAATGGATACATGGCAACCAAATGCTCAAACATTGAAATATCTTGATCTGCGGATAAATGGCATGATTGGAGGAAAGGAGATACATTGTCAATTTTCACCAAAAATAATTCTAAGTGCATCTCAGTGATTCGGAAAGATCTCTCTCATAACAAGGAAGAACAAGGCAACCGGAATAACTTAAGTTGTGCATTTATTGCAATAGGAAATTAGGGTTTGCACAGAGATAAAAGGGTTCTTTTATTCATCATTTGCACATTTGCATTCGAGAAAAAGAAAGGAAGAGCTCTGCATCAAGATTGTTTCAACCCTCTCAGAGATCAACCACAGAATCTGATTCAACCAACAATCTTTTCCGGCTCATATTGTGAACACTAGAAGCGTAAAAAGGTATTTCTATTTTTGAACATCTCTCTCTAAATCTTTTAAAAAGATGGCTACTCCAAATGTTGTTAAGATCACTGATAGGTCGTGCCCAAAGTTCAAGAAACACCCCTACAAATCCCTAGAAGTTGATCCCTTAGGTGCATTCTCTAGCATTCAGCATGGAGTTCTGCACGTCGAAGATGTTAGGGTATACATACATGCAAATATTGAGGAATTTGGGGAATCCAAGATGATGGATATCTATCATAAACATTTAATAGATGAAACGTTTGAACTTAAACCTCGATACAAGGCCCTCCGGGATAAGCATTTTGGACATAGAATCCACTTTCCCTGTTTTGCAGAAGATGAATGTGTCCGGTATGTTCTTAGCAGAATACATGACAACTTCATGTGGTTGATGAGGCCATTCAAGATAACAAAAGATGCCATTAGGGCAGTAACCAGATTGCACTCATCCGATGGGTTGCCTGCTCTCAAATCTGTCAAGAACCAGACAGTAAGTGAGGCTACCGGATCAAAGTTTGACAAGAGAGCAATGACAATAGAAGATATCACAGATCTGGATATCAAATTTGCCTCTATGATAATTGGTTATAAAATCTCTCACTCCACCAGGGAGAATTCTGTGTCCAGAACTACAATATATACTGCATATCAGATACTGAGGGAAAATGCTGACTATGACCTATGTGATCTTCTTCTGAACCAACTATTAGAAAAACTTGCAGAAAATAAAGAAGGATAAGAAGAACTCATTTAAGTATGGTGGGCTAATACTGTGTTTATTCTTTTATTATATGAATGAGTTACCTGGATCAAGTGGTTGGGTATGACAAAATGATAGACCGGTTGCCATACAAATCAGAGACTACATGTATGGGCTTGGTGATGCCAAGGCTCAAAGTACAGGACTCTGGGGATACTTTAAGAACTTCCAAAGTATGATGCAGGCAAGAGAAAGAATCCCCCAATCTCTAGTTGAAAAATAAAAGGATACAGTTTGTTTCATGGTAGACACTGATCAATTCCTAATGGAGGCAGTGGAAGCCAAAACAATCTAGATTATACCAATGGGCTATGAGGTAGATGAGAAAATCCTGGAGCTGCATGTCCAACACTTACTGAGTCAGCCTAAGGACCCTGAGGCAGAAAGGTTTGGAACCTTTCAAGAATTAAGTGTGAAAATACATGTTGAACTGAGACAACCAAAGATGAAAAGAAAGGTGAGAAGGGAAGTAGAGGAAGTTGCCAAAAGATATGGCATATCAAAGGAGGCAGTTGATGCAAATAGAGAGAAAATAGAAAGAGTTGAGAAAGAGAAACAAGAAGTAGAAAAGGAAAGTGTTCCGGTACAAGCCTCCTCCCGGACTAGATCCTCCAAGAGCTCTGCACCTGCCACCTCTAAGAGCCCAAAAGCCTCAAAACTAGAAGCCAAGACATTCAGAAAGGGAGAGAAGAGAACGAAAACAAAGGCCACAAGGTCCTACATAAGCCAAAAGGACGATGAAGAAATAGAGTAGGATGAGGAAGTTAAGAAAATGAAGAAGAAGAAGAAAACTTCTGAGGAATCCTCTGTTGGTAAAAACAAGGAAGAAGAGGCAGAAGAATTTGTTGAAAGGCCTACTCTCTCTATTAATGATATCATCAAGGAAGTCATAGTGGATGGGAACCTGCAACCAGTCACTGAATTTTATGATGAATATAGTGATACTGACAAGAAGATTTTGGAAGATGCTACAGTCAGGTATCTAAACATTTATAATAAAGCATTCATCGAAATCATCTCTCTAATTCCCAAAAGTCTAGAGAAGGTACTTGAACTGAGAAAGGAGAATGCTAAGGAAAGGACCTAGAGATCTGAGAACAGATTGCAATTCAACTCTATCCTTCCATTACTCCAAAACAAATGACCATGATCTTTAAGGACTACAAGGACAAGTTTCAGAGCAATACATCATAACATATCTAATACATATCTTGGTCATTACTCAGAACTGCATGACAAACAGATCTCTTCCGGAAGAATGAGGAGCATTTAATTATCTCCCAATTACTACTCTGCTTTGTCTAGGTGATGTCCGATATACTATCCCTTGTAACTTTTCATGCTAAACATGTGAAAGGATGAAACCTTGGATATATCATGTCACCACATACAAGAGGCTATCTTTGAAACCACAAGGTAAAATCTTTCTTTGCGGAGAAGGGCAGACCAATTCAAGCTACCTCTGCCTTAAGATGTGCACTGTGAATGCCTTAGTCAGTTCTTCGCTTCTTATCATTAAGTGTGGTTCTCCCAAATTATAAGATATGTATGTGTGCATGCAAGAGCCATGCAAGGATATGAGTGTTCACCTCTGCATCATGCTCAAACCCAAAATAGATGCATACTTAGACTATTTTCTCTTTTCCTAGACTTGTTTGCCTTAACCATACTTGATCTTCCCTTGTACAAGTTTGCCTATACATTTCCATCTGCTATGTTGACATCAATTACAACACATATTGCCAACAATCTCCCCTGTTGTCATTGATGGCAACATGTACTCCCCCTTAGACATATGTTTCTCTCTCCCCCTTTGACATCAAGGACAAAGGGATTGATAACCTTTGTATCAATCCAAAAACTATATATACTCCCTCTTACAAAAATATTTCTAAACTGTACTCCCACTAATTAAGTTGCAAAATTGTACCTTTGAAGAACAAAAACGGTATTGCTAATCTAATCAATATCCCTGCAATGCTATGTACATCAAAACTAGACTTATTTACATTGTTCTAACAACTCATTTAGATGGTAGGATGGCTTTGTAGATTACCTTGACTTGTTGAATAGTTGGGGTCCATATTGTACATTCTGAGGTAAGCCTGTAGTTTTGACATTCACACTCCATGCACATTTCGTTAGCTTCCTCTAAGTTGCTTGGGGTCTTCATCTTTTGATCTACCTTTTTTGCCTCCCCTAACAGACTGGACATTGAGGCAAGTCTCAAATTTACTACCTCTCTCAACTGACCAATTGCCTCTTTATATTTTCTCTTTGGTCCTGTAATTGGGATAATTGTGCATGAAATCTCTCTACCTGTTCCCTTGTTGCACCATTCTTATCCTTTGACATATCATAAGCTTCGGCCAATTTAGATAATTGTGACTCAATAGAGTCAATCTGTTTCTTGATATTCTTTGTTGAAGTAGGCCATTTTAGACAAAATAGATATAAGGTTGTGGCTTCATTAATGCAAGTTTTAGATTTCTTCAAATTCTCTTTAATCTTATCATGTACACTGCCACATTTTAAAATCATTTCAACCATTTTCTTGTCATTATTCTTCTTTCTACCTCTTGTTATGCTCTTTGCTTTAAATGCGAGGAGTAATCTTTTAAAGAGTTCATTAGTAACTTGAGCTTTTGCTCAGCAGGCAGAGAGAGGTCAATGGTTGCGTCCAGGGTAACCCTTCTTGTATTTATTTTATTGCATCCTCTATTGCACTAGATTTCTTCAATTTTTCTTATAAAAACTCTTTTCTTGCAGAGGCATGTATGTCACCAAGTTACAGTTTTGGTAGAGGAGAGATACTTGTCAGATCTATCTATCCGTCATTAGTTACAACCTGCAGTAGTTGAGGAGTGATGATCGGTTGAAATTGTACGTGTATACTCAATAGGTCTTGAAGAGAGTTTGTCTCAGATGCACTTTGGCCTATATCATCTATCCCTTCTAATTGCTCTTCCTCTTTAGCTTTTCCCTTATCTCCATTCTTTTTTTCCTCATCACTCTTCCCCTTCTCTTCTTGACTCTCCTTAGCAGTACATTCTCTCGTCATTTCCACATTTCTTGAATCCTATGGAGGAGTTGTAGTACTATCTTTGTCCTGACCCTCAATGTTTTACGCCTCAGGAGTTTCTGGAAGAAAAGAACTTTGCTTTGCAAGAGTGTCTGGAGGATTTATATTTGTCTTACCGTGACCCTCTGTAGCTGATGCTCCAATATCCTCAAGAGGGGCAATTTCCTTATTCTTTTCAGGCATGTCATTGCCTTCCTCACTTTCCTCAAATTGTCTGGATATATCTTCAATGATTCCCATCTCAATCTTCATCTCTTTGAGGACTTCTACAGTTTTCTTTAGTGTTTCCCTTTTCAACTTCTTTATCTCCTCCTCATTCCTTGACATCAGAGTGTTTAGTATCCTTTTGTTGTTATATGGAGCCTAATTAGACTATAGTTTAAATTTTCCCCACTTTTATCAGTAGGGTTTCCCCCCAAATTATTTAACATGGGTTTGGGTGTAGCACCCCCAAGATGAGGTCAAGGGGTAGCGCCCCTTGCGGGGTCCAGGGTGTTGGTGCCTGAATTGACTGTCAGTTGATTTAGCAATTTTTTTTATGCAGGCATCCTCCCAAAAAATCCAAAAAATTTTAAGTGTTGGCACTCCTTCAGTGTTTTGCAGCATCCACATCATCTTTCTTGAGGAAGGGGTCATCATGTTTTGCCCATCGGCATAAGTTTACTTGTGTCTTGGCGATCGTATCAATAGCATGGTGTGTTCTTTGTATATCGCCAAGACTTTTGCCTATCGGCGAAGGATTTTGTGGTTCCACCGATGGTATCGGTCATGCCGATGTGGGCGAATTGTGTAGTCATCGTCAACACTTTGGCTATCGGCGAAGGGGTGTTCAGTTCCTCCGATGTGTTCGATCTGGCCGATGGAGCTGTATCGGCGTAACAAGTGATATCGGCAGGTGAGTTTTTGGTTGGGCCGATGGTGTTGGTCACAGCGACAACGGAGGTGGAAGTGTCGTCAGCATGAGTTAAGCGGTCGGTGAAGGATTCATGGGCTTGGCCGATGGTGTTGATCTCACCGATGGGAGCGAGGAGTTTGGCCGTCGGGGGGTCGTCGGTATGTGTCTGGCCGATGAGAGCTTGGTGGATGTCTATCGGAGTGAGGAGTATTGTCGGCCTAAGGGTTTTTTGTGGTGCCGATGGTGTGTGTCTCGCCAACGGAGGTGGGAAGCGAAGGACCATCGGCCAGACTGATGTGATCGGCGAAGGTTTTGAAGGGTCCTCCGATGGAGTATTCTCTGGCCGACAGGGGATGACGATAGGTGATCGGCGAGACAACTGGAGTCGGCGGGAGATTTTTGAGTAAGGCCGATGGTTTGTGTTTGGCCGATGGGCTGTGGACGAAGGGTCGATGTCAAGCGCGGCAAAAGCGCTCGACACTTGGTATACATGCAGCCATTTTTTTTTAAAATACTAAAGTTGTCTCCACACCATGCATGTGGGATTATTCCCCTGTATGTTTTGAACCTGCGAAGAGGCGTTTTGGCGGGAATTCCTTTTTGACGCGCTGCGACAGTTTTCAGGCGACCGCGGGTGGTTGAGACCCTTAATGGCGACTGTGCTGGGGCATGGGCGAGTTGTTGCACAGTCAGGTATCGGATTTTTTTGACATGAAGACTTCTAGATAGTGGCGCGTGGCTCGAGGCTCCTCTTTGTCTGCTGCATTTACAATTTTGAGCGCCATTCCTTTGAAGGATCTGTATCTGGCGAATTTTGTAACGGCCTTGTAATTAATTGTGGTGGTACATTTTCTGGCTGTTATAAGCAGACTGTGTTACCATTTTAGAGGTTGTTGAAAGTTGAACATTTTGGCTCTGTAACACAATACAGTTCGTTTTGGTTGCTCTGTACAGTTTAACTTGTGAGTTTATGTATCTCCTGTTGTATGATTTGGCATGAATCCACTGATTTCATGGTTAATCTTATATGAATAATGCTATGTTTGCATGTGTTATGCTGATTCTGTCTCCAGTTTTGCATGTGTCTTTCTTATTGCAATAGGGATGCCATAAGTATAGACAGCTTAACACTCTGTATTGGGAGATATCTGCAAGGCAGGTATCACATGTGTATCCCCCTGAAATCCAGTTTTAGCTATTCATGCTGATCATTCACAGGTGTATGTCTACCGACTCCAAGCCCTGGATAGGCACCAATCTGGTTCTGTGTTGAGGTTATACACCATGTCCAGCTTTGCATCCAAAATTCAAATCAAACCATTTCATCCTTCCATCTGTTAGTTGTAGGATTAGGATTAGGAACCTCTGCATGCTCTCATACCTAACCAGACATTATGTCCAAGAATGTTGCCAACCTTGTGATTTGTTACACAAATCTTGGTCCATACATGAGAGTATTCTGCCTATTGATGTCAAGTTAAATCCTTCTGTCATTGAGCTAGTCAAGGTTATACTTTTATCAAGTAGGGAAACCCCCCTTGGTGCGGCAGAACCAGAAGTGAAGGGGAGGAGCTCACGCAACCTCCTGTATTCAGTTGGTTGAATCTGCCTGTGCATTAGAACTGGCCAACCCTAATGCTGATTCAAAAAAAAAAAAACCAACAAAGTGGCGACTCTGCTGGGGATGGTGATTTGAAAATTGTTATTTTTGTCCTCTCTGGTGAAATATATCTTGTGACCCATCCGAGTCACCAACAAATTGGCGACTCCGCTGGGGAGTCTTTCTGGTGAAGTTTTGCTCTGCTGGTGGAATGAACTCAGAAACGTATTTGATGAGCTTTCAGCTGCTGTAAATTTTGTCCTCTTTAACAAAGTGGCAACTCTGCAAAAAATTCAAGTGCACATGAAAAGTTGATGTGTATGTTGTGACAGAAAATGTGCTGTTTAGACTTCAACATCTGTATGAGAAAAGGTACCCTGTTTCCTCCCACTTATATTTATTGTTCTACTGCATAAGTTAGATGCCAGGGGAGGCTATAGGTCTGAGGAATGCAAAGGATGTCTGAAAATAGAAATTTCATGAATCCAAGTATGAATTATCCCGTACTCAGTGGTGAAATGTTGGAGAAAAGAATAGAAGAGATAAAAAAATAGGTTGATATTCTTAGAGGCTGAGCAGGCCCAGTTAAAAAGTAATAACCCTATTATGTCTGCCAGTCAGAAGGCTAAACCTCTTCTCAGCCCTTTTGATCCTTTGTATGACCAACTGGATTTGTCATGGGTTGATTATAAAGTAGAAAATATGCCTGCTAGGATATACCGTCAGATGCCTAGATTTAGTGGTCACAGTGTGTGTGATGGGAATACACATATCCAAAATTTTCATAGTTTCATGGGAAAACATTCGTTTAGAGATGAGGATATGTGGATGAGGTTTTTTGTTAGGTCCTTTGATGCAAAAGCAAAAGACTGGTATTTGAGCCTTCCAAAGAGATTTTTTGCCTGTTGGGATAAGCTTGCTGACTGTTTCAAAGAAGAATTTGCAAGAGAACCTGCTGATCTTGTTGCAGAATTGATGAACATCAGAAAACAAGATGAAGAGCCATGTGTTGATTTCAGTCATAGGTTTGCAGTAGCCCTTTCACAGATCCCAGAAGTCTTCAGACCTGATATTTCAGCCTGTGTTGGCATATTCTTTGAGGCTTTTGAGGAGGGCTCTAGTGCAATACTGAGGGATTTCAAGGTAACAGGTATGCAGATGGCATACAAATTTGCTGAAAATATAGAAAATTTTAGAAATGGGCGCCTATTGATATCCCTGTCCCCAGGCCTTGGTGTGAGAAATGGTTGTGAAGCTACAAATGACCAAATGATTATGGCATCATGTGCAGATGAAAATGAAAATGAAAGCATAGAGGTTCAGACTGTTGTATTTGAACATAATGCTAACAATACTGCTCAACTGGATTGTTCACCAGTTGACGATGCCAATGAAGGAACTAATGAAGACTCCCATTGCAATGATGAGGCATATGACCATGAAAACAATAACGAGGTTGTGGACAGCAATGAGCAATTTTTGGAATGGACCTGTGGAGACAATTGTGAGTATTGTACTCAAGACAGAGAAGATATAAGCAAACAGAGAAGCAGTCCTGTGTGTGACCCATTGCCTTCCTTTCAAACACATGGAGATCATGAAGAGCAGTCAGGGATTGAAACAAGTGCTAGTTCAGAGCATGATTGTTTTTCATTTGATGGTTGTTTTGCTTATGACACACAGCTGATACTCCTCCACAAAGGGAATCCATTAGTGATGAAGATGTGTGCTCTGCTGCCCATGAACAAGTGGCATATTATGATCAAGCTGATGTACCTGGATCACCCATCTTTGACACATATGGTGATGAGGATCTATTTGAGTATGGTGAGGATCTAGACATTGTTTTTGGTTTGGATTCTGTTTCTCATCCTGATGAAAGAGGAAACAACATACATCAGGTAAGTGAATATGAAAATGTGCCTAATTTGAAAGAAGTGCCAGAGCCTGATCTTTTCCAGGTTGGTGCTACTGTTGGTTGTGTACATGATGTGCACAATTGTGAATTTGAAATCTTTTCTTTTGAGAGGCCAGCATATGAGATGAGCTCTGATCTTCCTAGCTGCATGGTGGACTTTGAATATTTTCAGTTTTCAGTCTAGCTAGGAGATCATTTTGCAATGCATAATGCTGATACAAATGTTAACATGTGTTATATTCCATTTGAGTATGCATTGCCTGATACATTCTGCATCCACTTGTTGCCGGATGCTAAAGGTTATCTGCACAGGGATGACATTGACAAGATAAATCAGAAGGTTGAGTGTGCAGATGACCAGGTTTGTTTATGGTCAGATCATGGTAGCATTCCCAGGCTTGACCCAGTGCATGCAGATGAAAACAAGATATTTGACAAAGGGAGATACAGGTTTTTCTTTTCTTGGTGGCCTTAGGCCATCAAGAGTGTTTGGTGATGCAGATCATTATAACTTCATGACTCTGTGCCCAATGGATAGGGGACTGGTCTGCATCCCAGAGTTCCGTGGTTCTTGCCATGCCTACAAGAGGCATGCATCCTCAGACAGAGCCATTGTTGGTGCCTGAATTGACTATCAGTTGATTTAGCAATTTTTTTTATGCAGGCACCATCCCAAAAAATCCAAAAAATTTTAAGTGTTGGCACCCCTTCAGTGTTTTGCAGCATCCACATCATCTTTCTTGAGGAAGGGGTCATCATGTTTTGCCCATCGGCATAAGTTTACTTGTGTCTTGGCGATCGTATCAATAGCATGGTGTGTTCTTTGTATATCGCCAAGACTTTTGCCTATCGGCGAAGGATTTTGTGGTTCCACCGATGGTATCGGTCATGCCGATGTGGGCGAATTGTGTAGTCATCGTCAACACTTTGGCTATCGGCGAAGGGGTGTTCAGTTCCTCTGATGTGTTCAATCTGGCCGATGGAGCTGTATCGGCGTAACAAGTGATATCGGCAGGTGAGTTTTTGGTTGGGCCGATGGTGTTGGTCACACCGACAGCGGAGGTGGAAGTGTCGTCGGCATGAGTTGAGCGGTCGGCGAAGGATTCATGGGCTTGGCCAATGGTGTTGATCTCGCCGATGGGAGCGAGGAGTTTGGCCGTCGGGGGGTCGTCGGTATGTGTCTGGCCGATGAGAGCTTGGTGGATGTCTATCGGAGTGAGGAGTATTGTCGGCCTAAGGGTTTTTTGTGGTGCCGATGGTGTGTGTCTCGCCGACGGAGGTGGGAAGCGAAGGACCATCGGCCAGACTGATGTGATTGGCGAAGGTTTTGAAGGGTCCTTCGATGGAGTATTCTCTGGCCGACAGGGGATGACGATAGGTGATCGGCGAGACAACTGGAGTCGGCGGGAGATTTTTGAGTAAGGCCGATGGTTTGTGTTTGGCCGATGGGCTGTGGACGAAGGGTCGTATGTCGAGCACGGCAAAAGCGCTCGACACTTGGTATACATGCGGCCATTTTTTTAAAAATACTAAAGTTGTCTCCACACCATGCATGTGGGATTATTCCCCTGTATGTTTTGAACCTGCGAAGTGGCGTTTTGGTGGGAATTCCTTTTTGACACGCTGCGACAGTTTTCAGGCGACCGCGGGTGGTTGAGACCCTTAATGGCGACTGTGCTGGGGCATGGGCGAGTTGTTGCACAGTCAGGTACCGGATTTTTTTGACATGAAGATTTCCAGATAGTGGCGCGTGGCTCGAGGCTCCTCTTTGTCTGCTGCATTTACAATTTTGAGCGCCATTCCTTTGAAGGATCTGTATCTAGCGAATTTTGTAACGGCCTTGTAATTAATTGCGGTGGTACATTTTCTGGCTGTTATAAGTAGACTGTGTTACCATTTTAGAGGTTGTTGAAAGTTGAACATTTTGGCTCTGTAACACAATACAGTTCATTTTGGTTGCTCTGTACAGTTTAACTTGTGAGTTTATGTATCTCCTGTTGTACGATTTGGCATGAATCCACTGATTTCATGGTTAATCTTATATGAATAATGCTATGTTTGCATGTGTTATGCTGATTCTGTCTCCAGTTTTGCATGTGTCTTTCTTATTGCAATAGGGATGCTATAAGTATAGACAGCTTAACACTCTGTATTGGGAGATATCTGCAAGGCAGGTATCACATGTGTATCCCCCTGAAATCCAGTTTTAGCTATTCATGCTGATCATTCACAGGTGTATGTCTACCAACTCCAAGCCCTGGATAGGCACCAATCTGGTTCTGTGTTGAGGTTATACACCATGTCCAGCTTTGCATCCAAAATTCAAATCAAACCATTTCATCCTTCCATCTGTTAGTTGTAGGATTAGGATTAGGAACCTCTGCATGCTCTCATACCTAACCAGACATTATGTCCAAGAATGTTGCCAACCTTGTGATTTGTTACACAAATCTTGGTCCATACAAGAGAGTATTCTGCCTGTTGATGTCAAGTTAAATCCTTCTGTCATTGAGCTAGTCAAGGTTATACTTTTATCAAGTAGGGAAACCCCCCTTGGTGCGGCAGAACCAGAAGTGAAGGGGAGGAGCTCACGCAACCTCCTGTATTCAGTTGGCTGAATCTGCCTGTGCATTAGAACTGGCAAACCCTAATGCTGATTCAAAAAAAAAAACCAACACAGGGGCAGTGCCCCTAGCGCGCTCCCTATCATGATACAGGGCGAGGTCGAGGGGCAACACCCCCGCGGGGGCTTGAGGGTAGCACCCCCGAAACCTCAAATGACTTTTATTATTTTATAAAGGTGTCGGGAGTTATTTTTCTATTGGTCAACATAAAAACCCTATTTTGTAACCGACATAAGTCTTGATAAAAACGGCTAAGGGTGAGGGTTTCCGTTGATATATTATATTGTAGCATTTGTACCGGTATTGAGTTGCAAGGATTACTGGTTGTAATCGGTTTGATTTGGTGGATAATATTATTGGACTCTCTATTGGTGGATGTAGCCCGAGTTTGAGTGAACCACGTTAAAAATTGTCTCTCACTATTATTATTTTTGTGTATTTTTCATTCCTCTATTTAATCTTTATTTACATTTAATTGATATCTTCTGCATGCAATTCCTGACACCTTTTAGTTCTAAATTCTTTTGTTAGAATTTTAGAAACTCTAACTCTGCCTTCCTTGGAGATGGTGGAACAAATCTTTTCAATTGCACTTTTCTTTATCTCAGCTTCTTCACTCAGTGCATCATTCCTTCTTTTGGTAAGTATATCAGCCAGGCTTTTGGAGAGTTGATCTATGATTTCAATTAAAGCCAGATCGTGGGCTCCCATGTATTTGACTATTGCTTCTTCAAGAGTGGATTTATCATTGGTAGGCCTTTCATCATAAATTCTTTCCACTTCTTTCGGGGCACCCTCTATAATTGCATTTACAGATGTTTCCAGTTGTAGGAGAACATAATCAGGTTTCTTGACCTTCTTTGATTTTCCTTTATCTTTCTCCTTTGAGGTCTAACCTTCTTTTCTTTTTCTTTTCTTCAATAAAAATGCTTTCTTTATTTCATCTTCATCTTCTTCATCATCTTCAACATTCACTGGATTTATCTTTTCTTTGATTTTAACTTCTTCCTCTTCTTCAACATCTTTGACTTTTTCTCTTTTTGCCTTACTCTTTTTCCTAGGATTATTCTTTTCAATAGTTTGTACTGGGATCTCAGAACTAGTTCTTTTGACAGGTAGTGATGATCCAGAGGCAACAGAGGAAGTGGTTGTAGTTGATCTATTTGTCCTTCTTCGCATTTGTGCAGATGGAAGTGTTTGTGACTCTCCTAAGGAACCTTCAGAAGATTTGAGTATCTCCTCTAGGTTTGTTTTCATTTTCTCAACCTTAGATTTTGTCTCTTCTATTTCCTTTACATCCTTTTTTGTATTTTTGCGCATGATTTCATCATATGTGACAAACCTCTGAATAGAGGGATCCTTTGGTTTGTTGAGAAGCAGGTCAGCATATCCTACCAAGTTAAATTCAACAACCTCATAGCGAAGAGTTGTAATCCAAACAGTTATTAGCTCCACAACCTCCATATAACAATTGTCTTTATCAACCATAAATGTGATATCATTTTTTATATTTCTCCAACACCTTGGCAGGTATCCTTTCTTTGATTTGTATATTATTCTGGAAAGTTTTGAAGAACCACAAAATAGAGTGTTATAGTTCTCATGATCAAGGAAAATTTTCATGTAGTCCTTGATTTGATGGGCAATAGGTGTATCTGATCTCCATGTTATTCCTTTCATTCCAGGGAATTCATTCAAAAAGTAAAAAATGAGACATATGATTAAAGAGCCATACCGGAACCTGAATTTGGATTCCTTTGTCCTTTTTAGGTTGTGCATGACCTATTATCGTAAGCTCACAAAGGTCAAGATCTTTTCCCTCTTTAACCATCTAATATGTTGTGTAGATTACAGTTGCAGAGGTAGAGTTGTCTATGTTTGTATAGTACAATTTGTATGCAGTGCCCATGGTTGCATACCTGACCCCCAAGTCTTCAATATCATCCATTGTCAGAGTCCTTTTGTCAAATTTAGCTCTGGTGAGCTTCATTACTTCTTCATTCTTTACAGACTTTAGGATAGGCACTGGTCCAGAGGAGCATAAACTAGTCATTGCCTTTTTACCATCCTTAGTGATTATGTTAGGGTGGTCTAACCAGAAGACATCTTCATGGATTCAACTTAGGGCTATTCTTACCCAAGCATCATCATAACAAAAGTTTGGAAAACCCTTCCACATATGTATTACATTAGCTAAAACATGTAAAATGGCACCACTTTCATCTGTTATAGTGGACTTGAAGGGATGTTTCTTGAATCTTGGCCTTGGCCTCTCAACCACATCAACTACAATCGGTGTCACCATTGCAATATCTTCATAAGCTAGTGTCTTAACCAGAGAAATGAAAAAGACATGGATATGCGATGATAGGGTTTGCTTAGTTTCTTTGCTGAGTGCCTTCAGTTCTCCTTTGGCTCTTCAAATCTTTTGTCTTTGATCAAATGTGATCAAAAAATGATTAAGCATCGCCTATATAGCCATCTCACCAAACAATTCTACTCTACATTAATTGCATCCTCTGATTTAACCTAATTTTCCATTTTCATATGTAGAGCCTTATAAGCCTTTAGCAATCTTTCGAAGATTAGCCAATTGCTTTGGGAATTTGATCAATCTCATCTACATGTTGAATTTTCTTAGCATAATGAAGGAGAGATGAAGAATTTGTAGTAACAACTCCCCCTAAGTATATGTATCCTTCTGATAGATGCTCTTATCACTATCAACCCTAAAGACTTCTGCAATCTGCCACATTTAAAGATTTTTCTCTAGAATTTTGATTAGACCTCTTCAATTCCTTATCTTATCATGCTTATACCAACACTAGCCAAGATGCTAAGAATTCAACATTTTTCATATTCAGGGGTTTACAGAATTTTGCAGTTGTAACTCCCCCTGAACTAGTACTTCATCTTTTGGTTATCGGAGGATCCTTCTTTTGATAACTGAGAGGGGGGGGGTGAATCAGATATCTTAATTATTTGACTTTCTTTTCTTCTTTAACAATTAGTGCAATATATAAGCATACACAACCATGGAAGTAGAAATAAACTCAACACATGACACAATATTTTTGACGTGGAAAACCCTGTTAAGGGAAAAAACCACAGGGTGATTAACCTAAGATTGTATTCTCTGTTAAAAGAATAAGGTAGTACAAAATGGCACTTGCCAATTAGGGCTCACTGCCCGAGCACACTGTTCACAAGAGGCTCACTGCCTAGAATAGTTTATAGAAGGAAACTAGGTATTTGAACTGATGAGAAGCATACACATATGCTGAGGTTCAGTTCCGGTTAAGCTCAATATACCGATCTACTGCACTTCATTCTTCCTCTGCCTTAGTGCTGCTGTTTTGTCACATACCAGATCTGTATTTCTATTTCCACTCTACTCTCTGGTTTTCTTCGCACTTCACAATACACTTCACACACCTTCTCATCGAAATCCATCTAGTATATATATCCGCACCAAGGATTTCAACATCTTTCTAGTCGGCATCCGAAATACTCAATATTTTTCCAAACTCTGGTCTGTCGGCTGAATCCTTGCTTACCAAGTGATGCGTATCAAAGAAATACTTATAGAAGTCATCAATCAGGTCGGCCAGTCATGAATGATCTCTTAAGAAGCTTGGTCATCATCAATATCTCATCTGGATTAAGGTCTGATGCTTTGTCGGTCATTTCTTCCTCAGTCTACTCGACCAAACAGAAACCCAACACTTAGGTGTTCATATCTTTTCACTCTTTCATCACCGAAGGCTCAATCTCTGGAATGTATTAGTCATGGTACTCCTCTTGACTTCCCCAAGTCCACACTTTGCTGAGATACTTCCTCTGTGAGATCCGGACCTGATTGTCGGACCTTGCTGCATGCTCTGTTCTTGCTCACCAGACCAAAATACTCATCAATCTGACTTCCGGTTTAGACATACCATGTCCTGTGGATGTGTGGGATGAACTTTGTTGCCATCAATGACAGCACTCATGAACCCACATAGTGTCTCTTGCTAACAATCTCCCCCTTTGGCATTGATGGCAACACTTAGTGAAAAATGACTAAGTGTTATAGTTTACTCCCCCTTGGCTGATGCTCTGTTCTTATGTACACTTTTCTAGAGCTCCCCCTTAGCTAGATTCCACATTTTTCACTACTCCTCACTCCCCCTTTGACATCAATGGCAAAGGGTAGGCTCCGCACACCAAAATTTCCTAAAAACAATCTATACTTGGCCGCATAAATACATGTTGTACTTACATATACTGAAGTATATTTGCAAAAGTTGTCTTCAATTGGACAAATTCTGTTGCCCAACTTTGCTTCATCCTGTCCAAAATTGAGATGTGACCACTCAACGGGAATGCAAAAGCTTCTGCCCTCTTTAGATCTGTCGGATCACTGGTCTGGGCTGTGGTCTGAGCATCAGTTAGGGCCTCATGCATGGCTTCTAACCTAGGTATAATTATCCCTCTAAGTTCACCCATCCTACTTATTATATTCTTCCTCTCCTTCTCAAGTTTCTTTAGTTCATTTAGAATGGCAATAGTCTGACATTCTTGGTTTATTATGGATGTGGTGAGAGGATCAAAATTCTGAGATAGACTTGAAAGTTTACCTTCCTGTTCTTTCACTTTCTTCTCAATATCCATTGTCACTTTAGACCAGGATAAACAAAATTTATATATGTCTCCGCCATCTTTAAGAGCATTTTCTAAGCTCTTTATCCCAATGTCCAAATTTCTCCTATCGTTTGTTATATACCCCTGTACTTTAGAGAATCTTTTATCCAAAAACTCTTTCTGGATTTTGTCCTCAGTAGATTTCTCTGAGGAATCAAAATGTGTGCTGACAGAATTAACAAGAGATTTGAGATTACCAGATGAAGAGGCTGAAAGATCCTTCTGAAAGGATGGCATGATCTTCTCCAACACACCGGATGCAATTTCTATCAGCTCACAGTATTAAATGTGAGACTTCAGAAGTTTTTCTTTTGCCTTTGCTTGGGCAAAGGATGCTATCTTCATTGTTTGAACCGGGGAGAGGGAATCAAAATTGAATGGTCCTTGGAGTAGCTCCAGTTCATCTAATTCTGTCATTTCTTTTGTCAGGAAGTCTTTGACTGCTTCTATAGTGTCTCTTGCCAGAGAGAGTTTTCTTCCCTTCTGTGGCCTCAGAGATGTCATCTGGGGTTTTCTCTATTTGATCTTTTTCTCCTTCCTTGACTTCTTCTTCTTGATTAGTTTTCTCATCTTTTCTTTCTTCTCCTTCAGTTCCGGAGTCAGCAGGGGGATTTGGAAGAGAGATGTTTACTTCTTCAGGGACTTCCTCTTTTGGAGCAGAGGAATCCAAGTCCCGAGTCCTTTCCTCACCTATGTCCTTTGGCTCTTCTCCATTTTTCACAGTAGATTCTCCTTCATCATCCATGGCAAAGGGTTTATCACCCAAGTCCTCTATAATAGGAAGATTGAATCTTTTAAAAGCATTCCGGAGGATAGCTTATGTTCCTTTTGCCACTTTGTTAGTTTCTCCAAGCATAAGCTAATTCATTCTAGCTTTGCTCCAGAACTCATCCTTGCAATCTTTGAAGATCATATTCATTTGTTTCAGAGTGATTGAAGGATAGAGCTAAATAGCTATTTGTTCTCGGATATCAAGATCCTTTGCCTTAGCATTGTTCTTCCTTATTTCTAGTTCCTTCTCTAGGCTTTTGGGAATTAGAGATATGATTTCAATAAATGTCTTATTATAGATATTCAGATACCTGACTGTAGCTTCTTGCAAGATCTTCTGGTCAGCTTCATTATATTCATCATAGAACTCAGTCATTGGTTTTAGGTTCCCATCCACAGTGACTGATTTGATGATATCATCAATGCAAAGAGTAGGTTTTTCAACAAATTCTTCTATCTTTTCTTGCTTGCCTTGACCAATAGAGGATTCACCGGATGTTTTCTTCTTCTTCTTCTTCATTTTCTTTACTTCCTCATCTGTCTCTGTCTCTTCATCATCCTTGAGACTTGTATAGGACCTTGTTGCCTTTTTCTTTGTTCTTTTCTCTCCCTTTTCAGATGTCTGGGCTTCCAGTTTTGATGCTTTTTGGCTCTTAGAGGTGGCAGGTGCAGAGCTTTTGGAGGATCTGGTCTAGAAGGGGGCTTGCACCAGGGCACATTATTTTTCTATTTCTTGTCTTTCTTTCTCTGCCCTTTCCATCTTCTCTCTATTGGCATAAAGTGCCTCCTTTGATATTCCATGCCTCTTGGTGAATTCTTCTACTTCCCTTCTCACTTTTCTCTTGATCTCAGGCTGTCTTAGTTCAACATGAATTTTCACACTCAATTCTTGAAAGGTTCCAAACCTTTCTACCTTAGGATCCTTAGGTTGACTTAGAATGTGTTGAACATGTAGCTCTACAATTTTCTCATCTACTTCATACCCCATTGGCATGATCCAGACAATCCTTGGCTCCACTGCCTCCATTAGACATTGATCAGTGTCTACCATAAAGATCCACTGCCTCATCAACCATATGAAGTTGTCATGCACTCTGCTCAGAATATACTAGACCCATTCATCTTCTGCAAAACATGGGAAATGAATGCACTGTCCAAAATGCTTGTCCTGGATGGCTTTGTACTGAGGTTTGAGTTCAAATGATTCATCTATTAGCTGCTTATGATATATATCCATCAACTTGGATTCCCTGAATTCCTCAATATTCGCATGAATGTATGCCCTAACGTCTTCAACATGCAAAACCCCATGCGGAATGCTAGAGAATGCGCCTAAAGGATCTACTTCTAGAGATTTATAAGGGTGTTTCTTGAACTTAGGGCGTAGCCTATCAGTGATTTTGACAACATTCAGAGTAGCCATCTTTCAACAGATTCAGAGAGAGATTTACAAGAGTGAAAAGTACCTTTTTATGCCTCTAGGGTTCACGAAAAGAGCCAAAAAGATCGCCGGTTGACATGAATTCTGCGATCATCCTTGAGAGAGATGAAGCAAACTTGTTTGCAGAGCTGTTCTTATCTTTTTCACTAATACACGTGCAAATGACGAGAAAATAAACCCTTTTATCTCTGAGCAAACCCTAATTTCATTTTGTAATAAATGCACAACTTAAGTTATTCTGGTTGCCTTATCATGAGAGATTTTTCTGGATCAATGAGATGTACTTAGAGCTATTTTTAGTGATGAATTTCAATGTCTCTGCTTTCCTCAAATCATCCCCTTTATCTGCAGATCAAGATGTTTCAATTTAGAATCACACCGGATCAAACTGTGAAAATCCTACTTTTATCAGAAAACTGTCAAACTGGATCAATCTTGGAAGATTAGACTCTTCATATCTTCTTGCGGATCTTCCATATCTTTACCAAGGCTTCTTTAGATATTTCTATGAGAACCCTTTAATCTGCAGCATTCCATGTGCCAAATTTAGGCACCAATTAACTTGCTGGGGGAGAATGTTTTCCTTGAGACTCCCCCTGAACCAGAGCTCATCTATTTAGTTTTCGGAAGGAATATCAGCACCAGATTTTGGTGCGGATCCATCCCCAACATTTTCAGTACTTCTCTTTACCCAAATCTTGTGCATCTCCCTCTGAATTTCATTTGCATTCACTTTTCCCTTTCCTTTGTCTTGATTTTGATTATGATGTACCGAACCCCTTTTATCCTGATTCTTACTTCTGCAGAATTTGGCAATATGACTGGATTTATTGCAATTGTAGCAAACAACATTTCTTTGCAGATTTGACTGATATCCTCTTGATCTGCATTGATTAGCCATATGTCCCATTCTATTGCATGCAAAGCATCTACCATTGAATGAATTGTTTATTTGCATATTTCTACATTCTTGAGATTTGTGACCATACCTTTTGCAGTTAAAACACTGTCCGGAGAAGGATGAATTAGTCTGATTCATTCTTCTTCTACACTGATTTGCTTTATGACCAAAGTTATTGCAATTGTGGTAGTATCCATTGAAGGATGGATATCTTTGAGCATTTGGTTGCCTTACCGGATGTCTTCTAGGCATGTTCCTTAGATTTCCTGATCCAGAGTTCTTCTGACCGGATCTGGAGCTTTCCCCTTTCTCATACCCCAAGCCTTTCTTGTCATCTACCCTCTTTTGGCTTTCAAGAAGAACTTCAAGTTGAGCACAGCTTATCATGAATTTCTCTTTGTATTCATTTGTTGTTCGAAGATCCCTTTTAAGAGTGTTTATTTGATTCTCAAGTTGTTCTTCATTTTCTCTAGCTTCTTCAAGATCAGATTCCAGGTGCCTGATTATTCTATCCATTTTGTGGCAGTCTTCTAACTTCTCCTTGAGAGATTGTTTTAGATTATATTCACTTTTTCTTTTCTCTTTAATTTCTTGGGTGAATTTCATAACTTCTGATTCCATTTCATGTCTTACCATAATGACCTCTTTTAATAACTTCTCACATAACTTGGTTTTCTCATTTAGATCTTCATTAGTATCATTGGCTTCATTTTGACTTGCTAATTGTTAAGAAGTTCCTTTCTTTTCTTCATTGAGATACTTAGTTTTTCTTTGAGTTCATTTATGAAATCATTAGCTTGTTTGAGTCTTTCCCTCAGCTCATTGACTTCAGAGTGAGATTGATCAAGATCATCTAGAGCAAACTGAAGTTGTTCCCTCATACCATACATATCCATTGAGATTCCCAGATCTTCCTCAAGCTGTTAGGCTCTATCTAGAGGAACTTAGCTCTGATACCAATTGTTGATAATTGAGAGGGGGGGTTGAATCAATTATCTTAATTATTTGACTTTCTTTTCTTCTTTAACAATTAGTGCAATATATAAGCATACACAACCATGGAAGCAGAAATAAACTCAACACACATGACACAATATTTTTGACATGGAAAACCCTGTTAAGGGAAAAAACCATGGGGTGATTAACCCAAGATTGTATTCTCTGTTAAAAGAATAAGGTAGTACAAAATGGCACTTGCCAATTAGGGCTCATTGCTCGAGCACACTACTCACAAGAGGCTCACTGCCTATAATAGTTTATAGAAGGAAACCAGGTATTTGAACTGATGAGAAGCATACACATATGCTGAGGTTTAGTTTCGGTTAAGCTCAATATACTGATCTACTGCACTTCATTCTTCCTCTGCCTTAGTGCTGCTGTTCTGTCACATACCGGACCTGTATTTCTATTTCCACTCTGCTCTCTACTTTTCTTCACACTTCACAATACACTTCACACACCTTCTCATCGAAATCCATCTGGTATATATATCCGCACCAAGGATTTCAACATCTTTCTAGTCGGCATCCAGAATACTCAATATTTTTCCAAACTCCGGTCTATCGGTGAAATCCTTGCTTACCAAGTGATGTGTATCAAAGAAATACTTATAGAAGTCATCAATCAGGTCGGCCAATCATGAATGATCTCTTAAGAAGCTTGATCATCATCAATATCTCATCCGGATTAAGGTTTGATGCTCTGTCGGTCAGTTCTTCCTCAGTCTACTCTGCCAAACAGAAACCCAACACCTAGGTGTTCATATATTTTCACTCTTTCATCACCGGAGGCTCAATCTCTAGAATGTATCAGTCATGGTACTCCTCTTGACTTCCCTAAGTCTGCACTTTACTGAGATACTTCCTCTGTGAGATCCGGACCTCATTGTCAGACCTTGCTGCATGCTCTGTTCTTGCTCACCGAACCAAAATACTCATCAATCTGACTTCCGGTATAGACATACCATGTCATGCGGATGTGTGGGATGAACTTTGTTGCCATCAATGACAACACTCATGAAGCCACACAGTGTCTCTTGCCAACACCTTCTGCACTGGGTAGAGGTCTGAAAACATCACAAACTTCCTTCTTTCTCCATACTTTGTTTATTTCCATCCATTACTAAGGAATATCAACTTTCTTTTGTGAAATAGGCCTTACATTCTTTCCAGAGTGCCTTGTTTGATTGTACTCATCACAGGTGCACTTAGTTTGTTGAGCACTTCCATTCCTCCTTGCCTTTGATCTACAATTAGCTGCCTTGTGGCCAAACTTATTGCAATTGTAATAGTATCCATAGAAAGATTGAGCATTGTTCCTATTGTTCCTTGGCACTTTACTTCTACATACATTAGCCTTATGTCCTTTCTTATTGCAGACATAACACCTAGTTGAGTTCTATTTTTTTTTGCTTCTACATTCAGTACCTTTATGACCAATTTTATTGCAAGTGTAACATCTCAATGTATTTTGATTTATCATGTTTCTACAGTCAACAACATTTTCCCCAAACTTATTGCAAGAAAAACAATAGCCATTAAAGCTTTAAGAGTACCTTATGTGAGTTGGTTGCCTTGTAGATGAAGGATCTCTGAAATCTTTCTTCATATTCTCCGTCTGTCTTTGGACATGAGTGCATTCATCTTCTCTTGTAACTTCATAAGTTTTCTTCTTAGGATTTTCAATGTAGGTCTTCTCCTTCTTTGACTCAGTCTTTCCTTCTAATTGAAAGTTATCATATAGGTTTGCAGAAGTACTAAACATTGGACTTTACTCCTTTTCAAAACCAAGACCTGATTTTTCATTTGCTGGATTTTGAGAATTTTTTATTTCATCAATAATTTTAGATCCTCCTTTCAACTTCAGCCCTTTGTCAATCTATTCTTTTGCCTTTTCCAGTTCTTTCCTTAGAATAACAATTTCTTCCTCTAGTTTTGAACATTTAGTTGATTCCTCATTAAGTTTCATGTTCAAGTAGTCTTCAATCCTCTTTTCTTCTTCAACCATGATCTTTAGATTTGAGATCATTTCTCTTGCCTCTTTAAGTTTTGTGTCACATCCTTTGTCTCCTTCTAATAGGATTTTCAGCTTGCCAACTTCTTCTTTTGACTTTTTGGCCTTTGCCTTCGATATGTCAATTGTCTCTTTGGTTGTTTCAAGCATGTCTTCATATTATTTATTTAGTTCTTTTGCATCATCTAGTTCATCAAGGCCTAACTTGAGTTCTCCTTCAAGGTCTATTCCACATTCACCAAGATCCCAACCTTCAGGCTCCATTGCTTCAAGATCTGGTTCTAGTACAAATACATCATTGTCCATGACTTTAGATTCCATGTGTTTAGATGCAAGATCTACCTTAGCTGTTAGGCTACTTTGATACCAATTGTTGAACACAACGAGATGCTGAGAGGGGGGTGAATCAGCATATACTAAAACTTAACCAAGGATTAACTTTTGAAACTAAATAACTTATATAACTAAAGGGAAAATATGCAACACAATAATCAACATGTGACTCTAGTATTTTTACGTGGAAAACCCCAAGGCAGGGAAAAAACACAGTGAGAGCTATCTCATAATATAATATGCTCACTACAAAAATGTTACAACTTGTTTTAGGGCTTCAACCCAAGGAAGCTACTACTCCCTAGTTTAGAATTTTAATTTAGGGCTACAACCGAAGGAAGCCTCTACTCCTTGAATACACAACTCACTGCTATTTGATTTACTATGACAATATAGATAAAAGGATAGCTAAGGAAAACACATCTGTTATATGTTGATGATGCAGTCCACTTATCTTTCTCAATACATGTCTTCAAAATGATTTTGCATACTCAATGTGGACCAAGGATTTATTCACACACTATCTCAACAACATCCATACTCCTTGCATAAGAAGTATCATACCAAACTATGCATCCGCAAGACAAGAAATATGCCTGTCTACAGGGAACAGGGTCTTTCAGACCTCATGTGATGCATCACATCTCAAAATATGATGTTGCGGTGAAATGCAAAGCCTAAAACCTTTTGTATATGAGCTTAGGCATCAACATATGCTACTTATCAGATCCACATGCCTTTTTATGAAGTTTCTAGAGGAATTCAACATATGACTTAGGTACCTAAGGTTTCGGAGGGCAGTTATACTTAAACTTTACTTGTAGACATGAATGGTTGATGCAGTACCGGGAAATGAAGGATGTCTACATGTGAATCATACTTGCTATACTTTGGATCATATAATACCTCCCCATAAGCTTTGGTAAGAAATCTATGCATGTTTCAACTTCTGCAAGTCACAAACTTGTGTATTCAGGTTCCCGAACAGACTATAATGCCTTTGTCACTTAAGCACTGTCTTTGCGGATGACTAGAGCACTTGAAACTTCATCATAACATATCTAATACATATCTTGGTCATTCCTCAGAACCGCATGACAAATAGATCTCTTCCGGAAGAATGAGGAGCATTCCATTATCTCCCCATTGCTTCTCTACTATGTCTAAGTGATGGTCGATATACTATCCCTTGTAACTTTTCATGTTGAATGTGTGAGATGCTAAAACCTTGGATATATCATGTCAATACATACAAGAGGCTATCTTTGGAACCGCAAGAAAAAATATTTCTTTGTTGAGAAGTGCAGACCAACTCAAGCTGACTCTACCTTAGGATGTGCACTGTGAATGCCTTAGTCAATTCTCTGCTTCTTATCATTAAGTGCGGTGCTCCCAACTAATGAGATATGTATGAGTGTATGCAGGAGCCATGTAAGGATATGAGAGTTCACCTCCACATCATGCTTAAACCCAAAATAGATGCATATTTAGACTGTTTTCTCTTTTCCTGGACTAGTTTGCCTTGACCATACTAGCTCTTCCTTTGTACGAGTCTGCCTATACATTGCCATCGGCTATGTTGACATTAATGTATACTATGCTGACATCAATGACAACACATATTGACAAAAAAAGATAATGATGTAATTACACACCAAGAATACTTTATGGCTCTTCAATTAACCTTAAAGACCTCTTTGGCGTACCCATTGCACACTAAAGTGTGATTGCTAGTTTTTTTTTAGTGTGGTCGGGGGTTCATTAATAGACTTGTGCTTCCAACATTCTATAATTTATTAAATTATTAAATATCTCTATTATTAGTATCTGCCTTTGGCAATACTATTGTGACCAAAACTATTTAATTAGTTATTATTCTCTGTACCTATCATCTATTTAAATGCCATAATTTATCATCCTCAAAGTAAATATTTGTTTTTGTAATCTAAAGATGCATACCTTTTAATAAAAAATATTCGTACAAAATCAATTATTAAAATTTATTGGCATTCCTATTGGTTAAAACTTCTCACCTCTTATTGCAACCTTCACATGGCCCAAAACAATTATAATGAACTTTGTACAATAGTGACTTATTAATGCACCAAAATATTTTAATATTTCAATTGAAAATAAATGTTTGTGCATGCCTTCATTAACTTAATATGCTAGGAGGACACATAGTCTGATATTGATGTTAATTACCATTGTCCATGAGCATAAACAAGACATGTTGCTCACGTGAAATTGATGTTATGCAACATCCTCATGTTCCATTGCTTTCACTTGCTTTGAATCCTATTTAAGTAGTTGGCATTTTATATCCTTTGGTACATGAAAGGAATTTTCTTGTATTATTCTCCTTCGGAGAACTTGTATTATTAACACCCTTACAGGCAATATTTTACATTTTAGCCATATATAGTGGAAATATTAAACCTTTGACATGTGTAGACAACTAATGTTAAAATGCAAAAAGGTCGTAATCAATTTATATTAGAAAGGCTTTTTTGTTAAGTAGAGGAAATTTTAGTGTATGGGGTGTGGTCAAGTGGCTATGACCACTTGGTTATCATGATGGAGATCAAGGTTCAAACCTCCATGTTGAGTAAAAAAGTATACGAAGTTTTATTTATTTAAGAGTTGTTTAATTTATTTACTTAATATTATTTAATAAGTTTATTTTATTTGATATATATCCCTTATATTTTAGTTTTATTTTAAATATATATGTGGTTACATATTTTAATTTTTGTGAACGTAAATAAATTAAAATAACTCTTAAATAATAAAATAGTTCCAATATTTTTGGACATTTTTTAGATAAATGTATTTGATATATCTATTAACAACATAGTTTACAAATTCTTCAAGGTGTTGGTTCCCAAATTTACTACAACCTGAAACCCTAAAACATTTTACAATCACCTAGGCCAGGGGTATCATTAGGGTGATTAAAAAAGGTTTATCAATAGGTTAAGGGTGATTTTGTCCAATTTATAGGAGTGGGTAGACTCCTCTACACTTCAAGATCAACTTGGCTTAGGAGGTGACAAGGGTCGTTGTACCTTGGCATTTAATCATGTTTTCATGTGTCAAATCCAAGGTTGTGTCCTAGGCTATTTGCAATAAGGAACTTCATAATCAACAGTCCTCAAACTAATCCTACTAATTTTACTATTTCAGGAATTACTGCTACTGATTTATCTGTTGTGAAATGAAATTCTGAAAACACAAATGCTAAAGCAATACACTGCAGGAAAATAACTTGTTCTAATATAAATCTAGAAACATGCATTTACTTGAAAGCAAACTATTAATAGGAATGAATCTATCTATTGAAAGAAATGAAACTTTACTTCTAATGAAATATGTAAACAAACTGAAGCAATAAATACTAGCCTCCTGTCTTGATGGCAGGAGTGGGCCCTTGCTCTACGCCTTCAGGACTGAAGACTAAAGCAAGAACTCAATACCGAAATGAAATAACACAATCTTTCCTTCAGTTCAATTTCATGAAGGTACGCTTGCATTAAAAAATTATGTCTATCTAAAAAATAAAAATTACAATAAGCTAATAGCAATAATTTTATATCCATTATGCTCCTCCTATCTAAACATATATTAGTCCAACGATGAGATATCTTTGGATCTAACTATTCTATCCATTAGTTTATCTATGAGATACAACTAATCTCTTATTCTAACTAAAACATATAACTATTTAACTAAAGAGTATGATCATGCAAACTGAAAAAGGCTTTAGTGGAATATAAGTCCCACTAAACCCGAAGTCTTAATTAACAATGGGCAGGTGGCCTTGAAATATAGGTCTTAACAAGTCGTTTAGAACTCATGCAAAATATAATAAAAAGGGAATTAGATCCCTGACAGTCAACTGGAGTCTTCGCCGGATCCTTTGGTGTTGGCTGAGTGGACTCTGGAGCACTACAGTTGGCTTCTGAGATGCATATAGACAGTGGCGCTAGAGACTCTGCACTATCGCTAGTAGCTCCGGAGACTATCTGCTATTGCCATCAGCTCCGGAGATGCATCCCTATTTCCTATATAGCTCTGGAGATCTTCAAAATTGCCTTTGCCCGTACAACTGCACCTGTGGATGCAAAAAGAGAGACTTTTCTGCACAATTTCATTAGTTTACTGCACATTAGTCATTTCATAAAAAATAATGATCTTTGGTAATTCAACTCTCATTAGTGTAATTAAGACAAATCTTATCAGTCTATATGGTGCAATTACCAGGACAATAGGATAAAAGGATGAAAAAAGGGAAGTAAAAAGGTGTATTATTCTGGGTGCTACGTGGTACTCATTAGGAGGGTAATCCTGGAGGTATCCCTCAATAGGGATTGAGATCAACAAAATATATTATCCCATTTGTGACTTTGTAACATTACCCAAATCGTTGTTTTAATCTCAAACCCTATCACTAGAGTTAAGCACACTTGTTACACTTAATAACCTCCCTTTTAAGCTGATGAGAGCAACCCTACATAATGAGGATGTTTATGGAATTGAAATTGCATTAAAACTTGATATATTGTTTTGATTGTTAATGAGTTAGGATGATCATAGGCTTTCCAAACCGGTGCCTATCCATTGGTCTGCAGAGTCTCATGTTTATCAAAGGAACATAATTACAAGGAAATGTATGACTGCCTATTTGAAGATTCAGATGCATAAAAATCAATATCAAACCATGAGAATACTTAGAAATCCAACACCATACAACATTCTTCCATGTGTAATACTGAAATGACCATTTTGTAAAACTTGACACTTCTGATGACTACTTCATGAAGAACATAAACTAATCACTGGTCTTTGCCCTAATTGTCTTTGGACCTCTACACCTGTAGAGAGAAATTTTGCCCAGAAAATGACCAGTGCCTGAAAAGAGTTTCCATCTTCAAATTATAGCCCTCATAGCTCATATTAGATGGGAAAATGGGAGGGGAAACCCCACTAAATCCACAAAATGCATTCAAAACATCAAATTCAACAACGCACTTTGCATTAATGCCAATTCAAAGAGTAGATGACGCATTTTCATGCATTTCTAGGTGCTTCTGGGCATTTGATAGAACTTCAAGCCGTGGGAGGATATTCAGATTTGGGACATGGACCAAAAATCCCATCGGGCCCCAAAGTCTAGATGGGACCTTTTCAATATACCATGAGGATCTGGAGAAGCAAGAGTTGGGTTCGCAGGAGAACTTTGCACATTTAGCACTTTTAGAAAAAGTCCAAAAGTGTCGGTGAGGCCTGAAGTCCTGCTAGGACCAAAAGTCTCAAAAGTCAAAATTAGAAGTTTGACTTGAAACCACATCAAATACTTAGTCCTTTCCTAAAAAAATTATGTAAAAATTTGTGCATTTGCACCGTCTTTATTTTTCTCTCTTTTCTTATCCATCCTCTGCACTTTATCTCTGCATGTTGGCCCTTTTTGCCATATCGACAAAGTATGAAGTTGGTGAGCCATCCACTTCATCTCTTCTTCATCGATGTTCCCACCTTATCGGCAAAATCACACAACACGAACTTTATCTTTCTTCATCCTTTTTATTTTCCTCTTCATTCTTTTCTCACACTTCGTCAATGGTTTCCTTCATCGGCCAAACATATGGTTTGTGAACCATTTCTTTTTGCAACAAAGGTGTGTTTTCTAGTTTCTTTGTCTTTTCCTTCCTTTTCTTGTCTCTTTATCAGTGTTTTGCCTCATCGGCGAACTTTATCATCAGTGAACCTTACAGTTCGCAAACTCGCCTTTTTACTGATGAAGCCGCTAGTTTTCTCTTCTTCTGGTCTTAGAAAAATTTTACTTTGTCACTAATCCAGGCTATTGGCGAACTTGCAAGTTCATGAACTAACAAGTTTCCTGACAGACTTCATATTCTATCACTTTCTGCCTAGTCAGAAATGTTGGCAATAGACACTGCTCTGATGAATGTTGAATGTTGTAATTGATGGCAACAAGGAAAAAAGTTTCTACTGACATGGCAAAGAGACTTTACTCCGGAAGAATAAATGACTACGTACGGGTAGTATACATTATATAAATTAAGTGACAGTATTTGAAATGGTATGCATCCACAATTAAAGACACTTGTATGCAGTTCAGGTATGTTGTTCAGTACTACCTAGTGATCACATGTTCCAATGTTCAAGTCTTGACTTCCTCCAGAACTCATATGGTGAAGTGTCTAAGTCCGGGTGAACAGAGTTAAGACAGGAACAGTGCACAATACCAGAGTAAAAGGGTTCGTATTCCTCCACTGTGGCATATTTTGGCTTGCGGTTCTAAAGGTATGTTAAGAGACTAATGATGAATGTTGGATATGATTTTTAGAGTCTCATATGGTCTGCAGTAGAAGTTATGATGTGACAGTTGAATTGGTCAAGTGTGTTCTTAAGGGACAAGCTGACATACATGTTAGATCTATATGCGGAGAAGATATATTGTTTGAATAATTAATCTAAGTGGTTAAATGATTGGTGCCGACCTATATGAAGATTATTGTATATTTGTTTGGGTCCGCATTCTTGTTTGTGCACAAGATCAAGTCGACTAGGTATAACAGTTGTATACACATTTCATGTTTGGCTTGCCAACCTACTTTTGAGTTAAATCTTATTCCAAATATATATACTAGATGGATTTCAGTGTTGAATTGATGCGAATGTGTGGAAGCAGTGCAAATTCGATGTGTGAATGATTTTAAGCAGTTTGTAGAGTAGAAAAGGATACTAAGGGCAAAAAATAGAGTATATTTAGTAGAGTGGAAAAGCAAGGCAAAACTAATGAAAACCTTTGAATCTGTGTATTGAGCCTTCAATGGAACTGTGATCCAGCATGTGGTAGATGCATTTGCAATAGTTCATCACTGGCAGTGAGCCAATTTCCCTCTATCTTCTATCTTTCTCTCTCAGTGGACACTAAATCCACTTGGAAAGTGAATCCACCTGTAGTGTGCATTTCTTTAGGCAGTGAGCCTTATGTAATCCAGTATTGTTATCATAATATATTGTGAGTTAACACTCACCATGGTTTTTCCCTTTTTGGGTTTTCTACGTAAAAAATCTTGGTGTCTGTGTTATGTCTCTATGGTTGTTGTTCTTATGTTTATTCTACTTTCATATTATTAATTTTTGTAATTGGATTAATGAAGTATTGAAGAAGTGGTTTTGTGGAATACTAATTCACCCCCCCTCAGTATTCCTTATATTCAACAATTGGTATCAGAGTAAGGTTCCTTGGAAGAAGCCTAAAAACTTCAGGAAGATCTGGAATAGTATACTTATGGCAGTCAGAAGACTTGGAAATTGCTCATATGAGAGCAATGTTGAACTGGAAGCAACTCTTATTGATCTTGAAAAATTTGAAGCAGAAATCAGGGATCTGAAGTCAAATGTTCAAGAAGCTGATGAATGTATCCTAAAGCTAAGGGAGCAAGTGAAGAAGTTTAAAATGAAAAGCAAGGAGCTCAGCGATCAATTAAATGTAGCACATGAAACCCTAACCAATTTAACATTGGAAATTGAAGAAAAAGAGGAGATTGTAAGGCATCTGAATCAAGTTGTAAAGGATAACTCTGAAGAATGTGAAAATTTGGGAAAAGATGTGTTACTTCTGAAATTTGATCTGGAAGCAACAAATAGATATAAAGAAAAATTCAAAATAAGCTCTGCAAAGCTTGAGGAGTTGATTGAAAGTCAGGAAAGTTTAGATGACAAGAAAGGCTGGGGATTTGAAAAAGGGGAATGTTTTAAATCAGGTCAAGAAAACATTGAGATGAAGAAAAACAAAGGCAACCAGTTCCAAAATCAAGGAAGAAGATCTAAAGGACCTTCAGTCAGGCAACCAAATGCTCAAAGGTACCCATCTTTCAATGGATATTGTTTTAATTGTAATAAGTTTGGTCATAAGGCTACTCAATTTAGAAGTAGAATGAATCAAAATGCTCCATCATTCTCTGGTCAATGTTTCAATTGCAAGAAAATTGATCATAGATCAAATGAGTGCAGAAGTCTTGTAAGGAATGGTTTTAACTATGCAAGGAATACTGAATCCTTCAATGGGAAGTGTTTTGCATGCAATAGAATTGGGAATATGGCTAACCAATGCAGAACAAGAATCAACAAAGAGTCAGGGATAGAGGAATGTGGTATGCTACAATTACAACAAGTTCAGACATGTTGCAAGCTTTTGCAGATACAAGAATGAGAAAAGAGACTATTCTGCAGAGAAGAGGAAAATAGAGCAGAGAGAAGATAAAGGCAAGAACAAGATTGATCCAGTAGAAATCAAGAAGGAAATGAGCAAGGTCTGGATTAAGAAAGATGTTAATGAGGTCAGGGATGGATCCGCACCAGCCTTTGGTGTAGTTACTTCCTTTGGGAAGTAAATTGGGAGCTCTTGCTACGCCCTTAATATTGGTGTACATAGGGTTATGAATAGTCAGCTTGTGGCTATCTTAACTCCTAATTAAGTCATATTATCATTATTATATTGTTATTTAGTTGTTTAGGTTGGCCTAAGGCTTCTATAGGGCTATCTAAGTCAGCCTGGGTGATATCCTAGGCATAAATAGGTCTATATAGGAGTTAGTGAGTCTCATTTCACATCATATTGAGTATTGTGTTCTTACTAAAGACTATTGGAGGTATCCCCCTCGAAGAGGATTAGGAGGTTGCCCCCTCGAAGTGGCATATTATTATCAAGTATTTGCAGCATATTTACTATTATATTCAGATATTGTGCAAGTTGTTTCATTACAAGTGGTATCAGAGCATGATCTTGGCACCATAGAGGCAAGATTTTTTCTCAACATTGGAGGCGATTTTGGGAAGAGCATAACTTTCAGATTTTAGTGAATTTTTTAAAGATTTTTAAAGGGTTTTGGAAGACCATATTAAAGAAGATACAATCCATATTTCAGAGGAATTGAAGCAAAAATAAGTGAGTTATTGCAAAATTAGGGTTTCCAACAAATTCGCTCTCAAGGCAGCAAATTTGCTAATTTTTTGGATTTTTTTCCGGGTAAGTGGTATCTTGGCCTTAGTAAGTGACAGTAAAAATTTTAGAAAATTTACATTTCATTTGTGTGATTTATTTCAAAAATATTGGTTTCCATCATAACGGGGCCTGCAACAAGAGGCAAAAAGAATGCTGCCACACCGGGGAAATCCTCTGATAAGGATGAGGAAATAATAGAGGATAGTAATCCCAATGAGGAAATAAGTAAGTTCAAGGAAGAGGTTAAGAGGGATATGTATGACCTAAGAGGAGATATATCAGATATACGAAGCATATTAAGCGCCTATATGAATGAACCAAGAAAGGAATTCTCAAGCAACCAAGGTGAAACCTTCAAGTCGGCTAATAATGACACAAATTTTAATACTCCTATGGGATCTAGGAATTTTTTTCCAAAGGTGGATATGCGCAAGTTCGATGGTAAGGATCCTCTAACATGGATAAACCAAATGGAGAATTTTTTTGAAGTACATCAAATCCCATAAGGACAAAAGGTCACGATGGCTTCCCTATATCTAGAACCAGATCAATTCATTTGGTATTGTTGGCTTTGTACTCATCGGAGAAAAAAGGGTCTCACCATCTCATGGTCAATTTTTACAGAAGAACTCCAAGCACAATATAGCAATAGTGTGACAGACAACTTCTTCAGCCAGCTTGCTAAAATTCAACAAACAGGATCAGCTAAGGATTATATTCAAAAATTCTAAAATCTATCCTTAAGAGTGGATACAATTACAGAGGAGAACTTGAATGATTTATTCTTGGGTGGTCTCAAGGATCACATTCAACATGAGGTACGCATGTTTAGTCCTAGCTCAGTAAATGAGTCTTTTATCTTGGCACACAGGGTAGAGGAGAAGTATTTGATTCCTAGAAAGCAAGGGGCTAATATGACAAGAGAGAAAGGATATTCAACACCTTCTCTTCCTCAACCTACTAGGTTGACTCCACAGCAAATTGAGGAGAAAAGAGCAAAAGGGTTGTGTTTCAATTGTGATAGCAAATACAGTCGAGGACATAAATGTAGTGAAAAGAAATTGTTCTATATTGAAGGTCCAAGTGAGGAAGAAGAGGAGGAACCCATATTAGAGGAGGATAGGGAGTCAAGTGAGGAATCACATGATTCTCAACCAATCATTTCTTGTCATGCACTCTCAGGTTTCAGTGCACCACAAACTCTCAAGGTAGTGGGTTTCTTAAAGAAGCAGAAAGTAACAGTGTTGATCGACTCAGGTAGTACTCATAATTTCATCAACAAAAAGTTGGCAACTCGTCTAAATTGTTTTATATATCCAGCCCCAGAGTTTCAGGTTTTGATTGCAGATGGGGGTACAGTTAGTTGTTCGGGGAAGTGTCATAGCATTAAATTATCCATGGGAGATTATCAACTTGATACCCCAATGTATGCAATATCCATGGGTGCAACAGATATTATTTTGGGAGTACAATGGCTTACTACATTGGGAACAATTGAGATGAACTTCCAAGAACTATTCATGAGATTTCAATCAGAAGGAAAGGTAGTGGAGCTAAGGGGGTTGAAGGAAAAATCCCCACAGATGGTAAGCTCTCATCAAATGTAAAAGTTGCTTAAGAAAGAAGTGGATGGATTTGTGGCCCAACTATGTTCATTAGAAGTCTCTCAATCTAATGCTCCTACTCATCCAGATTTACAAGCAATAATTGATCGTCACTCAGTGGTTCATGGAGATATGCCTAAAGGACTTCCTCCTAAGAGGGATCATGACCATGCCATACAACTAGTTCCAGGTAGCCAACCACCAAACATCAGGCCTTATAGGTACCCACACATACAAAAAAGCGAGATAGAAAAAAATGTTGAGGAGATGCTAGAGGCAGGAATTATCAGGCATAGCCAAAGTGCTTACTCCTCGCCTGTGGTGATGGTGCATAAGAAGGATGAAACTTGGCGCATGTGTCCAGATTATAGAGTGCTCAACATGTACACCATTAAAGATAAGTTTCCTATTCCAGTCATTGATGATTTGCTAGATGAATTGAATGGAGCTATGTATTTTACCAAGTTAGATCTTAGATCTGGTTATCACCAAATTCGGATTAAGGAGGAAGATATTTGTAAGACAGCATTCCAAACTCATGAGGGTCATTATGAATTTTTGGTGATACCATTCGGCCTTACCAATGCACCATCTACATTCCAAAGTTTGATGAATTCCATTTTTAAGAAGTTCTTGAGAAAGTTTGTGTTAGTGTTCTTTGATGATATATTGATTTATAGCAAGACTTGGGAAGAACATTTGCAGCATGTAGATCAAGCATTACAATTACTCAAAGATCATCAACTCTATGCTAAGCCATCCAAGTGTGCTTTTGGTCTTAAGGAGGTGGAGTATTTGGGACACATAGTTTCACATGAAGGAGTAAAGGTGGACCCTAACAAAATTAAGGCTATCATGGAATGGCCTATTCCAAAAACCATTAAGAAACTGAGGGGTTTCTTGGGATTGACAGGGTGCTATAGAAGATTTGTGAAGAATTATGGTCGTATAGCAACACCCCTCACCACTCTCTTGAAGAAGGATTCTTTTCATTGGAATGAGTCTGCTAATGTAGCATTTGAGCAATTGAAGGAGGCTATGTGTACAACTCCAGTGCTTGCCACTCTGGACTTCACCAAGGAATTCATTGTGGAATGTGATGCTTTTGGAAATGGGATAGGAGCAGTTCTCATGCAAGAAGGTTGACCAATTGCTTTTGAGAGTCGTCAATTAAAGGGTAAAAATCAGCTCAAAGCTATTTATGAGAAGGAAATGCTAGCAATCCTTCACGCAGTTAAACAATGGAGGCCTTATTTAATGGGCTAACACTTCAAGGTTAAGACATGTCATGATAGCCTAAAATATTTTTTGGAACAAAGACTATCCTCTGAAGAGCAACAAAAATGGGTCACTAAGATGTTGGGATATGACTTTGAGATTGTATATAAGAAAGGGAAGGAAAATATTGTGGCTGATGCACTTTCTAGGAAGGATGAGAAAGATGAAGCCTTATTGTGTGCCCTTTCAATATTACAAGCAAATTGGGTGGAAGAAGCCAAAGCAGAGTGGCAAAATGATGTGGCAACAAGTAATCTCATCCAACAATAAAAAAGTGATCCTTGTAGTTCAGATAAGTTTTGTTTGAAGGGAGATATTCTTTGGTATAAAGAGCACTTGTATCTCTGCAAGAATTCCACTCTTAAACACAAGATTCTCACAGAGCTACATGAGTCCCCAGTTGGTGGTCATTCAGGATTTTTGAAGACATATCATCAGGTCAAGCATGATTTTTTTTGGGAAGGGCTAAAAGGTGAGGTGCAAAAATTTGTGGCTGAATGTTTGGTTTGTCAAAGAAATAAGGGGGAGACAATTAAGACACTAGGTCTCTTGCAACCCTTATCTATTCCTAGCTAGCGTTGGGAAGAGGTATCCATGGACTTCATCACAGGGCTTCCCAAATCTAAAGGTCATAATGTCATCATGGTAGTAGTTGATCGCCTCACTAAATATGCACATTTCATTGCATTATCACATCCTTTTACAGCAAGTGTAGTGGCAAAAGTTTTCTTGGAGAATATCCAAAAGCTACATGGTACACCTAAGGTTATTGTCAGTGATCATGATCCTATCTTTACTAGTCACTTTTGGAAAGATTTATTCTCATGTTTGGGTACTCAATTGGCTCATAGTTCTTCGTACCATCCTCAATCAGATGGGCAAACTGAGGTTGTTAATAAATGTTTGGAAGGATATCTATGTTGTTTCACTTCAGAGAAACAATCTCAATGGGTAGATTGGCTACCACTGGCATAATGGTGGTATAACACTTCTTTTCATAGCTCATAAAAAATGTCTCCATTTTTGGCACTTTATGGATATCATCCTCCTTCCATCACATCATCATTAAAGGTGTCACCAAGAGTTCAAGCAGTAGAGGACCACTTGCTTCATCAACAACAGGTACTTTCAAGACTCAAGGAGAATTTAGCTATGGCACAAAATCGAATGAAACAACAGGCGGACCAACATCGTAGTGAAAGAAATTTTGAAGTTGGGTATTGGGTCTTCTTGAGATTGCAGCCTTATAAACAAATCTCAATGAAGTAACAAAAAAAGAATAATAAGTTGTCTCCAAGATATTATGGGCCATACCAAATCATGCAAAAGATTGGTAGTGTTGTCTACAAGCTAGAGTTGCCACTGACAACAAAGATACATCCAGTTTTTCATGTTTCTTGTTTGAAGAAGGTAATTGGGCAGAATATTCCTACTCAAACAGTACTACCAGAGCTCGATGAAGAAGCAAGAATAATTTTGGAACCAGAGGGCATTCTTCAAACACGCACGAAGAAGCTGAGGAATAGAACCCTCACTCAGTATCTCATCCAATGGAAGAATTTACTAGTTGAAGAGGCCACATGGGAGGATGAGGAGTTCATTCAAAAGAATCCACACTTGGTTAGCATTGAGGACAATGCTTCTTTGAAGAGGGGGGGCATGCTACGCCCTTAATATTGGTGTACACAGGGTTATGAATAGTCGGCTTGTGGCTATCTTAACTCCTAATTAAGTCATATTATCATTATTATATTGTTATTTAGTTGTTTAGGTCGGCCTAAGGCTTCTATAGGGCTATCTAAGTCAGCCTGGGTGATATCCTAGGCATAAATAGGTATATATAGGAGGTAGTGAGTTCATTTCACATCATATTGAGTATTGTGTTCTTACTAAAGACTATTGGAGGTATCCCCCTCGAAGAGGATTAGGAGGTTGCCCCCTCGAAGTGGCATATTATTATCAAGTATTTGCAGTATATTTACTATTATATTTAGATATTGTGCAAGTTGTTTCATTACAGCTCTGGCTCAGGGGGAGCTGTATTGAAAATCCAAATCCCCTAGCCAGATAATCAGTGCTGGGATTCGACACGAAGTTATGATGAAAACATTCATATGACAAATCTTTTGAAAGGAATTTCAAAAGAAAAGGATCAAATTCAGAATAGTGTAGAGCAATCTAGATCAACTGTGTTTAACAGAGAAGGGTTTGACAACCTTTTGAAACATAGCATTTATGGCAATTAGTTCAAGAAAAATAAAGGGTTAGAAAGGACTCCATTCGACGGACAATTCATTTTGCACTCGACCAAAGAAAAGGCACAAGAAGAAAAATGTTGAAGTCGCACATAGCTGATAGTGATTTAATTGGTGCAGCATCTGGCATCCTAGAGAAATTGATTCCCTCATACGAAAAGGACATATCACAGCTACCAACGGATTAGCTCAAAGGTCTAATCAAATCTGTAAGTTCACACTTTGAATCTTTTGAGAAGTCTGCAGAGACAAAAGTTAGAAAAGAATTTGATGAAATGAGGTTAGCTGAGTTGAAGATCATGTTAGTCAATGATAAATAAGAGGGATCAAATGAAGAGTAGAATATGTCAATTAAGACGGCTAATAAGTCCTAAGCTAGACTCAATGTCAAATCTTGCAGTAGAAGCATTGGATGTAAGTAAAATAATTGACACACCCTCTGATGTACAAAAGGCAGAGAAATTAGTCTTTCTAATAAATGGCCATATTCAAATTTTGGAAAAAGCAAAGAAGAATTGGGATGTAGAGATAGCTCAAATCAAGATCATTTTAAAAAACATCCTACAACCTACAACAAATTAAGTTGGAGATTGCACCTGTACATATGCGGCAGAGTATGATAGTTTTTGCAATTTTGACACAATTTTGACTCTTGTGCATACACCTTTGCCATTGATGTCAAAGGGGGAGAAGAAGACCAGTGAAAAATGGGCAAACACCTAAGGAAGAGAAGAAAAATAAGTGTACAGAGTAAGGTGGAGCAGATAAGCATTTTTCACTAAGTGTTGCCATCAATGCCAAAGGGGGAGATTGTTGGCAAGAGACACTGCTCTGATGAATGTTGAATGTTGTCATTGATGGCAACAAGGAAAAGAGTTTCTACCGACATGGCAAAGAGACTTTACTCTAAAATAATAAATGACTAAGTATGGGTAGCATACATTATACAAAATAAGTGACAGTATTTGAGATGGTATGCCTCCGCAGTTAAAGACATTTTTATGTGGTTCATGTATGTTGTTCAGTACTACCTAGTGATCACATGTTCTAGTGTTCAAGTCTTGACTTCCTCAAGAAGTCATATGGTGAAGTGTCTAAGTTCGGGTGAACAGAGTTAAGATAAGAACAGTGCACAATACCAGAGTAAAAGGGTATGCATTCCTCCGTTGTGGCATATTTTGGCTTGCGGTTCTAAAGGTATGTTAAGAGACTAATGATGAATGTTGGATATGATTTTTAGAATCTCATATGGCACGCAGTAGAAGTTATGATGTGACAGTTGAAATGGTCAAGTGTGTTCTTAAGGGACAAGCCAACAAACATGTTAGATCTATATGTGGAGAAGCTATATTGTTTGAATAATTAATCTAAGTGGTTGAATGATTGGTACCGACCTATATGAAGATTACTGTATATTTTTTTGGTCTGCATTGTTATTTGTGCACAAGATCAAGCCGACTAAGTATAACAGTTGTATACACGTTTTATGTTTGGCTTATCGAACTACTTTTGAGTTAAATCTTATTACAGATATATATACTGGATGGATTTCAGTGTTGAATTGGTGTGAATGTGTGGAAGTAGTATGAATTCGATGTGTGTGATTTATAGCAGTTTGCAGAGTAGAAAAAGATAATAAGGGCAGAAAATAAAGTATATGTAGTAGAGTGGAAAAGTAGGGCATAACTAATGAAGACCTTTGAATATGTGTATTGAGCCTTCAATGGAACTATGATCCAGCATGTGGTAGATGCATTTGCAACAGTTCATCACTGGCAATGAGCTAATTTCCTTCTATCTTCTATCTTTCTCTCTTAGTGGACAGTGAGTCCACCTGTAGTGAGCATTTCTTTGGGTAGTGAGCCTTATGTAATCTGGTATTGTTATCATAATATATTGTGAGTTAACACTCATCGTGGTTTTTCCCCTTTTTGGTTTTCCACGTAAAAAATCATGGTGTCTATGTGTTATGTCTCTATGGTTGATGTTCTTATGTTTATTTTGCTTTCATGTTATTAATTTTGGTAATTGGATTAATGAAGTAATGAAGAAGTGGTTTTGTGGAATACTGATTCACCCCTACTCTTAGTATTCCTTATATTCAACAAGAAACTCAGTCAACCAATGAACCAAGGAACCTTAGTCGGCGAAATCGGTAGTTCGCAAACTAGTCGATTCACCGACAAAGACAACAAAGACCAAGATTGAGAAAATATTTCAAAGGAAAACACAATGACTTGGGGGAATTTTTAATTAGAATTTTCAATAAACAACACCCCTTTAAAGTAATCTCATATTGGGTATAAAAAATGGGTTTAAGAGACAAAGGCACACGCTTGGATTTTTGATGGATATGGGGCAAAATACTGAAATCTTGGGAACTTGGTTTTTTCACGCACCAACACAAGGCATTGGTGCTAAGGATAGTTCTTTATGCACATTACATAGTTTCTCTTCCTTGCTACAATCTAACCATCTAGTTATATTGTTACCCTTTCTACTTCTAATGTTTCTCGTACTATTCCTTTCTATGTGCTGCCAACTTTTTATGATCCTCCCTCTAGTACCATGACGAGCCCTCATTTGACTAGCATTGAACCTATTCCTTACATTCACCCTATTGGTTTCATGCCTCCATCCTATTCTACTAGTGTCATGCATTCCTCTCCTCCTTTTAGCATTACCACCACTTATTACCTTCCTCCTACTAGTGCCAAGTCCCTTCCTCACATTACTTATAGTCTATCTAATTCCCACATTCCTCACTCTCTTTATCTATTCATCATTTCTCATGTTTGCACCACTACTATCCATAGGTCCTCCCTTGATACACTCATTAATTTACAGATTGGGCAGGTGACTTAGATAGTCAAAGGTCCACTAGTGGCTATGTGTTTACTTTGTTTGGCGGAGCAGTGAGTTGGATAAGTAAAAGGAAGCCCACGGTTGCTTTTTCCACCACCAAGCAATGTATATGGGTGCTACCCATGTCTCTAAGGAGGTAGTTTGGTTGAGGAGATTGTGTACAGGTATTGGTTTTGATTGTAGGGTCATTTAGATTGGTTGTGATAGCCAGAGTGCTATTTGTTTGGCCAAGAATCCTATGTATCATGCTCGGACTAAGCATGTTGATGTATAGTATCGCTTTATTTGATAAATGGTTGCAAGTGGACAGATTGAGCTGAAGAAGGTAGACACTCAGGAGAATGTTGCAGATGCTTTGACCAAGCTCGTGAGCACAGAGAAATTTGTTTGGTGCAGAGAGGCCATGGGCCTTGCTTCTAGTGCCTAATTATTTTATGGTTTTCCTATGGGTATTTACAATGTATAATGTCAAGTGGGAGAATGTTAGGATTAAGGTTCCATCAACCTTGTAAATCTTATGTAATTAATTACTCCTAATATTGTTTCTAAATCACCCAAAAGGGATGAAAGGTTTCACTAGTAGCGATCTTGTTTTAGCCGCATGTTTATATCCGGTCGCCAACGCTAATTCATCTGCGAGGGGTCTGGGGGCCGCGCGCCCTGACGAGGGTTCAGGGTTAGCGCCCCAGAAACCTCATTTTATTTATATTTTATCATTGTAAATCTGGATTGTTCGTCATTAGGTCACAGATTTGATGGTCAATATTATGTTGATTTTCTTGCCCTAGAAGGCAATCCCCTTCTATAAGGATACTTGTACTACATTTTTAGTAGAGTTGAGAGTAACAGGCACCGATGGATTGAACATTGAAGAAGGAGAGGAAGTACATGTATTGTAATCTCATATTTGAAGATAATACAACTTGGAGCCACTTTTTTTGGCGGAGTTTTTTTTTTACCCTAAAGGGTTTTCTCCATGTTACATACTGTGTTATGTGTTCAGTTGTTAATGCATGTTATTTTTATGTAGTGGGTTTTATTTCATTTCCAATCTCCATTGATTCTACATTGTTTAGAGGACATAAATAAGGTTTGAACCAGATTTTTGTTGTGTAGTTTGCACGTTCATTTCTAACAGAGAGTTGTGTTGATGTTTGTTTTTAGACAAGTCAACAATAGAGTAAAACACTAGAGTATCCCACTCTCTCTTGAATAAAGCCTCTCGAATGCTGAACGAAGTGATCAAACAAGATGACTCCAAGGTTCTTTTCTGATGATTATGTAAGAGACAGCTCAGTGACTAAGTATGATTGTGCTGTTAAACACAAAGGGACTTACATTAGATCTTTCTTCTTTCATTTGTTTAGCTTATCTCTCCTTCAATGTGGATGATTTATATACAAGGTCTCAATGATAAAGAAAATGAAAAGGATTAAGGGTTCAGAAAGCTAATCTAAGGTCAATGAAGCAATGATGATGCTTGAATAGACAAACTCCTCAATTAACCTAACTCCACTTTGCCAAGGGTGGCTACAACTACATGGAGTTGGTGCAATCTCCTAAGGTTACGCGAATGGTTTTCAAATCATAAAGGTTCATATGAGCACATCTGATGGCGCAGCTCAAACAAGCATCCATAATCGAACTTATACAAATGATAGCTCAGACTAGCTTTACATAACAATCCACCAGCGATGAATGTTAAAAGCATGAGCTAGGATTTGATCAAATATTCAACACATACATACATTACAACAAAGAGCTTCTAATCTGCTTCTAATCTACTTGAAACATCATTCCACTTTATGAAAGGACAAGAAACCATGTGATTTCACAAGATAACACTTAAACACCAAATGAACTTCTAATGTCTCTGCATTAACTTTGAGAAATATTTACAACAATTCCAAGTCCTCTCATGAAATTTCGAGAGTCTCTCTTATTCTACTCCTATAGTCTATATATTACAAATGAGGCAACAAGGCCTTTATATAGTAGTCCAGAATACAATGAATGGCTGAGATCAATTTGATAGCCAAGGGTCTAGATCGTGCCACCTCAAAGGTAGTTACAACAACTTTCTATTTTTAGTACAAAAGAGAGAGGCAATGAAGGCACGTTCTCCAATGTGATAAGGTAAGGCAAAAGCATTTAAAACATTCCTCCACATAGGAATCCCTTTGGCTTCTTTCATTAAATGATACATTTAATGCATTTAAAATGATGTGTATTCGCCACATAGATGTTGTTGTTATATGGAGCCTAATCAGACTCAGAGGTTATATTTACCCCACTTTTATCGGCGCAGTTTCCCCCCAAATTCCTACGGGGTCAAGGGGCAGCGCCCCTTGCGGGGGTTTGGGGGTAGCACCCCCAAGACGGGGTCAAGGGGCAGCGCCCCTTGTGGGGTCCAGGGGCAATGCCCCTGGCGCGTTCCCTGTCGCGATACAGGGCGGGGTCGAGGGGCAGCGCCCCCGTGGGGGCTCGGGGGCAACGCCCCCGAAACCTCACACGGTTTTTTATTATTTTATAATGCACCGGGAGTTAATTTTTCATTGACCGACATAAGAAAACCCTATTTTGTAACCGACAAAAAGCTTGATAAAAAGCGGCTAAGGGTTAGGGTTTTGATATTGTATTGTAGCATTTTGCAGCGGTATTGAGTTGCAGGGATTGCTGATTGTAATCGGTTTGATTTACTGGATAATAATATTGGACTCTCTGTTTGGTGGATGTAGCCCGAGTTTGGGTGAACCACGTTAAAAATTGTCTCTCGCTATTATTATTTCTGTGTATTTCCATTTCTCTGTTTACTCTTTATTTGCATTTAATTGATATCTTCTACCGGCTAACCCTAACAAATGCCACCTCAGCGTATCTTGAAAATTGTATCAACTTGTAGTGATGTATTCAATGTAATTGCTTGAACAACTTGTTGATCTTCGCCTTGTACATTTCCTTGCAACTGGATGTATGATACTTGTTGCTTCACTTGACTAACTTTGTTCTGCTTCTTCTTCTTGTAGGTAAGTTGATATGATGATCTTCTTTGATGTTTCTTCATATAGAGTAGTAGGAGAGATATGATGTTGCTTCCTTCATGTAAGAGTAGATGATGAGGCTTCATTGATAACATGGAGTAGAGTAGATGATGATAACTTCATCCTTGAATAGGAGTAGGAGATCTCTCTTGGAATTGAAGATTGAATGGAACTTGAAGTTGAATGGATGAAATGTCTCTGACATGATGTTATTGCGGATGATGTAATCCTTCATGATGACCTTTGAAGTGGCTCCTTTGGAGTGTAGAGGATAACACTTTCTTTAGATGTGGAGTAGATGACCTCTCAAGGAGACTTTGAAGTTTGATGAACCTTTGAAGATTTGAACATAATGTAGGAATGCCTTGTCTTTGAACATGATGCCACTTGATGAAGAGTTCCAGTAGATTGATGAAAAAACCAGCTGATACTTGAAGTGATGTAGATCTTTTGGAATGATGCTTCCTTGAGGGTTGACGAACTTGAAGTAGAATTGATGCCTTAGGAAGCCTTGATGAAGATGATGAAGTAGTTGATACTTGAAGTGACTTCTTAGAACAGCTACTTGATGTCTTCTTTACACACTGCCACTTGTTGACTTTACTCTTAGCATGAAGGTGATTCCAGCCCTTAGCTCCTGCAGCAAACAAAAAGCAATATCAATCCTTTTTCTTACAACACAAAATAATCATTATAAATCAATTTCTAACCTTTCCAACCTTAAGTGCATTGGATCTAGAAAGTGAATTCTTGATCAGAAGATATTTTACTTAAACAAAACCCTGATCTATAAAGCTGGCACACTAGTTGATAATTCAGATTTCTTACTGATTTAAATGCCTTGAATCAACTTTCAGATCTTATAAGGACTAGCGCATTGGTTAAGGAGTTTGGAATCCTCTAGACAAGTGTTCATATTCTTCATCACCCTTGGCGCATTGGATCAGCAATTGGAGATCCTCTAGGCATTGTCGCATTTGATGAGGATTTTGGATTCTCTGGAAATTCTTCACAAAATTTACATTTCACCATCATCCCAAGGCGGCGCATTGGTTGGGGACTTCAAGTTCTTCTTGAAAGTGCATATCATATTCTTGCAAATTAGTCTTATCCCTTCTATCTTGGTCGCATTGGTTGAAGGTTTTGAAATCATCCTTGTATTGAGCGCATTGGATCAGGGTCATTGAATCCTCCTTAAAACCTTACCCTCTCCCTCACTTTTGGCGCATCAGTTGAGGTGTAGGGGATCTTCCTGAAGAATACACATACCTTAGATCAAACTTTCACATCCTCAAAGGCTAGCGCATTGGTTAGCAAGTTTGAAATCCTCTTCAAAGTGGGGCAACGGTTGAGGTCTTCAAGATCTTCTTACATTGAGCGCATTGGATGAGGGTACTGAGTTCTTCTAGATTGAAATTTTGATACCTATTACCCCTCCTTCCTCAAGCGCATTAGATAAGATTTTTGAAATCTCCTTCAAAGTATATCAAAGCCTTCCCACATGTGGCGCAGTGGATGAGAGGTTTGATTTCTTCTTGATCTTTTCTTACAAACCTGAATTCTTCTCCTCCTTCTAGGCGCATTGGATGGGGACTTCAAGATCTTCCTGAAAATGTATATTATATTCTTGCAAATTAGTCTTGAATCACTTCTAATTGGGTTGCTTTGGTTGAGGGTTGTGATATCCTCTGGAAACATTCTAAAATTTGCATTCTAATACTTAGAAGCTGCCTCTCCATCTTGGCGCATTGCTTCAAGATTTCAAATCCTCTGGAAAGGTGTTGAGCACATTAGATCAAGGTTGTTGAATTCCCCTTTGATTTGCCTTTAAAATCTTAAACTAGACCACCCTATCTAGTGGTGCATTGGTTGAGGTATTCAAGATCCTCTAGAAACAATATGAAATTTGCACTTTGACCCTTAGAAACTACCTATCATCCATCTTGGCGCATTGGTTAGCCCTTTAGAATTCTTCTATCTTATCCCTCCACAAGGGCGCATTAGATCATGTTTTAGATTTCCTCTTCTTTTGGCGCTTTGGTTGAAGTGTTTAGAATCCTCTAGATTTTCTTTCACATGTGGCGGGTTGGATGAGGTATTTACAATCTTCTAGGACTAGCACCTTCAAATCTCTCTTCCAATTACCTTAAAATGGCGCGTTAGACTAACAATTCGATTTCCTCTAGAATTTCGCATTAGATAAGGGTTTCAAAATCCCCTTGAAACTTGTTTTGATTCAACTCCCTTTTCATCCTCATAGAGCTGGCACATTAGATCATGTTTTGGAGATCTCCCTTCCTTAAGCGCTTTGGTTTAGCAATTGAGTTTCCTCCAGCTTTTCACTTTAAGACTTGATTTTAATTTCTTCTTGAAGTAGTTGCACTAGTTCACACCTTTCGAATCCTCTTCCTCTAGGTGCTTTGGATGAGAGCTTTGATTTCCTCTAAAATTGACTCTAAGACTTGACCTTGGATTTTGAAGTGATCGCAGTGGTTGGAGGTCTAAGATTTTTGCATTAGATGACACCTTATGAATCTCCCTCATGATTGGCGCATTAGATAGGGTATAGAAGATCCTCTAGGAATTCGCATTGGATAAAGATTTGAAAATCCTCTTGATTTTGCCTTAAAACTTGAAAAGAATCACCTCCTTCTTTGGCGCATTGGACCAAGGGATTGAGATCCTCTAAAATTTGCATTGTGTAACAATCCCAACCAAAATCCCTCCTTTACCTTTGGTCGCATTGGATGAAGGGTTTGAAATCCTCTAAAATTCGCATTGGATGAAGGTTTTGAAATCCTCTTGATTATCGCATTGGTTAAAGATTTGAAATCCTCTAGAAACATAAAAACTTACACCTTGACACCCAGCATTTTTCTTTCTCCTTGGTGCAATGGATAGGTGTTTGGAGATCCTCTACAATATGGTGCAATGGATGGAGGTTTCGAAATCCTCTTGTATTGAGCGCATTGGTTGGAGGGTTCAGAATCCTCTTCTATCCTCTATCCTTGGGCGCATTTGTTCAAGCGCAAGGGATCATCAACTTGAAATCATCTTGAAAGCGGCGTGATTTATGAAGATTTTGCGCCACTTTGATATCCCGTCGCATTGTATCAGCTTTTTGAATCCTCTGGAAACTTAGGCATTTTTCAGGGTTCGTGAGGTAAAGGTATATTGAAAAATATATTTAAGTGAATTTCTTATACTTTAAATATTTTTCAATATACCTTTCAAGATGTTTGAGATAGGTCTCGAATCCACCAGATTTAACATGCAAAATCTAGAATTTGGAGGATTCACCAGATTTCAGACTTAGCCATTTTTTCAAGATTTTCAGGATTTCAGGCTACCAGACTTAGTCTTTCAGGATCTCAAACATACATCAGGAAGGGTCTCATTGTTCATCACTTGGATGGAATTTAATCAAGATTCTTCATTTTCCAGATGAGACCTCCAGTTAAGACAAAAATCTTTTAGGAGAAAGACTTCTTATTGGATTGACAGAGGAAACGAACCCAAGGCATCGTCAGAACTAAATGCAAAGTATCATAGCTCAAAAAAAGGGGGTCCCCATTTGCAATGGGGCGATGTGTGATTTGGTCACAACAAGTTGTAGCAAGCAAGAGGGGCTACCAACATGCTCAATTTAAATCTCCTCACATCGCAACTTGTTGCCAAGAGAATGAACTATTCATTTTGCCTCAAAAAATGCTCCCCAAAGACATTATTTGCAACAACAATATCCTAAAGAGGCATCCCTTCACCCTAAGGAAGACCATGCATTGAGTGAACTTTGTTCTTTTCATTCTATTGCAACTTTCTATTGACCAAGCATCTAGAAGTGGAGTGGCCAGCCATATGCCAGTTTCAACACAATCTTCATGGCTTGAAAAATAAATAAAAAAGAAGCCCTTCTCCATGGCTACAATTTCCAAATGACCACAACGAGACAAATTTCTAGTGGCCCATCTCCTAAAGGCATCAATGTTAGGTTGTAACCCTAAAAAACACCCAATGAGAGTGTTCTTATACTGCAAGGTCGCTTTGTCAACAATCACATTAGGAATCTCAAGAGAAAGACCCTGATTCACATCCGTTGGCACAAAGGATAGCGGCGTAGACATATATTGATCCTTAGAAACAACAACCCAAGAATTATTCTTAGACTGCTAAACACAAGAACCCAAAAGGGCTATGCCACTGAATTGTGCCTCCTTAACAGGTGTGAGGGTTAGAGTAGCAACACCTTTGGGACACTAAGATGCAACCTACAAAGAACCAATAGCCACTAGACCAACACAAGACACCACCTCATTCCCCAAGGCATGCAAACAAAAGGAGATACAAGGAGAAGAAAACAACAGAGGGGAAGAAGCCCTTGACTCAAAACGTGGGTCCTAAACAGTTAGGACCACTACATTACCATGTACAATATTTATTCTCCAAGAATTAAAAGAAAATAAAGATTGAACCTAGAACATTTCCAACTTGCTTTGCACACTTCTGTGAAGCTTGGACATCCAACTTGAGTAGACACCAATCTAGAAAAGATCAAATTAAGATAAATCAAGCAAATAGACAACAAACATGGAGATTGAGAACTTTAAAGTGAATTTTGGAGATCAAACGAACAGTGCAATGTTTTCTTGTTGGGAATGAAAGCACAATTGTTGCAACTTTTATGTGTTCATTCATAAATACCTACATACGAAGCTTGGATGGGTGGTGTTGACACTGTGGTTGCCCTCTTTGCAAACATTTGTAGTGAGACCTTGTTAAGGGTCCACTCACCTCTGCCATCCTCCTCCTTATCAAACAAAACTTCTATTTATACATAATAATGGTTAAAATCATCACTGTCCATGGGAAGCGAAAAAATTAGTGTACCTTATTTATGGCTTGCAAGTCTTATGTTGCAAACTTTTATACATGCTGGAAAAACTATAGAGCGACTGATATGGGAGTAAGAGGCTCATAGACAAGTTCCCTACCTCCAAATTTTTAAAATAATGTGGTCAATTTTTTCATTAATCAATAAAATAACATAATCATCATTGTCCAAGTCCAAGAAAATTTTACGCAGAATTGCCCCTTTTTAAAAAATAGTTCAACAATCACATTGACTCCTTACAAAAAAATCTTGAGTACACCCTAGAAACAAGATAAAAGTCATAGAGTATGTGTACACAATAATAGCAAAGTTTGAGCAATGAGATATTGATTAGAAATTGAAACAAGTTTACTATTTAACACATTTGTGACAAATAAAAATAAATAAAAAATGGGGTACCCATGCAGAAAGATGTTAACGATGTATAATCTTTTACATAGGATAAGTGAGGAAGTTGTTGAGATAAACTTACTACTAATAGAAAAATAAAATAATTATTAATAAACATTGACTTGGCGACACCATCATCGAGGACAAGACCATGTTGTCGATATTAACTTACTATTTAACTAGCACTTGTACCCTGATAGGAAATTATATTATTAAGTATAACATATTAGAGAGTACAAGAAATAAATGTATTATATTAAGAAGAATATATTTGTATGCATAATTAAACACACTAAATGGTAAATCTATTTCCATTAAATATTATTTTTTTAAATGAAAGGATGTAATATGTGATCCACATTCAATATTTAGCTTCTTACTATAAAGGAAAGATTAAAGTTAGATTTAGTATAAAAATATAGCTCTCTAATATTGTATACATATTTGTGTCTCCTACTGCCCAAAAACTCACACTATTAAACATTAGAGAGTAAGTAATTTTTCCCAATAAATGACAAATTGGCATATGGTTCATATGATTGTATATAGAACATAGATTTAATAGTAGTGCAGTGCAAGCAAAACATTATTTCAAGCTATGAAGTTTTCTAAACTTGTCGGATAGTTTTGTGTGTTTTGTCTCATGCCGTTAAAAAAATGTGCGAAAAAATGTATTTTTTATCTGATAATATTTTATTTGATCTGATTTGTAATTAGTTTGAAATTGCTATACCTGCATATGTGTTGGCCTTTCCTTTGTAATCCTACACCTAGTCTATTGTTTGGTCTCCTCGTAAACTAAACTAAATATATTCAACTAATACATTGGTTGAGTTGAGTAGAAAGAGTCCTCATTCCAATTAGCAACCAAATTTCTTATTAAACCGGGTAATAATTTTCTTTTCATATAAATATCTTATAAAATTAGGTCATATAAATTTTTCTAGGTCATATTCAACCATGTTCTCTAAAGAATCTAGAGTCCAATTTTTTATTTACATTACTAAATATTATTTTAATTGTATTACATAGATTATATAGTTTTATTTCGATTCAATGTGTAATCTTAAGGATAGTGATCCGTGGCCTTGATAAAATATTAGGGACTTGTCTTCCTATCATAAGATTTGGTTTCACAAGGCTCTAGATATTCTCTAAAAAATTGCATGATATTTGCCTACTTTTTTCCATACAACGCCTCCAAGATGACAATGAAAGAATTGAATCACTATAACAATTTTGAGAATGTAAATTTGAATGCAACATTTTGTAGATAACCTTTCAATATATTATTTTCTTATCATCTTCATAATATATGCTTTAGAAAAGAAAAAAATTAACCTAATACATTCACACCTTTAAGATGTATAGGTGGATGTTTTGAATATTGTGTACCAATGCATCAAGAAATTTGTCCACATTACTAATATTAGATTTCCTTGTCCTTGTTTCCATTGCTTAACACAAACTAACATCCTATTGTTTTCAATATACACCTTTAAAATAAAAGCAAGCATTCCTTTACGATATAAGTGCAAACTCATTCTAGGCTCATCTGATAGAAGCAAAGGAAATTGGGGATGGCATTCCAAACAAAATTGAAGTGATTTCAAAACATTCCTTTGATTGATTATAAAATTAATTTATACACAAAAAATGGTAAATAAAAATAATGTATCTTTAATATACTAATTGAATTATACTCCCTAGCACATTAACTTACATATCGTTTTCTATCAGCGTAGCTATTGCACCTATGTCAGGAGCAAATGCTAGTTATAAATCTAGGAAAGATTGGAATTTGGTATTAATGAAATAGGATTTTCAATTTGAACATGTTTTTATATTTTCATTTTCCTAGTTTTACGATGCTTCTTGTATAATGGTCAACTTTTCCTGTTAATTGCAGGTGTTGACATATTTTAAGAAAAAATAAAAATAAAATGTGACTGTTGTAGTGGATTAATTGAGGGTTGTTTAATTTTAGAATAACAATTTAATTTTTTTTTGAGTGGGATTTTTTGTTTATTAGAAGGGGTGGGTTGGTGGGAATTGAGAGAGTTTCGAGGTTTGGATAGAAATACAACAAATAGAAGAGTAAATTCCATGGATAGGTCGATTCAAGCTATATCAAAAAAAGGGACTAGAGTTAACGCTGAGGTTTGAAATTTTAAAGGTGATTTAAATCTTGATTTGTTCATCGATTAGCTACAAGAATTAGGGAAATATTTTGACATGGAAAGTCCATGTAGAGTATCCAAGGAGAGTAAAGTGTACAGTGACAATGGTGAAGTCTCACTCTGCCTTATGGTGGGGTAACCTCCAAAATAATTAGAGAAGATAAGGAAAATATAAAATCATATTATGGCCCAAGATAATGAAACAAGTGAGATTCAAGTTCTTACCTATAGATTAACAACAAAGATTGTTCAAATAGTTTTAAAACTTGAAACAAAGGGAGTTGTTTGTACTAGAATACTTAAGAAAAAATTATGAGGTTGCAAACCTAGGTAGATCTATGAGAATATGGTGAGCATGTTTTTGCTAGATACTTCAATGAGTCGTGGTTACAAATTCATGAGTTATCCCCAACCAAAATAAATATAATTGATGAAGCATATCGATATGCTATGAGAGTCAGGGAGAAACTCAATCAAGGTAATTGTAAATTATCAAGCAAGAAAGGTGACCACACTTGCCTTAGAGGAAAGGGAAGTTTCCTCGAACCTACCTAGAATGAGGAGGCCAAGGAAGGTGAGGATGTGAAATCCAAATGAAGCAAATCTTTTTTTTTTTTACTTTTTTGAAATGAAGTGTGAGCTAAGTAACTATATGAATTTTTCATGCATTCTGTCGTATGTTGTTTTGTCATTTTTTATTTTAAAATGCACTTGAAAGTAAATGAAACTTCTAATCTACTACAGTAAATGAAAAAAGCAATCTAGATCTAACACTACCCAAGAAAGCAACAAATAAACTTAAAGTAAGAAGAAATAATAAATTGATGTAGTCCTTAGGCAAGATGAGCAATATAATTACTACAAAATGAAATTGCTTCAAAATCAAAGAACCCAAGAGAAGCTTTTGGGCTTCTTGAAGAACTATTGTGAATGTGTCATTACAGAGTCCAACTTTTATTCGCCTCTTCTCCTCTTCCAACCTTGGGGTACTCTGCTTGATGGAAAGGGAAGATTCAAGTTGGGTAGAATTGAGAATGATTTGTGAGGAAGACAACATTAACTTCTTATAATTTGTGTGTTTCACGAAGATAGCATTAGCTTCCTAGTATAACTTGTAATGTCCCCTTCTCGTGCATGAGAAGTGTGATAGAAATTAGCCTATTTTCCTAAGTTTTCCCGTAGTTTAATTTGTTTGGTAAAGGGAAAATAGATTAAATAATTATTTGAAGTTGTCAAAAAGTAACTTTATTTTATATTTCTATTTGACAACTTATTTAATTATTTAATAAAAGGTACTTTAAGTTGTATAGTTAAGTGGCGCTAGGCTCAAGGGGATATAAGGGCACTTTTGCACACAATAGAATGTTTTTTTTAATTATTTTGAGGAGAATATTGAGGAATAATGGGAATTAATATTTTATTCCATCAAAAGGTATAAAAGGAGTTGAGGTCAAAAAGAGGGTTAGACTGTTATTTTGCATTTGCTATTTGCTCTAAGTGAGAACTTGAGCTCTTCTCTGATTTCACCCTGAAATTACCATTGTGTTGCAATTGAGTTTTGACAAGTTTTCTTATATGCTGGGTGTTTTGATGTTTTTTGAGGGGTTTAATGTTGATTTTGATTTACATCATTGTGATAAGTTTTTGTAGTGATTGTTTGTGTTGCTATGAAGATTCTTGAAGACGTGTGTTCCATGTTGGCCTTCATTTTTGGGCTTGATGAGGATACCAATGTTCATGTCTTCCAGTTGGCGACGATTTTCTGTTACAAGATAGTTACCAAGAAACAAACCTATAAAATGGACTTCTTAGAAGTTATACCCAGCAGGTTGTGCTACCAATTGGCTAATTTTGGCCAACAACAATTTTCAGTTCTTCTTCTTTTCTCTTGCATCTAATGTTGTTCCAGAACCCACAATTCTTCCAAATTCACATGCATTTGACTACGACCGATGAGTCCATAGATGCACAGAAGATTGTTCCAATTTCAGCCTGGACTCATTTACTATCAATTACTTTTGACTAATATGAGTTTTCAGAAAATTTCATGGCCCCATCTCTAATTGATCTTAGCCAAAAAAACATCACTTTCAGGATAAGTGACAAGCAAAAGGGTATCATGTCCAAATCTCGTATACCTTGTGATTGGTTCTTTGGGGCCCATTACACAATGATTAGAGTCCATGGTTTCAAGGAGGAACCTTTCAGGCTTCCTAATTTCTTAACAGATAGAATCCTGGCTATAGAACTGGCTCACCAGTTAGATGTAATAAATTCTGAGTACAGGACTGGAAGGAAAAAGAGAGCCATCTATGACATCCCGTTCTCAAAGGGTGGTATTACAAAGGTAAAAAGATAGGCCGAGCACTTGTTAATGTTGAAGCTCGTAGATCTGGGCCTCAATTTGATTAAAGATCAATGGATATATGACACTGATGGTTTCATGGTAAAATGCTTATCCCAATGGAAGGTCACAACCCCATTTAAACATCAGAGTCATCCTTTTTTGAAGCCAAACGGTCACCATCGACGGATTCACTTGATTTGTAAATAGAGTTGGATCAGGTTCCCGCCAAACCTCTTCATCCTTAGGAAACATTCTACACAGCCATAAAGACTTTTGATCCTGCCATGTTATGACTCGTGGTCTTAGAGAAACTCTCGTAAGAGAAGAGTGGAGTACCGGAAAGATTGACGCCTATTAGAAATATAGGCAAGAAATCTACGAGATGGAAAATAATTTTGGTGATATCGACACCGATGAGGCCTGGGAGAAATTATGGGATGATGAGCATGAACCGTCTGCTTCTCCTTACGATGTAAGACATCTAGCTAGAAGAGCGGCTGAAGCAGAGGAAGCGAAGAGAGAACATGAACCATCAAGGAAGAGGAGGAAGTTACAATTGCAAAAAGACTTAGATGAAGATGTGGCAATTGTTTTGGCACCATCAACAAAACCAATATCTAGCACCACGACAACTGAAGGGATCTAGGTAAGTATTTCTATGCCCTCTTCTACTTCTCAGTCTTCTCTTTCTCCATCGGTGGCACCCCTTATTTCCATGATTCATCTATCCCCTGCCACTATACCCATGACCCCACCATATTCATTTTCTTTGCCCCTCATCTCACAGTTGTCGGGCCCTCCCCTTTTGAATTTGCCTCCATTTTCTCCATCTGTCCTCATGATGTGACCACCATTTCCCATTGGTCCTAGATCTGTCCCATGACAACAAGTAACCATACCAAATGGTTTGCCCCAAGGTTCCCTTTCGTTGGAGGAGTCATTCAATCCTCAATAGATTTTCACCAACAAATTGAAACAACTAGGAAAGCGCGGTAAACCAACCAAGATAATTAGAGAAAGAAATAAGGGAGAACCCCTATAGTGTCGCACATGCAATCATTATATGACCATTCACAATAGTCATTAATGATTGCACATATGACTCCCACAGTGATCAAACCGCAAGCGCAAATGAGTCCAGAAGATTACATTATTCATTTGGTTGGATTGAATCTTACACAGGCTGGGCCGCAAGATAAAGTTGAGCTCATGGAGGAGACACAAAAGTCTATAACTACATACTTGATAAAAATGAGCAAGAAACTTGAGAAATAGGAGCTTGAGTTGTTGTGGGTGAAAAACATTGTTGACCAATTGAATGTAGAGGCCAAGGCAAAAGAAATAGAGCTTAACATACTGACACTTGACTTGCAAGGAAGAGTTTTGAAGGAAGCACTTCAAGCTAAGTAGTCAAAGAAAGCAAGCTTATAGACAAAGTTGGATGCCGCTGAAGCTTCAATTGAGTCCTTGATCCAAACAAAGAGTACGATAGAGAAGCCTAAAAGATAGGTTGGATGAGGTGACTCAACTCCACAAAACTCTCTCAGACCTCAGGGATTCAAACAAATAGCTCTAGGATGAACTTCAAGCTAAGGATCAACAAATAACGTAGCTAAAAGAGGAACTCACACAAAGGCCACAAACATCTGGGGTGTTGCTAATGATTCAAGAGTTGTATATTTCATATTGGGAAAGAATATTAAAGGAAACATCATAGCTCAAGCCTACACTTAAATTCATATTAGATGCTTAGAACCTTAGGGTAGAAGTAAGCACAACGGTGGAACATACCTTCTCTTTGGTCACACTTAAGGTTGTCAAGTCTCAACTGTCAGTATAGAAGTTGTATAATGCTTATGAAGAAGTTATTCAAACAACAGGGGTGGAGAAAAAGAGTAAAGTCGTAGTGAAAGTGAATAAATTTCTGAGCCGTAATAAAGCCTCTCTTAAGTGTAAAGCTCATCTAAATGCTTTAGAGCAGGTTGTGAAAGAAATCGAGACATTGAAAAATTGGTCCAGTTAGGACTCCCCTCCCCATTTCTTCATTATAAGACGATATTTGGAGAAGAACAGATGAGAGCTCTAATGGTAAACAAGCAGAACGATCAGACTTCCTTTCAGGTTTTGAGACAAACTCCAAGTGTTGTAGAGGTGGAGACAGTTGTGCAACCACTCGCTCAACTGGAATTCCAGATGAAGTCTGCAGTCCAAAGCTTATAGAGCTTCTCTTATAATGAAATCATTGCTTTGGATAGTCTTTGAGGGTCTAAAGAAAAAGGAGTAGCTATCTAAAAATGAGTGGGCATCTTTACAGCTTGCTCTCCAAAAGCTTTGAAGTTGTTCTGGGTGTGGTATCACAATTTTGTTGTTTCTATGTTATTAATTATTTCAAAGATTTTGAGTTCTTCTCTGTAGGCACAGATCCCCTTGTGAGTTGCCAAGAATTGTAGAGCAAAAGTCCTACATTTTGAATTATTCGTTCTTATTAGAGTTGTTAATAGAGCGAGTCAATTATGAGAGCCCATCCGATCAATGTCTTGAGACATCAATATAAATAATGAAACAAAAGTCTCGAACCAATTTTATTGGAGAAAACAGAGTCTAGGATGTCATGAGATTCTATGGGACGATTTTGTTTTCTTGTCAATTTTCATGCAGGTTCGAAGGATGGTAAAGCCGCAACGTATCATCATGGCACACCTTTTTGATGTTGTCAGTTTTGGCAGTGTTTTCTTTTGTGCCATTCGCTGAGGGATCTGTTGGTACTTATTTTTGACCTGGAGGTTGTTTCTGCATGTTGGAGGTTTTCTTCATTTAAACCCTAGGTCTTCTTGTCCATCGGCAAGAGTTTGGCCTATCAGCTGGAGTATTTTCGGTTCCACCGATGTGGTGGTGATGTGCCATCGGGATGACTTCTGTCATCGGCGTATCTTCTTTCTGGTTTCCCGATGGGCATGTGTTTAGCCGACAAGGGGGCAGAGTGAGGCTTTTTGTTCATCGCTGTGACTTTGTACTATCGGCGTGGGAGATTGTGGTTCCACCGATGGTAGTGGTCATGCCGATGAGGGTATCTCAGGTGTTCGTTGGCGTGAGTGGTGTTATCGGCCAAAGAGTTTTTGGCCAGCCCGATGGAGTTACTCCTACCAACAGAAGGGGGAGGCCAAGGTCTATCGGCGTAATGATTGTCATCGGCGAGGGTTTTTTCTGGTTCCCCGACGGGTTTGTTCTTACCGATGGTGCCATCGGTGTGTTTTATGCTATCGGTGAAGCAATTTCTTGTTCGGCCGACAGTGAATGTTTGGCCGATGCGATGTCATCGGCGTGGGTCTCGCCGACGAGGATAATTTGTGTGTTCATCGCCAAGACTTGTATTATCGGCTAGTGTATTTTGTGGTTCGCCGATAGAGGGAGGTCACCCCAATGGTCTGGGCGAAGGGAGTGTTTTCGGTGTGACATGGGCTATCGGGCTAGCAATTGGAGTATCCGCCGATGGAGAGTGTTGGGCCGATGAGGAGTCATCGGTGCGGGTCACACCAACAGGGGAATATGGAGTGGACTGTCGGCGAGACTATTGCTATCGACAGAGGGGTTTTGACCTCTGCCGATATCATTTCTCTGGCCGATGAGGATTTGGGTGTTGTGTTCATCGGTGTAACGTGTGCGATCGGTGAAGGAAGTTTTGGTCAGCCTGACGGAGGTATTCTCACCGACGAAGGTTTTGAAGGTGACTATCGGTGTGAGTTGTGTTGTCGGCAAGCGTGATTTTTGTTGTGCCGATGGTCTGTCTCTGGCCGACGAGGGTGTGTTTTGATGGCCATCGGAGAGACTTGGTAGATCGGGTGAGCTGTGGAATGCTTGGCCGATGGTCTATATCTTGGCGACAAGTGTGTTTTGCTTGGTCATCGGGGAGAGTTGGTCTATCGGCCAGGGAAGCTTTTGGCTAATCCGATGGTAGTAGTCTGGCTGACAGGGAATTGCGATAGGCATCGGAGAGACTATTGATGTCGGCAGGAGGATTTGGGAGTGTGCCGATGGCTCGGGTCTTGGTGATAGGCTTTGGACAAAGGCTTATGCGTCGAGCGCGGCAAAAGCGCTCGACATTTGTTATACATGCGGCCGTGTTTTTAAAATGATAAAGTTGTCTCCGCGGCACCAATGTGGGATTAATCTCCCTACATTTTTTGAACCTGTGGTAAACGCGTTTTGGCGGGAATCTTTTTTTTGAAGTGCTGCAACAATTTTCAAGCGGCCGCGGGTGGTTGGGCCATCAATGGCGACTATAGCAGGAGTATGGGCGATGGTACAAGCGATTAAACTGCCCGATTGTGAATGAAGACTTCCAGATGGTGGCACAGGGCTCGAGGCCACCATTGTCTACTTTCTGTCTCTGCTGCATTGATGGATTCTGAGCGCCATTCCTTTGAAGGATCTGTATCTGGCGGATTTTTATAAAAGCCTTGTAATTAATTGCTGTGGTACACTTTCTGGCTGATATAAGCAGAATGTGTTACCATTGTTTTGGTTGTTGAAAGTTGAACACTTGGCTCTGTAATACAATACAGCTGATTTGGTTGCTCTGTACAGTAAAACCTGTGAGTTTACGTATCTCTTGTTGTACGTTTTTGCATGAACCCACTGATTTCATGGTTAATTTTATATGAGAAATGCTATGTTAGCATGTGTTTTGTTAATTCTGTCTCCAGTATTGCATGTATCTTTCTTCTGAGTCTGGATATTTAAGCAATGTTTGAGACTCTAGAACATAGAATTCCTGTGTTGAATGTCTGATCTCTTAACTTCTGCTCAAGGGGTAGATTAAATTGTTCTCAGATTGAACATTGGGAAGGGTACACTGCAGTAGGGATGCCATAAGTATAGATAGCTTAACACTCTGTATTGGGAGATATCTGTAAGGCAGGTATCATATGTGTCCCCCTGAAATCCAGTTTTAGTTGTTCATGCATATCATTCACAAGTGTATGTCTACTGACTCCAGGCCCTGGATAGGCACCAATCTTGCTTTGTGTTTGTGTTACAACCATGTCCAGCTTTGCATCCAAACTTAAAATCAAAATCAAAATCTAAAACAACCTTTAGGACATTAGAATTAGTTTTAGGATCCTCAGTCCTCTGTCTACAACTGCAAATAGGCCCAAAGCTAGCCCCTTTGCTCTTATCTTTCAGTTTTGGTCTACTTATAGGAGGACTTATCTGCTTTCTGTCAGCATCCCAGCCTTTGTATGTATATCCTCATGGATGTTGAGTAGGGAATACCCCCCTAGGTTTTGCAGAGCCTGAAGAAGAAGAGGAGATAAAATATAGAGTCTATCTCCTACACTGTTGGCCCCTGGCCCAGAGATCCTGTTGATCATTGATGGCTACCTTGTAGGGAAATCTGGGAATAAGCATCCAGTCTGGGAAAAAACCAACAGGATCCACATGTCTCCATCGCGCAAAGGGATGAGGCTCTTAAAAGAAATAATCTTTCAGGTTGCACTATTGGTTTGAAGTACAAAGAGTCACTAGAGGATGGATTACAGCGAAGGAAATAGAGGAGTCCACGTGTCATCATGACACACCTTTTTGATTTTGTCATTTTTGGTAGTGTTTTCTTTTGTGCCATTCGCTGAGGAATCCACGTGTCAGTGTTGCGCATCACAGAAATAAAGGGTTTCTGACAGAAAGAAGATGTTCCGACATTGGTCTGAGATGGAGTCATCAAATTGTTTCTTTTTCATGCAGGGTCGAGGAATGGTAAAGCTGTAGTTCGAGCAGTCATAGGCACAAATGATGCATTTTGACTTTCATTTCATTCTCAGTGAACTGTTTGTTTCTTTACAGAATCTCTAGGATGAGAGATTGTTTAAATAAGCATGTGTTGTTATATTCTAAGGGTTAGAAAAAAGAGACATAGGGAACCAAAAAAAAAAAAATTGTAAAAGCCTTAATGGGTGTTTCTCAAGAGAGGATTGAATATCATGTGTCTGCGCAAATCAAGGCCTTTCATATTTTGTTCTCCGATCAACAATGAAGAGTGGTGACATTTTGTGCTAAATTATTTCAGTATTCTAATGTGCTGTTTGCGATACATCTTAGCCTATATGATTCACTTGAAATAATAACATTTTAGGAATGCTTGAAAATCATGTGTTTACACTCTTTTGAAGGCTATGAATCAGTGTTGTTACCATTGAATGGATGCATTGTCTTTTTCAATTCTTTAAGTGTAGGATAATCTTTTGGTGCATTGCAACAGAGTAGATTTTATTCATACTTGTTTAGTTTTGAAGTGTTTCTCTCTTTTCCTCCATATTTTGAAGATTCAAAGAAGAGTTGGCTTCTTTAAAATTCAGAGGTTATCTCATGAATCAAGTCCCACATTTATGACATTTCCCATTGTTGGTATTTAGATGCAAGTTTAATCATTAACATTGAGATAGGGGTAAAAATGGCACACCTGTGTGAGACAGTGAGTCTATGCAAGAAAATGATGCACTTTTGTAGTAATGCAAAAGGGGATGGGTTTTTGACTTGTGTAAATTGTTGACTTAGTGATTTTGGATGGATGCAAAAGTGACCACTAGTGATATAATCGCGCGTGAGGTGACTGAGGACTATGGGGATATTCCTGCAGTTCATTAAGGAGGAGCAATATTTCACGACTGGATGGGGTGATGTCTTGGAGAGGATGATGGACGGTGAGGTGTTTGCTTGGGGACCCTATGTGTTGACACATTCATATAGAGAGCTACACAACTAAGTGTATAGCAAGAGTCAGTATTTGGGTTGTGGAGTGACATTGTTACACGTATGCGCGTGGGAGCACATAACTATTCTCAAGCCATTGTGTGATCGTTTGAGAGGCGAGGACTGTCCCTACTACTGGTTATATGCAGGGATACTAAACTATTGGTGGACAGGAGACATGGATTACTGGAGACGCACCTTGGATGAGATGGACACGGTCACCTGGCAACCATGGAGGGAGTGCGAGGTATGGGAGGAGGATGCTGCGCAACTAGCATATGTACGACAGACTAGGTACATCTTGGGAGGACTGCATAGACGGTTGAGAGATATATACCAAGATAGTTGGGGAGAGACAGACTACTCCCACACATGAGGCAGTGTTCCCTAGAGAGAAAGGGTTATAAATTCAATGATTTCCAATGTAAAATGATATTTTTCTACAGCTAGGAAAGGGAGAGCTCTATAAGGGGAATTGCTAAAGACTTTGTGCTCCTGATGTTTAGTTTTAATATTCAAAAAGAATTATTGTTCTTATGTCGGCATTTTTTTTTTGAAATTAATTGTTCTTATGTTTGATTAATTATTATCTTTTTCCCTTTATCTCCTCTTCTGCCAATCTGAATTGGAAGACTTTGTGCTTCCGTTGCTAATCACGTTCATTTTCTCTCTTGAAAACTTATGTTGTGCTTCTTATGTTTAGAGGCAGATTTCTCTTTATTTTCTCATTTTTCCTTTTCCTGCCTTTTTGTACTTTCTAGTTAAAAGTACTAAAAAAATATTAAACCCCATCTTATGAGGGAGCTTCCCCTCTCAAACACAGAGGAAGATCACCATTGGTGATCTCTCCAACTGTTGTAGGTGGTTTTGTCACCATTCCTTGGACTAGTCATAGTTTTCGTAACATTTTCGAAGTAACAAATCTGTTTACCAATAGTGCCCAAAATATGTTTGTGGACTATAAAATCCATAGTAATCGTTTAATCTGATTATCCATATTAGTTGCATTTTTTTTAGAAACCCCAAGGTCTATACCATAGTCCATAGTCCAAGGAATATGATATACTTTCAAACCAAACTACATTGCTTCAGCCAATCATAAAACACAACTACAGGTTAAAACATCAAACTAGTAACCAGCATGTTTGTACAACATTTTAGATTCTAGGAAAATCTGATTATGCTCAATCTATACTATAAGGAAGCATCAATTGAGGTTGGTAACACAAAAATGCCAGCATAACAAGAGGTGCCAAGACCATTGTAAGATACCCAACCAGTTCTACTAAAATTTTTCCTTATCTTAAATAAATTTACTTGCTATCAATTCATCAACTACTTCAACAATACAAAGATATACATCAAAGACAACTACTTGAATGAGAATTGGGTACTTGTCTAGTTACTTGATTCAATCAACTTGCAATGTCTTATTACATGGCTAATGCTTTCAATAGCATGAAGTACAACTTATTCAATGGAATTACAAAAGGAAAGGCCTTGAAGCCTTGATGTTTACTATGGCGCCTACAATTGATCAACTCAGTCAAACTCAATGATGCCAACTGAATGTCAACATCTCACAATATCACAAGGGAGCATCACCTTGCTTGTTGAGGGAGCATCACCTCAACACTTGAAACTCGCAGGCCTCAAGATTACAAGCTCAACAGCTTTGCAGAGAGAATTTTGTCAAAATGAACCGATGCTAAATGAATGAGAGAGCTCCTCCTTTTATAGGCCTTCCAAAGGCAATGAAGGCACGTTTTTCAATGCACAAAGAGGAACCAAGGCACGTTTCCCAAGAAGCATATTCATGGAGAATATTCCGTCTGACAACTCGCTCTGAGGTGGCAACCTTACCCAATGCAGTGGAACGGATCCCAATGTCATCCTGTCGACCAATGAGAGCTCAGGTGCTTGAAGTTGCTACAGCTTATTCTAGGTGCCCAATTGAAGTAATTTGATCATGAACTTGCGCTCAACTGAGGACTAGGTGCCAACAGGAGGTGATGTAACTAGGGAATGATCCCTTGTGTTGTCTTCACATTCCGAAGGAAGTCTACTAGCTCCAATGCTAAGTCAATCTACTTGAGGCGCATATTTAGTGCTCCAGAGACTTGGTATTGTGCCTAACACCTTTGTGATGATATTTTACTCTATTCAAGACTTTCAAACACTTGTTTGTAGACCTTTTGATGCTTCTTTATCCAAGCGCCCATATCCAGAGTATTTAAAACCTTGTTTTAGTCCTCATCTTCACTTAGGCGCATTTGTGGGTAGAAAAAGTGTAGATTGGCGCCTTAGGTGTTGCAATGGAGAATTTGCGCCTTGGGTGTTTGATGATTTATCTTACCAAGTCTTCATGTGTTTGTATCCTTGAGAGTAGCAATGCAACATACCTTGTTGAGCGCCCTGATTAGAATGTCCAAACTCACTTCCCTAACTTCATTCTTCATCTAGGCGCACATTTGGAGAATTCGACATTGGATTTGCGCCTAGTGTGTGACTTAACCAATTCTACTCATTATTTGCAAAGTCTGAGGTTTCTGAAAATGATAGCATCTTCCTCAATGCTAGCGCCTTGATCTTGAAGGATGTTTTGATACTCATTTTCTCTTTAGGCGCATATTTGAGGAGTTTTTTTTACCAAAGGTGCGCCTCATCCATGATCTTGTCTTCTTTAATGATTCCACTTGAGTGGATGTCTTCTAAACTTCATCTTTAACCTTTGGTGATGCACTCTTACCCTTCCAATGACTTTTCTTGCTAAGGCGCACTTCTAGGAATTGATCTTAGGTGCACTTCTGAGTCTGTGTAGGAGGAAACTAGCGCCTTGAATTGGATTCACCTTCATACATGTGGCGCTCACACTTGTAGTCTTTGTGGTGAAGTAAAACACCTATCTCACCAAGCGCCCTGACTACTTGAAGTGATTGGGAGCTACCTTCCCACTTAGGCGCACATCAGGTGAATTTGTCATGGTATTTGCGCCTAGAGTTTACTTGATCCCTTTCCTCAAGGAGTATGCTTGGTATGAGACTTCTGACTGGGCGCCAACTTTGGAGGATTCACAGTGGTTCTAGCGCCTTCATCCCTTTCAAAGATCCTCGAGAGTAACTTGACTTTAAATGATCATCATTTCATCTCCTGATGGAGCGCCCTGCATCTAGATTGGATTTGAGGACCTGCTCCCACCTTAGGCGCACATTTGAGGAAGTTTCAACTGATATCTGCGCCTAACACCTTTGTGAAGATGTTCCACATTTAGTCAAACTCTCAAACTCTTGTAATCATTTCTTATTGACGCTCCTTAAAACTAGCGCCTTCTTTAGAGTATCTATACCATGTCTGGGTCTTCAATTTCATCTAGGCGCACTTATCTGGAACAAGATTCTTAGGCGCAACTGGGTGTCTGTTGAGAGGTGAATTGGCGCCCTAGTTGAAATATTTAGGGAGCTTCAAAATATGATGTTTCTATGCTAGGCGCTCATTCAGGAGGTTCGTTTTGAAATGGGCGCCTAGACAACTTTCAGCTTGTTTGGCCTCCAGACTTAACCAAATTTTAGTTTCTGACTTAGATCCTGCAAAAAATTAAAACAGAGTTAGTCAAAAAACCAATTCATTCCCTCATCAATTAGAATTAGCCTCCGGGAATGAGGAATAGGCTAATCCATTATACACTTGATGATCAAACCGGAAACGGGGACATGACAGTCTCCCCTTCCTGGGATTGCTTGTCCTCAAGCAATTGAAGGTTAGGATGCTCCAGAATCTTCTCTCCTTCCCAAGTAGCATCCTCCATTGGCAACCCTTTCCACTTTACCAGATATTCTCTGATGCTTCGGTTGCGGAGTTTCTTCTCCCTTATATCCACCACATTTTCAGGTTCAAGTGCAAGCATTCCTTCTTCATCGAGTGGTGGTAGTTCATCAGTTGAAACCACATGTTGTCCTAATGCCTTATTAAGACATGACACATGAAACACATTGTGGATGCGGCTTCCTGTTGGCAAATCAAGTTCATATGCCACTTCCCCTACTCTTCTCAACACCTTGTAGGGTCCGTAAAACCTTGGTTTCAATTTCTCTGCACCTGACTTCTTCAAAGTACTCTGTCTATATGGCTGAAGGCGCAGAAACACCATGTCACCTACTTCAAAGCTTCTTTCAATTCGGTGTTTGTCGGCATACAACTTCTGTTGATTTTGAGCTCTTTGCAAGTTGTCCTTAAGGACTCTCAAAATATCTTGAGTATCCTTCATCAATTCACTTGCTCTGGGAGCTCTACTGTCATCTAATGCCAGATCAACAAATGAAACAGCTTCATATCCATACAAAGCTCGGAAGGGAGTCATGCCAATTGACATATGAAAAGTAGTGTTGTAGCAGTATTCACCTAGATGAAGCCACTTAATCCAAGCACGCTGATGGTCAGACACATAGTTTCTCAAGTATCCCTCAAGCCATTTGTTTACAATTTCAGTCTGTCCATCGGTTTGAGGATGATAACTAGTGCTTGGTGTCAGGTCAGTTCTAGCTAGTCGGAATAGCTCTCTCCAAAACACACTGATGAACCGGCTATCTCGATCACTGACTATGGTTTTAGGCAGGCCATGTAGTCGGAAGACTTCACGAAAGAATAACTCAGCTACTTGCAATGCTGATGACTCAACTGGGATTGCAAAAAAGTGAGCAAACTTGGTTAATCTGTCCACAACTACATAGATACAGTCTCTTCCATTCACCTTCGGAAGACCTGTGATGAAGTCCATAGAAATACTCTCCCACTTATGTTCAGGAATTGGCAGTGGTTGGAGTAGTCCTGCTGGAAATGTATGCTCTGACTTATTCTGTTGGCAAGTCAGACACTCCCTGACATACTGAAGAACTTCTTCCTTCAGACCTTTCCAAGTGAATCTTTCCCTGATCTGTCTGTATGTTTTATAGTATCCAGGGTGTCCTGCAAGTGGAGCATCATGGTATGTCTGCAAAATCTGTCGCTTCAGCTCCGATTCAGGAGTCAGATAGATTCTGTCTTTGTAATAGATGATATCATCAATCACCTTGTACCTGTCATCCTGAATGATTCCATCCATGACCTCACAAGCAAATTTAGATTTGGAATACTCAACTAGAAGCTGAGCCTTCCAATCCACTGAAACTTTACTCAGGGCACAAACAGCAGGTCTTCTAGACAGGGCATCGGCAACTACATTCTTCTTGCCTTTCACATATTCAATGTCGAAATCATATGATTGTATCTTCACAACCCACTTCTGTTGTCTTTCATTCAAATCTTTCTGCCCTAGAAAGTATTTCAAACTGTTGTGATCAGTTCTGACCACAAACTTAGATCCAACTAGACACTGGCGGAACTTAGCCAAGGCATGCATGATTGCCAGCATCTCTTTGTCATAAGTTGAGTACAATCTTTCTGTCTCCTTTAACTTCCTGCTTTCGAATGCGATGGGATGTCGATCTTGCATCAAAACAACTCCAATACCTTCTCCTGAAGCATCGCATTCTAGAACAAAGGACTTAGTAAAATCTGGCAAAGCCAGTACTGGTGTTGTACTCATTACTTCCTTCAACCTGTCAAATGCAGCTTGAGCTTCTATTGACCAAATGAAAGCTCCTTTCTTTGTTAGGTTTGTCAAGGGTGCAGCAAGCTGTGAAAATCCCCTAACAAATCTTCTGTAATAGCTGCAGAGGCCAAGGAAACCTCTTAATTCCGACACATTCCTGGGAACTGGCCAATTGCGAATGGCTTCAATCTTTTCTTCTTGAACTTTCACACCATTGGCTCCTATCACATGACCCAGGTACAGAATTTCCTTTAAGCCAAAATCACACTTAGACATCTTTGCATATAAAGATTGATTCTCCATTACATTCAATACTTCATCTAAGTGTTGGAGATGTTCTTCCCATGTCTTGCTGTAGATCAAGATGTCGTCGAAGAAAACCAACAGGTACTTCCTCAACTGCTTGTTGAACACATGATTCATACAGGACTGGAAAGTAGCTGGTGCATTCGTCAGCCCAAACGGCATCACCATAAATTCATAATGCCCATAATGGCATCTGAACGCTGTCTTTGGAATGTCCTCTTCTCTGACACGAATTTGATGGTAGCCGGATCGAAGGTCTATCTTTGAGAAATAGACTGCTCCATGAAGTTCATCAAGGAGTTCATCAATCCTAGGTATTGGATACCTATTCTTGATGGTCTTCTTGTTCAATGCGCGATAATCAACACACATCCGCATTGTTCCATCCTTCTTCTTCACTAGCACCACAGATGACGCAAATGGACTTGATGATGGCCTTATGTGCCCCATATCGATCAATTCCTTGATCGTCTTCTCAATTTCAATCTTGAAATGCCGAGGATGCCGATAGGGTGCAATGTTAACAGGTTTAGCCCCATCCTCCAATTCAATTACGTGTTCAAAACCTCTATCAGGAGGTATTCCTGGAGGTATGTCCCTAAACACCTTACCATGCTTATCCAACATTGCTCGAATATCAGCAGGATAAATTTCTTCAGCAGAGAGAATTTGGTTGTCCTTGATGCAAACCTGTGCTGCCCATTCGATGTCATTATGCCTGAATAATGCTTCCATTCGTTTTGCTGAGACAACTTTGGGATTTCCATCAGACACTAACTTCAGTTTGATCTTCTTTCCTTCATGCATGAATTCTAACTCCATCTTTTGAAAGTCCTGGACAATTCTTCCCAGCGAATGCAACCATTGTACTCCAAGTACTACATCAATATGCCCAAGTCCAACCACATAGAAATCATCTTGTAAAGAATAATCTCCCATTTGAATCTGTAGTTGGGATACTTTTCGAGTACAACTCATTAGGAATCCATCAGCAACAGCTATTTGAAATCCTTCGAAGTCTTCAACTGTGAGACCCCGCCTTGCTACCAAACCTTCATCTATGAAGTTGTGAGTAGCACCACTGTCAATGAGACAGGTGACTCTCTGACCTTTAACAACTCCTCTAATGCGGAAGGCATGATACTTAGGTACTCCTAAAATAGTTGCTAATGTTATTTTGTCAGATGTTTCTTCTGAAACAACATTAAGAGTTGGTTGTACCTCCTCTTCATCCTGAGTAGATTCTTCTTCACTCAATGATTCTTCTTTGCTTCCATCATCAGATACAACTTCAATCAAGTGTGCTTTACCCTTACCAAGGCATCTGTGTCCTAGTTCCCAAGGTTGCTTGCAAGAAAAGCAGAGTTTCTTCCTTCTTAGCTCATCTCTTTCAGCTGCAGATGGACCTTGAGTCATCTTTTGAGGAAAAGAGGGTCTCCTTTGGGTAGAGCTAACTCCTTTATAGAACTTTTTCTTAGGCTGATAAACAGGAGTAGTATCAAGATCTAGAGCAAAGTCAATTGCTTCTTCCAGGTTTGCCGGCCTTTGTACCTTTACCAATGGCTTGATCTGATTGTTCAATCCCTCAATGAACAGCATAGTGATTCTTCGATCAGTCATATCAGGTACCATTACTGCGATCTTCTGAAAATCATTAACATACTGCACAACCCTTCCTTCTTGCTTGAGTTGAGCTAGTTCACGATAGTACACTTCGGTGTCTTTTCTATCAAACCTCTGAACCAACTTGGTTACAAACTCATCATAGGAAGTTATCCTATCATGATGTTGAGAAACTAGGCCATGATGCCACCATTCATAAGCCAAACCTTCAAGATGCATTGTAGCAAATTGAATTGCTTTCTTCTCTATCAAAGGCTTAAGTGAAAGGTATGTATCCAGCTTGTTTACCCAAGCCCTAGCACTGAGCTTACCACTTCCATCAAAGGTAGGAATGGGAACTCGATTCAAGGCTTCTTTATACTCCTTTGTATCATCATCCCTTCTAGGACGAAAGCCTCTAGTTCTACCTCGCCTGTCTCTATCTTCCCTCTTCTGTCAGCAATATTCATTGAAAGTCATCATATCTCGAACACGTTCCGGAAGTCTGGCATAAAGATCTGCAAAGAGAGCTATCTCATCTTCAAAATTGTTTGGTTCTTCTTCGTCAAACTCTTCATCAGCTTCATTGTCCTGTTCAGGTGGTGGTGGAAGGAAGGTTGGTCTTAAAGGCCTATCAACTGTAGGAGTCCGTGTGCGAACTCTTCTACCTACTGCACTACCAGCATCATCATCAACATGTCTTTCTTGTCTCTCAGGTCTAGCTGCATCTCGACGACCTTGTCCAGCTACTTCACCTTGATTCATATTTTGAAGGGATTGTAGGACATGTTGCAATATTTGAGCGGTTTGTTGTTGTTCAGCGGCGATGTTCCTAAACATCTCCCTAGCTGCACGTTCACCATCTGCAGGTGGACTTCTACTTCTTCTTTCCTCAGCCATGTTAGCCTGTCTAGCTACAATTGCTTCTGAAAGAGTATCCTGTTGTGGGTAAGGATGAGTCCACTGGAACTGCCTTCTTTGTTCACGCGCAATGTATCTCCCGGTTCTATCACTTTGTTGATCACCTTCTTGCATGAAAACTCCCAAAGGCTGGCAGGATCCAAGCTCTGATACCACTGTAAGATACCCAACCAGTTCTACTAAAATTTTTCCTTATCTTAAATAAATTTACTTGCTATCAATTCATCAACTACTTCAACAATACAAAGATATACATCAAAGACAACTACTTGAATGAGAATTGGGTACTTGTCTAGTTACTTGATTCAATCAACTTGCAATGTCTTATTACATGGCTAATGCTTTCAATAGCATGAAGTACAACTTATTCAATGGAATTACAAAAGGAAAGGCCTTGAAGCCTTGATGTTTACAATGGCGCCTACACTTGATCAACTCAGTCAAACTCAATGATGCCAACTGAATGTCAACATCTCACAATATCACAAGGGAGCATCACCTTGCTTGTTGAGGGAGCATCACCTCAACACTTGAAACTCGCAGGCCTCAAGATTACAAGCTCAACAGCTTTGCAGAGAGAATTTTGTCAAAATGAACCGATGCTAAATGAATGAGAGAGCTCCTCCTTTTATAGGCCTTCCAAAGGCAATGAAGGCACGTTTTTCAATGCACAAAGAGGAACCAAGGCACGTTTCCCAAGAAGCATATTCATGGAGAATATTCCGTCTGACAACTCGCTCTGAGGTGGCAACCTTACCCAATGCAGTGGAACGGATCCCAATGTCATCCTGTCGACCAATGAGAGCTCAGGTGCTTGAAGTTGCTACAGCGTATTCTAGGCGCCCAATTGAAGTAATTTGATCATGAACTTGCGCTCAACTGAGGACTAGGTGCCAACAGGAGGTGATGTAACTAGGGAATGATCCCTTGTGTTGTCTTCACATTAGGAAGGAAGTCTACTAGCTCCAATGCTAAGTCAATCTACTTGAGGCGCATATTTAGTGCTCCAGAGACTTGGTATTGTGCCTAACACCTTTGTGATGATATTTTACTCTATTCAAGACTTTCAAACACTTGTTTGTAGACCTTTTGATGCTTCTTTATCCAAGCGCCCATATCCAGAGTATTTAAAACCTTGTTTTAGTCCTCATCTTCACTTAGGCGCATTTGTGGGTAGAAAAAGTGTAGATTGGCGCCTTAGGTGTTGCAATGGAGAATTTGCGCCTTGGGTGTTTGATGATTTATCTTACCAAGTCTTCATGTGTTTGTATCCTTGAGAGTAGCAATGCAACATACCTTGTTGAGCGCCCTGATTAGAATGTCCAAACTCACTTCCCTAACTTCATTCTTCATCTAGGCGCACATTTGGAGAATTCGACATTGGATTTGCGCCTAGTGTGTGACTTAACCAATTCTACTCATTATTTGCAAAGTCTGAGGTTTCTGAAAATGATAGCATCTTCCTCAATGCTAGCGCCTTGATCTTGAAGGATGTTTTGATACTCATTTTCTCTTTAGGCGCATATTTGAGGAGTTTTTCTACCAAAGGTGCGCCTCATCCATGATCTTGTCTTCTTTAATGATTCCACTTGAGTGGATGTCTTCTAAACTTCATCTTTAACCTTTGGTGATGCACTCTTACCCTTCCAATGACTTTTCTTGCTAAGGCGCACTTCTAGGAATTGATCTTAGGCGCACTTCTGAGTCTGTGTAGGAGGAAACTAGCGCCTTGAATTGGATTCACCTTCATACATGTGGCGCTCACACTTGTAGTCTTTGTGGTGAAGTAAAACACCTATCTCACCAAGCGCCCTGACTACTTGAAGTGATTGGGAGCTACCTTCCCACTTAGGCGCACATCAGGTGAATTTGTCATGGTATTTGCGCCTAGAGTTTACTTGATCCCTTTCCTCAAGGAGTATGCTTGGTATGAGACTTCTGACTGGGCGCCAACTTTGGAGGATTCACAGTGGTTCTAGCGCCTTCATCCCTTTCAAAGATCCTCGAGAGCAACTTGACTTTAAATGATCATCATTTCATCTCCTGATGGAGCGCCCTGCATCTAGATTGGATTTGAGGACCTGCTCCCACCTTAGGCGCACATTTGAGGAAGTTTCAACTGATATCTGCGCCTAACACCTTTGTGAAGATGTTCCACATTTAGTCAAACTCTCAAACTCTTGTAATCATTTCTTATTGACGCTCCTTAAAACTAGCGCCTTCTTTAGAGTATCTATACCATGTCTGGGTCTTCAATTTCATCTAGGCGCACTTATCTGGAACAAGATTCTTAGGCGCAACTGGGTGTCTATTGAGAGGTGAATTGGCGCCCTAGTTGAAATATTTAGGGAGCTTCAAAATATGATGTTTCTATGCTAGGCGCTCATTCAGGAGGTTCTTTTGAAATGGGCGCCTAGACAACTTTCAGCTTGTTTGGCCTCCAAACTTAACCAAATTTTAGTTTCTGACTTAGATCCTGCAAAAAATTAAAACAGAGTTAGTCAAAAAACCAATTCATTCCCTCATCAATTAGAATTAGCCTCCGGGAATGAGGAATAGGCTAATCCATTATACACTTGATGATCAAGCCGGAAACGGGGACATGACAACCATGCAAAAATAAAATGTGTTTACTAGCTCTTGGGACATCCCCAGTTCGTACAGAAATGGAATTTACACCAACCACTGCAAGTTGCAAGTTATTCATTATCTAATACTGTAAAAGTTTTTTTCTTTATAAATTAGTAAATTGAATGCTAGAATTATTGGGGAGTCATGAGTGCAACTCAATCTTGTGACTCAATGTTTTGTATTTGATACTGTAAGTTGGCAGCAACTTTAGCCAAAACTAGACAAAAAATATCTTCAAGACAACAACCACAATCCTAGTTTGATTTGCCACCACACTTTCTCTTTCCTTCTTGACTTGTGTTTTCTGATGATGCTTTTGCAGAGGCATCTGGATTGTTGGTTTGATCTAGCATATCAACTTCATTTACATTTTTATTTGCCTCATTTTTCCTCCGTTTTTCTACCTTGGCAGCAATTGTTCTCTTGTATTTCCCTTTCTTTCCAGAAGAAGTTGCTTCCATCATCCCTGTCTTGGCATACTCTTGTCCTTGTCCTCTATTATTAATAATATGATTCAGTTTTACTTCCTTGGCTTCTTCCTTTTCTAATTCTTGCTCACTTTCTTGATTTTCCTATAAGGTTGCATCACCTCGTGTAGAAGACTCAAATTCATCAAGTTTCTTCCATCTACTTCTTTTCTTTGGTTTTTCATCTTCATAAGCCTTATTAGCATCTTCTTTCCTCCCACTCTAGAAGCATTTCACCTTGTTGTTCCTGCCTTTGTAGCCTTAGATGGTTTTCCATATCCTCTTTGATGCTGGTATAGTGTTGAAATTTGAGGGTGCTCCTGTATAGCTATAAATTTTGTATCATATTTGGATGTACTCATGAGACTCAATGACATTTTTAAGTTTCCTGTTATGATTGTGAAAGCAATAAAGTAATCTCCCTGTAAAGTTAGGTTCATGGTGAAGTTTGAGCTCCGTACCATTTATAAGGGTAGATAAATGATGGCTCGCATGTGTACTGGTTACAATAAATTTGTAAGAAAATGATGTAGACCTGTAATGAATATTTATAAGCATATGTGATTGAAACCTAGGAAGAAACAGATCAAGTTTTACCTGTAGTTGTTGACAAATTGATAGGAGACTTATACTACATTTCGATTAAAAAAAAATTGACTCAAGAACACAACATGAAGCAGTGCATTTTCAAACCATCATTGATAGATAGGAGCAGGAGAAGCTCAAGTAGTATTCGTGGTCACTTTGAAAAGTTATGCAAAGTTTTTTTTTTCTTATATATGCACTGGTTGGTAGAAGTTGTGATGTTTCACTCAATTATGATTCAGTTATTTGTTTCCAGCCTTGTACAAGGAGATGCTTTAGACCCTCTGAGTGATCGAATCATAAATTTAAATTAGCATACAATGATATGTAAATAACAATAAGAAAATTTAAGGTATATCCTTGTAACCATGAACATACTATTGCATACCTCATTGTTGCCATATGAACAAGGATCCTATATGCAATTTGAAAAGTAATGACAATTAACTTGAAACGTGATGGAGAACAACATTACGAGAACATGTAGGAATTGTCAAGTTATATCCAAAGATATTTTTAAAAAAAAGAGCACTCTAAAATACCCAACAGATGTCTTCCCTGAATTTCTTAGCAGGTTCATACTGCACGGCTGCAGTACTTATGCCACTCTTCATTCTTTTTTCTCCTTTATACTGCAGTCAATTAGGAGGCTAGCGGTAGGAACACACTACCATTCAAATTCATCAAGTTTCTTCCATCTACTTCTTTTCTTTGGTTTTTCATCTTCAGAAGCCTTATTAGCAACTTCTTTCCACCCACTCCAGAAGTATTTGACCTTGTTCCCGCCTTTGCAGCCTTAGATGGTTTTCCATCTCTCTTTCCCTGACCATTCGTACCTATTCCTTCATTATTATTTCCTATTTCCTACACACTAGGGAGATTTTCACTTCCAATAACATCACTCTTCTTCCTCGGTCTATTTCCTCCTTTTTTGACAGCTTGGTTTCTAGCTGTTGGTCCATCAATCTTCTGCAAGTCCGAAACATAGGCTAACATCTGCCAAGAAGACGAAATAAGAGTGAGTATTGCATTAAATCAGGAATGCAGAAGATCAAATCAAGATCCTGAACAACTAAGCAATGGCAGAAAAACAGATAAAACATGATTAACATATATGACAGGCACACCCGACTGCCACTGACAGTAATGAATTCAACATTCAAGCCTATTTCAAGCCCAAGCTCATAATTTCAAATAGTAATGTTAATTAACATATAACCTATAAAATCCTGACTAAATGCTAAACATAAAGATTGTGTGCAAAAGTTAACTCAGTTGATGTTCTTGTTTGATTCAACAATAAATAAGACAGACCAACATGAAATACCGTATGACATCATAGATGACAGGAGAGTTCAGGGATTTGTGCATGTGCAAAAAGTTTGACACCCTCAAAATATTTAAAACAAGCACTTTCCACCCAACTATATTCAAAATTATAATGTTCAAAGAAGCTAAATTTCCAAAAAGACTGAACTGTCTAAGACTTGAAAGGAAGAGCTTGTGGAAAACACTATGTTTCGAAAGGAAGAGTTTCTAGAAAAGATGTAACTAAAACACACTTTTCACTTTGTCTAGCGGTTCTTCCTTTCAATCTAGCCGAACATGAAAACCTCAAGAACACTGTCTAAAATCACAAGCATGGTTGCCAGGTTAAAAAAAATTGGTTCCCTCATGAGGTCCAAAAAAATCATAAATCTAGAATTTAAAAAAAACGGTAAAATTCCTATTGCAATTGAAAATTCCGAACTGAATTGGACAAATCCAGCCAGTCCAAAATAACTAGATCAGAACAAGTCGAACCAGATCCAGTCAGATCTGGTGACTATGATCACAACATATTTTCCAAAACACACGTGACATTTTCCATCTGCCAAAGGATTTCAAAATGATTACAGCTTTGAAATCGCCAATTTAATCCATTGCACATGGAGGGTAGTAATTTGGTATTGCATGAGGAGATGCTCGAGGGTGTACACTGAACTACAGCTGCTCAGTTGGTGTATAAGCCTTGAATCCCATGTCTGTTTTGCCCAATATTAGTTCCACCTAGTAAAGCCCACCAGCAAACCAAAGAGGATCTGTTTCAGGTTATTTAGCCCATTGCTAACTGTTTGCAGGCTTATTTGCCTCCCAGTTCACCACTTCTTCATTCATATATGAAATATTTTCCTTCACATCCTGGAACAACAAGAAGCAAACTTGGTGTCTTCAAAGCCTTGGAGGACATATACAGAAACCATTTCAAAGTTGTGGTTGAACACAAACAGGAATTGACAATCAAAATCGGTGAAAAATTCAAACTACACAAGATCCAAACATGAATTTTGGATGTTTACCTATCCTAGCATTGATCAAGCATCTTAAGGAGATGGATTCCTAAATCAAGAAATAGTTCATTCGAAGCATGGGGTTTTGTCGCAAATCAACATGGTAAGTATTCCATCCTCTCTTCACATTGATGACAACTCATTCTAGCTCATAACCTAACTGTGACATAAAAAAAAAAAAAACTGTATCAGCCACGATTGTGAGGAATGATCCAGATGGCAACATGATTCCTATATTGGGATGCCAACATTGGATAGAACTTTCTAGTTTGCAACATTGCAAAGACCTTAAAACCAGCCCCAAAAATCACCAGCATTGACACTACTTGATGGCATCAGGTGTCAACATCCCCCACTACCCATGCATCTTTATCCCCTTTCTTGTGGACCAACAATAACTGTTGCTGTTTGATGCATATACGAATTCATACGTGTCTGTGACAGATCTGCGAATAATGCATGGAAAGCTAATGGACAGAATCTTAGCCATTTCATCTCCCACAACAATTCTCTTTGATCTTCTATAGCTCCTATCCCTCTGTACATAATTTATAATGGAGAATGACAGAGTAAAACACAGAGGGGTTTGTCTACAATTAACTTTTCCTACACCAAATTTCAGACTCATTAATCCCACCTTTCCCTGAGAAAATAAATTAATATACAACATGGCATCACATACGCCACCTATTTATGCACTTAGGCAGTTCACTCATTACCCTTGAGGTTCAATCCAACAATGAAGTACTGGGATCCAACAGTAATCCACAGAGCATGCACATCAATTTGTTATAGTATGTATTAATCCCATGTGTAAGGTTAATATAATAAAAATTACTTTAAACATACATACCCTGCTCTTCCTGTACTATGCTATATATTTGAATGATACTGCAGGACATAAAAGTACATTGCCTTCGGCTTCTGGCCTGCATTCCAACTATACTTATTTGTTGGATGTACCCTTTGTTCCACACCATCAGTTCTTTTGAATTCAGAAAGGCAGCATGTAAGTAAGACCTAAAGCCAAAAATAATACAGAACAAATATGAGAATTAGGAAAGGGAGACTTACTTCTTTTTACAGCTACTTGGGCTGAATATCTTTGCATGAAATGACTTCTTATGTGGTTCCATGAAGCCCTTTTGCAGATGCTCTGAACTTCCCTCATACTTCTCAAGTTGTGGATCTACCGAATTTGCAGTATTTTCTTGTTCCTGGGAATGAACAGGTCCAGAGAATAATTCAAGGAAAGGATCACTGGAATCTTTTATTTTCTCAACTTTCTCAAAATCATCATCTCCATGCTCATGAATAGTACTCAAGTTCGTCAGCGTGTTTCCCAATGTATCTCTTAGCATATTTTCGGTGTGGGATGAAAAACTTTCCTTATTAAGTTTTGGCTGCTTGAATGATGACAAATTGTCCTCCTTTACACCAGATTTTGGACAACTTTTTGCAGCATCTTTTTTATTGTTTGTCAATCGAAGCCCGGATTTTGGACAACTTTTTGCAACGCCTTTTGTGTTCTTTCTCAATCGAAGCTCCCCTATTTCTGTTGGTTTTGACTTATTACACTTATCAGGATCATCAATGATGCTATTTTTCATGACTTGTTGATCCTTGGAACCACTTAGACTGGATCGCTCATATGAAAATTCACATAAACAGTTAATCTTGTCATCTTGAGTCTGTTTGCCTTTCTCCTCACTGCCTACATTGCTATCATGTTTAAAGGCCATTTTAGATTGTTTGGTAGAATCTCCCTGCCCTTCACATAATGCAAGTTTCTTCAATCCAGAGGAAAGATTTGTCAAGAAATCTTTCCTTGGGGTTTTACCCAATAGGTTACCTAATGACAAAATGCCCTTAATTGTTGGAACAGATTTCAGAGATGAACTTCGATTATCACTTGTAGAATTTTTGTTTGATGTTAGTTTAGTGATTTGAGTGGGGCTTCTAGCTCCTTTCTTCTCACTGGTTTCAGGGGTTTTTACTGGAGTAGTAGTATTATAAATTGTTTGCTTTTTACTCCCTTTCTTCTCACTGCTTGCAGGGACTGTTACTGTGGCAGTATTTTTGATAGTTTTTGAAGTTGACGGTGCACCCCAAATTTTCTTGCAATTGAGTGTACTGCACAGGTAAAGAAATAGGTTGAATTTCCCAACATATCAATTCATGGGATGATACCAAAAAAACAGAGAATGATTTGAATGATCAAAATAATGAAAGAAATACACACCTTGCAGTCCTGTCCCCTAGTGGCATAGTGCTGCAAATGCTTGCGGTTGAAGTAGACCTAACATATCTGGGCTTTTTTACCTCCTACATTTTAGGATCTTGCTAGTGAGTTAAGAGCATACTCTAAAAAATCAAGTTCAAATACAAAAATACTAACTCTGAACTGAAAAGCAAAACACCATGTTCTGAAAGGAAGAGTTTCTAGAACAGATGTAACTAAAACACACTTTTCACTTTGTCTAGCAGTTCTTCTTTTCAATCTAACCGAACATGAAAACCTCGTGAACACTGTCTAAAATCACAGCCATGTTTGCCAGGTTAAAAAACAATTGATTCCTTCATATGAGGTCGAAAAAAAATTTGATTCCTTCGTGAAGTCAAAAAAAATAATTAATCTAGAATTTTAACAAAAAGGGTAAAATTCCTATTGCAATTGAAAATTCCGAACTGAATCGGACAAATCCAGCCAGTCCAAAATATCTAGATCAAAACAAGTTGAACCAGATCCGGTCGGATCTGGTGACTATGATCACAACATATTTTCCAAAACACAGGTGATATTTTCCATCTGCCAAAGGATTTCAAAATGATTACAGCTTGGAATCGCTAATTTAACCCATTGCAAATGGAGGGTAGTAATTTGGTATTGCATGAGGAGATGCTCGAGGGTGTACTCTGAACTACAGCTGCTGAGTTGGTATATAAGTCTTGAACCCCATGTCTGTTTTGCCCAATATTAGTTCCACCTAGTAAAGCCCACCAGAAAACCAAAGAGGATCTGTTTTAGGTTATTTAGCCCATTGCTAACTGTTTGCAGGCCTATTGGCCTCCCAGTTCACCACTTCTTCATTCATACATGAAATACTTTCCTTCACATCCTGGAACAACAAAAAGCAAACTTGATGTCTTCAAAGCCTTGGAGGACATATACAGAAACTATTTCAAATTTATGGTGGAACACAAACAAGAATTGACAATCAAAATCGGTGAAAATTTCAAACAACACGAGATCCAAACATGAATTTTGGATGTTTACCTATCCTAGCATTGATCAAGCATCTTAAGGAGATGGATTCCTAAATCCAGAAACAGTTCATTCGAAGCATGGGGTTTTGTCGCAAATCAACATGGTAAGTATTCCAACCTCTCTTCAAATTGATGACAACTCATTATAGCTCATAAACTAACTGTGACATAAAAAATCCTGTATCAGCCACGATTGTGAGGAATGATCCAGATGGCAACATGATTCCTATGTTGGGATGCCAACATTGGATAGAACTTTCTAGTTTGCAACACTGCAAAGACCCTAAAACCAGCCCCAACAATCACCAGCATTGACACTGCTTGATGGCATCAGGTGTCAACATCCCCCACTACCCATGCATCTTTATCCCCTTTCTTGTGGACCAACAATAACTGTTACTGTTTGATGCCACATAATCGAATTCATACATGTCTGTGACAGATCTGTGAATAATGCATGGAAAGCTAATGGACAAAATCCTAGCCATTTCATCTCCCACAACAATTCTTTCGATCTTCTATAGCTCCTATCCCTCTGTACATAATTTATAATAGAGAATGACCGAGTAAACCACAGAGGGGTTTGTCAACAATTAACTTTTCCTACACCAAATTTCAGACTCATTAATCCCACCTTTCCCTGAGCAAATAAATTAATATACAACATGGCATCACATACGCCACCTATTTATGCACTTAGGGTGTTCACTCATAACGCTTGAGGTTCAATCCAACAATGAAGTACTGGGATCCAACAGTAACCCACAGTGCATGCATATCAATTTGTTATAGTATGTATTAATCCCGTGTGTGCAGTTAATATAATAAAAATTACATTAAACATACATACCCTGCTCTTCCTGTACTATGCTATATATTTGAATGATACTACAGGACATAATAGGACATTACCTTCGGCTTCTGGCCTGCATTCCAGCTATACTTATTTGTCGGATGTACCCTTTGTTCCACACCATCAGTTCTTCTGAATTCAGAAAGCCAGCATGTAAATAAGACCTAAAGCCAAAAATTATACAGAACAAACATGAGAATTAGGAATGGGAGACTTACTTCTTTTTACAGCTACATGGGCTGAATATCTTTGCATGAAATGACTTCTTATCTGGTTCCATGAAGCCCTTTTGCAGATGTTCTGAACTTCCCTCATACTTCTCAAGTTGTGTATCTACCGAATTTGCAGTATTTTCTTGTTCATGGGAATGAACAGGTCCAGAGAATAATTCAAGGAAAAGATCACTGGAATCTTTTATTTTCTCAACTTTCTCAAAATCATCATCTCCATGCTCATGAATAGTACTCAAGTTCGTCAGCGTGTTTCCCAATGTATCTCTTAGCATATTTTCGGTGTGGGATGAAAAACCTTCCTTATTAAGTTTTGGCTGCTTGAATGATGACAAATTGTCCTCCTTTACACCAGATTTTGGACAACTTTTCGCAGCATCTTTTTTATTGTTTGTCAATCGAAGCCCGGATTTTGGACAACTTTTTGCAACGCCTTTTGTGTTCTTTCTCAATCGAAGCTCCCCTATTTCTGTTGGTCCTGACTTATTACACTTATCAGGATCATCAATGATGCTATTTTTCATGACTTGTTGATCCTTGGAACCACTTAGACTGGATCGCTCATATGAAAATTCACATAAACAGTTAATCTTGTCATCTTGAGTCTGTTTGCCTTTCTCCTCACTGCCTACATTGCTATCATGTTTAAAGGCCATTTTGGATTGTTTGGTAGAATCTCTCTCCCCTCCACATAATGCAAGTTTCTTCAATCCAGAGGAAAGATTTGTCAAGAAATCTTTCTTTGGGGTTTTACCAAAGAGGTTACCTGATGAAAAAGTGCCCTTAATTGTTGAACCAGATTTCAGAGATGAACTTTGATTATCGCTTGTGGGATTTTTGTTGGATGTTAGTTTAGTGATTCGGGTGGGGCTTCTAGCTCCTTTCTTCTCACTGGTTTCAGGGGTTTTTACTGGAGTAGTAGTATTATAAACTGTTTGCATTTTAGTCCCTTTCTTCTCACTGCTTGCAGGGACTGTTACTGCAGCAGTATTACTAGAAGTGCTCAGAATACCAATTGCTTGTTTTGTAACTCCTCTCTTGTCCATGCTCAAAGGTCTAATTGAAAAGTTTTTTGAACCCTGTGATTGGAGGGATTTCCCAGTGCTTGATGGTGCAGATGATTTGGGATTCTTTCCCATGCTTGATACAACAAAAACACCACGTGGCCGATTAGGATTATCATTTTCAGCAACTGGAAGGTTTTTGCCCATTCTCGATGCATGTTTCTTTCTATCTGCAGGTGATGGCTTCTTTAAATCCCTTGATGCATTTTCCTTGGCCTTTAATTTGATAGTTTTTGAAGTTGACGGTGGACCCCAAATTTTCTTGCAATTGAGTGTACTGCACAGGTAAAGAAATAGGTTGAATTTACCAACATATCAATTCATGGGATGATACCAAAAAAACAGAGAATGATCAAAATGATGAAAGAAATACACACCTTGCAGTCCTGTCCCCTAGTGGCATAGTTGCTGTTGAAGTAGACCTAACATATCTGGGCCTTTTTACCTCCTACATTTTAGGATCCTGCTAGTGAGTTAAGAGCATACTCTAAAAAATCAAGTTCAAATACAAAAATACTAACTCTGAACTGAAAAGCAAAATCATACCTTTGGCGACTCAAATAATGGAGCACCCAACAAGCTGGCTGCAGTCCTGGGATGATTACAATCTGCAACACAAATTTTCATTTCCATCAAACTCCAATGCAAAATTCTTCAACCACATACATAACTCTTTCAAAGCATAAGGCCATAGGAACACTGCAACAAAATCTTTTTGTGAACAAATCCTAGCAGATAAAATCATTATGTTTACCTAAAACAATAAAAGATAACAACACATTGGATCAATGGTGAAGATCTAAGGCCATGCAATTCAGAACCCATCTCGAAATTCAAGCACATATGCTCACCATCACTATGCAATGGCTATGCACCACCATAGGCACACACCAACAAACACCGTGTACGTTCAAATCCTATGAGGATGAATAGACACAACTTAAGATGTCAAAACTAAATATTAAACAAACAATTTCCAACAATGATGCCAAAGATATTAAAGTTATGGATCCTAGACCATGCAAGGGTGTCCAATTCGACTTTTCATGCCCAAAAGTTCAAACGTAATGTCCCCTCTTCGAAAACTCCATTCAAAGCCAAGGTTGCTGCTTGAAATGCTCATACGAAAATGTGGTCTAGAGACGGTCAAGGCTGTGATGCCTGAGCAACATGTGAAGCTCCTTACAAACATAAGAAAGATCAAGGAACACAAAGAAAAGAAGAAAAGTTCCTCATCTCAACATGGAGAAGATGAAAGTGAAACCAAGTCCTTACAGTCATGTACATCTACAACCAGGCGAAGTAAATGGAATCACACAGATATATTTTTTGAATTTGGAGACGAGGACAAAATGACAATGGACAGAGAGTTGCGGTCAAGTAGGAGGCAGAGATTTGGGTCAACTGGCACAGATGTTTTTATTGTACACTCTGATTCAACAGGACAAGTCGCTGATATGCGAAACTCAGATTCTAAGACATACAAGAATGTGTTACGAATGGATTCTGCAGACAGAGGAGAATATGATAGCAGGAATATATCCTTAGAAAATTCCAAAGACAACAAAACGCAAGCGCGTGTTATTCTCAGTGGAAGTCAGAGTGATGTAGCCAATGACATAATGCATGCATCTTTAAAAACAGGGAGGTCCAATGGAAGTCACGATGGGTCTAAAGATCCCTTCTCCGAGCATAATGAGAAGCTTGCTGGTACCCTGTTATCATTAAAGGAAACAGATGTTCCTGCACCCAAGTGTGAGTCATTTCCAAAGGCTCATAAGAATTGATCACTACATTTTGATGCTTCTGCAGCATCTATTCATTGCATAGATTTTGAAACATACAATGAAAACTCTTGTGCTCGTAAAATGCAACAAATTGAATTGGATATACTAGAGAACTTGAAAAGGTACATAAATGCACGTGGTGGGAGCATTAGAGATGGATAGGAAGAATTCGCAAGATAAGAGATATTTAGGAAGCGCCCATAAAAGATGATTAATAATACACAAATTGAAGTTAAATAAAGGTTAAGTTGTTATGAATGGTCAACCAACCTATATAGGGTTGTGTCTCTTGAAAAAGAAAAGATATATAGGGAAGATCATTCAAGGAGAAGAAGATCATCAATGGAAAGATAATTTTATATATGAATCTACTCCTTAAGGAGCATGAAACCTGATCGATAAATCTAAGAACAAAACCCCTCATGTTTATGCCGTTAAGGACGAAAACTCTTAATTACTATTGATGAGTTAATGGGCCGAAACCCATGATTCATGCAGACCTAAAGACATTTCAAAGGCAATTTACTAAAGAAAAATCATTTTAGTTTCGAGAGGATAAACAACAAATATAAGGATAAGTTTAATTCTACAACAGAAATACATTCTAAATCTTAATTCTGAATTACATTAAACTATTACAACTACTATTTCCAGTCTGATTTCATGTTTATAATTTATTTTGCAATTATGATTGTAAGCTAGGGCTATTATACTTTAAGAAATAAGGAAATCCTAGGACGAGACATTACAATCGGTATTAGAGCTTTGATCCTGCCAGCCTGCGCGGTAAAGCTAAGATGTTGGATGCATTCTAGTCAAAGAGACTTGAAGGTCTATGAAAGGAAGAGGACATGGACCTTATTCAAGAGTTATTGTACAAACTTGAGGCTCCCAAAATTGTTGACCAGTACCAAAGTTTGTCAAATCATGCAAAACCTTGTGTCCCCTTGATGAGTACTTGGCGGCACTTGGTTACCAATATCCCGGCAAAAGAGGCCTATATGAATACATAAGAAGCTAAGGAGGAGATTAAGGAGCGAGATCCAAGAGAATCATCAGTGACGACAAAAGAAAGTTCAAAATCAAAATCATAAGGAGAGGTTGTGGAAGTAATAATAAAACAAGAGGAACCTAAAAAGGATGTTGAAGATAAAGATTCTTTGATAAGGAAAGATATTTTATTGGTTTCTAATGATGGCATGCATCACCAAAACATCAATGAAGTTAAGACAAAAGGGGTTCCACTTGATGGAGGGGAAGAATTCAAGTTGAAGGAAGATGCTTCAAATCATGGTCTATCTTTCGAACTTCAAAATAGTGGGCCATTGATGGATGTACAAAGTAGCATGATGAATGAATATACATTTGAGAAGAACACTTTGGTTAGCCATAATACAGGGGTTTAAGTCATAACGATGAAGATGTTGAGGATATATCAACAAATTCACTTTTTGCAAATGAGGACAAACATTTTGTTCATAGCCTAAGGTATGAAGATGTTTCAGACTCGGTACTTCCTATGTCACTGCAAAATTCTTGTCACCATGGAAAACATGCAAAGAGGGGTGATAGGGTAAGAGATATGACCTGCAATAAAGGACACCTAGATCCCTTTACTCAAATACAGAATTGGCTTTGCATAAAAGAGTAGGATCCTGGTATTCAGGACACTCTTGCAATTCATCATAGCAAAAAATGCAACATTTTGTTGTCATTTTGGATGTCAGCAATAACAATAAAGAATTTGTATTCATTGCCCAGGATCTTTGGTGAAAATGAAATGAGAGAGTAAAAGATCATGACATCGTATGATCTCATTCAATGTAATCAAGACAATCTTTCTTGCTCTTTTTCGAGGCCAAAATCTACTGAGGAGAATACATATGCTCTTATTAATATAGGTGTAATGTCCCGTACTATGCAAGGAATTCATTAAAATAAATTTGATTATGATACAGCCGACTATCATCATTTTGAAGAAGTCGATGTATTGTTTAAATTAAAGATTAAACAAATATTGTTATGTTGGCCGACCTCATTATTAACATAAATTGGCCGACTTCAAATATGATGTTTTGAATTTTATAATAAAAGACTTTAATGAGGCAGACCAAATGAGTGCAGCAATCATATATAATAAACCAAATTGTTTGCTTAGAGATTAGGAGATGTGGAGCGATCAGTTTGAGAAGTGTGAGAAATAGAAAAAAAAGGATAGTGAATGTCTTAGAAGAGGCCGACTAAGAGAGAAGTGAGCGATCAGTTTTGAAATGTATGTGCATAAGATGGCAGCGAATATTGTTTAGAGGAGATTGATTATCTTAAGGGAGAGCGCTCCTCACATGAGGACAAAATTGTCTCACTAGAAGACAAAAATTTGTCTTATATAAAAGGTAAAAGAAAGGGGTGCGATTAGTGGGTGATTATGAAGAGTTGCTTTGATAACAAGGGCTGCATCCCTTCATGAGGATCGTTGCTGTTCTATGGAGTATAAAATATCATTTGTGATGTGTGGTTGAGTGGGAGAAGGGGAAGAATAAAGATATATCAAGAAGACACACTCAGATCTGCATATCAGAGTTTAAAAGGCAGATATGGAAGATAGGTCCATGCAGATATCGAAGGAATCAGAGTTAATAATTTGCACTCAGAAAAGCAGCATCATCTCCTAGACAGCAAGGCAGAAAGACATCCTCCAGAAGTACATTAGCAGCCAGGCATAGATCACATCTGAGCATCAATAGCAATGAAAACATATGCCATTGCAGCAGAACAATAAAGTAACGTGTCCCTGTGGTATGCAATGATAAGGTGTGTCTATGCCTATTTAATAGATGAATATAGATGTGAACAAATATGTATATATACACTTACAATTATACCAACTAAAACAATGATAGTTGATGCTAATATAAACTATATTATTGATGTTATGAACGGTGATCCGATTCTGGCAATGATTAGTCAAGGAGGGATGAGGCGACTGCAAGGAGGGGGAATGGCAAATGATTCCTCGCTAGGAGTGGTATCTCATGATGATGGTTAAGGACCATCGGTTAAGGAGCGCATGAGACCACCTCATGATGATGGTTAAGGACCACATGAGGCCAAGGAGGATAAGGTCCTGTCCTTGGGCCTAGAGTTGAGAATCTAGGACACCCTATTGCAGCCTCCCGAACTATCCCCACTTGAATCAATTGTTGAAATAAATAAAAGGGGATCTTCAATCATAAGAGGAAGGTTTGGTGTGATGGAGGGAACGGTGTAAATCCCTCACTAGGTAGCCCACCTCATGATGATGGTTAAGGACAATCGGTTAAGGACCACACGAGGCCAATGGAGGATAAGGTCCTGCTGTTGGTCATAGGGTAGAGGATGCTTGGGGCACCTCATCACCCCCTCTTTATGGTTGAGCCCACATAGTCCTTGAGACTTGTTACATTGTTATAGATGATCTTTCTTAGACTTAGAATTAAATGTATTTAATATCATATTCATCTAACATGGTTGCAGGTCTCCATAACCAGATTTACATCATCTCGATTTTGAGTAAGGAATTGCATCTTTAACTATAATCTGCTATTGGTTTCATTAAGAATTGTGATTTCAGGGCAAAGTATAAGATGATCCCAAAAGGGGGCATTACAATAGGTGTTTCCCAACGGCAATTGAAAGATATACATAATGCTCGATATATGAATGAGCATAATTTTTATAGTATTTGGGCTAAGCAGAGTATATTGTTTCATAACATACATCTAGCACAATCACCTGAGAGAGGATGGTGCAAGAGAATGGATTTTTGTAAGCAAAGAGTAACTTATGAAAGCTCCCTAGCTGCTATGGGAAATGGCAATGATACAGAATTTCCCATCTTCTTATTATGGTATTCATTGGTTGGAACCTTTGTAACATCACACCACAAAATTCACACTAGTGCACGTAAGCTTATACAGAAGAGGGATATTAGTTTATTGGATTATAATAAGGAGAACATATTCTGACCACCTATCTATGAAGGGACTCTATTGCAGAGTGAAGATCTTTTTGTTATCATTGGTAATAGAAAATAGGAATTCATCTTCACCACTATTCCAAGGCAGCTAGTAGCATCTATAGTGCATAACTATAATGCTCTTATGTTTTACATTTTCGATGATTGGGGAGGAAGGCAAGTGATGGACAGAACTGAAGGAGACAATGCTAAATCCGAGAACTTAAAAGCTAGGGAACTAACTAAAGTAAAAGATCTGGATCCACAATTTTTGTTTGCACAAAGCTCATATTTCCCCCCTGAGCTGCACAACAAGTTAAGTAACGTGAATGAGAATTCTAATGAGGGAGAATTGGTGAAGAGTACCTGTCAGGAGATTATCATAAATTCTGATTGTTGTAAGCCAATCGAGGATCTTCAAGAACAAGAAGGTATTGTTTGCACCAATGCCTTTTCTCAATGGGACTTCCTCTCTCTAACAATAAGAGGGAACCAACTGACAGCTCAGAGGATGTTAGTTCAAGTCTAGAAGGCAGTGAACCTATATCTGAAAGGAAAGAAGAATTTTGTGATATTTTTGGAAACTCTCTAATTTTGGTTTTATTTTTAAAATAAATGGATAAATTTGGGATAAGCCAGTTGAGATGTGCCCACCTCATACTTCATTTCCAAGAGTTCGGAGAGTGTTTATAAAGACAGCTCCTTTGTTTTTAGATAGACTTGAAAAATATATACATTATGGTAAAAAGAGGGGACCCCTGATGATGGACCTTCATGCTGCAGAATCAATGTTTTATAGGCGTTTCGATTACTTCTCTGCCTCGCACATGTATTCACAGTGATTAATTTAACATTGTTGTAAATTAATGAATCAAGCTAGAGGTATTTACTGATCAGACAAACTTCCTTTAGTATTAAGCATACTAGTTTTTTGTATTGAAATTTTTTAAGGTAGTTAGGTTTTTAAGTGTAAATCTCATGTTTGCTTTTATTTAGAGTAATTGTGCCTCTCCTTTTGAGCCTCAAACACACTTCACATATGTTTGATGGCTTTGCTCTGAGGCATAAACTAAATTTTTTGGGCAGGTTTTTTTTCATGCAGAATCATTCACAGGTCTCTGTATTAATTCTTTGCTCTACATGGTATATACTGTTTTTTTGCTTTTGTATATTTAAATTGATTGATTTTTATTTGTTTTTTGATGTTGTAAGAATGCTTCTGTTTTCAGCTTTGAAAGCATCATTTTTCTTTTCCTTTTTCTTTTGGAATCCTCAAAGGTCATAAACGAAGAGCTTATTTCTTCATATTGTCATTCAACATTCATCAGGATTTCTGAAATGCAGTGCTGGACAGACTTATAGGCTTCATCCTATGCATCATCTTTGAAATGTTTTCTCTCCGATTCTAGTCAATCTCTTTAAAATGTATGAAATGTTCTCTCCCATTGTATTACTTGATTAACATTTGCAGTCTGTTTTTCTTGTATTTGGTAAGGTTGTAACCGTGCTTTTTTGTATGGATAAGGATAGCCAATTTTTTCCTTACACAAATTTATTATGTAAAACACTACCCTATAAAAAACTAAACCCTACCTCTACGCCAATGGAATCCTATATGTTAGACATTGCAAAACTTTTGAATCTATACGCGATGGTGAAAGGGAGTGTGAATGCCTATCAGATGGTCAATATCAAGTGGTAGAAATAAACTAGGAGTTGTTATCTTTGCGAAGAAATAAATGCACCCCTTATATGCACTCATAGTATTTACTATATCCTAATTGCTACACCACCGAATGCACCAATTCTGTATTTGAGGAGTTTGGGAGCATTGATCATGGTAGGATGTCCTACCTCAATTCCTACTCTAGAGGTGACTGTGCTTCTACCCAATCAGTGGAGCAGAAGAAAAGATCATTAAATGAAATGCAGGCCATTAAAAGGCAAATTGATTTCCTTTCCATGCAATCCAGCAAGTTTGTCCAAGGTCCCTGAAATTGACAAAGTTGATGATGACTGCGCTAAGAATGATTGTTGTGATGGTGCCAAATCCAGTGAAGGTCGTATGTGGAGGGAAATAGAGTTGCATTGTGAGCCTTTGCCAAAAGGTTGGGAATAATGTTTGATCTTAAGGTATAACAAATTATCGCTTGTCCTATTTGGGTTCCATGTGGGTGGTCTGGATTTCTGATAATCTAAAAGGTAGATGGAGTTTGAGCTTTTGGGTGCCACATTGTTATTTGAAAAGTAGGATTAAAAGAAAAAAAAAATAATTTTGTTGAATTCAGAGCAGTGCAGGGATGCTACTATGATCTTTAGTGATATTATAAATTGGTTGAGAGGAATCTATTTAGAAATGGGTACAAAGGTAGGTATAATTGTGTAAATTTGTAGGTATAATTGTGTAAATTTGTGGCTATTGAAAAAATCACCGCGCGGAATTGTTTTCCTCATTGATGGATTTGGTTAACAAGTAGCATTTAGGATTCTGGAACTAAGAAATATGATTGATGGAACTTATTCTAATTTTGTAGGCTTCTAAATTAGTAGTAATATCCATGATAAATATTTGATCTCAGACAGCTTGGAATTATATATTTTATTGTATGTTTTTACCTGTTTTTCAGTATTGTATATGTACTTTTAACTTGCAAAAATCAATATAAGATAATTGTGTACAACATTTGTAAAACAATGTGGTCTATTATTAAGAAAAATGTGATAAAGAATTAGATTAACACTAGGACAAAAAAAATCATAATATATTAGTTTACTAAATAGTGTTTATATAGGTACAATAATAGAAAATTAGATCAAATGAGATATGGCACTACTATATGCAAGTATTACTATATCCAAAACAAAAAATAGTGAGAATATATATTAGCGAATATCAATGTGTGTGTATGAGTAAATGCTGTTATACCTTAAGATTCTTCATGATAACTTATACAAGTATTGACATTATTAAATACTAAATGGTATATGATATGATAATAAGAATTGTTATTGAAAGGACATTATTAAATACCTTAAGATTGAAGTATTGTTAAAGATATATGTTTATATAGATTAAAATGGTATAAGATATGATAATAAGAATCCTTGTTGAAAGCCTCCATTCAAGGGAGCTTAAGGGGTCACCGGAGCAATGGCAAAGCATAAGCAAGATGGAGGGCCCCGATAATGGATGGCACAAGCTAAATTTTGATGATGCATCTAGGGGAAACCCTGGGCCTGCATCAACTGGAGTAAAGTGAGGAATGATGAGGATAGGTTGTGTGGAGCAGTAACGAACGTATTGGGATCATGACAAATAATGAGGCAGAAATGCAAGCCCTAATCACTGGACTACAACTATGCATATCGATTGGTATAAGGAGGGTACATATAGAAGGAGATTCCCAAGTAATTATCAACACCCTCCGGAACCGACAAACACCAAGCTGGAAATTAAACAATCTACTCCAAAGAGGATTGACACTCATGGATAAATTCTTAGAATTCAAAGTCAATCATGTTTTTAGGGAGGCCAATAAAGTGGCGGATAAGGTGGCCAATGTGGCATTCGAGCTAGAAGATGATGATTGGGTATTCGGTAGAGGATTGGGCCAAATTGGCCCTTGATATAAGCTTGCTCATACAAGAAGAAGGCAAGGCCGATTAAAATGCAAGCCGACTAAGGGCTCCCATATGACCCACAGCCAAAGTATGAAGGAAAGGTGGCAAAAGGAAACTGGTGGGGCCAGGGTATGATGAGTATTAAGCCAAATGGCAAGCGGAGGACAATGAACAACCAGCTTTACACAGAGATTTGCAGAGGAGGGAGATACAAGATTTTCTTGATGCACCAAGTTGTATGGCGGGGCGTGATAACAAGACAACGCCATCCAATTAATAATGAAGTTTTAATTGCAGCCTGTGCAAGAGCATAATTTGGAGGTATTAAATTCCTCTAGGAGGAGATAATGGCAATGCATTGGTTTTTTGATGAAGCTTTCTCTACCATGGAGTCGACGGTAATGCTAATTGGAAAGCATAGGCAAATAGCTTTCCAAGGTCCGATCACGGACAAGTGGCTTTGGGGAGTCTTCAAGCTCGACTCGACAGTAGCTTTCCATTCAATGGGTATGGTCCTGGGGGATGCTTTTCTGAATTTGAATGAAAACTACAAGGCGAACACGGACATTGCAGGTATGTTAGTGGGTGTGCTTCTGGACATGCGGGAAACAAAGGATGTGGTTCGCCAAATGAGTCGAGCCCTCGTCGGGGCAAAATGGTTGGGGGCAACGGGGGCTTGAGTAGATGTTGGAAATTGCTATTCCCGGCCTTGGCTTCCGTCTAGACTGCCGTTGATGGCCAAAGGTGCTCCCACACTATAGCGGACCAAGGATTGCCTTCAATTTTTTTTTTTCCCAGTTTCTCACTAATATTTTTCAGTAAGTATGATTGGCAAATATTTTTTAAAAATATCAATGTGGAGCTTAATTTGTTACATATTAAAATATTTGGTAGTGAAAGTGCTTCTCACTTATGAATCTTAATATGTAATTAAAAATCAAATTTACTAATATAAGTGAAAGAAGACAACCTTTAATGTGATGGAATTTCAATAAGAATTGGTAAAATAATTTAGTGGATTAAAAAACTTATAAATTAATAAATAATCAAAAATGTCTAACAAATTCTACAATTTCTTAAGAAAGTTATCAGCCTGCCCATTGAACCTATGGGTCTAATTGCTAGTTTATTTTGCAATTATGAGTACACTAAGGCTATTATACTTTAAGAAAAATGCAGGGCTTGAAAAGTAAAAGCACTCAGTATAATTGAAAAACCATACCAGGCTTGCAGAACCAGGTATGATCTTCCACGGGTTCCTCCAGTGCCAGGAAGTCCACCCATTTGGGTGCTCGAATATCTTCATAAAATTCATCCCTGACAAATTTGCTCTCGATGTTCTTCCAATCTAAATTCAAAACATCCATCAGAACAGAACAACGCCACAACAACAAAAACTAAAAAAAACAGAGAATCAATATGAAATCTAAGGAGCAAGGATTCAAAAACAGAGAAAAGGAATGCTCGAATCCTAGTGGAAGCTCTTACAAGCGAATCCTGCCGGCAATGGAGGTATTTAAAAGATTCTGAATTCTGAATATTGTGAGCTGTGATGCATGGTATACGAGGGCTATATACGCTCTCCTTGGATTCCTCTGAATTCTGAGCGATAGTTATATCGTGAGCTGTGATGCATGGTATATTATTTTGACGTTGGATTCCTCTGCAAATATGGTTGGCGGGAAAGGCGGGAAACAAGATATCTTCCATATATTCGTAAAACCCCAATTTTACTTTTTTTATTTTAGAACAAGTCATTTGGCTTTATTTTGGAGGATGAAGGAGCCACTCATTCAACATTAGGAGAAGCCTCACTTAATTGACTTTACAACACAAAGCACATTTAGTAAAGACTTTGAGGCTATGACTTAAGTGTACTTCATGGTTTTGCCTCTAGCTCAACCAATGCACGAATCTAGGGACCCCCTATATATATATATATATATCCAGAAGATGAAATTACTTAGAGGCTATTAGTTTCATTTTAACAAAATCTCAAAAAAATGTAAGCAATTAGAAAATATAGGACTTATTGACCAAATTGGAAGGTCTGCATCTTACTAAATTTGTCGAGCCTCGATGGCAATAGATAGAGGTTTGCTTTTTGCTCATTGTTTGATCATCCCTAAGGCAATCCAAACATCGTCATTTGGAAGAGTTAGGCCATTAGATATATATATATATATCCAGAAGATGAAATTACTTAGAGGCTATTAGTTTCATTTTAACAAAATCTCAAAAAAATGTAAGCAATTAGAAAATATAGGACTTATTGACCAAATTGGAAGGTCTGCATCTTCCTAAATTTGTCGAGCCTCGATGGCTATAGATAGAGGTTTGCTTTTTGCTCATTGTTTGATCATCCCTAAGGCAATCCAAACATCGTCATTTGGAAGAGTTAGGCCATTAGATTTACACTAGAAGGTAATGCTCGAATAGAAATCTTATTTGTTTCTACAAGCCTATGGTACAAAAGATAAGGATCTACCAAGTGTCCAAATGGAGTACGCTGACAATATCAACTTATCCATGTTGCGTCTACCTATTTGTTTAAGTTCTCTAATAATTTTTTGGTGAAAATTTGAAGACAAACCAATACATAATAGTTAGTAGTGGACACAAAGTTGTAGCTAAGGTCAAATTTAGTCGAATAGATCTTTGTATCTTCCCCATAATTAGCTACCACTGACTTGGTTGTATGCAACATAATGCTTGCCAGTGATGAACAACACCATATAGTCTTAAGCAAGATATTTTCAAGGACAAATAACCCAAGGGCTTTATAGTTGAAGTTATTCCTTTGACATATAATGCAAAATCAAAAAAATACCTTTTATGTCATGTAATGCAACATTGGACCTCAAAGCAAGCATTTAATACACTTGTTCACTACGATAGTTGCAAATACATTTTCAAAATAACTCAAAAAAAATAGGTTGCAACACACATAAAAGTTGGCATTGGAAATGTAGAACATAGATGGAAAATAACAATGCACCTTAAGGCATGTTTTGGGCTTAAATTAGAATCCAAAACGATGAGAAAATAGACAAAAATATTCCTTCTTTGTGCTTTACCACCAACGTACTCTTAGGCACTTGAAATCATCCAAATATATTTTGTTCATATCCTATGATCACATTATTCCATGAGACCATATTTCTTCAAGGCATTTTATCATGCACTTCCCTATGTACCAACACCACGAACTCTCTATGTCACATAAAAATAGAGCATTGGTGCCCAAAAACCTTAGAAAATGTGTTTCAACAACTGACAAATAATATTGCATGTGGCTAGACAATATTGCATCGGATTGTCAAATACGAACTAATCCAACTACAAAACTCTCACCAAAAGATTTTGAACACAATTTGATTTAGGGCTACAACCCAAGGAAGCCTTTGCTCCCTAAATACACAACTCACTGCTATTTGATTTACTATGACAATATAGATAAAAGGACTTCTAAGGAAAATACTTTTGTTATATGCTGATGATGCAGTCTGCTTTTCTTGCTCAAAACATGTTTTCAAACTGATTTTGTGCACTTCATATCTTGTTCTTTGTTCGCATTCGCATTACTTGCTTTTCAAATGAATTATATCTTCTATATATATATCCTCTGCAACACCTTGAAACATTGATTAGGTCTGCATCAAGATCAATATTGGATGTAACGTGTAACTTGTCACTAGTCAGCCTTAACACATGCAAAATGATAAGAAGATTTGTTGTAGACCTCAAGCCTTCATGAAAGAGATCAAAGCACATATTTCCATACCTTCCAGACTTGAGGAAATTGATCATAAGCCTCCGCATGTTTTGATATTTAATTGGTCAGCTCATACTGCTCAAGACAGTCAATTGTTCATCTTTCTACTGCTAGGGAGAAGCCAAAAACTCAATGCGGACCAAGGATTTATTCACACAATCTCAACAACGTCCATACTCCTTGCAGAAGAAGTATCATACCAAACTATGCATCCGCAAGACAAGAAATATGTATGTCTGTAGGGAACAGAGTCTTTCAAACCTCATGTGATGCATTACATCAAAAAATATGATGTTGAGGTGAAATGCAAGGCCTAAAACCTTTTGTATATGAGTTTAGGCATCAACATATGTTGGCAAGAGACACTATGTGGCTTCATGAATGTTGTCATTGATGGCAACAAAGTCTTTCGCACACATCCGCAGCACATAGTATGTCTCTACCGGAAGACAGATTGAAGAGTGTTTTGGTTCGATGAGCAAGAACAGAGCATGCAGCAAGGTTTGACAATCAGGTCCGGATCTCTCAGAGGGTGTAACTCAGCAAAGTGCGGACTTCGGCAAGTCAAGAGGAGTAACATGACTACTATATTCCAGAGATTGAGCCTCCGGTGATGAATGATTGAAAATATATGAACATCTAAGTGTTGGGTTCCTGACAGATAGAGTGGACTGAGGAAGAACTGACCGGTAGAGCATCAGACTTTAATCCGGATGAGAAATTGGTGGTGATCAAGCTATTTGAGGGATCATACATGGTTGGCCGACATGATTGATGACTTCTATGTCTTTGTCTTTGATACTCATCACATATTAAGCATGGATTAAGTTGATAGATCAGTGTCTTGGAAATATCTTGAGTATACCAGTTGCCGACTAAAAAGATGTTGAAATCCTTGATGCAGATATATATACCAGATAGATTTTGGTATGACAGTGTGTGTTGTGTTGGAAGGGTGTACAAGGAAAGGCAGAGAGAAGTGTGGAAGTAACAATACAAGTCCGGTATGTGACAGAACAACAGCATTAGAACAGAGGAAGAATGAAGTGCATTAAATCAGTATATTGAGCCTAACCGGAACTGAACCTCAGCATTAGTAGATGCTTCTCATCAGTTCAATCACCTAGTTACCTTCTATAAACCTTGTAGACAGTGAGTCTCTTGTAGGCAGTGTGCCTCTTTTGAGCAGTGTGCTCGGGCAGTGAGCCCTAATTGGCAAGTGCCATTTTGTACTTCTTATTCTTTTAACAAAGAATACAATCTTGGGTTAGTCACCCCATGGTTTTTCCCTTAACAAGGTTTTCCACGTAAAAATCATTGTGTTATGTGTGTTGATTTTATTTCTGCTCTCATGGTTATGTATGCTTATATGTTTTGATGCTGTGCTAATTGTTAAAGAAGAAAAGAAAGTTAAAATATTTAAGATAACTGATTCAGCCCCCCTCTCAGTTATCTACCTTGTTTCCAACAATTGGTATCAGAGCTAAGTTCTTCTAAATAGAGCCTAACAGCTTGAGGAATATCTAGGAATCTCAATGGACATGTATGGTATGAAGGAACAGTCCACCCTAGATGATCTTGAGCAATCTCACTCTGAGGTCAATAACTTGAGAGAAAGACTCAAACAAGCTGATGAATTCATAAATGAGCTAAAAGAAAAATTGAGTATCTCTGTGAAAAAGAGAAAGGAACTTCTTGTAAAAACTCTTTTCTTGCAGAGGCATGTATGTCACCAAGTTACAGTTTGTGTAGAGGAGAGATACTTGTCAAATCTATCTATCCGTCATTAGTTACAACCTACAGTAGTTGAGGAGTGATGATCGGTTGAAATTGTATGTGTATACTCAGTAGGTCTTGAAGAGAGTTTGTCTCAGATGCACTTTGGCCTATGTCATCTATCCCTTCTAATTGCTCTTCCTCTTTAGCTTGTCCCTTATCTTCATTCTTTTTTCCTCATCACTCTTCCCCTTCTCTTCTTGACTCTCCTTAGCAGTATATTCTCTCATCATTTCCACATTTCCTGAATTCTCTGGAGGAGTTACAGTACTATCTTTGTCCTGACCCTCAATGTTTTGTGTCTCAACAATTTCTGGAAGAAAAGAACTTTGCTCTATAGGAGTGTCTGGAGGAGGTATATTTGTCTTACCGTGACCCTCTGTAGCTGATGCTCCAATATCCTCAAGAGGGGCAATTTCCTTATTCTTTTCAGGCATGTCGTTGCCTTCCTCACTTTCCTCAAATTGTCTGGATATATCTTCAATGATTCCCATCTCAATCTTCATCTCTTTGAGGACTTCCACAATTTTCTTTAGTGTTTCCCTTTTCAACTTCTTTATCTCCTCCTCATTCCTTGACATCAGAGTGTTTAGTATCCTTTTTTTGTTATATGGAGCCTAATTAGACTATGAGGTTAAATTTCGCCACTTTTATCGGTAGGGTTTCCCCCGAAATTATTTAACAAGGGTTTGGGCGTAGCACCCCCAAGACGAGGTCAAGGGGTAGCACCCCTTGTGGGGTCCAGGGGCAGCGCCCCTAGCGCGCTCCCTGTCGTGATACAGGGTGAGGTCGAGGGGCAACGCCCCCACGAGAGCTTGAGGGTAGCGCCCCTGAAACCTCAAATGACTTTTATTATTTTATAAAGGTGTCAGGAGTTATTTTTCTATTGGTGACTCTCCTAAGGAACCTTCAGAAGATTTGAGTATCTCCTCTAGGTTTGTTTTCATTTTCTCAACCTTAGATTTTGTCTCTTCTATTTCCTTTACATCTTTTTTTGTATTTTTGCGCATGATTTCATCATATGTGCCAAACCTCTGTATAGAGGGATCCTTTGGTTTGTTGAGAAGCACGTCAGCATATCCTACCAAGTCAAATTCAGCAACGTCATAGCGAAGAGTTGTAATCCAAACAGTTCTTGGCTCCACAACCTCCATATAACAATTGTCTTTATCAACCATAAATGTGATATCATTTTTTATATTTCTCCAACACCTTGGCAGGTATCCTTTCTTTGATTTGTATATTATTCTGGAAAGTTTTGAAGAACCACAAAATAGAGTGTTATAGTTCTCATGATCAAGGAAAATTTTCATGTAGCCCTTGATTTGATGGGCAATAGGTGTATCTAATCTCCATATTATTCCTTTCATTCCAGGGAATTCATTCAAAAAGTAAAAAATGAGATATGATTAAAGAGCCATACCGGAACCTGAATTTGGATTCCTTTGTCCTTTTTAGGTTGTCCATGACCTATTATCGTAAGAGCTCACAAAGGTCAAGATCTTTTCCCTCTTTAACCATCTAATATGTTGTGTAGATTGCAGTTGTAGAGGCAGAGTTGTCTATGTTTGTATAGTAGAATTTGTATGCAATGCCCATGGTTGCATACCTGACCCCCAAGTCTTCAATATCATCCATTGCCTGAGTCCTTTTGTCAAATTTAGCTCTGGTGAGCTTCATTACTTCTTCATTCTTTACAGACTTTAGGATAGGCACTGGTCCAGAGGAGCATAAACCAGTCACTACCTTTTTAGCATCCTTAGTGATTATGTTAGGGTGGTCTAACCAGAAGACATCTTCATGGATTCAACTTAGGGTTATTCTTACCCAAGCATCATCATATCGAAAGTTTGGAAAACCCTTCCAGATATGTATTACATTAGATAAAACATGTAAAATGCCACCACTTTCATATGTTATAGTCGGCTTGAAGGGATGTTTCTTGAATCTTGGCCTTGGCCTCTCAACCACATCAACTACAATCGGTGTCACCATTGCAATATCTTTAGAAGCTAGGGTCTTAACTAGAGAAATGAAAAATACATGGATATGCGATGATAGGGTTTGCTTAGTTTCTTTGCTAAGTGCCTCCAGTTCTCCTTTGGCTTTTCAAATCTTTTGTCTTTGATCAAATGTGATCAAAAAATGATTAAGCATCACCTATATAGCCATCTCACCAAACAATTCTACTCTACATTAATTGCATCCTTTGATTTAACCTAATTTTCCATTTTCATATATAGAGCCTTATAAGCCTTTAGCAATCTTTCGAAGATTAGCCAATTGCTTTGGGAATTTGATCAATCCCATCTACATGTTGAATTTTCTTAGCATAATGAAGGAGAGATGAAGAATTTGTAGTAACAACTCCGCCTAAGCATATGTATCCTTCTGATAGATGCTCTTATCACTGTGAACCCTAAAGATTTCTGCAATCTGCCACATTTAAAGATTTTTCTCTAGAATTTTGATTAGACCTCTTCAATTCCTTATCTTATCATGCTTATACCAACACTAGCCAAGATGTTAAGAATTCAACATCTTGCATATTCAGATGTTTACAGAATTTTGCAGTTGTAACTCCCCCTGAACTAGTACTTCATCTTTTGGTTATCAGAGGATCCTTCTGTTGATAACTGAGAGGGGGGTGAATCAGTTATCTTAATTATTTGATTTTCTTTTCTTCTTTAACAATTAGTGCAATATATAAGCATACACAACCATGGAAGCAGAAATAAACTCAACACATATGACACAATATTTTTGACGTGGAAAACCTTGTTAAGGGAAAAAACCACGGGGTGATTAACCCAAGATTGTATTCTCTGTTAAAAGAATAAGGTAGCACAAAATGGCACTTGCCAATTAGGGCTCACTGCCCGAGCACACTGCTCACAAGAGGCTCACTCCCTACAATAGTTTATAGAAGGAAACCAGGTATTTGAACTAATTAGAAGCATTCACATATGCTGAGGTTTAGTTCTGATTAAGCTCAATATACTGATCTACTGCACTTCATTCTTCCTCTACCTTAGTGTTGTTGTTTTGTCACATACCGGACCTGTATTTCTATTTCCACTATGCTCTCTGCTTTTCTTCGCACTTCACAATACACTTCACAGACCTTCTCATCGAAATCCATCTGGTATATATATCTGCACCAAGGATTTCAACATCTTTCTAGTTGGCATTCGGAATACTCAATATTTTTCCAAACTCTAGTCTGTCGGCTGAATCCTTGCTTACCAAGTGATGTGTATCAAAGAAATACTTATAGAAGTCATCAATCAGGTCGGCCAATCATGAATGATCTCTTAAGAAGCTTGATCATCATCAATATCTCATCCGGATTAAGGTCTGATGCTCTGTCGGTCAGTTCTTCCTCAGTCTACTCTACCAAACAGAAACCCAACACTTAGGTGTTCATATCTTTTCATTCTTTCATCACCGGAGGCTCAATCTCTGGAATGTATCAGTCATGGTACTCCTCTTGACTTCCCCAAGTCTGCACTTTACTAAGATACTTCCTCTGTGAGATCCAGACCTGATTATCGGACCTTGCTGCATGCTCCGTTCTTGCTCACCGGACCAAAATACTCATCAATCTGACTTCCGGTATAGACATACCATGTCTTGCGGATGTGTGGGATGAACTTTGTTGCCATCAATGACAACACTCATGAAGCCACACAGTGTCTCTTGCCAACAATCTCCCCCTTTGGCATTGATGGCAACACTTAGTGAAAAATGACTAATTGTTATAGTTTAATATACAAGCATACACAACCATGGAAGCATAAATAAACTCAAAACACATGACACAATATTTTTGACGTGGAAAACCCTGTTAAGGGAAAAAACCACGGGGTGATTAACCCAAGATTGTATTCTCTGTTAAAAGAATAAGGTAGTACAAAATGGCACTTGCCAATTAGGACTCATTGCCCGAGCACACTGCTCACAAGAGGCTCACTGCCTACAATAGTTTATAGAAGGAAACCAGGTATTTGAACTTATGAAAAGCATACACATATGTTGGGGTTCAGTTCTAGTTAAACTCAATATACTGATCTACTACACTTCATTCTTCCTCTGCCTTAGTGATGCTGTTCTATCACATACCGGACCTGTATTTCTATTTCCACTCTGCTCTCTGCTATTCTCCACACTTCACAATACACTTTACACACCTTCTCATCGAAATCCACCTGGTATATATATCCGCACCAAGGATTTCAACATCTTTCTAGTCGGCATTCGGAATACTCAATATTTTTCTAAACTCTGGTCTGTCGGCTGAATCCTTGCTTACCAAGTGATGCGTATCAAAGAAATACTTATAGAAGGCATCAAGCAGGTCGGTCAATCATGAATGATCTCTTAAGAAGCTTGATCATCATCAATATCTCATCCAGATTAAGGTCTGAAGCTCTACCGGTTAGTTCTTCCTCAATCTACTCTGCCAAACAGAAACCCAACACTTAGGTGTTCGTATATTTTCACTCTTTCATCACCAGAGGCTCAATCTCTAGAATGTATCAATCATGGTACTCCTCTTGACTTCCCCAAGTCTGCACTTTACTGAGATACTTCCTCTGTGAGATCCGGACCTGATTGTCAGACCTTGCTGCATGCTCTGTTCTTGCTCACCAGACCAAAACACTCATCAATCTGACTTCTGGTATAGACATAACATGTCCTGCGGTTGTGTGGGATGAACTTTGTTGCCATCAATGACAACACTCATGAAGCCTTACTAGCACCTTCTGCACTGGGTAGAGGTCTGAAAACATCACAAACTTCCTTCTTTCTCCATACTTTGTTTATTTCCATCCATTACTAAGTAATATCAACTTTCTTTTGCAAAATAGGCCTTACATTCTTTCCAGAGTGCCTTGTTTGATTGTACTCATCACAGGTGCACTTAGTTTGCTGAGCACTTCCATTCCTCCTTGCCTTTGATCTACAATTAGCTGCCTTGTGGCCAAACTTATTGCAATTGTAATAGTATCCATAGAAAGATTGAGCATTGTCCCTATTGTTCCTTGGCACTTTACTTCTGCATACATTAGCCTTATGTCCTTTCTTATTGCAGACATAACACCTAGTTGAGTTCTAATTTTTTTTGCTTCTACATTCAGTACCTTTATGACCAATTTTATTGCAAGTGTAACATCTCAATGTATTTCGATTTATCATGTTTCTACAGTCAACAACATTCTGCCCAAACTTATTGTAAGAAAAATAATAGCCATTAAAGCTTTGAGAGTACCTTATGTGAGTTGGTTGCCTTGTAGATGAAGGATCTCTGAAATCTTTCTTCATATTCTCCCTCTGTCTTTGGACATGAGTGCATTCATCTTCTCTTGTAACTTTGTAAGTTTTCTTCTTAGGATTTTCAATGCAGGTCTTCTCCTTCTTTGACTCAGTCTTTCCTTCTAATTGAAAGTTATCATATAGGTTTGCAGAAGTACTAAACATTGGACTTTTCTCCTTTTCAAAACCAAGACCTGATTTTTCATTTGCTAGATTTTGAGAATTTTTTACTTCATCAATAATTTTAGATCCTCCTTTCAATTTCAGCCCTTTGTCAATCTATTATTTTGCCTTTTCCAGTTCTTTCCTTAGAATGACAATTTCTTCCTCTAGTTTTGAACATTTAGTTGATTCCTCATTAAGTTTCATGTTCAAGTAGTCTTCAATCCTCTTTTCTTCTTCAACCATGATCTTTAGATTTGAGATCATTTCTCTTGCCTCTTTATGTTTTGTGTCACATCCTTTGTCTCCTTCTAATAGGATTTTCAGCTTGCCAACTTCTTCTTTTGACTTTTTGGCCTTTGCCTTCAATATGTCAATTGTCTCTTTGGTTGTTTCAAGCTTGTCTTCATATTATTTATTTAGATCTCTTGCATCATCTAGTTCATCAAGGGCTAACTTGAGTTCTCCTTCAAGGTCTATTCCACATTCACCAAGATCCCAACCTTCAGGCTCCATTGCTTCAAGATCTGGTTCTAGTACAAATACATCATTGTCCATGACTTTAGATTCCATGTGTTTAGATGCAAGATCTACCTTAGCTATTAGGCTACTCTAATACCAATTGTTGAACACAACGAGACGCTGAGAGGGGGGTGAATCAGCATATACTAAAACTTAACCAAGGATTAACTTTTGAAACTAAATAACTTATATAACTAAAGGGAAAATATGCAACACAATAATCAACACGTGACACCAGTATTTTTACGTGGAAAACCCCAAGGCAAGGAAAAAACACGGTGAGAGCTATCTCATAATATAATATGCTCACTACAAAAATGTTACAACTTGTTTTAGGGCTTCAACCCAAGGAAGTTACTACTCCCTGGTTTAGAATTTTAATTTAGGGCTACAACCCAAGGAAGCCTCTACTACTTGAATACATAACTCATCGCTATTTGATTTACTATGACAATATAGATAAAAAGGACAGCTAAGGAAAACACATATGTTATATGTTGATGATGCAGTCCACTTATCTTTCTCAATACATGTCTTCAAACTGATTTTGCGTACTTAATGTGGACCAGGGATTTATTCTCAAACTATCTCAACAATGTCCATACTCCTTGCAGAAGAAGTATCATACCAAACTATGCATCCGCAAGACAAGAAATATGCTTGTCTACAGGGAACAGGGTCTTTTAGACCTCATGTGATGCATCACATTTCAAAATATGATGTTGCGGTGAAATGCAAAGCCTAAAACCTTTTGTATATGAGCTTAGGCATCAACATATTCTACTTATCAGATCCAGATGCCTTTTTATGAAGTTTCCAGAGGAATTCAACATATGACTTAGGTACCTAAGGTTTCGGAGGGCAGTTATACTTAAACTTTACTTGTAGACATGAATGGTTGATACAGTACCGGGAAATGAAGGATGTCTACATGTGAATCATACCTGCTATTCTTTGGATCATATAATACCTCCCCATAAGCTTTGGTATAAAATCTATGCATGTTTCAACTTCTGCAAGTCACAAACTTGTGTATTTAGGTTCCTGAACAGACTATAATGCCTTTGTCACTTAAGCACTGTCTTTGCGGACCACTAGAGCACTTGAAACTTCATCATAACATATCTAATACATATCTTGGTCATTCCTCGGAACCGCATGACAAATAGATCTCTTCCGGAAGAATGCGGAGCATTCCATTATCTCCCCATTGCTTCTCTACTATGTCTAAGTGATGGTCGATATACTATCCCTTGTAACTTTTCATGTTGAATGTGTGAGAGGCTAAAACCTTGGATATATCATGTCAATACATACAAGAGGCTATCTTTGGAACCGCAAGGAAAAATATTTCTTTGTTGAGAAGTGCAGACCAACTCAAGCTGACTCTACCTTAGGATGTGCACTCTGAATGCCTTAGTCAATTCTCTGCTTCTTATCATTAAGTGCGGTGCTCCCAACTAATGAGATATGTATGAGTGTATGCAGGAGTCATGTAAGGATATGAGAGTTCACCTCCACATCATGCTCAAACCCAAAATAGATGCATATTTAGACTATTTTCTCTTTTCCCGGACTAGTTTGCCTTGACCATACTAGCTCTTCCTTTGTCTGAGTCTGCCTATACATTGCCATCGGCTATGTTGACATTAATGTATACTATGCTAACATCAATGACAAAACATATTGAAAAAAAAAGATAATGATGTAATTACACACCAAGAATACTTTATGCCTCTTCAATTAACCTTAAAGACCTCTTTGGCATACCCATTGCAAACTAAAGTGTGATTGCTAGTTTTTTTTTAGTGTGGTTGGGGGTTCATTAATAGACTTGTGCTTCCAACATTCTATAATTTATTAAATTGTTAAATATCTCTATTATTAGTATCTGCCTTTGGCAATACTATTGTGACCAAAACTATTTAATTAGTTATTATTCTATGTACCTATCATCTATTTAAATGCCATAATTTATCCTCCTCAAAGTAAATATTTGTTTTTGTAAAGTAAAGATGCATACCTTTTAATAAAAAATATTTGTACAAAATCAATTATTAACATTTATTGGCATTCCTATTGGTTAAAACTTCTCACCTCTTATTGCAACCTTCACATGGCCCAAAACAATTATAATGAACTTTGTACAATATTGACTTATTAATGCACCAAAATATTTTAATATTTTAATTGAAAATAAACGTTTGTACATGCCTTCATTAACTTAATATGCCAAGAGGACACATAGTCTGATATTGATGTTAATTACCATTGTCCATGAGCATAAACAAGACATGTTGCTCACGTGAAATTGATGTTATGCAACATCCTCATGTTCCATTGCTTTCACTTTCTTTGAATCCTATTTAAGTAGTTGGCATTTCATATCCTTCGGTACATGAAAGGAATTTTCTTCTATTGTTCTCCTTCGGAGAACTTGTACTATTAACACCCTTACAGGCAATATTTTACATTTTAGCCATATATAATGGAAATATTAAACATTTGACATGTGTAGACAACTAATGTTAAAATGTAAAAAGGTCGTAATCAATTTATATTAGAAAGCCTTTTTTGTTAAGTAGAGGAAATTTTAATGTATGGGGTGTGGTCAAGTGGCTATGACCACTTGGTTATCATGATGGAGATCAAGGTTCAAACCTCCATGTTGAGTAAAAAAGTATACAATTTTTTTTTTTATTTAAGAGTTGTTTAATTTATTTACTTAATATTATTTAATAATTAAATTTTATTTGATATATATCCCTTATATTTAAGTTTTATTTTAAATATATATGTGGTTACATATTTTAATTTTTGTGAACGTAAATAAATTAAACTAACTCCTAAATAAATAAAATAGTTCCAATATTTTTGGACATTTTTTAGATAAATGTATTTGATATATCTATTAACAATATAGTTTACAAATTCTTCAAGGTGTTGGTTCCCAAATTTACTACAACCTGAAACCATAAAACATTTTACAATCACCTAGGCTAGGGGTATCATTAGGGTGATTAAAAAAGGTTTATCAATAGGTTAAGGGTGATTTTGGCCAATTTATAGGAGTGGGTAGACTCCTCTACACTTCAAGATCAACTTGGCTTAGGAGGTGACAAGGGTCATTGTACCTTGGCATTTAATCATGTTTTCATGTGTCAAATCCAAGGTTGTGTCCTAGATATTTGCAATAAGGAACTTCATAATCAACAGTCCTCAAACTAATCCTACTAATTTTACTCTTTCAGGAATTACTGCTGCTGATTTATCTGTTGTGAAATGAAATTCTGAAAACACAAATGCTAAAGCAATAGACTGCAGGAAAATAACTTGTTCTAATATAAAGCTGGAAACATGCACTTACTTGAAAGCAAACTATTAATAGGAATGAATCTATCTATTGAAAGCAATGAAACTTTACTTCTAATGAAATATGTAAACAAATTGAAGCAAAAAATACTAGCCTCTTGTCTTGATGGCAGGAGTGGGCCCTTGCTCTACGCCTTCAGGATTGAAGACTAAAGCAAGAACTCAGTACTGAAATGAAATAACACAATCTTTCCTTCAATTCAATTTCATGAAGGTACGCTTGTATTAAAAAATTTATGTCTATCTGAAAAATAAAAAATTACAATAAGCTAATAGCAATAATTCTATATCCATTATGCTCCTCCTATCTAAACATATATTAGTCCAACGATGAGATATCTTTGGATCTAACTATTCTATCCATTAGTTTATCTATGAGATAAAACTAATCTCTTATTTTAACTAAAACATATAACTATTTAACTGAAGAGTATGATCATGCAAACTGAAAAAGGCTTTAGTGGAATAGAAGTCCCACTAAACCCGGAGTCTTAAATAACAATGGGCAGGTGGCCCTGAAATATAGGTCTTAACAAGTCTTTTAGAACTCATGCAAAATAAAATAAAAAGGGAATTAAATCCTTGGCAGTAAACAAGAGTCTTTGTTGGATCCTTTGGTGTTGGCTGAGTGGACTCTGGAGCACTACAGTTGACTTCTGAGATGCATATAGACAGTGGTGCTAGAGACTCTGCACTATCACTAGTAGCTCCGGAGACTATCTGCTATTGCCAGCAGCTTCGGAGATGCATCCCTATTTCCTATACAGCTCTGGAAATCTTCAAAATTGCCTTTGCCCGTACAACTGCACCCGTGGACGCAAAAAGAGAGACTTTTCTGCACAATTTCATTAGTTTACTACACATTAGTCATTTCATAAAAAATAATGATCTTTGGTAATTCAACTCTCATTAGTGTAATTAAGACAAATCTTATCAGTCTATATGGTGCAATTACCAGGACAATAGGATAAAAGGATGAAAAAAGGGAAGTAAAAAGGTGTATTATTTTGGGTGCTACGTGGTACTCATCAGGAGGGTAATCTTGGAGGTATCCCTCAATAGGGATTGAGATCAACAAAATATATTATCCCATTTGTGACTTTGTAACATTACCCAGATCATTGTTTTAATCCCAAACCCTATCACTAGAGTTAAACACACTTGTTACACTTAATAACCTCCCTTTTAAGCTGATGAGAGCAACCCTACATAATGAGGATGTTTATGGAATTGAAATTGCATTAAAACTTGATATATTGTTTTGATTGTTAATGAGTTAGGATGATCATAGGCCTTTCAAACCGGTCCCTATCCATTGGTTTGCAAAGTCTCATGTTTATCAAAGGAACATAATTACAAGGAAATGTATGACTGCCTATTTGAAGATTCAGATGCATAAAAATCAATATCAAACCATGAGAATACTTAGTAATCCAACACCATACAACATTCTTCCATGTGTAATACTGAAATGACCATTTACAAAACTTGACTGGAGAAGCAAGAGTTGGGTTCGCAGGAGGACTTTGCACATTTGGCACTTTTAGAAAAAGTCCAAAAGTGTCGGCGAGGCCTGAAGTCCTGCTAGGACCAAAAGTCTCAAAAGTCAAAATTAGAAGTTTGACTCGAAACCACATCAAATACTTAGTCCTTTCCTCAAAAAATTATGTAAAAATTTGTGCATTTGTACCGTCTTTATTTTTCTCTCTTTTCTTATCCATCCTCTGCACTTTTATCTCTACATGTTGGCCCTTTTTGACATATCGACAAAGTATGAAGTTGGTGAGCCATCCACTTCATCTCTTCTTCATCGACGGTCCCACCTTATCGGCAAAATCGCACAACACGAACTTTATCTTTCTTCATCCTTTTTATTTTCCTCTTCATTCTTTTCTCTCCCTTCGTCAATGGTTTCCTTCATCGGCCAAACATATGGTTTGTGAACCATTTATTTTTGCAACAAAGGTGTGTTTTCTAGTTTCCTTGTCATTTCCTTCCTTTTCTTGTCTCTTTATCAATGTTTTGCCTCATCAGTGAACTTTATCATCGGTGAACCTTATGGTTCACAAACTCGCCTTTTTACCGATGAAGCCGCTACTTTTCTCTTCTTCTGGCCTTAGAAAAATTTCACTTTGTCACTAATCCAGGCTGTTGGCGAACTTGCAAGTTCATGAACTAACAAGTTTCCTGACAGACTTCACATTCTATCACTTTCTGCCTAGTTAGAAATGTTGGCAAGAGACACTGTTTTGATGAATGTTGAATGTTGTAATTGATGGCAACAAGGAAAAGAGTTTCTACCAACATGGCAAAGAGACTTTACTCCGGAAGAATAAATGACTACGTACGGGTAGTATACATTATACAAAGTAAGTGATAGTAGTTGAGATGGTATGCATCCACAGTTAAAGACACTTGTATGCGGTTCAAGTATGTTGTTCAGTACTACCTAGTGATCACATGTTCCAATGTTCAAGTCTTGACTTCCTCCAGAACTCATATGGTGAAGTGTCTAAGTCCGGATGAACAGAGTTAAGACAAGAACAGTGCACATTACCAGAGTAAAAGGGTCCGTATTCCTCCACTGTGGCATATTTTGGCTTGCGGTTCTAAAGGTATGTTAAGAGACTAATGATGAATGTTGGATATGATTTTTAGAGTCTCATATGGTCTGCAATAGAAGTTATGATGTGACAGTTGAATTGGTCAAGTGTGTTCTTAAGGGACAAGCCGACAGACATGTTAGATCTATAAGCAGAGAAGATATATTGTTTGAATAATTAATCTAAGTGGTTGAATGATTGGTGCTCACCTATATGAAGATTATTGTATATTTGTTTGGGTCCGCATTCATGTTTGTGCACAAGATCAAGTCGACTAGGTATAACAGTTGTATACACATTTCATGTTTGGCTTGCCGACCTACTTTTGAGTTAAATCTTATTCTAGATATATATATACTAGATGGATTTCAGTGTTGAATTGATGCGAATGTGTGGAAGCAATGCAAATTTGATGTGTGAATTATTTTAAGCAGTTTGTAGAGTAGAAAAGGATAATAAGGGCAAAAAATAGAATATATTTACTAGAGTGGAAAAGCAAGGCAAAACTAATGAAAACCTTTGAATATGTGTATTGAGCCTTCAATGGAACTATGATCCAACATGTGGTAGATGCATTTGCAATAGTTCATCACTGGCAGTGAGCCAATTTCCCTCTATCTTCTATCTTTCTCTCTCAGTGGACACTAAATCCAGTTGGAAGGTGAATCCACCTGTAGTGTGCATTTCTTTAGGCAGTGAGCCTTATGTAATCCAGTATTGTTATCATAATATATTGTGAGTTAACACTCACCGTGGTTTTTCCCTTTTTGGGTTTTCTACGTAAAAAATCTTGGTGTCTGTGTTATGTCTTTATGGTTGTTGTTCTTATGTTTATTCTACTTTCATGTTATTAATTTTCGTAATTGGATTAATGAAGTATTGAAGAAGTGGTTTTGTGGAATACTAATTCACCCCCCCTCAGTATTCCTTATATTCAACAATTGGTATCAGAGCAAGGTTCCTTGGAAGAAGCCTAACAACTTCAAGAAGATCTGGAATAGTATACTTATGGCAGTAAGAAGACTTGGAAATTGCTCATATGAGAGCAATGTTGAACTGGAAGCAACTCTTATTGATCTTGACAAATTTGAAGCAGAAATCAGGCTTCTGAAGTCAAATGTTCAAGAAGCTGATGAATGTATCCTAAAGCTAAGGGAGCAATTGAAGAAGTTTAAAATGAAAAGCAAGGAGCTCAGTGATCAATTAAATGTAGCACATGAAACCCTAACCAATTTAACATTGGAAATTGAAGAAAAAGAGGAGATTATAAGGCATCTAAATCAAGTTGTAAAGGATAAGTCTAAAGAATGTGAAAATTTGGGAAAAGATGTGTTACTTCTGAAATTTGATCTAGAAGCAACAAATAGATATAAAGAAAAATTCAAAATAAGCTCCGCAAAGCTTGAGGAGTTGATTGAAAGTCAAGAAAGTTTGGATGACAAGAAAGGCTTGGGATTTGAAAAAGGGGAATGTTTTAAATCAGGTCAAGAAAACATTGAGATGAAGAAAAACAAAGGCAACTAGTTCCAAAATCAAAGAAGAAGATCTAGAGGACCTTCAATCAGGCAACCAAATGCTCAAAGGTACCCATCTTTCAATGGTTATTGTTTTAATTGTAATAAGTTTGGTCATAAGGCTACTCAATTTAGTAGAATGAATCAAAATGCTCCATCATTCTCTGGTCAATGTTTCAATTGCAAGAAAATTGATCATAGATCAAATGAGTGCAGAAGTCTGGTAAGGAATGGTTTTAACTATGCAAGGAATACTGAATCCTTCAATGGGAAGTGTTTTGCATGCAATAGAATTGGGAATATGGCTAACCAATGCAGAACAAGAATGAATCCAATCAACAAAGAGTTAGGGACAGAGGAATGTGGTATGCTACAATTACAACAAGTTCAGACATGTTGCAAGCTTTTGCAGATACAAGAATGAGAAAAGAGACTATTCTGCAGAGAAGAGGAAAATAGGGCAGAGAGAAGATAAAGGCAAGAACAAGATTGATCCAGTAGAAATCAAGAAGGAAATGAGCAAGGTCTGGATTAAGAAAGATGTTAGTGAGGTCAGGGATGGATCCGGACCAGCCTCTGGTGTAGTTACTTCCTTTGGGAAGTAAATTGGGAGCTCTGGCTCAGGGGGAGCTGTATTGAAAATCCAAATCCCCTAGCCAGATAATCAGTGCTGGGATTCGACACGAAGTTATGATGAAAACATTCATATGACAAATCTTTTGAAAGGAATTTCAGAAGAAAAGGATCAAATTCAGAATAGTGTAGAGCAATCTAGATCAACTGTGTTTAACAGAGAAGGGTTTGACAACCTTTTGAAACATAGCATTTATGGCAATTAGGTCAAGACAAATAAAGGGTTAGAAAGGACTCCATTCGATGGACAATTCATTTTGCACTCGACCGAAGAAAATGCACAAGAAGAAATGTTGAAGTCGCACATAGCTGATAGTGATTTAATTGGTGCAGCATTTGGCATCCTAGAGAAATTGATTCCCTCATACCAAAAGGACATATCACAGCTACCAACGGATTAGCTCAAAGGTCTAATCAAATCTGTAAGTTCACACTTTGAATCTTTTGAGAAGTCTGCAGAGACAAAAGTTAGAAAATAATTTGATGAAATGAGGTTAGCTGAGTTGAAGATCATGTTAGTCAATGATAAATAAGAGGGATCAAATGAAGAGTAGAATATGTCAATTAAGAGGGCTAATAAGTCTTAAGCTAGACTCAATGTCAAATCTTGCAGCAGAAGCATTAGATGCAAGTAAAATAATTGACACACCCTCTGATGTACAAAAAGCAGAGAAATTAGTCTTTCTAATAAATGGCCATATTCAAATTTTGGAAAAAGCAAAGAAGAATTGGGATGGAGAGATAGCTCAAATCAAGATCATTTTAAAAAACATCCTACAACCTACAACAAATTAAGTTGGAGATTGCACCTGTACATATGCGGCAAAGTATGACAATTTTTGTAGTTTTGACACAATTTTGACTCTTGTGCATACACCTTTGCCATTGATGTCAAAGGGGAGAAGAAGACCAGTGAAAAATGGGCAAACACCTAAGGAAGAGAAGAAAAACAAGTGTACAAAGTAAGGTGGAGCAGATAAGCATTTTTCACTAAGTGTTGCCATCAATGCCAAAGGGGGAGATTGTTGGCAAGAGACACTGCTCTGATGAATGTTGAATGTTGTTATTGATGGCAACAAGGAAAAGCGTTTCTACCGACATGGCAAAGAGACTTTACTCTAAAATAATAAATGACTAAGTATGGGTAGTATACATTATACAAAGTAAGTGACAGTATTTGAGATGGTATGCCTCCGCAGTTAAAGACACTTTTATGTGGTTCATGTATGTTGTTCAGTACTACCTAGTGATCACATGTTCCAGTCTCATATGGTACGCAGTAGAAGTTATGATGTGACAGTTGAATTGGTCAAGTGTGTTCTTAAGGGACAAGCTGACAAACATGTTAGATTTATATGCGGAGAAGATATATTGTTTCAATAATTAATCTAAGTGGTTGAATGATTGGTGCCGACCTACATGAAGATTACTGTATATTTTTTTGGGTCCGCATTGTTGTTTGTGCACAAGATCAAGCTGACTAGGTATAACAGTTGTCTACACGTTTTATGTTTGGCTTGTCGACCTACTTTTGAGTTAAATCTTATTGCAGATATATATACTGGATGGATTTCAGTGTTGAATTGGTGGGAATGTGTGAAGTAGTATGAATTCGATGTGTGAATGATTTATAGCAGTTTGCAGAGTAGAAAAAGATAATAAGGGTAGAAAACAAAGTATATGTAGTAGAGTGGAAAAGTAGGGCATAACTAATGAAGACCTTTGAATATGTGTATTGAGCCTTCAATGGAACTGTGATCCAGCATGTGGTAGATGCATTTGCAACAGTTCATCACTGGTAATGAGCTAATTTCCTTCTATCTTCTATCTTTCTCTCTTAGTGGACAGTGAGTCCACCTGTAGTGAGCATTTCTTTGGGTAGTGAGCCTTATGTAATCTAGTATTGTTATCATAATATATTGTGAGTTAACACTCATCGTGGTTTTTCCCCTTTTGGGTTTTCCACGTAAAAAATCATGGTGTCTATGTGTTATGTCTCTATGGTTGATGTTCTTATGTTTATTTTGCTTTCATGTTATTAATTTTGGTAATTGGATTAATGAAGTAACGAAGAAGTGGTTTTGTGGAATACTAATTCACCCCTGCTCTTAGTATTCCTTATATTCAACAAGAAACTCAGTCAACCAATGAATCAAGGAACCTTAGTCGGCGAAATCGGTAGTTCTCAAACTAGTTGATTCATCGATAAAGACAACAAAGACCAAGACTGAGAAAATATTTCAAAGGAAGGAAAACACATTGACTTGGGGGAATTTTTACTTAGAATTTTCAATGAACAACACCCATTTAAAGTAATCTCATATTGGGTATAAAAAATGGGTTTAAGACACAAAGGCACACGCTTGGATTTTTGATGGATATGGGGCAAAATAATGCAATCTGGGGAACTTGGTTTTTTCACGCACCAACACAAGGCATTGGTGCTAAGGATAGTTCTTTATGCACATTACATAGTTTCTCTTCCTTGCTACAATCTAACCATCTAGTTATATTGTTACCCTTTCTACTTCTAATGTTTCTCGTACTATTCCTTTCTATGTGCTACCAACTTTTTATGATCCTCTCTCTAGTACCATGATGAGCCCTCATTTGACTAGCATTGAACCTATTCCTTACATTCACCCTATTGGTTTCATGCCTCCATCCTATTCTACTAGTGTCATGCATTCCTCTCCTCCTTTTAGCATTACCACCACTTATTACCTTCCTCCTACTAGTGCCAAGTCCCTTCCTCACATTACTTATAGTCTATCTACTTCCCACATTCCTCACTCTCTTTATCTATCCATCATTTCTCATGTTCGCACCACTACTATCCATAGGTCCTCCCTTGATACACTCATTAATTTACAGATTGGGCAGGTGACTTAGATAGTCGAAGGTCCACTAGTGGCTATGTGTTTACTTTGTTTGGTGGAGCAGTGAGTTGGATAAGTAAAAGGAAGCCCACGGCTGCTTTATCCACCACCAAGAAATGAATATGGGTGCTACCCATGTCTCTAAGGAGGCAGTTTGGTTGAGGAGATTATGTACAGGTATTGGTTTTGATTGTAGGGTCATTCAAATTGGTTGTGATAGCCAGAGTGCTATTTGTTTGGCCAAGAATCCTATGTATCATGCTCAGACTAAGCATGTTGATGTATAGTATCGCTTTATTTGATAAATGGTTGCAAGTGGACAGATTGAGCTAAAGAAGGTAGACACTCAGGAGAATGTTGCAGATGCTTTGACCAAGCTCGTGAGCACAGAGAAATTTGTTTGGTGCAGAGAGGCCATGGGCCTTGCTTCTAGTGCCTGATTATTTTATGGTTTTCCTATGGGTATTTACAATGTATAATGTCAAGTGGGAGAATGTTAGGATTAAGGTGCCATCAACCTTGTAAATCTTATGTAATTAATTACTCCTAATATTGTTTCTAAATCACCCATAAGGGATGAAAGGTTTCACCAGTAGCGATCTTGTTTTAGCCACATGTTTATATCCGGTCCCCAAAGCTAATTCATCTGCGAGGGGTCTGGGGGCCACGCGCCCTGACGAGGGTTCAGGGTCAGCGCCACAGAAACCTCATTTTATTTATATTTTATCATTGTAAATCTGGATTGTTCGTCATTAGGTCACAGATTTGATGGTCGATATTATGTTGATTTTCTTGCCATAGAAGGCAATCCCCATCTATAAGGATACTTGTACTACACTTTTAGCAGAGTTGAGAGTAACAAGCACCGATGGATTGAATATTGAAGATGGAGAGGAAGTGCATGTATTGTAATCTCATATTTGAAGATAATACAACTTGGAGCCGCTTTTTTTGGTGGAGTTTTTTTTTACCCGAAAGCGTTTTCTCCATGTTACATACTGTGTTATGTGTTCAGTTCTTAATGCATGCTATTTTTATGTAGTGGGTTTTATTTTGTTTCCAATCTTCATTGATTCTACATTGTTTAGAGGACATAAATAAGGTTTGAACTAGATTTTTGTTGTGTGGTTTGCACCTTCATTTCTAACAGAGAGTTGTAGCAAGCAAGAGGGGCTACCAACAGGCTCAATTTAAAGCTCCTCACATCGCAACTTGTTGCCAAGAGAATGAACTATTCATTTTGCCTCAAAAAATGCTCCCCAAAGACATTATTTGCAACAACAATATCCTGAAGAGGCATCCCTTCTCCCTAAGGAAGACCATGCATTGAGTGAACTTTGTTCTTTTCATTCTATTGCAACTTTCTATTGACCAAGCATCTAGAAGTGGAGCGGCTAGCCATATGCCAGTTTCAACACAATCATAATCGCTTGAAAAAGAAATAAAAAAGAAGCCCTTCTCCATGGCTACAATTTCCAAATGACCACAACGAGACAAATTTCTAGTGGCCCATCTCCTAAAGGAATCAATGTTAGGTCGTAACCCTAAAAAACACCCAATGAGAGTGTTCTTATACCGCAAGGTCGCTTTGTCAACAATCACATTAGGAATCTCAAGAGAAAGAGCCTGCTTCACATCCATTGGCACAAAGGATAGCGGCGTAGACATATATTGATCCTTAGAAACAACAACCCAAGAATTATTCTTAGACTGCTAAACACAAGAACCCAAAAGGGCTATGCCACTGAACTGTGCCTCCTTAACAGGTGTGAGGGTTAGAGTAGCAACACCGTCAGGACACTAAGATGCAACCTATAAAGAACCAATAGCCACTAGACCAACGCAAGACACCACCTCATTCCCCAAGGCATGCAAACAAAAGGGGATACAAGGAGAAGAAAACAACAGAGGGGAAGAAGCCCCTGACTCCAAACGTGGGTCCTAAACAGTTGGGACCACTACATTACCATGTACAATAGTTATTCTCCAAGAATTAGAAGAAAATAAAGATTGAACCTAGAACATTTCCAACTTGCTTTGCACACTTCTGTGAAGCTTGGACATCCAACTTGTGTAGACACCAATCTAGTAAAGATCAAATTAAGATAAATCAAGCAAATAGACAACAAACATGGAGATTGATAACTTTAAACTGAATTTTGGAGATCAAAAGAATAGTGCAATGTTTTCTTGTTGGGAATGAAAGCACAATTGTTGCAACTTTTATGTGTTCATTCATAAATACCTACATACGAAGCTTGGATGGGTGGTGTTGACACTATGGTTGCTCTCTTTGCAAACATTTGTAGTGAGACCTTGTTAAGGGTCCACTCACCTCTACCATCCTCCTCCTTATCAAACAAAACTTCTATTTATACATAATCATGGTTAAAATCCTCACTGTCCATGGGAAGGGAGAAAATTAGTGTACCTTATTTCTGGCTTGCAAGTCTTATGTTGCAAACTTTTATACATGGTGGAAAAAATATAGAGCGACTGATATGGGAGTAAGGGGCTCATAGACAAGTTCCCTACCTCCAAATTTTTAAAATAATGTGGTCAATTTTTTCATTAATCAATAAAATAACATAATCATCATTGTCCAAGTCCAAGAAAATTTTACGCAGAATTGCCCCTTTTTTAAAAATAGTTCAACGATCACATTAACTCCTTACAAAAAAATCTTGAGTACACCCTAGAAACAAGATAAAAGTCATAGAGTATGTGTACACAATAATAGCAAAGTTTGAGCAATGAGATATTGATTAGAAATTGAAACAAGTTTACTATTTAACACATTTGTGACAAATAAAAAAATTTAAAAATGGGGTACCCATGCAGAAAGATGTTAACGATGTATAATCTTTTACACAGGATAAGTGAGGAAGTTGTTGAGATAAACTTACTACTAATAGAAAAATAAAATTACTATTAATAAACATTGAACTCGCGGCACCATCATCGAGGACAAGACATGTTGTCGATATTAACTTATTATTTAACTAGCACTTTTACCCTGATAGGAAATTATATTATAAATTATAACATATTAGAGAGTACAAGAAATAAATGTATTATATTAAGAAGAATATATTTGTATGCATAATAAAACACACTAAATGGTAAATCTATTTCCATTAAATATTATTTTTTTAAATGAAAGGATGTAATATGTGATCCAAATTCAATATTTAGCTTCTTACTATAAAGGAAAGATTAAAGTTAGATTTAGTATAAAAATATAGCTCTCTACTATTGTATACATATTTGTGTCTCCTGCTGCCCAAAAAATCACACTATTAAACATTAGAGAGTAAGTAATTTTTCCCAATAAATGACAAATTGGCATATGGTTCATACGATTGTATATAGAACATAGATTTAATAGTAGTGCAGTGGAAGCAAAACATTATTTCAAGCTATGAAGTTTTCTAAACTCGTCGGATAGTTGTGTGTTTTGTCTCACGCCATTAAAAAAATGTGCCAAAAAATGTATTTTTTATCTGATAGTATTTTATTTGATCTGATTTGTAATTAGTTTGAAATTGCTATACCTGCATATGTGTTGGCCTTTCCTTTGTAATCTTACACCTAGTCTATTGTTTGGTCTCCTCATAAACTAAACTAAATATATTCAACTAATACATTGGTTGATTTGAGTCCAATTTTTTATTTACATTACTAAATATTATTTTAATTGCATTACATAGATTATATAGTTTTATTTCTGAAGGATAGTGATCTGTGGCCTTGATAAAATATTAGGGACTTGTCTTCCTATCATAAGATTTGGTTTCACAAGGCTCTAGATATTCTCTAAAAAATTGCATGATATTTGCCTACTTTTTTCCATACAACGCCTCCAAGATGACAATGCAAGAATTGAATCACTATAACAATTTTGAGAATGTAAATTTGAATGCAACATTTTGTAGATAACCTTTCAATATATTATTTTCTTATCATCTTCATAATATATGCTTTAGAAAAGAAAAAAATTAACCTAATACATTCACACCTTCAAGATGCATAGGTGGATGTTTTCACTATTGTGTACCAATGCATCAAGAAATTTGTCCACATTACTAATATTAGATTTCCTTGTCCGTGTTTCCATTGCTTAACACAAACTAACATCCTATTGTTTTCAATATACACCTTTAAAATAAAAGCAAGCATTCCTTTACGATATAAGTGCAAACTCATTCTAGGCTCATCTGATAGAAGCAAAGGAAATTGGGGATCGTATTCCAAACAAAATTGAAGTGATTTCAAAACATTCCTTTGATTGATTATAAAATTAATTTATACACAAAAAATGGTAAATAAGAATAATGTATCTTTAATATACTAATTGAATTATACTCCCTAGCACATTAACTTACATATCGTTTTCTATCAGCGTAGCTATTGCACCTATGTTAGGGGCAAATGCTAGTTATAAATCTAGGAAAGATTGGAATTTGGTATTAATGAAATAGGATTTTCAATTTGAACATGTTTTTATATTTTTATTTTCCTAGTTTTACGATGCTTCTTGTATAATGGTCAACTTTTCCTGTTAATTGCAGGTGTTGACATATTTTAAGAAAAAATAAAAATAAAATGTGACTCTTGTAGTGGATTAATTGAGGGTTGTTTAATTTTAGAATAACAATTTAATTTTTTTTTGAGTGGGGTTTTTGTTTATTAGAAGGGGTGGGTTGGTGGGAATTGAGAGAGTTTCGAGGTTTGGATAGAAATACAACAAATAGAAGAGTAACTTCCATGGATAGGTCGATTCAAGCTATATCAAAACAAGGGACTAGAGTTAACGCTGAGGTTTGAAATTTTAAAGGTGATTTAAATCTTGATTTGTTCATCGATTAGCTACAAGAATTAGGGAAATATTTTGACATGGAAAGTCCATGTAGAGTATCCAAGGAGAGTAAAGTGTACAGTGACAATGGTGAAGTCTCACTCTGCCTTATGGTGGGGTAACCTCCAAAATAATTGGAGAAGATAAGGAAAATATAAAATCATATTATGGCCCAAGATAATGAAACAAGTGAGATTCAAATTATTACCTATAGATTAACAACAAAGATTGTTCAAATAGTTTTAAAACTTGAAACAAAGGGAGTTGTTTGTACTAGAATACTTAAGAAAAAATTATGAGGTTGCAAACCTAGGTAGATCTATGAGAATATGGTGAGCATGTTTTTGCTAGATACCTCAATGAGTCATGGTTACAAATTCATGAGCTATCCCTAATCAAAATTAATATAATTGATGAAGCATATCGATATGCTATGAGAGTCAAGGAGAAACTCAATCGAGGTAATTGTAAATTATCAAGCAAGAAAGGTGACCACACTTGCCTTAAAAGAAAGGGAAGTTTCCTCGAACCTACCTAGAATGAGGAGGCCAAGGGAGGTGAGGATGTGAAATCCAAATGAAGCAAATCTTTTTGTTTTTTGCTTTTTTAAAATGAAGTGTGAGCTAATTAACTATATGAATTCTTCCTGCATTCTATGGTATGTTTTTTTGTCATTTTGTATTTTAAAATGCACTTGAAAGTAAATGAAACTTCTAATCTACTACAGTAAATGAAAAAAGCAATCTAGATCTAACACTACCCAAGAAAGCAACAAATAAACTTAAAGTAAGAAGAAATAATAAATTGATGTAGTCCTTAGGCAAGATGAGCAATATTTTTACTACAAAATGAAATTGCTTCAAAACAAAGAACCCAAGAGAAGCTTTTGGGCTTCTTGAAGAACTATTGTGAATGTGTCATTACAAAGTCCAACTTTTATTCGCCTCTTCTCCTCTTCCAACCTTGGGGTACTCTGCTTGATGGAAAGGGAAGATTCAAGTTGGGGTAGAATTGAGATTGATTTGTGAGGAAGATAACATTAACTTCTTATAATTTGTGTGTTTCACGAAGATAGCATTAGCTTCCTAGTATAACTTGTAATGTCCCCTTCTCGTGCATGAGAAGTGTGATAGAAATTAGCCTATTTTCCTAAGTTTTCCCGTAGTTTAATTTGTTTGGTAAAGGGAAAATAGATTAAATAATTATTTGAAGTTGTCAAAAAGTAACTTTATTTTATATTTCTATTTGACAACTTATTTAATTATTTAATAAAAGGTACTTTAAGTTGTATAGTTAAGTGGCGCTAGGCTCAAGGGGATATAAGGGCACTTTTGCACACAATAAAATGTTTTTTTTAATTATTTTGAGGAGAATATGGAGGAATAACGGGAATTAATATTTTATTCCATCAAAAGGTATAAAAGGAGTTGAGGTCAAAAAGAGGGTTAGACTGTTATTTTGCATTTGCTATTTGCTCTAAGTGAGAACTTGAGCTTTTCTTTGATTTCACCCTGAAATTACCATTGTGTTGCAACTGAGTTTTGACAAGTTTTCTTATATGTTGGGTTTTTTTGATGTTTTTTGAGGGGTTTAATGTTGATTTTGATTTACATCATTTTGATAAGTTTTTGTAGTGATTGTTTAGGTTGCTATGAAGATTCTTGAAGACGTGTGTTCCATGTTGGCCTTCATTTTCGGCCTTGATGAGGATACCAATGTTCATGACTTCCAGTTGGCGACGATTTTCTGTCTCAAGATAGTTACCAAAAAACAAACCTATAAAATGGACTTCTTATAAGTTATAGCCAGCAGGTTGTGCTACCAATTGGCTAATTTTGGCCAACAACAATTTTCAGTTCTTCTTCTTTTCTCAAACACAGAGGAAGATCACCATTGGTGATCTCTCCAACTGTTGTAGGCAGTTTTGTCACCATACCTTGGACAAGTCATAGTTTTCGTAAAATTTTCAAAGTAAAAAATCTGTTTACCAACAGTGCCCAAAATATGTTTGTGGACTATAAAATCCATAGTAATCGTTTAATCTGATTATCCATATTAGTTGCATTTTTTTTAGAAACCCCAAGGTCTATACCATAGTCCATAGTCCAAGGAATATGATATACTTTCAAACCAAACTACATTGCTTCAGCCAATCATAAAACACAACTATAGGTTAAAACTTCAAACTAGTAACCAGCATGTTTGTACAACATTTTAGATTCTAGGAAAATCAGATTATGCTCAATCTATACTATAAGGAAGCATCAATTGAGGTTGGTAACACAAAAATGCCAGCATAACAAGAGGTGCCAAGACCATGCAAAAATAAAATGTGTTTACTAGCTCTTGGGACATCCCCAGTTCGTACAGAAATGGAGTTTACACCAACCACTGCAAGTTGTAAGTTATTCATTATCTAATACTGTAAAAGTTTTTTTCTTTATAAATTAGTAAATTGAATGCTAGAATTATTGGGGAGTCATCAGTGCAACTCAATCTTGTGACTTAGTGTTTTGTATTTGATACTGTAAGATGGCGGCAACTTTAGCCAAAACTAGACAAAAAATATCTTCAAGACAACAACCACAATCCTAGTTTGATTTGCCACCACACTTTCTCTTTCCTTCTTGACTTGTGTTTTCTGATGATGCTTTCGCAGAGGCATCTGGATTGTTGGTTTGATCTAGCATATCAACTTCATTTACATTTTTATTTGCCTCATTTTTCCTCCGTTTTTCGACCTTGGCAGCAATTGTTCTCTTGTATTTCCCTTTCTTTCCAGAAGAAGTTGCTTCCATCATCCCTGTCTTGGCATACTCTTGTCCTTGTCCTCTATTATTAATAATATGATTCAGTTTTACTTCCTTGGCTTCTTCCTTTTCTAATTCTTTCTCACTTTCTTGATTTTCCTATAGGGTTGCATCACCTTGTGTAGAAGACTCAAATTCATCAAGTTTCTTCCATCTACTTCTTTTCTTTGGTTTTTCATCTTCATAAGCCTTATTAGCATGTTCTTTCCTCCCACTCTAGAAGCATTTCAGCTTGTTGTTCCTGCCTTTGTAGCCTTAGATGGTTTTCCATATCCTCTTTGGTGCTGCTATAATGTTGAAATTTGAGGGTGCTCCTGTATAGCTATAAATTGTGTATCATATTTGGATGTACTCATGAGACTCAATGACTTTTTTAAGTTTCCTGTTATGATTGTGAAAGCAATAAAGTAATCTCCTTGTAAAGTTAGGTTCATGGTGAAGTTTGAGCTCCACACCATTTATAAGGGTAGATAAATGATGGCTCGCATGTGTACTGGTTAGAATAAATTTGTAAGAAAATGATGTAGACCTGTAACAAATATTTATAAGCATATGTGATTGAAACCTAGGAAGAAACAAATCAAGTTTTACCTGTAGTTGTTGACAAATTGATAGGAGACTTGTACTACATTTCAATTAAAAAAAAATTGACTCAAGAACACAACATGAAGCAGTGCATTTTCAAACCATTGTTGATAGATAGGACCAGGAGAAGCTTAAGTAGTATTCGTGGTCACTTTGAAAATATATGCAAAGTTTTTTTTTTTTATATATATGCACTGGTTGGTAGAAGTTGTGATGTTTCACTCAATTATGATTCAGTTATTTGTTTCCAGCCTTGTACAAGGAGATGCTTTACACCCTCTGAGTGATCGAATCACAAATTTAAATTAGCATACAATGATATGTAAATAACAATAAGAAAATTTAAGGTATATCATTGTAACCATGAACATACTATTGCATACCTCATTGTTGGCATATGAACAAGGATCATAAATGCAATTTGAAAAGTAATGACAATTAACTTGAAACGTGATGGAGAACAACATTACGAGAACATGTAGAAATTGTCAAGTTATAGCCAAAGATATTTTTAAAAAAAAAAGCACTCTAAAATACCCAACAGATGTCTTCCCTGAATTTCTTAGCAGGTTCATCCCGCATGGCTGCAGTACTTATGCCACTCTTCATTCTTTTTTCTCCTTTATACTGCAGTCAATTAGGAGGCTAGCGGTAGGAATACACTACCATTCAAATTCATCAAGTTTCTTCCATCTACTTCTTTTCTTTGGTTTTTCATCTTCAGAAGCCTTATTAGCAACTTCTTTCCCCCCATTCCAGAAGCATTTGACCTTGTTCCTGCCTTTGCAGCCTTAGATGGTTTTCCATCTCTCTTTCCCTGACCATTCGTACCTATTCCTTCATTATTATTTCCTATTTCCTACACACTAGGCAGATTTTCACTTCCAATAACATCACTCTTCTTCCTCGGTCTATTTCCTCCTTTTTTGACAGCTTGGTTTCTAGCTGTTGGTCCATCAATCTTCTGCAAGTCCGAAACATAGGCTAACATCTGCCAAGAAGACGAAATAAGAGTGAGTATTGCATTAAATCAGGAATGGAGAAGATCAAATCAAGATCCTGAACAACTAAGCAATGGCAGAAAAACAGATAAAACATGATTAACATATATGACAGGCACACCCGACTGCCACTGACAGTAATGAACTCAACATTCAAGCCTATTTCAAGCCCAAGCTCATAATTTCAAATAGTAATGTTAATTAACATATAACCTATAAAATCCTGACTAAATGCTAAATATAAAGATTGTGTGCAAAAGTTAACTCAGTTGATGTTCTTGTTTGATTCAACAATAAATAAGACAGACCAACATGAAATACCGTATGACATCATAGATGACAGGAGGGTTCAGGGATTTGTGCATGTGCAAAAAGTTTGACACCCTCGAAATATTTAAAACAAGCACTTTCCACCCAACTATATTCAAAATTATAATGTTCAAAGAAGCTAAATTTCCAAAAAGACTGAACTGTCTAAGACTTGAAAGGAAGAGCTTGTGGAAAACACTATGTTTCAAAAGGAAGAGTTTCTAGAAAAGATGTAACTAAAACACACTTTTCACTTTGTCTAGTGGTTCTTCCTTTCAATCTAACCGAACATGAAAACATCAAGAACACTGTCTAAAATCACAAGCATGGTTGCCAGGTTAAAAAAAATTGATTCCTTCATGAGGTCCAAAAAAATCATAAATCTAGAATTAAAAAAAAAGGGTAAAATTTCTATTGCAATTGAAAATTCCGAACTGAATTGGACAAATCTAGCCAATCCAAAATAACTAGATCAGAACAAGTCAAACCAGATCCAGTCAGATCTGGTGACTATGATCACAACATATTTTCCAAAACGCACGTGACATTTTCCATCTGCCAAAGGATTTCAAAATGATTACAGCTTTGAAATCGCCAATTTAACCCATTGCACATGGAGGGTAGTAATTTGGTATTGCATGAGGAGATGCTCGAGGGTGTACACTGAACTACAGCTGCTCAGTTGGTGTATAAGCCTTCAACCCCATGTCTGTTTAGCCCAATATTAGTTCCACCCAGTAAAGCCCACCAGCAAACCAAAGAGGATCTGTTTCAGGTTATTTAGCCCATTGCTAACTGTTTGCAGGCTTATTTGCCTCCCAGTTCACCACTTCTTCATTCATATATGAAATATTTTCCTTCACATCCTGGAACAACAAGAAGCAAACTTGGTGTCTTCAAAGCCTTGGAGGACATATACAGAAACCATTTCAAATTTGTGGTTGAACACAAACAGGAATTGACAATCAACATCGGTGAAAAATTCAAACTACACAAGATCCAAACATGAATTTTGGATGTTTACCTATCCTATCATTGATCAAGCATCTTAAGGAGATGGATTCCTAAATCAAGAAACAGTTCATTCGAAGCATGGGGTTTTGTCACAAATCAACATGGTAAGTATTCCAACCTCTCTTCACATTGATGACAACTCATTCTAGCTCATAACCTAACTGTGACATAAAAAAAAAAAACTGTATCAGCCACGATTGTGAGGAATGATCCAGATGGCAACATGATTCCTATATTGGGATGCCAACATCGGATAGAACTTTCTAGTTTGCAACATTGCAAAGACCTTTAAACCAGCCCCACAAATCACCAGCATTGACACTACTTGATGGCATCAGGTGTCAACATCCCCCACTACCCATGCATCTTTATCCCCTTTCTTGTGGACCAACAATAACTGTTACTGTTTGATGCATATACGAATTCATACATGTCTGTGACAGATCTGCAAATAATGCATGGAAAGCTAATGGACAGAATCTTAGCCATTTCATCTCCCACAACAATTCTCTTTGATCTTCTATAGCTCCTATCCCTCTGTACATAATTTATAATGGAGAATGACAGAGTAAAACACAGAAGGGTTTGTCTACAATTAACTTTTCCTACACCAAATTTCAGACTCATTAATCCCACCTTTCCCTGAGAAAATAAATTAATATACAACAGGGCATCACATACGCCACCTATTTATGCACTTAGGGAGTTCACTCATTACCCTTGAGGTTCAATCCAACAATGAAGTACTGGGATCCAACAGTAATCCACAGTGCATGCATATCAATTTGTTATAGTATGTATTAATCTCGTGTGTACGGTTAATATAATAAAAATTACTTTAAACATACATACCCTGCTCTTCCTGTACTATGCTATATATTTGAATGATACTGCAGGACATAAAAGTACATTCCCTTCGGCTTCTGGCCTGCATTCCAACTATACTTATTTGTTGGATGTACCCTTAGTTCCACACCATCAGTTCTTCTGAATTCAGAAAGGCAGCATGTAAATAAGACCTAAAGCCAAAAATAATACAGAATAAATATGAGAATTAGGAATGGGAGACTTACTTCTTTTTACAGCTACTTGGGCTGAATATCTTTGCATGAAATGACTTCTTATGTGGTTCCATGAAGCCCTTTTGCAGATGCTCTGAACTTCCCTCATACTTCTCAAGTTGTGGATCTACCGAATTTGCAGTATTTTCTTGTTCCTGGGAATGAACAGGTCCAGAGAATAATTCAAGGAAAGGATCACTGGAATCTTTTATTTTCTCAACTTTCTCAAAATCATCATCTCCATGCTCATGAATAGTACTCAAGGTCGTCAGCGTGTTTCCCAATGTATCTCTTAGCATATTTTCGGTGTGGGATGAAAAACCTTCCTTATTAAGTTTTGGCTGCTTGAATGATGATAAATTGTCCTCCTTTACACCAGATTTAGGACAACTTTTTGCAGCATCTTTTTTATTGTTTGTCAATCGAAGCCCGGATTTTGGACAACTTTTTGCAATGCCTTTTGTGTTCTTTCTCAATCGAAGCTCCCCTATTTCTGTTGGTCCTGACTTATTACACTTATCAGGATCATCAATGATGCTATTTTTCATGACTTGTTGATCCTTGGAACAACTTAGACTGGATCGCTCATATGAAAATTCACATAAACAGTTAATCTTGTCATCTTGAGTCTGTTTGCCTTTGTCCTCACTGCCTACATTGCTATCATGTTTAAAGGCCATTTTGGATTGCTTGGTAGAATCTCCCTGCCCTTCACATAATGCAAGTTTCTTCAATCCAGAGGAAAGATTTGTCAAGAAATCTTTCCTTGGGGTTTTACCCAAGAGGTTACCTGATGACAGAGTGCCCTTAATTGTTGGACCAGATTTCAAAGATCAACTTCGATTATCACTTGTAGAATTTTTGTTTGATATTAGTTTAGTGATTCGAGTGGGGCTTCTAGCTCCTTTCTTCTCACTGGTTTCAGGGGTTTTTACTGGAGAAGTAGTATTATAAATTGTTTACTTTTTACTCCCTTTCTTCTCACTGCTTGCAGGGACTGTTACTGTGGCAGTATTTTTGATAGTTTTTGAAGTTGACGGTGGACCCCAAATTTTCTTGCAATTGAGTGTACTGCACAGGTAAAGAAACAGGTTGAATTTCCCAACATATCAATTCATGGGATGATACCAAAAAAACAGAGAATGATTTGAATGATCAAAATGATGAAAGAAATACACACATTGCAGTGCTGTCCCCTAGTGGCATAGTGCTGGAAATGCTTGCCGTTGAAGTAGACCTAACATATCTGGGCTTTTTTATCTCCTACATTTTAGGATCTTGCTAGTGAGTTAAGAGCATACTCTAAAAAATCAAGTTCAAATACAAAAATACTAACTCTGAACTGAAAAGCAAAACACTATGTTCTGAAAGGAAGAGTTTCTAGAACAGATGTAACTAAATCACACTTTTCACTTTGTCTAGCAGTTCTTCCTTTCAATCTAACCGAACATGAAAACCTCATGAACACTGTCTAAAATCACAGCCATGTTTGCCAGGTTAAAAAACAATTGATTCCTTCATATGAGGTCGAAAAAAAATTTGATTCCTTCGTGAAGTCAAAAAAATAATTAATCTAGAATTTTAACAAAAAGGGTAAAATTCCTATTTCAATTGAAAATTCCGAACTGAATCGGACAAATCCAGCCAGTCGAAAATATCTAGATCAGAACAAGTTGAACCAGATCCGGTCGGATCTGGTGACTATGATCACAACATATTTTCCAAAACACAGGTGATATTTTCCATCTGCCAAAGGATTTCAAAATGATTACAGCTTTGGAATCGCTAATTTAACCCATTGCAAATGGAGGGTAGTAATTTGGTATTGCATGAGGAGATGCTCGGGGGTGTACTCTGAACTACAGCTGCTCAGTTGGTGTATAAGTCTTGAACCCCATGTCTGTTTTGCCAAATATTAGTTCCACCCAGTAAAGCCCACCAGGAAACCAAAGAGCATCTGTTTTAGGTTATTTAGCCCATTGCTAACTGTTTGCAGGCCTATTGGCCTCCCAGTTCACCACTTCTTCATTCATATATGAAGTACTTTCCTTCACATCCTGGAACAACAAAAAGCAAACTTGATGTCTTCAAAGCCTTGGAGGACATATACAGAAACTATTTCAAATTTATGGTGGAACACAAACAAGAATTGACAATCAAAATCGGTGAAAATTTCAAACAACACGAGATCCAAACATGAATTTTGGATGTTTACCTATCCTAGCATTGATCAAGCATCTTAAGGAGATGGATTCCTAAATCCAGAAACAGTTCATTCGAAGCATGGGGTTTTGTCGCAAATCAACATGGTAAGTATTCCAACCTCTCTTCAAATTGATGACAACTCATTATAGCTAATAAACTAACTGTGACATAAAAAATCCTGTATCAGCCAGGATTGTGAGGACTGATCCAGATGGCAACATGATTCCTATGTTGGGATGCCAACATCGGATAGAACTTTCTAGTTTGCAACACTGCAAAGACCCTAAAACCAGCCCCAACAATCACCAACATTGACACTGCTTGATGGCATCAGGTGTCAACATCCCCCACTACCCATGCATCTTTATCCCCTTTCTTGTGGACCAACAATAACTGTTACTGTTTGATGCCACATATACGAATTCATACATGTCTGTGACAGACCTGTGAATAATGCATGGAAAGCTAATGGACAAAATCCTAGCCATTTCATCTCCCACAACAATTCTTTCGATCTTCTATAGCTCCTATCCCTCTGTACATAATTTATAATAGAGAATGACTGAGTAAAACACAGAGGGGTTTGTCAACAATTATCTTTTCCTACACCAAATTTCAGACTCATTAATCCCACCTTTCCCTAAGCAAATAAATTAATATACAACATGGAATCACATACGCCACCTATTTATGCACTTAGGGTGTTCACTCATAACCCTTGAGGTTCAATCCAACAATGAAGTACTGGGATCCAACAGTAACCCACAGTGCATGCATATCAATTTGTTATAATATGTATTAATCCCGTGTGTGCGGTTAATATAATAAAAATTACATTAAACATACATACCATGCTCTTCTTGTATTATGCTATATATTTGAATGATACTGCAGGACATAATAGGACATTACCTTCGGCTTCTGGCCTGCATTCCAGCTATACTTATTTGTCGGATGTACCCTTTGTTCCACACCATCAGTTCTTCTGAATTCAGAAAGCCAGCATGTAAATAAGACCTAAAGCCAAAAATTATACAGAACAAACATGAGAATTAGGAATGGGAGACTTACTTCTTTTTACAGCTACTTGGGCTGAATATCTTTGCATGAAATGACTTATCTGGTTCCATGAAGCCCTTTTGCAGATGTTCTGAACTTCCCTCATACTTCTCAAGTTGTGTATCTACCGAATTTGCAGTATTTTCTTGTTCATGGGAATGAACAGGTCCAGAGAATAGTTCAAGGAAAGGATCACTGGAATCTTTTATTTTCTCAACTTTCTCAAAATCATCATCTCCATGATCATGAATAGTACTCAAGTTCGTCAGCGTGTTTCCCAATGTATCTCTTAGCATATTTTCGGTGTGGGATGAAAAACCTTCCTTATTAAGTTTTGGCTGCTTGAATGATGACAAATTGTCCTCCTTTACACCAGATTTTGGACAACTTTTTGCAGCATCTTTTTTATTGTTCGTCAATCGAAGCCCGGATTTTGGACAACTTTTTGCAACGCCTTTTGTGTTCTTTCTCAATCGAAGCTCCCCTATTTCTGTTGGTCCTGACTTATTACACTTATCAGGATCATCAATGATGCTATTTTTCATGACTTGTTGATCCTTGGAACCACTTAGACTGGATCGCTCATATGAAAATTCACATAAACAGTTAATCTTGTCATCTTGAGTCTGTTTGCCTTTCTCCTCACTGCCTACATTGCTATCATGTTTAAAGGCCATTTTGGATTGTTTGGTAGAATCTCTCTCCCCTCCACATAATGCAAGTTTCTTCAATCCAGAGGAAAGATTTGTCAAGAAATCTTTCTTTGGGGTTTTACCAAAGCGGTTACCTGATGAAAAAGTGCCCTTAATTGTTGAACCAAATTTCAGAGATGAACTTTGATTATCGCTTGTGGGATTTTTGGTGGATGTTATTTTAGTGATTCGGGTGGGGCTTCTAGCTCCTTTCTTCTCACTGGTTTCAGGGGTTTTTACTGGAGTAGTAGTATTATAAACTGTTTGCATTTTAGTCCCTTTCTTCTCACTGCTTGCAGGGACTGTTACTGCAGCAGTATTACTAGAAGTGCTCAGAATACCAATTGCTTGTTTTGTAACTCCTCTCTTGTCCATGCTCAAAGGTCTAATTGAAAAGTTTTTTGAACCCTGTGATTTGAGGGATTTCTCAGTGCTTGATGGTGCAGATGATTTGGGATTCTTTCCCATGCTTGATACAACAAAAACACCACGTGGCCGATTAGGATTATCATTTTCAGCAACTGGAAGGTTTTTGCCCATTCTCGATGCATGTTTCTTTCTATCTGCAGGTGATGGCTTCTTTAAATCCCTTGATGCATTTTCCTTTGCCTTCAATTTGATAGTTTTTGAAGTAGACGGTGGACCCCAAATTTTCTTGCAATTGAGTGTACTGCACAGGTAAAGAAATAGGTTGAATTTACCAACATATCAATTCATGGGATGATACCAAAAAAACAGAGAATGATTTGAATGATCAAAATGATGAAAGAAATACACACCTTGCAGTCCTGTCCCCTAGTGGCATAGTTGCTGTTGAAGTAGACCTAACATATCTGGGCCTTTTGTCCTCCTACATTTTAGGATCTTGCTAGTGAGTTAAGAGCATACTCTAAAAAATCAAGTTCAAATACAAAAATACTAACTCTGAACTGAAAAGCAAAATCATACCTTTGGCGACTCAAAAAATGGAGCACCCAACAAGCTGGCTGCAGTCCTGGGATGATTACAATCTGCAACACAAATTTTCATTTCTATCAAACTCCAATGCAAAATTCTTCAACCACATACATAACTCTTTCAAAGCATAAGGCCATAGGAACACTGCAACAAAATCTTTTTGTGAACAAATCCTAGCAGATAAAATCATTATGTTTACCTAAAACAATAAAAGATAACAACACATTGGATCAATGGTGAAGATCTAAGGCCATGCAATTCAGAACCCATCTCGAAATTCAAGCACATATGCTCACCATCACTATGCAATGGCTATGCACCACCATAGGCACACACCAACAAACACCGTGTACGTTCAAATCCTATGAGGATGAATAGACACAACTTAAGATGTCAAAACTAAATATTAAACAAACAATTTCCAACAATGATGCCAAAGATATTAAAGTTATGGATCCTAGACCATGCAAGGGTGTCCAATTCGACTTTTCATGCCCAAAAGTTCAAATGTAATGTCCCCTCTTCGAAAACTCCATTCAAAGCCAAGGTTGCTGCTTGAAATGCTCATACGAGAATGTGGTCTAGAGGCAGTCAAGGCTGTGATGCCTGAGCAACATGTGAAGCTCCTTACAAACATAAGAAAGATCAAGGAACACAAAGAAAAGAAAGAAAAGTTCCTCATCTCAACATGGAGAAGATGAAAGTGAAACCAAGTCCTGACAGTCATGTACATCTACAACCAGGCGAAGTAAATGGAATCACACAGATATATTTTTGGAATTTGGAGACGAGGACAAAATGACAATGGACAGAGAGTTGCGGTCAAGTAAGAGGCAGAGATTTGGGTCAACTGGCACAGATGTTTCTATTGTACACTCTGATTCAACAGGACAAGTCGCTGATATGCGAAACTCAGATTCTAAGGCATACAAGAATGTGTTACGAATGGATTCTGCAGACAGAGGAGAATATGATAGCAGGAATATATCCTTAGAAGATTCCAAAGACAACAAAACGCAAGCGCGTGGTATTCTCAGTGGAAGTCAGAGTGATGTAGCCAATGACATAATGCATGCATCTTTAAAAACAGGGAGGTCCAATGGAAGTCATGATGGGTCTAAAGATCCCTTCTCCGAGCATAATGAGAAGCTTGCTGGTACCCTGTTATCATTAAAGGAAACAGATGTTCCTACACCCAAGTGTGAGTCATTTCCAAAGGCTCATAAGAATTGATCACTACATTTTGATGCTTCTGCAACATCTAATCATTGCATAGGTTTTGAAACATACAATGAAAACTCTTGTGCTCGTAAAATGCAAAAAATTGAATTGGATATACTAGAGAACTTGAAAAGGTACATAAATGCACGTGGTGGGTGTTGGTGCCTACATGAGCAGTCAAGTTACAAGCATAAATTTTGCAGGCACCTTCCCAAAAATAAAAAATTTCCATGTCCATCGGTGTGAGTTCACCTTTGTTTTGGCGACCACGTTCTTCACTGTGGTATTTTCTTCCGTCGCCAAGACTTTATCCATCGGTAGCAGTGTTTCATGTCCCATCGATGATGATGGTCAGGCCGATGAGGGTCGTTCAGAGTGGTCATCGGCAGGAGTATTGCTATCGGCGAAGGAATTTTGAGGTTCACCGATATGCTTGGGTCTTACTAATGGAAAGATGCCATCGGTGTAATGTATGCCATCGACCAGACTGGGGAGAGTTGATCCGATGGGGTTTGTCTGGCCGACAAGCGAAATGTGGCTTAAGGATGTTCATCGGGATGACTTGTGTTATCGACAAATCTGGGAGATCTTCTTCCGATGCCTTATGTTTGGCCGATGAAGTTGGGCATCGGGGTGACTTTCTGTGTCGGGCAGACATGTATGAGGTTTGCCGATGTTGGGTGTCTGGCCGATGGAGGTGACCATCGGAATGATCGATGCTATCGACGAAGGAGCTTTTTGTTGCTCCGATGGTCTTAGTCACACCGACAGGATATGCATCGGAGAGAGTTGGTGCGTCGGCAAGGGAGGAAAGCGTTGGCCAGATGGTTTTGGTCACGCCGACATCTAGTTTGGTTTGAAGCTTCCGGCGGTATGACGATCGGCATAACATTTGATGTCGGCAGGAGGGTTTTCATTGGTTCTGATGGTGTATGTTACACCGATGAAGGCGAGAGTTGGAATGGTGACCGCTAGCGGTGGGTTTGTGGGTCGAGCGGGGTAAAATGCTCGACACTTAATGTGCTCGCGGCCATGCTTATAATGTGTTAGGGAGGTCTCCGCGGGGTGCATGTGGGATAAATGGTTCCTGCATTTTTGAAATATCAGCATAATGGATTTTGGCGGGAAGGTTTTCAAACACGCTGTTGTTGCGTTTCTCGGTGGCCGCGGGTGGTTGAAGCCTTTAATGTCGGATGTTACAGGGTATGGGCGGTGCCATTGACAAATCTAGTACCCGATTGACAATGAATATCCCCGGGCGACGGTGCAAGGCTCGAGGCCTCCCCTGTCTACTCCCCTGCCTGCTGCATTCTTTTTTTTGATGAGCGCCATCTTTCTCATGTACTGTATCTAGCGAATTTTGAATTGCCATGTAATTAATTGCTGGGTACACTTCCCTATGGTATTTGAGGGACTCTGTTACTCATTTCTGTGGTTGAAAACTGGACATATCTGGCTCTGTAATGAGATACAATTGGTTCTAGTTGCTCTGTGCAGGTGATTTTGTGAGTTTATGTATCTCTTGTTGTATGTCTCATGCATGAATCTACTGATTTCATGATTGATTTTATATGAGTAATGCTGTATTTGCATGTGTTTTGTTATTCTGTCTCCAGTATTGCATTTGTCCTTCTGAATCTAGATATCTAAGGGATGTCTGGGATTCTAGAATATAGAATTCCTGTATTGAATGCTTGATCTTTCAACTTCTGCTCAAAGGGTAGATTAAAGTGTTTTCAGATTAAGTGTTGGGAAAGATATACTACAATAGGGATACTATAAGTAGAGATAACTTAACACTTTGTTTTGGGAGGTGACTGTAAGGCAGATACCATAACATCCCCTTGAATTCTAGTTTTAGTGTGTTCATGCTGATCATTCACAGGTGTATGTCTACTTACTCCAAGCCCTGGATAGGCACCAGTCTAGCTCTGTGTTGAGGTTATACACCAGGTCCAAGTTTACATCCAAACATAAATCAAACTCATACTTTCAAATCAAACCATTAAGACCTTAGAAGTAGTTTAGGACCAAGATCCTCTGATTCACAACTGAATATAAGCCCAAAGCTAGCCCCTTTGCACTTATCCCACAGTTTTGGTCTTCATATAGGAGGATTTATCTGCTTTGTATCAACATCCCAAGCCAACCCACAAGCATATTCTCATGGGTGTTGAATAGGGAATACCCCCCTAGGTTTTGCAGAGCCTGAAGAAGAAGAGGAGATAAAAATAGAGTCTATCTCCTATACTGTTGGCCCCTGGCCTAGAGATCCTGTTGATCACTAATGGCTACTTTGTAGGGAAATCTGGGAATGAACATCCAGTCAGGGAAAAAACCAACAGAAATTGGCAACTCTGCTGGGGATGTGAAGTCAAAGTACTATCTAGTCATCTCTGGTGATATATTTGTGGCCCATCCGAGTCACCAACAGAAATTGGCGACTCTGCTGGGGAGTGAATTGATGAAAACAGAATATATTTGTGCCCATCCGAGTCACCAACAGAAATTGGCGACTCTACTGGGGAGATCAATATCATATCCATGAAAGTTTGAGTCTAAAAGATTTAAAAAAAAAATCAGACCTGGAAAGTGTTTGTTGCAGCAAAAGAAAGAAGTTGTATGTGTGGCTCTGCTGTGGGAGAACCCAGAAAGAAAGAAATCAATTTGCAGCTTCAACCAGTTTGAAGCTCATTCCTCTGCCAAGGAGGTGGCGACTCTGTTGAATGAACCTATCAACAGCTGCAACATATCCAGGTATTTGCACAAGTTTTAAAAGATTCCCTATTTGGTGAAATAGCACTGGTTAAAAGGGAAATATTGGTGAAAGCAGAGCTTGCATGCTTTTGTTATAACCTAATCTGTATTTCAAAAGGGCATGCAATATTGTTCAAAAGGCTCATATATAGGACTTTAGGAAGGCTGAAATAGCAGTTTGCAATTTTAAAGGCCTGAGGTCATACTGCGATTGAAAATCTGAGTAGGGAAGAGGGTTGCAAAAAACATAAAGGATGTATTGTCAGCCCATGCACCCTAGTGAGGTGTCAAGTGCAAAAATGTATAGTAGTCAGTCCCAATCATGTAATAAAAGAGGTTTCAGACTTGACAGATATAAGCCCATAATCTTTGATGGCATCTGTGGCTATCCAAATGCTTTTCCACCTAAAATCAGAAAGTATTTGCCTAAATTCAATGGTATAAAGGATGAATCAGCTGAGAGACACTTGCAGCGATTTAGAAATGTGATAGATGATTTTGAGATTGATCATGAAGATGTAGTTATAAGGCTATTTGTTCAATCTTTAGATGAAGATGCAAGGAACTAGTTTTCCTACCTTCCAGCTCACTCTGTCAGCTCTTGGCATGGTTTTAAATCTGCATTTCTAGTACAATATGGTGAAAGAATTTCTGAATATGCAGTTATTAGTGACTTCATGTACATCCATATTGAAGAAGATGAGTTGATCCCAGCCTTTAACCTCAGATTTATGAGGACATTGAATAGAATACCAAAGTGTATGAGACCTAATGATGCACTGTGCCTAGTTGTCTATTTGGGAGCATTTGATAAGAAAATGAGTTATAGATTGAGAGATAAGGAGCCCACCACATTGCATCAAGCACATCAGTTTGCAATAGATATTGAAAACAATTGAAGATATGGAATTCAAAAGGGTTTTTTTTTCTGAAAAATTTTGTTGTCCTGCAGCCCCCAATGTTGATGAAAGATTTAATTCAGGAGTTGACAATGAATGTCAAAGTACTCATACCCCTGCTATCCCAGTTTTTGCATCATTCCAAGTTGATGATGTTTCTGTTATAGAGGAGGATGTCTTGTTTTGCCTAGCAAATGAAGTTGAAAATAATGATTTCCCAAATACTATTCACATGCTAGTCCTAAATAAGGAACATTCATGTTTAAATGATCCAGTTGTGCAAAGTTGTGATCATATGGATCAACAATCAATATCAGTTTCATCAGAAAGTGTTAGAGGGCTGGAAAATGATGCAGATAGCTCAACTTCAGAATGCATTGAAGTAGCAGAAATCTTGTATGTGGGGCAATCAGATGATAAAAATGATATCCATGACCAGTGCATGGATCAGGTTTGTTCTTCTTATGACTCTGGATCTGATAGTAATGAAGAAGAATTGGACCATCATGAAGAAGAAGCAAAGGACTTTGCAGTGAATAAAAATCCCCTTTATGATGAGTCTGCGGATGCATTTGATACTGTGAGTCCTGAGCTTCATTGGTGCAGAATTAACCCTCTTTTTGAGGATGATGATGAATATGAGGAGACAGTTGACCTAGGTGCTACATCAGTTTGTGAGGAGGGGACATATGAATCAGATGTCTTCAGTTCTTGTGAAGATATTATGGATTTGCAAACTGTGGATAATGTATGTTCATCATCATTTGATCTAGACATCTGCAACTATGGGTGTGTGGATCAAGATTTGTTTTCAATATCAATAAATATTGGGGGTCTCATATTTTCTGAGTGCTTTCAGTTTTTGGATCAGCTGGATGAATGCCTGATGATGTGCAACAGCCAGGTAAATGATGAAGAGTGCCAAGAGCAATATGATGTACTGTCTGAAGAATATAACATACATATGTTACTTGATGCTGAAGAATATTATGATGTGTATGGTTATGTGTCTAATTTTGAAATCCAGAGTGACAGAGGCAGTGCTGACAATGGCAGGTTTTCAAAAATGGTGAAGTATTTAATTGACAGGATCAATATATGGGCAGTCTATCTTGATGTTTTTAGTCATGGTTGGGGTCATTCAGTTTGGAATCAGGCATTTGGCAAGATAAAGTTTTGGTTCTTCATTTTTGGTTGCCCGGGGCTGCCAAAATAATGTTTGAAAATGTGATCTATGATGCAGGTCAGTGCAGCTTCATGACTCCAGTGCCCAATGGATAGGGGACTGGTCTGCATCCCAGAGATCTGAGGTTCTCGCCATGCCTGCAAGAGGCATGTGTCCCCAGACAGAGCCACTGTTGGTGCTTGGATGAGCAGTCAAGTTACAAGCATAAATTTTGCAGGCACCTTCCCAAAAATCAAAAATTTCCATGTTCATCGGTGTGAGTTCACCTTTGTTTTGGCGACCACGTTCTTCACTGTGGTATTTTCTTCCATCGCCAAGACTTTATCCATCGGCAGCAGTGTTTCGTGTCCCATCGATGATAATGGTCAGGCCGATGAGGGTCGTTTATAGTGGTCATCGGCGAGAGTATTGCTATCGGCGAAGGAATTTTGAGGTTCACCAATATGCTTAGGTCTTACCGATGGAAAGATGCCATCGGTGTAATGTATGCCATCGACCAGACTGGGGAGAGTTAATCCGATGGGGTTTGTCTGGCCGACAAGCGAAATGTGGCTTAAGGATGTTCATCGGGATGACTTGTGTTATCGGCGAAGCTGGGAGATCTTCTGCCGATGCCTTATGTTTGGCCGATGAAGTTGGGCATCGGGGTGACTTTCTGTGTTAGGCAAACATGTATGAGGTTTGCTGATGTTGGGTGTCTGGCCGATGGAGGTGACCATCGGAATGATCGATGCTATCGGCGAAGGAGCTTTTTGTTGCTCCGATGGTCTTAGTCACACCGACGGGATATGCATCGGAGAGAGTTGGTGCGTCGACGAGGGAGGAAAGCGTTGGCCCGATGGTTTTGGTCACGCCGACATCTAGTTTGGTTTGAAGCTTCCGGCGGTATGACGATCGGCGTAACATTTGATGTCGGCAGGAGGGTTTTCATTGGTTCCGATGGTGTATGTTACACCGCTGAAGGCGGGAGTTGGAATGGTGACCGCTAGCGGTGGGTTCGTGGGTCGAGCGGGGTAAAATGCTCGACACTTAATGTGCTCGCGGCCATGCTTATAAAGTGTTAGGGAGGTCTCCGCGGGGTGCATGTGGGATAAATGGTTCCTGCATTTTTGAAATATCAGCATAATGGATTTTGGCGGGAAGGTTTTCAAACACGTTGTTGCTGCGTTTCTCGGTGGCCGCGGGTGGTTGAAGCCTTTAATGTCGGATGTTACAGGGTATGGGCGGTGCCATTGACAAATCTAGTACCCGATTGACAATGAATATCCCCGGGCAACGGTGCAAGGCTCGAGGCCTCCCCTGTCTACTCCCCTGCCTACTGCATTCTTTTTTTTGATGAGCGCCATCTTTCTCATGTACTATATCTGGCGAATTTTGAATTGCCATGTAATTAATTGCTAGGTACACTTCCCTGTGGTATTTGAGGGACTCTGTTACTCATTTCTGTGGTTGAAAACTGGACATATCTGGCTCTGTAATGAGATACAACAGGTTTTGGTTGCTCTGTGCAGGTGATTTTGTGAGTTTATGTATCTCTTGTTGTATGTCTCATGCATGAATCTACTGATTTCATGATTGATTTTATATGAGTAATGTTGTATTTGCATGTGTTTTGTTATTCTGTCTCCAGTATTGCATGTGTCCTTCTGAATCTAGATATCTAAGGGATGTCTGGGATTCTAGAATATAGAATTCATGTATTGAATGCTTGATCTTTCAACTTCTGCTCAAAGGGTAGATTAAAGTGTTTTCAGATTAAGTGTTGGGAAAGATATACTGCGATAGGGATACCATAAGTAGAGATAACTTAACACTCTGTTTTGGGAGGTGTCTGTAAGGCAGATACCATAACATCCCCTTGAATTCCAGTTTTAGTGTGTTCATGCTGATCATTCACAGGTGTATGTCTACTGACTCCAAGCCCTGGATAGGCACCAGTCTAGCTCTGTGTTGAGGTTATACACCAGGTCCAGGTTTGCATCCAAACATAAATCAAACTCATACTTCCAAATCAAACCATTAGGACCTTAGAAGTAGTTTAGGACCAAGATCCTCTGATTCACAACTGAATATAAGCCCAAAGCTAGCTCCTTTGCACTTATCCCACAGTTTTGGTCTTCATATAGGAGGATTTATCTGCTTTGTATCAACATCCCAAGCCAACCCACAAGCATATTCTCATGGGTGTTGAATAGGCAATACCCCCCTAGGTTTTGCAGAGCCTGAAGAAGAAGAGGAGATAAAAATAGAGTCTATCTCCTATACTGTTGGCCCCTGGCCTAGAGATCCTGTTGATCACTGATGGCTACTTTGTAGGGAAATCTAGGAATGAACATCCAGTCAGGGAAAAAACCAACAGTGGGAGCATTAGAGATGGATAGGAAGAATTCGCAATATAAGAGATATTTAGGAAGCACCCATAAAAGATGATTAATAATACACAAATTGAAGTTAAATAAAGGTTAAGTTGTTATGAATGGTCAACCAACCTATATAGGGTTGTGTCTCTTGAAAAAGAAAAGATATAAATGGAAGATCATTCAAGGAGAAGAAGATCATCAATGGAAAGATAATTTTATATATGAATCTACTCCTTAAGGAGCATGAAACCTGATCGATAAATCTAAGGACGAAACCCCTCATGTTTATGCCGTTAAGGACGAAAACTCTTAATTACTATTGATGAGTTAATGGGCCGAAACCCATGATTCATGCAGACCTAAAGACATTTCAAAGGCAATTTACTAAAGAAATATCATTTAAGTTTCGAGAGGATAAACAACAAATATAAGGATAAGTTTAATTCTACAACAGAAATACATTCTAAATCTTAATTCTGATTTACATTAAACTATTGCAACTACTATTTCCAGTCTGATTTCATGTTTATAATTTATTTTGCAATTAGGATTGTAAGCTAGGGCTATTATACTTTAAGAAATAAGGAAATCCTAGGACGAGACATTACAATCGGTATTAGAGCTTTGATCCTGCCAGCCTACGCGGTAAAGCTAAGATGTTGGATGCATTCTAGTCAAAGAGACTTGAAGGTCTACGAAAGGAAGAGGACATGGACCTTATTCAAGAGTTATTGTACAAACTTGAGGCTCCCAAAATTGTTGACCATTACCAAAGTTTGTCAAATCATGCAAAACCTTGTGTCCCCTTGATGAGTACTTGGCGGCACTTGGTTACCAATATCCCGGCAAAAGAGACCTATATGAATACATAAGAAGCTAAGGAGGAGATTAAGGAGCGAGATCCAAGAGAATCATCAGTGACGATAGAAGAAAGTTCTGAATCAAAATCACAAGGAGAGGTTGTGGAAGTAATAATAAAACAAGAGGAACCTAAAAAGGATGTTGAAGATAAAGATTCTTTGATAAGGAAAGATATTTTATTGGTTTCTAATGATGGCATGCATCACCAAAACATCAATGAAGTTAAGACAAAAGGGGTTCCACTTGATGGAGGGGAAGAATTCAAGTTGAAGGAAGATGCTTCAAATCATGGTCTATCTTTCGAACTTCAAAATAGTGGGCCATTGATGGATGTACAAAGTAGCATGATGAATGAATATACATTTGAGAAGAACACTTTGGTTAGCCATAATACGGGGGTTTAAGTCATAACCATGAAGATGTTGAGGATATATCAACAAATTCACTTTTTGCAAATGAGGACAAACATTTTGTTCATAGCCTAAGGTATGAAGATGTTTCAGACTCGATACTTCCTATGTCACTGCAAAATTCTTGTCACCATGGAAAACATGCAAAGAGGGGTGATGGGGTAAGAGATATGACCTGCAATAAAGGACACCTAGATCCCTTTACTCAAATACAGAATTGGCTTTGCATAAAAGAGTAGGATCCTAGTATTCACGACACTCATGCAATTCATCATAGCAAAGAATGCAACATTTTGTTGTCATTTTGGATGTCCGCAATAACAATAAAGAGTTTGTATTCATTGCCCAGGATCTTTGGTGAAAATGAAATGAGAGAGCAAAAGATCATGACATCGTATGATCTCATTCAATGTAATCAAGACAATCTTTCTTGCTCTTTTTCGAGGCCAAAATCTACTGAGGAGAATACATATGCTCTTATTAATATAGGTGTAATGTCCCGTACTATGCAAGGAATTCATTAAAATAAATTTGATTATGATACAGCTGGCTATCATCATTTTGAAGAAGTCGATGTATTGTTTAAATTAAAGATTTAAACAAATATTGTTATGTTGGCTGACCTCATTATTAACATAAATCGGCCGACTTCAAATATGATGGTTTGAATTTTATAATAAAAGACTTTAATGAGGCCGACCAAATGAGTGCAGCGATCATATATAATAAACCAAATTGTTTGCTTAAAGATTAGGAGATGTGGAGCGATCAGTTTGAGAAGTGTGAGAAATAGAAATAAAAGGATAGTGAATGTCTTAGAAGAGGCCGACTAAGAGAGAAGTGAGCGATCAGTTTTGAAATGTATGTGCATAAGAGGGCAGCGAATATTGTTTAGAGGAGATTGATTATCTTAAGGGAGAGCGCTCCTCACATGAGGACAAAATTGTCTCACTAGAAGACAAAAATTTGTCTTATATAAAAGGTAAAAGAAAGGGGTGCGATTAGTGGGTGATTATGAAGAGTTGCTTTGATAACAAGGGCTGCATCCCTTCATGAGGATCGTTGCTGTTCTATGGAGTATAAAATATCATTTGTGATGTGTGCTTGAGTGGGAGAAGGGGAAGAATAAAGATATATCAAGAAGACACACTCAGATCTGCATATGAGAGTTTAAAAGGCAGATATAGAAGATAGATCCATGCAGATATCGAAGGAATCAGAGTTAATAATTTGCACTCAGAAAAGCAGCATCATCTCCTAGACAGCAAGGCAGAAAGACATCCTCCAGAAGTACATTCGCAGCCAGGCATAGATCAGATCTGGGCATCAATAGCAATGAAAACATACGCCATTGCAGCAGAACAATAAACTAACATGTCCCTGTGGTATGCAATGATAAGGTGTGTCTATGCTTATTTAATAGATGAATATAGATGTGAACAAATATGTATATATACACTTACAATTATACCAACTAAAACAATGATAGTTGATGCCAATATAAACTATATTATTGATGTTATGAACGGTGATCCGATTCTAGCAATGATTAGTCAAGGAGGGATGAGGCGACTGCAAGGAGGGGGAATGGGAAATGATTCCTCGCTAGGAGTGGCATCTCATGATGATGGTTAAGGACCATTGGTTAAGGAGCGCATGAGACCAACTCATGAGGCCAAGGAGGATAAGGTCCTGTCCTTGGGCCTAGAGTTGAGGATCTAGGACACCCTATTGCAGCCTCCCGAACTATCCCCACTTGAATCAATTCTTGAAATAAATAAAAGGGAATCTTCAATCATAAGAGGAAGGTTTGGTGTGATGGAGGGAACGGTGTAAAGCCCTCACTAGGTAGCCCACCTGATGATGATGGTTAAGGACAATCGGTTAAGGACCACACGAGGCCAATGGAGGATAAGGTCCTGCTGTTGGGCCTAGGGTAGAGGATGCTTGGGGCGCCTCATCACCCCCCCTTTATGGTTGAGACCACATAGTCCTTGAGACTTGTTACATTGTTATAGATGATCTTTCTTAGACTTAGAATTAAATGTATTTAATATCATATTCATCTAACATGGTTGCAAGTCTCCATAACCAGATTTACATCATCTCGATTTTGAGTAAGGAATTGCATCTTTAACTATAATCTGCTATTGGTTTCATTAGGAATTGTGATTTCAGGGCAAAGTATAAGGTGATCCCAAAAGGGGGCATTACAATAGGTGTTTCCCAACGGCAATTGAAAGATATACATAATGCTCGATATATGAATGAGCATAATTTTTATAGTATTTGGGCTAAGCAGAGTATATTGTTTCATAACATACATCTAGCACAATCACCTGAGAGAGGATGGCGCAAGAGAATGGATTTTTGTAAGCAAAGAGTAACTTATGAAAGCTCCCTAGCTGCTATGGGAAATGGCAATGATACAGAATTTCCCATCTTCTTATTATGGTATTCATTGGTTGGAACCTTTGTAACATCACACCACAAAACTCACACTAGTGCACGTAAGCTTATACAGAAGAGGGATATTAGTTTATTGGATTATAATAAGGAGAACATATTCCTACCACCTATCTATGAAGTATACAGAGGTTGTTGGCAAGAGACACTATATGGATTCATGGTTGTTGTCATTGATGGCAACAAAGGTCATCCCACATATCCGCAAGTCATGGTGTGTCTTTACCGGAAGTCAGAATGAAGATTGTTGTGGTCCGGTGAACAAGAACAGAGCATATGGCAAGGTCCGACAGATTGGTCCGGATCTCTCAGAGGAAGTGTCTTGGTGCAGTGCGGATTTGGGGAAGTCAAGAGGACTACCTTGAGTGGTATATTCCAAGGATTTAGCCTCCGGTGATGGGCAAAGAAAAAGATATGAATAGTTGAGTACCGGATTCCTGAGAGACAGTGAGAACAGAAGAAGAACTGACTGACAGAGTATCAGACTATTTTCCGGATGTGTTACTATTGATGGTAAAGGTTGTGAAGGCATGAATCATGTTTGGCCGACATGATTAATGATATCTACAAGTATATGCTTGATCCGCATTGCTTGGTGAGCAAGGATTCAGCCGACAGAACAGAGTTTGTAAGAAACTAGACTGTTCCGGATGCCGACTAGAAAGGTGATGAAATTACTTATGCGGATATATATAGAGGATGGATTTAGTTGTGAAATGTGTGATTGTGTGATGGTGTATGCGAATAAGTGCAGAACAGAGCTGAAGTAGTAAGAAAGATCCGGTATGGGAAAGGATAGCAGAATAAAGAACAGAGGAAAGATGAAGTGCAGCAGATCAGTGTACTGAGCCTAACTGGAACTGAACTCCAGCATATGTAGATGCTTTCAATCAGTTCAAGACTGTGATTCTTATCACTTTGTAGACAGTGTGTCTCCTTGTAGGCAGTGGGCCTCTTTGTGAGCAGTGTGCTCGGGCAGTGAGCCCTAATTGGCAAGTGCCATTTTTGTAATTCCTTATTCTTCTAACAGAGAATAATCTTTGGGTTAATCACCCCGTGGTTTTCTCCCTTAACAGGGTTTCCACGTCAAAAATACTGTGTCATGTGTTTTCTTATTTCATGGTAATGTTTTTATGTTTGATTCAATGTTGCATTAATTAATAAGAAAGTTCAAAAGGAAAATAATTAGGATAACTGATTCACCCCCCCCCTCTCAATTATCAACAATTGGTATCAGAGCAAGGTTCCTCCTAATAGAGCCTAACAGCTTGAGGAAGATCTGGGAGTTCAAATGGATGCATATGGTTTAAGGGAGCAACTCAAGACTGCCCTTGAGGATCTTGAACAGTCAAATTCTGAAGTCAATGAATTAAAGGAAAGACTCAAACAGGCTGATGAATTCATGAGAGAATTAAAAGACAAATTAAGTCTCTCTATGAAAAAGAGAAAGGAGCTGCTCCAACAATTGGCAAGACAAAGTGAAGAAAGCAATACAAATGAAGAATTGACTGAGCAAACCAAGTTATGTGAAAAGTTATCAAAAGAAGTCATTATGTTAAGACATGAAATGGAATCAGGAACTATAAAGTTTACTCAAGAGATTGAAGAAAAAAGAAAAGCTGAAGACAATCTGAGACAATCTCTTAAAGAGAAATCAAAAGAATGCCACCAGATGGACAGGATTATCAGACATCTTGAATCTGATCTTGAAGATGCCAAAGATAATGAAGAAAAACTTGAGGATCAAATTGCCTCTCTCAAAAGAGATCTTCAAACAGCAAATGAATATAAAGAAAAATTCAAGATAAGTTCTGCCCAACTTGAAGTACTTCTTGGAAGTCAAAAAAGGACAGATGACAAGTATGGTTTGGGATATGAGAAAGGAGAAAGCTCCGGATCCGGTCAAAAGAATTTTGGATCAGAAAATCTAAGGAATAGGCCTAGAAGACCTCCGGTAAGACAGCCCAATGCTCAAAGATATCCATCTTTCAATGGATACTGCCACAGCTGCAACCACTTTGGTCACAAAGCTAATCAGTGCAGAAAGAGAATGAATCAGATCAATTCATCCTTCTCCGGACAGTGCTTTAATTGCAAAAGGTATGGACACAAATCCCATGAATGCAGAAATATGCAAGTAAACAAATCATTCAAAGGTAGATGCTTTACATGCAATAGAGTAGGTCATATGGCTAATCAATGCAGATCAAGAGGTTATCAGTCAAATATGCAAAGAAATGTTACTTGCCAAATCTGTAATAGGTCCGGTCATAATGCTAAAGTCTGCAGAAGCAAGAATCAGGACAAAAGAGGTCCGGTGTATAATCAGAATCAAGACAAAGGTAAACAAAAGATGAATGCGGATGAAGTTAGGAATCAGATGAGCAAGATTTGGGTGAAGAAAAGTTCAGAGAATGTAGAGGTTGGATCCGCACCAGACTCTGGTGCTGATATTTCTTCCGGAAATTAAAAAGTGAGCTCTGGCTCAGGGGGAGACTCAAAGAAAATCCTGTTCCCCCAGCCAATCAAGTGGTGCCGGATGTGGCACAAGATGCGGAGTAAAGGGTTTGAAGATATAAGTCCTAAGTAAATCCAGATAAGATTTCAGAGGTCCGCATGAAGATGCAAAGAAGTTGTGATCCATCAAGTAAGACCTGTTCCGGGAGATGCCCCGGAATGACAGAAGACTACAAAAGGGTCCGGAGAGATCCGGAAATGCATTATCTTATTCTGCGGATTGGACAGAGTGTTTGGGATGTCCTTGTGATGTGTTATCTTGATTTGTTCATGGTTGAAAGTTCCGCACGATGTTCATAGACCAGGACTGATCCGGTTCTTCAGGTTATCCAAATAAGGCAAACCGGAATAATATAGGTCAAGCATTTATTGCCATCAGATATTAGGGTTTGCGGAGCAATATAAGGGATTTCTCATAAAACATTTGCTCATTCTGCACTCAAGAAGAAGCGAAAAGTGGAGCTCTGCAACTAGATTCATCAAGCACACCAGAGATCTCCTGCCGAAGTCATTGCATAAAGAAATCAATCCAACTACTCCGTGCAACCGAAGACGCAAAAGGTATTTTCCACTTTCGATATCTTGCTACAAATCTTTTGAAGATATGGCTACTCCAAATATAGTAAAAATCTCAGATAGGCCTCGACCTGAATTTAAGAAACATCCATACAAGTCATTGGAGGTAGATCCCTTAGGAGCATTTTCCAGTGTTCCTCACGGAGTTTTACACACAGAAGACATTAGGGTTTACATACATGCAAGCATTGAGGAATTTGGGGAATTCAAATTGAGAGATCTCTATCACAAGCAACTGATAGACAATGCTTTTGAGCTTAAACCAGAGTATAAGGGTATCCAGAAGAAACAATTTGATCAATTCATTCATTTCCCCTGCTTTGAAGAAGATGAATGGGTCCGGTATGTACTGAGCAGGATGCATGACAACTTCCTATGGCTGGATAGACCCTGCAAGATCACAAAAGAGGCAATTAGAGCAGTAACTGGTCTATACTCTTTCGGAGGGATACCTATCCTGAAATCTGTCAAGAACAACATTGTAACTGAGGCCACCGGATCAAAATTTGATAAGAGGGCAATGACCATTGAAGATATCTCGGATCCGGATATCAAGTATGCATCCATGATAATAGGATACAAGATCTATCACTCCAGCAGGGAGAATTCTGTATCCGGAACTGCAGTATATACTGCCTATGAAATGCTAAGGAAGAATGCAGAATATGATCTCTGCGAACTGCTATTAAGCCAATTAATGAAAAATATACAAAAAATCAAGAAGGACAAGCAGAATTCCTTTAAGTATGGTACTCTTATTGTATGTCTATTCTTCTACTTCATGAATGAGCTGCCCGGATCAAGTGGATGGGTATGGCAGAATGACAAACCTGTTGCAGTCCAAATAAGAGACTATCTACATGGGCTTGGGGATGCCAAAGCAAGAAATACAGCCCTATGGGGATACTTCAAAAACTTCCAAAGCATGATGCAAACAAGAGAAAGAATTCCCCAGTCTCTTGTTGAGAAATACAAAGACTCAGTGTGCTTTATGGTGGACACTGATCAGTGCCTAATGGAGGCAGTGGAGCCAAGGACTGTCTGGATCATGCCCATGGGGTATGAAGTGGATGAACAGATAGTGGAGCTGCATGTTCAACACATGCTAAGTCAGCCCAAAGATCCTAAGGCAGAAAGGTTTGGAACCTTTGAGGAGCTGAGTGTAAAGATACATGTAGAACTCAGGGAACCTGAGATAAAGAGAAAAGTGAGAAAAGAAGTAGAGCACATTGCTCAAGGCCTAGGCATCTCAAAAGAGGCACTTGATGCCAGCCGGGAAAAGAGAAGAAAATCTGAGGAAGAAAAGAAAGAGGCAGAAAAGAAAAGCAAGAAAAGTGCTCCGGTGGAATCCTCAACCCGGACCAGATCATCTAAAGGATCCACACCTATCAAAACCAAAAGCTCAAAACCGGAAGTCCAGGGATCCGGTAAAAGATCCAAGACAAAAGCCTCAAGAGCTTATCAAAGCCAAAAGGATGAAGAAGAAACTGAGTTAGATGAAGGAGTGAAAGAAATAAAGAAACAGAAAAAGAAAGGAACCGGTAAACCCTCTTCTGGCCGAGACAAGGAAGAAATGACAGAAGAATTTTCTGCAAAGCCCACCCTGTCTCTAGACAGTGTAGTCAAATCAGTCACTATGGACGGGAACCTTCAACCCGTGGCTGAATTCTATGATGACTACAATGAGGCAGATCAAAAGATCCTGCAAGAGGCCATAATAAGGTATTTGAACATCTACAATAAAGCTTTTATTGAGATTATTTCTGAAATTCCTAAAAGCTTAGAAAAGGAATTAGAAATAAGAAAGAATAATGCTCATGCAAAAGATCTTGAGATCCGGGAGCAGATAGCTATTCAGCTATATCCTCAAATTGATCCCAAGACAATGAACATAATATTCAAAGACTGCAAAGATGAGTTCAGAAGTAAAGCCAGGATGAATCAACTCATGCTTGGTGAGACTGACAAGGTGGCCAAAGAGACAGAAGAGATCCTCCGGAAGGCCTTCAAAAGGTTTAATCTTCCTGTTGTAGAGGACTTAGGTGCAGAAACAGCTGTGGACTCGGAACCCTCTGCTCCAGAAGAAGTGGCCTATGAACAGGCTAGAATCTCTCCTCCGGTTTCCCCTACAGTCTCTGGATCTAAAGAAGAAGAGAAATTACAGGAGAAGGAAGCAGTGGTGAAAGATAAAGAGGTTGACAGTACCAAGGGTGCAGAGAAAGAGAAGACTCCATCAGAGAAAATCCCAAAGGACAGTTCCAAGACTGCAGAAGAAAAGAAACATCTGTCTCCGGCAAGAGACACTGCACAAACTGTTCAACAATTTTTGAGCAAAGAAACAATAGAGATCGATGAACCGGAGTTACTACAAGGCCCATTCAACTTTGATTCCCTCTCTCCGGTGCAGACAATGAAGATAGCCTCATTTGCAAATGCTAAGGCAAATGAAAAGCTCCTAAAGTCTCATATGGAAGACTGTGAATTGATAGAGGCTGCCTCCGGAGTGCTTGAGAAGATTATGCCATCGGTCCAGATAGATCCGGCAGCCTCCTCTTCCGGTAATCTAAAAACCTTAGTTAGCAGTGTTGATACACATTTTGATTCTCTAGAAAAATCAGCTGAAGAAAAGGTCCGGAAGGAATTTTTGGATAAAAGACTTTCAAAAGTATTAGGATTAATCTCTAACGATAGGAGAAATATGAGTATTGGAATAAAGAGCTTAGAAAATGCTCTTAAGGATGGCGGTGATATTTACAAATTTTGTATCTCCTGGTCAAAGGCAACAGCAGAAATTGATAAGAAAATAAAAGAGGAACAGGACAAACTACAAAGTTTCTCTCAAAGTTTTGATCCTCTCTCTTCCTCCATAGTAAATCAAGAATGTCAGACTATTGCAGTCTTGAATGAAATAAAGAACCTTGAGAAGGAAAGGAAGAATATCACTAACCGGATGGGAGAACTTAGAAGGATTATAATCCCTAAGTTGGAAACTATGCATGAGGCCATCAGTGATGCTCAGACCACCGCCCAAACAAATGATCCGACAGATCTCAAGAGGGCAGAAGCTTTTGCATTTTTGTTGAGTGGTCACATTTCAATTTTGGATAGAATGAAGCAAAGTTGGGCTGCAGAACTGATCCAATTGAAGACATCCTTTGCAGACATTCTTCAGTATATGTGAGTATGTAAATATGCGGCTATGTATAGAAAATTTTTTGAAAATTTTGGTGTGCGAACCCTACCCTTTGCCATTGATGTCAAAGGGGGAGTGAGGAGCAGTGAAAAATGAGGAATCCAACTAAGGGGGAGTTCCGGAAATTGTATATAAAGATAGAGCATCAGCCAAGGGGGAGCATAGTGTAAACACTTAGTCATTTTTCACTAAGTGTTGCCATCAATGCCAAAGGGGGAGATTGTTGGCAAGAGACACTATATGGATTCATGGTTGTTGTCATTGATGGCAACAAAGGTCATCCCACATATCCGCAAGTCATGGTGTGTCTCTACCGGAAGTCAGAATGAAGATTGTTGTGGTCCGGTGAACAAGAACAGAGCATATGGCAAGGTCCGACAGATTGGTCCGGATCTCTCAGAGGAAGTGTCTTGGTGCAGTGCGGATTTGGGGAAGTCAAGAGGACTACCTTGAGTGGTATATTCCAAGGATTTAGCCTCCGGTGATGGGCAAAGAAAAAGATATGAATAGTTGAGTACCGGATTCCTGAGAGACAGTGAGAACAGAAGAAGAACTGACTGACAGAGTATCAGACTATTTTCCGGATGTGTTACTATTGATGGTAAAGGTTGTGAAGGCATGAATCATGTTTGGCCGACATGATTAATGATATCTACAAGTATATGCTTGATCCGCATTGCTTGGTGAGCAAGGATTCAGCCGACAAAACAGAGTTTGTAAGAAACTAGACTGTTCCGGATGCCGACTAGAAAGGTGATGAAATTACTTATGCGGATATATATAGAGGATGGATTTAGTTGTGAAATGTGTGATTGTGTGATGGTGTATGCGAATAAGTGCAGAACAGAGCTGAAGTAGTAAGAAAGATCCGGTATGGGAAAGGATAGCAGAATAAAGAACAGAGGAAAGATGAAGTGCAGCAGATCAGTGTACTGAGCCTAACCGGAACTGAACTCCAGCATATGTAGATGCTTTCAATCAGTTCAAGACTGTGATTCTTATCACTTTGTAGACAGTGTGTCTCCTTGTAGGCAGTGGGCCTCTTTGTGAGCAGTGTGCTCGGGCAGTGAGCCCTAATTGGCAAGTGCCATTTTTGTAATTCCTTATTCTTCTAACAAAGAATAATCTTTGGGTTAATCACCCCGTGGTTTTCTCCCTTAACAGGGTTTCCACGTCAAAAATACTGTGTCATGTGTTTTCTTATTTCATGGTAATGTTTTTATGTTTGATTCAATGCTGCATTAATTAATAAGAAAGTTCAAAAGGAAAATAATTAGGATAACTGATTCACCCCCCCCCCCTCTCAGTTATCAACAGAGGTAGGTTTGCAATCCTGCATACGGAACTTATGAGAAGACTGCGAGCATACTTTGACTGGGAGATGAAGATACTACTCTCAGTTTGCCAAACCTCAACACCTAAACAATAACGCAAGAGGCCCAGATCTGTCATGTCAAATGTACTGCACAAATCCTGTTTGATCTCAGCGATCAAATGTGCCAAGCTTCCAGTAATGATCAAGTCATTGACATAGACAACAAGAATCAGAATATCACTACCAGCACGTTTGACATACAAATTAGAGTCAGATGGACTCCTCTGAAAGCCATGATCTGTGAGGTACTTATCAATCTTGACGTACCAAGCTCGAGGAGCCTGTTTCAGGCCATAGAGTGCTTTGACCAATCTACACACCTTGTGTTCTTGACCAGCAACCTTGAACCCTGGAGGCTGCGTCATGTAGACTTCTTCCTTCAACTCACCGTTGAGGAAGGCACTCTTAACGTCCATCTGATGGACTTTCCAACCAAACTGGGCTGTTAAGCCAAGGACAAGCCGAATTGTACTCATCTTGGCTGTAGGAGCAAAAGTCTCCTCGTAGTCAATGCCTTCCTTGTGTGAGAACCCCCTAGCAACGAGACGAGCTTTGTACTTGTCAAGGGTTCCGTCAACTTTGTATTTCACCTTGTACACCCATTTGCAGCTAATGGGCTTCCCTGGAGGAAGATCAGAAAGGACCCAAGTGTGATTTTTCTGAAGACTCTGGTATTCAGACTCCATAGCCTTTTCCCACTCAGGAATTCCTTTAGCCTCTGAATGTGTTTGAGGCTCATAGACACTGTGAATGTTGGCCATGAGAGCAAAGTTAACTGTATGTTGCTGTTTGCTCTTGTTTCTGGATGATCTACCCTCAATGAGCTCATCATCATGAAGATCTCCTATAGTCTTAGCCCACTATTTAGGCCGGAGAGTAGAAGTGCCAACATTGGATGTAACAGGAGGAGCCGGAACAGCGGCAATAGGTGGAAGATCAACATCATCCGGAGGAAATTCGGGTTGAACATCATCAAAATCAAATTCTGCATCATCGTCCCTCCCATCAAGTGGACCTAACGGAAGAAGAACACCCAAGCCAGAAGCCTTCAAAGGCTGCTCCTCAGAATGCTGTACAGACGAGGAAGAAAGAAAAGGTCCTCGTTCTTCATCAAAGACAATATCCCGGCTGAAGGTAAGACGATTAGTATCGATATCAATCAACCGATAAGCCTTATGGTTGTCACTGTACCCTGTGAACATAAGCTTTTGACTCTTGGAATCCAACTTGGAGCGCTTGGCATCTGGAATCCATACATAAGCTAAAGAGCCAAATATTTTCAAATGACTGATCCGAGGTTTGCGGCCAGTCCAAGCTTCTTTAGGAGTCTTCTCCTTAACAGCATAAGTCGGAGACCGATTAAAGAGATAGACGACAGTGTAGACTGCTTCTGCCCAGTACTTCTTAAGAACACTCCTGTGTTCTAACATGGAACGGGCCATCTCAGTGATTATGCGGTTGCGCCGCTCTACAACACTGTTTTGCTGAGGAGTATAGGGTGTGGTTAACTGGCGTTTGATGCCGTGTATATCACAAAAGTTGGAGAAGTCAGTAGAACAAAATTCCCCCCCATTATCTGGCCTAAGAGTGACTATGGAACAGCCAAACTCTTTCTCTACTAAGGCCTTAAACTTCTGAAATACAGGAAACATAGCTGATTTCTGTCTGAGAAGGTACACCCACATTTTACGACTGAAATCATCAACAAAAAGTAAGAAATACCTGCAACCAGTAACAGAAGGTGTATTCATTGGCCCACATACATCAGCGTGAACCAACTGTAGTACCTTGGAAGCTCGCCATGAGTCACCAATCGGGAACGGTGTCCAGTGCTACTTCCCAGCCTGACAAGCTCCACAAACACCATGATGCTGGGTCTGGATCTCAGGTAAACCGGCTACAAGGCCCTCCCGAGATAGCTGAGAAAGATAGTGCACATTTAAGTGCCCATAACGCTGGTGCCAAAGACTAGTGATGGAAGAATTTCGGGTTGCTATGGCTAACTCTGGAGAATTACCTGTATCCACAAGTCTGTATAGACCATGATCCTCAATACCAATAGCCACAGTGCTACGAGTCTCCCGATCAACAATGGAACATTTGTGTGTACTGAACACCACATCCAACTGAGGAGAGTGCCGCATGATCTGACTGACAAAGAGAAGATTAAGTTCCATGCCAGGAACATAGTAGACATTGAGGAATACGAGACTCCTCCCACCAGACTGAATCTGAACAGTGCCCTTACCGACAACTGTATATTCTTCTCCTCCACCAAAAATAACTGAGTCACTGAAAGGAGTAAAGTCTGTAAACCAATCACGTCGATGAGTGAAGTGACGCGAAGCACCTGAATCAATGTACCAAGCAGAGGACTTTACATGATCTGCAGGTATTTTAGCCATAAAAGCGTAAAAGGCAGATTCCTTCTGCTTAGTGTGCTCGGCAATATTTGCTTTCTGCTAAGACCCTCCCTGCTTCTTCTGTTCAGAAGCCAAACGCTGACGACAATCCTTTTTGATGTGACCATATTTGTGACAATAATTACACTGAATGTTCTTTTTCTTGGTCCTGTCCTGAGGTTGACCTGAGCCTTTCTGCTGTGGAGGCTGACCTTTGCCTTTATTCTGAGCCTGAAACTTGGTTGCAAAAGCCTGCTCTAAAGAGGACGAAGAAGCACTACTACCAAATTGTTGTTTCCAGCGATCCTGTTGCAAGAGGATAGTACAAAGTTCTGGAAACTTCAAATCAACATTAGCAAACGTAATGTTGAGAGTCTCAATGAAATGTTCATTAGACTTAGGTAGACTTTTCAAAGCGATCACGACCATGTCTTCTTCCTCCATTTTTTGACCAATAGCCTCCAGCTGATCTCTGATTTCCTGGATCTTGTTCAGGTGCGTCTGCAAAGATGTCTTCTCATCCATCATGATAGAAAACAGTATATTTTTCAAGAAGAACGCACGGCTCTTGTCGGAGGTCTCATGCATACCCTTCAGATGGTCCCAAATCTCCTTTGCTGTTTTTCCAGCCAGAATCTGAGGTACCAGATCCTCTGTGACTGACAGCTTAATGAGCATGATTGCTTCACGAGTTTGTTCGTCAAACTTATCCTGGTCTTTTCCCACCGTTGTTGGACGAGTAGTATTGCCTAGAATGATCTGATCGAGACAGCAATATTCAAAAATGGTCATCATTCGCTACTTCCAGGTATTATAGTTTTTGCCATTAAATCGCTAACTGGCTTCCAACATGATGTTGGTCAAACTTGCCATCTTGCACGCTTTTCGAGGCACGAAAAATGAGATACTGAGAGGATGATGAATGCACGGAATCCGAAGCACAAATTCCAATGTACAAGATGCTGAGACAGTTTATAGGCACAAAATTTGAGACAAATCCGTCAGAACAAATTTCAAGGCACGGATTTCGAGACACCCAAAAAATTCTGACGGGTACCCAGAAATAGTCTCGAAAAACCCACCAAGAATCTGCAATCGAAAAAAATTTCGGACTTGAACCAGAGGGTCAAAACCCTAGCCGAAAATTTCAGAAGCCCTAGGTGGCCATGAAAGCACAGAAAAATGACCAGAAATCAGGAAATCGAGCGGGTGTAGACACAGAGAGATCGCGCCAAACAAGAGTGAATAAAATCGCGACCTTTAAGAGCACAGAACGCGTCTAGGAACAAGTAAAAACATGAGCCATGAGGAAGAAAAATCGCGGCCAGAGAGAACAGAAAACCAAGCCGAGATTCTGCCAAAAGGAGAAGATAAAACGCGCCAAAAAACCGATTGAAAATCATGTCTTAACAAAGTGGAAAGACAACCAAAATTCGTCACAAAGCTGCACGAAAAATGCCCACGAAACATCCATGAGTTTGCAGAAGACGAATCGCGATTTTCAACGAGGAAGGAGTCACGAATTTTTTTTTTTTAAAACAAGAACCCTCGATTTCTAGCGTTAAAACAAAACCCACGAAAACCAGAAGAAGACTATCTTCATAAGTTGAAAAAAATTCTTTCGAATTTTTTTTTAAGATCAATCTTTTTAAACACCTGCGCTCTGATACCATATTACGAAGGTAATTGGTAAAAACTTGATAATTTAACAATGAGCAAAAGCTCAGATAAATAGTTTACAAATATACAAGAAAGGCAAGTTTCTAAAATAGAAACTGCAGAAGATCGTAAACACAATCTTACTAAAATAAATACAAACAATTACAATATTGACCATTAACTAAAAATAGCATGAAATAATATTCTAATATGAAGGGACTCTATTGCAGAGTGAAGATCTTTTTGTTATCATTGGTAATAGAAAATAGGAATTCATCTTCACCACTATTCCAAGGCAGCTAGTAGCATCTATAGTGCATAACTATAATGCTCTTATGTTTTACATTTTCGATGATTGGGGAGGAAGGCAAGTGATGGACAGAACTGAAGGAGACAATGCTAAATCCGAGAACTTAAAAGCTAGGGAACTAACTAAAGTAAAAGATATCGATCCACAATTTTTGTTTGCACAAAGCTCATATTTTCCCCCTGAGCTGCACAACAAGTTAAGTAACGTGAATGAGAATTCTAATGAGGGAGAATTGGTGAAGAGTACCTGTCAGGAGATTATCATAAATTCTGATTGTTGTAAGCCAATCGAGGATCTTCAAGAACAAGAAGGTAAAGTTTGCACTAATGCCTTTTCTCAATGGGACTTCCTCTCTCTAACAATAAGAGGGAACCAATTGACAGCTCAAAGGATGTTAGTTCAAGTCTAGAAGGCAGTGAACCTATATATGAAAGGAAAGAAGAATTTTGTGATATTTTTGGAAACTCTCTAATTTTGGTTTTATTTTTAAAATAAATGGATAAATTTGGGATAAGCCAGTTGAGATGTGCCCACCTCATACTTCATTTCCAAGAGTTCAGAGAGTGTTTATAAAGACAGCTCCTTTGTTTTTAGATAGACTTGAAAAATATATACATTATGGTAAAAAGAGGGGACCCCTGATGATGGACCTTCATGCTGCAGAATCAATGTTTTATAGGCGTTTCGATTACTTCTCTGCCTCGCAAATGTATTCACAGTGATTAATTTAACATTGTTGTAAATTAATGAATCAAGCTAGAGGTATTTACTGATCAGACAGACTTCCTTTAGTATTAAGCATACTAGTTTTTTGTATTGAATTTTTTTAAGGTAGTTAGGTTTTTAAGTGTAAATCTCATGTTTGCTTTTATTTAGAGTAATTGTGCCTCTCCTTTTGAGCCTCAAACACACTTCACATATGTTTGATGGCTTTGTTCTGAGGCATAAACTAAATTTTTTGGGCAGGTTTTTTTTCATGCACAATCATTCATAGGTCTCTGTATTAATTCTTTGCTCTACATGGTATATACTGTTTTTTTGCTTTTGTATATTTAAATTGATTGATTTTTATTTGTTTTTTGATGTTGTAAGAATGCTTCTGTTTTCAGCTTTGAAAGCATCATTTTTCTTTTCCTTTTTCTTTTGGAATCCTCAAAGGTCATAAACGAAGAGCTTATTTCTTCATATTGTCATTCAACATTCGTCAGGATTTCTAAAATGCAGTGCTGGACAGACTTATAGGCTTTATCCTATGCATCATCTTTGAAATGTTTTCTCTCCGATTCTAGTCAATCTCTTTAAAATGTATGAAATGTTCTCTCCCATTGTATTACTTGATTAACATTTGCAGTCTGTTTTTCTTGTATTTGGTAAGGTTGTAACCGTGCTTTTTTGTATGGATAAGGATAGCCAATTTTTTCCTTACACAAATTTATTATGTAAAACACTACCCTATAAAAAACTAAACCCTACCTCTACGCCAATGGAATCCTATATGTTAGACATTGCAAAACTTTTGAATCTATACGCGATGGTGAAAGGGAGTGTGAATGCCTATCAGATGGTCAATATCAAGTGGTAGAAATAAACTGAGAGTTGTTATCTTTGCGAAGAAATAAATGCACCCCTTATATGCACTCATAGTATTTACTATATCCTAATTGCTACACCACCCAATGCACCAATTCTGTATTTGAGGAGTTTGGGAGCATTGATCATGGAAGGATGTCCTGCCTCAATTCCTACTCTAGAGGTGACTGTGCTTCTACCCAATCAGTGGAGCAGAAGAAAAGATCATTAAATGAAGTGCAGGCCATTAAAAGGCAAATTGATTTCCTTCCCATGCAATCCAGCAAGTTTGTCCAAGGTCCCTGAAATTGACAAAGTTGATGATGACTACGCTAAGAATGATTGTTGTGATGGTGCCAAATCCAGTGAAGGTGGTATGTGGAGGGAAATAGAGTTGCGTTGTGAGCCTTTGCCAAAAGGTTGGGAACAATGTTTGATCTTAACTCTTAAGGTATAACAAATTATCGCTTGTCCTATTTGGGTTCCATGTGGGTGGTCTGGATTTCTGATAATGTAAAAGGTAGATGGAGTTTGAGCTTTTGGGTGCCACATTGTTATTTGAAAAGTAGGATTAAAAGAAAAAAAAATTAATTTTGTTGAATTCAGAGCAGTGCAGGGATGCTACTATGATCTTTAGTGATATTATACATTGGTTGAGAGGAATCCATTTAGAAATGGGTACAAAGGTAGGTATAATTGTGTAAATTTGTAGATCCTAAGCAATCTTCTATACAAAATGCTTATTGTAGTGCACCTGCAGTTTAAGTCATGATGACATAGAAGTCTAGGAACTAATCTGAAATAGGTAAAATAGTCGTTCTCCTATGTGATTTTCAAATTAGTACTGATGCTATGTGTACTATTGTGGCAATTGAAAAAATCACCGCGCGGAATTGTTTTCCTCATTGATGGATTTGGTTAACAAGTAGGATTTAGGATTCTGGGACTAAGAAATATGATTGATGGAATTTATTCTAATTTTGTAGGCTTCTAAATTAGTATTAATATCCTTGATAAATATTTGATCTCAGACAGCGTGGAATTATATATTTTATTGTATGTTTTTACTTGTTTTTCAGTATTGTATATGTACTTTTAACTTGCAAAAATCAATATAAGATAATTGTGTACAACATTTGTAAAACAATGTGATCTATTATTAAGAAAAATGTAATAAAGAATTAGATTAACACTAGGACAAAAAAAATCATAATATATTAGTTTACTAAATAGTGTGTCTATAGGTACAATAATAGAAAATTAGATCAAATGAGATATGGCACTACTATATGCAAGTATTACTATATCCAAAACAAAAAATAGTGAGAATATATATTAGCGAATATCAATGTGTGTGTATGAGTAAATGCTGTTATACCTTAAGATTCTTCATGATAACTTATACAAGTATTGACATTATTAAATACTAAATGGTATAAGATATGATAATAAGAATCGTTATTGAAAGGACATTATTAAATACCTTAAGATTAAAGTATTGTTAAATATATATGTTTATATAGATTAAAATGGTATAAGATATGATAATAAGAATCCTTATTGAAAGCCCCCGTTCAAGGGAGCTTAAGGGGTCACCCGAGCAATGGCAAAGCATAAGCAAGATGGAGGGCCCCGATAATGGATGGCACAAGCTAAATTTTGATTATGCATCTAGGGGAAACCCTAGGCCTGCATCAACTGGAGTAATAGTGAGGAATGATGAGGGTAGGTTGTGTGGAGCAGTAACGAACGTATTGGGATCATGACAAATAATGAGGCAGAAATGCAAGCCCTAATCACTGGAATACAACTATGTATTTCGATTGGTATAAGGAGGGTACATATAGAAGGAGATTCCCAAGTAATTATCAACGCCATCCGGAACTGACAAACACCAAGCTGGAAATTAAACAATCTACTCCAAAGAGGATTGACGCTCATGGATAAATTCTTAGAATTCAAAGTCAATCATGTTTTTAGGGAGGCCAATAAAGTGGCGGATAAGGTGGCCAATGTGGCATTCGAGCTAGAAGATGAAATGATGATTGGGTATTCGGTAGAGGATTGGGCCAAATTGGCCCTTGATATCAGCTTGCTCATACAAGAAGAAGGCAAGGCCGATTAAAATGCAAGCCGACTAAGGGCTCCCATATGACCCACAACCAAAGTATGAAGGAAAGGTGGCAAAAGGAAACTGGTGGGGCCAGGGTATGATGAGTATTAAGCCAAATGGCAAGCGGAGGACAATGAACAACCAGCTTTACACGGAGATTTGTAGAGGAGGGAGATACAGGATTTTCTTGATGCACCAAGTTGTATGGCGGGGCGTGAGAACAAGACAACGCCATCCAATTAATAATGAAGTTTTAATTGCAGCCTGTGCAAGAGCATAATTTGGAGGTATTAAATTCCTCTAGGAGGAGATAATGGCAATGCATTGGTTTTTTGGTGAAGCTTTCTCTACCATGGAGTTGACAATAATGCTAATTGGAAAGCATAGGCAAATAGCTTTCCAACGCCCGATCACAGACAAGTGGCTTTGGGGAGTCTTCAAGCTCAACTTGACAGTAGCTTTCCATTCAGTGGGTATGGTCCTGGGGGATGCTTTTCTGAATTTGAATGAGAACTACAAGGTGAACACAGACATTGCAGGTATGTTAGTGGTGTGCTTCTGGACATGGGGGAAACAAAGGATGTGGTTCGTGAAATGAGTCGAGCCCTCATCGGGGCAAAATGGTTGGGGGCGACGGGGGCTGGAGTAGATGTTGGAAATTGCTATTCCCAACCTTGGCTTCCTTCCAGAGTGCCGTTGATGGCCAGAGGTGCTCCCACACTATAGCGGACCAAGGATTGCCTTCAACATTCCAGTGGTTGGTCGACCGGAGGAAGAGCAGCGCAAAGAGGCTCCATTGGGGGTGGCTTTCCTGAAATCAGTGGTGGGCTTGGTTGATGGCGCATGATTTGATTGGGCGGATATTCAGGCATCGAAGGAGTCGAAAGAAGAGTTTGGGGCTAGAGAGATCTGAGATTGTGGGAAACTGAATTAGTATGTAAATATGTTTGGCAATTTTTATTTTTTTTCCCAGTTTCTCACTAATATTTTTTAATAAGTATGATTGGCAAATATTTTTTAAAAATATCAATGTGGAGCTTAATTTGTTACATATTAAAATATTTGGTAGTGAAAGTGCTTCTCACTTATGAATCTTAATATGTAATATAAAATCAAATTTACTAATATAAGTGAAAGAATACAACCTTTAATGTGATGGAATTTCAATAAGAATTGGTAAAATAATTTAGTGGATTAAAAAACTTATAAATTAATAAATAATCAAAAATGTCTAACAAATTCTACAATTTCTTAAGAAAGTTATCAGCCTGCCCATTGAACCTATGGGTCCAATTGCTAGTTTATTTTGCAATTATGAGTACACTAAGGCTATTATACTTTAAGAAAAATGCAGGGCTTGAAAAGTAAAAGCACTCAGTATCATTGAAAAACCATACCAGGCTTGCAGAACCAGGTATGATCTTCCACGGGTTCCTCCAGTGCCAGGAAGTCCACCCATTTGGGTGCTCGAATATCTTCATAAAATTCATCCCTGACAAATTTGCTCTCGATGTTCTTCCAATCTAAATTCAAAACATCCATCAGAACAGAACAACGCCACAACAACAAAAACTAAAAAAAACAGAGAATCAATATGAAATCTAAGGAGCAAGGATTCAAAAACAGAGAAAAGGAATGCTCGAATCCTAGTGGAAGCTCTTACAAGCGAATCCTGCCGGCAATGGAGGTATTTAAAAGATTCTGAATTCTGAATATTGTGAGCTGTGATGCATGGTATACGAGGTCTATATACGCTCTCCTTGGATTCCTCTGAATCCTGAGCGATAGTTATATTGTGAGCTGTGATGCATGGTATATTATTTTGACGTTGGATTCCTCTGCAAATATGGTTGGCGGGAAAGGCGTGAAACAAGATATCTTCCATATATTCGTAAAACCCCAATTTTACTTTTTTATTTTAGAACAAGTCATTTGGCTTTATTTTGGAGGATGAAGGAGCCACTCGTTCAACATTAGGAGAAGCCTCACTTAATTGACATGACCACTCATAGTAGTTCAATAGTGTTTTACAACACAAAGCACATTTAGTAAAGACTTTGAGGCTATGACTTAAGTGTGGTTCATGGTTTTGCCTCTAGCTCAACCAATGCACGAGTCTAGGGACCCCCTAAGACATAAATATATATATATATATATATCCTACAAGATGAAATTACTTAGAGGCTATTAGTTTCATTTTAACAAAATCTCAAAATAATGTAAGCAATTAGAAAAATACACTGGAAATGTAGTAAAGATGCAACTCCTATTCAAAAGAACAATTTAGATCTACTTTCATGGCTATTGCTTCCCTAAGATTTGCTTAATTTCAATAATTTGTAATCTATGCACATCGTGTGTTTCTTGAACACATAGTACTTCTTCCAATACATATCTCTTGAGACACCAATAAACAAAAATTGGGAAAATCAAGTCTCCCCAATTCCTTGTAATGTTTTTTTGTGAAGAATGACATTTCTCTCTTCCTTCTTATTGAATCTACTTCATCCATTAAAGTCTACTTCGCTTGCCCAGTAATTGGATGTATTTCATCATCCATTAGCATTGACATGATCAAAATCCATCATATTGGTCAAACATAACCTCAAGAGATGTGGTCTCATGGATTACAATGATTGAAAGATATGCACAAAAATGAAAGTTTAATATCATCTACCAAATTAACTACACCACAGTTAATTTGTCCATGGTCTTTTCCCTGTTCTAGATTGTCTCTCGGTAGATGGTAGTCGTAAATATAGGACTTACTGACCAAATTGGAAGGTCTGCATCTTACTAAATTTGTCGAGCCTTGATGGCTATAGATAGAGATTTGCTTTTTGCTCATTGTTTGATCATCCCTAAGGCAATCCAAACATCGTCATTTGGAAGAGTTAGGCCATTAGATTTACACTAGAAGGTAATGCTCGAATAGAAATCTTATTTCTTTCTTCAAGCCTAATGGCACAAAAGATAAGGATCTACCAAGTGTCTAAATGGACTACGTTGACAAATATCAACTTATCTATGTTGCGTCTACCTATTTGTTTAAGTTCTCTAATAAGTTTTTGGTGAAAATTTGAAGACAAACCAATACATAATAGTTAGTAGTGGACACAAAGTTGTAGCTAAGGTCAAATTTAGTTGAATAGATCTTTGTATCTTCCCCATAATTAGCTACCACTGACTTGGTTGTATGCAACATAATGCTTGCCAGTGATGAACAACACCATATAGTCTTAGGCAAGATATTTTCAAGGACAAATAACCCAAGGGCTTTATAGTTGAAGTTATTCCTTTGACATATAATGCAAAATCAAAAAAATACCTTTTATGTCATGTAATGCAACATTGGACCTCAAAGCAAACATTTAATACACTTGTTCACTAGGATAGTTGCAAATACATTTTCAAAATAACTCGAAAAAATAGGTTGCAACACACATAAAAGTTAGCATTGGAAATGTAGAACATAGATGGAAAATAACAATGCACCTTAAGGCATGTTTTGGGCTTAAATTAGAATCCCAAACGATGAGAAAATAGACAAATATTCATTCTTTGTGCTTTACCACCAACGTACTCTTAGGCACTTGAAATCATTAAAATATATTTTGTTCATATCCTGTGATGACATTATTCCATGAGACCATATTTCTTTAAGGCATTTTATCATGCACTTCCCTATGTACCAACACCACGAACTCTCTATGTCACATAAAAATAGAGCATTGGTGCCCAAAAACCTTAGAAAATGTGTTTCAACAACTGACAAATAATATTGCATGTGGCTAGACAATATTGCATCGGATTGTCAAATATGAACTGACCCAACTACAAAACTCTCACCAAAAGATTTTGAACACAATGAGATGCTAAGAGGGGGGGTGAATCAGCATATACTAAAACTTAACTAAGGTTTTAACTTTTGAAACTGAATAACTTATAGAATTGAAGGGAAAATATACAACACAATAATCAACACATGACACCAATATTTTTACGTGGAAAACCCTAAGGTAGGGAAAAACCACAGAGAGAGTTATCACACAATATAATATGGTCACTGCAAAAATGTTACAACTTGTATTAGGGCTTCAACCCAAGGAAGCTACTACTTGATTTACACTTTTAATTTAGGGCTACAACCCAAGGAAGCCTTTGCTCCCTGAATACACAACTCACTGCTATTTGATTTACTATGACAATATAGATAAAACGACTTCTAAGGAAAATACTTTTGTTATATGCTGATGATGCAGTTTGCTTTTCTTGCTCAATACATGTTTCAAACTGATTTTGTGCACTTCATATCTTGTTCTTTTTTCGCATTCGCATTACTTGCTTTTCAAATGAATTATATCTTCTATATATATATATATCCTCTGCAACACCTTGAAACATTGATTAGGTCTGCATCAAGATCAATATTGGATGTAACGTGTAACTTGTCACTGGTCAGCCTTAACACATGCAAAATGATAAGAAGACTTGTTGTAGACCTCAAGCCTTCATGAAAGAGATCAAAGCACATATTTCCATACCTTCCAAACTTGAGGAAATTGATCATGAGCCTCTCCATGTTTTGATATTTAATTGGTCAGCTCATACTGCTCAGGACAGTTAATTGTTCATCTTTCTACTGCTAGGGAGAAGCCAAAAACTCAATGCGGACCAAGGATTTATTCACACAATCTCAACAACGTCCATACTCCTTGCAAAAGAAGTATCATACCAAACTATGCATCCGCAAGACAAGAAATATGTCTATTTGTAGGGAACAGAGTCTTTCAAACCTCATGTGCTGCATTACATCCCAAAATATGAGGTTGAGGTGAAATGCAAGGCCTGAAACCTTTTGTATATGAGTTTAGGCATCAACATATGTTGGCAAGAGACACTATGTGGCTTCATGAATGTTGTCATTGATGGCAACAAAGTCTTTCCCAGACATTCGTAGCACATAGTATGTCTCTACCGGAAGACATATTAAAGAGTGTTTTGGTCCGGTGAGCAAGAATAGAGCATACAGCAAGGTCTGACAATCAGGTTCGGATCTCTCAGAGGGTGTAACTCAACAAAGTGCAGAGTTGGGCAAGTCAAGAAGAGTAACATGACTACTATATTCCAGAGATTGAGCCTCCGGTGATGAATGATTGAAAATATATGAACATCTAAGTGTTGGGTTCTTGACAGGCAGAGTAGACTGAGGAAGAACTGACCGGCAGAGCATCAGACTTTAATCCGGATGAGAAATTGGTGGTGATCAAGCTATTTGAGGGATCATACATGGTTGGTCGACATGATTGATGACTTCTATGTCTATGTCTTTGATACTCATCACATATTAAGCATGGATTAAGCTGACAGATCAGTGTCTTGGAAATATCTTGAGTATTCCGGTTGCTGACTAAAAAGATGTTGAAATCCTTGATGCGAATATATATACCAGATAGATTTCGGTATGAAGGTGTGTGTTGTGTTGGAAGGGTGTATGAGGAAAGGTAGAGAGAAGTGTGTAGCAATACAAGTCCAGTATGTGACAGAACAACAGCACTAGAACAGAGGAAGAATGAAGTGCATTAAATCAGTATATTGAGCCTAACCGGAACTGAACCTCAGCATTACGAGATGCTTCTCATCAGTTCAATCACCTAGTTACCTTCTATAATCCTTGTAGACAGTGAGTCTCTTATAGGCAGTGTGCCTCTTATGAGCAGTGTGCTCAGGCAGTGAGCCCTAATTGGCAAGTGTCATTTTGTACTTATTCTTTTAACAGAGAATACAATCTTGGGTTAGTCACCCCGTGGTTTTTCCCTTGACAGGGTTTTCCACGTAAAAATCATTGTGTTATGTGTGTTAATTTTATTTCTGCTCTCATGGTTATGTATGCTTATATGTTTTGATGTTGCACTAATTGTTAAAGAAGAAAAGAAAGTTAAAATATTTAAGATAACTGATTCACCCCCCCTATCAGTTATCTACCTTGTTTCCAACAATTGGTATCAAAGCTAAGTTCTTCTAAACAGAGCCTAACAACTTGAGGAAGATCTGGGAATCTCAATGGACATGTATGGTATGAAGGAACAACTTCAGTCCGCCCTAGATGATCTTGAGTAATCTCACTCTGAGGTCAATAACTTGAGAGAAAGACTCAAACAAGCTGATGAATTCATAAATGAGTTAAAAGAAAAAATGAGTATCTCTGTGAAAAAGAGAAAGGAACTTCTTCAACAATTAGCAAGTCAAAGTGAAGCCAATGATACTAATGAAGATCTGAATGAGAAAAACAAGCTATGTGAGAAGCTATCAAAAGAGGTCATTATGGTAAGGCATGAAATGGAATCAGGAGTTATGAAATTCACCCAAGAAATTGAAGAGAAAAGAAAAATTGAAGATAATCTAAAACAATCTCTCAAGGAGAAGTCAGAGGATTGCCACAAAATGGACAGAATAATCAAGCATCTGGAATCTGATCTTGAAGAAGCTAGAGATAATGAAGAACAACTTGAGAATCAGATAGACACTCTTAAACAAGATCTTCAAACAACAAATGAATACAAAGAAAAATTCAAGATAAGCTCAGTTCAAGATGAAATTCTTCTTGAAAGCCAAAAGAGGGTAGATGACAAGCATGGTTTGGGTTATGAGAAAGGTGAAAGCTCCAGATCCGATCAGAAGAACTCTGGTTATGAGTAAGGCAACCAAATGCTTAAAGATATCCAATCTTCAATGGATACTGCTACAATTGAAATAACTTTGGTCGTAAAGCAAATTAGTGAAGAAGAAGAATGAATCAGACTAATTCATCCTTCTCCGGACAGTGTTTCAGCTGTAAAAGGTATGGTCACAAATCTCATGAATGCAGAAATATTCAAGTTAAGAATTCATTCATTGGTAGATGCTTTGCATGCAATAGAATGGGACATATGGCTAAGCAATGCAGATCAAGAGGATATCAGTCAAATATGCAAAGAAATGTTGTTTGTTACAATTACAATAGATCCAGTCATATTGTCAAATTCTGCAGAAGTAAAAAATAGGATAAAAGGGGTCCGGTGCATCATAATCAAAATCAAGACAAGGCAAAAGGCAAAGTAAATGCGGATGAAGTTCAAAGGGAGATGAACAAGATTTGGGTGAAGAGAAGTATAGAAAACGTTGGGGATGGATCCGCACCAGAATCTGGTGCTGATATTCCTTCTGAAAACTAAATAGATGAGCTCTGGCTCAGGGGGAGTCACAAAGGAAAAATAAATTCCCCCAGCCAGTCAATTGTTGCCTAAATTTGGCACATGGAATGTTGCGGATTAAAGGGTTCTTAGAGAAATGTCTTTATAACCCTCGGTAAAAATATGAAAGATCCGCAAGGAGTTTGGAAGAGTTTAATCATCCAAGATTGATCCGGTTTGACAGTCATCCGGTAAAAGCAGGATTTTCACAGTTAAGATCTGGTATGATTCAAAATTGAAATATCTTGATCTACGGATAAATGGCATGATTGGAGGAAAGGGGATAAATTGTCAATTTTCACTAAAAATAATTCTAAGTGCATCTCAGTGATTCGGAAAGATCACTCTCAGAACAAGGAAGAACAAGGCAACCGGAATAACTTAAGTTGTGCATTTATTGCAATAGGAAATTAGGGTTTGCACAAAGATAAAAGGGTTCTTTTATTCATCATTTGCACATTTGCATTCGAGAAAAAGAAAGGAAGAGCTTTGCATCAAGATTGTTTCAACCCTCTCAGAGATCAACCACAGAATCTAATTCAACCAACAATCTTTTCCGGCTCATATGGTGAACCCTAGAAGCGTATGTCATGTCCCCGTTTCCGGCTTGATCATCAAGTGTATAATGGATTAGCCTATTCCTCATTCCCGAAGGCTAATTCTAATTGATGAGGGAATGAATTGGTTTTTTGACTAACTCTGTTTTAATTTTTTGCAGGATCTAAGTCAGAAACTAAAATTTGGTTAAGTCTGGAGGCCAAACAAGCTGAAAGTTGTCTAGGCGCCCATTTCAAAACGAACCTCCTGAATGAGCGCCTAGCATAGAAACATCATATTTTGAAGCTCCCTAAATATTTCAACTAGGGCGCCAATTCACCTCTCAATAGACACCCAGTTGCGCCTAAGAATCTTGTTCCAGATAAGTGCACCTAGATGAAATTGAAGACCCAGACATGGTATAGATACTCTAAAGAAGGCGCTAGTTTTAAGGAGCGTCAATAAGAAATGATTACAAGAGTTTGAGAGTTTGACTAAATGTGGAACATCTTCACAAAGGTGTTAGGCGCAGATATCAGTTGAAACTTCCTCAAATGTGCGCCTAAGGTGGGAGCAGGTCCTCAAATCCAATCTAGATGCAGGGCGCTCCATCAGGAGATGAAATGATGATCATTTAAAGTCAAGTTGCTCTCGAGGATCTTTGAAAGGGATGAAGGCGCTAGAACCACTATGAATCCTCCAAAGTTGGCACCCAGTCAGAAGTCTCATACCAAGCATACTCCTTGAGGAAAGGGATCAAGTAAACTCTAGGCGCAAATACCATGACAAATTCACCTGATGTGCGCCTAAGTGGGAAGGTAGCTCCCAATCACTTCAAGTAGTCAGGGCGCTTGGTGAGATAGGTGTTTTACTTCACCACAAAGACTACAAGTGTGAGCGCCACATGTATGAAGGTGAATCCAATTCAAGGCGCTAGTTTCCTCCTACACAGACTTAGAAGTGCGCCTAAGATCAATTCCTAGAAGTGCGCCTTAGCAAGAAAAGTCATTGGAAGGGTAAGAGTGCATCACCAAAGGTTAAAGATGAAGTTTAGAAGACATCCACTCAAGTGGAATCATTAAAGAAGACAAGATCATGGATGAGGCGCACCTTTGGTAAAAAAACTCCTCAAATATGCGCCTAAAGAGAAAATGAGTATCAAAACATCCTTCAAGATCAAGGCACTAGCATTGAGGAAGATGCTATCATTTTCAAAAACCTCAGACTTTGCAAATAATGAGTAGAATTGGTTAAGTCACACACTAGGTGCAAATCTAATGTCGAATTCTCCAAATGTGCGCCTAGATGAAGAATGAAGTTAGGGAAGTGAGTTTGGACATTCTAATCAGGGCGCTCAACAAGGTATGTTGCATTGCTACTCTCAAGGATACAAACACATGAAGACTTGGTAAGATAAATCATCAAACACCCAAGGCGCAAATTCTCCATTGCAACACCTAAGGCGCCAATCTACACTTTTTCTACCCACAAATGCGCCTAAGTGAAGATGAGGACTAAAACAAGGTTTTAAATACTCTGGATATGGGCGCTTGGATAAAGAAGCATCAAAAGGTCTACAAACAAGTGTTTGAAAGTCTTGAATAGAGTAAAATATCATCACAAAGGTGTTAGGCACAATACCAAGTCTCTGGAGCACTAAATATGCGCCTCAAGTAGATTGACTTAGCATTGGAGCTAGTAGACTTCGTTCGGAATGTGAAGACAACACAAGGGATCATTCCCTAGTTACATCACCTCCTGTTGGCACCTAGTCCTGAGTTGAGCGCAAGTTCATGATCAAATTACTTCAATTGGGCGCCTAGAATAAGCTGAAGCTCTCATTGGTCGACAGGATGACATTGGGATCCGTTCCACTGCATTGGGTAAGGTTGCCACCTCAGAGCGAGTTGTCAGACGGAATATTCTCCATGAATATGCTTCTTGGGAAACGTGCCTTGGTTCCTCTTTGTGCATTGAAAAACGTGCCTTCATTGCCTTTGGAAGGCCTATAAAAGGAGGAGCTCTCTCATTCATTTAGCATCGGTTCATTTTCACAAAATTCTCTCTGCAAAGCTGTTGAGCTTGTAATCTTGAGGCCTGCGAGTTTCAAGTGTTGAGGTGATGCTCCCTCAACAAGCAAGGTGATGCTCCCTTGTGATATTGTGAGATGTTGACATTCAGTTGGCATCATTGAGTTTGACTGAGTTGATCAAGTGTAGGCGCCATTGTAAACATCAAGGCTTCAAGGCCTTTCCTTTTGTAATTCCATTGAATAAGTTGTACTTCATGCTATTGAAAGCATTAGCCATGTAATAAGACATTGCAAGTTGATTGAATCAAGTAACTAGACAAGTACCCAATTCTCATTCAAGTAGTTGTCTTTGATGTATATCTTTGTATTGTTGAAGTAGTTGATGAATTGCTAGCAAGTAAATTTATTTAAGATAAGGAAAAATTTTAGTAGAACTGGTTGGGTATCTTACAGCGTAAAAAGGTATTTCTATTTTTGAACATCTCTCTCTGAATCTTTTACAAAGATGGCTACTCCAAATGTTGTTAAGATCACTGATAGGCCGTGTCCAAAGTTCAAGAAACACCCCTACAAATCCCTAGAAGTTGATCCCTTAGGTGTCTTCTCTAGCATTCGACATGGGGTTTTGCACGTAGAAGATGTTAGGTATACATACATGCAAATATTGAGGAATTTGGGGAATCCAAGATGATGGATATCTATCATAAACATTTAATAGATGAAACGTTTGAACTTAAACCTCGATACAAGGCCCTCCGGGATAAGCATTTTGGACATTGCATCCACTTTCCCTGTTTTGTAGAAGATGAATGTGTCCGGTATGTTCTTAGCATAATACATGAAAACTTCATGTGGTTGATGAGGCCATTCAAGATAACAAAAGATGCCATTAGGGCAGTAACCGGATTGCACTCATTTGGTGGGTTGCCTACTCTCAAATCTGTCAAGAACCAGACAGTAAGTGAGGCTACCAGATCAAAGTTTGACAAGAGAGCAATGACAACAAAAGATATCATAGATCCGGATATCAAATTTGCCTCTATGATAATTGGTTATAAAATCTATCACTCCAGCAGGGAGAATTTTGTGTCCAGAACTGCAATATATACTGCATATCAAATGCTGAGGGAAAATGCTGACTATGACCTATGTGATCTTCTTCTGAACCAACTATTAGAAAACTTGCAGAAAATAAAGAAGGATAAGAAGAACTCATTTAAGTATGGTGGGCTAATACTGTGTTTATTCTTTTATTATATGAATGAGTTACCCAGATCAAGTGGTTGGGTATGACAAAATGACAGACCGGTTGCCACACAAATCAGAGACTACATGTATGGGCTTGGTGATGCCAAGGCTCAAAGTACAGGACTCTGGGGATACTTCAAGAACTTCCAAAGTATGATGCAAGCAAGAGAAAGAATCCCCCAATCTCTAGTTGAAAAATACAAGGATACAATTTGTTTCATGGTAGACACTAATCAATTCCTAATGGAGGCAGTGGAACCCAGAACAATCTAGATTATACCAATGGGCTATGAGGTAGATGAGAAAATCCTGGAGCTGCATGTCTAACAATTACTGAGTCAGCCTAAGGACCCTGAGGTAGAAAGGTTTGGAACCTTTCAAGAATTAAGTGTGAAAATACATGTTGAACTGAGACAACCAGAGATGAAAAGAAAGGTGAGAAGGGAAGTAGAGGAAGTTACCAAAAGATATGGCATATCAAAGGAGGTTGTTGATGCAAATAGAGAGAAAATAGAAAGAGCTGAGAAAGAGAAACAAGAAGCAGAAAAGGAAAGTGTTCCAGTACAAGCCTCCTCCCGGACTAGATCCTCCAAGAGCTCTACACCTGCCACCTCTAAGAGCCCAAAAGCCTCAAAACTGGAAGTCAAGACATCTGGAAAGGGAGAGAAGAGAACAAAAACAAAGGCCACAAGGTCCTACATAAGCCAAAAGGACAATGAAGAAATAGAGTAGGATGAGGAAGTTAAGAAATGAAGAAGAAGAAGAAAACTTCTGAGGAATCCTCTGTCGGTAAAAACAAGGAAGAAGAGGCAGAAGAATTTGTTGAAAGGCCTACTCTCTCTATTAATGATATCATCAAGGCAGTCACAATGGATGGGAACCTGCAACCAGTCAATAAATTTTATGATGTATATAGTGATACTGACAAGAAGATTTTGGAAGATGCTACAGTCAGGTATCTAAACATTTATAATAAAGCATTCATTGAAATCATCTCTCTAATTCCCAAAAGTCTAGAGAAGGTACTTGAACTGAGAAAGGAGAATGCTAAGGCAAAGGACCTAGAGATCCGAGAACAGATTGCAATTCAGCTCTATCCTTCCATTACTCCAAAACAAATGACCATGATCTTTAAGGACTGCAAGGATGAGTTTCAGAGCAATACATCATAACATATCTAATACATATCTTGGTCATTACTCAGAACTGCATGACAAACAGATCTCTTCCGGAAGAATGCAGAGCATTTAATTATCTCCCCATTACTGCTCTGCTTTGTCTAGGTGATGGCCAATATACTATCCCTTGTAACTTTTCATGCTAAACATGTGAAAGGCTGAAACCTTGGATATATCATGTCACCACATACAAGAGGCTATCTTTGAAATTGCAAAGCATAATCTTTCTTTGCAGAGAAGTGCAGACCAATTCAAGCTACCTCTGCCTTAGGATGTGCACTGTGAATGCCTTAGTCCGTTTTCTGCTTCTTATCATTAAGTGTGGTGCTCCCAAATTATAAGATATGTATGTGTGGATGCAAGAGCCATGCAAGGATATGAGTGTTCACCTTTGCATCATGCTCAAACCCAAAATAGATGCATACTTAGACTATTTTCTCTTTTCCCAGACTCGTTAGCCTTAACCATACTTGATCTTCCCTTGTACAAGTTTGCCTATACATTTCCATCTGCTATGTTGACATCAATATATACTATGTTGACATCAATTACAACACATATTGCCAACAATCTCCCCTGTTGTCATTGATGGCAACATGTACTCCCCCTTAGACATATGTTTCTCTCTCCCCCTTTGACATCAAGGACAAAGGGATTGATAACCTTTGTATCAATCCAAAAACTATATGTACTCCCTCTTACAAAAATATTTCTAAACTATACTCCCACTAATTGAGTTGCAAAATTGTACCTTTGAAGAACAAAAACGGTATTGCTAATCTAATCAATATCCATGCAATACTATGTACATCAAAACTAGTCTTAATGACATTGTTCTAACAACTCGTTAGATGGTAGGATGGCTTTGTAGATTACCTTGACTTGTTGAATAGTTGTGGTCCATATAGTACATTCTAAGGTAAGCCTGTAGTTTTGACATTCACACTCAATGGACATTTCGTTAGCTTCCTCTAAGTTGCTCGGGGTCTTCATCTTTTGATCTACCTTTTTTGCCTCCCCTAACAGACTGGACATTGAGGCAAGTCTCAAATTTACTGCCTCTCTCAACTGAACAATTGCCTCTTTATATTTTCTCTTTGGTCCTGTAATTGGGATAATTGTGCATGAAATCTCTCTACCTGTTCCCTTGTTGCACCATTCTTATCCTTTGACATATCATAAGCTTCGGCCAATTTAGATAATTGTGACTCAATAGAGTCAATCTGTTTCTTGATATTCTTTGTTGAAGTAGGCCATTTTAGACAAAATAGATATAAGGTTGTGGCTTCATTAATGCAGGTTTTGGATTTCTTCAAATTCTCTTTAATCTTATCATGTACACTAGCACATTTTTAAATCATTTCAACCATTTTCTTGTCATTATTCTTCATTCTACCTCTTGTTATGCTCTTTGCTTTAAATGTGAGGAGTAATCTTTTAAAGAGTTCATTAGTAACTTGAGCTTTTTCTCAGTAGGCAGAGAGAGGTCAATGGTTGCCTCCAGGGTAACCCTTCTTGTATTAATTTTATTGCATCCTCTATTGCACTAGATTTCTTCAATTTTTCTTGTAAAAACTCTTTTCTTGTAGAGGCATGTATGTCACCAAGTTACAGTTTGTGTAGAGGAGAGATACTTGTCAAATCTATCTATCCGTCATTAGTTACAACCTGCAGTAGTTGAGGAGTGATGATCAGTTGAAATTGTACGTGTATACTCAGTAGGTCTTGAAGAGACTTTGTCTCAGATGCACTTTGGCCTATGTCATCTATCCCTTCTAATTGCTCTTCCTCTTTAGCTTTTCCCTTATCTTCATTCTTTTTTTTTTCATCACTCTTCCTCTTCTCTTCTTGACTCTCCTTAGTAGTATATTCTCTCGTCATTTCCACATTTCCTGAATTCTCTGGAGGAGTTGCAGTACTATCTTTGTCCTAACCCTCAATGTTTTGCGCCTCAGCAGTTTCTGGAAGAAAAGAACTTTGCTTTGCAGGAGTGTCTGGAGGAGGTATATTTGTCTTACCATGACCCTCTATAGCTGATGCTCCAATATCCTCAAGAGGGGCAATTTCCTTATTCTTTTCAGGCATGTCATTGCCTTCCTCACTTTCCTCAAATTGTCTGGATATATCTTCAATGATTCCCATCTCAATCTTCATCCCTTTGAGGACTTCCACAGTTTTCTTTAGTGTTTCCCTTTTCAACTTCTTTATCTCCTCCTCATTCCTTGACATCAGAGTGTTTAGTATCCTTTTGTTGTTATATGGAGCCTAATTAGACTATGAGGTTAAATTTTCCCCACTTTTATCAGTAGGGTTTCCCCCGAAATTATTTAACAAGGGTTTGGGCATAGCACCCCCAAGACGAGGTCGAGGGGTAGCACCCCTTGCGGGGTCCAGGGGCAGCGCCCCTAGCGTGCTCCCTGTCATGATACAGGGCGAGGTCGAGGGGCAACGCCCCCACAGGAGCTTGAGGGTAGCGCCCCTGAAACCTCAAATGACTTTTATTATTTTATAAAGGCGTTGGGAGTTATTTTTCTATTGGTCGACATAAAAACCCTATTTTGTAACCGACATAAGTCTTGATAAAAATGACTAAGGGTTAGGGTTTCCGTTGATATATTATATTGTAGCATTTGTACCAGTATTGAGTTGCAAGGATTACTGGTTGTAATCGGTTTGACTTGCTGGATAATATTATTGGACTCTCTATTGGTGGATGTAGCCCGAGTTTGGGTGAACCACGTTAAAAATTGTCTCTCACTATTATTATTTTTGTGTATTTTTCATTTCTCTGTTTAATCTTTATTTACATTTAATTGATATCTTCTACATGCAATTCCTAACACCTTTTAGTTCTAAATTATTTTGTTAGAATTTTAGAAACTCTAACTCTGCCTTCCTTGGAGATGGTGGAACAAATCTTTTCAATTGCACTTTTCTTTATCTCAGCTTCTTCACTTAGTGCATCATTCCTTCTTTTGGTAAGGATATCAGCCAGGCTTTTGGGGAGTTGATCTATGATTTCAATTAAAGTCAGATTGTGGGCTTCCATGTATCTGACTATTGCTTCTTTAAGAGTGGATTTATCATTTGTAGGCCTTTCATCATAAATTCTTTCCACTTCTTTTGGGGCACCCTCTATAATTGCATTTACAGATGTTTCCAGTTGTAGGAACATAATCAGGCTTCTTGACCTTCTTTGCGTTTCCTTTATCTTTCTCCTTTGAGGTCTAACCTTCTTTTCTTATTCTTTTCTTCAATAAAAATGCTTTCTTTATTTCATCTTCATCTTCTTCACCATCTTCAGCATTCATTGGATTTATCTTTTCTTTGGTTTTAACTTCTTCCTCTTCTTCAACATCTTTGACTTTTTCTCTTTTTGCCTTACTCTTTTTCCTAGGATTATTCTTTTCAACAGTTTGTACTAGGATCTCAGAACTAGTTCTTTTGACAGGTAGTGATGATCCAGAGGCAACAGAGGAAGTGGTTGTAGTTGATCTATTTGTTCTTCTTCGCATTTGTGCAAAGGGAAGTGTTTGTGACTCTCCTAAGGAACCTTCAGAAGATTTGAGTATCTCCTCTAGGTTTGTTTTCATTTTCTCAACCTTAGATTTTGTCTCTTCTATTTCCTTTACATCCTTTTTTGTATTTTTGCGCATGATTTCATCATATGTGCCAAACCTCTGAATAGAGGGATCCTTTGGTTTGTTGAGAAGCAGGTCATCATATCCTACCAAGTCAAATTCAACAACCTCATAGTGAAGAGTTGTAATCCAAATAGTTCTTGGCTCCACAACCTCGATATAACAATTGTCTTTATCAACCATAAATGTGATATCATTTTTTATATTTCTCCAACACCTTGGCAGGTATCCTTTCTTTGATTTGTTTATTATTCTGGAAAGTTTTGAAGAACCACAAAATAGAGTGTTATAGTTCTCATGATCAAGGAAAATTTTCATGTAGTCCTTGAGTTAATGGGCAATAGGTGTATTTGATCTCCATATTATTCCTTTCATTCTAAGGAATTCATTCAAAAAGTAAAAAATGAGACATATGATTAAAGAGTCATACCGGAACCTGAATTTGGATTCCTTTGTCCTTTTTAGGTTGTCCATGACCTATTATCATTAGAGCTCGCAAAGGTCAAGATATTTTCCCTCTTTAACCATCTGATATGTTGTGTAGATTGTAGTTGCAGAGGCAGAGTTGTCTATGTTTGTATAGTAGAATTTGTATGCAATGCGCATGGTTGCATATCTGACCCCCAAGTCTTCAATATCATCCATTGTCAGAGTCCTTTTGTCAAATTTAGCTCTGGTGAGCTTCATTACTTCTTCATTCTTTACAGACTTCAGGATAGGCACTGGTCCAGAGGAGCATAAACCAGTCACTGCCTTTTTAGCATCCTTAGTGATTATGTTACGGTGGTCTAACCAGAACACATCTTCATGGATTCAACTTAGGGCTATTCTTACCCAAGCATCATCATATCGAAAGTTTGGAAAACCCTTCCAGATATGTATTACATTAGCTAAAACATGTAAAATGGCACCACTTTCATCTGTTATAGTGGACTTGAAGGGATGTTTCTTGAATCTTGGCCTTGGCCTCTCAACAACATCAACTACAATCGGTGTCACCATTGCAATATCTTTAGAAGCTAGGGTCTTAACCAGAGAAATGAAAAATACATGGATATGCAATGATAGGGTTTGCTTAGTTTCTTTGCTGAGTGCCTTCTGTTCTCCTTTGGCTCTTCAAATCTTTTATCTTTGATCAAATGTGATCAAAAAATGATTAAGCATCGCCTATATAGCCATCTCACCAAACAATTCTACTCTACATTAATTGCATCCTCTGATTTAACCTAATTTTCCATTTTCATATATAGAGCCTTATAAGCCTTTAGCAATCTTTTGAAGATTAGCCAATTGCTTTGGGAATTTGATCAATACCATCTACATGTTGCATTTTCTTAGCATAATGAAGGAGAGATAAAGATTTGCAGTAACAACTCCCCCTAAGTAAATGTATCCTTATGATAGATGCTCTTATCACTGTGAACCCTAAAGACTTCTACAATCTGCCACATTTAAAGATTTTTCTCTAGAATTTTGATTAGACCTCTTCAATTCCTTATCTTATCATGCTTATACCAGCACTAGCCAAGATGCTAAGAATTCAACATCTTGCATATTCAGGGGTTTATAGAATTTTGCAATTGTAACTCCCCCTGAACTAGTACTTCATCTTTTGGTTATCGGAGGATCCTTCTGTTGATAACTGAGAGGGGAGGGGGGGGGGTGAATCAGTTATCTTAATTATTTGACTCTCTTTTCTTCTTTAACAATTAGTACAATATATAAGCATACACAACCATGGAAGCAGAAATAAACTCAACACACATGACACAATATTTTTGACGTGGAAAATCATGTTAAGGGAAAAAACCATGGGGTAATTAACCCAAGATTGTATTCTCTGTTAAAAGAATAAGGTAGTACAAAATGGCACTTGCCAATTAGGGCTCACTGCCCAAGCACACTACTCACAAGAGGCTCACTGCCTACAATAGTTTATAGAAGGAAACCAAGTATTTGAACTGATGAGAAGCATACACATACACTGAGGTTCAGTTCCGGTTAAGCACAATATACTGATCTACTGCACTTCATTCTTCCTCTGCCTTAGTGTTGCTGTTCTGTCACATACCAGACCTGTATTTCTATTTCCACTCTGCTCTCTGCTTTTCTTTGCACTTCACAATACACTTCACACACCTTCTCATTGAAATCCATCTGGTATATATATCCGCACCAAGGATTTCAACATCTTTCTAGTCGGCATCCATAATACTTAATATTTTTACAAACTCTGGTCTGTCGGCTGAATCCTTGCTTACCAAGTGATGTGTATCAAAGAAATACTTATAGAAGTCATCAATCAGGTCAGCCAATCATGAATGATCTCTTAAGAAGCTTGATCATCATCAATATCTCATCCGAATTAAGGTCTGATGCTCTGTCGGTCAATTCTTCCTCAGTCTACTCTGCCAAACAAAAACCCAACACTTAGGTGTTCATATCTTTTCACTCTTTCATCACCGGAGGCTCAATCTCTGGAATGTATCAGTCATGGTACTCCTCTTGACTTCCCCAAGTCTGCACTTTACTAAGATACTTCCTCTGTGAGATCCGGACCTGATTGTCGGACCTTGCTGCATGCTCTGTTCTTGCTCACCGGACCAAAATACTCATCAATCTAACTTCCGGTATAGACATACCATGTCCTGCGGATGTGTGGGATGAACTTTGTTGCCGTCAATGACACAACTCATGAATCCATACAGTGTCTCTTGCCAACAATCTCCCCCTTTGGCATTGATGGCAACACTTAGTGAAAAATGACTAAGTGTTATAGTTTACTCCCCCCTTGGCTGATGCTTTGTTCTTATGTACACTTTTACAGAGCTCCCCCTTAGCTAGATTCCACATTTTTCACCACTCCTCACTCCCCCTTTGACATCAATGGCAAAGGGTAGGCTCCGCACACCAAAATTTCCCAAAAACAATCTATACTTGGCCGCATAAATACATGTTGTACTTACATATACTGAAGTATATCTGCAAAAGTTGTTTTCAATTGGACAAATTTTCTCGCCAACTCTGCTTCATCCTGTCCAAAATTGAGATGTGACCACTCAACAGGAATGCAAAAGCTTCTACCCTCTTTAGATCTGTCGGATCACTGGTTCGGGCTGTGGTCTGAGCATTAGTTAGGGCCTCATGCATGGCTTCTAACTTAGGTATAATTATCCCTCTAAGTTCAACCATCCTACTTATTATATTCTTCCTTTCCTTCTCAAGTTTCTTTATTTCATTTAGAATGGCAATAGTCTGAAATTCTTGGTTTATTATGGATGTGCTGAGAGGATCAAAATTCTGAGATAGACTTGAAAGTTTAAGGATAGAGCTGAATAGCTATCTATTCCCGGATATCAAGATCCTTTGCCTTAGCATTGTTCTTCCTTATTTCTAGTTCATTCTCTAGGCTTTTGGGAATTAGAGATATGATTTCAATAAATGCCTTATTATAGATATTCAAATACCTGACTGTAGCTTCTTGCAAGATCTTCTGGTCAACTTCATTATATTCATCATAGAACTCAGTCATTGGTTTTAGGTTCCCATCCACGGTGACTGATTTGATGATATCATCAATGCAGAGAGTAGGTTTTTCAACAAATTCTTCTATCTTTTCTTGCTTGTTTTGACCAGTAGAGGATTCATCGGATGTTTTCTTCTTCTTCTTCTTCATTTTCTTTACTTCCTCATCTGTCTCTGTCTCTTCATCATCCTTGAGACTTGTATAGGACCTTGTTGCCTTTTTCTTTGTTCTTTTCTCTCCCTTTTCAGATGTCTGGGCTTCCAGTTTTGATACTTTTTGGCTCTTAGAGGTGGTAGGTGCAGAGCTTTTGGAGGATCTGGTCCGGGAGGGGGCTTGCACCGGGGCACTTTCTTTTTCTATTTCTTGTCTTTCTTTCTCTGCCCTTTCCATCTTCTCTCTGTTGGCATCAAGTGCCTACTTTGATATTCCATGCCTCTTGGCGAATTCTTCTACTTCCCTTCTCACTTTTCTCTTGATCTCAGGCTGTCTTAGTTCAACATGAATTTTCACACTCAATTCTTGAAAGGTTCCAAACCTTTCTGCCTTAGGATCCTTGGGTTGACTTAGCATGTGTTGAACATGTAGCTCTACAATTTTCTCATCTACTTCATACCCCATTGGCATGATCCAGACTATCCTTGGCTCCACTGCCTCCATTAGGCATTTATCAGTGTCTACCATAAAGCACACTGTATCCTTGTATTTCTCAACTAGAGATTGAGGGATTCTTTCTCTGGCCTGCATCATGCTTTGGAAGTTTTTGAAGTAACTCCACAGTGCTATGTTTTGTGACTTGGCATCACCAAGCCCATGCAAGTAATCTCTGATTTGAATGGCAACCGGTTTGTCATTTTTTCATACCCAACCACTGGATCCGGGTAACTCATTCATGTAGTAAAAGAACAGACAGAGTATCAAGCCACCGTATTTGAAAGAATTCTTCTTATCCTTCTTTATCTTCTGCAAATTCTCCAAAAGTTGGTTTAGAAGGAGCTCACAAAGATCATAGTCAACATTCTTTCTTAACATTTCATAAGCAGTGTAAATTGCTGTTCCAGATACAAAATTTTCTCTGCTAGAGTGATATATCTTGTAGCCAATTATCATGGAGGCAAATTTGATATCCGGATCTGTGATATCCTCAATTGTCATTGCTCTTTTATCAAATTTACATCCGGTAGCCTCACTCACAGTTTGGTTTTTGACTGATTTGAGAGTAGGTAACCCACCGGATGAGTGCAATCCGGTCACCGCCCTAATGGCATCCTTTGTGATCTTAAATGGTCTCATCAACCATATGAAGTTGTCATGCACTCTGCTCAGAATATACCGGACCCATTCATCTTCTGCAAAATAGGGGAAATGAATGCACTATCCAAAATGCTTGTTCCGAATGGCTTTGTACTGAGGTTTGAGTTCAAATGATTCATCTATTAGCTGCTTATGATATATATCCATCATCTTGGATTCTCTGAATTCCTTAATATTCGCATGAATGTATGCCCTAACGTCTTCAACATGCAAAACCCCATGCAGAATGCTAGAGAATGCGCCTAAAGGATCTACTTCTAGAGATTTATAAGGGTGTTTCTTAAACTTAGGACGTGGCCTATCAGTGATTTTGACAACATTCAGAGTAGCCATCTTTCAACAAATTCAGAGGGAGATTTACAAGAGCGAAAAGTACCTTTTTATGCCTCTAGGGTTCACGAAAAGAGCCGAAAAGATCGCCGGTTGACTTGAATTCTGCGATTGATCCTTGAGAGAGATGAAGCAAACTTGTTTGCAGAGCTCTTCTTATCTTTTTCACTAATGTACATGTGCAAATGACGAGCAAATGAACCCTTTTATCTCTGAGCAAACCCTAATTTCATTTTGTAATAAATGCACAACTTAAGTTATTCTGGTTGCCTTATCATGAGAGAGATTTTTCTGGATCACTGAGATGTACTTAGAGTTGTTTTTAGTGATGGATTTTAATGTCTCTGCTTTCCTCAAATCATCCCCTTTATCCACAGATCAAGATGTTTCAGTTTAGAATCACACCGGATCAAACTGTGAAAATCCTACTTTTACCAGAAAACTGTCAAACCGGATCAATCTTGGAAGATTACACTCTTCAAATCTTCTTGCGGATCTTCCATATCTTTACCAAGGCTTCTTTAGATATTTATATGAGAACCCTTTAATCCGCAGCATTCCATGTGCCAAATTTAGGTACCAATTAACTGGTTGGGGGAAAATGTTTTCCTTGAGACTCCCCCTGAGCCAGAGCTCATCTATTTAGTTTCTGGAAGGAATATCAGCACCAGATTTTGGTGCGGATCCATCCCCAACATTTTTAGTACTTCTCTTTACCCAAATCTTGTTCATCTCCCTTTTAATTTCATCTGCATTCACTTTTCCCTTTACTTTGTCTTGATTTTGATTATGATGTACCGGACCCCTTTTATCCTGATTCTTACTTCTACAGAATTTGGCAATATGACTGGATTTATTGCAATTGTAGCAAACAACATTTCTTTGCAGATTTGACTAATATCCTCTTAATTTGCATTGATTAGCCATATGTCCCATTCTATTGCATGCAAAGCATCTACCATTGAATGAATTGTTTATTTGCATATTTCTACATTCTTGAGATTTGTGACCATACCTTTTGCAGTTAAAACACTGCCCGGAGAAGGATGAATTAGTCTAATTCATTCTTCTTCTACACTAATTTGCTTTATGACCAAAGTTATTGCAATTGTGGTAGTATCCATTGAAGGATGGATATCTTTGAGCATTTGGTTGCCTTACCGGAGGTCTTCTAGGCCTGTTCCTTAGATTTCCTGATCCATAGTTCTTCTGACCAGATCCGGAGCTTTCCCCTTTCTCATACCCCAAGCCTTTCTTGTCATCTACCCTCTTTTGGCTTTCAAGAAGAACTTCAAGTTGAGCAGAGCTTATCTTGAATTTCTCTTTGTATTCATTTGATGTTTGAAGATCCCTTTTAAGAGTGTTTATCTGATTCTCAAGTTGTTCTTCATTGTCTCTAGCTTCTTCAAGATTAGATTCCAAGTGCCTGATTATTCTATCCATTTTGTAGTAGTCTTCTGACTTCTCCTTGAGAGATTGTTTTAGATTATCTTCACTTTTTCTTTTCTCTTCAATTTCTTGGGTGAATTTCATAACTCCTGATTCCATTTCATGTCTTACCATAATGACCTCTTTTGATAACTTCTCACATAACTTGGTTTTCTCATTTAGATCTTCATTAGTATCATTGGCTTCATTTTGACTTGCTAATTGTTGAAGAAGTTCCTTTCTTTTCTTCATTGAGATGCTTAGTTTTTCTTTGAGTTCATTTATGAAATCATTAGCTTGTTCGAGTCTTTCCCTCAGCTCATTGACTTCAGAGTGAGATTGATTAAGATCATCTAGAGCAGACTAAAGTTGTTCCCTCATACCATACATATCCATTGAGATTCCCAGATCTTCCTCAAGGTGTTAGGCTCTGTCTAGAGGAACTTAGCTCTGATACCAATTGTTGATAACTGAGAGGGGGGGGTAAATCAGTTATCTTAATTATTTGACTTTCTTTTTTTCTTTAACAATTAGTGCAATATATAAGCATACACAACCATGGAAGCAGAAATAAACTCAACACACATGACACAATATTTTTGACGTGGAAAACCCTGTTAAGGGAAAAAACCACGGGGTGATTAACCCAAGATTATATTCTCTGTTAAAAGAATAAGGTAGTACAAAATGGCACTTGCCAATTAGGGCTCACTGCCCGAGCACACTGCTCACAACAAGCTCACTACCTACAATAGTTTATAGAAGGAAACTAGGTATTTGAACTTATGAAAAGCATACATATATGTTGAGGTTCAGTTCTGGTTAAGCTCAATATACATTCAGTACTTTTATGACCAATTTTATTGCAAGTGTAACATCTCAATGTATTTTGATTTATCATGTTTCTATAGTCAACAACATTATGCCCAAACTTATTGCAAGAAAAACAATAGCCATTAAAGCTTTGAGAGTACCTTATGTGAGTTGGTTGCCTTGTAGACGAAGGATCTCTGAAATCTTTCTTCATATTCTCCCTCTGTCTTTGGACATGAATGCATTCATCTTCTCTTGTAACTTTGTAAGTTTTCTTCTTAGGATTTTCAATGCAGGTCTTCTCCTTCTTTGACTCAGTCTTTCCTTCTAATTGAAAGTTATCATATAGGTTTGCAGAAGTACTAAACATTGGACTTTTCTCCTTTTCAAAACCAAGACCTGATTTTTCATTTGCTGGATTTTGAGAATTTTTTATTTCATCAATAATTTTAGATCCTCCTTTCAACTTCAGCCCTTTGTCAATCTATTCTTTTGCCTTTTCCAGTTCTTTCCTTAGAATGACAATTTCTTCCTCTAGTTTTGAACATTTAGTTGATTCCTCATTAAGTTTCATGTTCAAGTAGTCTTCAATCCTCTTTTCTTCTTCAACCATGATCTTTAGATTTGAGATCATTTCTCTTGCCTCTTTAAGTTTTGTGTCACATCCTTTGTCTCCTTCTAATAGGATTTTCAGCTTTCCAACTTCTTCTTTTGACTTTTTGGCCTTTGCCTTCAATATGTCAATTGACTCTTTGGTTGTTTCAAGCATGTCTTCATATTATTTATTTAGTTCTCTTGTATCATCTAGTTCATCAAGGGCTAACTTGAGTTCTCCTCCAAGGTCTATTCCACATTCACCAAGATCCCAACCTTCAGGCTCCATTGCTTCAAGATCTGGTTCTAGTACAAATACATCATTGTCCATGACTTTAGAGTCCGTGTGTTTAGATGCAAGATCTACCTTAGTTGTTAGGTTACTCTGATACCAATTGTTGAACACAACGAGATGCTGAAAGGGGGGTGAATCAGCATATACTAAAACTTAACCAAGGATTAACTTTTGAAACTAAATAACTTATATAACTAAAGGGAAAATATGCAACACAATAATCAACACGTGACACCAGTATTTTTACGTGGAAAACCCCAAGGCACGGAAAAAACACGATGAGAGCTATCTCATAATATAATATGCTCACTACAAAAATGTTACAACTTGTTTTAGGGCTTCAACCCAAGGAAGCTACTACTCCCTGGTTTAGAATTTTAATTTAGGGCTACAACCCAAGGAAGCCTCTACTCCTTGAATATAGAACTCACTGCTATTTGATTTACTATGACAATATACATAAAAGGACAGCTAAGGAAAACACATCTGTTATATGTTGATGATGTAGTCCACTTATCTTTCTCAATACATGTCTTCAAACTGATTTTGCGTACTCAATGTGGACCAAGGATTTATTCACACACTATCTCAACAACATCCATACTCCTTGCAGAAGAAGTATCATACCAAACTATGCATCCGCAAGACAAGAAATATGCCTGTCTACAGGGAACAGGGTCTTTCAGACCTCATGTGATGCATCACATCTCAAAATATGATGTTGCGGCGAAATGCAAAGCCTAAAACCTTTTGTATATGAGCTTAGGCATCAACATATGCTACTTATCATATCCACATGCCTTTTTATGAAGTTTCCAGAGGAATTTAACATATGACTTAGGTACCTAAGGTTTCAGAGGGCAGTTATACTTAAACTTTACTTGTAGACATGAATGGTTGATACAGTACCGGGAAATGAAGGATGTCTATATGTGAATCATACCTGCTATACTTTGGATCATATAAGACCTCCCCATAAGCTTTGGTAACAAATCTATGCATGTTTCAACTTCTGCAAGTCACAAACTTGTGTATTCAGGTTCCCGAACAGACTATAATGCCTTTGTCACTTAAGCACTGTCTTTGCGGACCACTAGAGCACTTGAAACTTCAACATAACATATCTAATACATATCTTGGTCATTCCTCAGAACCGCATGACAAATAGATCTCTTCCGGAAGAATGCAGAGCATTCCATTATCTCCCCATTGCTTCTCTACTATGTCTAAGTGATGGTCGATATACTAACCCTTGTAACTTTTCATGTTGAATGTGTGAGAGGCTAAAACCTTGGATATATCATGTCAATACATACAAGAGGCTATCTTTGGAACCATAAGGAAAAATATTTCTTTGTTGAGAAGTGCAGACCAGCTCAAGCTGACTCAACCTTAGGATGTGCACTGTGAATGCCTTAGTCAATTCTTTGCTTCTTATCATTAAGTGCGGTGCTCCCAACTAATGAGATATGTATGAGTGTATGTAGGAGCCACGTCAGGGTATGAGAGTTCACCTCCACATCATGCTCAAACCCAAAATAGATGCATATTTAGACTGTTTTCTCTTTTCCCGGACTAGTTTGCCTTGACCATACTAGCTCTTCCTTTGTACGAGTCTGCCTATACATTGCCATCGGCTATGTTGACATTAATGTATACTATGCTGACATCAATGACAACACATATTGACAAAAAAAAGATAATGATGTAATTACACACCAAGAATACTTTATGGCTCTTCAATTAACCTTAAAGACCTCTTTGGCGTACCCATTGCACACTAAAGTGTGATTGCTAGTTTTTTTTTAGTGTGGTCGGGGGTTCATTAATAGACTTGTGCTTCCAACATTCTATAATTTATTAAATTGTTAAATATCTCTATTATTAGTATCTGCCTTTGGAAATACTATTGTTACCAAAACTATTTAATTAGTTATTATTCTCTGTACCTATCATCTATTTAAATACCATAATTTATCCTCCTCAAAGTAAATATTTGTTTTTGTAAAGTAAAGATGCATACCTTTTAATAAAAAATATTCATACAAAATCAATTATTAACATTTATTGGCATTCCTATTGGTTAAAACTTCTCACCTCTTATTGCAACCTTCACATGGCCCAAAACAATTATAATGAACTTTGTAAAATATTGACTTATTAATGCACCAAAATATTTTAATTGAAAATAAACGTTTGTACATGCCTTCATTAACTTAATATGCCAGGAGGACACATAGTCTGACATTGATGTTAATTACCATTGTCCATGAGCATAAGCAAGACATGTTGCTCACATGAAATTGATGTTATGCAATATCTTCATGTTCCATTGCTTTCACTTGCTTTGAATCTTATTTTAGTAGTTGGCATTTTATATCCTTCGGTACATGAAAGGAATTTTCTTGTATTATTCTCCTTTGGAGAACTTGTATTATTAACACCCTTATAGGCAATATTTTACATTTTAGCCATATATAGTGGAAATATTAAACGTTTGACATGTGTAGACAACTAATGTTAAAATGCAAAAAGGTCGCAATCAATTTATATTAGAAAGGCTTTTTTGTTAAGTAGAGGAAATTTTAGTGTATGGGGTGTGGTCAAGTGGCTATGACCACTTGGTTATCATGATGGAGATCAAGGTTCAAACCTCCATGTTGAGTAAAAAAGTATACGAAATTTTATTTATTTAAGAGTTGTTTAATTTATTTACTTAATATTATTTAATAATTTAATTTTATTTGATATATATCCCTTATATTTTAGTTTTATTTTAAATATATATGTGGTTACATATTTTAATTTTTGTGAACGTAAATAAATTAAAATAACTCTTAAATAAATAAAATAGTTCCAATATTTTTGGACATTTTTTAGATAAATGTATTTGATATATCTATTAACAACATAGTTTACAAATTCTTCAAGGTGTTGGTTCCCAAATTTACTACAACCTGAAACCCTAAAACATTGTACAATCATCTAGGCTAGGGGTATCATTAGGGTGATTAAAAAAGGTTTATCAATAGGTTAAGGGTGATTTTGGCCAATTTATAGGAGTGGGTAGACTCCTCTACACTTCAAGATCAACTTGGCTTAGGAGGTGACAAGGGTCGTTGTACCTTGGCATTTAATCATGTTTTCATGTGTCAAATCCAAGGTTGTGTCCTAGGCTATTTGCAATAAGGAACTTCATAATCAACAGTCCTCAAACTAATCCTACTAATTTTACTGTTTCAGGAATTACTGCTACTGATTTATCCATTGTGAAATGAAATTCTAAAAACACAAATGTTAAAGCAATAGACTGCAGGAAAATAACTTGTTCTAATATAAAGTTGGAAACATGCATTTACTTGAAAGCAAACTATTAATAGGAATGAATCTATCTATTGAAAGCAATGAAACTTTACTTCTAATGAAATATGTAAACAAACTGAAGCAATAAATACTAGCCTTCTATCTTGATGGCGGGAGTGGGCCCTTGCTCCATGCCTTCAGGACTGAAGACTAAAGCAAGAACTCAGTACCGAATTGAAATAACACAATCTTTCCTTCAGTTCAATTTCATGAAGGTACGCTTGTATTAAAAAATTATGTCTATCTGAAAAATAAAAATTACAATAAGCTAATAGCAATAATTCTATATCCATTATGCTCCTCCTATCTAAACATATATTAGTCCAACGATGAGATATATTTGGATCTAACTATTATATCCATTAGTTTATCTATGAGATACAACTAATCTCTTATTCTAACTAAAACATATAACTATTTAACTAAAGAGTATGATCATGCAAACTGAAAAAGGCTTTAGTGGAATAGAAGTCCCACTAAACCCGGTGTCTTAAATAACAATGGGCAGGTGGCCCTGAAATATAGGTCTTAACAAGTCTTTTAGAACTCATGCAAAATAAAATAAAAAGGGAATTAGATCCCTGGTAGTCAACTGGAGTCTTCGCCGAATCCTTTGGTGTTGGCTGAGTGGACTCTGGAGGACTACAGTTGGCTTCTGAGATGCATATAGACAGTGGCGCTAGAGACTCTGCACTATCGCTAGTAGCTCCGCAGACTATCTGCTATTGCCAGCAGCTCCGGAGATGCATCCCTATTTCCTATACAGCTCTGGAGATCTTCAAAATTGCCTTTGCCCGTACAACTGCACCTGTGGACGCAAAAAAAGAGACTTTTCTGCACAATTTCATTAGTTTACTGCACATTAGTCATTTCATAAAAAATAATGATCTTTGGTAATTCAACTCTCATTAGTGTAATTAAGAAAAAATCTTATCAGTCTATATGGTGCAATTACCAGGACAATAGGATAAAAGGATGAAAAAAGGGAAGTAAAGGGTGTATTATTCTGGGTGCGACGTGGTACTCATCAGGAGGGTAATCCTGGAGGTATCCCTCAATAGGGATTGAGATCAAGAAAATATATTATCCCATTTGTGACTTTGTAACATTGCCCAGATCGTTGTTTTAATCCCAAACCCTATCACTAGAGTTAAACACACTTGTTACACTTAATAACCTCCCTTTTAAGCTGATGAGAGCAACCCTACATAATGAGGATGTTTATGGAATTGAAATTGCATTAAAACTTGATATATTGTTTTGATTGTTAATGAGTTAGGATGATCATAGGCTTTTCAAACCGATGCCTATCCATTGGTTTGCAAAGTCTCATGTTTATCAAAGGAACATAATTACAAGGAAATGTATGACTGCCTATTTGAAGATTCAGATGCATAAAAATCAATATCAAACCATGAGAATACTTAGTAATCCAACACCATACAACATTCTTCCAAGTGTAATACTGAAATGACCATTTACAAAACTTGACACTTCTGATGACTACTTCATGAAGAACATAAACTGATCACTGGTCGTTGCCCTAATTGTCTCTGGACCTCTACACCTGTAGAGAGAAATTCTGCCCAGAAAATGGCCAATGCCTGAAAAGAGTTTCCATCTTCAAATTATAGCCCTCACAACTCATTTTGGATGGGAAAATGGGAGGGAAAACCCCACTAAATCCACAAAATGCATTCCAAACATCAAATTCAACAACCCACTTTGCATTAATGGCGATTCAAAGAGTAGATGATGCATTTTTGTGCATTTCTAGGCACTTCTGGGCCTTTAATAGAACTTCACGCCGTGGGAGGATATTTGGATTTGGGACATGGACCAAAAATCCCATCGGGCCCCAAAGCCTGGATGGGACCTTTTCAATATACCACGAGGATCTGGAGAAGCAAGAGTTGGGTTCGTAGGAGGACTTTGCACATTTGGCACTTTTAGAAAAAGTCCAAAAGTGTCGGCGAGGCTTGAAGTCCTGCTAGGACCAAAAGTCTCAAAAGTCAAAATTAGAAGTTTGACTTGAAACCACATCAAATATTTAATCCTTTCCTCAAAAAATTATGTAAAAATTTGTGCATTTGCACCGTCTTTATTTTTCTCTCTTTTCTTATCCATCCTCTGCACTTTATCTCTGCATGTTGGCGCTTTTTGCCATATAAACAAAGTATGAAGTTGGTGAGCCATCCACTTCATCTCTTCTTCATTGACGTTCCCACCTTATCGGCAAAATCGCACAACACAAACTTTATCTTTCTTCATCCTTTTTATTTTCCTCTTCATTCTTTTCTCTCCCTTCGTCAATGGTTTCCTTCATCGGCCAAACATATGGTTTGTGAACCATTTCTTTTTGCAACAAAGGTGTGTTTTCTAGTTTCCTTGTCATTTCCTTCCTTTTCTTGTTGCTTTATCAATGTTTCACCTCATCGGCGAACTTTATCATCAGTGTACCTTACGGTTCGCAAACTTGCCTTTTTACCGATCAAGCCACTACTTTTCTCTTCTTCTGGCCTTAGAAAATTTTCACTTTGTCACTAATCCAGGCTGTTGATGAACTCACAGGTTCATGAACTAACAAGTTTCCTGACAGACTTCACATTCTATCACTTTCTGCCTAGTTAGAAATGTTGGCAAGAGACACTGCTTTGATGAATGTTGAATGTTGTAATTGATGGCAACAAGGAAAAGAGTTTCTACCGACATGGCAAAGAGACTTTACTCCGGAAGAATAAATGACTACGTACGGGTAGTATACATTATACAAAGTAAGTGACAGTATTTGAGATGGTATGCATCCACAGTTAAAGACACTTGTATGCGGTTCAGGTATGTTGTTCAGTACTACCTAGTGATCACATGTTCCAATGTTCAAGTCTTGACTTCCTCCAGAACTCATATGGTGAAGTGTCTAAGTTCGGGTGAACAGAGTTAAGACAGGAACAGTGCACAGTACCAGAGTAAAAGGGTCTGTATTCCTCCACTATGGCATATTTTGGCTTGTGGTTCTAACGGTATGTTAAGAGACTAATGATGAATGTTGGATATGATTTTTAGAGTCTCATATGGTCTGCAGTAGAAGTTATGATGTGACAGTTGAATTGGTCAAGTGTGTTCTTAAGGGACAAGCCGACAGACATGTTAGATCTATATGCGGAGAAGATATATTGTTTGAATAATTAATCTAAGTGGTTGAATGATTGGTGCCGACCTATATGAAGATTATTGTATATTTGTTTGGGTCCGCATTCCTGTTTGTGCACAAGATCAAGTCGACTAGGTATAACAGTTGTATACACATTTCATGTTTGGCTTGCTGACCTACTTTTGAGTTAAATCTTATTCCAGATATATATACTAGATGGATTTCAGTGTTGAATTAATGCAAATGTGTGGAAGCAGTGCAAATTCGATGTGTGAATGATTTTAAGCAGTTTGTAGAGTAGAAAAGGATAATAAGGGCAAAAAATAGAGTATATTTAGTAGAGTTGGAAAGCAAGCAAAACTAATGAAAACCTTTGAATTTGTGTATTGAGCCTTCAATGGAACTGTGATCCAGCATGTGGTAGATGCATTTGCAATAGTTCATCACTGGCAGTGAGCCAATTTCCCTCTATCTTCTATCTTTCTCTCTCAGTGGACACTAAATCCACTTGGAAAGTGAATCCAGCTGTAGTGTGCATTTCTTTAGGCAGTGAGCCTTATGTAATCCAGTATTGTTATCATAATATATTGTGAGTTAACACTCACCGTGGTTTTTCCCTTTTTGGGTTTTCTTCGTAAAAAATCTTGGTGTCTGTGTTATGTCTTTATGGTTGTTGTTCTTATGTTTATTCTACTTGCATGTTATTAATTTTTGTAATTGGATTAATGAAGTATTGAAGAAGTGGTTTGTGGAATACTAATTCACCCCACCTCAGTATTCCTTATATTCAACAATTGGTATCAGAGCAAGGTTCCTTGGAAGAAGCCTAACAACTTCAGGAAGATCTGGAATAGTATACTTATGGCAGTAAGAAGACTTGGAAATTGCTCATATGAGAGCAATGTTGAACTGGAAGCAACTCTTATTGATCTTGACAAATTTGAAGCAGAAATCAGGGATCTGAAGTCAAATGTTCAAGAAGCTGATGAATGTATCCTAAAGCTAAGGGAGCAAGTGAAGAAGTTTAAAATGAAAAGCAAGGAGCTCAGTGATCAATTAAATGTAGCACATGAAACCCTAACCAATTTAACATTGGAAATTGAAGAAAAAGAGGAGATTGTAAGGCATCTGAATCAAGTTGTAAAGGATAAGTCTGAAGAATGTGAAAATTTGGGAAAAGATGTGTTACTTCTAAAATTTGATCTGGAAGCAACAAATAGATATAAAGAAAAATTCAAAATAAGCTCTGCAAAGCTTGAGGAGTTGATTAAAAGTCAGGAAAGTTCGGATGACAAGAAAGGCTTGGGATTTGAAAAAGGGGAATGTTTTAAATTAGGTCAAGAAAACATTGAGATGAAGAAAACCAAAGGAAACCAGTTCCAAAATCAAAGAAGAAGATCTAGAGGACCTTCAGTCAGGCAACCAAATGCTGAAAGGTACCCATCTTTCAATGGCTATTGTTTTAATTGTAATAAGTTTGGTCATAAGGCTACTCAATTTAGAAGTAGAATGAATCAAAATGCTCCATCATTCTCTGGTCAATGTTTCAATTGCAAGAAAATTGATCATAGATCAAATGAATGCAGAAGTCTGGTAAGGAATGGTTTTAACTATGCAAGGAATACTGAATCCTTCAATGGGAAGTGTTTTGCATGCAATAGAATTGGGAATATGGCTAACCAATGCAGAACAAGAATGAATCCAATCAACAAAGAGTCAGGGACAGAGGAATGTGGTATGCTACAATTACAACAAGTTCAGACATGTTGCAAGCTTTTGCAGATACAAGAATGAGAAAAGAGACTATTCTGCAGAGAAGAGGAAAATAGGGCAGAGAGAAGATAAAGGCAAGAACAAGATTGATCCAATAGAAATCAAGAAGGAAATGAGCAAGGTCTGGATTAAGAAAGATGTTAATGAGGTCAGGCATGGATCCACACCAGCCTCTGGTGTAGTTACTTCCTTTGGGAAGTAAATTGGGAGCTCTGGCTCAGGGGGAGCTGTATTTAAAATCCAAATCCCCTAGCCAGATAATCAGTGCTGGGATTCAACACAAAGTTATGATGAAAACATTCATATGACAAATCTTTTGAAAGGAATTTTGGAAGAAAAGGATCAAATTTAGAATAGTGCAGAGCAATCTAGATCAACTATGTTTAACAGAGAAGGGTTTGACAACCTTTTGAAACATAGCATTTATGGCAATTAGGTCAAGACAAATAAAGGGTTAGAAAGGACTCCATTCGACGGATAATTCATTTTGCACTCGACCGAAGAAAAGGCACAAGAAGAAATGTTGAAGTCGCACATAGCTGATAGTGATTTAATTGGTGCAGCATTTGGCATCCTAGAGAAATTGATTCCCTCATACCAAAAGGACATATCATAGCTACCAAGGGATTAGCTCAAAGTTGTAATCAAATCTGTAAGTTCACACTTTGAATCTTTTGAGAAGTCTGCAGAGACAAAAGTTAGAAAAGAATTTGATGAAATGAGGTTAGCTGAGTTGAAGATCATGTTAGTCAATGATAAATAAGAGGGATCAAATGAAGAGTAGAATATGTCAATTAAGAGGGCTAATAAGTCCTAAGCTAGACTCAATGTCAAATCTTGCAGCAGAAGCATTGGATGTAAGTAAAATAATTGACACACCCTCTGATGTACAAAAGGCAGATAAATTAGTCTTTCTAATAAATGGCCATATTCAAATTTTGGAAAAAGCAAAGAAGAATTGGGATGGAGAGATAGCTCAAATCAAGATCATTTTTAAAAACATCCTACAACCTACAACAAATTAAGTTGGAGATTGCACCTGTACATATGCGGCAGAGTATGACAGTTTTTGCACTTTTGACACAATTTTGACTCTTGTGCATACACCTTTGCCATTGATGTCAAAGGGGGAGAAGAAGACCAGTGAAAAATGGGCAAACACCTAAGGAAGAGAAGAAAAACAAGTGTACAGAGTAAGGTGGAGCAGATAAGCATTTTTCACTAAGTGTTGCCATCAATGCCAAAGGGGGAGATTGTTGGCAAGAGACACTGCTATGATAAATGTTGAATGTTGTCATTGATGGCAACAAGGAAAAGAGTTTCTACCGACATGGCAAAGAGACTTTACTCTAAAATAATAAATGACTAAGTATGGGTAGTATACATTATACAAAGTAAGTGACAGTATTTGAGATGGTATGCCTCCGTAGTTAAAGACACTTTTATGTGGTTCATGTATGTTGTTCAGTACTACCTAGTGATCACATGTTCTAGTGTTCAAGTCTTGACTTCCTCTGGAAGTCATATGGTGAAGTGTCTAAGTTCGGGTGAACAGAGTTAAGATAAGAACAATGCACAATACCAGAGTAAAAGGGTTTGCATTCCTCCTTTGTGGCATATTTTGGCTTGCGGTTCTAAAGATATGTTAAGAGACTAATGATGAATGTTGGATATGATTTTTAGAGTCTCATACGGTACGCAGTAGAAGTTATGATGTGACAGTTGAATTGGTCAAGTGTGTTCTTAAGGGACAAGCCGACAAACATGTTAGGTCTATATGCGGAGAAGATATATTGTTTGAATAATTAATCTAAGTGGTTGAATGATTGGTGCCGACCTATATGAAGATTACTGTATATTTTTTTGGGTCCGCATTGTTGTTTGTGCACAAGATCAAGCCGACTAAGTATAACAATTGTATACACGTTTTATGTTTGGCTTGTCGACCTACTTTTGAGTTAAATCTTATTGCAGATATATATACTTGATGGATTTCAGTGTTGAATTGGTGCGAATGTGTGGAAGTAGTATGAATTCGATGTGTGAATGATTTATAGCAGTTTACAGAGTAGAAAAAGATAATAAGGGCAGAAAACAAAGTATATGTAGTAGAGTGGAAAAGTAGGGCATAACTAATGAAGACCTTTGACTATGTGTATTGAGCCTTCAATGGAACTGTGATCCAGCATGTGGTAGATGCATTTGCAACAGTTCATCACTGGTAATGAGCTAATTTCCTTCTATCTTTCTCTCTTAGTGGACAGTGAGTCCACCTGTAGTGAGCATTTCTCTGGGTAGTGAGCCTTATGTAGTCTGGTATTGTTATCATAATATATTGTGAGTTAACACTCATCATGGTTTTTCCCCTTTTGGGTTTTCCACGTAAAAAATCATGGTGTTTATGTGTTATGTCTCTATGGTTGACGTTCTTATGTTTATTTTGCTTTCATGTTATTAATTTTGGTAATTGGATTAATGAAGTAATGAAGAAGTGGTTTTGTGGAATATTGATTCACCCCTCCTCTTAGTATTCCTTATATTCAACAAGAAACTCAGTCAACCAATGAATCAAGGAACCTTAGTCGGCGAAATCGGTAGTTCGCAAACTAGTCGATTCATCGACAAAGACAACAAAGACCAAGACTGAGAAAATATTTCAAAGGAAGGAAAACACAATGACTTGGGGGAATTTTTACTTAGAATTTTCAATGAACAACACCCATTTAAAGTAATCTCATATTGGGTATAAAAAATGGGTTTAAGACACAAAGGCACAGGCTTGATTTTTGATGGATATGGGGCAAAATAATGAAATCTTGGGAACTTGGTTTTTTCACGCACCAACACAAGGCATTGGTGCTAAGGATAGTTCTTTATGCACATTACATAGTTTCTCTTCCTTGCTACAATCTAACCATCTAGTTATATTGTTACCCTTTCTACCTCTAATGTTTCTCATACTATTCCTTTCTATGTGCTACCAACTTTTTATGACCCTCCCTCTAGTACCATGACGAGCCCTCATTTGACTAGCATTGAACCTATTCCTTACATTCACCCTATTGGGTTCATGCCTCCATCCTATTCTACTAGTGTCATGCATTCCTCTCCTCCTTTTAGCATTACCACCACTTATTACCTTCCTCCTACAAGTGCCAAGTCCCTTCCTCACATTACTTATAGTCTATCTACTTCCCACATTCCTCACTCTCTTTATCTATTCATCATTTCTCATGTTCGCACCACTACTATCCATAGGTCCTCCCTTGATACACTCATTAATTTACAAATTGGGTAGGTGACTTAGATAGTCGAAGGTCCACTAGTGGCTATGTGTTTACTTTGTTTGGCAGAGCAGTAAGTTGGATAAGTAAAAGGAAGCCCACGGTTACTTTGTCCACCACCAAGCAACATATATGGGTGCTACCCATGTCTCTAAGGAGGCAGTTTGGTTGAGGAGATTGTGTACAGGTATTGGTTTTGATTGTAGGGTCATTCAGATTGGTTGTGATAGCCAGAGTGCTATTTGTTTGGCCAAGAATCCTATGTATCATGCTCGGACTAAGCATGTTGATGTATAGTATCGCTTTACTTGATAAATGGTTGCAAGTGGACAGATTGAGCTGAAGAAGGTAGACACTCAGGAAAATGTTGTAGATGCTTTGACCAAGCCCGTGAGCACAGAGAAATTTGTTTGGGGCAGAGAGGCCATGGGCCTTGCTTCAAGTGCTTGATTATTTTATGGTTTTCCTATGGGTATTTACAATGTATAATGTCAAGTGGGAGAATGTTAGGATTAAGGTGCCATCAACCTTGTAAATCTTATGTAATTAATTACTTCTAATATTGTTTCTAAATCACCCATAAGGGATGAAAGGTTTCACTAGTAGCGATCTTGTTTTAGCCGCATGTTTATATCCTGTCCCCAACGTTAATTCATCTGTGAGGGGTCTGGGGGCTGCGCGCTCTGACGAGGGTTCAAGATCAGCGCCCCAGAAACCTCATTTTATTTATATTTTATCATTGTAAATTTGGACCGTTCGTCATTAGGTCACAAATTTGATGTTCGATATTATGTTGATTTTCTTGCCCTAGAAGGCAATCCCCTTCTATAAGGATACTTGTACTACATTTTTAGCAGAGTTGAGAGTAACAAGCACCGATGGATTGAATATTGAAGAAGGAGAGGAAGTGCATGTATTGTAATCTCATATTTGAAGATAATACAACTTGGAGCCGCTTTTTTTGGTGGAGTTTTTTTTTACCCGGAAAGGTTTTCTCCATGTTACATACTGTGTTATGTGTTCAGTTCTTAATGCATGTTATTTTTATGTAGTGGGTTTTATTTCGTTTCCAATCTACATTGATTCTACATTGTTTAGAGGACATAAATAAGGTTTGAACCATATTTTTGTTGTGTGGTTTGTGTTGGTTTTTCTTCTGAATCAGCATTAGGATTTGCCAGTTCTAAAGCACAGGCAGATTCAGCCAACTGAATACAGGAGGTTGCGTGAGCTCCTCCCCTTCACTTCTGGTTCTGCCGCACCAAGGGGGGTGTCCCTGTTTGATAAAAGTATGACCTTGACTAGCTCAATGACAGAAAGATATAACTTGACAGCAACAGGCAGAATACTCTCACGTAAGGACCAAGATTTGTATAACAAATCACAAGGTTGGCAACATTCTTGGACATATATGTCTGGTTGGGTATGAGAGTACGCAGGGATCCTAATCCTACTCCTACAACTAACAGGTGGAAGGATGAAATGGTTTGATTTGATTTTTGGATGCAAAGCTGGACATGGTATATAACCTCAACACAGAGCTAGATTGGTGCCTATCCAGGGCTTGGAGTCGGTAGACATACACCTGTGAATGATCAGCATGAACAACTAAAACTGGATTTTAGGGGGATATACATGATATCTGCCTTACAGATATCTCCCAATACAGAGTGTTAAGCTGTCTATACTTATGGCATCCCTATTGCAGTATACCCTTCCCAATATTCAATCTGAAAACAGTTTAATCTACCCCTTGAGCAGAAGTTAAAAGATTAAACATTCAACATAGGAATTCTATGTTCTAGAATCTCAGACATTCCTTGAATGCCTGGACTCAGAAGAAAGATACATGCAAAACTGGAGACAGAATCAGCATAACACATGCAAACATAGCATTATTCATATAAAATTGACCATGAAATCAGTGGATTCATGCACAAACGTACAACAGGAGATACATAAACTCGCAAGTTTTGCTGCACAGAGCAACCAAAACTAGTTGTATCTTATTATAGAGCCAAAATGTCTAGTTTTCAACAACCAAAACAATGGGAACACAGTCTGCCTATATCAGCCAGAAAGTGTACCCGCAGCAATTAATTACATGGCTTTCAAAAATCTGCCAGATATAGATCACACAGGAAGAATGGCGCTCAGAAGTTATTGCTGCAGCAGACAAGGGAGGCCTTGAGCCCTGCGCTGCCATCTAGAAGTCTTCATCCATAAATCGGGCCACCTGATCATGTGTACCATTTCTCTTACCCCTGCTACAGTCGCCATTGATGGCTCAACCACCCGCGGCCACGTGAAAACTATCGCTGCGTTCAAAAAGAATTTTCCCGCCAAAATGTATTTTCTGAAGTTTCAAGTGTGCAGGGAAATTAATCCCACATGCATGGTGCGGAGACCCTCCAATAGTTTAAAAACATGGCCACTAACATACTAAGTGTCGAGCGCTTTTGCCACGCTCGACACACGCCTCTCAGCCCAAAGCCCATCGCCCAGACCTAGGCCATCGGCACACCCCAGAATTCTCCTTCCGATCTCAACGGTCTCGCCGACCGCTACCTTCGCTTCCCCATCGGCCAGAGATGCATCATCGGGCCAACCAAAAGCTCCTTCACCGACAGGCCAACTCTCACCGATACATCAACAGGCTAGGCCCTGCCCCTTCATCGGCCAGACCCCCCACTATCGGCCCACCACAATCCATCCTCGTCGACAACACAAGTCATGCCGAAGACCATACACAACACTTCCCTTCATCGGCCAGAGATTAGTCTATCGGCCAACCATTTCACCATTCACCCAACAATACAACCCATGCCGATAGACCCTGGCTCTTCCCCTTCCGTCGGTGTAACACACACCATCGGAGCATCCAAAAAGCTTCCTACCGATCTCAAAGGTCATGCCGACGACATCTTTGCCAGCCACACATTGCTCCTCCATCGGCCAAACTCCTTACATCAGCGGGCCACAAATTTGCTTCGTCGATAGCCAAACACACGCCGATGGACATCCATCAGCCAGACCAAAACAATCGGAGCACTCAAGAAATCTTTCGCCGATGAAGCCAATCACTCCGATAAGACCAAAAACATAAAGCTTTGAACCATTGAACCCCAAACCAAAAGGGTTCAACACGAGGGTTCAATGCGATGGTTCAAACATCAAAAATAATACTCCATAGGCAACAAAGCTTCAAACCATTAAACCTTGAACCAAAACAAAAAGGTTCAAGCGGGAGGTTCAACGATGCAATATTTGCGCAAGGCAAATGCATAATGCGACCCGTTAGAAGAAAAATGAACCCCGAACCGCTGAACCATTGAACTTAGAGAAAAAGGGTTCAAGTTCAAACCAAAATGTCGAAGACACAGAAACGAACACATGCCGATGGAGAAAACATGAAGACCACCTCCTCAAGAACTGTGATGCAGATGCTGAAAAACACTGAGGGGCCCCTAAACTTAGAACTTTTTTGGATTTTTTGGGAAGGTGCCTGCATGAAAAATTGTCGCAAAACTGGGAGTCAATTCAGGCACCAACAGTTTGCACCTTCATTTCTAATAGAGAGTTGTAGCAAGCAAGAGGGGCTACCAATAGGCTCAATTTAAAGCTCCTCACATCGCAACTTGTCGCCAAGAGAATGAACTATTCATTTTGCCTCAAAAAATGCTCCCCAAAGACATTATTTGCAACAACAATATCTTGAAGAGGCATCCCTTCTCCCTAAGGAAGACCATGCATTGAGTGAACTTTGTTCTTTTAATGCTATTGCAACTTTCTATTCACCAAGTATGTAGAAGTGGAGCGGCCAGCCATATGCCAGTTTCAACACAATCTTCATGGCTTGAAAAAGAAATAAAAAAGAAGCCCTTCTCCAAGGATACAATTTCCAAATGACCACAATGAGACAAATTTCTAGTGGCCCATCTCCTAAAGGCATTAATGTTAGGTCGTAACCCTAAAAAACACCCAATGAGAGTGTTCTTATACCGCAAGGTCGCTTTTTCAACAATCACATTAGGAATCTCAAGAGAAAGAGCCTGATTCACATCCATTGGCACAAAGGATAGCGGCGTAGACATATATTGATCCTTAGAAACAACAACCCAAGAATTATTCTTAGACTGCTAAACACAAGAACCCAAAAGGGCTATGCCAATGAACTGTGCCTCCTTAACAGGTGTGAGGGTTAGAGTAGCAACACCTTCAGGACACTAAGATGCAACCTACAAAGAACCAATAGCCACTAGACCAACGCAAGACACCACCTCATTCCCCAAGGCATGCAAACAAAAGGGGATACAAGGAGAAGAAAACAACAGAGGGGAAGAAGCCCCTGACTCCAAACGTGGGTCCTAAACAGTTGGGACCACTACATTACCATGTACAATAGTTATTCTCCAAGAATTAAAAGAAAATAAAGATTGAACCTAGAACATTTCCAACTTGCTTTGCACACTTCTGTGAAGCTTGGACATCCAACTTGAGTAGACACCAATCTAGAAAAGATCAAATTAAGATAAATCAAGCAAATAGACAACAAACATGGAGATTGATAACTTTAAAGTGAATTTTGGAGATCAAAAGAACAGTGCAATATTTTATTGTTGGGAATGAAAGCACAATTGTTGCAACTTTTATGTGTTCATTCACAAATACCTACATACGAAGCTTGGATGGGTGGTGTTGACACTGTGGTTGCCCTCTTTGCAAACATTTGTAGTGAGACCTTGTTAAGGGTCCACTCACCTCTACCATCCTCCTCCTTATCAAACAAAACTTCTATTTATACATAATCATGGTTAAAATCCTCGATGTCCATGGGAAGGGAGAAAATTAGTGTACCTTATTTCTGGCTTGCAAGTCTTATGTTGCAAACTTTTATACATGGTGGAAAAACTATAGAGCGACTGATATGGGAGTAAGGGGCTCATAGACAAGTTCCCTATCTCCAAATTTTTAAAATAACGTGGTCAATTTTTTCATTAATCAATAAAATAACATAATCATCATTGTCCAAGTCCAAGAAAATTTTACGCAGAATTGCCCCTTTTTAAAAAATAGTTCAACGATAACATTAACTCCTTACAAAAAAATCTTGAGTACACCCTAGAAACAAGATAAAAGTCATAGAGTATGTGTACACAATAATAGCAAAGTTTGAGCAATGAGATATTGATTAGAAATTGAAACAAGTTTACTATTTAACACATTTGTGACAAATAAAAAATAAAAAATGGGGTACCCATGCAGAAAGATGTTAACGATGTATAATCTTTTACACAGGATAAGAGAGGAAGTTGTTGAGATAAACTTACTACTAATAGAAAAATAAAATTACTATTAATAAACATTGAACTCGCGGCACCATCATCAAGGACAAGACCATGTTGTCGATATTAACTTACTATTTAACTAGCACTTGTACCCTGATAGGAAATTATATTATAAATTATAACATATTAGAGAGTACAAGAAATAAATGTATTATATTAAGAAGAATATATTTGTATGCATAATAAAACACACTAAATGGTAAATCTATTTCCATTAAATATTATTTTTTTAAATGAAAGGATGTAATATGTGATCCACATTCAATATTTAGCTTCTTACTATAAAGGAAAGATTAAAGTTAGATTTAGTATAAAAATATAGCTCTCTACTATTGTATACATATTTGTGTCTCCTGCTGCCCAAAAACTCACACTATTAAACATTAGAGACTAAGTAATTTTTCCCAATAAATGACAAATTGGCATATGGTTTATACGATTGTATATAGAACATAGATTTAATAGTAGTACAGTGGAAGCAAAACATTATTTCAAGCTATGAAGTTTTCTAAACTCGTCGGATAGTTGTGTGTTTTGTCTCATGCCGTTAAAAAAATGTGCCAAAAAATATATTTTTTATCTGATAATATTTTATTTGATCTGATTTGTAATTAGTTTGAAATTGCTATAGCTGCATATGTGTTGGCCTTTCCTTTGTAATCCTACACCTAGTCTATTGTTTGGTCGCCTCGTAAACTAAACTAAATATATTCAACTAATACATTGGTTGATTTGAGTAGAAAGAGTCCTCGTTCCAATTAGCAACCAAATTTCTTATTAAATCAGGTAATAATTTTCTTTTCATATAAATATCTTATAAAATTAGGTCATATAAATTTTTCTAGGTCACATTCAACCATGTTCTCTAGAGAACCTAGAGTCCAATTTTTTATTTACATTACTAAATATTATTTTAATTGTATTACATAGATTATATAGTTTTATGTCAATTCAATGTGTAATCTGAAGGATAGTGATCCGCGGCCTTGATAAAATATTAGGGACTTGTCTTCCTATCATAAGATTTGGTTTCACAAGGCTCTAGATATTCTCTAAAAAATTGCATGATATTTGCCTACTTTTTTCCATACAACGCCTCCAAGATGACAATGAAAGAATTGAATCACTATAACAATTTTGAGAATGTAAATTTGAATGCAATATTTTGTAGATACCTTTCAATATATTATTTTCTTATCATCTTCATAATATATGCTTTAGAAAAGAAAAAAATTAACCTAATACATTCACACCTTCAAGATGTATAGGTGGATGTTTTGACTATTGTATACCAATGCATCAAGAAATTTGTCCACATTACTAATATTAGATTTCCTTGTCCTTGCTTCCATCGCTTAACACAAACTAACATCCTATTGTTTTCAATATACACCTTTAAAATAAAAGCAAGCATTCCTTTACGATATAAGTGCAAACTCATTCTAGGCTCATCTGATAGAAGCAAAGGAAATTGGGGATCGCATTCCAAACAAAATTGAAGTGATTTCAAAACATTCCTTCGATTGATTATAAAATTAATTTATACACAAAAAATGGTAAATAAAAATAATGTATCTTTAATATACTAATTGAATTATACTCCCTAGCACATTAACTTACATATCGTTTTCTATCAGCGTAGCTATTGCACCTATGTCAGGAGCAAATGCTAGTTATAAATCTAGGAAAGATTGGAATTTGGTATTAATGAAATAGGATTTTCAATTTGAACATGTTTTTATATTTTTATTTTCCTAGTTTTACGATGCTTCTTGTATAATGGTCAACTTTTCCTGTTAATTGCAGGGGTTGACATATTTTAAGAAAAAATAAAAATAAAATGTGACTGTTGTAGTGGATTAATTGAGGGTTGTTTAATTTTAGAATAACAATTTAAATTTTTTTTGAGTTGGGTTTTTGTTTATTAGAAGGGGTGGGTTGGTGGGAATTGAGAGAGTTTCGAGGTTTGGATAGAAATACAACAAATAGAAGAGTAAATTCCATGGATAGGTCGATTCAAGCTATATCAAAACAATGGACTAGAGTTAACGCTGAGGTTTGAAATTTTAAAGGTGATTTAAATCTTGATTTGTTCATCGATTAGCTACAAGAATTAGGGAAATATTTTGACATGGAAAGTCCATGTAGAGTATCCAAGGAGAGTAAAGTGTACAGTGACAATGGTGAAGTCTCACTCTGCCTTATGGTGGGGTAACCTCCAAAATAATTAGAGAAGATAAGGAAAATATAAAATCATATTATGGCCCAAGATAATGAAACAAGTGAGATTCAAGTTCTTACCTATAGATTAACAACAAAGATTGTTCAAATAGTTTTAAAACTTGAAACAAAGGGAGTTGTTTGTACTAGAATACTTAAGAAAAAATTATGAGGTTGCAAACCTAGGTAGATCTATGAAAATATGGTGAGCATGTTTTTGCTAGATACCTCAATGAGTCGTGGTTACAAATTCATGAGCTATCTCTAATCAAAATAAATATAATTGATGAAGCATATCGATATGCTATGAGAGTCAAGGAGAAACTCAATCGAGGTAATTGTAAATTATCAAGCAAGAAAGGTGACCACACTTGCCTTAGAGGAAAGGGAAGTTTCCTCGAACCTACCTAGAATGAGGAGGCCAAGGAAGGTGATGATGTGAAATCCAAATGAAGCAAATCTTTTTTTTTTTGCTTTTTTGAAATGAAGTGTGAGCTAATTAACTATATGAATTTTTCATGCATTCTGTGGTATGTTGTTTTGTCATTTTTTATTTTAAAATGCACTTGAAAGTAAATGAAACTTCTAATCTACTACAGTAAATGAAAAAAGCAATCTAGATCTAACACTACCCAAGAAAGCAACAAATAAACTTAAAGTAAGAAGAAATAATAAATTGATGTAGTCCTTAGGCAAGATGAGCAATATAATTACTACAAAATGAAATTGCTTCAAAATCAAAGAACCCAAGAGAAGCTTTTGGGCTTCTTGAAGAACTATTGTGAATGTGTCATTACAGAGTCCAACTTTTATTCGCCTCTTCTCCTCTTCCAACCTTGGGGTACTCTGCTTGATGGAAAGGGAAGATTCAAGTTGGGTAGAATTGAGATTGATTTGTGAGGAAGATAACATTAACTTCTTATAATTTGTGTGTTTCACGAAGATAGCATTAGCTTCCTAGTATAACTTGTAATGTCCCCTTCTCGTGCATGAGAAGTGTGATAGAAATTAGCCTATTTTCCTAAGTTTTCCCGTAGTTTAATTTGTTTGGTAAAGGGAAAATAGATTAAATAATTATTTGAAGTTGTCAAAAAGTAACTTTATTTTATATTTCTATTTGACAACTTATTTAATTATTTAATAAAAGGTACTTTAAGTTGTATAGTTAAGTGGCGCTAGGCTCAAGGGGATATAAGGGCACTTTTGCACACAATAAAACGTTTTTTTTAATTATTTTGAGGAGAATATGGAGGAATAATGGGAATTAATATTTTATTCCATCAAAAGGTATAAAAGGAGTTGAGGTCAAAAAGAGGGTTAGACTGTTATTTTGCATTTGCTATTTGCTCTAAGTGAGAACTTGAGCTCTTCTCTGATTTCACCCTGAAATTACCATTGTGTTGCAACTGAGTTTTGACAAGTTTTCTTATATGTTGGGTGTTTTTGATGTTTTTTGAGGGGTTTAATGTTGATTTTGATTTACATCATTTTGATAAGTTTTTGTAGTGATTGTTTGTGTTGCTATGAAGATTCTTGAAGACATGTGTTCCGTGTTGGCCTTCATTTTTGGCCTTTGATGAGGATACCAATGTTCATGACTTCCAGTTGGCGATGATTTTCTGTCTCAAGATAGTTACCAAGAAACAAACCTATAAAATGGACTACTTAGAAGTTATAGCCAGCAGGTTGTGCTACCAATTGGCTAATTTTGGCCAACAACAATTTTCAGTTCTTCTTCTTTTCTCTTGCATCTAATGTTGTCCCAAAACCCACAATTCTTCCAAATTCACATGCATTTGACTACGACCAATGAGTCCATAGATGCACAGAAGATTGTTCCAATTTCAGCCTGGACTCATTTACTATCAATTATTTTTGACTAATATGAGTTTTCGAAAAATTTCATGGCCCCATCTCTAATTGATCTTAGCCAAAAAAACATCACTTTCAGGATAAGTGACAAGCAAAAGGGTATCATGTCCAAATCTCGTATACCTTGTGATTGGTTCTTCGGGGCCCATTACACAATGATTAGAGTCCATGGTTTCCAGGAGGAACCTTTCAGGCTTCCTAATTTCTTAACAGATAGAATCCTGGCTATAGAACTGGCTCACCGGTTAGATGTAATAAACTCTGAGTACAGGACAGGAAGGAAAAAGAGAGCCATATATGACATCCCGTTCTCAAAGGGTGGTATTACAAAGGTAAAAAGATAGGCCGAGCACTTGTTAATGTTGAAGCTCGTAGATCTGGGCCTCAATTTGATTAAAGATCAATGGATATATGACACTGATGATTTCATGGTAAAATGCTTATCCCAATGGAAGGTCACAACCCCATTTAAACATTAGAGTCATCATTTTTTGAAGCCAAATGGTCACCATCGACGGATTCACTTGATTTGTAAATAGAGTTGGATCAGGTTCCCGCCAAACCTCTTCATCCTTAGGAAACATTCTACACAGCCATAAAGACTTTTGATCCTGCCATGTTATGACTCGTGGTCTGGGAGAAATTATGGGATGATGAGCATGAACCGTCTGCTTCTCCTTACGATGTAAGACATCTAGCTAGAAGAGCGGCCGAAGCAGAGGAAGCAGAGAGAGAACATGAACCATCAAGGAAGAGGAGGAAGTTACAATTGCAAAAAGACTTAGATGAAGAAGTGGCAATTGTTTTGGCACCATCAACAAAACCAATATCTAGCACCACGACAACTGAAGGGATCTAGGTAAGTATTTCTATGCCCTCTTCTACTTCTCAGTCTTCTCTTTCTCCATCGGTGGCACCCCTTATTTCCATGATTTATCTATCCCCTGCCACTATACCCATGACCCCACCATATTCATTTTCTTTGCCCCTCATCTCTCAATTGTCGGGCCCACCCCTTTCGAATTTGCCTCCATTTTCTCCATCTGTCCTCATGATGTGACCACCATTTCCCATTGGTCCTAGATCTGTCCCATGACAACAAGTAACCATACCAAATGGTTTGCCCCAAGGTTTCCCTTTCGTTGGAGGAGTCATTCAATCCTCGATAGATTTTCACCAACAAATTGAAACAACTAGGAAAGCGCGGTAAACCAACCAAGATAATTAGAGAAAGAAATAAGGGAGAACCCCTATAGTGTCGCACATGCAATCATTATATGACCATTCACAATAGTCATTAATGATTGCACATATGACTCCCACAGTGATCAAACCGCAAGCGCAAATGAGTCCAGAAGATTACATTATTCATTTGGTTGGATTGAATCTTACACAGGCTGGGCCGCAAGATAAAGTTGAGCTCATGGAGGAGACACAAAAGTCTATAACTACATACTTGATAAAAATGAGCAAGAAACTTGAGAAATAGGAGCTTGAGTTGTTGTGGGTGAAAAACATTGTTGACCAATTGAATGTAGAGGCCAAGGCAAAAGAAATAGAGCTTAACATACTGACACTTGACTTGCAAGGAAGAGTTTTGAAGGAAGCACTTCAAGCTAAGTAGTCAAAGAAAGCAAGCTTATAGACAAAGTTGGATGCTGCTAAAGCTTCAATTGAGTCCTTGATCTAGGCAAAGAGTACGATAGAGAAGCGCCTAAAAGATAGGTTGGATGAGGTGACTCAGTTCCACAAAACTCTCTCAGACCTCAGGGATTCAAACAAATAGCTCTAGGATGAACTTCAAGCTAAGGATCAACAATTAACGTAGCTAAAAGAGGAGCTCAGACAAAGGCCACAAACATCTGGGGTGTTGCTAATGATTCAAGAGTTGTATATTTCATATTGGGAAAGAATAGTAAAGGAAACATCATAGCTCAAGCCTACACTTAAATTCATATTAGATGCTTAGAACCTCAGGGCAGAAGTAAGCACAACGGTGGAACAGACCTTCTCTTTGGTCACACTTAAGGTTGTCAAGTCTCAACTGTTAGTATAGAAGTTGTATAATGCTTCTGAAGAAGTTCTTCAAACAACAGGGGTGGAGAAAAAGAGTAAAGTCGTAGTGAAAGTGAATAAATTTTTGAGCCATAATAAAGCCTCTCTTAAGTGTAAAGCTCATCTAAATGCTTTAGAGCAAGTTGTGAAAGAAATGGAGACATTGAAAAACTGGTCCAGTTAGGACTTCCCTCCCCATTTCTTCATTATAAGATGATATTTGGAGAAGAACAGATAAGAGCTCTGATGGTAAACAAGCAGAACGATAAGACTTCCTTTCAGGTTTTGAGCCAAACTCCAAGTGTTGTAGAGGTGGAGACAGTTCTGCAACCAATCGCTCAACTGGAATTCCAGATGAAGTCTGCAGTCCAAAGCTTATAGAGCTTCTCTTATAATGAAATCATTGATTTGGATAGTCTTTGAGGGTCTAAAGAAAAAGGAGTAGCTATCTGAAAAAGAGTGGGCATCTTTACAGCTTGCTCTCCAAAAGCTTTGAAGTTGTTCTGGGTGTGGTTTCACAATTTTGTTGTTTCTGTGTTATTAATTATTTCAAAGATTTTGAGTTCTTCTCTGCAGGCACAGATCCCCTTGTGAGTTGCCAGGAATTGTAGAGCAAAAGTCCTACATTTTGAATTATTCGTTCTTATTAGAGTTGTTCATAGAGGGAGTCAATTTTGAGAGCCCATCCGATCAATCTCTTGAGACATCAATATAAATAATGAAACAAAAGTCTCAGAGCAATTTTATTGGAGAAAACAGAGTCTAGGATGTCATGAGATTCTATGGGACGATTTCGTTTTCTTGTCAATTTTCATGTAGGTTTGAAGGATGGTAAAGCCGCAACGTGAAGTACAAAGAGTCACTAGAGGATGGATTCCAGCGAAGGAAATAGAGGAATCTATGTGTCATCATGACACACCTTTTTGATTTTGTCATTTTTGGTAGTGTTTTCTTTTGTGCCATTCGCTGAGGAATCCACGTGTCAGTGTTGCGCATCACCGAAATAAAGGGTTTCTGACAGATAGAAGATGTTGCGGCATTGGTCTAAGATGGAGTCATCAAATTGTTTCTTTTTCATGCAGGGTCAAGGAATGGTAAAGCTGCAGTTGGAGCAGTCGTAGGCACAAGTGATGCATTTTCACTTTCTTTTCGTTCTCAGTGAACTGTTTGTTTCTTTACAGAATCTCTAGGATGAGAGATTGTTTTAAATAAGCATGTGTTGTTATATTCTAAGGGTTAGAAAAAAGAGACATAGGGAACCAATTTTTTTTTTTTTTTGTAAAAGCCTTAATGGGTGTTTCTCAAGAAAAGATTGAATATCATGCGTCTGCGCAAATCAAGGCCTTTCATATTTTGTTCTCCGATCAACAATGAAGAGTGGTGACATTTTGTGCTAAATTATTTCAGTATTCTAATGTGTTGTTTGCGATACATCTTAGCCTATATGATTCACTTGAAATAATAACATTTTAGGAATGCTTGAAAATCATGTGTTTACACTATTTTGAAGGCTATGAATCAGTGTTGTTACCATTGAATGGATGCATTGTGTTTTTCAATTCTTTAAGTGTAGGATAATCTTTTGATGCATTGCAACAGAGTAGATTTTATTCATACTTGTTTAGATTTGAAGTGTTTCTCTCTTTTCCTCCATATTTCGAAGATTCAAAGAAGAGTTGGCTTCTTTAAAATTCAGAGGTTATCTCATGAAACAAGTCCCACATTTATGATATTTCCCATTGTTGGTATTTAGATGCAAGTTTAATCATTAACATTGAGATAGGGGTAAAAATGGCACACCTGTGTGAGATAGTGAGTCTATGCAAGAAAATGATGCGCTTTTGTAGTAATGCAAAAGGGGATGGGTTTTTGACTTGTGTAAATTGTTGACGTAGTGATTTTGGATGGATGCAGAAGTGACCACTAGTGATATAATCGCGCGTGAGGTGACCGAGGACTATGAGGATATTTCTGCAGTTCACTAAGGAGGAGCAATATTTCACGACTGGATGGGGTGATGTCTTTGAGAGGATGATGGACGGTGAGGTGTTTGCTTGGTGACCCTACGTGTTGACACATTCATATAGAGAGCTACACAACTGAGTGTATAGCAAGAGTCAGTATTTGGGTTGTGGAGTGACATTGTTACACGTATGTGCGTGGGAGCACATAACTATTCTAAGGCCATTGTGTGATCGTTCGAGAGGCGAGGACTGTCCCTACTACTAGTTATATGCAGGGATACTACACTATTGGTGGACAGGAGACATGGATTACTGGAGACGCACCTTGGATGAGATGGACACAGTCACCTGGCAACCATGGAGGGAGTGCGAGGTATGGGAGGAGGATGCTGCACAGCTAGCATATGTACGACAGACTAGGTACATCTTGGGAATATGATATACTTTCAAACCAAACTACATTGCTTCAGCCAATCATAAAACACAACTACATGTTAAAACTTCAAACTAGTAACCAGCATGTTTGTACAACATTTTAGATTCTAGGAAAATCAGATTATGCTCAATCTATACTATAAGGAAGCATCAATTGAGGTTGGTAACACAAAAATGCCAGCATAACAAGAGGTGCCAAGACCATGCAAAAATAAAATGTGTTTACTATCACTTGGGACATCCCCAGTTCGTACAGAAATGGAATTTACACCAACCACTGCAAGTTGCAAGTTATTCATTATCTAATACTGTAAAAGTTTTTTTCTTTTTAAATTAGTAAATTGAATGCTAGAATTATTGGGGAGTCATCAGTGCAACTCAATCTTGTGACTCTGTTTTGCATTTGATACTGTAAGTTGGCGGCAACTTTAGCCAAAACTAGACAAAAAATATCTTCAAGACAACAACCACAATCCTAGTTTGATTTGCCACCACGCTTTCTCTTTCCTTCTTGACTTGTGTTTTCTGATGATGCTTTTGCAGAGGCATCTGGATTGTTGGTTTGATCTAGCATATCAACTTCATTTACATTTTTATTTGCCTCATTTTTCCTCCGTTTTTCTACCTTGGCAGCAATTGTTCTCTTGTATTTCCCTTTCTTTCCAGAAGAAGTTGCTTCCATCATCCCTGTCTTGGCATACTCTTGTCCTTGTCCTCTATTATTAATAATATGATTCAATTTTACTTCCTTGGCTTCTTCCTTTTCTAATTCTTGCTCACTTTCTTGATTTTCCTATAGAAATTCATCAAGTTTCTTCCATCTACTTCTTTTCTTTGGTTTTTCATCTTCATAAGCCTTATTAGCATCTTCTTTCCTCCCACTCTAGAAGCATTTCACCTTGTTGTTCCTACCTTTGTAGCCTTAGATGGTTTTCCATATCCTCTTTGGTGCTGGTATAGTGTTGAAATTTGAGGGTGCTCCTGTATAGCTATAAATTGTGTATCATATTTGGATGTACTCATGAGACTCAATGACTTTTTTAAGTTTCCTATTATGATTGTGAAAGCAATAAAGTAATCTCCTTGTAAAGTTAGGTTCATGGTGAAGTTTGAGCTCCGTACCATTTATAAGGTTAGATAAATGATGACTCGCATGTGTACTGGTTACAATAAATTTGTAAGAAAATGATGTAGACCTGTAACAAATATTTATAAGCATATGTGATTGAAACTTAGGAAGAAACAGATCAAGTTTTACCTGTAGTTGTTGACAAATTGATAGGAGACTTATACTACGTTTCGATTAAAAAAAATTTGACTCAAGAACACAACATGAAGCAGTGCATTTTCAAACCATCGTTGATAGATAGGAGCAGGAGAAGCTTAAATAGTATTCGTGGTCACTTTGAAAAGATATGCAAAGTTTTTTTTTTTTTATATATGCACTGGTTGGTAGAAGTTGTGATGTTTCACTCAATTATGATTCAGTTATTTGTTTCCAGCCTTGTACAAGGAGATGCTTTACACCCTCTGAGTGATCGAATCATAAATTTAAATTAGCATACAATGATATGTAAATAACAATAAGAAAATTTAAGGTATATCCTTGTAACCATGAACATACTATTGCATACCTCATTGTTGCCATATGAACAAGGATCATAAATGCAATTTGAAAAGTAATGACAATTAACTTGAAACATGATGGAGAACAACATTACGAGAACATGTAGAAATTGTCAAGTTATATCCAAAGATATTTTTTAAAAAAAGAGTGCTCTAAAATACCCAACAGATGTCTTCCCTGAATTTCTTAGCAGGTTCATCCTGCACGGCTGCAGTACTTAGGCCACTCTTCATTCTTTTTTCTCCTTTATACTGCAGTCAATTAGGAGGCTAGCGGTAGGAATACACTACCATTCAAATTCATCAAGTTTCTTCCATCTATTTCTTTTCTTTGGTTTTTCATCTTCAGAAGCCTTATTAGCAACTTCTTTCCCCCCACTCCAGAAGCATTTGACCTTGTTCCCGCCTTTGCAGCCTTAGATGGTTTTCCATCTCTCTTTCCCTGACCATTCGTACCTATTCCTTCATTATTATTTCCTATTTCCTACACACTAGGCAGATTTTCACCTCCAATAACATCACTCTTCTTCCTCGGTCTATTTCCTCCTTTTTTGACAGCTTGGTTTCTAGCTGCTGGTCCATCAATCTTCTGCAAGTCCGAAACATAGGCTAACATCTGCCAAGAAGACGAAATAAGAGTGAGTATTGCATTAAATCAGGAATGGAGAAGATCAAATCAAGATCCTGAACAACTAAGCAATGGCAGAAAAACAGATAAAACATTATTAACATATATGACAGGCACACCCGACTGCCACTGACAGTAATGAACTCAACATTCAAGCCTATTTCAAGCCCAAGCTCATAATTTCAAATAGTAATGTTAATTAACATATAACCTATAAAATCCTGACTAAATGCTAAATATAAAGATTGTGTGCAAAAGTTAACTCAGTTGATGTTCTTGTTTGATTCAACAATAAATAAGACAGACCAACATGAAATACCGTATGACATCATAGATGACAGGAGAGTTCAGGGATTTGTGCATGTGCAAAAAGTTTGACACCCTCAAAATATTTAAAACAAGCACTTTCCACCCAACTATATTCAAAATTATAATGTTCAAAGAAGCTAAATTTCCAAAAAGACTGGACTGTCTAAGACTTGAAAGGAAGAGCTTCTGGAAAACACTATGTTTCGAAAGGAAGAGTTTCTAGAAAAGATGTAACAAAAACACACTTTTCACTTTGTCTAGCGGTTCTTCCTTTCAATCTAACCGAACATGAAAACCTCAAGAACACTGTCTAAAATCACAAGCATGGTTGCCAGGTTAAAAAAAATTGTTTCCTTCATGAGGTCCAAAAAAATCATAAATCTAGAATTAAAAAAAAAGGGTAAAATTCCTATTGCAATTGAAAATTCCAAACTGAATTGGACAAATCCAGCCAGTCCAAAATAACTAGATCAGAACAAGTCGAACCAGATCCAGTCAGATCTGGTGACTATGATCACAACATATTTTACAAAACACACGTGACATTTTCCATCTGCCAAAGGATTTCAAAATGATTACAGCTTTGAAATCGCCAATTTAACCCATTGCACATGGAGGGTAGTAATTTGGTATTGCATGAGGAGATGCTCGAGGGTGTACGCTGAACTACAGCTGCTCAGTTGGTGTATAAGCCTTCAACCCCATGTCTGTTTTGCCCAATATTAGTTCCACCCAGTAAAGCCCACCAGCAAACAAAAGAGGATCTGTTTCAAGTTATTTAGCCCATTGCTAACTGTTTGCAGGCTTATTTGCCTCCCAGTTCACCACTTCTTCATTCATATATGAAATATTTTCCTTCACATCCTGGAACAACAAGAAGCAAACTTGGTGTCTTCAAAGCCTTGGAGGACATATACAGAAACCATTTCAAATTTGTGGTTGAACACAAACAGGAATTGACAATCAAAATCGGTGAAAAATTCAAACTACACGAGATCCAAACATGAATTTTGGATGTTTACCTATCCTAGCATTGATCAAGCATCTTAAGGAGATGGATTCCTAAATCCAGAAACAGTTCATTCGAAGCATGGGGTTTTGTCGCAAATCAACATGGTAAGTATTCCAACCTCTCTTCAAATTGATGACAACTCATTATAGCTCATAAACTAACTGTGACATAAAAAATCCTGTATCAGCCACGATTGTGAGGAATGATCCAGATGGCAACATGATTCCTATGTTGGGATGCCAACATCGGATAGAACTTTCTAGTTTGCAACACTGCAAAGACCCTAAAACCAGCCCCAACAATCACCAGCATTGACACTGCTTGATGGCATCAGGTGTCAACATCCCCCACTACCCATGCATCTTTATCCCCTTTCTTGTGGACCAACAATAACTGTTACTGTTTGATGCCACATAATCGAATTCATACATGTCTGTGACAGATCTGTGAATAATGCATGGAAATCTAATGGACAAAATCCTAGCCATTTCATCTCCCACAACAATTCTTTCGATCTTCTATAGCTCCTATCCCTCTGTACATAATTTATAATAGAGAATGACGGAGTAAAACACAGAGGGGTTGTCAACAATTAACTTTTCCTACACCAAATTTCAGACTCATTAATCCCACCTTTCCCTGAGCAAATAATTAGTATACAACATGGCATCACATACGCCACCTATTTATGCACTTAGGGTGTTCACTCATAACCCTTGAGGTTCAATCCAACAATGAAGTACTGGGATCCAACAGTAACCCACAGTGCATGCATATCAATTTGTTATAGTATGTATTAATCCCGTGTGTGCGGTTAATTTAATAAAAATTACATTAAACATACATACCCTGCTCTTCCTGTACTATGCTATATATTTGAATGATACTGCAGGACATAATAGGACATCACCTTCGGCTTCTGGCCTGCATTCCAGCTATACTTATTTGTCGGATGTACCCTTTGTTCCACACCATCAGTTCTTCTGAATTCAGAAAGGCAGCATGTAAATAAGACCTAAAGCCAAAAATTATACAGAACAAACATGAGAATTAGGAATGGGAGACTTACTTCTTTTTACAGCTACTTGGGCTGAATATCTTTGCATGAAATGACTTCTTATCTGGTTCCATGAAGCCCTTTTGCAGTTGTTCTGAACTTCCCTCATACTTCGCAAGTTGTGTATCTACCGAATTTGCAGTATTTTCTTGTTCATGGGAATGAACAGGTCCAGAGAATAATTCAAGGAAAGGATCACTGGAATCTTTTATTTTCTCAACTTTCTCAAAATCATCATCTCCATGCTCATGAATAGTACTCAAGTTCGTCAGCGTGTTTCCCAATGTATCTCTTAGCATATTTTCGGTGTGGGATGAAAAACCTTCCTTATTAAGTTTTGGCTGCTTGAATGATGACAAATTGTCCTCCTTTACACCAGATTTTGGACAACTTTTTGCAGCATCTTTTTTATTGTTTGTCAATCGAAGCCCGGATTTTGGACAACTTTTTGCAACGCCTTTTGTGTTCTTTCTCAATCGAAGCTCCCCTATTTCTGTTGGTCCTGACTTATTACACTTATCAGGATCATCAATGATGCTATTTTTCATGACTTGTTGATGCTTGGAACCACTTAGACTGGATCGCTCATATGAAAATTCACTTAAACAGTTAATCTTGTCATCTTGAGTCTGTTTGCCTTTCTCCTCACTGCCTACATTGCTATCATGTTTAAAGGCCATTTTGGATTGTTTGGTAGAATCTCTCTCCCCTCCACATAATGCAAGTTTCTTCAATCCAGAGGAAAGATTTGTCAAGAAATCTTTCTATGGGGTTTTACCAAAGAGGTTACCTGATGAAAAAGTGCCCTTAATTGTTGAACCAGATTTCAAAGATGAACTTTGATTATCGCTTGTGGGATTTTTGTTGGATGTTAGTTTAGTGATTCAGGTGGGGCTTCTAGCTCCTTTCTTCTCACTGGTTTCAGGGGTTTTTACTGGAGTAGTAGTATTATAAACTGTTTGCATTTTAGTCCCTTTCTTCTCACTGCTTGCAGGGACTGTTACTGCAGCAGTATTACTAGAAGTGCTCAGAATACCAATTGCTTGTTTTGTAACTCCTCCCTTGTCCATGCTCAAAGGTCTAATTGAAAAGTTTTTTGAACCCTGTGATTTGAGGGATTTCCCAGTGCTTGATGGTGCAGATGATTTGGGATTCTTTCCCATGCTTGATACAAGAAAAACACCACGTGGCCGATTAAGATTATCATTTTCAGAAACTGGAAGGTTTTTGCCCATTCTTGATGCATGTTTCTTTCTATCTGCAGGTGATGCCTTCTTTAAATCCCTTGATGCATTTTCCTCTGCCTTCAATTTGATAGTTTTTGAAGTTGACGGTGGACCCCAAATTTTCTTGCAATTGAGTGTACTGCACAGGTAAAGAAATAGGTTGAATTTACCAACATATCAATTCATGGGATGATACCAAAAAAACAGAGAATGATTTGAATGATCAAAATGATGAAAGAAATACACACCTTGCAGTCCTGTCCCCTAGTGGCATAGTTGCTGTTGAAGTAGACCTAACATATCTGGGCCTTTTTACCTCCTAAATTTTAGGATTTTGCTAGTGAGTTAAGAGCATACTCTAAAAAATCAAGTTCAAATACAAAAATACTAACTCTGAACTGAAAAGCAAAATCATACCTTTGGCGACTCAAATAATGGAGCACCCAACAAGCTGGCTGCAGTCCTGGGATGATTACAATCTGCAACACAAATTTTCATTTCCATCAAACTCCAATGCAAAATTCTTCAACCACATACATAACTCTTTCAAAGCACAAGGCCATAGGAACACTGCAACAAAATCTTTTTGTGAACAAATCCTAGCAGATAAAATCATTATTTTTACCTAAAACAATAAAAGATAACAACACATTGGATCAATGGTGAAGATGTAAGGCCATGCAATTCAGAACCCATCTCGAAATTCAAGCACATATGCTCAACATCACTATGCAATGGCTATGCACCACCATAGGCACACACCAACAAACACCGTGTACGTTGAAATCCTATGAGGATGAATAGACACAACTTACGATGTCAAAACTAAATATTAAACAAACAAATTTCCAACAATGATGCCAAAGATATTAAAGTTATGGATCCTAGACCATGGAAGGGTGTCCAATTCAACTTTTGATTGCCAAAAGTTCAAATGTAATGTCCCCTCTTCGAAAACTCCATTCAAAGCCAAGGTTGCTGCTTGAAATGCTCATACGAAAATGTGGTCTAGAGGCGGTCAAGGCTGTGATGCCTGAGCAACATGTGAAGCTCCTTACAAACATAAGAAAGATCAAGGAACACAAAGAAAAGAAGAAAAGTTCCTCATCTCAACATGGAGAAGATGAAAGTGAAACCAAGTCCTTACAGTCATGTACATCTACAACCAGGCGAAGTAAATGGAATCACACATATATTTTTTGAATTTGGAGACGAGGACAAAATGACAATGGACAGAGAGTTGCGGTCAAGTAGGAGGCAGAGATTTTGGTCAACTGGCACAGATGTTTCTATTGTACACTCTGATTCAACAGGACAAGTCGCTGATATGCGAAACTCAGATTCTAAGGCATACAAGAATGTGTTACGAATGGATTCTGCAGACAGAGGAGAATATGATAGCAGGAATATATCCTTAGAAGATTCCAAAGACAACAAAACGCAAGCGCGTGGTATTCTCAGTGGAAGTCAGAGTGATGTAGCCAATGACATAATGCATGCATCTTTAAAAACAGGGAGGTCCAATGGAAGTCACGATGGGTCTAAAGATCCCTTCTCCGAGCATAATGAGAAGCTTGCTGGTACCCTGTTATCATTAAAGGAAACAGATGTTCCTGCACCCAAGTGTGAGTCATTTCCAAAGGCTCATAAGAATTGATCACTACATTTTGATGCTTCTGCAGCATCTAATCATTGCATAGGTTTTGAAACATACAATGAAAACTCTTGTGCTCGTAAAATGCAACAAATTGAATTGGATATACTAGAGAGCTTGAAAAGGTACATAAATGCACGTGGTGGGAGCATTAGAGATGGATAGGAAGAATTCGCAAGATAAGAGATATTTAGGAAGCGCCCATAAAAGATGATTAATAAGACACAAATTGAAGTTAAATAAAGGTTAAGTTGTTATGAATGGTCAACCAACCTATATAGGGTTGTGTCTCTTGAAAAAGAAAAGATATATAGGGAAGATCATTCAAGGAGAAGAAGATCATCAATGGAAAGATAATTTTACATATGAATCTACTCCTTAAGGAGCATGAAACCTGATCGATAAATCTAAGGACGAAACCCCTCATGTTTATGCCATTAAGGACGAAAACTCTTAATTACTATTGATGAGTTAATGGGCCGAAACCCATGATTCATGCAGACCTAAAGACATTTCAAAGGCAATTTACTAAAGAAAAATCATTTTAGTTTCGAGAGGATAAACAACAAATATAAGGATAAGTTTAATTCTACAACAGACATACATTCTAAATCTTAATTCTGAATTACATTAAACTATTACAACTACTATTTCCAGTCTGATTTCATGTTTATAATTTATTTTGCAATTATGATTGTAAGCTAGGGCTATTATACTTTAAGAAATAAGGAAATCCTAGGACGAGACATTACAATCGGTATTAGAGCTTTGATCCTGCCAGCCTGCGCGGTAAAGCTAAGATGTTGGATGCATTCTAGTCAAAGAGACTTGAAGGTCTACGAAAGGAAGAGGACATGGACCTTATTCAAGAGTTATTGTACAAACTTGAGGCTCCCAAAATTGTTGACCAGTACCAAAGTTTGTCAAATCATGCAAAACCTTGTGTCCCCTTGATGAGTACTTGGCTGCACTTGGTTACCAATATCCCGGCAAAAGAGGCCTATATGAATACATAAGAAGCTAAGGAGGAGATTAAGGAGCGAGATCCAAGAGAATCATCAGTGACGACAGAAGAAAGTTCAGAATCAAAATCACAAGGAGAGGTTGTGGAAGTAATAATAAAACAAGAGGAACCTAAAAAGGATGTTGAAGATAAAGATTCTTTGATAAGGAAAGATATTTTATTGGTTTCTAATGATGGCATGCATCACCAAAACATCAATGAAGTTAAGACAAAAGGGGTTCCACTTGATGGAGGGGAAGAATTCAAGTTGAAGGAAGATGCTTCAAATCATGGTCTATCTTTTGAACTTCAAAATAGTGGGCCATTGATGGATGTACAAAGTAGCATGATGAATGAACATACATTTGAGAAGAACACTTTGGTTAGCCATAATACGGGGGTTTAAGTGATAACGATGAAGATGTTGAGGATATATCAACAAATTCACTTTTTGCAAATGAGGACAAACATTTTGTTCATAGCCTAAGGTATGAAGATGTTTCAGACTCGGTACTTCCTATGTCACTGCAAAATTCTTCTCACCATGGAAAACATGCAAAGAGGGGTGATAGGGTAAGAGATATGACTTGCAATAAAGGACACCTAGATCCCTTTACTCAAATACAGAATTGGCTTTGCATAAAAGAGTAGGATCCTGGTATTCACGACACTCCTGCAATTCATCATAGCAAAGAATGCAACATTTTGTTGTCATTTTGGATGTCAGCAATAACAATAAAGAGTTTGTATTCATTGCGCAGGATCTTTTGTGAAAATGAAATGAGAGAGCAAAAGATCATGACATCGTATGATCTCATTCAATGTAATCAAGACAATCTTTCTTGCTCTTTTTCGAGGCCAAACTCTACTGAGGAGAATACATATGCTCTTATTAATATAGGTGTAATATCCCGTACTATGCAAGGAATTCATTAAAATAAATTTGATTATGATACAGCCAACTATCATCATTTTGAAGAAGTCGATGTATTGTTTAAATTAAAGATTTAAACAAATATTGTTATGTTGGCCGACCTCATTATTAACATAAATTGGCCGACTTCAAATATGATGTTTTGAATTTCATAATAAAAGACTTTAATGAGGCCGACCAAATGAGTGCAGCGATCATATATAATAAACCAAATTGTTTGCTTAAAGATTAGGAGATGTGGAGCGATCAGTTTGAGAAGTGTGAGAAATAGAAATAAAAGGATAGTGAATGTCTTAGAAGAGGCCGACTAAGAGAGAAGTGAGCGATCAGTTTTGAAATGTATGTGCATAAGACGGCAGCGAATGGAGAGCGCTCCTCACATGAGGACAAAATTGTCTCACTAGAAGACAAAAATTTGTCTTATATAAAAGGTAAAAGAAAGGGGTGCGATTAGTGGGTGATTATGAATAGTTGCTTTGATAACAAGGGCTGCATCCCTTCATGAGGATCGTTGCTGTTCTATGGAGTATAAAATATCATTTGTGATGTGTGGTTGAGTGGGAGAAGGGAAAGAATAAAGATATATCAAGAAGACACACTCAGATCTGCATATGAGAGTTTAAAAGGCAGATATAGAAGATAGATCCAAGCAGATATCGAAGGAATCAGAATTAATAATTTGCACTCAGAAAAGCAGCATCATCTCCTAGACAGCAAGGCAGAAAGACATCCTCCAGAAGTACATTCGCAGCCAGGCATAGTTCAGATCTGGGCATCAATAGCAATGAAAACATACACCATTGCAGCAGAACAATAAAGTAATGTGTCCCTGTGGTATGCAATGATAAGGTGTGTCTGTGCTTAATTGCTTATTTAATAGATGAATATAGATGTGAACAAATATGTATATATACACTTACAATTATACCAACCAAAACAATGATAGTTGATGCCAATATAAACTATATTATTGATGTTATGAACGGTGATCCGATTCTAGCAATGATTAGTCAAGGAGGGATGAGGCGACTGCAAGGAGGGGGAATAGCAAATGATTCCTCGCTAGGAGTGGCATCTCATGATGATGGTTAAGGACCATCGGTTAAGGAGCACATGAGACCACCTCATGATGATGGTTAAGGACCGTCAGTTAAGGACCACATGAGGCCAAGGAGGATAAGGTCCTGTCCTTGGGCCTAGAGTTGAGGATCTAGGACACCCTATTGCAGCCTCCCGAACTATCCCCACTTGAATCAATTGTTGAAATAAATAAAAGGGGATCTTCAATCATAAGAGGAAGGTTTGGTGTGATGGAGGGAACCATGTGAAGCCCTCACTAGGTAGCCCACCTCATGATGATGGTTAAGGACAATCGGTTAAGGACCACACGAGGCCAATGGAGGATAAGGTCCTGCTGTTGGGCCTAGGGTAGAGGATGCTTGGGGCGCCTCATCACCCCCCCTTTATGGTTGAGCCCACATAGTCCTTGAGACTTGTTACATTGTTATAGATGATCTTTCTTAGACTTAGAATTAAATGTATTTAATATCATATTCATCTAACATGGTTGTAGGTCTCCATAACCAGATTTACATCATCTCGATTTTGAGTAAGGAATTGCATCTTTAACTATAATCTGCTATTGGTTTCATTAGGAATTGTGATTTCAGGGCAAAGTATGAGGTGATCCCAAAAGGGGGGCATTACAATAGGTGTTTCCCAATGGCAATTGAAAGATATACATAATGCTCGATATATGAATGAGCATAATTTTTATAGTATTTGGGCTAAGCAGAGTATATTGTTTCATAACATACATCTAGCGCAATCACCTGAGAGAGGATGGCACAAGAGAATGGATTTTTGTAAGCAAAGAGTAACTTATGAAAGCTCCCTAGCCGCTATGGGAAATGGCAATGATACAGAATTTCCCATCTTCTTATTATGGTATTCATTGGTTGGAACCTTTGTAACATCACACCACAAAACTCACACTAGTGCACGCAAGCTTATACAGAAGAGGGATATTAATTTATTGGATTATAATAAGGAGAACATATTCCTACCACCTATCTATTAAGTATACGGAGGCAGGTTTGCAATCCTGCATACGGAACTTATCCAGAAGACTGTGAGCATACTTTGACTGGGAGATGAAGTTACTGCTCTCAGTCTGCCAAACCTCAACACCTAAACAATAATGCACGAGGCCCAGATCTGTCATGTCAAAGGTGCTGCACAAATCCTGTTTGATCTCAGTGATCAAATGTTCCAAGCTTCCAGTAATGATCAAGTCATCGACATAGACAACGAGAATCAGAATATCACTACCAGTGCATTTGACATACAAATTAGAGTCAGATGGACTCCTCTGAAAGCCATGATCTGTGAGGTACTTATCAATCTTGATGTACCAAGCTCGAGGAGCCTGTTTCAAGCCATAGAGTGCTTTGACCAATCTACACACCTTGTGTTCTTGACCAACAACCTTGAACCCTGGAGGTTGCGTCATGTAGAATTCTTCCTTCAACTCACCATTGAGGAAGGCACTCTTAACGTCCATCTGATGGACTTTCCAACCAAACTGGGCTGCTAAGGCAAGGACAAGCCGAATTGTACTCATCTTGGCTGTAGGAGCAAAAGTCTACTCGTAGTCAATGCTTTCCTTCTGTGAGAACCCCCTAGCAACGAGACGAGCTTTGTACTTGTCAAGGGTTCCGTCAGCTGTGTATTTCACCTTGTACACCCATTTGCAGCTAATGGGCTTCTTCCCTGGAGGAAGATTAGAAAGGACCCAAGTGTGATTTTTCTGAAGACTCTGGTATTCAGACTCCATAGCCTTTTCCCACTCAGGAATTCCTTTAGCCTCTGAATGTGTTTGAGGCTCATAGACACTGTGAATGTTGGCCATGAGAGCAAAGTTAACTGTATGCTGCTGTTTGCTCTTGTTTCTGGATGATCTACCCTCAATGAGCTCATCGTCATGAATATCTCCTATAGTCTTAGCCCACCATTTAGGCCGGAGAGTAGAAGTGCCAACATTGGATATAACAGGAGGAGCCGGAACAGGGGCAACAGGTGGAAGATCAACATCATCCGGAGGAAATTCGGGTTGAGCATCATCAAAATCAGATTCTGCATCATCATCCCTCCCATCAGGTGGACCTAACGGAAGAAGAACACCCAAGCCAGAAGCCTTCAAAGGCTGCTCCTCAGAATGTTGTATAGACGAGGAAGAAAGAAAAGGTCCTCGTTCTTCATCAAAGACAACATCCCGGCTGAAGGTAAGACGATCAGTATCGATATCAATCAACCGGTAAGCCTTATGGTTGTCACTGTACCCTGTGAACATAAGCTTTTGACTCTTGGAATCCGACTTGGAGCGCTTGGCATCTAGAATCCATACATAAGCTAAAGAGCCAAATATTTTCAAATGACTGATCCGAGGTTTGCGGCCAGTCCAAGCTTCTTCAGGAGTCTTCTCCTTAACAGCATAAGTCGGAGACCGATTAAGGAGATATATGGCAGTGTAGACTGCTTCTGCCCAGTACTTCTTAGGAACACTCTTGTGTTCTGACATGGAACGGGCCATCTCAGTGATTGTCCGGTTGCGCCGCTCTACAACACTGTTTTGCTGAGAAGTATAGTGTGTGGTTAACTAGCGTTTGATGCCGTGTATATCACAGAAGTTGGAGAAGTCAGTAGAACAAAATTCCCCCCCATTATCTGACCTAAGAGTGACTATGGAACAGCTAGACTCTTTCTCTACTAAGGCCTTAAACTTCTGAAATACAGGAAACACAACTGATTTCTGTCTAAGAAAGTACACCCACATTTTACGACTGAAATCATCAACAAAAAGTAAGAAATACCTACAACCAGTAACAGAAGGTGTATTCATTGGCCCACATACATTAGCGTGAACCAACTGTAGTACCTTGGAGGCTCGCCATGAGTCACCAATCGAGAACGGTGTCCGATGCTGCTTCCCAGCCTGACAAGCTCCACAAACACCATGATGCTGGGTCTGGATCTCAGGTAAACCGGCTACAAGGCCCTCCCGAGATAGCTGAGCAAGATAGAGCACATTTATGTGCCCATAACACTGGTGCCAAAGACTAGTGATGGAAGAATTTCGAGCTGCCATGGCTAACTCCGAAGAATCACCTGTTTCCACAAGTCTGTATAGACCATGATCCTCAATACCAATAGCCACAGTGCTACGAGTCTCCCGATCAACAATGGAACATTTGTGTGTACTGAACACCACATCCAACTGAGGAGAGTGCCGCATGATCTGACTGACAGAGAGAAGATTAAGTTCCATGCCAGGAACATAGTAGACATTGAGGAATATGAGATTCCTCCCACCAGACTGAATCTGAACAGTGCCCTTACCGACAACTGTATATTCTTCTCCTCCACCAAAAATAACTGAGTCATTGAAAGGAGTAAAGTCTGTAAACCAATCACGTCGATGAGTGAAGTGACGCGAAGCACCTGAATCAATGTACCAGGCAGAGGACTTCACATGATCTGCAGGTCTTTTAGCCATAAAAGCGTAAAAGGCAGATTCCTTCTACTCAGTGTGCTCGACAATATTTGTTTTCTACTAAGACCCTCCTTGCTTCTTCTGTTCAGAAGCCAAACGCTGACGACAATCCTTTTTGATGTGACCATATTTGTGACAGTAATTACACTGAATGTTCTTTTTCTTGGTCCTGTCCTGAGGTTGACCTGAGCCTTTCTGCTGTGGAGGCTGACCTTTGCCTTTATTCTGAGCTTGAAACTTGGCTTCAAAAGCCTGCTCTGAAGAGGACGAAGAAGCACTGAGAGGGGGGGGTGAATCAGTTGTACAAAAACTTGTTTTTACTTCAGACACTTGATTCTTCTTTGTTATTTAATAGCATATCAATTAACCATTCATGAAGGCATAAAGCATAAACACCAGAGCAGATAAACATCAACACATTAGACACCAAGATTTTGACGTGGAAAACCCGGTCAAGGAAAAAACCACGGGGTGATTAACCCAAGGATTATTCTTTGTTAGAAGAATAAGAAAAATGGATGGCACATGCCAATTAGGGCTCACTGCCCGAGCACACTGCTCACAAGAGGCACACTGCCTACAAGAGACACACTGTCTACAAAGTAACAAGTATTACAAACTTGAACTGGAGAATGACATCTTTACCATGCCTGGATCAATTCCATTTAAGCCCAAAAACTCCTGCTCTGCCTTTCGCACTTCCCTTCGCTATATCACACTCATCCCCACAAGACACACTTCAAAATGAATTCACAAACCCTTATTTATACAAAGCATCGACTTAGGAACAATCATCTAAGTCGGCAAACACCTACAAGATCATTCGCAAGACGTGTAATACATCCGGTCGGCCAGTCTTAAGAAGAATACCAAAATCCGTGGTTATTCTTCGAATGCAAACTCTAACTTCAATGCGGACCGCCAATAAGAATAGAACACAATCCAAAGATCACCAAAACCTTTCCTGAGTCATCAAGAATATCCGCACTTTATCAGCTTACTCGAATTCTTCTGTTCTTCATGCGGAACTTCAAGAACACAATCTGTCATCACTGTCATAATGAAAAAGGTTCTTCCGGACCTCCAAATCATTCACAAATCTAGTTGTCACTTCACACTGACTTCTTCAACACTCCTTCCAATCCGCAGAATGAGATAATGTAATTCCGGATCTCACCGGACCAATCTGTGACACTTTGTCTCCACTGAACACCTGCCGGAACTGGTTCTACACAAGCAGCCATAACTTCTTTAGATCTTTATGCGAACCTCTGAAATCTTAACTGGAACATCTCAAGACTCATATCTACAAACCCTTTAAACCGCATCCTCTGATCCTCAACCTATTGAGTACTTTTGCCTTCTTCTCATCACTGTTCTTCACTGTTCCTGATGGAGACTAGTTTCCTCAATAACCTTGGCACACAGCTCATCCAATCCTTTTTATCAATGCAATATGAGTATGTTGACATCAATGACAACACTGGTTAACCTCATACTTGCAACATAATTACACTGAATGTTATTTTTCTTGGTCCTGTCCTGAGGTTGACCTAAGCCTTTTTGCTGTGGAGGCTGACCTTTGCCTTTATTCTGAGCCTGAAACTTGGCTGCAAAAGCCTGCTTTGAAGAGGACGAAGAAGCACTACTACCAAACTGTTGTTTCCAGCGATCCTGCTGCAAGAGGATAGTACAAAGTTCTGGAAACTTCAGATCAACATTAGTAGACATAATGTTGAGAGTCTCAATGAAATGTTCATAGGACTTAGGTAGACTTTTCAAAGTGATCACGACCATGTCTTCTTCCTCCATTTTTTGACCAATAGCCTCCAGCTGATCTCTAAATTCCTGGATCTTGTTCAGGTGCGTCTACAAAGATGTCTTCTCATCCATTATGATAGAAAACAGTACATTTTTCAAGAAGAACGCACGGCTCTTGTCGTAGGTCTTGTGCATACCCTTTAGATGGTCCCAAATCTCCTTTGTTGTTTATCCAGCCGGAATCTGAGGTAGCTGATCATCTGTGACTGACAGCTTAATGAGCATGACTGCTTCACGAGTTTGTTCGTCAAACTTATCCTGGTCTTTTCCTGCCGTTGTTGGACGAGTACTATTGCCTAGAATAATCTGATCGAGGCAGCGATATTCAAAAATGGTCATCATTCGCTGCTTCCAGGTATTATAGTTTTTGCCATTAAATCGCCGACTGCCTTCCAACATGATGTTGGTCAAACTCGCCATCTTGCACGCTTTTCGAGGCACAAAAAATGAGGTACTGAGAGGATGATGAATGCACAGAATCTGAAGCACAAATTCCAATGCGCAGGATGCTGAGACAGTTTATAGGCACAAAATTCGAGATAAATTCGTCGGCCAAATTTCAAGGCACGGATTTTGAGACACCCAGAAAAATCCGATGGGTACCCAGAAATAGTCTCGAAAAACCCACCAAGAATATGCAATCGAAAAAAAAATCGGACTTGAACCAGAGGGTCAAAACCCTAGCCGAAAATTTCAGAAGCCTTAGGCGGCCATGAAAGCACAGAAAAACTACCAGAAATCAGGAAATCGAGCACGTGTAGACACAGAGAGATCGCGCCAAACAAGAGTGCATAAAATCGCAACCTTTAAGAGCACAGAACGCGTCTAGGAACAGGTAAAAACGTGAGCCATGAGGAAGAAAAATCGCAGCCAGAGAGAACAGAAAACCACGCCGAGATTCTGCCAGAAGTAGAAGATAAAACGCGCCAGAAAACCTATTGAAAATCGTGTCTTAACAAATTGGAAAGACAGCCAAAATTCGTCACAAAGCTGCACGAAAAATGCCCATGAAACATCCACGAGTTTGCAGAAGACGAATCACGATTTTCAACGAGGAAGGAGTCACGAATTTTTTTTTTTTTAAACAAGAACCCTCGATTTCTAGCGTTAAAACAAAACCCACGAAAACCAGAAGAAGACTATCTTCATAAGCTGAAAAAAATTCTTTCGAATTTTTTTTGAAGATCAATCTTTTTAAACACCTGGGCTCTGATACCATATTACGAAGGTAATTGGTAAAAACTTGATAATTTAACAATGAGCAAAAACTCAGATAAATAGTTTGCAAATATACAAGAAAGGCAAGTTTCTAAAATAGAAACTGCAGAGATCATAAACGCGATCGTACTAAAATAAATACAAACAGTTACAACATTGGCCATTAACTAAAAATAGCATGAAATAATATTCTAATATGAAGGGACTCTATTGCAAAGTGAAGATCTTTTTGTTATCATTGGTAATAGAAAATAGGAATTCATCTTCACCACTATTCCAAGGCAGCTAGTAGCATCTATAGTGCATAACTATAATGCTCTTATGTTTTACATTTTCGATGATTGGGGAGGAAGGCAAGTGATGGACAGAACTGAAGGAGACAATGCTAAATCCAAGAACTTAAAAGCTAGGGAACTAACTAAAGTAAAAGATTTGGATCCACAATTTTTGTTTGCACAAAGCTCATATTTTCCCCCTGAGCTGCACAACAAGTTAAGTAACGTGAATGAGAATTCTAATGAGGGAGAATTGGTGAAGAGTACCTGTAAGGAGATTATCATAAATTCTAATTGTTGTAAGCCTGTTGTCTCTCAGATTTGCACCCTCGCCGAGTTGTGAAACTAGGCAATCTAGAGAAACATGGGATCTTTCCTAGGTCTGTGGGTGGCCTGTGACGGAAAGAACCTCCGGAGAAGGCCGGCTTCCTCTTGGTACTCCACCTAAGCTACCTAGACTAAGACTTTGCAGAGAAAAGGGTAAGAAGGATTGCATAAAATGAAACCTACTGTCTAAGGTGATGCACCAAGCAATCATCAGAAAATACACAGAAATGACAGACTACATAAACAATAATATTCAGGATTCTCTACACAACCCAGAAAATCATAAATCTTTGCATGATCACTTTGTGAGGAGGCTAAATAACAACAATCCTGTTTAGGAGAAATAGATTTTCTCACTACCCAAAACTGATTATTATCACTTGCACAGCTCACAACCTGCAAAAATAATGTAACCCTGCCAAAAAGGCATCAACATGCAGTACAAATCTAAGGACAGAAAAAATATCACAAAGGCTTGTACTAACACAAGGACACACAATATCAGGAGAAAATGGAAAGGTACAGACTGTTTATTACTGCCAAAAAGGTGTTACAATGCTGCATATCTCTGAAAATGGGTTACAAAACTCTTCACTTCTGCAAAAGAACTCACAAAATTACAATATGCAGAGCTGTGAACAGCCAGAACCTCTTAAAACTGAACAAGGAAGAGGAATATATACAGCTCAAACAGCTGTAAACAGCTCATGCTCCACTCAAAAAAGATCAACCTCCACCAACTCCACTAGCTCCATTCCCGTGCATCTCAGAAACAGTGACAAAATATCCCCTTAAACTGCTCCAAAAAGGGGTCCCAATGCAGAAATGGTGGAGGCATGTCATCCACTATCATGAAGGCACTTAAAAATATGATAAAATATCTTCTAGTGCTCTCTAGTGCTTCTGATATATGTCATCATCCTCTTACAGCATTAAAAATATTATAAGGACACATTTTCTGCATTTACATAACATTTAACTAAGAGGCTTATAATTGCACCACCTTAGTAAATGTTTTACAATTTATTATTAAACAACCCTATGCAAAAAATAATGATATTTATGACATTTAATCTAAATCCCTAATTTTGCATGATTTAGGGACTAATTAAATGTTGTAAAAAGACGACAAAGTAATCGACAAGACTTACTTTGTCGTTCATGATAATCTGCCTAATTGTCTCTTTGCATTTTATTACAGACGATAAAGTAATTTATAATCATTACTTTGTCGTTTGTTTACAATTTTGTAATCTCTCCCTAGATTATGCAAAATCGACAAAAATAGAACTTGGTTCCTAGGCAAAATGATATGATTCACATCTGCATCATCTCACACATCTCAAGACCATGTCAACAAGCTTTACAACCCTGAGCCATCTCTGTTTTTTGCATATTATCATCATGTCTCGAGGTTTGATGGAAAATGTTTCAAAAAACAACCCTTATGACTCCCATATGCACATCACCGTGCCCTCACTTCACCTTCAAACCACCTTGTAACTCCCAACAGACACCAAGTCCTTGTGGCCAACCTTTATTCACCCTACAACTCCCAACACACATTATTCACCTTGTATCTCCCACCAACTTGCCCTAGCAAAACATGATACCTCAACCTTATATTTCTCTTAATATATTTGACTTGGCATAAGGTATGTCACGACCCCTCTCTTGCATCACTAGGTTTTAACACATGAAGTGTCTTGACCACGGGCCATACAACGAATGCAATGATTTTAAAATAAAAGTCAAAAAACAATCAAATGCTATCTATGAGATTCGAGCTAAGGAGAAAACCTAAAAATCATTCCTTTGGCATTTGTTCTCTGGCCGTTCGATCTTGCCGCCGCCATGAGGGTTTGAGGGCAAAAACCGCAGCAATTTTGTCGAGTTTGAGTGCTGTTCCTTGTCGATTTTCTGAGGAAACAGGAGGTAAGCTGCATTTTGTGAGGTTTTCACTCCATTTTTGATCGATTTTGGGCGCTTCGGGCCACGATTTGACTATGAAATGCTGTCTTTTCTGCCGTTTTTCTTGGCCGACCCTCTGCTGTTGTTCTTTGCTGTGTTGAGGACGTTGTGGGAGGTTGAATGAAACAAATCTTTGGCTGTGTTGAGGCAAAACAAGGTAACTCCTCACCTGGCGATTTGCCTTCATTTTTTTGAGTTTCTGCTGTTAATCGCTGCTATGAGACGCGATTTTGAGAGGTTCTGTAGCATTTTGATCTGAAATGAGTTCAAACTTTGTATTTTTCCTGTCTATTGTTCAATGTTGAAAAGAAAATTACATTTTCCTTTGTAAATCGCTGCTGGGAGGCGCGATCTTGGTATTTTCTGTGTATATGTTTGAAATGAGTATTAAAAACCCTTCATATTTCTGTATATATGCATCTCTTGGGCTGTGAACGAGCTCCAGTTGCTTCAAAAACAAAACAAAAGGTGCAGCTTTGAATTTCCCAATAATGTCTTCTGTATTGGAAGAAAACAGGGGCAGAAGTTGTGAAGCACTCATTGCTGCATTTTCTACAATGTCTGATGGCAGCTCCCCACGAGTTATAAAGAAGTCTCTAAGAGACTTTAAGTCTTCCTCAATCAGTTGAGAATCATGTTGTGAATATACACAAGTAGGACCTCCTGCCAGCAATACTGAAAGAAATCCTTCAAATGTAGTCTCCATTAATGCAGCAATTGTGCAATCCCACATTTTGCCATTGACTGAATTTTTATGGTCTGTAGGTTTAGTTCAAGTGTTATGAGAACAGGGCTGATTCTAGAAGTTAATACCCCTCCTCTATATAAACCTTCAATACGAACTTTTCTCAAATCATGGAAAACAACCTTGTAGGCTGCACATTCAGAAAGCTTCTGAATTCCATCCACTGTATCAACTCGAGCAAGATTAAAATTGATCTCGAGCATGCTCAATGTAGTCTCAGGAGTTGAATCTAATGGGCTAGTTTCATGTGGGATATGCTTTTTTGGCTCATGAGATATAACTTGGTCTAGCAAATTGAGTTCAGATTGAATGTGATATAAGGTATTCATGCGAACAAACAATTGTGCCAAACCAAATGTAGCACCTGTAGTAGACTGTACACAACTTACTGACCCTCCCAAACTTCTGCTTCTACGAAATATTAGTTTCTGAAATACTGGGAATCTCTTCTTCCTTTTCCACAGACTGCTGTCCATAATGTTCTTAACTGTAAATGCTGTTCTTTTCATCATGATTGCTTTCTTTTTTGCTGCTGTGCTGAGGTATACACTACTGTTCTTGTGATGACTGTTACTGCACCTTTTTATGACATTCAGCTGTTAATGACATTCCTCGTAGCATTTAAGTTTGGAAATGTTTCTGTATCTCATTTGGTTGAAAAACTGTTTCTATATCCTTAGAACTCATCTCACTTGCCCTTAGTCATCTCCGTATTTGATGATTGTGTCAATCAATGTGATTGTCTTTAAATTGTTCCTGTGGCTGTCAATCTTAAGCTGTAGCCCTACCAGGCTCCTTTTAGTACGATTGTTTCTCGTATTGTGTACTTATTGCTGGCTGTCATCGTTGTTCAGTAAGTTCTTACTCTTGATGATCATTGTTCCATCATACTTTGCTGTCCTGTTTTTCACTGTTGGCTGTCCTACTCAGTATGCTAGCTTTTGACAGCTGTGATCTGCCTTCTGAATGCGCTCTTAGAGTGGTGCTTTTGCATTTGTTCATTGCATCTGAAATTTTCTGTGAAGTCTATGAGCTGGGCTCAACCCTTGTGGGAGCCACATTTCCTCCACTCATAACGTAACTGATGAATCAAATAGAAACGTACTTACATCTGTATCTGCACATGAAGCAAACTTGTTAGAAAATAAATGCATGCTTGCAACTGATATTCTGGATTTGTCTTCTCAAAAGCTTTTGTGACGCTAACTGGTTTACTGCATCTGAAAACACAAATTATACGTTTATAGATGATTTCATATGATGTATGATGCCTTGCCATTGCTCTAACATCGGTTTTTCAACATTTTATGCAGATGACGGAATAGCAAGGAGACAGCGGCTAGATGCAGGATACGCCAAACAAGATAGGAGACGCAACATGAAGGCTCGTCATTCAGGCAATGACGAATCACCCTACCTCTTATGCATATTCATCTTTCAGTTTTTATAAATGTATTGTTCGTCTTTTCATTTTGCATTGAAGCAGTTAGTCTCACGACTTGTGTGAGAACTTATACACTTATTTTTTCAATACATATTGTTGATCTTTTAAAAGATTTGTTCAATCTCTTAAGTTCTTTTGAAATGCATCTGAATGCAACACTCCAATTTCATCTCAATTTGTATCAAATGTGCTTGGGTTTAACACAGCAGAAATATATGTACCTTTTTCTCTTTTAAAACTAGAAAAGCCCTACTTGATTGAGCTAGTAGTGAAATCTAGGTAACAAAGCCAATCGAGGATCTTCAAGAACAAGAAGGTATTGTTTGCACTAATGCCTTTTCTCAATGGGACTTCCTCTCTCTAACAATAAGAGGGAGCCAACTGACAGCTCAAAGGATGTTAGTTCAAGTCTAGAAGGCAGTGAACCTATATATGAAAGGAAAGAAGAATTTTGTGATATTTTTGGAAACTCTCTAATTTTGGTTTTATTTTTAAAATAAATGGATAAATTTGGGATAAGCCAGTTGAGATGTGCCCACCTCATACTTCATTTCCAAGAGTTCGGAGAGTGTTTATAAAGACAGCTCCTTTGTTTTTAGATAGACTTGAAAAATATATACATTATGGTAAAAAGAGGGGACCCCTGATGATGGACCTTCATGCTGCAGAATCAATGTTTTATAGGCGGTTCGATTACTTCTCTGCCTTGCACATGTATTCACAGTGGTTAATTTAACATTGTTGTAAATTAATGAATCAAGCTAGAGGTATTTACTGATCAGACAGACTTCCTTTAGTATTAAGCATACTAGTTTTTTGTATTGAATTTTTTTAAGGTAGTTAGGTTTTTAAGTGTAAATCTCATGTTTGCTTTTATTTAGAGTAATTGTGTCTCTCCTTTTGAGCCTCAAACACACTTCACATATGTTTGATGGCTTTGTTCTGAGGCATAAACTAAATTTTTTGGGCAGGTTTTTTTTCATGCAGAATCATTCACAGGTCTCTGTATTAATTCTTTGCTCTACATGGTATATACTATTTTTTTGCTTTTGTATATTTAAATTGAATGATTTTTATTTGTTTTTTTAATGTTGTAAGAATGCTTCTGTTTTCAGCTTTGAAAGCATCATTTTTCTTTTCCTTTTTCTTTTGGAATCCTCAAAGGTCATAAGCGAAGAGCTTATTTCTTCATATTGTCATTCAGCATTCGTCAGGATTTCTGAAATGCAGTGCTGGACAGACTTATAGGCTTCATCCTATGCATCATCTTTGAAATGTTTTCTCTCCGATTCTAGTCAATCTCTTTAAAATGTATGAAATGTTCTCTCCCATTGTATTACTTGATTAACATTTGCAGTCTGTTTTTCTTGTATTTGGTAAGGTTGTAACCGTGCTTTTTTGTATGGATAAGGATAGCCAATTTTTTCCTTACACAAATTTATTATGTAAAACACTTCCCTATAAAAAACTAAACCCTACCTCTATGCCAATGGAATCCTATATGTTAGACATTGCAAAACTTTTGAATCTATACGCAATGGTGAAAGGGAGTGTGAATGCCTATCAGATTGTCAATATCAAGTGGTAGAAATAAACTGAGAGTTGTTATCTTTGCGAAGAAATAAATGCACCCCTTATATGCACTCATAGTATTTACTATATCCTAATTGCTACACCACCCAATGCACCAATTCTATATTTGAGGAGTTTGGGAGCATTGATCATGGTAGGATGTCCTGCCTCAATTCCTACTCTAGAGGTGACTGTGCTTCTACCCAATCAGTGGAGCAGAAGAAAAGATCATTAAATGAAGTGCAGGCCATTAAAAGGCAAATTGATTTCCTTTCCATGCAATCCAGCAAGTTTGTCCAAGGTCCCTGAAATTGACAAAGTTGATGATGACTGTGCTAAGAATGATTGTTGTGATGGTGCCAAATCCAGTGAAGGTGGTATGTGGAGGGAAATAGAGTTGCGTTGTGAGCCTTTGCCAAAAGGTTGGGAACAATGTTTGATCTTAAGGTATAACAAATTATCGCTTGTCCTATTTGGGTTCCATGTGGGTGGTCTGGATTTCTGATAATGTAAAAGGTAGATGGAGTTTGAGCTTTTGGGTGCCACATTGTTATTTGAAAAGTAGGATTAAAAGAAAAAAAAAATAATTTTGTTGAATTCAGAGCAGTGCAGGGATGCTACTATGATCTTTAGTGATATTATACATTGGTTGAGCGGAATCCATTTAGAAATGGGTACAAAGGTAGGTATAATTGTGTAAATTTGTAGATCCTAAACAATCTTCTATACAAAATGCTTTATTGTAGTGCACCTGCAGTTTAAGTCATGATGACATAGAAGTCTAGGAACTAATCTGAAATAGGTACAATAGTTGTTCTCCTATGTGATTTTCAAATTAGCACTGATGCTATGTGTACTATTGTGGCTATTGAAAAAATCACCGCGCGGAATTGTTTTCCTCATTGATGGATTTGGTTAACAAGTAGGATTTAGGATTCTGGAACTAAGAAATATGATTGATGGAATTTATTCTAATTTTGTAGGCTTCTAAATTAGTATTAATATCCTCGATAAATATTTGATCTCAGACAGCTTGGAATTATATATTTTATTGTATGTTTTTACTTGTTTTTCAGTATTGTATATGTACTTTTAACTTGCAAAAATCAATATAAGATAATTGTGTACAACATTTGTAAAACAATTTCGTCTATTATTAAGAAAAATGTGATAAAGAATTAGATTAACACTAGGACAAAAAAAATCATAATATATTAGTTTACTAAATAGTGTTTATATAGGTACAATAATAGAAAATTAGATCAAATGAGATATGGCACTACTATATGCAAGTATTACTATATCCAAAACAAAAAATAGTGAGAATATATATTAGCGAATATCAATGTGTGTGTATGAGTAAATGCTGTTATACCTTAAGATTCTTCATGATGACTTATACAAGTATTGACATTATTAAATACTAAATGGTATAAGATATGATAATAAGAATCATTATTGAAAGGACATTATTAAATACCTTAAGATTAAAGTATTGTTAAATATATATGTTTATATAGATTGAAATGGTATAAGATATGATAATAAGAATCCTTATTGAAAGCCCCCGTTCAAGGGAGCTTAAGGGGTCACCCGAAAAAATGGCAAAGCATAAGCAAGATGGAGGGCCCCGATAATGGATGGCACAAGCTAAATTTTGATGATGCATCTAGGGGAAACCCTGGGCCTGCATCAACTGGAGTAATAGTGAGGAATGATGAGGGTAGGTTGTGTGGAGCAATAACGAACGTTTGGGATCATGACAAATAATGAGGCAGAAATGCAAGCCCTAATCACTGGACTACAACTATGCATTTCGATTGGTATGAGGAGGGTACATATAGAAGGAGATTCCCAAGTAATTATCAACGCCATCCGGAACCGACAAACACCAAGCTGGAAATTAAACAATCTACTCCAAAGAGGATTAACACTCGTGGATAAATTCTTAGAATTCAAAGTCAATCATGTTTTTAGGGAGGCCAATAAAGTGGCGGATAAGGTGGCCAATGTGGCATTCAAGCTAGAAGATGAAATGATAATTGGGTATTCGGTAGAGGATTGGACCAAATTGGCCCCTGATATAACCTTGCTCATACAAGAAGAAGGCAAGGCCAATTAAAATGCAAGCCGACTAAGGGCTCCCATATGACCCACAGCCAAAGTATGAAGGAAAGGTGGCAAAAGGAAACTGGTGGGGCCAGGGTATGATGAGTATTAAGCCAAATGGCAAGCGAAGGACAATGAACAACCAGCTTTACACGGAGATTTGCAGAGGAGGGAGATGCAGGATTTTCTTGATGCACCAAGTTGTATGGCGGGGCGTGAGAACAAGACAACGCCATCCAATTAATAATGAACTTTTAATTGCAGCCTGTGCAAGAGCATAATTTGGAGGTATTAAATTCCTCTAGGAGTAGATAATGGCAATGCATTGGTTTTTTGGTGAAGCTTTCTCTACCATGGAGTCGACGGTAATGCTAATTGGAAAGCATAGGCAAATAGCTTTCCAACGCCCGATCACGGACAAGTGGCTTTGGGGAGTCTTCAAGCTCGACTCGACAGTAGCTTTCCATTCAGTGGGTATGGTCCTGGGGGATGCTTTTCTGAATTTGAATGAGAACTACAAGGTGAACACGGACATTGCAGGTATGTTAGTGGGTGTGCTTCTGGACATGGGGGAAACAAAGGATGTGGTTCGCGAAATGAGTCGAGCCCTCATCGGGGCAAAATGGTTGGGGGCGACGGGGGCTGGAGTAGATGTTGGAAATTGCTATTCCCGCCCTTGGCTTCCGTCCAGAGGGCCGTTGATGGCCAGAGGTGCTCCCACACTATAGCGGACCAAGGATTGCCTTCAACATTCCAGTGGTTGGTCGACCAGAGGAAGAGTAGTGCAAAGAGGCTCCATTGGGGGTGGCTTTCCTGAAGTCAGTGGTGGGCTTGGTTGATGGCGCATGATTTGATTGGGCGGATATTCAAGCATCGAAGGAGTCGAAAGAAGAGTTTGGGGCTGGAGAGATCTGAGATTGTAGAAAACTGAATTAGTATGTAAATATGTTTGGCAATTTTTATTTTTTTTCCCAGTTTCTCACTAATATTTTTTAATAAGTATGATTGGCAAATATTTTTTAAAAATATCAATGTGGAGCTTAATTTGTTACATATTAAAATATTTGGTAGTGAAAGTGCTTCTCACTTATGAATCTTAATATGTAATATAAAATCAAATTTACTAATATAAGTGAAAGAATACAACCTTTAATGTGATGGAATTTCAATAAGAATTGGTAAAATAATTTAGTGGATTAAAAAACTTATAAATTAATAAATAATCAAAAATGTCTAACAAATTCTACAATTTCTTAAGAAAGTTATCAGCCTGCCCATTGAACCTATGGGTCCAATTGCTAGTTTATTTTGCAATTATGAGTACACTAAGGCTATTATACTTTAAGAAAAATGCAGGGCTTGAAAAGTAAAAGCACTCAGTATCATTGAAAAACCATACCAGGCTTGCAGAACCAGGTATGATCTTCCACGGGTTCCTCCAGTGCCAGGAAGTCCACCCATTTGGGTGCTCGAATATCTTCATAAAATTCATCCCTGACAAATTTGCTCTCGATTTTCTTCCAATCTAAATTCAAAACATCCATCAAAACAGAACAACGCCACAACAACAAAAACTTAAAAAAACAGAGAATCAATATGAAATCTAAGGAGCAAGGATTCAAAAACAGAGAAAAGGAATGCTCGAATCCTAGTGGAAGCTCTTACAAGCGAATCCTGCCGGCAATGGAGGTATTTAAAAGATTCTGAATTCTGAATATTGTGAGCTGTGATGCATAGTATACGAGGGCTATATACGCTCTCCTTGGATTCCTCTAAATTCTGAGCGATAGTTATATTGTGAGCTGTGATGCATGGTATATTATTTTGACGTTAGATTCCTCTGCAAATATGATTGGCGGGAAAGGCGGGAAACAAGATATCTTCCATATATTCGTAAAACCCCAATTTTACTTTTTTATTTTAGAACAAGTCATTTGGCTTTATTTTGGAGGATGAAGGAGCCACTCATTCAACATTAGGAGAAGCCTCACTTAATTGACATGACCACTGATAGTAGTTCAATAGTGTTTTACAACACAAAGCACATTTAGTAAAGACTTTGAGGTTAGCTCAACCAATGCACGAGTCTAGGGACCCTTAAGATATATATATATATATATATATCCTACAGGATGAAATTACTTAGAGGCTATTAGTTTCATTTTAACAAAATCTCAAAATAATGTAAGCAATTAGAAAAATACACTGGAAATGTAGTAAAGATGCAACTCCTATTCAAAAGAACAATTTAGATCTACTTTCATGGCTATTGCTTCCCTAAGATTTGCGTAATATCAATAATTTGTAATCTATGCACATCGTGTGTTTCTTGAACACATAGTACTTCTTCCAATACATATCTCTTGAGACACCAATAAACTAAAATTGGGAAAATCAAGTCTCCCCAATTCCTTGTAATGTTTTTTGTGAAGAGTGACATTTCTCTCTTCCTTCTTGTTGAATCTACTTCATCCATCAAAGTCTACTTCGCTTACCCAGTAATTGGATGTATTTCATCATCCATTAGCATTGACATGATCAAAATCCATCATATTGGTCAAACATAACCTCAAGAGATGTGGTCTCATGGATTACAATGATTGCAAGATATGCACAAAAATGGAAGTTTAATATCATCTACCAAATTAACTACACCACAGTTAATTTGTCCATGGTCTTTTCGTTGTTCTAGATTGTCTCTCAGTAGATGGTAGTCGTAAATATAGGACTTATTGACCAAATTGGAAGATCTGCATCTTGCTAAATTTATCGAGCCTCGATGGCTATAGATAGAGGTTTGCTTTTTGCTCGTTGTTTGATCATCCCTAAGGCAATCCAAACATCGTCATTTGGAAGAGTTAGGCCATTAGATTTACACTAGAAGGTAATGCTCGAATAGAAATCTTATTTCTTTCTTCAAGCCTAATGGTACAAAAGATAAGGATCTACCAAGTGTCCAAATGGACTACGCTGACAAATATCAACTTATCCATGTTGCGTCTACCTATTTGTTTAAGTTCTCTAATAATTTTTTGGTGAAAATTTGAAGACAAACCAATACATAATAGTTAGTAGTGGACACAAAGTTGTAGCTAAGGTCAAATTTAGTCGAATAGATCTTTGTATCTTCCCCATAATTAGCTACCACTGACTTGGTTGTATGCAACATAATGCTTGCCAGTGATGAACAACACCATATAGTCTTAGGCAAGATATTTTCAAGGACAAATAACCCAAGGGCTTTATAGTTGAAGTTATTCCTTTGACATATAATGCAAAATCAAAAAAATACCTTTTTATGTCGTGTAATGCAACATTGGACCTCAAAGCAAACATTTAATACACTTGTTCACTAGGATAGTTGCAAATACATTTTCAAAATAACTCTAAAAAATAGGTTGCAACACACATAAAAGTTGGCATTGGAAATGTAGAACATAGATGGAAAATAACAATGCACCTTAAGGCATGTTTTGGGCTTAAATTAGAATCCCAAACGATGAGAAAATAGACAAAAATATTCCTTCTTTGTGCTTTACCACCAACGTACTCTTAGGCACTTGAAATCGTCCAAATGTATTTTGTTCATATCCTATGATCACATTATTCCATGAGACCATATTTCTTTAAGGCATTTTATCATGCACTTCCCTATGTACCAACACCACAAACTCTCTATGTCACATAAAAATAGAGCATTGGTGCCCAAAAACCTTAGAAAATGTGTTTCAACAACTGACAAATAATATTTCATGTGGCTAGACAATATTGCATCGGATTGTCAAATACGAACTGACCCAACTACAAAACTCTCACCAAAAGATTTTGAACACAATGAGATGCCAAGAAGGGGGGTGAATCAGCATATACTAAAACTTAACTAAGGTTTTAACTTTTGAAAATGAATAACTTATAGAATTGAAGGGAAAATATGCAACACAATAATCAACACATGACACCAATATTTTTACGTGGAAAACCCTAAGGTAGGGAAAAACCACAGTGAGTTATCTCACAATATAATATGGTCACTGCAAAAATGTTACAACTTGTATTAGGGCTTCAACCCAAGGAAGCTACTACTCCCTAATTTACACTTTTAATTTAGGGCTACAACCCAAGGAAGCCTTTGCTCCCTGAATACACAACTCACTGCTATTTGATTTACTATGACAATATAGATAAAAGGACTGCTAAGGAAAATACTTTTGTTATATGCTGATGATGCAGTCTGCTTTTCTTGCTCAATACATGTTTTCAAACTGATTTTGTGCACTTCATATCTTGTTCTTTGTTCGCATTCGCATTACTTGCTTTTCAAATGAATTATATCTTCTATATATATATATATATCCTCTGCAACACCTTGAAACATTGATTAGGTCTGCATCAAGATCAATATTGGATGTAACGTGTAACTTGTCACTGGTCAGCCTTAACACATGCAAAATGATAAGAAGATTTGTTGTAGACCTCAAGCCTTCATGAAAGAGATCAAAGCACATATTTCCATACCTTCCAGACTTGAGGAAATTGATCATGAGCCTCCGCATGTTTTGATATTTAGTTGGTCAGCTCATACTGCTCAGGACAGTCAATTGTTCATCTTTCTATTGTTAGGGAGAAGCCAAAAACTCAATGCGGACCAAGGATTTATTCACACAATCTCAACAACGTCCATACTCCTTGTAGAAGAAGTATCATACCAAACTATGCATCCGTAAGACAAGAAATATGTCTGTCTGTAGGGAACAGAGTCTTTCAAACCTCATGTGATGCATTACATCCCAAAATATGATGTTGAGGTGAAATGCAAGGCCTGAAACCTTTTATATATGAGTTTAGGCATCAACATATGTTGGCAAGAGACACTATGTGGCTTCATGAATGTTGTCATTGATGGCAACAAAGTATTTCCAACACATCCGCAGCACATAGTATGTCTCTACCGGAAGACAGATTGAAGAGTGTTTTGGTCCGGTGAGCAAGAACAGAGCATGCAACAAGGTCTAACAATCAGGTCCGGATCTCTCAAAGGGTGTAACTCAGCAAAGTGCGGACTTGGGCAAGTCAAGAGGAGTAACATGACTACTATATTCCAGAGATTGAGCCTCCGGTGATGAATGATTGAAAATATATGAACATCTAAGTGTTGGGTTTCTGACAGGCAGAGTAGACTGAGGAAGAACTAACCGGCAGAGCATCAGACTTTAATCCGGATGAGAAATTGGTGGTGATCAAGCTATTTGAGGGATCATACATGGTTGGCCGACATGATTGATGACTTCTATGTCTATGTCTTTAATACTCATCACATATTAAGCATGGATTAAGCTGACATATCAGTGTCTTGGAAATATCTTGAGTATTCCGGTTGCCGACTAAAAAGATGTTGAAATCCTTGATGCAAATATATATACCAGATAGATTTCGGTATGAAGGTGTGTGTTGTGTTGGAAGGGTGTACGAGGAAAGGCAGAGAGAAGTGTGGAAGTAGCAATACAAGTCCGGTATGTGACAGAACAACAGCACTAGAACAGAGGAAGAATGAAGTGCATTAAATCAGTATATTGAGCCTAACCGGAACTGAACCTCAGCATTACCAAATGCTTCTCATTAGTTCAATCACCGAGTTACCTTTTATAAACCTTTTAGACAGTGAGTCTCTTGTAGGTAGTGTGCCTCTTATGAGCAGTGTGCTCGGGCAGTGAGCCCTAATTGGCAAGTGCCATTTTGTATTTCTTATTCTTTTAACAGAGAATACAATCTTGGGTTAGTCACCCTGTGGTTTTTCCCTTAACAGGGTTTTCCACGTAAAAATCATTGTGTTATGTGTGTTGATTTTATTTCTACTCTCATGGTTATGTATGCTTATATATTTTGATGCTGCACTAATTGTTAAAGAAGAAAAGAAAGTTAAAATATTTAAGATAACTGATTCACCCCCCTCTCAGTTATCTACCTTATTTCCAACAATTGGTATCAGAGCTAAGTTCTTCTAAACAGAGCCTAACAACTTGAGGAAGATCTGGGAATCTCAATGGACATGTATGGTATGAAGGAACAACTTCAGTCCGCCCTAGATGATCTTGAGCAATCTCACTCTGAGGTCAATAACTTGAGAGAAAGACTCAAACAAGCTGATGAATTCATAAATGAGCTAAAAGAAAAACTGAGTATCTCTGTGAAAAAGAGAAAGAAACTTCTTCAACAATTAGCAAGTCAAAGTGAAGCCAATGATACTAATGAAGATCTGAATGAGAAAAACAAGCTATGTGAGAAGCTATCAAAAGAGGTCATTATGGTAAGGCATGAAATGGAATCAGGAGTTATGAAATTCACCCAAGAAATTGAAGAGAAAAGAAAAATTGAAGATAATCTAAAACAATCTCTCAAGGAGAAGTCAGAGGACTACCACAAAATGGACAGAATAATCAGGCATCTGGAATCTGATCTTGAAGAAGCTAGAGATAATGAAGAACAACTTAAGAATCAGATAGACACTCTTAAATAAGATCTTCAAACAACAAATGAAAACAAAGCAAAATTCAACATAAGCTCAGCTTAAGTTGAAATTCTTCTTGAAAGCCAAAAGAGGTAGATGACAAGCGTGGTTTGGGTTATGAGAAAGGTTAAAGCTCCGGATCCGGTCAGAAGAACTCTGGTTCAGGAAATCAAAGAAACAGGTCTAGAAGACCTCATGTAAGGCAACCAAATGTTCAAAGATATCCAACATTCAATTGATACATGGCAACCAAATGCTCAAAAATTGAAATATCTTGATCTGCGGATAAATGGCATGATTGGAGGAAAGGAGATACATTGTCAATTTTCACTAAAAATAATTCTAAGTGCATCTCAGTGATTCGGAAAGATCTCTCTCATAACAAGGAAGAACAAGGCAACCGAAATAACTTAAGTTGTGCATTTATTGCAATAGGAAATTAGGGTTTGCGCAGAGATAAAAGGGTTCTTTTATTCATCATTTGAACATTTGCACTCGAGAAAAAGAAAGGAAGAGCTCTGCATCAAGATTCTTTCAACCCTCTCAGAGATCAACCACAGAATCCGATTCAACCAACAATCTTTTCTGGCTCATATTGTGAACCCTAGAAGCGTAAAAAGGTATTTCTATTTTTGAACATCTCTCTCTGAATCTTTTAAAAAGATGGCTACTCCAAATGTTGTTAAGATCACTGATAGGTCACACCCAAAGTTCAAGAAACACCCCTACAAATCCCTAGAAGTTGATCCCTTAGGTGCGTTCTCTAGCATTCAGCATGGAGTTCTGCATGTAGAAGATGTTAGGGTATACATACATGCAAATATTGAGGAATTTGGGGAATCCAAGCTGATGGATATCTATCATAAACATTTAATAGATGAAACGTTTGAACTTAAACCTCAATACAAGGCCCTCCGGGATAAGCATTTTGGACATTGCATCCACTTTCCCTGTTTTATAGAAGATGAATGGGTCCGGTATGTTCTTAGCAGAATACATGACAACTTCATGTGGTTGATGAGGCCATTCAAGATAACAAAAGATGCCATTAGGGCAGTAACCGGATTGCACTCATCTAGTGGGTTGCCTGCTCTCAAATCTGTCAAGAACCAGACAGTAAGTGAGGCTACCAGATCACAGTTTGACAAGAGAGCAATGACAATAGAAGATATCACAGATCCGGATATCAAATTTGCCTCTATGATAATTGGTTATAAAATCTATCACTCCACCAGGGAGAATTCTGTGTCCGAAATTGCAATATATATATTGCATATTAGATACTAAGGGAAAATGCTAACTATGACCTATGTGATCTTCTTCTGAACCAACTATTAGAAAAACTTGCAGAAAATAAAGAAGGATAAGAAGAACTCATTTAAGTATGGTGGGCTAATACTGTGTTTATTCTTTTATTATATGAATGAGTTACCTGGATCAAGTGGTTGGGTATGACAAAATGACAGACCAGTTGCCATACAAATCAGAGACTACATGTATGGGCTTGGTGATGCCAAGGCTCAATGTACAGGACTCTGGGGATACTTCAAGAACTTCCAAAGTATGATGCAGGCAAGAGAAAGAATCCCCCAATCTCTAGTTAAAAAATACAAGGATACAGTTTGTTTCATGGTAGACACTGATCAATTCCTAATGGAGGCAGTGGAACCCAGAACAATCTAGATTATACCAATGGGCTATGAGGTAGATGAGAAAATCCTGGAGCTGCATGTCCAACACTTACTGAGTCAGCCTAAGGACCCTAAGGTAGAAAGGTTTGGAACCTTTCAAGAATTAAGTGTGAAAATACATGTTGAATTGAGACAACCAGAGATGAAAAGAAAGGTGAGAAGAGAAGTAGAGGAAGTTGCCAAAAGATATGGCATATCAAAGGAGGTAGTTGATGCAAATAGAGAGAAAATAGAAAGAGCTGAGAAAGAGAAACAAGAAGCAGAAAAGGAAAGTGTTCCGGTACAAGCCTCCTCCCGGACTAGATCCTCCAAGAGGTCTGCACCTGCCACCTCTAAGAGCCCAAAAGCCTCAAAACTGGAAGCCAAGACATCCGGAAAGGGAGAGAAGAGAACGAAAACAAAGGCCACAAGGTCCTACATAAGCCAAAATGACGATGAAGAAATAGAGTAGGATGAGGAAGTTAAGAAAATGAAGAAGAAGAAGAAGAAGAAGAAAACTTCTGAGGAATCCTCTGTCGGTAAAAACAACGAAGAAGAGGCAGAAGATTTTGTTGAAAGGCCTACTCTCTGTATTAATGATATCATCAAGGAAGTCACAGTGGATGGGAACCTGCAACCAGTCTCTGAATTTTATGATGAATATAGTGATACTGACAAGAAGATTTTGGAAGATGCTACAGTCAGGTATCTAAACATTTATAATAAAGCATTCATTGAAATCATCTCTCTAATTCCCAAAAGTCTAGAGAAGGTACTTGAACTGAGAAAGGAGAATGCTAAGGCAAAGGACCTAGAGATCCGAGAACAGATTGCAATTCAGTTCTATCCTTCCATTACTCCAAAATAAATGACCATGATCTTTAAGGACTGCAAGGACGAGTTTCGGAGCAATACATCATAACATATCTAATACATATCTTGGTCATTACTCAGAACTGCATGACAAACAAATCTCTTCCGAAAGAATGTGGAGCATTTAATTATCTCCCCATTACTACTCTGCTTTGTCTAGGTGATGGCCGATATACTATCCCTTGTAACTTTTCATGCTAAACATGTGAAAGGATGAAACCTTGGATATATCATGTCACCACATACAAGAGGCTATCTTTGAAACCGCAAGGCAAAATCTTTCTTTGCAGAGAAGTGCAGACCAATTCAAGCTGCCTCTGCCTTAGGATGTGCATTGTGAATGCCTTAGTCAGTTCTCCGCTTCTTATCATTAAGTGCGGTGCTCCCAAATTATAAGATATGTATGTGTGGATGCAAGAGCCATGCAAGGATATGAGTGTTCACCTCTGCATCATGCTCAAACCCAAAATAGATGCATACTTAGACTATTTTCTCTTTTCCCAGACTTGTTTGCCTTAACCATACTTGATCTTCCCTTGTACAAGTTTGCCTATACATTTCCATCTGCTATGTTGACATCAATATATACTATGTTGACATCAATTACAACACATATTGCCAACAATCTCCCCTGTTGTCATTGATGGCAACATGTACTCCCCCTTAGACATATGTTTCTCTCTCCCCCTTTGACATCAAGGACAAAGGGATTGATAACCTTTGTATCAATCCAAAAACTATATGTACTCCCTCTTACAAAAATATTTCTAAATTGTACTCCCACTAATTGAGTTGCAAAATTGTACCTTTGAAGAACAAAAATGGCATTGCTAATCTAATCAATATCCCTGCAATACTATGTACATCAAAACTAGTCTTATTGACATTGTTCTAACAACTCGTTTCGATGGTAGGATGGCTTTGTAGATTACCTTGACTTGTTGAATAGTTGTGGTCCATATAGTACATTCTGAGGTAAGCCTATAGTTTTGACATTCACACTCCATGCACATTTTGTTAGCTTCCTCTAAGTTGCTGATAAAATGCTGAAAAATGAAGTTACATGAGACGTCGATCTTTATATAATAAATTTTATTTGTTTTTCTTCATTTTTTTTTTGTGTATTTATAACTTGAAACTTTAGGGCATGGATATAGTTTTTTCCAATTTTGATAAACATATATTTTTAAATAAATATCAAAATGTGTGTGTATTAAAACATAATTACTTTCAGTCGACGTCAACTTTCATATTAACTGTTTATCTAAAATAGAAAAAAATTTATACCATCTTGATATAGATTATTTTATCTAGGGCATCATATTTTTTTCAAATTTTTTAAATAAGTTTTATTATTTTTCCTTGACATGGTAATTGACTTAATGTTTTGTGCTGATAAAGTACTTTTAGTAAAAAAAAAAGTAAAATATAAATAATATTTAAACTATTAAAATATATATATTTTTGAAAACTAAACTAATAGATCTACAAAAGGGTATTTTTATATTTTTAAAAAAATGTTATTTACACGAGTAGAAGTTGTTGAAATATCAAGTTTTTCAAATAATTTAATTTTTTTGGTAAATTGGCCTCATCATGGTGCTACATATGCATTTAGCCAACAATTTTAGTTGGAAAAGTTGTGCACATATCTAACTTAGCTAGAATGAATCTTACAAGATCATATGTTTGACCAAAATTGATTTTTAGTTAGAAATAATTAAATTCACTTGTGCTGATAAGTCGGCTGAAAGTGTGACACAACTTTGTGCTTTTACCCCTTATTATAGATATTCAGATACCTGACTGTAGCTTCTTGCAAGATCTTCTGGTCAACTTCATTATATTCATCATAGAACTCAGTCATTGGTTTTAGGTTCCCATCCATAGTAACTGATTTGATGATATCATCAATGCAGAGATTAGGTTTTTCAACAAATTCTTCTATCTTTTCTTGCTTGCCTTGACCAGTAGAGGATTCACCGGATGTTTTCTTCTTCTTCTTCTTCATTTTCTTTACTTCCTCATCTGTCTTTGTCTCTTCATCATCCTTGAGACTTGTATAGGACCTTGTTGCCTTTTTCTTTGTTCTTTTCTCTCCCTTTTCGGATGTCTGGGCTTCCAGTTTTGATGCTTTTTGGCTCTTAGAGGTGGCAGGTGCAGAGCTTTTGGAGGATCTAGTCCGGAAGGGGGCTTGCACCAGGGCACTTTCTTTTTTTATTTCTTGTCTTTCTTTCTCTGCCCTTTCCATCTTCTCTCTGTTGGCATCAAGTGCCTCCTTTGATATTCCATGCCTCTTGGTGAATTCTTCTACTTCCCTTCTCACTTTTCTCTTGATCTCAGGCTGTCTTAGTTCAACACGAATTTTCACACTCAATTCTTGAAAGGTTCCAAACCTTTCTACCTTAGGATCCTTGGGTTGACTTAGCATGTGTTGAACATGTAGCTCTACAGTTTTCTCATCTACTTCATACCCCATTGGCATGATCCAGACTATCCTTGGCTCCACTGCCTCCTTTAGACATTGATCAGTGTCTACCATAAAGCTCCACTGCCTCATCAACCATATGAAGTTGTCATGCACTCTGCTCAGAATATACCAGACCCATTCATCTTCTGCAAAACAGGGGAAATGAATACACTGTCCAAAATGCTTGTCCCGGATGGCTTTGTACTGAGGTTTGAGTTCAAATGATTCATCTATTAGCTGCTTATGATATATATCCATCAGCTTGGATTCCCTAAATTCCTCAATATTCGCATGAATGTATGCCCTAACGTCTTCAACATGCAAAACCCCATGCAGAATGCTAGAGAATGCACCTAAAGGATCTACTTCTAGAGATTTATAAGGGTGTTTCTTGAACTTAGGGCGTAGCCTATCAGTGATTTTGACAACATTCAGAGTAGCCATCTTTCAACAGATTCAGAGAGAGATTTACAAGAGCGAAAAGTACCTTTTTATGCCTCTAGGGTTCACGAAAAGAGCTGAAAAGATCGTCGGTTGACTTGAATTCTGCAATTGATCCTTGAGAGAGATGAAGCAAACTTGTTTGCAAAGCTCTTCTTATCCTTTTCACTAATGCACATGTGTAAATGAGGAGCAAATAAACCCTTTTATCTCTGAGCAAACCCTAATTTCATTTTGTAATAAATGCACAACTTAAGTTATTCCGGTTGCCTTATCATAAGAGATTTTTCTGGATCACTGAGATGTACTTAGAGTTGTTTTTAGTGATGAATTTCAATGTCTCTGCTTTCCTCGAATCATCCCCTTTATCCGCAGATCAAGATGTTTCAGTTTAGAATCACACCGGATCAAACTGTGAAAATCTTGCTTTTATCAGAAAACTGTCAATCTGGATCAATCTTGGAAGATTAGACTCTTCATATCTTCTTGCGGATCTTCCATATCTTTACCAAGGCTTCTTTAGATATTTCTATGAGAACCCTTTAATCCGCAGCATTCCATGTGCCAAATTTAGGCACCAATTAACTTGCCGGGGGAAAATGTTTTCCTTGAGACTCCCCCTGAGCCAGAGCTCATCTATTTAGTTTTCGGAAGGAATATCAGCACCAGATTTTGGTACGGATCCATCCCCAACATTTTCAGTACTTCTCTTTACCCAAATCTTCTTCATCTCCCTTTGAATTTCATCCGCATTCACTTTTCCCTTTCCTTTGTCTTGATTTTGATTATGATGTACCGGACCCCTTTTATCCTGATTCTTACTTCTGCAGAATTTGGCAATATGACCGGATTTATTACAATTGTAGTAAACAACATTTCTTTGCAGATTTGACTAATATCCTCTTGATCTGCATTGATTAACCATATGTCCCATTCTATTGCATGCAAAGCATCTACCATTGAATGAATTGTTTATTTGCATATTTCTACATTCTTGAGATTTGTGACCATAACTTTTACAGTTAAAACACTGTCCGGAGAAGGATGAATTAGTCTGATTCATTCTTCTTCTACACTGATTTGCTTTATGACCAAAGTTATTGCAATTGTGGTAGTATCCATTGAAGGATGGATATCTTTGATCATTTGGTTGCCTTACCGGAAGTCTTCTAGGCATGTTCCTTAGATTTCCTGATCCAGAGTTCTTCTGACCGGATCCGGAGCTTTCCCCTTTCTCATACCCCAAGTCTTTCTTGTCATCTACCCTCTTTTGGCTTTCAAGAAGAACTTCAAGTTGAGCAGAACTTATCATGAATTTCTCTTTGTATTTATTTGTTGTTCGAAGATCCCTTTTAAGAGTGTTTATCTAATTCTCAAGTTGTTCTTCATTGTCTCTAGCTTCTTCAAGATCAGATTCCAGGTGTCTGATTATTCTATCCATTTTGTGGCAGTCTTCTGACTTCTCCTTGAGAGATTGTTTTAGATTATCTTCACTTTTTCTTTTCTCTTGAATTTCTTGGGTGAATTTCATAACTCCCGATTCCATTTCATGTCTTACCATAATGACCTCTTTTGATAACTTCTCACATAACTTGGTTTTCTCATTTAGATCTTCATTAGTATCATTGGCTTCATTTTGACTTGCTAATTGTTGAAGAAGTTCCTTTCTTTTCTTCATTGAGATACTTAGTTTTTCTTTGAGTTCATTTATGAAATCATCAGCTTGTTTGAGTCTTTCCCTCAGCTCATTGACTTCAGAGTGAGATTGATCAAGATCATCTAGAGCAAACTGAAGTTGTTCCCTCATACTATACATATCCATTGAGATTCCCAGATCTTCCTCGAGCTGTTAGGCTCTGTCTAGAGGAACTTAGCTCTGATACCAATTGTTGATAATTGAGAGGGGGGGGGGGTGAACCGGTTATCTTAATTATTTGACTTTCTTTTCTTCTTTAACAATTAGTGCAATATATAAGCATACACAACCATGGAAGTAGAAATAAACTCAACACACATGACACAATATTTTTGACGTGGAAAACCCTGTTAAGGGAAAAAACCACGGGGTGATTAACCCAAGATTGTATTCTCTGTTAAAAGAATAAGGTAGTACAAAATGGCACTTGCCAATTAGGGCTCATTGCCTGAGCACACTGCTCACAAGAGGCTCACTGCCTACAATAGTTTATAGAAGGAAACCAAGTATTTGAACTAATGACAAGCATACACATATGCTGAGGTTCAGTTCCGGTTAAGCTCAATATACTGATCCACTGCACTTCATTCTTCCTCTGCCTTAGTGCTATTGTTCTGTCACATACTGGACCTGTATTTCTATTTCCACTCTGCTCTTTGCTTTTCTTCGCACTTCACAATACACTTCACACACCTTCTCATCGAAATCCATCTGGTATATATATCCGCACCAAGGATTTCAACATCTTTCTAGTCGGCATCCAGAATACTCAATATTTTTCCAAACTCTGGTCTGTCGGTTGAATCCTTGCTTACCAAGTGATGCATATCAAAGAAATACTTATAGAAGTCATCAATCAGGTCGGCCAATCATGAATGATCTCTTAAGAAGCTTGATCATCATCAATATCTCATCCGGATTAAGGTCTGATGCTCTGCTGGTCAGTTCTTCCTCAGTCTACTCTGCCAAACAGAAACCCAACACACTAAATGGTAAATCTATTTCCATTAAATATTATTTTTTTAAATGAAAGGATGTAATATGTGATCCACATTCAATATTTAGCTTTTTACTATAAAGGAAAGATTAAAGTTAGATTTAGTATAAAAATATAGCTCTCTACTATTGTGTACATATTTGTGTCCCCTGCTACCCAAAAACTCACACTATTAAACATTAGAGAGTAAGTAATTTTTCCCAATAAATGACAAATTGGCATATGGTTCATACGATTGTATATAGAACATAGATTTAATAGTAGTGCAGTGGAAGCAAAACATTATTTCAAGCTATGAAGTTTTCTAAACTCGTCGGATAGTTTTGCGTGTTTTGTCTCACGTCGTTAAAAAAATGTACGAAAAAATGTATTTTTTATCTGATAGTATTTTATTTGATCTGATTTGTAATTAGTTTGAAATTGCTATACCTACATATGTGTTGGCCTTTCCTTTGTAATCCTACACCTAGTCTATTGTTTGGTCTCCTCGTAAACTAAACTAATATATTAAACTAATACATTGGTTGATTTGAGTAGAAAGAGTCCTCATTCCAATTAGCAACCAAATTTCTTATTAAACCGGGTAATAATTTTCTTTTCATATAAATATATTATAAAATTAGGTCATATAAATTTTTCTAGGTCATATTCAACCATGTTCTCTAAAGAATCTAGAGTCCAATTTTTTATTTACATTACTAAATATTATTTTAATTGTATTACATAGATTATATAGTTTTATTTTGATTCAATGTGTAATCTGAAGGATAGTGATCCGTGGCCTTGATAAAATATTACAGACTTGTCTTCCTATCATAAGATTTGGTTTCACAAGGCTCTAGATATTCTCTAAAAAATTGCATGATATTTGCCTACTTTTTTCCAGACAACACCTCCAAGATGACAATGAAAGAATTGAATCACTATAACAATTTTGAGAATGTAAATTTGAATGCAACATTTTGTAGATAACCTTTCAATATATTATTTTCTCATCATCTTCATAATATATGCTTTAGAAAAGAAAAAAATTAACCTAATACATTCACACCTTCAAGATGTATAGGTGGATGTTTTGACTATTGTGTACCAATGCATCAAGAAATTTGTCCACATTACTAATATTAGATTTCCTTGTCCTTGTTTCCATTGCTTAACACAAACTAACATTATATTGTTTTCTATATACACCTTTAAAATAAAAGCAAGCATTCCTTTACGATATAAGTGCAAACTCATTCTAGGCTCATCTGATAGAAGCAAAGGAAATTGGGGATCGCATTCCAAACAAAATTGAAGTGATTTCAAAACATTCCTTCGATTGATTATAAAATTAATTTATACACAAAAAATGGTAAATAAAAATAATGTATCTTTAATATACTAATTGAATTATACTCCCTAGCACATTAACTTACATATCGTTTTTAGCTCTTACACCTATGTCAGGAGCAAATGCTAGTTATAAATCTAGGAAAGATTGGAATTTGGTATTAATGAAATAGGATTTTCAATTTGAACATGTTTTTATATTTTTATTTTCCTAGTTTTACGATGCTTCTTGTATAATGGTCAACTTTTCCTGTTAATTGCAGGTGTTGACATATTTTAAGAAAAAATAAAAATAAAATGTGACTGTTGTAGTGGATTAATTGAGGGTTGTTTAATTTTAGAATAACAATTTAAATTTTTTCTGAGTGGGGTTTTTGTTTATTAGAAGGGGTGGGTTGGTGGGAATTGAGAGAGTTTCGAGGTTTGGATAGAAATACAACAAATAGAAGAGTAAATTCCATGGATAGGTCGATTCAAGCTATATCAAAACAAGGGACTAGAGTTAACGCTGAGGTTTGAAATTTTAAAGGTGATTTAAATCTTGATTTGTTCATCGATTAGCTACAAGAATTAGGGAAATATTTTGACATGGAAAGTCCATGTAGAGTATCCAAGGAGAGTAAAGTGTACAGTGACAATGGTGAAGTCTCACTCTGCCTTATGGTGGGGTAACCTCCAAAATAATTGGAGAAGATAAGGAAAATATAAAATCACATTATGGCCCAAGATAATGAAACGAGTGAGATTCAAGTTCTTACCTATAGATTAACAACAAAGATTGTTCAAATAGTTTTAAAACTTGAAACAAAGGGAGTTGTTTGTACTAGAATACTTAAGAAAAAATTATGAGGTTGCAAACCTAGGTAGATCTATGAGAATATCGTGAGCATGTTTTTGCTAGATACCTCAATGAGTCGTGGTTACAAATTCATGAGCTATCCCTAATCAAAATAAATATAATTGATGAAGCATATCGATATGCTATGAGAGTCAAGGAGAAACTCAATCGAGGTAATTGTAAATTATCAAGCAAGAAAGGTGACCACACTTGCCTTAGAGGAAAGGGAAGTTTCCTCGAACCTACCTAGAATGAGGAGGCCAAGGAAGGTGAGGATGTGAAATCCAAATGAAGCAAATCATTTTTTTTTTGCTTTTTTGAAATGAAGTGTGAGCTAATTAACTATATGAATTTTTCATGCATTATGTGGTATGTTGTTTTGTCATTTTCTATTTTAAAATGCACTTGAAAGTAAATGAAACTTCTAATCTACTACAGTAAATGAAAAAAGCAATCTAGATCTAACACTACCCAAGAAAGCAACAAATAAACTTAAAGTAAGAAGAAATAATAAATTGATGTAGTCCTTAGGCAAGATGAGCAATATAATTACTACAAAATGAAATTGCTTCAAAATCAAAGAACCCAAGAGAAGCTTTTGGGCTTCTTGAAGAACTATTGTGAATGTGTCATTACAGAGTCCAACTTTTATTCGCCTCTTCTCCTCTTCCAACCTTGGGGTGCTTTGCTTTATGGAAAGGGAAGATTCAAGTTGGGTAGAATTGAGATTGATTTGTGAGGAAGATAACATTAACTTCTTATAATTTGTGTGTTTCATGAAGATAGCATTAGCTTCCTAGTATAGCTTGTAATGTCTCCTTCTTGTGCATGAGAAGTGTGATAGAAATTAGCCTATTTTCCTAAGTTTTCCCGTAGTTTCATTTGATTGGTAAAAGGAAAATAGATTAAATAATTATTTGAAGTTGTCAAAAAGTAACTTTATTTTATATTTCTATTTGACAACTTATTTAATTATTTAATAAAAGGTACTTTAAGTTGTATAGTTAAGTGGCGCTAGGCTCAAGGGGATGTAAGGGCACTTTTGCACACAATAAAATGTTTTTTTAAATTATTTTGAGGAGAATATGGAGGAATAACAGGAATTAATATTTTATTCCATCAAAAGGTATAAAAGGAGTTGAGGTCAAAAAGAGGGTTAGACTGTTATTTTGCATTTGCTACTTGCTCTAAGTGAGAACTTGAGCTCTTCTCTGATTTCACCCTGAAATTACCATTGTGTTGCAATTGAGTTTTGACAAGTTTTCTTATATGTTGGGTGTTTTTGATTTTTTTTGAGGGGTTTAATGTTGATTTTGATTTACATCATTTTGATAAGTTTTTGTAGTGATTGTTTGTGTTGCTATGAAGATTCTTGAAGACGTGTGTTCCATGTTGGCCTTCATTTTTGGCCTTGATGAGGATACCAATGTTCATGACTTCCAGTTGGTGACGATTTTCTGTCTCAAGATAGTTACCAAGAAACAAACCTATAAAATGGACTTCTTAGAAGTTATAGCCAGCAGGTTGTGCTACCAATTGGCTAATTTTGGCCAACAACAATTTTCAGTTCTTCTTTTCTCTTGCATCTAATGTTGTTCCAGAACCCACAATTATTCCAAATTCACATGCATTTGACTACGACCGATGAGTCCATAGATGCACAGAAGATTGTTCCAATTTCAGCCTGGACTCATTTACTATCAATTACTTTTGACTAATATGAGTTTTCGGAAAATTTCATGGCCCCATCTCTAATTGATCTTAGCCAAAAAAACATCACTTTCAGGATAAGTGACAAGCAAAAGGGTATCATGTCCAAATCTCGTATACCTTGTGATTGGTTCTTCGGGGCCCATTACACAATGATTAGAGTCCATGGTATCAAGGAGGAACCTTTCAGGCTTCCTAATTTCTTAACAGATAGAACCCTGGCTATAGAACTGGCTCACCAGTTAGATGTAATAAACTCTGAGTACAGGACTGGAAGGAAAAAGAGAGCCATCTATGACATCCCATTCTCAAAGGGTGGTATTACAAAGGTAAAAAGATAGGCCGAGCACTTGTTAATGTTGAAGCTCGTAGATCTGGGTTTCAATTTGATTAAAGATCAATGGATATATGACACTGATGGTTTCATGGTAAAATGCTTATCCCAATGGAAGGTCACAACCCCATTTAAACATCAGAGTCATCCTTTTTTGAAGCCAAACGGTCACCATCGACGGATTCACTTGATTTGTAAATAGAGTTGGATCAGGTTCCCGCCAAACCTCTTCATCCTTAGGAAACATTCTACACAGCCATAAAGACTTTTGATCTTGCCATGTTATGACTTGTGGTCTTAGAGAAACTCTCGTAAGAGAAGAGTGGAGTACCGGAAAGATTGACGCCTATTAGAAATATAGGCAAGAAATCTATGAGATGGAAAATAATTTTGGTGATATTGACACCGATGAGGCCTGGGAGAAATTATGGGATGATGAGCATGAACCGTCTGCTTCTCCTTACGATGTAAGACATCTAGCTAGAAGAGCAGCCGAAGCAGAGGAAGCGGAGAGAGAACATGAACCATCAAGGAAGAGGAGGAAGTTACAACTGCAAAAAGACTTAGATGAAGAAGTGGCAATTGTTTTGGCACCATCAACAAAACCAATATCTAGCACCACGACAACTGAAGGGATCTAGGTAAGTATTTCTATGCCCTCTTCTACTTCTCAGTCTTCTCTTTCTCCATCGGTGGCACCCCTTATTTCCATGATTCATCTATCCCCTGCCACTATACCCATGACCCCACCATATTCATTTTCTTTGCCCCTCATCTCACAGTTGTCGGGCCATCCCCTTTTGAATTTGCCTCCATTTTTTCCATCTGTCCTCATGATGTGACCACCATTTCCCATTGGTCCTAGATCTGTCCCATGACAACAAGTAACCATACCAAATGGTTTGCCCCAAGGTTTCCCTTTCATTGGAGGAGTCATTCAATCCTCGATAGATTTTCACCAACAAATTGAACCAACTAGGAAAGCGCGGTAAACCAACCAAGATAATTAGAGAAAGAAATAAGGGAGAACCCCTATAGTGTCGCACATGCAATCATTATATGACCATTCACAATAGTCATTAATGATTGCACATATGACTCCCACAGCGATCAAACCGCGTCCAGAAGATAAAATTATTCATTTGGTTGGATTGAATCTTACACAGGTTCGGCCGCAAGATAAAGTTGAGCTCATGGAGGAGACACAAAAGTCTATAACTACATACTTGATAAAAATGAGCAAGAAACTTGAGAAATAGGAGCTTGAGTTGTTGTGGGTGAAAAACATTGTTGACCAATTGAATGTAGAGGCCAAGGCAAAAGAAATAGAGCTTAACATACTGACACTTGACTTGCAAGGAAGAGTTCTGAAGGAAGCACTTCAAGCTAAGTAGTCAAAGAAAGCAAGCTCATAGACAAAGTTGGATGCCGCTAAAGCTTCAATTGAGTCCTTGATCCAAGCAAAGAGTACGATAGAGAAGCGCCTAAAAGATAGGTTGGATGAGGTGACTTAGCTCCACAAAACTCTCTCAGACCTCAGGGATTCAAACAAATAGCTCTAGGATGAACTTCAAGCTAAGGATCAACAAATAACGTAGCTAAGAGAGGAGCTCAGACAAAGGCCACAAACATCTGGGGTGTTGCTAATGATTCAAGAGTTGTATATTTCATATTGGGAAAGAATATTAAAGGAAACATCATAACTCAAGCCTACACTTAAATTCATATTAGATGCTTAGAACCTCAAGGCAGAAGTAAGCACAATGATGGAATAGACCTTCTCTTTGGTCACACATAAGGTTGTCGAGTCTCAACTGTTGGTATAGAAGTTGTATAATGCTTCTGAAGAAGTTCTTCAAACAACAGGGGTGGAGAAAAAGAGTAAAGTCGTTGTGAAAGTGAATAAATTTATGAGCCGTAATAAAGCCTCTCTTAAGTGTAAAGCTCATCTAAATGCTTTAGAGCAGGTTGTGAAAGAAATGGAGACATTGAAAAACTGGTCCAGTTAGGACTCCCCTCCCCATTTCTTCATTATAAGATGATATTTGGAGAAGAACAGATAAGAGCTCTGATGGTAAACAAGCAGAACGATCAGACTTCCTTTCAGGTTTTGAGCCAAACTCCAAGTGTTGTAGAGGTGGAGACAGTTCTGCAACCACTCGCTCAACTAGAATTCCAGATGAAGTCTGCAATCCAAAGCTTATAGAGCTTCTCTTATAATGAAATCATTGATTTGGATAGTCTTTGAGGGTCTAAAGAAAAAGGAGTAGCTATCTAAAAATGAGTGGGCATGTTTACAGCTTGCTCTCCAAAGGCTTTGAAGTTGTTCTGGGTGTGGTTTCACAATTTTGTTGTTTCTATGTTATTAATTATTTGAAAGATTTTGAGTTCTTCTCTGCAGGCACAGATCCCCTTGTGAGTTTCCAAGAATTGTAGAGCAAAAGTCCTACATTTTGAATTATTCGTTCTTATTAGAGTTGTTAATAGAGGGAGTCAATTTTGAGAGCCCATCCGATCAATGTCTTGAGACATCAATATAAATAATGAAACAAAAGTCTAGGAGCAATTTTATTGGAGAAAACAGAGTCTAGGATGTCATGAGATTCTATGGGACGATTTCGTTTTCTTGTCAGTTTTCATGCAGGTTTGAAGGATGGTAAAGCCGCAACGTGTCATCATGGCACACCTTTTTGATGTTGTCAGTTTTGGCAGTGTTTTCTTTTGCGCCACTCGTTGAGGGATCCACGTGTCTCCATCGCGCAAAGGGATGAGGCTCTTAAAAGAAATAATCTTTCGGGTTGTACTATTGGTTTGAAGTACAAAGAGTCACTAGAGGATGGATTCCAGCTAAGGAAATAGAGGAATCCACGTGTCATCATGACACACCTTTTTGATTTTGTCATTTTTGGTAGTGTTTTCTTTTGTGCCATTCGCTGAGGAATCCACGTGTCAGTGTTGGGCATCACCGAAATAAAGGGTTTATGACAGAAAGAAGATGTTGCAACATTGGTTTGAGATGGAGTCATCAAATTGTTTCTTTTTCATGCAGGGTTGAGGAATGGTAAAGCTGCAGTTCGAGCAGTCGTAGGCACAAGTGATGCATTTTGACTTTCTTTTCATTCTCAGTGAATTGTTTGTTTCTTTACAGAATCTCTAGGATGAGAGATTGTTTTAAATAAGCATGTGTTGTTATATTCTAAGGGTTAGAAAAAGAGACAGGGAACCAATTTTTTTTTTTGTAAAAGCCTTAATGGGTGTTTCTCAAGAAAGGATTGAATATCATGTGTTTGCGCAAATCAAGGCCATTCATATTTTGTTCTCCGATCAACAATGAAGAGTGGTGACATTTTGTGCTAAATTATTTCAGTATTCTAATGTGTTGTTTGTGATACATCTTAGCCTATATGATTCACTTGAAATAATAACATTTTAGGAATGCTTGAAAATCATGTGTTTACGCTCTTTTGAAGGCTATGAATCAGTGTTGTTACCATTGAATGGATGCATTGTGTTTTTCAATTCTTTAAGTGTAGGATAATCTTTTGGTGCATTGCAACAGAGTAGATTTTATTCATACTTGTTTAGATTTGAAGTGTTTCTCTCTTTTCCTCCATATTTCGAAGATTCAAAGAAGAGTTGGCTTCTTTAAAATTCAAAGGTTATATCATGAAACAAGTCCCACATTTATGACATTTCCCATTGTTGGTATTTAGATGCAAGTTTAATCATTAACATTGAGATAGGGCTAAAAATGGCACACCTGTGTGAGACAGTGAGTCTATGCAAGAAAATGATGCGCTTTTGTAGTAATGCAAAGGGGATGGGTTTTTGACTTGTGTAAATTGTTGACGTAGTGATTTTGGATGGATGCAGAAGTGACCACTAGTGATATAATCGCACGTGAGGTGACCGAGGTCTATGAGGATATTCCTGCAGTTCACTAAGGAGGAGCAATATTTCACGATTGGATGGGGTGATATCTTTGAGAGGATGATGGACGGTGAGGTGTTTGCTTGGGGACCCTATGTGTTGACACATTCATATAGAGAGCTACAGAACTGAGTGTATAGCAAGAGTCAGTATTTGGGTTGTGGAGTGACATTGTTACACATATGCGCGTGGGAGCACATAACTATTCTGAGGCCATTGTGTGATCGTTCGAGAGGCGAGGACTGTCCCTACTACTGGTTATATGCAGGGATACTACACTATTGGTGGACAGGAGACATGGATTACTGGAGACGCACCTTGGATGAGATGGACACAGTCACCTGGCAACCATGGAGGGAGTGCGAGGTATGGGAGGAGGATGCTGTGCAGCTAGCATATGTACGACAGACTAGGTACATCTTGGGAGGACTGCATAGACGGTTGAGAGATATATACCGAGATAGTTGGGGAGAGACAGACTACTCCCACACATGAGGCAGTGTTCCCTAGAGAGAAAGGGTTATAAATTCAATGATTTCCAATGTAAAATGATATTTTTCTACAGCTAGGAAAGGGAGAGCTCTATAAGGGGAATTGCTAAAGACTTTGTGCTCCTGATGTTTAGTTTTAATATTCAAAAAGAATTATTGTTCTTATGTCGGCATTTTTTTTTTGAAATTAATTGTTCTTATGTTTGATTAATTATTATCTTTTTCCCTTTATCTCCTCTTCTGCCAATTTGAATGGAAAGACTTTGTGCTTCCGTTGCTAATCACGTTCATTTTCTCTCTTGAAAACTTATGTTGTGCTTCTTATGTTTAGAGGCAGATTTCTCTTTATTTTCTCATTTTTCCTTTTCCTGCCTTTTTGTACTTTCTAGTTAAAAGTACTAAAAAAATATTAAACCCCATCTTATGAGGGAGCTTCCCCTCTCAAACACAGAGGAAGATCACCATTGGTGATCTCTCCAACTGTTGTAGGCGGTTTTGTCACCATTCCTTGGACAAGTCATAGTTTTCGTAACATTTTCAAAGTAACAAATCTGTTTACCAACAGTGCCCAAAATATGTTTGTGGACTATAAAATCCATAGTAATCGTTTAATCTGATTATCCATATTAGTTGCATTTTTTTTAGAAACCCCAAGCTCTATACCATAGTCCATAGTCCAAGGAATATGATATACTTTCAAACCAAACTACATTGCTTCAGCCAATCATAAAAAATAACTACAGGTTAAAACTTCAAACTAGTAACCAGCATGTTTGTACAACATTTTAGATTCTAGGAAAATCAGATTATGCTCAATCTATACTTATTACACTTATCAGGATCATAAATGATGCTATTTTTCATGACTTGTTGATCCTTGGAACCACTTAGACTGGATCGCTCATATGAAAATTCACATAAACAGTTAATGTTGTCATCTTGAGTCTGTTTGCCTTTCTCCTCACTGCCTACATTGCTATCATGTTTAAAGGCCATTTTGGATTGTTTGGTAGAATCTCCCTGCCCTTCACATAATGCAAGTTTCTTCAATCCAGAGGAAAGATTTGTCAAGAAATCTTTCCTTGGGGGTTTACCCAAGAGGTTACCTGATGACAAAGTGCCCTTAATTGTTGGACCAGATTTCAGAGATGAACTTTGATTATCACTTGTAGAATTTTTGTTTGATGTTAGTTTAGTGATTCGAGTGGGGCCTCTAGCTCCTTTCTTCTCACTGGTTTCAGGGGTTTTTACTGGAGTAGTAGTATTATAAATTGTTTGCTTTTTACTCCCTTTCTTCTCACTGCTTGCAGGGACTGTTACTGTGGCAGTATTTTTGATAGTTTTTGAAGTTGACGGTGGACCCCAAATTTTCTTGCAATTGAGTGTACTGCACAGGTAAAGAAATAGGTTGAATTTCCCAACATATCAATTCATGGGATGATACCCAAAACAGAGAATGATTTGAATGATCAAAATGACGAAAGAAATACACACCTTGCAGTCCTGTCCCCTAGTGGCATAGTGCTGGAAATGCTTGCTGTTGAAGTACACCTGACATATCTGGGCTTTTTTACCTCCTACATTTTAGGATCTTGCTAGTGAGTTAAGAGCATACTCTAAAAAATCAAGTTCAAATACAAAAATACTAACTCTGAACTGAAAAGCAAAACACTATGTTCTGAAAGGAAGAGTTTCTAGAACAGATGTAACTAAAACACACTTTTCACTTTGCTTAGAAGTTCTTCCTTTCAATCTAACCGAACATGAAAACCTCATGAACACTGTCTAAAATCACAGCCATGTTTGCCAGGTTAAAAAACAATTGATTCCTTCATATGAGGTCGAAAAAAAATTTGATTCCTTCGTGAAGTCAAAAAAATAATTAATCTAGAATTTTAACAAAAAGGGTAAAATTCCTATTGCAATTGAAAATTCCGAACTGAATCGGACAAATCCAGCCAGTCCAAAATATCTATATCAGAACAAGTTGAACCAGATCCGGTCGGATCTGGTGACTATGATCACAACATATTTTCCAAAACACAGGTGATATTTTCCATCTGCCAAAGGATTTCAAAATGATTACAGCTTTGGAATCGCTAATTTAACCCATTGCAAATGGAGGGTAGTAATTTGGTATTGCATGAGGAGATGCTCGAGGGTGTACTCTGAACTACAGCTGCTCAGTTGGTGTATAAGTCTTGAATCCCATGTCTGTTTTGCCCAATATTAGTTCCACCCAGTAAAGCCCACCAGGAAACCAAAGAGGATATGTTTTAGGTTATTTAGCCCATTGCTAACTGTTTGCAGGCCTATTGGCCTCCCAGTTCACCACTTCTTCATTCATATATGAAATACTTTCCTTCACATCCTGGAACAACAAAAAGCAAACTTGATGTCTTCAAAGCCTTGGAGGACATATACACAACCATTTCAAATTTGTGGTTGAACACAAACAAGAATTGACAATCAAAATCGGTGAAAATTTCAAACTACACGAGATCCAAACATGAATTTTGGATGTTTACCTATCCTAGCATTGATCAAGCATCTTAAGGAGATGGATTCCTAAATCCAGAAACAGTTCATTTGAAGCATGGGGTTTTGTCGCAAATCAACATGGTAAGTATTCCAACCTCTCTTCAAATTGATGACAACTCATTATAGCTCATAAACTAACTGTGACATAAAAAATCCTGTATCAGCCACGATTGTGAGGAATGATCTAGATGGGAACATGATTCCTATGTTGGGATGCCAACATCGGATAGAACTTTCTAGTTTGCAACACTGCAAAGACCCTAAAACCAGCCCCAACAATCACCAGCATTGACACTGCTTGATGGCATTAGGTGTCAACATCCCCCACTACCCATGCATCTTTATCCCCTTTCTTGTGGACCAACAATAACTGTTACTGTTTGATGCCACATATACGAATTCATACATGTCTGTGACAGACCTGTGAATAATGCATGGAAAGCTAATGGACAAAATCTGAGCCATTTCAACTCCCACAACAATTCTTTCGATCTTCTATAGCTCCTATCCCTCTGTACATAATTTATAAAAGAGAATGACCGAGTAAAACACAGAGGGGTTTGTCAACAATTAACTTTTCCTACACCAAATTTCAGACTCATTAATCCCACCTTTCCCTGAGCAAATAAATTAATATACAACATGGCATCACATACGCCACCTATTTATGCACTTAGGGTGTTCACTCATAACACTTGAGGTTCAATCCAACAATGAAGTACTGGGATCCAACAGTAACCCACAGTGCATGCATATCAATTTGTTATAGTATGTATTAATCCCGTGTGTGTGGTTAATATAATAAAAATTACATTAAACATACATACCCTGCTCTTCCTGTACTATGCTATATATTTGAATGATACTGCAGGACATAATAGGACATTACCTTCAGCTTCTGGCCTGCATTCCAGCTATACTTATTTGTCGGATGTACCCTTTGTTCCACACCATCAGTTCTTCTGAATTCAGAAAGGCAGCATGTAAATAAGACCTAAAGCCAAAAATTATACAGAACAAACACGAGAATTAGGAATGGGAGACTTACTTCTTTTTACAGCTACTTGGGCTGAATATCTTTGCATGAAATGACTTCTTATCTGGTTCCATGAAGCCCTTTTGCAGATGTTCTGAACTTCCCTCATACTTCTCAAGTTGTGTATCTACCGAATTTGCAGTATTTTCTTGTTCTTGGGAATGAACAGGTCCAGAGAATAATTCAAGGAAAGGATCACTAGAATCTTTCATTTTCTCAACTTTCTCAAAATCATCATCTCCATGCTCATGAATAGTACTCAAGTTCGTCAGCGTGTTTCCCAATGTATCTCTTAGCATATTTTCGGTTTGGGATGAAACACCTTCCTTATTAAGTTTTGGCTGCTTGAATGATGACAAATTGTCCTCCTTTACACCAGATTTTGGACAACTTTTTGCAGCATCTTTTTTATTGTTTGTCAATCGAAGCCCGGATTTTGGACAACTTTTTGCAACGCCTTTTGTGTTCTTTCTCAATCGAAGCTCCCCTATTTCTGTTGTTCCTGACTTATTACACTTATCAGGATCATCAATGATGCTATTTTTCATGACTTGTTGATCCTTGGAACCACTTAGACTGGATCGCTCATATGAAAATTCACATAAACAGTTAATCTTGTCATCTTGAGTCTGTTTGCCTTTCTCCTCACTGCCTACATTGCTATCATGTTTAAAGGCCATTTTGGATTCTTTGGTAGAATCTCTCTCCCCTCCACATAATGCAAGTTTCTTCAATCCAGAGGAAAGATTTGTCAAGAAATCTTTCTTTGGGGTTTTACCAAAGAGGTCTCCGATGAAAAAGTGCCCTTCATTGTTGAACCAGATTTCAGAGATGAACTTTGATTATCGCTTGTGGGATTTTTGTTGGATGTTAGTTTAGTGATTCGGGTGGGGCTTCTAGCTCCTTTCTTCTCACTGGTTTCAGGGGTTTTTACTGGAGTAGTAGTATTATAAACTGTTTGCATTTTAGTCCCTTTCTTCTCACTGCTTGCAGGGACTGTTACTGCAGCAGTATTACAAGAAGTGCTCAGAATACCAATTGCTTGTTTTGTAACTCCTCTCTTGTCCATGCTCAAAGGTCTAATTGAAAAGTTTTTTGAACCCTATGATTTGAGGGATTTCCCAGTGCTTGATGGTGCAGATGATTTGGGATTCTTTCCCATGCTTGATACAACAAAAACACCACGTGGCCGATTAGGATTATCATTTTCAGCAACTGGAAGGTTTTTGCCCATTCTCGATGCATGTTTCTTTCTATCTGCAGGTGATGGCTTCTTTAAATCCCTTGATGCATTTTCCTTTGCCTTCAATTTGATAGTTTTTGAAGTTGACAGTGGACCCCAAATTTTCTTGCAATTGAGTGTACTGCACAGGTAAAGAAACAGGTTGAATTTACCAACATATCAATTCATGGGATGATACCAAAAAAATAGAGAATGATTTGAATGATCAAAATGATGAAAAAAATACACACCTTGCAGTCCTGTCCCCTAGTGGCATAGTTGCTGTTGAAGTAGACCTAACATATCTGGGCCTTTTTACCTCCTGCATTTTAGGATCTTGCTAGTGAGTTAAGAGCATACTCTAAAAAATCAAGTTCAAATACAAAAATACTAACTCTGAACTGAAAAGCAAAATCATACCTTTGGCGACTCAAATAATGGAGCACCCAACAAGCTGGCTGCAGTCCTGGGATGATTACAATCTGCAACACAAATTTTCATTTCCATCAAACTCCAATGCAAAATTCTTCAACCACATACATAACTCTTTCAAAGCATAAGGCCATAGGAACACTGCAACAAAATCTTTTTGTGAACAAATCCTAGCAGATAAAATCATTATGTTTACCTAAAACAATAAAAGATAACAACACATTGGATCAATGGTGAAGATCTAAGGCCATGCAATTCAGAACCCATCTCGAAATTCAAGCACATATGCTCAACATCACTATGCAATGGCTATGCACCACCATAGGCCCACACCAACAAACACCGTGTACGTTCAAATCCTATGAGGATGAATAGACACAACTTAAGATGTCAAAACTAAATATTAAACAAACAATTTCCAACAATGATGCCAAAGATATTAAAGTTATGGATCCTAGACCATGCAAGGGTGTCCAATTCGACTTTTGATGCCCAAAAGTTCAAATGTAATGTCCCCTCTTCGAAAACTCCATTCAAAGCCAAGGTTGCTGCTTGAAATGCTCATACGAAAATGTGGTCTAGAGGCGGTCAAGGCTGTGATGCCTGAGCAACATGTGAAGCTCCTTACAAACATAAGAAAGATCAAGGAACACAAAGAAAAGAAGAAAAGTTCCTCATCTCAACATGGAGAAGATGAAAGTGAAACCAAGTCCTTACAGTCATGTACATCTACAACCAAGCGAAGTAAATGGAATCACACAGATATATTTTTTAAATTTGGAGACGAGGACAAAATGACAATGGACAGAGAGTTGCGGTCAAGTAAGAGGCAGAGATTTGGGTCAACTGGCACAGATGTTTCTATTGTACACTCTGATTCAACAGGACAAGTCGCTGATATGCGAAACTCAGATTCTAAGGCATACAAGAATGTGTTACGAATGGATTCTGTTGTTATATGGAGCCTAATCAGACTCGGGGGTTATATTTACCCCACTTTTATTATTTTATAATGCACCGGGAGTCAATTTTTTCATTGACCGACATAAGAAAACCCTATTTTGTAACCGACAAAAAGCTTGATAAAAAGCGGCTAAGTGTTAGGGTTTTGATATTGTATTGTAGCATTTTGCAGCGGTATTGAGTTGCAGGGATTGCTGATTGTAATCGGTTTGATTTACTGGATAATAATATTGGACTCTCTGTTTGGTGGATGTAGCCCGAGTTTGGGTGAACCACGTTAAAAATTGTCTCTCGCTATTATTATTTCTGTGTATTTCCATTTCTCTGTTTACTCTTTATTTGCATCTAATTGATATCTTCTGCCGGCTAACCCTAACAGATTCTGCAGACAGAGGAGAATATGATAGCAAGAATATATCCTTAGAAGATTCCAAAGACAATAAAAATGCAAGCGCGTGGTATTCTCAGTGGAAGTCAGAGTGATGTAGCCAATGACATAATGCATGCATCTTTAAAAACAGGGAGGTCCAATGGAAGTCACGATGGGTCTAAAGATCCCTTCTCCGAGCATAATGAGAAGCTTGCTGGTACCCTGTTATCATTAAAGGAAACAGATGTTCCTGCACCCAAGTGTGAGTCATTTCCAAAGGCTCATAAGAATTGATCACTACATTTTGATGCTTCTGCAGCATCTAATCATTGCATAGGTTTTGAAACATACAATGAAAACTCTTGTGCTCGTAAAATGCAACAAATTGAATTGGATATACTAGAGAACTTGAAAAGGTACATAAATGCACGTGGTGGGAGCATTAGAGATGGATAGGAAGAATTCGCAAGATAAGAGATATTTAGGAAGCGCCCATAAAAGATGATTAATAATACACAAATTGAAGTTAAATAAAGGTTAAGTTGTTATGAATGGTCAACCAACCTATATAGGGTTGTGTCTCTTGAAAAAGAAAAGATATATATGGAAGATCATTCAAGGAGAAGAAGATCATCAATGGAAAGATAATTTTATATATGAATCTACTCCTTAAGGAGCATGAAACCTGATCGATAAATCTAAGGACGAAACCCCTCATGTTTATGACGTTAAGGACGAAAACTCTTAATTACTATTGATGAGTTAATGGGCCGAAACCCATGATTCATGCAGACCTAAAGACATTTCAAAAGCAATTTACTAAAGAAAAATCATTTTAGTTTCGAGAGGATAAACAACAGATATAAGGATAAGTTTAATTCTACAACAGAAATACATTCTAAATCTTAATTCTGAATTACATTAAACTATTACAACTACTATTTCCAGTCTGATTTCATGTTTATAATTTATTTTGCAATTATGATTGTAAGCTAGGGCTATTATACTTTAAGAAATAAGGAAATCCTAGGACGAGACATTACAATCGGTATTAGAGCTTTGATCCTGCCAGCCTGCGCGGTAAAGCTAAGATGTTGGATGTATTCTAGTTAAAGAGACTTGAAGGTCTACGAAAGGAAGAGGACATGGACCTTATTCAAGAGTTATTGTACAAACTTGAGGGGAAGAATTCAAGTTGAAGGAAGGTGCTTCAAATCATGGTCTATCTTTCGAACTTCAAAATAGTGGGCCATTGATGGTTGTACAAAGTAGCATGATGAATGAATATACATTTGAGAAGAACACTTTGGTTAGCCATAATACGGGGGTTTAAGTCATAACGATGAAGATGTTGAGGATATATCAACAAATTCACTTTTTGCAAATGAGGACAAACATTTTGTTCATAGCCTAAGATATGAAGATGTTTCACTCTCAGTACTTCCTATGTCACTGCAAAATTCTTGTCACCATAGAAAACATGCAAAGAGGGGTGATAGGGTAAGAGATATGACCTGCAATAAAGGACACCTAGATCCCTTTACTCAAATACAGAATTGGCTTTGCATAAAAGAGTAGGATCCTGGTATTCATGACACTCCTGCAATTCATCATAGCAAAGAATGCAACATTTTGTTGTCATTTTGGATGTCAGCAATAACAATAAAGAGTTTGTATTCATTGCCCAGGATCTTTGGTGAAAATGAAATGAGAGAGCAAAAGATCATGACATCGTATCATCTCATTCAATGTAATCAAGACAATCTTTCTTGCTCTTTTTTGAGGCCAAAATCTACTGAGGAGAATACATATACTCTTATTAATATACGTGTAATGTCCCATACTATGCAAGGAATTCATTAAAATAAATTTGATTATGATACAGCCGACTATCATTTTGAAGAAGTCGATGTATTGTTTAAATTAAAGATTTAAACAAATATTGTTATGTTGGCCGACCTCATTATTAACATAAATTGGCCGACTTCAAATATGATGTTTTGAATTTTATAATAAAAGACTTTAATGAGGCCGACCAAATGAGTGCAGCGATCATATATAATAAACCAAATTGTTTGCTTAAAGATTAGGAGATGTGGAGCGATAGTTTGAGAAGTGTGAGAAATAGAAATAAAAGGATAGTGAATGTCTTAGAAGAGGCCGACTAAGAGAGAAGTGAGCGATCAGTTTTGAAATGTATGTGCATAAGATGGCAGCGAATATTGTTTAGAGGAGATTGATTATCTTAAGGGAGAGCGCTCCTCACATGAGGACAAAATTGTCTCACTAGAAGACAAAAATTTGTCTTATATAAAAGGTAAAACAAAGGGGTGCGATTAGTGGGTGATTATGAAGAGTTGCTTTGATAACAAGGGCTGCATCCCTTCATGAGGATCGTTGCTGTTCTATGGAGTATAAAATATCATTTGTGATGTGTGGTTGAGTGGGAGAAGGGGAAGAATAAAGATATATCAAGAAGACACACTCAGATCTGCATATGAGAGTTTAAAAGGCAGATATAGAAGATAGATCCACGCAGATATCGAAGGAATCAAAGTTAATAATTTGCACTCAGAAAAGCAGCATCATCTCCTAGACAGCAAGGCAGAAAGACATCCTCCAGAAGTACATTCGCAGCCAGGCATAGATCAGATCCGGGCATCAATAGCAATGAAAACATACGCCATTGCAGCAGAACAATAAAGTAACGTGTCCCTGTGGTATGCAATGATAAGGTGTGTCTATGCTTATTTAATAGATGAATATAGATGTGAACAAATATGTATATATACACTTACAATTATACCAGCTAAAACAATGATAGTTGATGCCAATATAAACTATATTATTGATGTTATGAACGGTGATTCGATTTTGGCAATGATTAGTCAAGGAGGGATGAGGCGACTGCAAGGAGGGGGAATGGCAAATGATTCCTCGCTAGGAGTGGCATCTCATGATGATGGTTAAGGACCATCGGTTAAGGACCACATGAGGCCAAGGAGGATAAGGTCCTGTCCTTGGGCCTAGAGTTGAGGATCTAGGACACCCTATTGCAGCCTCCCGAACTATCCCCACTTGAATCAATTCTTGAAATAAATAAAAGGGAATCTTCAATCATAAGAGGAAGGTTTGGTGTGATGGAGGGAACGGTGTAAAGCCCTCACTAGGTAGCCCACCTCATGATGATGGTTAAGGACAATCGGTTAAGGACCACACAAGGCCAATGGAGGATAAGGTCCTGCTGTTGGGCCTAGGGTAGAGGATGCTTGGGGCGCCTCATCACCCCCCCTTTATGGTTGAGACCACATAGTCCTTGAGACTTGTTACATTGTTACAGATGATCTTTCTTAGACTTAGAATTAAATGTATTTAATATCATATTCATCTAACATGGTTGCAGGTCTCCATAACCAGATTTACATCATCTCGATTTTGAGTAAGGAATTGCATCTTTAACTATAATCTGCTATTGGTTTCATTAGGAATTGTGATTTCAGGGCAAAGTATAAGGTGATCCCAAAAGGGGGCATTACAATAGGTGTTTCCCAACGGCAATTGAAAGATATACATAATGCTCGATATATGAATGAGCATAATTTTTATAGTATTTGGGCTAAGCAGAGTATATTGTTTCATAACATGCATCTAGCACAATCACCTGAGAGAGGATGGCGCAAGAGAATGGATTTTTGTAAGCAAAGAGTAACTTATGAAAGCTCCCTAGCTGCTATGGGAAATGGCAATGATACAGAATTTCCCATCTTCTTATTATGGTATTCATTGGTTGGAACCTTTGTAACATCACACCACAAAACTCACACTAGTGCACATAAGCTTATACAGAAGAGGGATATTAGTTTATTGGATTATAATAAGGAGAACATATTCCTACCACCTATCTATGAAGTATACAGAGGCAGGTTTGCAATCCTGCATACGGAACTTATGAGAAGACTGCGAGCATACTTTGACTGGGAGATGAAGATACTGCTCTCAGTCTGCCAAACCTCAACACCTAAACAATAATGCAAGAGGCCCAGATCTGTCATGTCAAATGTGCTGCACAAATCCTGTTTGATCTCAGCGATCAAATATGCCAAGCTTCCAGTAATGATCAAGTCATCGACATAGACAACAAGAATCAGAATATCACTACCAGTGCGTTTGACATACAAATTAGAGTCAGGTGGACTCCTCTGAAAGCCATGTTCTGTGAGGTACTTATCAGTCTTGATGTACTAAGCTCGAGGAGCTTGTTTCAAGCCATAGAGTTCTTTGACCAATCTACACACCTTGTGTTCTTGACCAGCAACCTTGAACCCTCGAGGCTGCGTCATGTAGACTTCTTCCTTCAACTCACCGTTGAGGAAGGCACTCTTAACGTCTATCTGATGGACTTTCCAACCAAACTGGGCTGCTAAGGCAAGGACAAGCCGAATTGTACTCATCTTGGCCGTAGGAGCAAAAGTCTCCTCGTAGTCAATGCCTTCCTTGTGTGAGAACCCCCTAGCAACGAGACGAGCTTTGTACTTGTCAAGGGTTCCGTCAGCTTTGTATTTCACCTTGTACACCCATTTGCAGCTAATGGGCTTCCCTGGAGGAAGATCAGAAAGGACCCAAGTGTGATTTTTCTGAAGACTCTGGTATTCAGACTCCATAGCCTTTTCCCACTCAGGAATTCTTTTACCCTCTGAATGTGTCTGAGGCTCATAGACACTGTGAATGTTGGCCATGAGAGCAAAGTTAACTGTATGCTGCTGTTTGCTCTTGTTTCTGGATGATCTACCCTCAATGAGCTCATCGTCATGAAGATCTCCTATAGTCTTAGCCCACCATTTAGGCCGGAGAGTAGAAGTGCCAACATTGGATGTAACAGGAGGAGCTGGAACAGGGGCAACAGGTGGAAGATCAACATCATCCGGAGGAAATTCGGGTTGAGCATCATCAAAATCAGATTCTGCATCATCATCCCTCCCATCAGGTGGACCTAACGGAAGAAGAACACCCAAGCCAGAAGCCTTCAAAGGCTGCTCCTCAGAATGCTGTACAGACGAGGAAGAAAGACGAGGAAGAAAGAAAAGGTCCTGGTTCTTCATCAAAGACAATATCCCGGCTGAAGGTAAGACGATCAGTATCGATATCAATCAACCAGTAAGCCTTATGGTTGTCACTGTACCCTGTGAACATAAGCTTTTGACTCTTGGAATCCAACTTGGAGCGCTTGGCATCTGGAATCCATACATAAGCTAAAGAGCCAAATATTTTCAAATGACTGATCCGAGGTTTGCGGCCAGTCCAAGCTTCTTCAGGAATCTTCTCCTTAACAGCATAAGTCGGAGACCGATTAAGGAGATAGACGGCAGTGTAGACTGCTTCTGCCATCTGAGTGATTGTGCGGTTGCGCCGCTCTACAACACTGTTTAGCTGAGGAGTATAGGGTGTGGTTAACTGGCGTTTGATGCCGTGTATATCACAAAAGTTGGAGAAGTCAGTAGAACAAAATTCCCCCCATTATCTGGCCTAAGAGTGACTATGGAACAGCCAAACTCTTTCTCTACTAAGGCCTTAAACTTCTGAAATACAGGAAACACAGCTGATTTCTGTCTGAGAAAGTACACCCACATTTTACGACTGAAATCATCAACAAAAAGTAAGAAATACCTGCAACCAGTAACAGAAGGTGTATTCATTGGCCCACATACATTAGCGTGAACCAACTGTAGTACCTTGGAAGCTCGCCATGAGTCACCAATCGGGAACGGTGTCCGATACTGCTTCCCAGCCTGACAAGCTCCACAAACACCATGATGCTGGGTCTGGATCTTAGGTAAACCGGCTACAAGGCCCTCCCGAGGTAGCTGAGAAAGATAGTGCACATTTAAGTGCCCATAACGCTGGTGCCAAAGACTAGTGATGGACGCATTTTGGGTTGTCATGGCTAACTTTGGAGAATTACCTGTATCCACAAGTCTGTATAGACCATGATCCTCAATACCAACAACCACAGTGCTACGAGGCTCCCGATCAACAATGGAACATTTGTGTGTACTGAACACCACATCCAACTAAGGAGAGTGCCGCATGATCTGACTGACAGAGAGAAGATTAAGTTCCATGCCGGGAACATAGTAGACATTGAGGAATATGAGATTCCTCCCACTAGACTGAATCTGAATAGTGCCCTTACCGACAACTGTATATTCTTCTCCTCCACCAAAAATAACTGAGTCACTGAAAGGAGTAAAGTCTGTAAACCAATCACGTCGATGAGTGAAGTGACGCGAAGCACCTGAATCAATGTACAAGGAAGAGGACTTCACATGATCTGCAGGTCTTTTAGCCACAAAAGCGTAAAAGGCAAATTCCTTCTGCTCAGTGTGCTCGGCAATATTTGCTTTCTGCTAAGACCCTCCCTGCTTCTTCTGTTTAGAAGCCAAACACTGATGACAATCCTTTTTGATGTGACCATATTTGTGACAATAATTACACTGAATGTTCTTTTTCTTGGTCCTGTCCTGAGGTTGACCTGAGCCTTTCTGCTGTGAAGGCTGACCTTTGCCTTTATTCTGAGCCTGAAACTTGGCTGCAAAAGCCTGCTCTGAAGAGGACGAAGAAGCACTACTACCAAACTGTTGTTTCCAGCGATCCTGTTGCAAGAGGATAGTACAAAGTTCTGGAAACTTCAGATCAACATTAGCAAACATAATGTTGAGAATCTCAATGAAATGTTCATAGGACTTAGGTAGACTTTTCAAAGTGATCACGACCATGTCTTCTTCCTCCATTTTTTGACCAATAGCCTCCAGCTGATCTCTAATTTCTTGGATCTTGTTCAGGTGCGTCTGCAAAGATGTCTTCTCATCCATCATGATAGAAAACAGTATATTTTTCAAGAAGAACACATGGCTCTTGTCGGAGGTCTCATGCATACCCTTTAGATGGTCCCAAATCTCCTTTGCTGTTTTTCCAGCCCGAATATGAGGTACCTGATCATCTGTGACTGACAGCTTAATGAGCATGATTGCTTCACAAGTTTGTTCGTCAAACTTATCCTGGTCTTTTCCCACCGTTGCTGGACAAGTAGTATTGCCTAGAATGATCTGATCGAGGCAGCGATATTCAAAAATGGTCATCATTCACTACTTCCAGGTATTATAGTTTTTGCCATTAAATCGCTGACTGCCTTCCAACATGATGTTGGTCAAACTCGCCATCTTGCACGCTTTTCAAGGCACGAAAAATGAGATACTGAGAGGATGATGAATGCACGGAATCTGAAGCACAAATTCCAATGTACAGGATGCTGAGTTAGTTTATAAGCACAAAATTCAAGACAAATCCGTCGGCACAAATTTAAAGGCACGGATTTCGAGACACCCAAAAAATTCTGACGGGTACCCAGAAATAGTGTCAAAAAATCCACCAAGAATCTGCAAGCGAAAAAAATTTCAGACTTGAGCCAGAGGGTGAAAACCCTAGCCGAAAATTTTAGAAGCCCTAGGCGGCCATGAAAGCACAGAAAAATGACCAGAAATCAGGAAATCGAGCGGGTGTAGACACAGAGAGATCGCGCCAAACAAGAGTGCATAAAATCGCGACCTTTAAGAGCACAGAACGCATCTAGGAACAGGTAAAAACGTGAGCCATGAGAAAGAAAAATCGTGGCCAGAGAGAACAAAAAACCACACCGAGATTCTGCCAGAAGGAGAAGATAAAACGCGCCAGAAAACCGATTGAAATCGTGTCTTAACAAAGTGGAAAGACAGCCAAAATTCGTCACAAAGCTGCACGAAAAATGCTCACGAATTTTCAACGAGGAAGGAGTCATGATTTTTTTTTTTTAAAACAAGAACCCTTGATTTCTAGCGTTAAAACAAAACCCATGAAAACCAGAAGAAGACTATCTTCATAAGCTGAAAAAAATTCTTTCGAATTTTTTTTGAAGATCAATCTTTTTAAACACCTGCGCTCTGATACCATATTACGAAGGTAATTGTTAAAAACTTGATAATTTAACAATGAGCAAAAGCTCAGATAAATAGTTTACAAATATACAAGAAAGGCAAGTTTCTAAAATAGAAACTGCAGAAGATCGTAAACACGATCTTACTAAAATAAATACAAACGATTACAACATTGACCAATAACTAAAAATAGCATGAAATAATATTCTAATATGAAGGGACTCTATTGCAGAGTGAAGATCTTTTTGTTATCATTGGTAATAGAAAATAGGAATTCATCTTCACCACTATTCCAAGGCAGCTAGTAGCATCTATAGTGCATAACTATAATGCTCTTATGTTTTACATTTTCGATGATTGGGGAGGAAGGCAAGTGATGGACAGAACTGAAGGAGACAATGCTAAATCCGAGAACTTAAAAGCTAGGGAACTAACTAAAGTAAAAGATCTGGATCCACAATTTTTGTTTGCACAAAGCTCATATTTTCCCCCTGAGCTGCACAACAAGTTAAGTAATGTGAATGAGAATTCTAATGAGGGAGAATTGGTGAAGAGTACCTGTCAGGAGATTATCATAAATTCTGATTGTTGTAAGCCAATCGAGGATCTTCAAGAACAAGAAGGTAATGTTTGCACTAATGCCTTTTCTCAATGGGACTTCCTCTCTCTAACAATAAGAGGGAACCAATTGACAGCTCAGAGGATGTTAGTTCAAGTCTAGAAGGCAGTGAACCTATATATGAAAGGAAAGAAGAATTTTGTGATATTTTTGGAAACTCTCTAATTTTGGTTTTATTTTTAAAATAAATGGATAAATTTGGGATAAGCCAGTTGAGATGTGCCCACCTCATACTTCATTTCCAAGAGTTCGGAGAGTGTTTATAAAGACAGCTCCTTTGTTTTTAGATAGACTTGAAAAATATATACATTATGGTAAAAAGAGGGGACCCCTGATGATGGACCTTCATGCTGCAGAATCAATGTTTTATAGGCGTTTCGATTACTTCTCTGCCTCGCACATGTATTCACAGTGATTAATTTAACATTGTTGTAAATTAATGAATCAAGCTAGAGGTATTTACTGATCAGACAGACTTCCTTTAGTATTAAGCATACTAGTTTTTTGTATTGAATTTTTTTAAGGTAGTTAGGTTTTTAAGTGTAAATCTCATGTTTGCTTTTATTTAGAGTAATTGTGCGTCTCCTTTTGAGCCTCAAACACACTTCACATATGTTTGATGGCTTTGTTCTGAGGCATAAACTAATTTTTTTGGGCAGGTTTTTTTTCATGCACAATCATTCACAGGTCTCTGTATTAATTCTTTGCTCTACATGGTATATACTGTTTTTTTGCTTTTGTGTATTTAAGTGAAAGAATACAAGAATACAACCTTTAATGTGATGGAATTTCAATAAGAATTGGTAAAATAATTTAGTGGATTAAAAAACTTATAAATTAATAAATAATCAAAAATGTCTAACAAATTCTACAATTTCTTAAGAAAGTTATCAGCCTGCCCATTGAAGCTATGGGTCCAATTGCTAGTTTATTTTGCAATTATGAGTACACTAAGGCTATTATACTTTAAGAAAAATGCAGGGCTTGAAAAGTAAAAGCACTCAGTAATAAGTATAATTGAAAAACCATACCAGGCTTGCAGAACCAGGTATGATCTTCCACGGGTTCCTCCAATGCCAGGAAGTCCACCCATTTGGGTGCTCGAATATCTTCATAAAATTCATCCCTGACAAATTTGCTCTCGATGTTCTTCCAATCTAAATTCAAAACATCCATCAGAACAGAACAACGCCACAACAACAAAAACTAAAAAAAACAGAGAATCAATATGAAATCTAAGGAGCAAGGGTTCAAAAACAGACAAAAGGAATGCTTGAATCCTAGTGGAAGCTCTTACAAGCGAATCCTGCCGGCAATGGAGGTATTTAAAAGATTCTGAATTCTGAATATTGTGAGCTGTGATGCATGGTATACGAGGGCTATATACGCTCTCCTTGGATTCCTCTGAATTCTGAGCGATAGTTATATTGTGAGCTGTGATGCATGGTATATTATTTGGCTTTATTTTGCAGGATGAAGGAGCCACTCATTCAACATTAGGAGAAGCCTCACTTAATTGACATGACCACTAATAGTAGTTCAATAGTGTTTTACAACACAAAGCACATTTAGTAAAGACTTTGAGGTTATGACTTAAGTGTAGTTCATGGTTTTGCCTCTAGCTCAACCAATGTATGAGTCTAGGGACCCCCTAAGACATATATATATACAACACAAAGCACATTTAGTAAAGACTTTGAGGTTATGACTTAAGTGTAGTTCATGGTTTTGCCTCTAGCTCAACCAATGCACGAGTCTAGGGACCCCCTAAGACATATATATATACAACACAAAGCACATTTAGTAAAGACTTTGAGGTTATGACTTAAGTGTAGTTCATGGTTTTCCCTCTAGCTCAACCAATGCACGAGTCTAGGGACCCCCTAAGACATATATATATCCTACAAGATGAAATTACTTAGAGGCTATTAGTTTCATTTTAACAAAATCTCAAAATAATGTAAGCAATTAGAAAAATACACTGGAAATGTAGTAAAGATGCAACTCCTATTCAAAAGAACAATTTAGATCTACTTTCATGGCTATTGCTTCCCTAAGATTTGCTTAATATCAATAATTTGTAATCTATGCACATCGTGTGTTTCTTGAACACATAGTACTTCTTCCAATACATATCTCTTGAGACACCAATAAACTAAAATTGGGAAAATCAAGTCTCCCCAATTCCTTGTAATGTTTTTTGTGAAGAGTGACATTTCTCTCTTCCTTCTTATTGAATCTACTTCATCCATCAAAGTCTACTTCGCTTACCCAATAATTGGATGTATTTCATCATCCATTAGCATTGACATGATCAAAATCCATCATATTGGTCAAACATAACCTCAAGAGATGTGGTCTCATGGATTACAATGATTGCAAGATATGCACAAAAATGGAAGTTTAATATCATCTACCAAATTAACTACACCACAGTTAATTTGTCCATGGTCTTTTCGTTGTTCTAGATTGTCTCTCAGTAGATGGTAGTCGTAAATATAGGACTTATTGACCAAATTGGAAGATCTGCATCTTGCTAAATTTATCGAGCCTCGATGGCTATAGATAGAGGTTTGCTTTTTGCTCGTTGTTTGATCATCCCTAAGGCAATCCAAACATCGTCATTTGGAAGAGTTAGGCCATTAGATTTACACTAGAAGGTAATGCTCGAATAGAAATCTTATTTCTTTCTTCAAGCCTAATGGTACAAAAGATAAGGATCTACCAAGTGTCCAAATGGACTACGCTGAAAAATATCAACTTATCCATGTTGTGTCTACTTATTTGTTTAAGTTCTCTAATAATTTTTTGGTGAAAATTTGAAGACAAACCAATACATAATAGTTAGTAGTGGACACAAAGTTGTAGCTAAGGTCAAATTTAGTCGAATAGATCTTTGTATCTTCCCCATAATTAGCTACCACTGACTTGGTTGTATGCAACATAATGCTTGCCAGTGATGAGCAACACCATATAGTCTTAGGCAAGATATTTTCAAGGACAAATAACCCAAGGGCTTTATAGTTGAAGTTATTCCTTTGACATATAATGCAAAATCAAAAAAATACCTTTTTATGTCGTGTAATGCAACATTGGACCTCAAAGCAAACATTTAATACACTTGTTCGCTAGGATAGTTGCAAATACATTTTCAAAATAACTCGAAAAAATAGGTTGCAACACACATAAAAGTTGGCATTGGAAATGTAGAACATAGATGGAAAATAACAATGCACCTTAAGGCATGTTTTGGGCTTAAATTAGAATCCCAAACGATGAGAAAATAGACAAAAATATTCCTTCTTTGTGCTTTACCACCAACGTACTCTTAGGCACTTGAAATCGTCCAAATATATTTTGTTCATATCCTATGATCACATTATTCCATGAGACCATATTTCTTTAAGGCATTTTATCATGCACTTCCCTATGTACCAACACCACAAACTCTCTATGTCACATAAAAATAGAGCATTGGTGCCCAAAAACCTTAGAAAATGTGTTTCAACAACTGACAAATAATATTGCATGTGGCTAGACAATATTGCATCGGATTGTCAAATACGAACTGACCCAACTACAAAACTCTCACCAAAAGATTTTGAACACAATGAGATGCTAAGGGGGGGGTGAATCAGCATATACTAAAACTTAACTAAGGTTTTAACTTTTGAAACTGAATAACTTATAGAATTGAAGGGAAAATATGCAACACAATAATCAACACATGACACCAATATTTTTACGTGGAAAACCCTAAGTTAGGGAAAAACCACAGTGAGAGTTATCTCACAATATAATATGCTCACTGCAAAAATGTTACAACTTGTATTAGGGCTTCAACCCAAGGAAGCTACTACTCCCTGATTTACACTTTTAATTTAGGGCTACAACCCAAGGAAGCCTTTGCTCCCTGAATACACAACTCGTTGCTATTTGATTTACTATGACAATATAGATAAAAGGACTCCTAAGGAAAATACTTTTGTTATATGCTGATGATGCAGTCTGCTTTTCTTGCTCAATACATGTTTTCACATTGATTTTGTGCACTTCATATCTTGTTCTTTGTTCGCATTCGCATTACTTGCTTTTCAAATGAATTATATCTTCTATATATATATATATATCCTCTGCAACACCTTGAAACATTGATTAGGTCTGCATCAAGATCAATATTGGATGTAACGTGTAACTTGTCACTGGTCAGCCTTAACACATGCAAAATGATAAGAAGATTTGTTGTAGACCTCAAGCCTTCATGAAAGAGATCAAAGCACATATTTCCATACCTTCCAGACTTGAGGAAATTGATCATGAGGCTCCGCATGTTTTGATATTTAATTGGTCAGCTCATACTGCTCAGGACAATCAATTGTTCATCTTTCTACTACTAGGGAGAAGCCAAAAACTCAATGCGGACCAAGGATTTATTCACACAATCTCAACAACGTCCATACTCCTTGCAGAAGAAGTATCATACCAAACTATGCATCCGCAAGACAAGAAATATGTCTGTCTGTAGGGAACAAAGTCTTTCAAACCTCATGTGATGCATTACATCCCAAAATATGATTTTGAGGTGAAATGCAAGGCCTGAAACCTTTTGTATATGAGTTTAGGCATCAACATATGTTGGCAAGAGACACTATGTGGCTTCATGAATGTTGTCATTGATGGCAACAAAGTCTTTCCAACACATCCGCAACACATAGTATGTCTCTACCGGAAGACAGATTGAAGAGTGTTTTGGTCCGGTGAGCAAGAACAGAGTATGCAACAAGGTCTGACAATCAGGTCCGGATCTCTCAAAGGGTGTAACTCAGCAAAGTGCGGACTTGGGCAAGTCAAGAGGAGTAACATGACTACTATATTCTAGAGATTGAGCCTCCGGTGATGAATGATTGAAAATATATGAACATCTAAGTGTTGGGTTTCTGACAGGCAGAGTAGACTGAGGAAGAACTGACCAGCAGAGCATCAGACTTTAATCTGGATGAGAAATTGGTGGTGATCAAGCTATTTAAGGGATCATACATGGTTGGCTGACATGATTGATGACTTCTATGTCTATGTCTTTGATACTCATCACATATTAAGCATGGATTAAGTTGACATATCAGTGTCTTGGAAATATCTTGAGTATTCCGGTTGCTGACTAAAAAGATGTTGAAATCCTTGATGCAGATATATATACCAGATAGATTTCGGTATGAAGGTGTGTGTTGTGTTGGAAGCGTGTATGAGGAAAGGCAGAGAGAAGTGTGGAAGTAGAAATACAAGTCCGGTATGTGACATAACAACAACATTAGAACAGAGGAAGAATGAAGTGCATTAAATCAGTATATTGAGCCTAACCGGAACTGAACCTCAGCATTACCAGATGCTTCTCATCAGTTCAATCACCGAGTTACCTTCTATAAACCTTGTAGACAGTGAGTCTCTTGCATCCTCTGATTTAACCTAATTTTCCATTTTCATATATAGAGCCTTATAAGCCTTTAGCAATCTTTCGAAGATTAGCCAATTGCTTTGGGAATTTGATCAATCCCATCTACATGTTGAATTTTCTTAGCATAATGAAGGAGAGATGAAGAATTTGCAGTAACAACTCCCCCTAAGTATATGTATCCTTCTGATAGATGTTCTTATCACTGTGAACCGTAAAGACTTCTACAATCTGCCACATTTAAAGATTTTTCTCTACAATTTTGATTAGACCTCTTCAATTCCTTATCTTATCATGCTTATACCAACACTAGCCAAGATGCTAAGAATTCAACATCTTGCATATTCAGGGGTTTACAGAATTTTGCAATTGTAGCTCCCCCTGAACTAGTACTTCATCTTTTGGTTATCGGAGGATCCTTCTATTGATAACTGAGAGGGGGGGTGAATTAGTTATCTTAATTACTTGACTTTCTTTTCTTCTTTAACAATTAGTGCAATATATAAGCATACACAACCATGGAAGCAGAAATAAACTCAACACACATGACACAATATTTTTGACGTGGAAAACCCTATTAAGGGAAAAAACCACAGGGTGATTAACCCAAGATTGTATTCTCTATTAAAAGAATAAGGTAGTACAAAATGACACTTGCCAATTAGGGCTCATTGCCCGAGCACACTGTTCACAAGAGGCTCACTACCTACAATAGTTTATAGAAGGAAACCAGGTATTTGAACTGATGAGAAGCATACACATATGCTGAGGTTCAGTTCCGGTTAAGCTCAATATACTGATCTACTGCACTTCATTCTTCCTTTGCCTTAGTGCTACTGTTTTGTCACATACCGGACTTGTATTTCTATTTCCACTATGCTCTCTGCTTTTCTTCGCACTTCACAATACACTTCACACACCTTCTCATCGAAATCCATCTAGTATATATATCCGCACCAAGGATTTCAACATCTTTTTAGTCGGCATCTAGAATACTCAATATTTTTCCAAACTCTGGTCTGTCGGCTGAATCCTTGCTTACCAAGTGATGCGTATCAAAGAAATACTTATAGAAGTCATCAATCAGGTCAGCCAATCATGAATGATCTCTTAAGAAGCTTGATCATCATCAATATCTCATCCGGATTAAGGTTTGATGCTCTGTCGATCAGTTATTCCTCAGTCTACTCTACCAAATAGAAACCCAACACTTAGGTGTTCATATCTTTTCACTCTTTCATCATCGGAGGCTTAATCTTTGGAATGTATTAGTCATGGTACTCCTCTTGACTTCCCCAAGTCCGCACTTTACTGAGATACTTCCTCTGTGAGATCCAGACCTGATTGTCGGACCTTGCTGTATGCTCTGTTCTTGCTCATCGGACCAAAATACTCATCAATCTGATTTCCGGTATAGACATACCATGTCCTGCGGATGTGTGGGATGAACTTTGTTGCCATCAATGACAACACTCATGAAGCCACACAGTGTCTCTTGCCAACAATCTCCCACTTTGGCATTGATGGCAACACTTAGTGAAAAATGACTAAGTGTTATAGTTTACTCCCCCTTGGCTGATGCTCTGTTCTTATGTACACTTTTCTGGAGCTACTGCTTAGCTAGATTCCACATTTTTCACTGCTCCTCACTCCCCCTTTGACATCAATGGCAAAGGGTAGTCTCCGCACACCAAAATTTCCCAAAAACAATCTATACTTGGCCGCATAAATACATGTTGTACTTACATATACTGAAGTATATCTGCAAAAGTTGTCTTCAATTGGACAAATTCTGTTGCCCAACTCTACTTCATCCTGTCCAAAATTGAGATGTGACCACTCAACAGGAATGCAAAAGCTTCTGCCCTCTTTAGATTTATCAGATCACTGGTCTGGGCTGTGGTCTGAGCATCAGTTAGGGCCTCATGCATGGCTTCTAACTTAGGTATAATTATCTCTCTAAGTTCACCCATCCTACTTATTATATTCTTCCTTTCCTTCTCAAGTTTCTTTAGTTCATTTAGAATGGCAATAGTCTGACATTCTTGGTTTATTATGGATGTGGTGAGAGGATCAAAATTCTGAGGTAGACTTGAAAGTTTACCTTCTTGTTCTTTCACTTTCTTCTCAATATCCATTGTCACTTTAGACGAGGATAAACAAAATTTATATATGTCTCCGCCATCTTTAAGAGCATTTTCTAAGCTCTTTATCCAAATGTCCAAATTTCTCCTATCGTTTGTTATATACCCCTGTACTTCAGAGAATCTTTTATCCAAAAACTCTTTCCGGACTTTCTCCTCAGTAGATTTCTCCAAGGAATCAAAATGTGTGTTGACAGAATTAACAAGAGATTTGAGATTACCAGATGAAGAGGCTGAAAGATCCTTCTGAAAGGATGGCATGATCTTCTCCAACACACCAAATGCAATTTCTATCAGGTCACAGTATTCCATGTGAGACTTCAGAAGTTTTTCTTTTGCCTTTGCTTGGGCAAAGGATGCTATCTTCATTGTTTGAACCGGGGAGAGGGAATCAAAATTGAATGGTCCTTGGAGTAGCTCCAGTTCATCTAATTCTGTCATTTCTTTTGTCAGGAAGTCTTTGACTGCTTCTATAGTGTCTCTTGCCAGAGATAGAGTTTTCTTCCCTTCTGTGGCCTCAAAGCTGTCATCTGGGGTTTTCTCTATTTGATCTTTTTCTCCTTCCTTGACTTCTTCTTGATCAGTTTTCTCACCTTTTCTTTCTTCTCCTTCAGCTCTGGAGTCAGCAAGGGGATCTGGAAGAGAGATGTTTACTTCTTCAGGGACTTCCTCTTCCGGAGTAGAGGAATCCAAGTCCTGAGTCCTTTCATCACCTATGTCCTTTGGCTCTTCTCCATTTTTCATAGTAGATTCTCCTTCGTCATCCATGGCAGAGGGTTTATCACCCAAGTCCTCTATAACAGGAAGATTGAATCTTTTAAAAGCATTCTGGAGGATATCTTATGTTCCTTTTGCCACTTTGTCAGTTTCTCCAAGCATAAGCTGATTCATTCTAGCTTTCCTCCAGAACTCATCCTTGCAATCTTTGAAGATCATATTCATTTGTTTCAGAGTGATTGAAGGATAGAGCTAAATAGCTATCTGTTCCCGGATATCAAGATCCTTTACCTTAGCATTGTTCTTCCTTATTTCTAGTTCCTTCTCTAGGCTTTTGGGAATTAGAGATATGTGTATACACCTAAAAATGACATGACTCTACTTAAATAAATATTTTAAATATTTATTTCATCTTCATAGTCCTCTATCAATAAATAAATAAATTTATTTATTTATTTGATTCACTTCCTCCCATTTAATTAAATAAATTTCGTTTATTTAATTAATTTCATCTACATTAACTTTATTCTTCTAAATAATTAAATAATTTCAATTATTTAATTAAAACACCCATTCTTCCAAGTAATTAAATAGTTTTAATTATTTAATTAAATATTTCATTCTTCTTAATTTAAATAAAATGCAAATTTATTTAAATTAAAATCCCCCAAAATAAAATATAATTAAATATTTTATTTATTCTTCCAAAATCATGTGAAAATAAATTAAATAAATTTATTTATTTAATTTGCTTTCTTATCTTCCAAATCTTCTAAAAATAAATTAAATAAATTTATTTATTTAATTTGCTTTCTTATCTTCCAAATCTTCTAAAAATGAATTAAATAAATTTATTTATTTAATTTGTTTTCTTATCTTCTAAATTAAATAAAATTATTTATTTAATTTGCTTTCTTATCTTCCAAATCTTCTAAAAATGAATTAAATAAATTTATTTATTTAATTTGTTTTCTTATCTTCTAAATAAAATAAATTTATTTATTTAATTCTTTTTCTTAGCTTCAATATCTTCTAAAAATAAATTCCTCTTGTCATACAAAAGTAAAAGTTGAGTTAAAGCAACTTTAAAGCAACTTTGCTCTTAAATTAGAAAAATAAATTCTAATTTAAAGAAAAATGAAAACTCATCAAGAAAGCTTTTAACCCAACAAAGCTTCTTTTTGAATGACACGTCTTTCTTCCATTTGTTGCACGTTCCTCAACAATCCTTCTCTGTTGATCTCTTCTTTTCTTCTCAACCATTGATCTTTCCTCACTCTCTTCTATAAATATAACCTTCTTCTCTTCATTTCACAATCCATCGTTTGAGTAAACTTATGCTGCAAGAAATCTAGCATGCCGTTGGCACTTCATAGCACTTCTTAACACTTCATAGCACTTCATAGCACTTCATAGCCTCCATTGTTAGTGTTTTTGAAGTTCATCTTCAAATACACAAGTATCTCAGCCATTCCATCTTTGCCATCTTTAACAAGCAAGGGAGAAAAAGCTTCTGAGGGCTTCATCCTCAAGATCAAAGAGAGATAGGCGAACTACGGAAGACGCAAGGTAAAGGTGAAGGTATTATTGTTTTATTTGTTTTAATCTCCTTTTATCTTCAGATTCTGTAGGTGTTTGGGATTATGTTTCATTAATTTGAATAACCTGATTTCCCCCTCACATTTTGGCGCCCACCATGGGGCCCTTGCCCCTCTACTAATAAAAAAAAAATCTGAGTTTTCTTGAAGACAGGTCCATACAGATGACGGACAGGTTTCTGACAAAGCCAGTTTTGCACATTCAGCTTCTGAAACAACGCATTTGCCTTCCAAAATGATGCATCTGACGAACTGGCACATCTGACCTCCCAATTTGCACATTCACCTCGTCCTTTTGCGCATCTGCTATTTTTGCGCCTGTACCTCATTCTTTTGTGCATTTGATCTCTATATTTGCGCTTTTGTTCAAAAAGCCACACACTCCCTATTTCTGCGCATTCAGGCAGCAGTGTTGCGCATCTGTCTTCTGATTTTTGTTTTGGTTTTTTTTGACTTTTGCATGCTGGAACTAACATCTATTTTGCAGGAGTAGTGGCTGGATTAGGTATATTCTGCTTAGTTCATCTAGCCTAACTAGGGGTAAAGTAACAAAGGTGCATTTCATAACAAACTTCACATAGTTTTCTAACTAGGAGGGAAGTAACTGAACTTGATTGCTATCTTGCATTGTAGATTTATTTTCTAGTTTAATCACTGCTATCTTCTACAAACAGGAAATGAACAATGCTATGATTAATCACTTTCAAAGTTAACAAATGGGAAATGAACAATGCTATGATTAATCACTTTCAAAGTTAACAAACGGGAAATGAACAATGCTATGATTAATCACTTTCAAAGTTAACAAACGGGAAATGAACAATGCTATGATTAATCACTTTTCAAGTTAACAATCGTGTGAGTGCACAACTTAGCTTAGCCCATTTAGTTTTTCTATTTTAACTATGTTGGGTGAACCACTGTACTCTGTGCTTGCGAATGACAATAGGCTTATGCTCTCCCCTTAACTGGGTGATCAAAGTGCCAGACTTGTCATTCTTTTTGTGAAACCTTTAGGGGGCCTGCCCTTGGATGCACGCCTGTCCAAGTGGGAATGACCCTGAGTGGTAACAGGCTAAAGCCAAGCCCTACCAAGCCACTTAAAATAAATTGTGTTTGGGGTGAAAACCTCAAGCAACGAGTGCTGATGTGTTACATCGACGGCCAACCTCCCCCAAAACCCTCATAGGCGTAACCCTTTGAGGCTGGGAGACTCCATAACAGAGAGTAGCGCCGCCGCATGTGTAACCACTCGAACGGTTGCCCTATCTAAGAACCAATTGTGTAGTAAGCCAAAAACCCCTATTCATTGATGCAAAGGGCGGAGCTCTTGAAGCAGCCTCGATTCAAGTGACTCTTAGTAGAGGTAGCAGGGACAATCCTAAGGTTCGGTGTGGGGAGGAGCCTAAGGAAACCTGAATCTGGTATGCGTGAGAAGTGAGTGCCGTGGAGGGGAGCCGGTGCTACCAGATTCTAGAGCTACACGCTTTGAGTGGCACAGCTAGAGGGTTCAATGGATATTATCCCATCTTGCCTGGGTTGTACTTGTCTTTGAGTCATAATAGTCCAAAAACACAAAAAACTATAAAAAAGATAAAAATCATGGAAAACTTCTATGTGTTTGCTGTGCTTTGCCATAATTGAACATCAACATCATCGGAAACACCAAGTTTTTCAAACCAAAAACACTGAAAAATCCTGAAAACGATCCAAAATTCCTAAAATTTAGAGAAAACAAGAAAAAAAAACCAGAATTGCGCATTTACCTTGACTTCTTGTGCATTTGATCTCGACTTATAACACTTTTGCACTCTATTCTGGCGCATTTCGTGCTACTCATCCAAACCAGTAAGTTTTTCCGGTCTTGTGTCAATGGCAAACAAATTAGAATATATTGATAAAAAACTCCAATACCTGAAATTGCAAATAAACTCAGGTCCCTCGCCCCAAGAGTGTATAGCAATTACCCAACAAATCCAAGTCTTACAACAAGAAATGGCTATCTTGCAAGCTGAACGTGCCAGTACTAGCTATGCCTCATCCCAAAATCATACCTTCTTTTCCCATCTTAATGATACTATTGACAAGACAACTGCCACCTCAAGGGGGAAATCATATACCACTTCTACTAGTCCTCCTTCGCCAACTCCTAAGACACATATTCCAAAACATGCCAATCCCACGCCAACACCGCTATGGAGTTCCTCAAACTCTAAATGGGTGACCAAAAAAGAATCAGATGAGTAGTGGGAAAGAGTTTTGCCAAATTTATACTACCAGAGAAAAGCTAGGGAGAAAGCTAAATCCCCTCATTCACCTATCCATACACCTACCAATGATGTGATCCAAGGGCTACTAGCAGAAATTCAACCATGCCCCCAAATTTTAGTCCTTGACCTTACCAAAGATTCTTCCAATCCCATATCAAATCCTACAACACCTTCATGTCATCCGCAACCCCTTGAGCTTATCAAAGAACCTTCTACCATGAACCCAAGTCAAGAACTACTGTACCTCCATGTCAATAACCCTCAAGAACATGTCAAGCCTACCCAAGAGCTATCCACTTCCATTCAAGCAACCCAAGAGGTATGTCAAGAGTCTAATCCTAAGCATGAGGAAACATTAATCCCTAGTCCAAGTCAAGATCAAACCACTTTCTTGCAACCTATCCATAACATGCATCTTTTCCATGATCAAGATGATATCCATAATAATGAACCTCTCCATGAGCCACTTGATCCTATCCATCTCCCAACAACTATACATGAGAAAGAGATCCAATTCCATCCCATGCATAACCTTTATCTTTTCTGTGATCAAGATACTATCTTTGATGAAGTAGCTATCCATGAGCAACTTGATCCTATACATGAGATAGAAATCCAACTCCAACGCATCCATAACCTTTATTTGTTCTATGATCAAGATATTCCCTATGTAGAAGATGTCCTTGAACAACTTGATCCCATACCCATCCATGAGCAAGAAACCTCCATTACTTCTATCCCTCTTACATCTAATCCCATCCATGATCCAAGAACTTCCGCTTCCTATGATGAGACACTTGCCTCCCAAGTGCACATGAATGATCAACCCAATAATTTAGATCCTAAAGAGCATAATGACGATCAAGATTCTAGTGATCCTTCACCATCCATTATTGACCAAGCTGCAAATCCGTTATCCTATATCCTTGGTCTCACTACCTTCATGCACGAATGTTCTTCCTTAGAACACCAACAACCATTATCCTCTATCTCATCTTCTCCATCCAATAAAGAACTTGTGTCTAGTGTTCCACCTACACATAATCCCGCTGTCTGCCGCATACTTCAACATATGAACTATCAAGGTAAAGGCCTTCATGAACAAGGTATTTTGGAGCCCATCCATGTCAATGTTCCTCCACCTTCATATGGCCTTGGATACATACCCCAAGGTGAACAATCTCACGATGTTGGTACTTCCTCCACTCCTCCTAAGTCTACCACTTTCCATCGCAAACCCTCTCGTATCGCCAAAACATATGTCGCCATTCCACCTCCATCATCCTACATTTGTCAAAAGCATGTGACCATACACCTTCCACCATCCAATCTACCTCCGCTACTCCCAAATCCTAACATCCCTCCCTACATTTTACCACCACTTCTTCCAACACCTTATCCATCCATCTGTAAATCCTCTAACATTCCCAATCATGGCCAACAAATGCACATGTTGTCTAAACAATGAGCTTCCACCAACCTCACTTCCACCATCCCAAGGGAATTCAATGTCAAAAATGTGGATGCCTCTACCTATAAAATCAAAAATCCTAAGAGTCCTCATGACCTAGGATACCAAAGCCAAGAATCAAAGAAACATCCTTCTCAAAAGTTGCATACACCCACGCACCTCAATGCCAAACTAAAAAAGGTGTGGGTCCCCAAGCAACAAATAACTATCTCAGCATCTGCACAAAAGATACATATACCCAAGCCCATACCTTCACAAGTACAATCTACAAGCAAAAAGGTTTGGGTACCCAAGAAAAAAGATATCAAGTCAAATGAGGCATCCACCTCTAAAGCATCCCATCCATCCACTTTATCCCATGCCATCCACAAATATCAAATCCTTCCATCCCACATGACAAGAAAAAATCAGAAAAATACTAAGTCTATGTGGGTCCCTAAATACCTCAATCACTCATCCACCAAGCAAAAATCTTCATTGCTTCCTACACCACCTTCCCATCATAAGCTTCAATGTTTATCACGGTATGTGCAACCGTTGGTCATGGTTCCCTTCCATTCCACAACACTTCCATATAACTCCATCTCCCCTCCCTTCCACTACTATCCTACATATCTTTCTCATCCTGTGGTCCATGCTTTTACATAAACTTTCCTTCCATCCTTGCATAAGTCCTGTATTCTACATCATCATCCACTCTCGTACCTTCCATAATCCAATATCTACCTACGTCATCTCACTTTCATGTAATCCCCTACCAACATCTATGAGAACACTTGACATGGTCCATGCAACGACATCCATCTAGCGGGACTATCACCTTTTATGGAACTACATACTTGAGTCTCTCCTTTCTGTGTCCACCTTCTCCCATCCAAATATTCAAAAAAAAAAAAAGAGAAAAAAAGAAAAGAAAAAATGAAAAAAGTAAAGAAAAATCCCTTCATCCAATGGTGAAAACTTGGCAAACAGGCGCCTTGGATAAGTACCATGATGAAAACCTGGCAAACAGGCATCATGTGTAAGTTGATCTCCTACGTCACCTACACTTGGGGGCACCTTGTCTCATCAGCATATCACCCTTCTCCTATCAGTTTCCATCCATACCATTTCCTATCCTATTCCTCTATCCATTACATACCTATATTGTCCAGTCCATCCATCCTAAATCTTCCTTTCCTCTATTTTTGATCTTGATAAAGATTGGGGGCACAATGTTGAAAAAAAAAAAATGTTTTAGATGTCTCTTGACATACCTTATCCCTCCAAACCACACAAATCCTTCATTATCCTCTCATCCTCCTCCTTCGTCTTAGGCATTGTCATGAAAAATCCTCATTATTCTACCTACATTGGGGCACATTATTCTTATGCGACATAGTCCTTGGAGATCACATCCTTGTTTCCTTCTACCTACCTGCCATTGATCCCCTATCGCCCATCCATCTACCTATTCGTGGTGTTTCCCTTGTCATTAGTATCTAGCATTAAGGCTATCCAAAATTCTTATCCAGTATCTTGTCTACAGTGTCAGCCTAACATAGCCTCTGTCATCAGTGTTATCTATTTCATATCTGATCCATCTCCATTCCATATCTGATCCGTAGTTGTTCCATATCTGGTCCATATCGTGTCTCATCCAATCCATATCTTAGGTCCATCAGGGTTCTTCCCGAACTACGTTGTCTCTGCGTCGTCACGTAGGCAAGGCCATTTAGCAATGAGCCCCCGAGGCACTAGGTCAGTCCCTTAGGGTCCGTCTCTCCGTGACTGTCTATCATCTCACTCACAATAAGTCAATCCTTGTCTAAACTGGGGGCAACTCCTCACCCTAGTTGCGGATTTGGATTCTTGAATGCCACTATTCCTAGAGGATACCAATAAGGACTGTGATACCTTTCACTAGACAAGCAAGAGCAGCAAAACACGCTACCCAACACAACAAAACCTTGGCAAAAACATCCACCTATCCTAAGCAAAAGCACGGCACCATACCAAAGACACTGAGACTAATTCTATATCAATTATGGCAAAAGACACGTCTAATGCAAAGAAGTTTTGTCAACAGGTTAATTTACAAGGTCTTGGATTTTTGTCATTATGTCTTCCTATGCTACTCAAGGATGCCAAAAGCTAGAGATGCTATGATGGGGGCATAATTTTTCTTTGTCTGCTGCTTGTGGATTAAACTTTAGTAATGTGACGACTTCTGTCTAACGACATGATCAACAAAAAGATCATCGAGGACTCCGAGGTCTAAACATAAAAAGGGGCAATCCTTGTTTGTTGAAACGCAAGAAGTACTCAGGTCATCTAGATTCAAGTTTGACTAGATGCTTGTATCAACTTGCTATATCAAAATCCAGGTAAGCGATACTCAGGTCATCTCGGTCTAATTATACCTAGATGCTTGTATCTTCTTACCACATTTCAAAAAGCGAAAAATACCAAAAAGCGCCCAATGATGAAAGCAAAAAGCCTTGCAAATATCAAGATGACAAATCCACATCCATTCCATATCCATATCCATACCGTATCCAATTCCATTCCCTATCCATATCCATATCCCATGCAATAAGAAAATCCTGCAGCAGCTTGTCAGTCCTTCAATCAAATTTCTTCTATCGAGTCATTCTTCTATTGATCAAATTTCTATTTGTCTTCATATCGCTCATCAACAGTTCTACCTGTCAATCTGAGCAGTGATCAAAACGTAAGTCTATCCTTAATCCATACCAATCGAGTCAAGCCAATCTTGTCGAATGATCCAATCACAATCAGTGGTCTTGATCCTAATCTTGTTGTAAACCGTATCAATCAGTCATAACTATCCTTCGTGTTGCTCTAGGGATATATCGTTCCCTGCCATGACAACACTGTCGTATATCGTTATCATATCAAAGTGTCTTAGACAGGATGTTGCATTGTCGAAACCAGACCCAGAGTCTTATACGACATGTTTCATTCCTGAAACCAGACATTATCAATCTATATCCTTGGTTTACCGCTTGACTGGGGCAATACCTTGCCTGTTTTTGTATCATTTGTGCTTACTTGCTTCTTTCTTGTGTGAGTTATCTTTTTATCTTGCATCTCGTATCATTCACCTCTTTCTTCTACATCCAGCCATTTCTTCTCATCGTGAGATTGTCCGTCTCATACCTTTTGCCGTCTCCTCGTCCAATCTCTGGAGGGGGCATCCTGTCGTTCAAATTGTACCAGGGGCAAACTGGGGCATGTATCATTGTTGAAAATCTTATTCTTTGAAACAACGTGATAAAACACATTGCATCAAAGAGGGGCAAAATGTATACACCTAAAAATGACATGACTCTACTTAAATAAATATTTTAAATATTTATTTCATCTTCATAGTCCTCTATCAATAAATAAATAAATTTATTTATTTATTTGATTCACTTCCTCCCATTTAATTAAATAAATTTCGTTTATTTAATTAATTTCATCTACATTAACTTTATTCTTCTAAATAATTAAATAATTTCAATTATTTAATTAAAACACCCATTCTTCTAAGTAATTAAATAATTTTAATTATTTAATTAAATATTTCATTCTTCCTAATTTAAATAAAATGCAAATTTATTTAAATTAAAATCCCTAAAAATAAAATATAATTAAATATTTTATTTATTCTTCCAAAATCATGTGCAAATAAATTAAATAAATTTATTTATTTAATTTGCTTTCTTATCTTCCAAATCTTCTAAAAATAAATTAAATAAATTTATTTATTTAATTTGCTTTCTTATCTTCCAAATCTTCTAAAAATGAATTAAATAAATTTATTTATTTAATTTGTTTTCTTATCTTCTAAATTAAATAAAATTATTTATTTAATTTGCTTTCTTATCTTCCAAATCTTCTGAAAATGAATTAAATAAATTTATTTATTTAATTTGTTTTCTTATCTTCTAAATAAAATAAATTTATTTATTTAATTCTTTTTCTTATCTTCAGTATCTTCTAAAAATAAATTCCTCTTGTCATACAAAAGTAAAAGCTGAGTTAAAGCAACTTTAAAGCAACTTTGCTCTTAAATTAGAAAAATAAATTCTAATTTAAAGAAAAATGAAAACTCATCAAGAAAGCTTTTAACTCAACAAAGCTTCTTTTTGAATGACACATGTCTTTCTTCCATTTGTTGCACGTTCCTCAACAATCCTCCTCCGTTGATCTCTTCTTTTCTTCTCAACCATTGATCTTTCCTCACTCTCTTCTATAAATATAACCTTCTTCTCTTCATTTCACAATCCATCGTTTGAGTAAACTTATGCTGCAGGAAATCTAGCACGCCGTTGGCACTTCATAGCACTTCTTAACACTTCATAGCACTTCATAGCCTCCATTGTTAGTGTTTTTGAAGTTCATCTTCAAATACACAAGTATCTCAACCATTCCATCTTTGCCATCTTTAACAAGCAAGGGAGCAAAAGCTTCTGAGGGCTTCATCATCAAGATCAAAGAGAGAGGTGAACTACGGAAGACGCAAGGTAAAGGTGAAGGTATTATTGTTTTATTTGTTTTAATCTCCTTTTATCTTCAAATTCTGTAGGTGTTTGGGATTATGTTTCATTAATTTGAATAACCTGATTTCCCCCTCACAATATGATTTCAATAAATGCCTAAGTGTTATAGATATTCAGATACCTGACTATAGCTTCTTGCAAGATCTTCTGGTCAGCTTCATTATATTCATCATAGAACTCAGTCATTGGTTTTAGGTTCCCATCCACAGTGACTGATTTGATGATATCATCAATGCAGAGAGTAGGTTTTTCAACAAATTCTTCTATCTTTTCTTGCTTGCCTTGACCAGTAGAGGATTCACCGGATGTTTTCTTCTTCTTCTTCTTCATTTTCTTTACTTCCTCATCAGTCTCTGTCTCTTCATCATCCTTGAGACTTGTATAGGACCTTGTTGCCTTTTTCTTTGTTCTTTTCTCTCCCTTTTCGGATGTCTGGGCTTCCAGTTTTGATGCTTTTGGCTCTTAGAGGTGGTAGGTGCAGAGCTTTTGGAGGATCTGGTTCGGGAGGGGGCTTGCACCGGGGCACTTTCTTTTTCTGTTTCTTGTCTTTCTTTCTCTGCCCTTTCCATCTTTTCTCTGTTGGCATCAAGTGCCTCCTTTGATATTCCATGCCTCTTGGTGAATTCTTCTACTTCCCTTCTCACTTTTCTCTTGATCTCAGGCTGTCTTAGTTCAACACGAATTTTCACACTCAATTCTTGAAAGGTTCCAAACCTTTCTACCTTAGGATCTTTGGGTTGACTTAGCATGTGTTGAACATGTAGCTCTACAATTTTCTCATCTACTTCATACCCCATTGGCATGATCCAGACTATCCTTGGCTCCACTGCCTCCATTAGACATTGATCAGTGTCTACCATAAAGCTCCACTGCCTCATCAACCATATGAAGTTGTCATGCACTCTGCTCAGAATATACCAGACCCATTCATCTTCTACAAAACAGGGGAATTGAATGCACTGTCCAAAATGCTTGTCCCGGATGGCTTTGTACTGAGGTTTGAGTTCAAATGATTCATCTATTAGCTGCTTATGATATATATCCATCAGCTTGGATTCCCTGAATTCCTCAATATTCGCATGAATGTATGCCCTAACGTCTTCAACATGCAAAACCCCATGCGGAATGCTAGAGAATGCGCCTAAAGGATCTACTTCTAGAGATTTATAAGGGTGTTTCTTGAACTTAGGGCATAGCCTATCAGTGATTTTGACAACATTCAGAGTAGCCATCTTTCAACAGATTCAGAGAGAGATTTACAAGAGCGAAAAGTACCTTTTTATGCCTCTAGGGTTCACAAAAAGAGCTGAAAAGATCGTCGGTTGACTTGAATTCTGTGATTGATCCTTGAGAGAGATGAAGCAAACTTGTTTGCAAAGCTCTTCTTATCTTTTTCACTAATGCACATGTGCAAATGACGAGCAAATAAACCCTTTTATCTCTGAGCAAACCCTAATTTCATTTTGTAATAAATGCACAACTTAAGTTATTTCGGTTGCCTTATCATGAGAGATTTTTCTGGATCACTGAGATGTACTTAGAGTTGTTTTTAGTGATGAATTTCAATGTCTCTACTTTCCTAGAATCATCCCCTTTATCTGCAGATCAAGATGTTTCAGTTTAGAATCACACCGGATCAAACTGTGAAAATCCCGCTTTTATCAAAAAACTGTCAAACCGGATCAATCTTGGAAGATTAGACTCTTCATATCTTCTTGCGGATCTTCCATATCTTTACCAAGGCTTCTTTAGATATTTCTATGAGAACCCTTTAATCCGCAGCATTCCATGTGCCAAATTTAGGCATCAATTAACTTGCTGGGGGAAAATGTTTTCCTTGAGACTCCCCCTGAGCCAGAGCTCATCTATTTAGTTTTCGAAAGGAATATCAGCACAAGATTTTGGTGCAGATCCATCCCCAACATTTTCAGTACTTCTCTTTACCCAAATCTTCTTCATCTCCCTTTGAATTTCATCCGCATTCTCTTTTCCCTTTCCTTTGTCTTGATTTTGATTATGATGTACCGGACCCCTTTTATCCTGATTCATACTTTTGCAGAACTTGGCAATATGACCGGATTTATTGCAATTGTAGCAAACAACATTTCTTTGTAGATTTGACTGATATCCTCTTGATCTGCATTGATTAGCCATATGTCCCATTCTATTGCATGCAAAGCATCTACCATTGAATGAATTATTTATTTGCATATTTCTACATTCTTGAGATTTGTGACCATACCTTTTACAATTAAAACACTGTCCGGAGAAGGATGAATTAGTCTAATTCATTCTTCTTCTACACTGATTTGCTTTATGACCAAAGTTATTGCAATTGTGGTAGTATCCATTGAAGGATGGATATCTTTGAGCATTTGGTTGCCTTATCGGAAGTCTTCTAGGCATGTTCCTTAGATTTCCTGATCCAGAGTTCTTCTGACCAGATCCAGAGCTTTCCCCTTTCTCATACCCCAAGCCTTTCTTTTCATCTACCCTCTTTTGGCTTTCAAGAAGAACTTCAAGTTGAGCAGAGCTTATCATGAATTTCTCTTTGTATTCATTTGTTGTTCGAAGATCCCTTTTAAGAGTGTTTATCTGATTCTCAAGTTGTTCTTCATTGTCTCTAGCTTCTTCAAGATCAGATTCCAGGTGCCTGATTATTCTATCCATTTTGTGGCAGTCTTCTGACTTCTCCTTGAGAGATTGTTTTAGATTATCTTCACTTTTTCTTTTCTCTTTAATTTCTTGGGTGAATTTCATAACTCCCGATTCCATTTCATGTCTTACCATAATGACTTCTTTTGATAACTTCTCACATAACTTGGTTTTCTCATTTAGATCTTCATTAGTATCATTGGCTTCATTTTGACTTGCTAATTGTTGAAGAAGTTCCTTTCTTTTCTTCATTGAGATACTTAGTTTTTCTTTGAGTTCATTTATGAAATCATCAGCTGTTTGAGTCTTTCCCTCAGCTCATTGACTTCAGAGTGAGATTGATCAAGATCATCTAGAGCAGACTGAAGTTGTTCCCTCATACCATACATATCCATTGAGATTCCCAGATCTTCCTCAAGGTGTTAGGTTCTCTCTAGAGGAACTTAGCTCTGATACCAATTGTTGATAATTGAGAGGGGGGGTGAATCAATTATCTTAATTATTTGACTTTCTTTTCTTCTTTAACAATTAGTGCAATATATAAGCATACACAACCATGGAAGCAGAAATAAACTCAACACACATGTCACAATATTTTTGACGTGGAAAACCCTGTTAAGGGAAAAAACCACGGGGTGATTAACCCAAGATTGTATTCTCTGTTAAAAGAATAAGGTAGTACAAAATGGCTTGCTAATTAGGGCTCATTGCCCGAGCACACTTCTCACAAGAGGCTCACTGCCTACAATCGTTTATAGAAGGAAACTAGGTATTTGAACTGATGACAAGCATACACATATGCTGAGGTTCAGTTCTGGTTAAGCTCAATATACTGATCTACTGCACTTCATTCTTCCTCTGCTTTAGTGCTGTTGTTCTGTCACATACTGGACCTATATTTCTATTTCCACTCTGCTCTTTGCTTTTCTTCGCACTTCACAATACACTTCACACACCTTCTCATCGAAATCCATCTGGTATATTAATCCGCACCAAGGATTTCAACATCTTTCTAGTCGGCATCCGCAATACTCAATATTTTTCTAAACTCTGGTCTGTCAGTTGAATCCTTGCTTACCAAGTGATGCGTATCAAAGAAATACTTATAGAAGTCATCAATTAGGTCGGCCAATCATGAATGATATCTCAAGAAGCTTGATCATCATCAACATCTCATCCGGATTAAGGTCTGATGCTCTACCGGTCAGTTCTTCCTTAGTCTACTCTGCCAAACAGAAACCCAACACTTAGGTGTTCATATATTTTCACTCTTTCATCACTGGAGGCTCAATCTCTGGAATGTATCAGTCATGGTACTCCTCTTGACTTCCCCAAGTCTGCACTTTACTGAGATACTTCCTCTGCGAGATCCGGATCTAATTGTCAAACCTTGTTGCATGCTCTGTTCCTGCTCATCGGACCAAAATACTCATCAATCTGACTTCCGGTATAGACATACCATGTCATGCAAATGTGTGGGATGAACTTTGTTGCCATCAATGACAACACTCATGAAGCCACATAGTGTCTCTTGCCAATACCTTCTACACTGGGTAGAGGTCTAAAAACATCACAAACTTCCTTCTTTCTCCATACTTTGTTTATTTCCATCCATTACTAAGGAATATCAACTTTCTTTTGTGAAATAGGCCTTACATTCTTTCCAGAGTGCCTTGTTTGATTGTACTCATCACAGGTGCACTTAGTTTGCTGAGTACTTCCATTCCTCCTTGCCTTTGATCTACAATTAGCTGCCTTGTGGCCAAACTTATTGCAATTGTAATAGTATCCATAGAAAATTGAGCATTGTCCCTATTGTTCCTTGGCACTTTACTTCTGCATACATTAGCCTTATGTCCTTTCTTATTGCAGACATAACACCTAGTTGAGTTCTAATTTTTTTGCTTCTACATTCAGTACCTTTATGACCAATTTTATTGCAAGTGTAACATCTCAATGTATTTTGATTTATCATGTTTCTATAGTCAACAACATTTTGCCCAAACTTATTGTAAGAAAAACAATAGTCATTAAAGCTTTGAGAGTACCTTATGTGAGTTGGTTGCCTTGTAGATGAAGGATCTCTGAAATCTTTCTTCATATTCTCCCTCTGTCTTTGGACATGAGTGCATTCATCTTCTCTTGTAACTTTGTAAGTTTTCTTCTTAGGATTTTCAATGGAGGTCTTCTCCTTCTTTGACTCAGTCTTTCCTTCTAATTGAAAGTTATCATATAGGTTTGCAGAAGTACTAAACATTGGACTTTTCTCCTTTTCAAAACCAAGACCTGATTTTTCATTTGCTGGATTTTGAGAATTTTTTATTTCATCAATAATTTTAGATCCTCCTTTCAACTTCAGCCCTTTGTCAATCTATTATTTTGCCTTTTCCAGTTCTTTCCTTAGAATGACAATTTCTTCCTCTAGTTTTGAACATTTAGTTGATTCCTCATTAAGTTTCATGTTCAAGTAGTCTTCAATCCTCTTTTCTTCTTCAACCATGATCTTTAGATTTGAGATCATTTCTCTTGCCTCTTTAAGTTTTGTGTCACATCCTTTGTCTCCTTCTAATAGGATTTTCAGCTTGCCAACTACTTCTTTTGACTTTTTGGCCTTTGCCTTCAATATGTCAATTGTCTCTTTGGTTGTTTCAAGCATGTCTTCATATTATTTATTTAGTTCTCTTGCATCATCTAGTTCATCAAGGGCTAACTTGAGTTCTCCTTCAAGGTCTATTCCACATTCACCAAGATCCCAACCTTCAGGCTCCATTGCTTCAAGATCTGGTTCTAGTATAAATATATCATTGTCCATGACTTTAGATTCCATGTGTTTAGATGCAAGATCTACCTTAGCTATTAGGCTACTCTGATACCAATTGTTGAACACAACGAGATGTTGAGAGGGGGGTGAATCAGCATATACTAAGACTTAACCAAGGATTAACTTTTGAAACTCAATAACTTATATAACTAAAGGGAAAATATGCAACACAATAATCAACAGGTGACTCCAGTATTTTTACGTGGAAAAGCCCAAGGCAGGGGAAAAACATGGTGAGAGCTATCTCATAATATAATATGCTCACTACAAAAATGTTACAACTTGTTTTAGGGCTTCAACCCAAGGAAGCTACTACTCCCTGGTTTAGAATTTTAATTTAGGGCTACAACCCAAGGAAGCCTCTACTCCTTGAATACACAACTCACTGCTATTTGATTTGCTATGACAATATAGATAAAAGGACAGCTAAGGAAAACACATCTATTATATGTTGATGATGCAGTCCACTTATCTTTCTCAATACATGTCTTCAAACTGATTTTGCATACTCAATGTGGACCAAGGATTTATTCACACACTATCTCAACAACGTCCATACTCCTTGCAGAAGAAGTATCATACCAAACTATGCATCCGCAAGACAAGAAATATGCCTGTCTACAGGGAACAGGGTCTTTCAGACCTCATGTGATGCATCACATCTCAAAATATGATGTTGCGGTGAAATGCAAAGCCTAAAACCTTTTGTATATGAGCTTAGGCATCAACATATGCTACTTATCAGATCCACATGCCTTTTTATGAAGTTTCCAGAGGAATTCAACATATGACTTAGGTACCTAAGGTTTCAGAGGGCAGTTATACTTAAACTTTACTTGTAGACATGAATGGTTGATATAGTACCGGGAAATGAAGGATGTCTGCATGTGAATCATAGCTACTATACTTTGGATCATATAATACCTCCCCATAAGCCTTGGTAACAAATCTATGCATGTTTCAACTTCTGCAAGTCACAAACTTGTTTATTCAGGATCCCGAACAGACTATAATGCCTTTGTCACTTAAGCACTGTCTTTGCGGACCACTAGAGCACTTGAAACTTCATCATAACATATCTAATACATATCTTGGTCATTCCTCAGAACCGCATGACAAATAGATCTCTTCCGGAAGAATGCGGAGTATTCCATTATCTCCCCATTGCTTCTCTACTATGTCTAAGTGATGGTCGATATACTATCCATTGTAACTTTTCATGTTGAATGTGTGAGAGGCTAAAACGTTCGATATATCATGTCAATACATACAAGAGGCTATATTTGGAACCGCAAGGAAAAATATTTCTTTGTTGAGAAGTGCAGACCAACTCAAGCTGGCTCTACCTTAGGATGTGCACTGTGAATGCCTTAGTCAATTCTCTGCTTCTTATCATTAAGTGCGGTGCTCCCAACTAATGAGATATGTATGAGTGTATGTAGGAGCCATGCAAGGATATGAGAGTTCACCTCCACATCATGCTCAAACCCAAAATAGATGCATATTTAGATTGTTTTCTCTTTTCCCAGACTAGTTTGCCTTGACCATACTAGCTCTTCCTTTGTACGAGTCTGCCTATACATTGCCATCAGCTATGTTGACATTAATGTATACTATGCTGACATCAATGACAACACATATTGACAAAAAAAGATAATAATGTAATTACACACCAAGAATACTTTATGGCTCTTCAATTAACCTTAAAGACCTCTTTGGCGTACCCATTGCACACTAAAGTGTGATTGCTAGTTTTTTTTTAGTGTGGTCGGGGGTTCATTAATAGACTTGTGCTTCCAACATTCTATAATTTATTAAATTATTAAATATCTCCATTATTAGTATCTGCCTTTGGCAATACTATTGTGACCAAAACTATTTAATTAGTTATTATTCTCTGTACCTATCATCTATTTAAATGCCATAATTTATCCTCCTCAAAGTAAATATTTGTTTTTATAAAGTAAAGATGCATACCTTTTAATAAAAAATATTCGTACAAAATCAATTATTAACATTTATTGGCATTCCTATTGGTTAAAACTTCTCACCTCTTATTGCAACCTTCACATGGCCCAAAACAATTATAATGAACTTTGTACAATATTGACTTATTAATGCACCAAAATATTTTAATTGAAAATAAATGTTTGTACATGCCTTCATTAACTTAATATGCCAGGAGGACACATAGTTTGATATTGATGTTAATTACCATTGTCCATGAGCATAAACAAGACATGTTGCTCACGTGAAATTGATGTTATGCAACATCCTCATGTTCCATTACTTTCACTTGCTTTGAATCCTATTTAAGTAGCTGGCATTTTATATCCTTCAGTACATGAAAGGAATTTTCTTGTATTGTTCTCCTTCGGAGAACTTGTATTATTAACACTCTTACAGGCAATATTTTACATTTTAGCCATATATAGTGGAAATATTAAACCTTTGACATGTGTAGACAACTAATGTTAAAATGCAAAAGGTCGTAATCAATTTATATTAGAAAGGCTTTTTTGTTAAGTAGAGGAAATTTTAGTGTATGGGGTGTGGTCAAGTGGCTATGACCACTTGGTTGTCATGATGGAGATCAAGGTTCAAACCTCCATGTTGAGTAAAAAAGTATACGAAATTTTATTTATTTAAGAGTTGTTTAATTTATATACTTAATATTATTTAATAATTTTATTTTATTTGATATATATCCCTTATATTTTAGTTTTATTTTAAATATATATGTGGTTACATATTTTAATTTTTGTGAAAGTAAATAAATTAAAATAACTCTTAAATAAATAAAATAGTTCCAATATTTTTGGACATTTTTTAGATAAATGTATTTGATATATCTATTAACAACATAGTTTACAAATTCTTCAAGGTGTTGGTTCCAAAATTTACTACAACCTGAAACCCTAAAACATTTTAAAATCACCTAGGCTAGGGGTATCATTAGGGTGATTAAAAAAGGTTTATCAATAGGTTAGGGGTGATTTTGGCCAATTTATAGGAGTGGGTAGACTCCTCTACACTTCAAGATCAACTTGGCTGAGGAGGTGACAAGGGTCGTTGTACCTTGGCATTCAATCATGTTTTCATGTGTCAAATCCAAGGTTGTTTCCTAGGCTATTTGCAATAAGGAACTTCATAATCAACAGTCCTCAAACTAATCCTACTAATTTTACTATTTCAGGAATTACTGCTACTGATTTATCTGTTGTGAAATGAAATTCTGAAAACACAAATGCTAAAGCAATAGACTGCGGGAAAATAACTTGTTCTAATATAAAGCTAGAAACATGCATTTACTTGAAAGCAAACTATTAATAGGAATGAATCTATCTATTGAAAGAAATGAAACTTTACTTCTAATGAAATATGTAAACAAACTAAAGCAATAAATACTAGCCTCCGATCTTGATGGCAGGAGTGGGCCCTTGCTCTACGCCTTCAGGACTGAAGACTAAAGCAAGAACTCAGTACCGAAATGAAATAACACAATCTTTCCTTCAGTTCAATTTCATGAAGGTATGCTTGTATTAAAAAATTATGTCTATCCGAAAAATAAACATTACAATAAGCTAATAGCAATAATTCTATATCCATTATGCTCCTCCTATCTAAGCATATATTAGTCCAACGATGAGATATCTTTGGATCTAACTATTCTATCCATTAGTTTATCTATGAGATACAACTAATCTCTTATTCTAACTAAAACATATAACTATTTAACTGAAGAGTATGATCATGCAAACTGAAAAAGGCTTTAGTGGAATAGAAGTCCCACTAAACCCGGAGTCTTAAATAACAATGGGCAGGTGGCCCTGAAATATAGGTCTTAACAAGTCTTTTAGAACTCATGCAAAATAAAATAAAAAGGGAATTAGATCCCTAACAGTCAACTGGAGTCTTCGCCGAATCCTTTGGTGTTGGCTGAGTGGACTCTGGAGTACTACAGTTGGCTTCTGAGATGCATATAGATAGTGGCGCTAGAGACTCTGCACTATCGCTAGTAGCTCTGGAGACTATCTGCTATTGCCAGTAGCTCCGGAGATGCATCCCTATTTCCTATATAGCTCTGGAGATCTTCAAAATTGCCTTTGCTCGTACAACTGCACCTATGGACGCAAAAACAGAGACTTTGCTACACAATTTCATTAGTTTACTGCACATTAGTCATTTCATAAAAAATAATGATCTATGGTAATTCAACTCGCATTAGTGTAATTAAGACAAATCTTATCAGTCTATATGGTGCAATTACCAGGACAATAGGATAAAAGGATGAAAAAAGGGAAGTAAAAAGGTGTATTATTCTGGGTGCTACGTGGTACTCATCAGGAGGGTAATCCTGGAGGTATCCCTCAATAGGGATTGAGATCAACAAAATATATTATCCCATTTGTGACTTTGTAACATTACCTAGATCATTGTTTTAATCTCAAACCCTATCACTAGAGTTAAACACACTTGTTACACTTAATAATCTCCCTTTTAAGCTAATGAGAGCAACCCTACATAATGAGGATGTTTATGGAATTGAAATTGCATTAAAACTTGATATATTGTTTTGATTGTTAATGAGTTAGGATGATCATAGGCTTTTCAAACCGGTGCCTATCCATTGGTCTGCAGAGTCTCATGTTTATCAAAGGAACATAATTACAAGGAAATGTATGACTACCTATTTGAAGATTCAGATGCATAAAAATCAATATCAAACCATGAGAATACTTAGTAATCCAACACCATACAATATTCTTCCATGTGTAATACTGAAATGACCATTTACAAAACTTGACACTTCTGATGACTACTTCATGAAGAACATAAACTGATCACTGGTCGTTGCCCTAATTGTCTCTGGACCTTTACACCTGTAGAGAGAAATTCTGCCCATAAAATGACCAATGCCTGAAAAGAGTTTCCATCTTCAAATTATAGCCCTCACAGCTCATATTGGATGGGAAAATGGGAGGGAAAACCCCACTAAATCCACAAAATGCATTCAAAACATCAAATTCAACAACGCACTTTGCATTAATGGCGATTCAAAGAGTAGATGACGCATTTTCATGCATTTCTAGGTGCTTCTGGGGCTTTGATAGAACTTCAGGCCGTGGGAGGATATTTGGATTTGGGACATGGACCAAAAATCCCATCGGGCCCCAAAGTCTGGATGGGACCTTTTCAATATACCACGAGGATCTGGAGAAGCAAGAGTTGGGTTCGCAGGAGGACATTGCACATTTAGCACTTTTAGAAAAAGTCCAAAAGTGTTGGCGAGGCGTGAAGTCCTGCTAGGACCAAAAGTCTCAAAAGTCAAAATTAGAAGTTTGACTTGAAACCACATCAAATACTTAGTCCTTTCCTCAAAAAATTATGTAAAAATTTGTGCATTTGCACCGTCTTTATTTTTCTCTCTTTTCTTATCCATCCTCTGCACTTTATCTCTGCATGTTGGCCCTTTTTGCCATATCGACAAAGTATGAAGTTGGTGAGCCATCCACTTCATCTCTTCTTCATCGACGTTCCCACCTTATCGGCAAAATCGCACAACACGAACTTTATCTTTCTTCATCCTTTTTATTTTCCTCTTCATTCTTTCTCTCCCTTGGTCAATGGTTTCCTTTCGGCCAAACATATGGTTTGTGAACCATTTCTTTTTGCAACAAAGGTGTGTTTTCTAGTTTCCTTGTCATTTCCTTCCTTTTCTTGTCTCTTTATCAATGTTTCACCTCATCAGCGAACTTTATGATCGGTGAACCTTACGGTTCGCAAACTCGCCTTTTTACCGATGAAGCCGCTACTTTTCTCTTCTTCTCGCCTTAGAAAATATTCACTTTGTCACTAATCTAGGCTGTTGGCGAACTTGCAGGTTCATGAACTAACAAGTTTCCTGACAGACTTCACATTCTATCACTTTCTGCCTAGTCAGAAATGTTGGCAAGAGACACTGCTCTGATGAATGTTGAATGTTGTAATTGATGGCAACAAGGAAAAGAGTTTCTATCGACATGGCAAAGAGACTTTACTCCGGAAGAATAAATGACTACGTACGGGTAGTATACATTATATAAATTAAGTGACAGTATTTGAGATGGTATGCATCCACAGTTAAAGACACTTGTATGCGGTTCAGGTATGTTGTTCAGTACTACCTAGTGATCACATGTTCCAATGTTCAAGTCTTGACTTCCTCCAGAACTCATATGGTGAAGTGTCTAAGTCCGGGTGAACAGAGTTAAGACAGGAACAGTGCACAGTACCAGAGTAAAAGGGTCCGTATTCCTCCACTGTGGCATATTTTGGCTTGCGGTTCCAAAGGTATGTTAAGAGACTAATGATGAATGTTGGATATGATTTTTAGAGTCTCATATGGTCTGTAGTAGAAGTTATGATGTGACAGTTGATTTGGTCAAGTGTGTTCTTAAGGGACAAGCCGACAGACATGTTAGATCTATATGCGGAGAAGATATATTGTTTGAATAATTAATCTAAGTGGTTGAATGATTGGTGCCGACCTATATGAAGATTATTATATATTTGTTTGGGTCCGCATTCCTGTTTGTGCACAAGATCAAGTCGACTAGGTATAACAGTTGTATACACATTTCATGTTTGGCCTGCCGACCTTCTTTTGAGTTAAATCTTATTCCAGATATATATACTAGATGGATTTTAGTGTTGAATTGATGCGAATGTGTGGAAGCAGTGCAAATTCGATGTGTGAATGATTTTAAGCAGTTTGTAGAGTAGAAAAGGATAATAAGGGCAAAAAATAGAGTATATTTACTAGAGTGGAAAAGCAAGGCAAAACTAATGAAAACCTTTGAATCTGTGTATTGAGCCTTCAATGGAACTGTGATCCAGCATGTGGTAGATGCATTTGCAATAGTTCATCACTGGCAGTGAGCCAATTTCCCTCTATCTTCTATCTTTCTCTCTCAGTGGACACTAAATCCACTTGGAAAGTGAATCCACCTGTAGTGTGCATTTCTTTAGGCAGTGAGCCTTATGTAATCCAGTATTGTTATCATAATATATTGTGAGTTAACACTCATCATGGTTTTTCCCTTTTTGGGTTTTCTACGTAAAAAATCTTGGTGTATGTGTTATGTCTCTATGGTTGTTGTTCTTATGTTTATTCTACTTTCATGTTATTAATTTTTGTAATTGGATTAATGAAGTATTGAAGAAGTGGTTTTGTGGAATACTAATTCACTCCCCCTCAGTATTCCTTATATTCAACAATTGGTATCAGAGCATGGTTCCTTGGAAGAAGCCTAACAACTTCAGGAAGATCTAGAATAGTATACTTATGGCAGTAAGAAGACTTGGAAATTGCTCATATGAGAGCAATGTTGAACTGGAAGCAACTCTTATTGATCTTGAAAACTTTGAAGCAGAAATTAGGGATCTAAAGTCAAATGTTCAAGAAGCTGATGAATGTATCCTAAAGCTAAGGGAGCAAGTGAAGAAGTTTAAAATGAAAAGTAAGGAGTTCAGCGATCAATTAAATGTAGCACATGAAACCCTAACCAATTTAACATTGGAAATTGAAGAAAAAGAGGAGATTGTAAGGCATCTGAATCAAGTTGTAAAGGATAAGTCTGAAGAATGTGAAAATTTGGGAAAAGATGTTTTACTTCTGAAATTTGATCTGGAAGCAACAAATAGATATAAAGAAAAATTCAAAATAAGCTCTGCAAAGCTTGAGGAGTTGATTGAAAGTCAGGAAAGTTCAGATGACAAGAAAGGCTGGGGATTTGAAAAGGGGGAAAGTTTTAAATCAGGTCAAGAAAACATTGAGATGAAGAAAAACAAAGGCAACCAAATGCTCAAAGGTACCCATCTTTCAATGGATATTGTTTTAATTGTAATAAGTTTGGTCATAAGGCTACTCAATTTAGAAGTAGAATGAATCAAAATGCTCCATCATTCTCTGGTCAATGTTTCAATTGCGAGAAAATTGATCATAGATCAAATGAGTGCAAAAGTTTGGTAAGGAATGGTTTTAACTATGCAAGGAATACTGAATCCTTCAATGGGAAGTGTTTTGCATGCAATAGAATTGGGAATATGGCTAACCAATGCAGAACAAGAATGAATCCAATCAACAAAGAGTCAGGGACAGAGGAATGTGGTATGCTACAATTACAACAAGTTCAGACATGTTGCAAGCTTTTGCAAATACAAGAATGAGAAAAGAGACTATTCTGCAGAGAAGAGGAAAATAGAGCAGAGAGAAGATAAAGGCAAGAACAAGATTGATCCAGTAGAAATCAAGAAGGAAATGAGCAAGGTCTGGATTAAGAAAGATGTTAATGAGGTCAGGGATGGATCCGCACCAGCCTCTGGTGTAGTTACTTCCTTTGGAAAGTAAATTGGGAGCTCTGGCTCAGGGGGAGCTGCATTGAAAATCCAAATCCCCTAGCCAGATAATTAGTGCTAGGATTCGACACGAAGTTATGATGAAAACATTCATATGACAAATCTTTTGAAAGGAATTTTGGAAGAAAAGGATCAAATTCAGAATAGTGTAGAGAAATCTAGATCAATTGTGTTTAACAGAGAAGGATTTGACAACCTTTTGAAACATAGCATTTATGGCAATTAGGTCAAGAAAAATAAAGGGTTAGAAAGGACTCCATTCGACGGACAATTCATTTTGCACTCGACCAAAGAAAAGGCACAAGAAGAAAAATGTTGAAATCGCACATAGCTGATAGTGATTTAATTGGTGCAACATCTGTCATCCTAGAGAAATTGATTCCCTCATACCAAAAGGACATATCAGAGCTACTAACGGATTAGCTCAAAGGTCTAATCAAATCTGTAAGTTCACACTTTGAATCTTTTGAGAAGTCTGCAGAGACAAAAGTTAGAAAAGAATTTGATGAAATGAGGTTAGCTGAGTTGAAGATCATGTTAGTCAATGATAAATAAGAGGGATCAAATGAAGAGTAGAATATGTCAATTAAGAGGGCTAATAAGTCCTAAGCTAGACTCAATGTCAAATCTTGCAGCAGAAGCATTGGATGTAAGTAAAATAATTGACACACCCTCTGATGTACAAAAGGCAGAGAAATTAGTCTTTCTAATAAATGGCCATATTCAAATTTTGGAAAAAGCAAAGAAGAATTGGGATGTAGAGATAGCTCAAATCAAGATCATTTTAAAAAACATCCTACAACCTACAACAAATTAAGTTGGAGATTGCACCTATACATATGCGGCAGAGTATGACAGTTTTTGCAGTTTTGACACAATTTTGACTCTTGTGCATACACCTTTGCCATTGATGTCAAAGGGGGAGAAGAAGACCAGTGAAAAATGGGCAAACACCTAAGGAAGAGAAGAAAAACAAGTGTACAGAGTAAGGTGGAGCAGATAAGCATTTTTCACTAAGTATTGCCATCAATGGCAAAGGGGGAGATTGTTGGCAAGAGACACTGCTCTGATGAATGTTGAATGTTGTCATTGATGGCAACAAGGAAAAGAGTTTCTACCGACATGGCAAAGAGACTTTACTCTAAAATAATAAATGACTAAGTATGGGTAGCATACATTATACAAAGTAAGTGACAGTATTTGAGATGGTATGCCTCCGCAGTTAAAGACACTTTTATGTGGTTCATGTATGTTGTTCAGTACTACCTAGTTATCACATGTTCTAGTGTTCAAGTCTTGACTTCCTTCGGAAGTCATATGGTGAAGTGTCTAAGTTTGGGTGAATAGAGTTAAGATAAGAACAATGCATAATACCAGAGTAAAAGGGTCTGCATTCTTCCGTTGTGGCATATTTTGGCTTGCGGTTCTAAAGGTATGTTAAGAGACTAATGATGAATGTTGGATATGATTTTTAGAATCTCACATGGTACGCAGTAGAAGTTATGATGTGACAGTTGAATTGGTCAAGTGTGTTCTTAAGGGACAAGCCGACAAACATGTTAGATCTATATGCGGAGAAGATATATTGCTTGAATAATTAATCTAAGTAGTTGAATGATTGGTACCGAACTATATGAAGATTACTGTATATTTTTTTGGGTCCGCATTGTTGTTTGTGCACAAGATCAAGCCGACTAGGTATAACAGTTGTATACACGTTTTATGTTTGGCTTGTCGACCTACTTTTGAGTTAAATCTTATTGCAGATATATATACTGGATGGATTTCAGTGTTGAATTGGTGTGAATGTGTGGAAGTAGTATGAATTCGATGTGTGAATGATTTATAGCAGTTTGCAGAGTAGAAAAAGATATTAAGGGCAGAAAATAAAGTATATGTAGTAGAGTGGAAAAGTAGGGCATAACTAATGAAGACCTTTGAATATGTGTATTGAGCCTTCAATGGAACTGTGATCCAGCATGTGGTATATGCATTTGCAACAATTCATCACTAGCAATAAACTAATTTCCTTCTATCTTCTATCTTTCTTTCTTAGTGGATAGTGAGTCCACCTGTAGTGAGCATTTCTTTGGGTAGTGAGCCTTATGTAATCTAGTATTGTTATCATAATATATTGTGAGTTAACACTCATCGTGGTTTTTCCCCTTTTGGGTTTTCCACGTAGAAAATCATGGTGTCTATGTGTTATGTCTCTATGGTTGATGTTCTTATGTTTATTTTGCTTTCATGTTATTAATTTTGGTAATTGGATTAATGAAGTAATGAAGAAGTGGTTTCGTGGAATACTGATTCACCCCTGCTCTAAGTATTCCTTATATTCAACAAGAAACTCAGTCAACCAATGAACCAAGGAACCTTAGTCGGCGAAATCGGTAGTCCACAAACTAGTCGATTCACCGACAAAGACAACAAAGACCAAGACTGAGAAAATATTTCAAAGGAAGGAAAACACAATGACTTGGGGGAATTTTTAATTAGAATTTTCAATGAACAAAACCCATTTAAAGTAATCTCATATTGGGTATAAAAAATGGGTTTAAGAGACAAAGGCACACGCTTGGATTTTTGATGGATATGGGGCAAAATAATGAAATCTTGGGAACTTGGTTTTTTCACGCACCAACACAAGGCATTGGTGCTAAGGATAGTTCTTTATGCACATTACATAGTTTCTCTTCCTTGCTACAATCTAACCATCTAGTTATATTGTTACCCTTTCTACTTCTAATGTTTCTCGTACTATTCCTTTCTATGTGCTACCAACTTTTTATGATCCTCCCTCTAGTACCATGACGAGCGCTCATTTGACTAGCATTGAACCTATTTCTTACATTCACCCTATTGGTTTCATGCCTCCATCCTATTCTACTAGTGTCATGCATTCCTCTCCTCCTTTTAGCATTACCACCACTTATTACCTTCCTCCTACTAGTGCCAAGTCCCTTCCTCACATTACTTATAGTCTATCTACTTCCCACATTCCTCACTCTCTTTATCTATTCATCATTTCTCATGTTCGCACCACTACTATCCATAGGTCCTCCCTTAATACACTCATTAATTTACAGATTGGGCAGGTGACTTAGATAGTCGAAGGTCCACTAGTGGCTATGTGTTTACTTTGTTTGGCGGAGCAGTGAGTTGGATAAGTAAAAGGAAGCCCACGGTTGCTTTGTCCACCACCAAGCAACATATATGGGTGCTACCCATGTCTCTAAGGAGGCAATTTGGTTGAGGAGATTGTGTACAGGTATTGGTTTTGATTGTAGGGTCATTCAGATTGGTTGTGATAGCTAGAGTGCTATTTGTTTGGCCAAGAATCCTATGTATCATGTTCGGACTAAGCATGTTGATGTATAGTATCGCTTTATTTGATAAATGGTTGCAAGTGGATAGATTGAGCTGAAGAAGGTAGACACTCAGGAGAATGTTGCAGATGCTTTGACCAAGCCCATGAGCACAGAGAAATTTGTTTGGTGCAGAGAGGCCGTGGGCCTTGCTTCGAGTGCTTGATTATTTTATGGTTTTCCTATGGGTATTTAAAATGTATAATGTCGAGTGGGAGAATGTTAGGATTAAGGTTCCATCAACAATGCAAATCTTATGTAATTAATTACTCCTAATATTGTTTCTAAATCACCCAAAAGGGATGAAAGGTTTCACTAGTAGCGATCTTGTTTTAGCCACATGTTTATATCCGGTCCCCAACGCTAATTCATCTGCGAGGGGTCTGGGGGCCGCGCGCCCTGATGAGGGTTCAGGGTCAGCGCCCCAGAAACCTCATTTTATTTATATTTTATCATTGTAAATCTGGACCGTTCGTCATTAGGTTACAGATTTGATGGTCGATATTATGTTAATTTTCTTGCCCTAGAAGGCAATCCCCTTCTATAAGGATACTTGTACTACATTTTTAGCAGAGTTGAGAGTAACAGGCACCGATGGATTGAATATTGAAGAAGGAGAGGAAGTACATGTATTGTAATCTCATATTTGAAGATAATACAACTTAGAGCCGCTTTTTTTGGTGGAGTTTTTTTTTACCCTAAAGGGTTTTGTCCATGTTACATACTGTGTTATGTGTTCAGTTGTTAATGCATGTTATTTTTATGTAGTGGGTTTTATTTCGTTTCCAATCTCCATTGATTCTACATTGTTTAGAGGACATAAATAAGGTTTGAACCAGATTTTTGTTGTGTGGTTTGCACCTTCATTTCTAACAGAGAGTTGTAGCAAGCAAGAGGGGCTACCAACATGCTCAATTTAAAGCTCCTCACATCGCAACTTGTTGCCAAGAGAATGAACTATTCATTTTGCCTCAAAAAATGCTCCCCAAAGACATTATTTGCAACAACAATATCCTGAAGAGGCATCCCTTCACCCTAAGGAAGACCATGCATTGAGTGAACTTTATTCTTTTCATTCTATTGCAACTTTCTATTGACCAAGCATCTAGAAGTGGAGTGGCCAGCCATATGCCAGTTTCAACACAATCTTCATGGCTTGAAAAATAAATAAAAAAGAAGCCCTTCTCCATGGCTACAATTTCCAAATGACCACAACGAGACAAATTTCTAGTGGCGCATCTCCTAAAGGCATCAATGTTAGGTTGTAACCCTAAAAAACACCCAATGAGAGTGTTCCTATACCGCAAGGTCGCTTTGTCAACAATCACATTAGGAATCTCAAGAGAAAGACCTTGATTCACATCCGTTGGCACAAAGGATAGCGGCGTAGACATATATTGATCCTTAGAAACAACAACCCAAGAATTATTCTTAGACTGCTAAACACAAGAACCCAAAAGGGCTATGCCACTGAATTGTGCCTTCTTAACAGGTGTGAGGGTTAGAGTAGCAACACCTTCGGGACACTAAGATGCAACCTACAAAGAACCAATAGCCACTAGACCAACGCAAGACACCACCTCATTCCCTAAGGCATGCAAACAAAAGGGGATACAAGGAGAAGAAAACAACAGAGGGGAAGAAGCCCCTGACTCCAAACATGGGTCCTAAACAGTTGGGACCACTACATTACCATGTACAATAGTTATTCTCCAAGAATTAAAAGAAAATAAAGATTGAACCTAGAACATTTCCAACTTGCTTTGCACACTTCTGTAAAGCTTGAACATCCAACTTGAGTAGACACCAATCTAGAAAAGATCAAATTAAGATAAATCAAGCAAATAGACAACAAACATGGAGATTGAGAACTTTAAAGTGAATTTTGGAGATCAAAAGAAGAGTGCAATGTTTTCTTGTTGGGAATGAAAGCACAATTTTTGCAACTTTTATGTGTTCATTCATAAATACCTACATACGAAGCTTGGATGGGTGGTGTTGACACTGTGGTTGCCCTCTTTGCAAACATTTGTAGTGAGACCTTGTTAAGGGTCCACTCACCTCTACCATCCTCCTCCTTATCAAACAAAACTTCTATTTATACATAATCATTGTTAAAATCCTCACTGTCCATGGGAAGGGAGAAAATTAGTGTACCTTATTTCTGGCTTGCAAGTCTTATGTTGCAAACTTTTATACATGGAAAAACTATAGAGCGACTGATATGGGAGTAAGGGACTCATAGACAAGTTCCCTACCTCCAAATTTTTAAAATAATGTGGTCAATTTTTTCATTAATCAATAAAATAACATAATCATCGTTGTCCAAGTCCAAGAAAATTTTATGCAGAATTGCCCCTTTTTAAAAAATAGTTCAACGATCACATTAACTCCTTACAAAAAAATCTTGAGTACAACCTAGAAACAAGATAAAAGTCATAGAGTATGTGTACACAATAATAGCAAAGTTTGAGCAATGAGATATTGATTAGAAATCGAAACAAGTTTACTATTTAACACATTTGTGACAAATAAAAAAAAAATGGGGTACCCATGCAGAAAGATGTTAACGATGTATAATCTTTTACACAGGATAAGTGAGGAAGTTGTTGAGATAAACTTACTACTAATAGAAAAATAAAATTATTATTAATAAACATTGAACTGGCGGCACCATCATCGAGGACAAGACCATGTTGTCGATATTAACTTACTATTTAACTAGCACTTGTACCCTGATAGGAAATTATATTATTAAGTATAACATATTAGAGAGTACAAGAAATAAATGTATTATATTAAGAAGAATATATTTGTATGCATAATTAAACACACTAAATGGTAAATCTATTTCCATTAAATATTATTTTTTTAAATGAAAGGATGTAATATGTGATCCACATTCAATATTTAGCTTCTTACTATAAAGGAAAGATTAAAGTTGGATTTAGTATAAAAATATAGCTCTCTACTATTGTATACATATTTGTGTCTCCTGCTGCCCAAAAACTCACACTATTAAACAATAATAGCTAAGGATCAACAAATAACGTAGCTAAGAGAGGAGCTCAGACAAAGGCCACAAACATCTGGGGTGTTGCTAATGATTCAAGAGTTGTATATTTCATATTGGGAAAGAATATTAAAGGAAACATCATAACTCAAGCCTACACTTAAATTCATATTAGATGCTTAGAACCTCAAGGCAGAAGTAAGCACAACGGTGGAACAGACCTTCTCTTTGGTCACACATAAGGTTGTCGAGTCTCAACTGTTGGTATAGAAGTTGTATAATGCTTCTGAAGAAGTTCTTCAAACAACAGGGGTGGTGAAAAAGAGTAAAGTCGTAGTGAAAGTGAATAAATTTATGAGCCGTAATAAAGCCTCTCTTAAGTGTATAGCTCATCTAAATGCTTTAGAGCAGGTTGTGAAAGAAATGGAGACATTGAAAAACTGGTCCAGTTAGGACTCCCCTCCCGATTTCTTCATTATAAGACGATATTTGGAGATGAACAGATAAGAGCTCTGATGGTAAACAAGCAGAACGATCAGACTTCCTTTCAGGTTTTGAGCCAAACTCCAAGTGTTGTAGAGGTGGAGACAGTTCTGCAACCACTCGCTCAACTGGAATTCCAGATGAAGTCTGCAATCCAAAGCTTATAGAGCTTCTCTTATAATGAAATCATTGATTTGGATAGTCTTTGAGGGTCTAAAGAAAAAGGAGTAGCTATCTAAAAATGAGTGGGCATCTTTACAGCTTGCTCTCCAAAAGCTTTGAAGTTGTTCTAGGTGTGGTTTCACAATTTTGTTGTTTCTATGTTATTAATTATTTCAAAGATTTTGAGTTCTTCTCTGCAGGCACAGATCCCCTTGTGAGTTTCCAAGAATTGTAGAGCAAAAGTCCTACATTTTGAATTATTCGTTCTTATTAGAGTTGTTAATAGAGGGAGTCAATTTTGAGAGCCCATCCGATCAATGTCTTGAGACATCAATATAAATAATGAAATAAAAGTCTAGGAGCAATTTTATTGGAGAAAACAGAGTCTAGGATGTCATGAGATTCTATGGGACGATTTCGTTTTCTTGTCAATTTTCATGCAGGTTCGAAGGATGGTAAAGCCGCAACGTGTCATCATGGCACACCTTTTTGATGTTGTCAGTTTTGGCAGTGTTTTCTTTTGCGCCACTCGTTGAGGGATCCACGTGTCTCCATCGCGCAAAGGGATGAGGCTCTTAAAAGAAATAATCTTTCGAGTTGCACTATTGGTTTGAAGTACAAAGAGTCACTAGAGGATGGATTCCAGCGAAGGAAATAGAGGAATCCATGTGTCATCATGACACACCTTTTTTATTTTGTCATTTTTGGTAGTGTTTTCTTTTGTGCCATTCGCTGAGGAATCCACGTGTCAGTGTTGCGCATCACCGAAATAAAGGGTTTCTGACAGAAAGAAGATGTTGCAGCATTGGTCTGAGATGGAGTCATCAAATTGTTTCTTTTTCATGCAGGGTTGAGGAATGGTAAAGCTGTAGTTCGAGCAGTCGTAGGCACAAGTGATGCATTTTGACTTTCTTTTCATTCTCAGTGAATTGTTTGTTTCTTTACAGAATCTCTAGGATGAGAGATTGTTTTAAATAAGCATGTGTTGTTATATTCTAAGGGTTAGAAAAAAAGACAGGGAACCAATTTTTTTTTTTTTTTTTTTGTAAAAGCCTTAATGGGTGTTTCTCAAGAAAGGATTGAATATCATGTGTTTGCGCAAATCAAGGCCATTCATATTTTGTTCTCCGATCAACAATGAAGAGTGGTGACATTTTGTGCTAAATTATTTCAGTATTCTAATGTGTTGTTTGCGATACATCTTAGCCTATATGATTCACTTGAAATAATAACATTTTAGGAATGCTTGAAAATCATGTGTTACGCTCTTTTGAAGGCTATGAATCAGTGTTGTTACCATTGAATGGATGCATTGTGTTTTTCAATTCTTTAAGTGTAGGATAATCTTTTGGTGCATTGCAACAGAGTAGATTTTATTCATACTTGTTTAGATTTGAAGCGTTTCTCTCTTTTCCTCCATATTTCGAAGATTCAAAGAAGAGTTGGCTTCTTTAAAATTCAAAGGTTATCTCATGAAACAAGTCCCACATTTATGACATTTCCCATTGTTGGTATTTAGATGCAAGTTTAATCATTAACATTGAGATAGGGCTAAAAATGGCACACCTGTGTGAGACAGTGAGTCTATGCAAGAAAATGATGCGCTTTTGTAGTAATGCAAAGGGGATGGGTTTTTGACTTGTGTAAATTGTTGATGTAGTGATTTTGGATGGATGCAGAAGTGACCTCTAGTGATATAATCGCACGTGAGGTGACTGAGGACTTTGAGGATATTCCTGCAGTTCACTAAGGAGGAGCAATATTTCACGACTGGATGGGGTGATATCTTTGAGAGGATGATGGACGGTGAGGTGTTTGCTTGGGGACCCTACGTGTTGACACATTCATATAGAGAGCTACACAACTGAGTGTATAGCAAGAGTCAGTATTTGGGTTGTGGAGTGACATTGTTACATGTATGCGCGTGGGAGCACATAACTATTCTGAGGCCATTGTGTGATCGTTCGAGAGGCGAGGACTGTCCCTACTACTGGTTATATGCAGGGATACTACACTATTGGTGGACAGGAGACATGGATTACTGGAGACGCACCTTGGATGAGATGGACACAGTCACTTGGCAACCATGGAGGGAGTGCAAGGTATGGGAGGAGGATGCTGCGCAGCTAGCATATGTACGACAGACCAGGTACATCTTGGGAGGACTACATAGTTGGGGAGAGACTAGGTATATATCTTGAGAGATATATACCAAGATAGTTGGGGAGAGACAGACTACTCCCACACATGAGGCAGTGTTCCCTAGAGAGAAAGGGTTATAAATTCAATGATTTCCAATGTAAAATGATATTTTTCTACAGCTAGGAAAAGGAGAGCTCTATAAGGGGAAATGCTAAAGACTTTGCACTCCTGATGTTTAGTTTTAATATTCAAAAAGAATTATTGTTCTTATGTCGGCATTTTTTTTTTGAAATTAATTGTTCTTATGTTTGATTAATTATTATCTTTTTCCCTTTATCTCCTCTTCTGCCAATTTGAATGGAAAGACTTTGTGCTTCCGTTGCTAATCACGTTCATTTTCTCTCTTGAAAACTTATGTTGTGCTTCTTATGTTTAGAGGCAGATTTCTCTTTATTTTCTCATTTTTCCTTTTCCTGCCTTTTTGTACTTTTTAGTTAAAAGTACTAAAAAAATATTAAACCCCATCTTAGGAGGGAGCTTCCCCTCTCAAACACAGAGGAAGATCACCATTGGTGATCTCTCCAACTGTTGTAGGCAGTTTTGTCACCATTCCTTGGACAAGTCATAGTTTTCGTAACATTTTCAAAGTAACAAATCTATTTACCAACAGTGCCCAAAATATGTTTGTGGACTATAAAATCCATAGTAATCATTTAACCTGATTATCCATATTAGTTGCATTTTTTTTAGAAACCCCAAGCTCTATACCATAGTCCATAGTCCAAGGAATATGATATACTTTCAAACCAAACTACATTGCTTCAGCCAATCATAAAAAACAACTAAAGGTTAAAACTTCAAACTAGTAACCAGCATGTTTGTACAACATTTTAGATTCTAGGAAAATCAGATTATGCTCAATCTATACTATAAGGAAGCATCAATTGAGGTTGGTAAAACAAAAATGCCAGCATAACAAGAGGTGCCAAAACCATGCAAAAATAAAATGTGTTTACTAGCTCTTGGGACATCCCCAGTTCGTACAGAAATGGAATTTACACCAACCACTGCAAGTTGCAAGTTATTCATTATCTAATACTGTAAAAGTTTTTTTCTTTTTAAATTAGTAAATTGAATGCTAGAATTATTGGGGAGTCATCAGTGCAACTCAATCTTGTGACTCAGTGTTTTGTATTTGATACTGTAAGTTGGCGGCAACTTTAGCCAAAACTAGACAAAAAATATCTTCAAGACAACAACCACAATCCTAGTTTGATTTGCCACCACGCTTTCTCTTTCCTTCTTGACTTGTGTTTTCTGATGATGCTTTTGCAGAGGCATCTGGATTGTTGGTTTGATCTAGCATATCAACTTCATTTACATTTTTATTTGCCTCATTTTTCCTCCGTTTTTCTACCTTGGCAGCAATTGTTCTCTTGTATTTCCCTTTCTTTCCAGAAGAAGTTGCTTCCATCATCCCTGTCTTGGCATACTCTTGTCCTTGTCCTCTATTATTAATAATATGATTCAGTTTTACTTCCTTGGCTTCTTCCTTTTCTAATTCTTGCTCACTTTCTTGATTTTCCTATAGGGTTGCATCACCTTGTGTAGAAGACTCAAATTCATCAAGTTTCTTCCATCTACTTCTTTTCTTTGGTTTTTCATCTTCATAAGCCTTATTAGCATCTTCTTTCCTCCCACTCTAGAAGCATTTCACCTTGTTGTTCCTACCTTTGTAGCCTTAGATGGTTTTCCATATCCTCTTTGGTGCTGGTATAGTGTTGAAATTTGAGGGTGCTCCTGTATAGCTATAAATTGTGTATCATATTTGGATGTACTCTTGAGACTCAATGACTTTTTTAAGTTTCCTGTTATGATTGTGAAAGCAATAAAGTAATCTCCCTGTAAAGTTAGGTTCATGGTGAAGTTTGAGCTCCGTACCATTTATAAGGGTAGATAAATGATGGCTCGCATGTGTACTGGTTACAATAAATTTGTAAGAAAATGATGTAGACCTGTAACAAATATTTATAAGCATATGTGATTAAAACCTAGGAAGAAACAGATCAAGTTTTACCTGTAGTTGTTGACAAATTGATAGGAGACTTATACTACGTTTCGATTAAAAAAATTTTGACTCAAGAACACAACATGAAGCAGTGCATTTTCAAACCATCATTGATAGATAGGAGCAGGAGAAGCTTAAATAGTATTCGTGGTCACTTTGAAAAGATATGCAAAGTTTTTTTTTTTTTTATATATGCACTGGTTGGTAGAAGTTGTGATGTTTCACTCAATTATGATTCAGTTATTTGTTTCCAGCCTTGTACAAGGAGATGCTTTACACCCTCTGAGTGATCGAATCATAAATTTAAATTAGCATACAATGATATGTAAATAACAATAAGAAAATTTAAGGTATATCCTTGTAACCATGAACATACTATTGCATACCTCATTGTTGCCATATGAACAAGGATCATAAATGCAATTTGAAAAGTAATGACAATTAACTTGAAACGTGATGGAGAACAACATTACCAGAACATGTAGAAATTGTCAAGTTATATCCAAAGATATTTAAAAAAAAAAAGAGCACTCTAAAATACCCAACAGATGTCTTCCCTGAATTTCTTAGCAGGTTCATCCTGCACGGCTGCAGTACTTATGCCACTCTTCATTCTTTTTTCTCCTTTATACTGCAGTCAATTAGGAGGCTAGCGGTAGGAATACACTACCATTCAAATTCATCAAGTTTCTTCCATCTACTTCTTTTCTTTGGTTTTTCATCTTCAGAAGCCTTATTAGCAACTTCTTTCCCCCCACTCCAGAAGCATTTGACCTTGTTCCCGCCTTTGCAGCCTTAGATGGTTTTCCATCTCTCTTTCCCTGACCATTTGTACCTATTCCTTCATTATTATTTCCTATTTCCTACACACTAGGCAGATTTTCACTTCCAATAACATCACTCTTCTTCCTCGGTCTATTTCCTCCTTTTTTGACAGCTTGGTTTCTAGCTGTTGGTCCATCAATCTTCTGCAAGTCCGAAACATAGGCTAACATCTGCCAAGAAGACGAAATAAGAGTGAGTATTGCATTAAATCAGGAATGGAGAAGATCAAATCAAGATCCTGAAAAACTAAGCAATGGCAGAAAAACAGATAAAACATGATTAACATATATGACAGGCACACCCGACTGCCACTGACAGTAATGAACTCAACATTCAAGCCTATTTCAAGCCCAAGCTCATAATTTCAAATAGTAATGTTAATTAACATATAACCTATAAAATCCTGACTAAATGCTAAATATAAAGATTGTGTGCAAAAGTTAACTCAGTTGATGTTCTTGTTTGATTCAACAATAAATAAGACAGACCAACATGAAATACCGTATGACATCGTAGATGACAGGAGAGTTCAGGGATTTGTGCATGTGCAAAAAGTTTGACACCCTCGAAATATTTAAAACAAGCACTTTCCACCCAACTATATTCAAAATTATAATGTTCAAAGAAGCTAAATTTCCAAAAAGACTGAACTGTCTAAGACTTGAAAGGAAGAGCTTCTGGAAAACACTATGTTTCGAAAGGAAGAGTTTCTAGAAAAGATGTAACTAAAACACACTTTTCACTTTGTCTAGCGGTTCCTCCTTTCAATCTAACCGAACATGAAAACCTCAAGAACACTGTCTAAAATCACAAGCATGGTTGCCAGGTTAAAAAAAATTGATTCCTTCATGAGGTCCAAAAAAATCATAAATCTAGAATTAAAAAAAAAAGGGTAAAATTCCTATTGCAATTGAAAATTCCGAACTGAATTGGACAATCCAGCCAGTCCAAAATAAATAGATCAGAACAAGTCGAACCAGATCCAGTCAGATCTGGTGACTATGATCACAACATATTTTCCAAAACACACGTGACATTTTCCATCTGCCAAAGGATTTCAAAATGATTACAGCTTTGAAATCGCCAATTTAACCCATTGCACATGGAGGGTAGTAATTTGGTATTGCATGAGGAGATGCTCGAGGGTGTACACTGAACTACAGCTGCTCAGTTGGTGTATAAGCCTTCAACCCCATGTCTGTTTTGCCCAATATTAGTTCCACCCAGTAAAGCCCACCAGCAAACCAAAGAGGATCTGTTTCAGGTTATTTAGCCCATTGCTAACTGTTTGCAGGCTTATTTGCCTCCCAGTTCACCACTTCTTCATTCATATATGAAATATTTTCCTTCACATCCTGGAACAACAAGAAGCAAACTTGGTGTCTTCAAAGCCTTGGAGGACATATACAGAAACCATTTCAAATTTGTGGTTGAACACAAACAGGAATTGACAATCAAAATCGGTGAAAAATTCAAACTACACAAGCTCCAAACATGAATTTTGGATGTTTACCTATCCTAGCATTGATCAAGCATCTTAAGGAGATGGATTCCTAAATCAAGAAACAGTTCATTCGAAGCATGGGGTTTTGTCGCAAATCAACATGGTAAGTATTCCAACCTCTCTTCACATTGATGACAACTCATTCTAGCTCATAACCTAACTGTGACATAAAAAAAAAAACTGTATCAGCCACGATTGTGAGGAATGATCCAGATGGCAACATGATTCCTATATTGGGATGCCAACATCGGATAGAACTTTCTAGTTTGCAACATTGCAAAGACCTTAAAACCAGCCCCACAAATCACCAGCATTGACACTACTTGATGGCATCAGGTGTCAACATCCCCCACTACCCATGCATCTTTATCCCCTTTCTTGTGGACCAACAATAACTGTTACTGTTTGATGCATATACGAATTCATACATGTCTGTGACAGATCTGCGAATAATGCATGGAAAGCTAATGGACAGAATCTTAGCCATTCATCTCCCACAACAATTCTCTTTGATCTTCTATAGCTCCTATCCCTCTGTACATAATTTATAATGGAGAATGACAGAGTAAAACACAGAGGGGTTTGTCTACAATTAACTTTTCCTACACCAAATTTCAGAGTCATTAATCCCACCTTTCCCCGAGAAAATAAATTAATATACAACATGGCATCACATACGCCACCTATTTATGCACTTAGGGAGTTCACTCATTACCCTTGAGGTTCAATCCAACAATGAAGTACTGGGATCCAACAGTAATCCACAGTGCATGCATATCAATTTGTTATAGTATGTATTAATCTCGTGTGTGCAGTTAATTTAATAAAAATTACTTTAAACATACATACCCTGCTCTTCCTGTACTATGCTATATATTTGAATGATACTGCAGGACATAAAAGTACATTACCTTCGGCTTCTGGCCTGCATTCCAACTATACTTATTTGTTGGATGTACCCTTTGTTCCACACCATCAGTTCTTCTGAATTCAGAAAGGCAGCATGTAAATAAGACCTAAAGCCAAAAATAATACAGAACAAATATGAGAATTAGGAATGGGAGACTTACTTCTTTTTACAGCTACTTGGGCTGAATATCTTTGCATGAAATGACTTCTTATGTGGTTCCATGAAGCCCTTTTGCAGATGCTCTGAACTTCCCTCATACTTCTCAAGTTGTGGATCTACCGAATTTGCAGTATTTTCTTGTTCCTGGGAATGAACAGGTCCAGAGAATAATTCAAGGAAAGGATCACTGGAATCTTTTATTTTCTCAACTTTCTCAAAATCATCATCTCCATGCTCATGAATAGTACTCAAGTTCGTCAGCGTGTTTCCCAATGTATCTCTTAGCATATTTTCGGTTTGGGATAAAAAACCTTCCTTATTAAGTTTTGGCTGCTTGAACGATGACAAATTGTCCTCCTTTACACCAGATTTTGGACAACTTTTTGGAACATCTTTTTCATTGTTTGTCAATCGAAGCCCGGATTTTGGACAACTTTTTGCAACGCCTTTTGTGTTCTTTCTCAATCGAAGCTCCCCTATTTCTGTTGGTCCTGACTTATTACACTTATCAGGATCATCAATGATGCTATTTTTCATGACTTGTTGATCCTTGGAACCACTTAGACTGGATCGCTCATATGAAAATTCACATAAACAGTTAATCTTGTCATCTTGAGGGTGTTTGCCTTTCTCCTCACTGCCTACATTGCTATCATGTTTAAAGGCTATTTTGGATTGTTTGGTAGAATCTCCCTGCCCTTCACATAATGCAAGTTTCTTCAATCCAGAGGAAAGATTTGTCAAGAAATCTTTCCTTGGGGTTTTACCCAAGAGGTTACCTGATGACAAAGTGCCCTTAATTGTTGGACCAGATTTCAGAGATGAACTTCGATTATCACTTGTAGAATTTTTGTTGGATGTTAGTTTAGTGATTCGAGTGGGGCTTCTAGCTCCTTTCTTCTCACTGGTTTCAGGGGTTTTTACTGGAGTAGTAGTATTATAAATTGTTTGCTTTTTACTCCCTTTCTTCTCACTGCTTGCAGGGACTGTTACTGTGGCAGTATTTTTGATAGTTTTTGAAGTTGACGGTGGACCCCAAATTTTCTTGCAATTGAGTGTACTGCACAGGTAAAGAAATAGGTTGAATTTCCCAACATATCAATTCATGGGATGATACAAAAAAACAGAGAATGATTTGAATGATCAAAATGATGAAAGAAATACACACCTTGCAGTTCTGTCCCCTAGTGGCATAGTGCTGGAAATGCTTGCTGTTGAAGTACACCTAACATATCTGGGCTTTTTTACCTCCTACATTTTAGGATCTTGCTAGTGAGTTAAGAGCATACTCTAAAAAATCAAGTTCAAATACAAAAATACTAACTCTGAACTGAAAAGCAAAACACTATGTTCTGAAAGGAAGAGTTTCTAGAACAGATGTAACTAAAACACACTTTTCACTTTGCCTAGCAGTTCTTCCTTTCAATATAAGCGAACATGAAAACCTCATGAACACTGTCTAAAATCACAGCCATGTTTGCCAGGTTAAAAAACAATTGATTCCTTCATATGAGGTCGAAAAAAAATTTGATTCCTTCGTGAAGTCAAAAAAATAATTAATCTAGAATTTTAACAAAAAGGGTAAAATTCCTATTGCAATTGAAAATTCCGAACTGAATCGGACAAATCCAGCCAGTCCAAAATATCTAGATCAGAACAAGTTGAACCAGATCCGGTCGGATCTGGTGACTATGATCACAACATATTTTCCAAAACACAGGTGATATTTTCCATCTGCCAAAGGATTTCAAAATGATTACAGCTTTGGAATCGCTAATTTAACCCATTGCAAATGGAGGGTAGTAATTTGGTATTGCATGAGGAGATGCTCAAGGGTGTACTCTGAACTACAGCTGCTCAGTTGGTGTATAAGTCTTGAACCCCATGTCTGTTTTGCCCAATATTAGTTCCACCCAGTAAAGCCCACCAGGAAACCAAAGAGGATCTGTTTTAGGTTATTTAGCCCATTGCTAACTGTTTGCAGGCCTATTGGCCTCCCAGTTCACCACTTCTTCATTCATATATGAAATACTTTCCTTCACATCCTGGAACAACAAAAAGCAAACTTGATGTCTTCAAAGCCTTGGAGGACATATACAGAAACCATTTCAAATTTGTGGTTGAACACAAACAAGAATTGACAATCAAAATCGGTGAAAATTTCAAACTACACAAGATCCAAACATGAATTTTGGATGTTTACCTATCCTAGCATTGATCAACCATCTTAAGGAGATGGATTCCTAAATCAAGAAACAGTTCATTCGAAGCATGGGGTTTTGTCGCAAATCAACATGGTAAGTATTCCAACCTCTCTTCAAATTGATGACAACTCATTATAGCTCATAAACTAACTGTGACATAAAAAATCCTGTATCAGCCACGATTGTGAGGAATGATCCAGATGGCAACATGATTCCTATGTTGGGATGCCAACATCGGATAGAACTTTCTAGTTTGCAACACTGCAAAGACCCTAAAACCAGCCCCAACAATCACCAGCATTCACACTGCTTGATGGCATCAGGTGTCAACATCCCCCACTACCCATGCATCTTTATCCCCTTTCTTGTGGACCAACAATAACTGTTACTGTTTGATGCCACATAGACGAATTCATACATGTCTGTGACAGATCTGTGAATAATGCATGGAAAGCTAATGGACAAAATCCTAGCCATTTCATCTCCCACAACAATTCTTTCGATCTTCTATAGCTCCTATCCCTCTGTACATAATTTATAAAAGAGAATGACCGAGTAAAACACAGAGGGGTTTGTCAACAATTAACTTTTCCTACACCAAATTTCAGACTCATTAATCCCATCTTTCCCTGAGCAAATAAATTAATATACAACATGGCATCACATACGCCACCTACTTATGCACTTAGGGTGTTCACTCATAACCCTTGAGGTTCAATCCAACAATGAAGTACTGGGATCCAACAGTAACCCACAGTGCATGCATATCAATTTGTTATAGTATGTATTAATCCCGTGTGTGCGGTTAATATAATAAAAATTACATTAAACATACATACCCTGCTCTTCCTGTACTATGATATATATTTGAATGATACTGCAGGACATAATAGGACATTACCTTCAGCTTCTGGCCTGCATTCCAGCTATACTTATTTGTCGGATGTACCCTTTGTTCCACACCATCAGTTCTTCTGAATTCAGAAAGGCAGCATGTAAATAAGACCTAAAGCCAAAAATTATACAGAACAAACACGAGAATTAGGAATGGGAGACTTACTTCTTTTTACAGCTACTTGGGCTGAATATCTTTGCATGAAATGACTTCTTATCTGGTTCCATGAAGCCCTTTTGCAGATGTTCTGAACTTCCCTCATACTTCGCAAGTTGTGTATCTACCGAATTTGCAGTATTTTCTTGTTCCTGGGAATGAACAGGTCCAGAGAATAATTCAAGGAAAGGATCACTAGAATCTTTTATTTTCTCAACTTTCTCAAAATCATCATCTCCATGCTCATGAATAGTACTCAAGTTCGTCAGCGTGTTTCCCAATGTATCTCTTAGCATATTTTCGGTTTGGGATGAAAAACCTTCCTTATTAAGTTTTGGCTGCTTGAATGATGACAAATTGTCCTCCTTTACACCAGATTTTGGACAACTTTTTGCAGCATCTTTTTTATTGTTTGTCAATCGAAGCCCGGATTTTGGACAACTTTTTGCAACGCCTTTTGTGTTCTTTCTCAATCGAAGCTCCCCTATTTCTGTTGGTCCTGACTTATTACACTTATCAGGATCATCAATGATGCTATTTTTCATGACTTGTTGATGCTTGGAACCACTTAGACTGGATCGCTCATATGAAAATTCACTTAAACAGTTAATCTTGTCATCTTGAGTCTGTTTGCCTTTCTCCTCACTGCCTACATTGCTATCATGTTTAAAGGCCATTTTGGATTGTTTGGTAGAATCTCTCTCCCCTCCACATAATGCAAGTTTCTTCAATCCAGAAGAAAGATTTGTCAAGAAATCTTTCTTTGGGGTTTTACCAAAGAGGTTACCCGATGAAAAAGTGCCCTTCATTGTTGAACCAGATTTCAGAGATGAACTTTGATTATCGCTTGTGGGATTTTTGTTGGATGTTAGTTTAGTGATTCGGGTGGGACTTCTAGCTCCTTTCTTCTCATTGGTTTCAGGGGTTTTTACTGGAGTAGTAGTATTATAAACTGTTTGCATTTTAGTCCCTTTCTTCTCACTGCTTGCAGGGACTGTTACTGCAGCAGTATTACTAGAAGTGCTCAGAATACCAATTGCTTGTTTTGTAACTCCTCTCTTGTCCATGCTCAAAGGTCTAATTGAAAAGTTTTTTGAACCCTGTGATTTGAGGGATTTCCCAGTGCTTGATGGTGCAGATGATTTGGGATTCTTTCCCATGCTTGATACAACAAAAACACCACGTGGCCGATTAGGATTATCATTTTCAGCAACTGGAAGGTTTTTGCCCATTCTCGATGCATGTTTCTTTCTATCTGCAGGTGATGGCTTCTTTAAATCCCTTGATGCATTTTCCTTTGCCTTCAATTTGATAGTTTTTGAAGTTGACGGTGGACCCCAAATTTTCTTGCAATTGAGTGTACTGCACAGGTAAAGAAACAGGTTGAATTTACCAACATATCAATTCATGGGATGATACCAAAAAAACAGAGAATGATTTGAATGATCAAAATGATGAAAGAAATACACACCTTGCAGTCCTGTCCCCTAGTGGCATAGTTGGTGTTGAAGTAGACCTAACATATCTGGGCCTTTTTACCTCCTGCATTTTATGATCTTGCTAGTGAGTTAAGAGCATACTCTAAAAAATCAAGTTCAAATACAAAAATACTAACTCTGAACTGAAAAGCAAAATCATACCTTTGGCGACTCAAATAATGGAGCACCCAACAAGCTGGCTGCAGTCCTGGGATGATTACAATCTGCAACTCAAATTTTCATTTCCATCAAACTCCAATGCAAAATTCTTCAACCACATACATAACTCTTTCAAAGCATAAGGCCATAGGAACACTGCAACAAAATCTTTTTGTGAACAAATCCTAGCAGATAAAATCATTATGTTTACCTAAAACAATAAAAGATAACAACACATTGGATCAATGGTGAAGATCTAAGGCCATGCAATTCAGAACCCATCTCGAAATTCAAGCACATATGCTCACCATCACTATGCAATGGCTATGCACCACCATAGGCACACACCAACAAACACCGTGTACGTTCAAATCCTATGAGGATGAATAGACACAACTTAAGATGTCAAAACTAAATATTAAACAAACAATTTCCAACAATGATGCCAAAGATATTAAAGTTATGGATCCTAGACCATGCAAGGGTGTCCAATTCGACTTTTCATGCCCAAAAGTTCAAATGTAATGTCCCCTCTTCGAAAACTTCATTCAAAGCCAAGGTTGCTGCTTGAAATGCTCATACGAAAATGTGGTCTAGAGGCGGTCAAGGCTGTGATGCCTGAGCAACATGTGAAGCTCCTTACAAACATAAGAAAGATCAAGGAACACAAAGAAAAGAAGAAAAGTTCCTCATCTCAACATGGAGAAGATGAAAGTGAAACCAAGTCCTTACAGTCATGTACATCTACAACCAGGCGAAGTAAATGGAATCACACAGATATATTTTTTGAATTTGGAGATGAGGACAAAATGACAATGGACAGAGAGTTGCGATCAAGTAAGAGGCAGCGATTTGGGTCAACTGACACAGATGTTTCTATTGTACACTCTGATTCAACAGGACAAGTCGCTGATATGCGAAACTCAGATTCTAAGGCATACAAGAATGTGTTACGAATGGATTCTGCAGACAGAGGAGAATATGATAGCAGGAATATATCCTTAGAAGATTCCAAAGACAATAAAAACCCAAGCGCGTGGTATTCTCAGTGGAAGTCAGAGTGATGTAGCCAATGACATAATGCATGCATCTTTAAAAACAGGGAGGTCCAATGGAAGTCACGATGGGTCTAAAGATCCCTTCTCCGAGCATAATGAGAAGCTTGCTGGTACCCTGTTATCATTAAAGGAAACAGATGTTCCTGCACCCAAGTGTGAGTCATTTCCAAAGGCTCATAAGAATTGATCACTACATTTTGATGCTTCTGCAGCATCTAATCATTGCATAGGTTTTGAAACATACAATGAAAACTCTTGTGCTCGTAAAATGCAACAAATTGAATTGGATATACTAGAGAACTTGAAAAGGTACATAAATGCACGTGGTGGGAGCATTAGAGATGGATAGGAAGAATTCCCAAGATAAGAGATATTTAGGAAGCGCCCATAAAAGATGATTAATAATACACAAATTGAAGTTAAATAAAGGTTAAGTTGTTATGAATGGTCAACCAACCTATATAGGGTTGTGTCTCTTGAAAAAGAAAAGATATATATGGAAGATCATTCAAGGAGAAGAAGATCATCAATGGAAAGATAATTTTATATATGAATCTACTCCTTAAGGAGCATGAAACCTGATCGATAAATCTAAGGACGAAACCCCTCATGTTTATGCCGTTAAGGACGAAAACTCTTAATTACTATTGATGAGTTAATGGGCCGAAACCCATGATTCATGCAGACCTAAAGACATTTCAAAGGCAATTTACTAAAGAAAAATCATTTTAGTTTCGAGAGGATAAACAACAGATATAAGGATAAGTTTAATTCTACAACAGAAATACATTCTAAATCTTAATTCTGAATTACATTAAACTATTACAACTACTATTTCCAGTCTGATTTCATGTTTATAATTTATTTTGCAATTATGATTGTAAGCTAGGGCTATTATACTTTAAGAAATAAGGAAATCCTAGGACGAGACATTACAATCGGTATTAGAGCTTTGATCCTGCCAGCCTGCGCGGTAAAGCTAAGATGTTGGATGCATTCTAGTCAAAGAGACTTGAAGGTCTACGAAAGGAAGAGGACATGGACCTTATTCAAGAGTTATTGTACAAACTTGAGGCTCCCAAAATTGTTGACCAGTACCAAAGTTGGTCAAATCATGCAAAACCTTGTGTCCCCTTGATGAGTACTTGGAGGCACTTGGTTACCAATATCCCGGCAAAAGAGGCCTATATGAATACATAAGAAGCTAAGGAGGAGATTAACGAGCGAGATCCAAGAGAATCATCAGTGACGACAGAAGAAAGTTCAGAATCAAAATCACAAGGAGAGGTTGTGGAAGTAATAATAAAACAAGAGGAACCTAAAAAGGATGTTGAAGATAAAGATTCTTTGATAAGGAAAGATATTTTATTGGTTTCTAATGATGGCATGCATCACCAAAACATCAATGAAGTTAAGACAAAAGGGGTTCCACTTGATGGAGGGGAAGAATTCAAGTTGAAAGAAGATGCTTCAAATCATGGTCTATCTTTCGAACTTCAAAATAGTGGGCCATTGATGGATGTACAAAGTAGCATGATGAATGAATATACATTTGAGAAGAACACTTTGGTTAGCCATAATACGGGGGTTCAAGTCATAACAATGAAGATGTTGAGGATATATCAACAAATTCACTTTTTGCAAATGAGGACAAACATTTTGTTCATAGCCTAAGTTATGAAGATGTTTCAGGCTCGGTACTTCCTATGTCACTGCAAAAGTCTTGTCACCATGGAAAACATGCAAAGAGGGGTGATAGGGTAAGAGATATGACCTGCAATAAAGGACACCTAGATCCCTTTACTCAAATACAGAATTGGCTTTGCATAAAAGATTAGGATCCTGGTATTCACGACACTCCTGCAATTCATCATAGCAAAGAATGCAACATTTTGTTGTCATTTTGGATGTCAGCAATAACAATAAAGAGTTTGTATTCATTGCCCAGGATCTTTGGTGAAAATGAAATGAGAGAGCAAAAGATCATGACATCGTATCATCTCATTCAATGTAATCAAGACAATCTTTCTTGCTCTTTTTCGAGGCCAAAATCTACTGAGGAGAATACATATGCTCTTATTAATATAGGTCTGATGTCTCGTACTATGCAAGGAATTCATTAAAATAAATTTGATTATGATACAGCCGACTATCATCATTTTGAAGAAGTCGATGTATTGTTTAAATTAAAGATTTAAAGAAATATTGTTATGTTGACCGACCTCATTATTAACATAAATTGGCCGACTTCAAATATGATGTTTTGAATTTCATAATAAAAGACTTTAATGAGGCCGACCAAATGAGTGCAGCGATCATATATAATAAACCAAATTGTTTGCTTAAAGATTAGGAGATGTGGAGCGATCAGTTTGAGAAGTGTGAGAAATAGAAATAAAAGGATAGTGAATGTCTTAGAAGAGGCCGACTAAGAGAGAAGTGAGCAATCAGTTTTGAAATGTATGTGCATAAGATGGCAGCGAATATTGTTTAGAGGAGATTGATTATCTTAAGGGAGAGCGCTCCTCACATGAGGACAAAATTGTCTCACTAGAAGACAAAAATTTGTCTTATATAAAAGGTAAAAGAAAGGGGTGCGATTAGTGGGTGATTATGAAGAGTTGCTTTGATAACAAGGGCTGCATCCCTTCATGAGGATCGTTGCTGTTCTATGGAGTATAAAATATCATTTGTGATGTGTGGTTGAGTGGGAGAAGGGGAAGAATAAAGATATATCAAGAAGACACACTCAGATCTGCATATGAGAGTTTAAAAGGCAGATATAGAAGATAGATCCATGCAGATATCGAAGGAATCAGAGTTAATAATTTGCACTCAGAAAAGCAGCATCATCTCCTAGACAGCGAGGCAGAAAGACATCCTCCAGAAGTACATTCGCAGCCAGGCATAGATCAGATCTGGGCATCAATAGCAATGAAAACATACGCCATTGCAGCAGAACAATAAAGTAACGTGTCCCTGTGGTATGCAATGATAAGGTGTGTCTATGCTTATTTAATAGATGAATATAGATGTTTGGAGAGATCGGAAGAACGACCGGTTTTGGTTATTCAACCCGAGCAAGTTTCAGAGGATGTTGATTACTGGTGCAAGCATGCTCTTATTTGCAAATTTTTGGGCCTTCGCCTTTCTCTTCCCGTGTTGGAATCCTGGGCACGTCGGGTTTGGAACCCTGAAAGAGATATGGAGATTCTTTTAGCGGCTAATAACTATTTTCTGGTTATTTTTTCAAGCATGTCGGACAGGCATAGGGCTTTTGAAGGTGGCCCTTATTTCTTTAACCAGGTTGGGCTCTTCATCAAGCCTTGGCATCTAGGCTTCAACTCTGCTGAAGAGATCCCTTCGCGGGTGCCTGTGTGGGTTCGCTTGCCGAGGCTCCCGTTGGAATTCTGGAGGGAGGATATCCTCCATTCAATCTCTTTGCTTCTTGGGAAACCTGTTGGATCGGCTTCACAGACTCAAGATCGTAAGGTAATTTCTTTTGCTCGTATTTGTGTCGAAGTTGATCTGAATAATCCATTACCAGACTCTATGGAAATTTGCATGGGTTCTTCCTCCTGGATCCAACAGCTTGATTATGAAACCCTACCATTCAAATGCAGAATTTGCCATGAGTATGGTCATCTACATCGCAGATGTCCCAAATTGAAATCTTCCCCCATGTCTGCCTCTGGACCTCCTAGGATGGACAAGGGGAAAGCTCCAGTGTCGGATGGGCCTGTTGATAAGGAGGGATTTATCCCGGTTAATTCCCGGAATAAAGGCAAAGGCAAGAAGAGATCCTGGATGGATAGACAGAATGATGGCACATTTAACAGGTTTGAGGTTCTTGATAGCGTTGTCCAAGAAGATGGTAATCCGGTTGAGCTCTCTTCTGGGGTTAAAGGTCAGGAAGAGATTCAGGTGGTGGGTGAGAAGGAGGAGCTGATTCTATCGTCAGGGGTTCTTCGGGCTGGTCAGCCGGCTTTGGACTTGCCTCCTCAGGTTCAGATTATTCGTGGCCTCCAGGAGTCACAATTTCCGATGGGTTCTGCTGGTTCGGCTCCTTGCCCCCAAGTTACAAAGGGAACCGCGGATCCTGTGAAGGGTGCTAAGGCTCCTCCTGCCTTAGGCTTGCATCAAAAACCTTTTAAAAAGGGGCCTCTAAATAAACAGTCAAGGAGTGGAAGGAAAACTGATCAAGAGAAGGTTAAGATTATGGGTGATACTTTGGTTGAGTCTGGGTCTGTGAAACCCATTGATTCCCACTTCTCCCATCCCCCTAAATGATAGTTTTATCTTGGAATGTAAGGGGGTTGAACAGCATCCCTAGACAAAAGGCTGTTCGCAGATTAATTGAGTCTCAGGCTCCGGATGTGGTCTTTATACAGGAAACCAAGCTTACAGTGGATGGTTTGAATAATTGTGCTCTGCGTATCTGGCCCCAAGGCTACTGGCAGGGGGTGGGGGCGTTGGGCAGTTCTGGGGGGGTGGCTTGCTTCTGGAACCCGAGGAAAGTTTCCCCCTTATGGTGGGTTTCTAGTCGGTCTTCCATCTCTATGGTTGCCTCCATTTTTGAAACTGGCGAAAGATGTCTTTTCTCTAATATTTATGCTCCTACTAATCTTCCAGGTAAGACTCATCTTTGGGATCATATCAATTTTGTCCGTTCTCTGGACCCGTTTCTCCCATGGATGTTGGCTGGTGACTTTAATGCTGTTATCAGTATGGAGGAAAAACGAGGAGGGTTAGCCATGCTTGATCCTTCTTCTCTTTTGTTCAGAGATAATATTGGTTCCCTTAACCTTGTTGATGTGAAGCCAATCAATGGAGTTTTTACTTGGAACAACAAGAGGTGTGGTGATGAGGCTGTCTCAGAACGGCTAGATAGATTTCTGGTTTCCTGTTATTGGATGAGCAGCAGGTGGACTACCAATTCTGAAATCCTGGATTGGAGGGGATCCGATCACTGGCCTATCAAACTCTGTGCCTCCTCTTATGGGGTCACTAAGAATCCTTCTTTCAAATTTCAATTGATGTGGTTACGAGATCAATCTCTTCGGGATCTTGTGCTGGATTGGTGGTACGAAGGGCTTCCTGCCCATGGGAGGGCCATGTACACTTTTAGTAAACGGCTTCAACATGTGAAGTACAGGCTTAAGAGGTGGAATTATCAATGTTTTGGGAACTTGCATGCTCAGAAGCTTGTTGCTCAGTCTAAGCTGGATAGTGTCACTCGTCAGATTCGAGACTATGGGCTATCCTCTGACCTTCTGAATGCGGAGTCCCTGGCCCTCAAGGGCTTAGAAGAGTGGGAGCTGCGGGAGGAGATTTTCTGGAAGCAAAAATCTCGGATTGATTGGCTTCAGGAGGGGGACAGGAACATGGCTTTTTTTCATAACTCGGTTAAGGCCCGTAGGCAGGGGAACTCTATTTCCACTCTTATCTCGAGTGATGGGACTCAACTCTCGTCCTGTGGTGAAATTTCCAGGGAAGCTGTCAACTATTTTTCTAATCTTTTTTCCAAGGAGGATATTGCTGCCAAATTTGAGGAGAGGGCTATCTTGGATTGTATTCCTTGCTTGGTCTCGGATGAGATGAATAGGGCTCTTCTGTGTCCAATCTTGTTACCTAAGTTGGAGAAAGTTGTGTTTAGTATGAAAAAAGGCAAAGCTCCTGGCCCAGATGGGTTTTCGATTGAGTTCTTCCAGGAATTTTGGGAAATAATTAAGTCTGATCTCCTTGAGGTGGTCCAGGAATCTCTTAGGAACAAACAAATGCTTAAGTCTTTGAATTCTACTTTTCTGGCTCTCATACCTAAGAAGGAGGGGGCTAATCGGATGGATCAGTTTAGGCCTATTGCCCTATGCAATGTCACCTACAAGATCATTACCAAGTTGATTGCTGAGAGACTCAAACCCCTCCTTGGTGCGTTGATTTCTGCTGAGCAGGGAGGTTTTGTGGAAGGGAGACAAATTTTGGATGGTGTCGTGATTGCTACGGAGGTTATTCACTCTATGGCTTCCTCTAAGGAGAAGGCGATGTTCATTAAGCTTGACATGGCTAAAGCTTATGATCGGGTGAGCTGGGAGTTTCTTCAGAATATCCTCTTGGCTTTTGGCTTTAACGAGGAATGGGTGAGCTGGGTTCTCAGTTGTGTAACCTCGTCCTCCTTCTCTGTTCTTCTTAATGGGGATTCTTCAGATTGGTTTAGTGCTTCTCGGGGTCTTAGGCAAGGAGACCCTCTGTCCCCGTATCTTTTCATTATCATGGCGGAGGGTCTTGGTAGATTTATTAAATCTCAGGTGCGGCTGGGTCTTCTTCACGGTTGGAGCTGGACCAATGATCTCCCTCCCTGTTCTCACCTTCAATTTGTGGATGATACTGGACTGATGGGCTTGGCTAGAATTAGTGAGGCAGTGAACTTCAGGAGAACTTTAGACATCTATTTGAGAGCCTCTGGTCAGAGTATTAATGATGATAAATCTTCCATCTATTTCTTTAATACTCCTCGTCTCATTCAGAACAGGATTGCCAGGATTCTTCGATTCCAAATTGGTTCTCTTCCCCTGATGTATCTGGGGACTCCTTTGGCTCTGGGTTCTCAGCGTCGTGATTTTTGGCAGGGGATTTTGGATAAGTTCCGGAGTAAGGTTAGTCATTGGACTTACAGATGGCTCTCTTCTGCTGGTAGAGTGCTTCTCCTAAAAGCTGTGGTGCAGGCTCTCCCTATTTAAAGATGTTGTGTGCAGATTCCTCCTGCCTCCTTTGTAAGGGATTTTGATGCTCTTTCCCGACAATTCCTTTGGTCGGGTAACCTTCTTTCCTCGAAATGGAGTTTAGTCAAGTGGGAGTCTGTCTGTAGGCCGAAGCATGCTGGGGGCCTTGGCCTTAGGTCTATGGCTCTTGTGGCTACGGCTTTGGCGGCTAAGCTGTACTGGAGATGGTGCAACAGCCAGGATCAGGATTGGGCCAAGATTCTTGCTTGCAAGTATGTTCCTGGGGTTGAGAGTTGGGAGGTGCCACGGATTGCTTTGTTGGGTAAAGGCTCTTGCATTTGGGATACTCTTAAGAAGGGAGCTCAGCTTGTTCAGAATGGTCTCTTCTGGATCTGTAATAATGGCTCTGACGCTCTTTTTTGGCTGGACTCTTGGGATGGTCACCCTCCCATTCTGTCTAGTTTCCCTCAGCTTCTACCTCTTTGCCAGATGTTCTCTGATGCTGGTTGGACTAAGGTGGAGCATTTTAAAATAGTTAAGCGTATTGGTCATCTGGAGGTGTCTTGCTGGAAGGATCTGCAGGAGTGGCCTGTGGGTGGCTCTGAGGAGGATCGTGCTGCTTTGTGTAAGGTCTTGGAAGGCAGGTTTTGCAGCACTCTGAATGAGAGGGACAAGTTGGCTTGGAGCCCTAGCCCAAATGGGAACTATACTGTTGCTCAAGGTTATGCTGTGCTTGATAGGAATTTATATGGTCCTACTGAGGTGCCCTGGTGGAGGAAGGTTTGGAACAACTTTTCTTGGCCCAAGTGTAACTTCTTTTTATGGTTGGTTGCCCAGAGGAAATGTCTCACTTGGGAGAATCTTCGCAAACGGGGGTTTCAGGGACCTTCCATTTGTTTTCTTTGTTTGTGCAGTGAAGAATGTACTTCCCACTTGTTCTTTCACTGCCCCTTTTCTCGTGAGATTTGGCACCGATGGTGGGAGGCTTGGCATCATGGGTGCATTCATGCTTCCTCTCTTATTGAGTTTTGGGAGAGCCTGGGCAGGCCTCCTGCGAAGACGCCTTTTCTTCAAGTGGTCTGGTTCATTGGGCCCATTTTCATTCTTTGGAACCTTTGGCTGGAAAGGAACCGTAGAGTTTTTTGTGATTCCAGATTGGATACTGGTCAACTGTGGACGAAGATTATCAGTAGGCTTCAGGAGACTATTTCCGCTAAATGTGATATGTCTGAAAGTATTGATCCCGGGGATGTTGCGGTTGTGCGGGATCTGAGCCTGGGTGTTACTAGTAGGGGGTGCCGTACTGGTCTTATGCCCCGTCGTGTCAAGAAACGGGTCTGTCGTGATGGGAAGTGGGCACCTCCTCCAGATGGAGTCCTGAAGATTAATACTGATGGATCTTCTCGTGGGAATCCTGGGCATGTTGGTATTGGGGGTATTGGTAGAAGTAAAGATGGGGATGTTGTTTTTTGCTTCTCTGTCTACAAAGGGCATTACTCTAATAACCTGATGGAGGCCCTTGCTATTAAGATTGCTGTTGAGCGCGGTTGCTCTCTTGGTTGGAGGAGGATTATCTGTGAATCTGACTCTCAGATTGTTGTGGATATGTTGAACAACCAGAGATTGGAGGGTGTTAGTTGGCATTTAGCTTCGATGCTTAGACAGATTTTAAGTGTTTGCAGTCCCTTGGAATCTGTCTCCTTCTGTCACATCCCTAGAGAATGGAACAACGTGGCTGACTGCTTGGCGAAGTGGGCCTCGGAGAAAGGGGATGGTTGGGATATCAGTGGTAGGAATGAGTTACCTTCTGATTATCTGGGGACTCTGGAGAGATTTTTGTTGGAAGACAGGACTATGTAGTGTTGTTGTTTGTTGGTTGGTTGGTTGTTTTCCTTTCTGTTGAGCCTGTGGCTCTTGCCTTGTATCACGCTTTGGATTGAATAAAATTTTTTCCCCTTTTTTTTAAAAAAAAAAATATGTATATATACACTTACAATTATACCAGCTAAAACAATGATAGTTGATGCCAATATAAACTATATTATTGATGTTATGAACGGTGATCCGATTCTGGCAATGATTAGTCAAGGAGGGATGAGGCGACTGCAAGGAGGGGGAATGGCAAATGATTCCTCGCTAGGAGTGGCATCTCATGATGATGGTTAAGGACCATCGGTTAAGGAGCGCATGAGACCACCTCATGATGATGGTTAAGGACCATCAGTTAAGGACCGCATGAGGCCAAGGAGGATAAGGTCCTGTCCTTGGGCCTAGAGTTGAGGATCTAGGACACCATATTGCAGCCTCCCGAACTATCCCCACTTGAATCAATTGTTGAAATAAATAAAAGGGGATCTTCAATCATAAGAGGAAGGTTTGGTGTGATGGAGGGAACGGTGTAAAGCCCTCACTAGGTAGCCCACCTCATGATGATGGTTAAGGACAATCGGTTAAGGACCACACGAGCCCAATGGAGGATAAGGTCCTGCTGTTGGGCCTAGGGTAGAGGATGCTTGGGGCGCCTCATCACCCCCTCTTTATGGTTGAGCCCACATAGTCCTTGAGACTTGTTACATTGTTATAGATGATCTTTCTTAGACTTAGAATTAAATGTATTTAATATCATATTCATCTAGCATGGTTGCAGGTCTCCATAACCAGATTTACATCATCTCGATTTTGAGTAAGGAATTGCATCTTTAACTACAATCTGCTATTGGTTTCATTAGGAATTGTGATTTCAGGGCAAAGTATAAGGTGATCACAAAAGGGGGCATTACAATAGGTGTTTCCCAACGGCAATTGAAAGATATACATAATGCTCGATATATGAATGAGCATAATTTTTATAGTATTTGGGCTAAGCAGAGTATATTGTTTCATAACATACATCTAGCACAATCACCTGAGAGAGGATGGCGCAAGAGAATGGATTTTTGTAAGCAAAGAGTAACTTATGAAAGTTCCCTAGCTGCTATGGGAAATGGCAATGATACAGAATTTCCCATCTTCTTATTATGGTATTCATTGGTTGGAACCTTTGTAACATCACACCACAAAACTCACACTAGTGCACGTAAGCTTATACAGAAGAGGGATATTAGTTTATTGGATTATAATAAGGAGAACATATTCCTACCACCTATCTATGAAGGGACTCTATTGCAGAGTGAAGATCTTTTTGTTATCATTGGTAATAGAAAATAGGAATTCATCTTCACCACTATTCCAAGGCAGCTAGTAGCATCTATAGTGCATAACTATAATGCTCTTATGTTTTACATTTTCGATGATTGGGGAGGAAGGCAAGTGATGGACAGAACTGAAGGAGACAATGCTAAATCCGAGAACTTAAAAGCTAGGGAACTAACTAAAGTAAAAGATCTGGATCCACAATTTTTGTTTGCACAAAGCTCATATTTCCCCCCTGAGCTGCACAACAAGTTAAGTAACGTGAATGAGAATTCTAATGAGGGAGAATTGGTGAAGAGTACCTGTCAGGAGATTATCATAAATTCTGATTGTTGTAAGCCAATCGAGGATCTTCAAGAACAAGAAGGTATTGTTTGCACTAATGCCTTTTCTCAATGGGACTTCCTCTCTCTAACAATAAGAGGGAACCAATTGACAGCTCAGAGGATGTTAGTTCAAGTCTAGAAGGCAGTGAACCTATATATGAAAGGAAAGAAGAATTTTGTGATATTTTTGGAAACTCTCTAATTTTGGTTTTATTTTTAAAATAAATGGATAAATTTGGGATAAGCCAGTTGAGATGTGCCCACCTCATACTTCATTTCCAAGAGTTCGGAGAGTGTTTATAAAGAGAGCTCCTTTGTTTTTAGATAGACTTGAAAAATATATACATTATGGTAAAAAGAGGGGACCCCTGATGATGGACCTTCATGCTGCAGAATCAATGTTTTATAGGCGTTTCGATTATTTCTCTGCCTCGCACATGTATTCACAGTGAGTAATTTAACATTGTTGTAAATTAATGAATCAAGCTAGACGTATTTACTGATCAGACAGACTTCCTTTAGTATTAAGCATACTAGTTTTTTGTATTGAATTTTTTTAAGGTAGTTAGGTTTTTTAATGTAAATCTCATGTTTGCTTTTATTTATAGTAAAAGTGCCTCTCCTTTTGAGCCTCAAACACACTTCACATATGTTTGATGGCTTTGCTCTGAGGCATAAACTAAATTTTTTGGGCAGGTTTTTTTTCATGCAGAATCATTCACAGGTCTCTGTATTAATTCTTTGCTCTACATGGTATATACTGTTTTTTTGCTTTTGTATATTTAAATTCATTGATTTTTATTTGTTTTTTGATGCTGTAAGAATGCTTCTGTTTTCAGCTTTGAAAGCATCATTTTTCTTTTCCTTTTTCTTTTGGAATCCTCAAAGGTCATAAACGAAGAGCTTATTTCTTCATATTGCCATTCAGCATTCATCAGGATTTCTGAAATGCAGTGCTGGACAAACTTATAGGCTTCATCCTATGCATCATCTTTGAAATGTTTTCTCTCCGATTCTAGTCAATCTCTTTAAAATGTATGAAATGTTCTCTCCCATTGTATTACTTGATTAACATTTGCAGTCTGTTTTTCTTGTATTTGGTAAGGTTGTAACTGTGCTTTTTTGTATGGATAAGGATAGCCAATTTTTTCCTTACACAAATTTATTATGTAAAACACTACCCTATAAAAAACTAAACCCTACCTCTACGCCAATGGAATCATATAAGTTAGACATTGGAAAACTTTTGAATCTATACACGATGGTGAAAGGGAGTGTGAATGCCTATCAAATGGTCAATATCAAGTGGTAGAAATAAACTGGGAGTTGTTATCTTTGCGAAGAAATAAATGCACCCCTTATATGCACTCATAGTATTTACTATATCCTAATTGCTACACCACCCAATGCACCAATTCTGTATTTGAGGAGTTTGGGAGCATTGATCATGGTAGGATGTCCTGCCTCAATTCCTACTCTAGAGGTGACTGTGCTTCTACCCAATCAGTGGAGCAGAAGAAAAGATCATTAAATGAAGTGCAGGCCATTAAAAGGCAAATTGATTTCCTTTCCATGCAATCCAGCAAGTTTGTCCAAGGTCCCTGAAATTGACAAAGTTGATGATGACTGCGCTAAGAATGATTGTTGTGATGGTGCCAAATCCAGTGAAGGTGGTATGTGGAGGGAAATAGAGTTGCGTTGTGAGCCTTTGCCAAAAGGTTGGGAACAATGTTTGATCTTAAGGTATAACAAATTATCGCTTGTCCTATTTCGGTTCCATGTGGGTGGTCTGGATTTCTGATAATGTAAAAGGTAGATGGAGTTTGAGCTTTTGGGTGCCACATTGTTATTTGAAAAGTAGGATTAAAAGAAAAAAAAATTAATTTTGTTGAATTCAGAGCAGTGCAGGGATGCTACTATGATCTTTAGTGATATTATACATTGGTTGAGAGGAATCCATTTAGAAATGGGTACAAAGGTAGGTATAATTGTGTAAATTTGTAGATCCTAAACAATCTTCTATACAAAATGCTTTATTGTAGTGCACCTGCAGTTTAAGTCATGATGACATAGAAGTCTAGGAACTAATCTGAAATAGGTAAAATAGTCGTTCTCCTATGTGATTTTCAAATTAGTACTGATGCTATGTGTACTATTGTGGCTATTGAAAAAATCACCGCGCAGAATTGTTTTCCTCATTGATGGATTTGGTTAACAAGTAGGATTTAGGATTCTGGAACTAAGAAATATGATTGATGGAATTTATTCTAATTTTGTAGGCTTCTAAATTAGTATTAATATCCATGATAAATATTTGATCTCAGACAGCTTTGAATTATATATTTTTTTGTATGTTTTTACTTGTTTTTCAGTATTGTATATGTACTTTTAACTTGCAAAAATCAATATAAGATAATTGTGTACAACATTTGTAAAACAATGTGGTCTATTATTAAGAAAAATGTGATAAAGAATTAGATTAACACTAGGACAAAAAAAATTATAATATATTAGTTTACTAAATAGAGTTTATATAGGTACAATAATAGAAAATTAGATCAAATGAGATATGGCACTAGTATATGCAAGTATTACTATATCCAAAACAAAAAATAGTGAGAATATATATTAGCGAATATCAATGTGTGTATGAGTAAATGCTGTTATACCTTAAAATTCTTCATGATAACTTATACAAGTATTGACATTATTAAATACTAAATGGTATAAGATATGATAATAAGAATCGTTATTGAAAGGACATTATTAAATACCTTAAGATTAAAGTATTGTTAAATATATATGTTTATATAGATTAAAATGGTATAAGATATGATAATAAGAATCCTTATTGAAAGCCCCCGTTCAAGGGAGCTTAAGGGCTCACCCGAGCAATGGCAAAGCATAAGCAAGATGGAGGGCCCCGATAATGGATGGCACAAGCTAAATTTTGATGATGCATCTAGGGGAAACCCTGGGCCTGCATCAACTGGAGTAATAGTGAGGAATGATGAGGGTAGGTTGTGTGGAGCAGTAACGAACGTATTGGGATCATGACAAATAATGAGGCAGAAATGCAAGCCCTAATCACTGGACTACAACTATGCATTTCGATTGGTATAAGGAGGGTACATATAGAAGGAGATTCCCAAGTAATTATCAATGCCATCCGGAACCAACAAACACCAAGCTAGAAATTAAACAATCTACTCTAAAGAGGATTGACACTCATGGATAAATTCTTAGAATTCAAAGTCAATCATGTTTTTAGGGAGGCCAATAAAGTGGCGGATAAGGTGGCCAATGTGGCATTTGAGCTAGAAGATGAAATGATGATTGGGTATTCGGTAGAGGATTGGGCCAAATTGGCCCTTGATATAAGCTTGCTCATACAAGAAGAAGGCAAGGCCGATTAAAATGCAAGCCGACTAAGGGCTCCCATATGACCCACAGCGAAAGTATGAAGGAAAGGTGGCAAAAGGAAACTGGTGCGGCCAGGGTATGATGAGTATTAAGCCAAATGGCAAGCGGAGGACAATGAACAACCAGCTTTACACAGAGATTTGCAGAGGAGGGAGATACAAGATTTTCTTGATGCACCAAGTTGTATGGTGGGGCGTGATAACAAGACAATGCCATCCAATTAATAATGAAGTTTTAATTGCAGCCTGTGCAAGAGCATAATTTGGAGGTATTAAATTCCTCTAGGAGGAGATAATGGCAATGCATTGGTTTTTTGGTGAAGCTTTCTCTACCATGGAGTCGGCGGTAATGCTAATTGGAAAGCATAGGCAAATAGCTTTCCAAGGCCCAATCACGGACAAGTGGCTTTGGGGAGTCTTCAAGCTCGACTCGACAGTAGCTTTCCATTTAGTGGGTATGGTCCTGGGGGATGCTTTTCTGAATTTGAATGAGAACTACAAGGTGAACACGGACATTGCAGGTATGTTAGTGGGTGTGCTTCTGGACATGGGGGAAACAAAGGATGTGGTTCGCGAAATGAGTCCAGCCCTCATCGGGGCAAAATGGTTGGGGGCGACGGGGGCTGGAGTAGATGTTGGAAATTGCTATTCCCGGCCTTGGCTTCCGTCCAGAATGTCGTTGATGGCCAGAGGTGCTCCCACACTATAGCGGACCAAGGATTGCCTTCAATTTTTTTTTTCCCAGTTTCTCACTAATATTTTTTAATAAGTATGATTGGCAAATATTTTTTAAAAATATCAATGTGGAGCTTAATTTGTTACATATTAAAATATTTGGTAGTGAAAGTGCTTCTCACTTATGAATCTTAATATGTAATTAAAAATCAAATTTACTAATATAAGTGAAAGAAGACAACCTTTAATGTGATGGAATTTCAATAAGAATTGGTAAAATAATTTAGTGGATTAAAAAACTTATAAATTAATAAATAATCAAAAATGTCTAACAAATTCTACAATTTCTTAAGAAAGCTATCAGCCTGCCCATTGAACCTATGGGTCCAAATGCTAGTTTATTTTGCAATTATGAGTACACTAAGGCTATTATACTTTAAGAAAAATGCAGGGCTTGAAAAGTAAAAGCACTCAGTATCATTGAAAAACCATACCAGGCTTGCAGAACCAGGTATGATCTTCCACGGGTTCCTCCAGTGCCAGGAAGTCCACCCATTTGGGTGCTCGAATATCTTCATAAAATTCATCCCTGACAAATTTGCTCTCGATGTTCTTCCAATCTAAATTCAAAACATCCATCAGAACAGAACAACGCTACAACAACAAAAACTAAAAAAAACAGAGAATCAATATGAAATCTAAGGAGCAAGGATTCAAAAACAGAGAAAAGGAATGCTCGAATCCTAGTGGAAGCTCTTACAAGCGAATCCTGCCGGCAATGGAGGTATTTAAAAGATTCTGAATTCTGAATATTGTGAGCTGTGATGCATGGTATACGAGGACTATATACGCTCTCCTTGGATTCCTCTGAATTCTGAGCGATAGTTATATTGTGAGCTGTGATGCATGGTATATTATTTTGACGTTGGATTCCTCTGCAAATATGGTTGCCGGGAAAGGCGGGAAACATGATATCTTCCATATATTCGTAAAACCCCAATTTTACTTTTTTATTTTAGAACAAGTCATTTGGATGAAGGACCCAGAAGCCTCACTTAATTGACATGACCACTGATAGTAGTTCAATAGTGTTTTACAATACAAAGCACATTTAGTAAAGACTTTGAGGCTATGACTTAATATCAATAATTTGTAATCTATGTACATCGTGTGTTTCTTGAACACATATCTCTTGAAACACCAATAAACTAAAATTGGGAAAATCAAGTCTCCACAATTCCTTGTAATGTTTTTTGTGAAGAGTGACATTTCTCTCTTCCTTCTTATTGAATCTAGTTCATCCATCAAAGTCTACTTCGCTTACCCAGTAATTGGATGTATTTCATCATCCATTAGCATTGACATGATCAAAATCCATCATATTAGTCAAACATAACCTCAAGAGATGTCGTCTCATGGATTACAATGATTGTAAGATATGCACAAAAATGGAAGTTTAATATCATCTACCAAATTAACTACACCACAATTAATTTGTCAATGGTCTTTTTGTTGTTCTAGATTGTCTCTCGGTAGATGGTAGTGGTAAATATAGGACTTATTGACCAAATTGGAAGGTCTGCATCTTACTAAATTTGGCGAGCCTCGATGGCTATATATAGAGGTTTGCTTTTTGCTCATTGTTTGATCATCCCTAAGGCAATCCAAACATCGTCATTTGGAAGAGTTAGGCCATTAAATTACACTAGAAGGTAATTTTCGAATAGAAATCTTATTTGTTTCTTCAAGCCTAACGGTACAAAAGATAAGGATCTACCAAGTGTCCAAATGGACTACGCTAACAAATATCAACTTATCCATGTTGCGTCTACCTATTTGTTTAAGTTCTCTAATAATTTTTTGGTGAAAATTTGAAGACAAACCAATACATAATAGTTAGTAGTGGACACAAAGTTGTAGCTGAGGTCAAATTTAGTCGAATAGATCTTTGTATCTTCCCCATAATTAGCTACCACTGACTTGGTTGTATGCAACATAATGCTTGTCAGTGATGAACAACACCATATAGTATTAGGCAAGATATTTTCAAGGGCTTTATAGTTGAAGTTATTCCTTTGACATATAATGCAAAATCAAAAAATACCTTTTATGTCATGTAATGCAACATTGGACCTCAAAGCAAACATTTAATACACTTGTTCGCTAGGATAGTTGCAAATACATTTGCAAAATAACTCGAAAAAATAGGTTGCAACACACATAAAAGTTGGCATTGAAAATGTAGAACATAGATGGAAAATAACAATGCACCTTAAGGCATGTTTTGGGCTTAAATTAGAATCCCAAACGATGAGAAAATAGACAAAAATATTCCTTCTTTGTGCTTTACAACCAACGTACTCTTAGGCACTTGAAATCGTCCAAATATATTTTGTTCATATCCTATGATCACATTATTCCATGAGACCATATTTCTTTAAGGCATTTTATCATGCACTTCCCTATGTACCAACACCACGAACTCTCTATGTCACATAAAAATAGAGCATTGGTACCCAAAAACCTTAGAAAATGTGTTTCAACAACTAACAAATAATATTGCATGTGGCTAGACAATATTGCATCGGATTGTCAAATACGAACTGACCCAACTACAAAACTCTCACCAAAAGATTTTGAACACAATGAGATGCTAAGAGGGGGGAGATGCTAAGAGGGGGGGCTGAATCAGCATATACTAAAACTTAACTAAGGTTTTAACTTTTGAAACTGAATAACTTATAGAATTGAAGGGAAAATATGCAACACAATAATCAACACATGACACCAATATTTTTACGTGGAAAAGCCTGAGGTAGGGAAAAACCACAGTGAGAGTTATCACACAATATAATATGCTCACTGTAAAACTGTTACAACTTGTATTAGGGCTTCAACCCAAGGAAGCTTCTACTCCCTGATTTACACTTTTAAGTTAGGGCTACAACCCAAGGAAGCCTTTGCTCCCTGAATACACAACTCACTGCTATTTGATTTACTATGACAATATAGATAAAAGGACTGCTAAGGAAAATACTTTTGTTATATGTTGATGATGCAGTCTGCTTTTCTTGCACAATACATGTTTTTAAACTGATTTTGTGCACTTCATATCTTGTTCTTTGTTCGCATTCGCATTACTTGCTTTTCAAATGAATTATATCTTCTATATATATATATCCTCTGCAACACCTTGAAACATTGATTAGGTTTGCATCAAGAGCAATATTGGATGTAACGTGTAACTTGTCACTGATCAGCCTTAACACATGCAAAATGATAAGAAGATTTGTTGTAGACCTCAAGCCTTCATCAAAAGAGATCAAAGCACATATTTCCATACCTTCCAGACTTGAGGAAATTGATCATGAGCCTCCGCATGTTTTGATATTTAATTGGTCAGCTCATACTGCTCAAGACAGTCAATTGTTCATCTTTCTACTGCTAGGGAGAAGCCAAAAACTCAATGTGGACCAAGGATTTATTCACACAATCTCAACAACGTCCATACTCCTTGCAGAAGAAGTATCATACCAAACTATGCATCCGCAAGACAAGAAATATGTCTGTCTGTAGGGAACAGAGTCTTTCAAACCTCATGTGATGCATTACATCCCAAAATATGATGTTGAGGTGAAATGCAAGGCCTGAAACCTTTTGTATATGAGTTTAGGCATCAACATATGTTGGCAAGAGACACTATGTGGCTTCATGAATGTTGTCATTGATGGCAACAAAGTCTTTCCCACACATCCGCAGCACATAGTATGTCTCTACCGGAAGACAGATTGCAGAGTGTTTTGGTCTGGTGAGCAAGAACAGAGCATGCAGCAAGGTCTAACAATCAGGTCCGGATCTCTCAGAGGGTGTAACTCAGCAAAGTGCGGACTTGGGCAAGTCAAGAGGAGTAACATGACTACTATATTCCAGAGATTGAGCCTCCAGTGATGAATGATTGAAAATATATGAACATCTAAGTGTTGGGTTCCTGACAGGCAGAGTAGACTGAGGAAGAACTGACTGGCAGAGCATCAGACTTTAATCTGGATGAGAAATTGGTGGTGATCAAGCTATTTGAGGGATCATACATGGTTGGCCGACATGATTGATGACTTCTATGTCTATGTCTTTGATACTCATCACATATTAAGCATGGATTAAGCTGACAGATCAGTGTCTTGGAAATATATTGAGTATTCCGGTTGCCGACTAAAAAGATGTTGAAATCCTTGATGCAGATATATATACCAGATAGATTTCGGTATGAAGGTGTGTGTTGTGTTGGAAGGGTGTACGAGGAAAGGCAGAGAGAAAGTGTGGAAGTAGCAATACAAGTCCGGTATGTGACAGAACAACAGCACTAGAACAGAGGAAGAATGAAGTGCATTAAATCAGTATATTGAGCCTAACCGGAACTGAACCTCAGCATTACCAGATGCTTCTCATCAGTTCAATCACCTAGTTACCTTCTATATACCTTGTAGACAGTGAGTCTCTTGTAGGCAGTGTGCCTCTTATGAGCAGTGTGCTCGGGCAGTGAGCCCTAGTTGGCAAGTGACATTTTGTACTTCTTATTCTTTTAACAGAGAATACAATCTTGGGTTAGTCACCCCGTGGTTTTTCCCTTAACAGGGCTTTCCACATAAAAATCATTGTGTTATGTGTGTTGATTTTATTTCGGCTCTCATGGTTATGTATGCTTATATGTTTTGATGCTGCACTAATTGTTAAAGAAGAAAAGAAAGTTAAAATATTCAAGATAACTGATTCACCCCCCCTCTCAGTTATCTACCTTGTTTCCAACAATTGGTATCAGAGCTAAGTTCTTCTAAACAGAGCCTAACAGCTTGAGGAATATCTGGGAATCTCAATGGACATGTATGGTATGAAGGAACAACTTTAGTCCGCCCTAGATGATCTTGAGCAATCTCACTCTGAGGTCAATAACTTGAGAGAAAGACTCAAACAAGCTGATGAATTCATAAATGAGCTAAAAGAAAAATTGAGTATTTTTGTGAAAAAGAGAAAGGAACTTCTTCAACAATTAGCAAGTCAAAGTGAAGCCAATGATACTAATGTAGATCTAAATGAGAAAAACAAGCTATGTGAGAAGCTATCAAAAGAGGTCATTATGGTCAGGCATGAAATTGAATCAGGAGTTATGAAATTCACCTAAGAAATTGAAGAGAAAAAAAAATTGAAGATAATCTAAAACAATCTCTCAAGGAGAAGTCAGAGGACCGCCACAAAATGGACAGAATAATCAGGCATCTAGAATCTGATCTTGAAGAAGCTAGAGATAATGAAGAACAACTTGAGAATCAGATAGACACTCTTAAACAAGATCTTCAAACAACAAATGAATACAAAGCAAAATTCAAGATAAGCTCAACTCAACTTGAAATTCTTCTTGAAAGCCAAAAGAGGGTAGATGATAAGTGTGGTTTGGGTTATGAGAAAGGTGAAAGCTCCAGATCCGGTCAGAAGAACTCTGGTTCAAGAAATCAAAGAAACAGGCCTAGAAGACCTCCTGTAAGGCAACCAAATGCTCAAAGATATCCAACTTTCAATGGATACTGCTACAATTGAAACAACTTTGGTCGTAAAGCAAATTAGTGCAGAAGAAGAATGAATCAGACTAATTCATCCTTCTCCGGACAGTGTTTCAGCTGCAAAAGGTATGGTCACAAATCTCATGAATGCAAAAATATGCAAGTTAACAATTCATTCATTGGTAGATGCTTTGCATGCAATAGAATGGGACATATGGCTAATCAATGCAGATCAAGAGGATATCATTCAAAAATGCAAAGAAATGTTGTTTGTTACAATTGCAATAGATCCGGTCATCTTGTCAAATTCTGTAGAAGTAAAAAATAGGATAAAATAGCTTCGGTGCATCATAATCAAAATCAAGACAAGGGAAAAGGCAAAGTAAATGCGGATGAAGTTCAAAGGGAGATGAACAAGATTTGGGTGAAGAGAAGTACAGAAAATGTTGGGGATGGATCCGCACCAGAATCTGGTGCTGATATTCCTTCCAAAAACTAAATAGATGAGCTCTTGCTTAGGGGGAGTCACAAAGGAAAAATAAATTCCCCCAGCCAGTCAATTGGTGCCTAAATTTGGCACATGGAATGTTGCGGATTAAAGGGTTCTCAGAGAAATATCTATATAACCCTCGGTAAAAATATGAAAAATCCGCAAGGAGTTTTGAAGAGTTTAATCATCCAAGATTGATCCGGTTTGATAGTCATCCGGTAAAAGCAGGATTTTCACAGTTAAGATCCAGTATGATTCAAAATTGAAATATATTGATCTGCGGATAAATGGCATGATTGGAGGAAAGGAGATACATTGTCAATTTTCACTAAAAATAATTCTAAGTGCATCTCAGTGATTTGGAAAGATCTCTCTCAGAACAAGGAAGAACAAGGCAACCAGAATAACTTAAGTTGTGCATTTATTGCAATAGGAAATTAGGGTTTGCGCAGAGATTAAAGGGTTCTTTTATTCATCATTTGCACATTTGCATTCAAGAAAAAGAAAGGAAGAGCTCTGCATCAAGATTGTTTCAACCCTCTCAAAGATCAACCACAGAATCCAATTCAACCAACAATCTTTTCTAGCTTATATTGTGAATGCTAGAAGCGTAAAAAGGTATTTCTATTTTTGAACATCTCTCTCTGAATCTTTTACAAAGATGGCTACTCCAAATGTTGTTAAGATCACTGATAGGCCGCGCCCAAAGTTCAAGAAACACCCCTACAAATCCCTAGAAGTTGATCCCTTAGGTGCCTTCTCTAGCATTCGACATGGGGTTATGCACGTAGAAGATGTTAGGGTATACATACATGTAAATATTAAGGAATTTGGGGAATCCAAGATGATGGATATCTATCATAAACATTTAATAGATGAAATGTTTGAACTTAAACCTCAATACAAGGCCATCCGGGATAAACATTTTGGACATTGCATCCACTTTCCCTGTTTTGCAGAAGATGAATGGGTCTGGTATGTTCTTAGCAGAATACATGAAAACTTCATTTGGTTGATGAGGCCATTCAAGATAACAAAAGATGCCATTAGGGCAGTAACCGGATTGCACTCATCCGGTGGGTTGCCTGCTCTCAAATCTATCAAGAACCAGACAGTAAGTGAGGCTACCAGATCAAAGTTTGACAAGAGAGCAATGACAATAGAAGATATCACAAATCCGAATATCAAATTTACCTCTATGATAATTGGTTATAAAATCTATCACTCCAGCAGGGAGAATTCTGTGTCCAGAACTGCAATATATACTGCATATCAGATGCTGAGGGAAAATGCTGACTATGACCTATGTGACCTTCTTCTGAACCAACTATTACAAAACTTGCAGAAAATAAAGAATGATAAGAAGAACTCATTTAAGTATGGTGCGCTAATACTGTGTTTATTCTTTTATTATATGAATGAGTTACCCGGATCAAGTGGTTGGGTATGACAAAATGACAAACCAATTGCCATACAAATCAGAGACTACATGTATGGGCTTGGTGATGACAAGGCTCAAAGTATAGGACTCTGGGGATACTTCAAGAACTTCCAAAGTATGATGCAGGCAAGAGAAAGAATCCCCCAATCTCTAATTGAAAAATACAAGGATACAGTTTGTTTCATGGTAGACACTGATCAATTCCTAATGGAGGCAGTGGAACCTAGAACAATCTAGATTATACCAATGGGCTATGAGGTAGATGAGAAAATCTTGGAGCTGCATGTCCAACACTTACTGAGTCAGCCTAAGGACCCTGAGGCAGAAAGGTTTGGAACCTTTCAAGAATTAAGTGTGAAAATACATGTTGAACTGAGACAACGAGAGATGAAAAGAAAGGTGAGAAGGGAAGTAGAGGAAGTTGCCAAAAGATATGGCATATCAAAGGAGGTCGTTGATGCAAATAGAGAGAAAATAGAAAGAGCTGAGAAAGAGAAACAATAAGCAGAAAAGGAAAGTGTTCCAGTACAAGCCTCCTCCCAGACTACATCCTCCAAGAGCTTTGCACCTGCCACCTCTAAGAGCCCAAAAGCCTCAAAACCGGAAGTCAAGACATTCGTAAAGGGAGAGAAGAGAACGAAAACAAAGGCTACAAGGTCCTACATAAGCCAAAAGGACGATGAAGAAACAGAGTAGGACGAGGAAGTTAAGAAAATGAAGAAGAAGAAGAAAACTTCCGAGGAATCCTCTGCCGGTAAAAACAAGGAAGAAGAGGTAGAAGAATTTGTTGAAAGGCCTACTCTCTCTATTAATGATATCATCAAGGCAGTCATAGTGGATGGGAACCTGCAACCAGTCACTGAATTTTATGATGAATATAGTGATACTGACAAGAAGATTTTGGAAGATGCTACAGTCAGGTATCTAAACATTTATAATAAAGCATTCATTGAAATCATCTCTCTAATTTCCAAAAATCTAGAGAAGGTACTTGAACCGAGAAAGGAGAATGCTAAGGCAAAGGACATAGAGATCCGAGAACAGATTGCAATTCAGCTCTATCCTTCCATTACTCCAAAACAAATGACCATGATCCTTAAGGACTGCAAGGACGAGTTTCAGAGCAATACATCATAACATATCTAATACATATCTTGGTCATTACTCAAAACTGAATGACAAACAGATCTCTTCTGGAAGAATGCAGAGCATTTAATTATCTCCCCATTACTACTCTGCTTTGTCTAGGTGATGGCCGATATACTATCCCTTGTAACTTTTCATGCTAAACATGTGAAAGGCTGAAACCTTGGATATATCATGTCACCACTTACAAGAGGCTATCTTTGAAACTGCAAGGCAAAATCTTTCTTTGCGGAGAAGTGCAAACCAATTCAAGTTGCCTCTACCTTAGGATGTGCACTGTGAATGCCTTAGTCAGTTCTCTGCTTCTTATCATTAAGTGTGGTGCTCCCAAATTATAAGATATGTATGTGTGGATGCAAGAGCCATGCAAGGATATGAGTGTTCACCTCTGCATCATGGTCAAACCCAAAATAGATGCATACTTAGACTATTTTCTCTTTTCCCAGACTCATTTGCCTTAACCATACTTGATTTTCCCTTGTACAAGTTTGCCTATACATTTCCATCTGCTATGTAGACATCAATATATGCTATGTTGACATCAATTACAACACATATTGCCAACAATCTCCCCTGGTTCATTGATGGCAACATGTACCCCCCCTTAGACATGTTTCTCTCTCCCCCTTTGACATCAAGGACAAAGGGATTGATAACCTTTGTATCAATCCAAAAACTATATGTACTCCCTCTTACAAAAATATTTCTAAACTGTACTCCCACTAATTTACTTGCAAAATTGTAGCTTTGAAGAACAAAAATGGTATTGCTAATCTAATCAATATCCCTGCAATACTATGTACATCAAAACTAGTCTTATTGACATTGTTCTAACAACTCGTTTCGATGGTAGGATGGCTTTTTAGATTACCTTGACTTGTTGAATAGTTGTGGTCCATATAGTACATTCTGAGGTAAGCCTATAGTTTTGACATTCACACTCCATGCACATTTTGTTAGCTTCCTCTAAGTTGCTTGGGGTCTTCATCTTTTGATCTACCTTTTTTGCCTCCCCTAACAGACTGGACATTGAGGCAAGTCTCAAATTTACTACCTCTCTCAACTGACCAATTTCCTCTTTATATTTTCTCTTTGGTCCTGTAATTGGGGTAATTGTGCATGAAATCTCTCTCCATTCTTATCCTTTGACATATCATAAGCTTCGGCCAATTTAGATAATTGTGACTCAATAGAGTCAATCTGATTCTTGATATTCTTTGTTGAAGTAGGCCATTTTAGACAAAATAGATATAAGGTTGTGGCTTCATTAATGCAAGTTTTGGATTTCTTCAAATTCTCTTTAATCTTATAATGTACACTAGCACATTTTAAAATCATTTCAACCATTTTCTTGTCATTATTCTTCTTTCTACCTCTTGTTATGCTCTTTGCTTTAAATGTGAGGAGTAATCTTTTAAAGAGTTCATTAGTAACTTGAGCTTTTGCTCAGCAGGCAGAGAGAGGTCAATGGTTGCCTCCAGGGTAACCCTTCTTGTATTAATTTTATTGCATCCTGTATTGCACTAGATTTCTTCAATTTTTCTTGTAAAAACTCTTTTCTTGAAGAGGCATGTATGTCACCAAGTTACAGTTTGTGTAGAGGAGAGATACTTGTCAGATCTATCTATCCATCATTAGTTACAACCTATAGTAGTTGAGGAGTGATGATCGGTTGAAATTGTACGTGTATACTCAATAGGTCTTGAAGAGAGTTTGTCTCAGATGCACTTTGGCCTATGTCATCTATCCCTTCTAATTGCTCTTCCTCTTTAACTTTTCCCTTATCTTCATTCTTTTTTTCCTCATCACTCTTCCCCTTCTCTTCTTGACTCTCCTTAGCAGTATATTCTCTCGTCATTTCCACATTTCCTGAATTCTTTGGAGGAGTTGCAGTACTATCTTTGTCCTGACCCTCAATGTTTTGCGCCTCAGCAGTTTCTGGAAGAAAAGAACTTTGCTCTGGAGGAGTGTCTGGAGGAGGTATATTTGTCTTACCGTGACCCTCTGTAGCTGATGCTCCAATATCCTCAAGAGGGGCAATTTCCTTATTCTTTTCAGGCATGTCATTGCCTTCCTCACTTTCCTCAAATTGTCTGCATATATCTTCAATGATTCCCATCTCAATCTTCATCTCTTTGAGGACTTCCACAGTTTTCTTTATTGTTTCCCTTTTCAACTTCTTTATCTCCTCCTCATTCCTTGACATCAGAGTGTTTAGTATACTTTTGTTGTTATATGGAGCCTAATTAGACTATGAGGTTAAATTTTACCCACTTTTATCAGTAGGGTTTCCCCCGAAATTATTTAACAGGGGTTTGGGCATAGCACCCCCAAGATGAGGTCAAGGGGTAGCACCCCTTGTGGGGTCCAGGGGCAGCGCCCCTAGCGCGCTCCCTGCGTGATACAGGGCGAGGTTGAGGGGCAACACCCCCGCGAGGGCTTGAGGGTAGTGCCCCTGAAACCTCAAATGACTTTTATTATTTTATAAAGGCGTCGGGAGTTATTTTTCTATTGGTCGACATAAAAACCCTATTTTGTAACTGACATAAGTCTTGATAAAAATGGCTAAGGGTTAGGGTTTCTGTTGATATATTATATTGTAGCATTTGTACTGGTATTGAGTTGCAAGGATTACTGGTTATAATCGGTTTGATTTGCTGGATAATATTATTGGACTCTCTATTGGTGGATGTAGCCCGAGTTTGGGTGAACCACATTAAAAATTGTCTCTCACTGTTATTAGTTTTGTGTATTTTTCATTTCTCTATTTAATCTTTATTTACATTTAATTGATATCTTCTGCATGCAATTCCTAACACCTTTTAGTTCTAAATTATTTTGTTAGAATTTTAGAAACTCTAACTCTGCCTTCCTTGGAGATGGTGGAACAAATCTTTTCAATTGCACTTTTCTTTATCTTAGCTTCTTCACTCAGTGCATCATTCCTTCCTTTGGTAAGGATATCAGCCAGGCTTTTGGGGAGTTGATCTATGATTTCAATTAAAGCCAGATTGTGGGCTCCCACGTATCTGACTATTGCTTCTTCAAGAGTGGATTTATCATTGGTAGGCCTTTCATCATAAATTCTTTCCACTTCTTTCGGGGCACCCTCTATAATTGCATTTACAGAGGTTTCCAGTTGTAGGAGAACATAATCAGGTTTCTTGACCTTATTGGCTTTTCCTTTATCTTTCTCCTTTGAGGTCTAACCTTCTTTTCTTGTTCTTTTCTTCAATAAAAATGCTTTCTTTATTTCATCTTCATCTTCTTCATCATCTTCAACATTCATTGGATTTATCTTTTCTTTGGTTTTAACTTCTTCCTCTTCTTCAACATCTTTGACTTTTTCTCTTTTTGCCTTACTCTTTTTCCTAGGATTATTCTTTTCAACAGTTTGTACTGGGATCTCAGAACTAGTTCTTTTGACAGGTAGTAATGATCCAGAGGCAACAGAGGAAGTGGTTGTAGTTGATCTGTTTGTTCTTCTTCGCATTTGTGCAGAGGGAAGTGTTTGTGACTCTCCTAAGGAACCTTCAGAAGATTTGAGTATCTCCTCTAGGTTTGTTTTCATTTTCTCAACCTTAGATTTTGTCTCTTCTATTTCCTTTACATCCTTTTTTGTATTTTTGTGCATGATTTCATCATATGTGCCAAACCTTTGAATAGAGGGATCCTTTGGTTTGTTGATAAGCAGGTCAGCATATCCTACCAAGTCAAATTCAGCAACCTCATAGCGAAGAGTTGTAATCCAAACAGTTCTTGGCTCCACATCCTCCATATAACAATTATCTTTATCAACCATAAATGTGATATCATTTTTTATATTTCTCCAACACCTTGGCAGGTACCCTTTCTTTGATTTGTATATTATTCTGGAAAGTTTTGAAGAACCACAAAATAGAGTGTTATAGTTCTCAAAATCAAGGAAAATTTTCATGTAGTCCTTGATTTGATGGGCAATAGGTGTATCTGATCTCCATATTATTCCTTTCATTCCAGGGAATTCATTCAAAAAGTAAAAAATGAGACATATGATTAAAGAGCCATACCGGAACCTGAATTTGGATTCCTTTGTCCTTTTTAGGTTGTCCATGACCTATTATCGTAAGAGCTCACAAAGGTCAAGATCTTTTCCCTCTTTAACCATCTAATATGTTGTGTCGATTGCAGTTGCAGAGGCAGAGTTGTCTATGTTTGTATAGTAGAATTTGTATGCAATGCCCATGGTTGCATACCTGACCCCCAAGTCTTCAATATCATCCATTGCTAGAGTCCTTTTGTCAAATTTAGCTCTGGTGAGCTTCATTACTTCTTCATTCTTTACAGACTTCAGGATAGGCACTGGTCCGGAGGAGCATAAACCAGTCACTGCCTTTTTAGCATCCTTAGTGATTATGTTAGGGTGGTCTAACCAGAAGACATCTTCATGGATTCAACTTAGGGTTATTCTTACCCAAGCATCATCATATCGAAAGTTTGGAAAACCCTTCCAGATATGTATTACATTAGCTAAAACATGTAAAATGGCACCACTTTCATATGTTATAGTCGACTTGAAGGGATGTTTCTTGAATCTTGGCCTTGGCCTCTCAACCACATCAACTACAATTGGTGTCACCATTGCAATATCTTTAGAAGCTAGGGTCTTAACCAGAGAAATGAAAAATACATGGATATGCGATGATAGGGTTTGCTTAGTTTCTTTGTTGAGTGCCTTCAGTTCTCCTTTGGCTCTTCAAATCTTTTGTCTTTGATCAAATGTGATCAAAAAAAGATTAAGCATCGCCTATATAGCCATCTCACCAAACAATTCTACTCTACATTAATTGCATCCTCTAATTTAACCTAATTTTCCATTTTCATATATAGAGCCTTATAAGCCTTTAGCAATCTTTCGAAGATTAGCCAATTGCTTTGGGAATTTGATCAATCCCATCTACATGTTGAATTTTCTTAGCATAATGAAGGAGAGATGAAGAATTTGCAATAACAACTCCCCCTAAGTATATGTATCCTTTTGATAGATGCTCTTATCACTGTGAACCCTAAAGATTTCTACAATCTGCCACATTTAAAGATTTTTCTCTAGAATTTTGATTAGACCTCTTCAATTCCTTATCTTATCATGCTTATACCAACACTAGCCAAGATGTTAAGAATTCAACATCTTGCATGTTCAGGCATTTACAGAATTTTGTAGTTGTAACTCCCCCTGAACTAGTACTTCATCTTTTGGTTATCGGACGATCCTTCTGTTGATAACTGAGAGGGGGGGTGAATCAGTTATCTTAATTATTTGACTTTCTTTTCTTCTTTAACAATTAGTGCAATATATTAGCATACACAACCATGGAAGCAGAAATAAACTCAACACATATGACACAATATTTTTGACGTGAAAAACCTTGTTAAGGGAAAAAACCATGGGGTGATTAACCCAAGATTGTATTCTTTGTTAAAAGAATAAGGTAGTACAAAATGGCACTTGCCAATTAGGACTCACTGCCTGAGCACACTGCTCACAAGAGGCTCACTCCCTACAATAGTTTATAGAAGGAAACCAGGTATTTGAACTGATGAGAAGCATACACATATGTTGAGGTTCAGTTCCGGTTAAGCTCAATATACTGATCTACTGCACTTCATTCTTCCTCTGCCTTGGTGCTGCTATTCTGTCACATACCGGACCTATATTTCTATTTCCACTCTGCTCTCTTCTTTTCTTCGCACTTCACAATACACTTCACACACCTTCTCATCGAAATCCATCTGGTATATATATCCGCACCAAGGATTTCAACATCTTTCTAGTCGACATCCGGAATACTCAATATTTTTCCAAACTCTGGTCTGTCCGCTGAATCCTTGCTTACCAAGTGATGCGTATCAAAGAAATACTTATAGAAGTCATCAATTAGGTTGGCCAATCATGAATGATCTCTTAAGAAGCTTGATCATCATCAATATCTCATCTAGATTAAGGTTTGATGCTCTGTCGGTCTGTTCTTCCTCAGTCTACTCTGCCAAACAGAAACCCAACACTTAGGTGTTCATATCTTTTCACTCTTTCATCACCGGAGGCTCAATCTCTGGAATGTATCAGTCATGGTGCTCCTCTTGACTTACCCAAGTCCGCACTTTACTAAGATACTTCCTTTGTGAGATCCAGACCTGATTGTCGGACCTTGTTGCATGCTCTATTCTTGCTCACCGGACCAAAATACTCATCAATCTGACTTCCGGTATAGACATACCATGTCCTGCGGATGTGTGGGATGAACTTTGTTGCCATCAATGACAACACTCATGAAGCCACACAGTGTCTCTTGCCAACAATCTCCCCCTTTGGCATTGATGGCAACACTTTGTGAAAAATGACTAACTGTTATAGTTTACTCCCCCTTGGCTGATGTTGTGTTCTTATGTACACTTTTCTGGAGCTCCCCCTTAGCTAGATTCCACATTTTTCACTGCTGCTCACTCCCCCTTTGACATCAATGGTAAAGGGTAGGCTCCGCACACCAAAATTTCCCAAAAACAATCTATACTTGGCTGCATAAATACATGTTGTACTTACATATACTGAAGTATATCTGTAAAAGTTGTCTTCAATTGGACAAATTGTGTTGCCCAACTCTGCTTCATCCTGTCCAAAATTGAGATGTGACCACTCAATAGGAATGCAAAAGCTTCTGCCCTCTTTAGATCTGTCGGATCACTGGTCCGGGCTGTGGTCTGAGCATCAGTTAGGGCCTCATGCATGGCTTCTAACTTAGGTATAATTATCTCTCTAAGTTCACCCATCCTACTTATTATATTCTTCCTTCCTTCTCAAGTTTCTTTAGTTCATTTAGAATGGCAATAGTCTGACATTCTTGGTTTATTATGGATGTGGTGAGAGGAACAAAATTCTGAGATAGACTTGAAAGTTTACCTTCTTCTTCTTTCACTTTCTTCTCAATATCCATTGTCACTTTAGACCAGGATAAACAAAATTTATATATGTCTCCGCCATCTTTAAGAGAATTTTCTAAGCTCTTTATCCCAATGTCCAAATTTCTCCTATCATTTGTTATATACCCCTGTACTTCAAAGAATCTTTTATCCAAAAACTCTTTCCGGACTTTCTCCTCAACAGATTTCTCTAAGGAATCAAAATGTGTGCTGACAGAATTAACAAGAGATTTGAGATTACCAGATGAAGAGGTTGAAAGATCCTTTTGAAAGGATGGCATGATCTTCTCCAACACACTGGATGCAATTTCTATCAGCTCACAGTCTTCCATGTGAGACTTCAGAAGTTTTTCTTTTGCCCTTGCTTGGGCAAAGGATGCTATCTTCATTGTTTGAACCGGGGAGAGGGAATCAAAATTGAATGGTCCTTGGAGTAGCTCCGGTTCATCTAATTCTATCATTTCTTTTGTTAGGAAGTCTTTGACTACTTCTATAGTGTCTCTTGTCGAAGACATAGTTTTCTTCCCTTCTGTGGCCTCAGAGCTGTCATCTGGGGTTTTCTCTATTTGATCTTTTTCTCCTTCCTTGACTTCTTCTTCTTGATCAGTTTTCTCATCTTTTCTTTCTTCTCCTTCAGTTTTGGAGTCAGTAGGGGGATCCGGAAGAGAGATGTTTACTTCTTCAGGGACTTCCTCTTCCAGAGCAGAGGAATCCAAGTCCTGAGTCCTTTGCTCACCTATGTCCTTTGGCTCTTCTCCATTTTTCACAGTAGATTCTCCTTCGTCATCCATGGCAGAGGGTTTATCAGCCAAGTCCTCTATAACAGGAAGATTGAATCTTTTAAAAACATTCTGGAGGATATCTTCTGTTTCTTTTGCCACTTTGTCAGTTTCTCCAAGCATAAGCTGATTCATTCTAGCTTTGCTCCGGAACTCATCCTTGCAATCTTTGAAGATCATATTCATTTGTTTCAGAGTGATTGAAGGATAGAGCTGAATAGCTATCTGTTCCCGGATATCAAGATCCTTTGCCTTAGCATTGTTCTTCCTTATTTCTAGTTCCTTCTCTAGGCTTTTGGGAATTAGAGATATGATTTCAATAAATGCCTTATTATAGATATTCAGATACCTGACTGTAGCTTCTTGCAAGATCTTCTGGTCGGCTTCATTATATTCATCATAGAACTCAGTCATTGGTTTTAGGTTCCCATCCACAGTGACTGATTTGATGACATCATCAATGCAAAGAGTAGGTTTTTCAACAAATTCTTCTATTTTTTCTTGCTTGCCTTAACCAGTAGAAGATTCACTGGATCTTTTCTTCTTCTTCTTCTTCATTTTCTTTACTTCCTCATCTGTCTATGTCTCTTCATCATCCTTGAGACTTGTATAGGACCTTGTTGCCTTTTTCTTTGTTCTTTTCTCTCCCTTTTCAGATGTCTGGGCTTCCGGTTTTGATGCTTTTTGGCTCTTAGAGGTGGCAGGTGCAGAGCTTTTGGAGGATCTCGTCTGGGAGGGGGCTTGCACCGGGGCACTTTCTTTTTTTGTTTCTTGTCTTTCTTTATCTGCCCTTTCCATCTTCTCTCTGTTGGCATCAAGCGCCTCCTTTGATATTCCATGCCTCTTGGCGAATTCTTCTACTTCCCTTCTCACTTTTCTCTTGATCTCATGCTGTCTTAGTTCAACACGAATTTTCACACTCAATTCTTGAAAGTTTCCAAACCTTTCTGCCTTAGGATCCTTGGGTTGACTTAGCATGTGTTGAACATGTAGCTCTACAATTTTCTCATCTACTTCATACCCCATTGGCATGATCCAGACTATCCTTGGCTCCACTGCCTCCATTAGGCATTGATCAGTGTCTACCATAAAGCACATTGTATCCTTGTATTTCTCAACTAGAGATTGAGGGATTCTTTCTCTGGCCTGCATCATGCTTTGGAAGTTTTTGAAGTAACCCCACAGTGCTATGTTTTGTGCCTTGGCATCACCAAGCCCATGCAAGTAATCTCTGATTTGAATGGCAACCAGTCTGTCATTTTTTCATACCCAACCACTGGATCCGGGTAACTCATTCATGTAGTAAAAGAACAGACAGAGTATCAAGCCACCGTATTTGAAAGAATTCTTCTTATCCTTCTTTATCTTCTATAGATTCTCTAAAAGCTGCTTCAGAAGGAACTCACAAAGATCATAGTCAGCATTCTTTCTTAACATTTCATAAGCAGTGTAAATTATTGTTCCAGATACATAATTTTCTCTACTGGAGTGATATATCTTGTAGCCAATTATCATGGAGGCAAATTTGATATCCGGATCTATGATATCCTCAATTGTCATTGCTCTTTTATCAAATTTAGATCCAGTAGCCTCACTCACAGTTTGGTTTTTGACTGATTTGAGAGTAGGTAACCCACCGAATGAGTGCAATCCGGTCACCGCCCTAATGGCATCGTTTGTGATCTTAAATGGCCTCATCAACCATATGAAGTTGTCATGCACTCTGCTCAAAATATACCGGACCCATTCAGCTTCTGCAAAACAGGGGAGATGAATACACTGTCCAAAATGCTTGTCCCGGATGGCTTTGTACTGAGGTTATAGTTCAAATGATTCATCTATTAGCTACTTATGATATATATCCATTAGCTTGGATTCCCCAAATTTCTCAATATTCGTATGAATGTATGCCCTAATGTCTTCAACATGCAAAACCCCATGCGGAACGCTAGAGAATGCGCCTAAAGGATCTACTTCTAGAAATTTATAAGGGTGTTTCTTGAACTTAGGGCGCGGCCTATCAGTGATTTTGACAACATTCAGAGTAGCCATCTTTCAACAAATTCAGAGAGAGATTTACAAGAGCGAAAAGTACCTTTTACGCCTCTAGGGTTCACGAAAAGAGTTGAAAAGATCGCCGGTTGACTTGAATTCTGTGATTGATCTTTGAGAGAGATGAAGCAAACTTGATTGCAGAGCTCTTCTTATCTTTTTCACTAATGCACATGTGCAAATGACGAGCAAATGAACCCTTTTATCTCTGAGTAAACCCTAATTTCATTTTGTAATAAATGTATAACTTAAGTTATTCTGGTTGCCTTATCATGAGAGAGATTTTTCTAGATCACTGAGATGTACTTAGAGTTGTTTTTAGCGATGAATTTCAATGTCTCTGCTTTCCTCGAATCATCCCCTTTATCCACAGATCAAGATGTTTCAGTTTAGAATCACACCGGATCAAACTGTGAAAATCCTGCTTTTACCAGAAAACTGTCAAACCGGATCAATCTTGGAAGATTAGACTCTTCAAATCTTCTTGCGGATCTTCCATATCTTTACCAAGGCTTCTTTAGATATTTCTATGAGAACGCTTTAATCCGTAGCATTCCATGTGCCAAATTTAGGCACCAATTAACTGGTTGGGGGAAAATGTTTTCCTTGAGACTCCACCTGAGCCAGAGCTCATCTATTTAGTTTTCGGAAGGATTATCAGCACCAGATTTTGGTGCGGATCTATCCCCAACATTTTCAGTACTTCTCTTTACCCAAATCTTGTTCATCTCCCTTTGAATTTCATCCGCATTCACTTTTCCCTTTCCTTTGTCTTGATTTTGATTATGATGTACCAAACCCCTTTTATTCTGATTCTTACTTCTCTAGAATTTGGCAATATGACTGGATTTATTGCAATTGTTGCAAACAACATTTTTTTGCAGATTTGACTGATATCCTCTTGATCTGCATTGATTAGCCATATGTCCCATTCTATTGCATGCAAAGCATCTACCATTGAATGAATTGTTTATTTGCATATTTCTACATTCTTGAGATTTGTGACCATACCTTTTGCAGTTAAAACATTGTCCGGAGAAGGATGAATTAGTCTGATTCATTCTTCTTCTACACTGATTTGCTTTATGACCAAAGTTATTGCAATTGTGGTAGTATCCATTGAAGGATGGATATATTTGAGCATTTGGTTGCCTTACCGGAGGTCTTCTAGGCCTATTCCTTAGATTTCCTGATTTAGAGTTCTTCTGACCAGATCCAGAGCTTTCCCCTTTCTCATACCCCAAGCCTTTCTTGTCATCTACCCTCTTTTGGCTTTCAAGAAGAACTTCAAGTTGAGCAGAGCTTATCTTGAATTTCTCTTTGTATTCATTTGTTGTTTGAAGATCCCTTTTAAGAGTGTTTATCTGATTCTCAAGTTGTTCTTCATTGTCTCTAGCTTCTTCAAGATTAGATTCCAGGTGCCTGATTATTCTATCCATTTTGTGGTAGTCTTCTGACTTCTCCTTGAGAGAATGTTTTAGATTATCTTCACTTTTTCTTCTCTTCAATTTCTTGGGTGAATTTCATAACTCCTGATTCCATTTCATGTCTTACCATAATGACCTCTTTTGATAACTTCTCACATAACTTGGTTTTCTCATTTAGATCTTCATTAGTATCATTGGCTTCATTTTGACTTGCTAATTGTTGAAGAAGTTCCTTTCTTTTCTTCATTGAGATACTTAGTTTTTCTTTGAGTTCATTTACAAAATCATCAACTTGTTTGAGTCTTTCCCTCGGCTCATTGACTTCAGAGTGAGATTGATCAAGATCATCTAGAGCAGACTGAAGTTGTTCCCTCATACCATACATATCCATTGAGAGTCCCAGATCTTCCTCAAGCTTTTAGGCTCTGTCTAGAGGAACTTAGCTCTGATACCAATTGTTGATAACTGAGAGGTGGGGGGGGGGTGAATCAGTTATCTTAATTATTTGACTTTCTTTTCTTCTTTAACAATTAGTGCAATATATAAGCATACACAACCATAGAAGTAGAAATAAACTCAACACACATGACACAATATTTTTGACGTGGAAAACGCTGTTAAGGGAAAAAACCACGGGGTGATTAACCCAAGATTGTATTCTCTGTTAAAAGAATAAGGTAGTACAAAATGGCACTTGTCAATTAGGGCTCACTGCTCGAGCACACTGCTCACAAGAGGCTCACTGCCTACAATAGTTTATAGAAGGAAACCAGGTATTTGAACTGATGAAAAGCATACACATATGCTGAGGTTCAGTTCCAGTTAAGCTCAATATACTGATCTACTGCACTTCATTCTTCCTCTGCCTTAGTGATGCTGTTCTGTCACATATCGGACCTGTATTTCTATTTCCACTCTGCTCTCTGCTTTTCTTCGCACTTCACAATACACTTCACACACCTTCTCATCGAAATCCATCTGGTATATATATCCGCACCAAGGATTTCAACATCTTTCTAGTCGGCATCTGAAATACTCAATATTTTTCCAAACTCTGGTATGTCGGCTAAATCCTTACTTACCAAGTGATGCGTATCAAAGAAATACTTATAGAAGGCATCAAGCAGGTCGGTCAATCATGAATGATCTCTTAAGAAGCTTGATCATCATCAATATCTCATCAGGATTAAGGTCTGATGCTCTGCGGGTCAGTTCTTCCTCAGTCTACTCTGCCAAACAGAAACCCAACACTTAGGTGTTCGTATATTTTCACTCTTTCATCATCAAAGGCTCAATCTCTGGAATGTATCAATCATGGTACTCCTCTTGACTTCCCCAAGTCTGCACTTTACTGAGATACTTCCTCTGTGAGATCCAGACCTGATTGTTAGACCTTGCTGCATGCTCTGTTCTTGCTCACCGGACCAAAATACTCATCAATCTGACTTCTGGTATATACATACCATGTCCTGCGGATGTGTGGGATGAACTTTGTTGCCATCAATGACAACACTCATGAAGCCACACAGTGTCTCTTGCCAGCACCTTCTGCACTGGGAAGAGGTCTGAAAACATCACAAACTTCCTTCTTTCTCCATACTTTGTTTATTTCCATCCATTACTAAGGAATATCAACTTTCTTTTGTGAAATAGGCCTTACATTCTTTCCAGAGTGCCTTGTTTGATTGTACTCATCACAGGTGCACTTAGTTTGCTGTGCAGTTCCATTCCTCCTTGCCTTTGATCTACAATTAGCTGCCTTGTGGCCAAACTTATTGCAATTATAATAGTATCCATAGAAAGATTGAGCATTGTCCCTATTGTTCCTTGGCACTTTACTTTTGCATACATTAGCCTTATGTCCTTTCTTATTGCAGACATAACACCTAGTTGAGTTCTAATTTTTTTTGCGTCTACATTCAGTACCTTTATGACCCATTTTATTGCAAGTGTAACATCTCAATGTATTTCGATTTATCATGTTTCTATAGTCAACAACATTATGCCCAAACTTATTGCAAGAAAAATAATAGCCATTAAAGCTTTGAGAGTACCTTATGTGAGTTGGTTGCCTTGTAGATGAAGGATCTCTGAAATCTTTCTTCATGTTCTCTCTCTATCTTTGGACATGACTGCATTCATCCTCTCTTGTAACTTTGTAAGTTTTCTTCTTAGGATTTTCAATGCAGGTCTTCTCCTTCTTTGACTCAATCTTTCCTTCTAATTGAAAGTTATCATATAGGTTTGCAGAAGTACTAAACATTGGACTTTTCTCCTTTTCAAAACCAAGACCTAATTTTTCATTTGCTAGATTTTGAGAATTTTTTATTTCATCAATAATTTTAGATCCTCCTTTCAACTTCAGCCCTTTGTCTATCTATTCTTTTGCCTTTTCTAGTTCTTTCCTTAGAATGACAATTTCTTCCTCTAGTTTTGAACATTTAGTTGATTCCTCATTAAGTTTCATTTTCAAGTAGTCTTCAATCCTCTTTTCTTCTTCAACCATGATCTTTAGATTTGAGATCATTTCTCTTGCCTCTTTAAGTTTTGTGTCACATCCTTTGTCTCCTTCTAATAGGATTTTCAGCTTGCCAACTTCTTCTTTTGACTTTTTGGCCTTTGCCTTCAATATGTCAATTGTCTCTTTGGTTGTCTCAAGCATGTCTTCATATTATTTATTTAGTTCTCTTGCATCATCTATTCATCAAGGGCTAACTTGAGTTCTCCTTCAAGGTCTATTCCACATTCACCAAGATCCCAACCTTCAGGCTCTATTGTTTCAAGATCTGGTTCTAGTACAAATACATCATTATCCATGACTTTAGATTCCATGTGTTTAGATGCAAGATCTACCTTAGCTGTTTGGATACTCTGATACCAATTGTTGAACACAATGAGATGCTGAGAGGGGGGTGAATCAACATATACTAAAACTTAACCAAGGATTAACTTTTGAAACTGAATAACTTATATAACTAAAGGAAAAATATGCAACACAATAATCAACACGTGACACCAATATTTTTACGTGGAAAACCCCAAGGCAGGGAAAAAACACGGTGAGAGCTATCTCATAATATAATATGCTCACTACAAAAATGTTACAACTTGTTTTAGGGCTTCAACCCAAGGAAGCTACTACTCCCTGGTTTAGAATTTTAATTTAGGGCTACAACCCAAGGAAGCCTCTACTCCTTGAATACACAACTCACCGCTATTTGATTTACTATGACAATATAGATAAAAGGACAACTAAGGAAAACACATCTGTTATATGTTGATAATGCAGTCCACTTATCTTTCTCAATACATGTCTTCAAACTGATTTTGCGTACTCAATGTGGACCAAGGATTTATTTACACACTATCTCAACAACATCCATACTCCTTGCAGAAGAAGTATCATACCAAACTATGCATCCGCAAGACAAGAAATATGCTTGTCTACAGGGAACAGGGTCTTTTAGACCTCATGTGATGCATCACATCTCAAAATATGATGTTGCGGTGAAATGCAAAGCCTAAAACCTTTTGTATATGAGCTTAGGCATCAACATATGCTACTTATCAGATCCACATGCCTTTTTATGAAGTTTCCAGAGGAATTCAACATATGACTTAGGTACCTAAGGTTTCGGAGGGCAGTTATACTTAAACTTTACTTGTAGACATGAATGGTTGATACAGTACCGGGAAATGAAGGATGTCTGCATGTGAATCATACCTGCTATACTTTGGATCATATAATACCTCCCCATAAGCTTTGGTGACAAATCTATGCATGTTTCAACTTCTGCAAGTCACAAACTTGTGTATTTAGGTTCCCGAACAAACTATAATGCCTTTGTCACTTAAGAATTGTCTTTGCGGACCACTAGAGCACTTGAAACTTCATCATAACATATCTAATACATATCTTGGTCATTCCTCAGAACCGCATGACAAATAGATCTCTTCCGGAAGAATGAAGAGCATTCCATTATCTCCCCATTGCTTCTCTACTATGTCTAAGTGATGGTCGATATACTATCCCTTGTAACTTTTCATGTTGAATGTGTGAGAGACTAAAACCTTGGATATATCATGTCAATACATACAAGAGGCTATCTTTGGAACCACAAGGAAAAATATTTCTTTGTTGAGAAGTGCAGACCAACTCAAGTTGACTCTACCTTAGGATGTGCACTGTGAATGCCTTAGTCAATTCTCTGCTTCTTATCATTAAGTGTGGTGCTCCCAACTAATGAGATATGTATGAGTGTATGTAGGAGTCATGTAAGGATATGAGAGTTCACCTCCACATCATGCTCAAACCCAAAATAGATGCATATTTAGACTATTTTCTCTTTTCCCGGACTAGTTTGCCTTGACCATACTAGCTCTTCCTTTGTACGAGTCTGAGTCTGCCTATACATTGCCATCGGCTATGTTGACATTAATGTATACTATGCTAACATCAATGACAACACATATTGAAAAAAAAAGATAATGATGTAATTACACACCAAGAATACTTTATGGCTCTTCAATTAACCTTAAAGACCTCTTTGGCGTACCCATTGCACACTAAAGTGTGATTGCTAGTTTTTTTTTTTAGTGTGGTTGGGGGTTCATTAATAGACTTGTGCTTCCAACATTCTATAATTTATTAAATTGTTAAATATCTCTATTATTAGTATCTGCCTTTGGCAATACTATTGTGACCAAAACTATTTAATTAGTTATTATTCTATGTACCTATCATCTATTTAAATGCCATAATTTATCCTCCTCAAAGTAAATATTTGTTTTTGTAAAGTAAAGATGCATACCTTTTAATAAAAAATATTCGTACAAAATCAATTATTAACATTTATTGGCATTCCTATTGGTTAAAACTTCTCACCTCTTATTGCAACCTTCACATGGCCCAAAACAATTATAACGAACTTTGTACAATATTGACTTATTAATGCACCAAAGTATTTTAATATTTTAATTGAAAATAAACGTTTGTACATGCCTTCATTAACTTAATATGCCAGGAGGACACATAGTCCGATATTGATGTTAATTACCATTGTCCATGAGCATAAACAAGACATGTTGCTCACGTGAAATTGATGTTATGCAACATCCTCATGTTCCATTGCTTTCACTTGCTTTGAATCCTATTTAAGTAGTTGGCATTTTATATCCTTCGGTACATGATAGGAATTTTCTTGTATTGTTCTCCTTCGGAGAACTTGTATTATTAACACCCTTACAGACAATATTTTACATTTTAGCCATATATAGTGGAAATATTAAACCTTTGACATGTGTAGACAACTAATGTTAAAATGCAAAACGGTCGTAATCAATTTATATTAGAAAGGCTTTTTTGTTAAGTAGAGGAAATTTTAGTGTATGGGGTGTGGTCAAGTGGCTATGACCACTTGGTTATCATGATGGAGATCAAGGTTCAAACCTCCATGTTGAGTAAAAAAGTATACGAAATTTTATTTATTTAAGAGTTGTTTAATTTATTTACTTAATATTATTTAATAATTTAATTTTATTTGATATATATCCCTTATATTTTAGTTTTATTTTAAATATATATGTGGTTACATATTTTAATTTTTGTGAACGTAAATAAATTAAAATAACTCTTAAATAAATAAAATAGTTCCAATATTTTTGGACATTTTTTAGATAAATGTATTTGATATATCTATTAACAATATAGTTTACAAATTCTTCAAGGTGTTGGTTCCCAAATTTACTACAGCCTTGTTACCTTTTGAGTCACCCTTATTTATTTATTGATAATATTTCTTGAAAAAGAGCCGGTTTGTTGTGTTATATTTTTGGTCATACCTTTGCTTCTTAAATCGACTCTTGGTCCTTCAATTTTTACCCGTTTATCGTCTTTGTAAGTAAGTGTACTTAAGGTTTGAACCTTTGAACCCAAACCCTTCTCAAAGTTCAAAGTTCAAATGGTTCGATATGCCTAAAGTGTCTCAAACAACAAGTTGTTGTTCCCTGTATTTCAAACGTCTTCGAGTTTTTGCATTGAACTTGAACCCTTTTGTTCAAAGTTCAATGGTTCAACGGCCTAAGGTTCAACACTCATTGCCTTCTAATAAGTCGTGTCATGAAGTTATCCTGTGTAATTAATGTATCGTTGAACCCTCCGCTCGTACTCTATAGCGAAGTTCAATGGTTCAAGGTTCAACGGTTCACTGTCTCATGGTTGGAACCCCTTTTACAAAAGTCATGTGACTGTCTGTTGGTCTATGTAGCCTTTGTGTCTGTGAACCTTCATATTGAACCATATCCTAATAAGTTCAATATTCCCGTAAGTGAATCCTTTGCCCATTTATGTGATTCAATTGGTACGGTCGAACCACCACATTGAACCACGCCCTAAAGGTTCAATGGTTCAATAGTTCAAAGATTTGGAGATTTTAGTCTCATTTATTCCTGCGACTTTCTGAGTCAAATTTAGCGGGAAAGTTGGAGGAAAATATGTCAGAGACTCATTATGAAACCGAGAGTTCTAATTTGGCGGAGGTTACGGATAATCATTATACCATCATGATGTTGCGTGAATAATACTTGCTATTAATGAAGAGGTCATAATTCATGTCTTTTCAAATATGTTTAGCACGTATTACTCCGAGTGATAACTATTCAATTTGGTTAATGCCATTATTAACTAAGAACAAGCCGAATTCAGCAAGTAAACATACTGTGCAACGCAGACGAGAATAGCGCAGGAAGTGTAAGGTTCTTGTTACTCAAATTTCACAGTGAATTCAGATATCTTGAAGGTGAGTTCTGTTCCTCCTACGTGCTATTCCTATTTCTTAGCTGGAAAGAAGAATCTCTTGAGTCTCTGTCATTATTTTCAAAATTTGAAGTGTTTTTCATTGTAATCCTCCAAGTATGGCTTTAAAATCTACATGTTTGGGGAGTGAACATGGTCCTAGTCTTACCTATTCTCACTCTGAATTTGGGGATACTGCGCTGGTACAATACAATTTAGAAGAATTTAGAGAAAGAACTAGAAACCCTGTTCAAACCCCTACAATGAAGAAAATTGTAGACAACAGTTTAGTTGAAGCTGCAGCTTTTCCCCAGGCTATACTGTGCTCGGAATTGGTTCAAGAGTGTATGAATAGGTACGAACCCCAAAACAGATGCATCAGAAATGCAAACGGTGACGTGTTATTTCATGTCAACAGACAAACCCTCATGTCTTTGATGAAGATACCGCCTAAAGAGGCGTATTCTAGCCTTGATATTACTTCCTCCTATGGGCATTTCTCAGAGAAGAAATTGACTTACAAAAGTGTAATAGCGAGAAACTGGCTGCTAAAATTTCAGAAGGGTGGTTCAAGGTTGCCTAGGCCACTTACTAGGGATCATTTGATTAAAGAAGTGAGGGATATTGTGGTATTGTTACACAAACTGAAGGGCAGTTAGCATGCGTATTATTGGGAAGATTGGATGTACTTTTTCATACAAGTTATCCTTCAAGGGGAACAATATTTAGATTGGGCCGAAATAGTGGCTGATTGTCTACATCAGGGTTTGAGTAATTGTCTGGGTGACAGAGATTTTTATGTCTTCGTACTTGTTCTATTGTCTAGCATCTACAAGAGAATGGTTTGGCCTACCTCATGCACCCTTAGCTGAGAATAGTAAGATTTATGAATATTATTCACAGTTACAGAGAAGGAATTGCTATGAAAATTATAAAAGGGTTAATGATGTCTTCACTCAGAAAATGACCTATGAACTGGCAGGTAATCTGGGTAAAAGAATGTCCAGTGAAGCGATGCAACTGATTAGCATCTATGGTAGCTTCTTCATTCAATTTTCTGAGTTCACTTACATCAGAGTTGGAGGATTTGATGGTGAACCTGTTAAGTTACCTAGATATGTGTTTGACCGTTTCGTGCTGATAGAGGTATGTAGACAACTAGCACATGTAGATAAGAAGTTCTCAACAAAAAAGGGTTTTGGTATTTCCTTTCCCATCGAACTTGGGCATTATTCATGCCAGTCAAAATCTGATGCTTTGAATTTGGAGGTGAACCTTAAAAGGTTCAATTTTCAGTTCTTCACTGCCAGGTCTCAATTTGACAGCAAAGGATTTGTCAGAGATAACCTAGATCCTGGAATAGGGCTTTCACACATTCTTAAGCTAGAGGATTACTGGGAAGACTGTCTAGATGAATTTGAGGTCAGGAGAAGGCTGTGGTGTAGGTTTTCTTTAGGGCAGATAATTACTCTCAATTTAAACACGAATATTTCTAGAATTATTGATGATGAGGAACAGGTGGTTGACCCACAGTTTGAGAGAGTAGAACAATTACCTATTCTAGAAGTTGACTGGAGCAAAAAGGAGGAAGATAGAATTGAAGTTAAAACTCTTCCAGTGATAAGGAGAACCGAGAAATGGTTGAGGGAAAAGAGACAAGAAGGGCTTCAGGATAAAAATGCCCAACAATTCACCTCAATGATTGGATCATCACTTCCCATAAACTCTTCTAACCAACCTATTGCTATTTGTGGTGCAGGTGCTTCCAAGCCATCAACTGAAAGAAGCCCTACCACTAAGAGGTCCAGAAGAGTCCTCACAGATATTTTACCCTCTCGTGTTACCAGGTTGAGGACCAAAGGTAAAAGAAAGAAACAGGTTTCTGAAACAATAGTTGTTGATTTGAATTCAGAGGAAGATTCAGAAGAACCTATGGGTGATAAGGAACTAAGTCCACACAGAACAGAGGAAGTTGACACCGGACCACAGTCAGGGGCCGTTCTAGAGACCCCTGAAATATTAATGATTTCAAATGTATCCTCTGATGGGTTGAACCTTGAGAAGACAACCTTAGCCCCTGCACCAAAGTGGCTAGAGAGTTCTATCTCCGACAAGAAAAAAACAATTCCTTTTGTTGTCCCTTTAGAGGACATGGTGAGCAAATGCTTAGGGAAAACACCTAAGCCTAAGAAGTTAAAGGTGACATCCAGAGTGAACATTGATCCAAGTACTGGAAATTGGAGTGCTGAGATAGCCAAACCAGTGACTGAGGAAGAAGTGCAGGATCCAACAGTGCAGGATTTCACTGTTGAGAGAGTGGATCTCGGTGCTGCGTCAATAGCTGTGTATGTTCATCACCTCGAAGCATCAACCAAAAGGATAGTTAGTCAGAGTTGGAAAGATGAAAAGGACAAGAGGGAATTGAAGCAGACTTTCCGTTCAATGGCAGAGTACATCAATGCTATACATAATCCCAACCCGCAGCCGGTTTCACAATTCTCCCTGTCTTTTGACCCTAAATCACCAGTCAACCAAAAGATGCTAGATCAGGTTCACAGAAACAAGATGGTGGCGAAGACATTTGACAGTTGGTTGGGTAGCATTGAGCAGAAAGGAACTGAATACATTCGTGAACTCAAGAGCATATATGATCTGACTGCTGCCACCATTGACGACCTTAGAGCACAGGTTGCTGGTTGGGTTAAAGATGAAGGTAAGTGGGTGAATGTAATAAACCAAATAGATGAAGTTCAGAAATATGGGCTGGCGAAGTTTTTGACAGAAAAGAACCTGACTGGTTTGGACGAAGATTTATTATATGTGAATAAGAAAAATATTGAATGGAGGAATTCCATATCACGGCAAGGACACTTTGAACTTACAAAGTTAATTAAGGAGATAACAGAGTTCACTCAATCGCTGCAACATGACTTGCAATGCATTGATGTTAAATACATAAAAGATGATGGGAAACCAGTGGAAGATGTCGACGTAGTGGTCCAATCTTTCAAAGATAAAATCGGCTTCGTCAAAGAAAATGACAATATTTTAATTGAGGATTTCTCCCGAATTTCTAAAGTTGAGTCACTACTTTACCTCTGTATCGACGCACTTCCAGAACACAAAGAAAAATTTGGGAAAATGCGAAGGGAAAAAGAAGTTTGGAAGTCAAGAATGAAACATATAGGTATTCCCAACTTCCCGAAGATTCAAGAGTTCGTTGCAGCTTTTTAGGAGTGGAGGACTCAACGTGCTTCCCAGGCCACCGATGACAAATCTGGAGATGCAAATCCATTGTCCCAGTCATGATCTTATTGGCTCACTTTCTTTATTTCAGTTCCCCTTTTATGTTATTTTCCGCAATCTTGATCTTTAAAATCAGTTGTTATAAACTAAATCCTATACGGGTCAGAGTTATGTTAACTTTGGGTTTGATTTACTCGAAGATATGATTAGGGCACTCATATATATAGCTTTTTAAAAATCTTTTCAGGAGATAGAAAGTTAGGAAAAGGAAATAAAAAAGGGAATTTTAGCTAAACCGTTTTATGGTTTTACATTATGTGATGATTGTCTGAGAAATTTTTCATCTGTGAATGAGAAGAAGAAACAATTACTGCTTACTTAGATTTGTGCGTCTGAGTGTTTGGAATTAGATTTTCTGTGTGAAATCTCCTTTCATCTGGTAATTGCTCTTTTATTGGACAACTCGTCGTATGTGTTCTATTATTTATTGGTTCAGCAAATTCATATGTATGTGTTCATGTATTTGAATGTATCAAAAGTAGAATCTGTGCATTCTATTACTCACTGTTACTGCATAAATTTACCGCATTCATAACATAGTTATGTATGAATGTCAGTTTGCCTTAAGCATTTTCTGGTTAAAAGTGCATTTGGATAGTTGAATAGATTAAATTCATTGGAAATCTTAAAAGGAGCTGTACCTAAATTCAGAGGGGAACTAATTTAAAAAGTTCACCCATTTGTTGCTTAACTCGTTTGTTCTTCAAAGAGGGGTATAGAGTCAAAATAAAACATTTTCAGAATAAGGACAAATCTGTTAGCCAACAAACCTGAAACCCTAAAACATTTTACAATCACCTAGGCTAGGGGTATCATTAGGGTGATTAAAAAAGGTTTATCAATAGGTTAAGGGTGATTTTGGCCAATTTATAGGAGTGGGTAGACTCCTCTACACTTCAAGATCAACTTGGCTTAGGAGGTGACAAGGGTCGTTGTACCTTGGCATTTAATCATGTTTTCATGTGTCAAATCCAAGGTTGTGTCCTAGGCTATTTGCAATAAGGAACTTCATAATCAAAATTCCTCAAACTAATCCTACTAATTTTACTATTTCAAGAATTACTACTACTGATTTATATGTTGTGAAATGAAATTCTGAAAACATAAATGCTAAAGCAATAGACTATAGGAAAATAACTTGTTCTAATATAAAGCTGGAAACATGCACTTACTTGAAAGCAAACTATTAATAGGAATGAATCTATCTATTGAAAGCAATGAAACTCTACTTCTAATGAAATATGTAAACAAACTGAAGCAATATATACTAGCCTCCTGTCTTGATGGCAGGAGTGGGCTCTTGCTCTACGCCTTCAGGACTGAAGACTAAAGCAAGAACTCAGTACCGAAATGAAATAACACAATCTTTCCTTCAGTTCAATTTCATGAAGGTACACTTGTTGATAACTGAGAGGGGGGGGGGTGAATCAGTTATCCTAATTATTTCCCTTATTGAACTTTCTTATTAATTGATGCAGCATTGAATTAAACACAAAAACATTACCATGAAATAAGAAACACATGACACAGTATTTTTGACGTGGAAACCCTGTTAAGGGAGAAAACCACGGGGTGATTAACCCAAAATTATTCTCTGTTAGAAGAATAGGAAATTACAAAATGGCACTTGCCAATTAGGGCTCACTGCCCGAGCACACTGCTCACAAGAGGCCCACTGCCTACAAGAAGACACACTGTCTACAAAGTGATAAAAATCACAGTCTTGAACTGATTGGAAGCATCTGCATATGCTGGAGTTCAGTTCCGGTTAGGCTCAGTACACTGATCTGCTGCACTTCATCTTTTCTCTATTCTTTATTCTGCTGTCCTTTCACATACCGGATCTGTCTTGGTACTTCTGCTCTATTCTACTCTTCTTCGCATATATCTTTTCATAGTCACACCCTTCACAACTAAATCCGTCCTCTATATATCCGCACAAGTAATTTCATCACCTTTCTAGTCGGCATCCGGAACAGTCTAGTTTCTTGCAAACTTTGTTCTGTCGGCTGAATCCTTGCTCACCAAGCAATGCGGATCAAGCATATACTTGTAGATATCATTAATCATGTCGGCCAAACATGATTCATGCCTTCACAACCTTTATCATCAACAGTAACACATCCGAAAAGTAGTCTGATACTCTGTCAGTCAGTTCTTCCTCTGTTTTCACTGTCTCTCAGGAATCCGGTACTCAACTATTCATATCTTTTTCCTTGTCCATTACCGGAGGCTAAATCCTTGGAATATACCACTCAAGGTAGTCCTCTTGACTTCCCCAAATTCGCACTGCACCAAGACACTTCCTCTGAAAGATCCGGACCAATCTGTCAGACCTTGCCACATGCTCTGTTCTTGTTCACCGGACCACAACAATCTTTATTCTGACTTCCGGTAGAGACACATCATGACTTGTGGATATGTGGGATGACCTTTGTTGCCATCAATGACAACAACCATGAATCCATATAGTGTCTCTTGCCAACAATCTCCCCCTTTGGCATTGATGGCAACACTTAGTGAAAAATGACTAAGTGTTTACACTATGCTCCCCCTTTGCTGATGCTCTGTCTTTATATACAATTTCTGGAACTCCCCCTTAATTGGATTCCTCATTTTTCACTGCTCCTCACTCCCCCTTTGACATCAATGGCAAAGGGTAGGGTCCGCACATCAAAATTTTCAAAAATTTTCTATACATATCCGTATATTTACATACTCACATATACTGAAGAATGTCTGCAAAGGATGTCTGCAATTGGATCATTTCTGTAGCCCAACTTTGCTTCATTCTATCCAAAATTGAAATGTGACCACTCAACAAAAATGCAAAAGCTTCTGCCCGCTTGAGATCTGTCGGATCATTTGTTTGGGCGGTGGTCTGAGCATCACTGATGGCCTCATGCATAGTTTCCAACTTAGGGATTATAATCCTTCTAAGTTCTCCCATCCGGTTAGTGATATTCTTCCTTTCCTTCTCAAGACTCTTTATTTCATTCAAGACTGCAATAGTCTGACATTCTTGATTTATTATGGAGGAAGAGAGAGGATCAAAACTTTGAGATAAGCTTTGTAGCTTGTCCTGTTCCTCTTTTATTTTCTTATCAATTGCTGCTGTTGCCTTTGACCAGGATATACAAAATTTGTAAATGTCACCGCCATCCTTAAGAGCATTCTCTAAGCTCTTTATTCCAATACTTACAATCTTCCTATCTTTAGAGATTAATTCTAATACTTCTGAAAATCTTTTATCCAAAAATTCCTTCCGGACCTTTTCTTCAGCAGATTTTTCTGGAGATTCAAAATGTGTACTAACACTGCTGACTAAGGTTTTGAGATTACCGGAAGAGGAGGCTGTGGGATCCTTTTGAAAGGATGGCATGATCTTTTCTAGCACTCCAGATGATACCTCCATAAGCTCACAGTCTTCCATGTGAGATTTCAACAGCTTCTCTTTGACTTTCTCATTTGCAAATGAGGCTATTTTCATTGTTTGCACCGGTGACAAAGAGTCAAAATCTAATGGTCCTTTCAGCAGGTCCGGTTCATCAATTTCTATAGTGGCTTTGCTCAAAAATTGTTGAACAGTTTGTGCAGTGTCTCTTGCCGGAGACAGATGTTTCTTTTCTTCTGCAGTCTTGGAACTGTCAACCTCTTTATCTTTCACACCTGCTTCCTTCTCCTGTAATTTCTCTTCTTCTTTGGATCCGGAGACTGTAGGGGAAACCGGAGGAGAGATGTTTGTCTGTTCAGGGCCCACTTCTTCCGGAACAGATGATTCCAAATCCGTAGCTGTTTCTGCACCTAAGTCCTCTACAACAGGAAGATTGAACCTTTTGAAGGCCTTCCGGAGGATCTCTTCTGTCTCTTGGGCCACTTTGTCAGTCTCACCAAGCATGAGTTGATTCATCCTGGCTTTACTTCTGAACTCATCTTTGCAGTCTTTGAAGATTATGTTCATTGTCTTGGGATCAATTTGAGGATATACCTGAATAGCTATCTGCTCCCGGATCTCAAGATCTTTTGCATGAGCATTATTCTTTCTTATTTCTAATTCCTTTTCTAGGCTTTCAGGAATAAGAGATATGATCTCAATGAAAGCCTTATTGTATATGTTCAGATATTTGACTGTGGCTTCCTGCAGAATCTTTTGGTCAGCCTCACTGTAGTCATCATAAAATTCAGTCATTGGTTGAAGGTTTCCATCCACCGTGACCGACTTGATTATACTCTCTAGAGACAGAGTGGGCTTTTCAACAGATACCTCTGCCATTTCCTCCTTGTCTTGGCCTGTGAAGGGTTTACCGGATCCTTTCTTCTTCTGCTTCTTTATTTCTTTTACTCCCTCATCTGACTCTGTTTCCTCTTCATCCTTTTGGCTTTCATAAGCCCTTGTGGCTTTTGTCTTGGATCTTTTACCGGATGCCTGGACTTCTGGTTTTAAACTTTTGGTTGTGGGAGGTGCAGATCTTTTTGATGATCTGGTCCGGGTGGGAGTTTCAACCGGAACACTTTCTTTACTTTTCTCTTCTTCCTCAGCCTTTCTCCTCTTTTCCCGGCTGGCATCTAGTGCCTCTTTTGAGATGCCTAGGCCTTGAGCAATATGCTCAACTTCTTTTCTTACCTTCCTCTTTATCTCCGGTTCCCTGAGTTCTACATGTATCTTTACACTCAGTTCCTCAAAGGTTCCAAACCTTTCTGCCTTAGGATCTTTGGGCTGGCTTAGCATGTGTTGAACATGCAGCTCTACTATCTGTTCATCCACTTCATACCCCATGGGCATGATCCAAACAGTCCTTGGCTCCACTGCCTCCATTAGACACTGATCTGTTTCAACCATGAAGCATACTGTGTCTTTGTATTTTTCAACAAGGGATTGGGGTATTCTTTCTCTTGCATGCATCATGCTTTGGAAGTTCTTGAAGTATCCCCATAGAGCTGTATTTCTTGCTTTAGCATCCCCAAGTCCATGCAAATAGTCTCTGATTTGGATAGCAACCGGTCTGTCATTCTGCCATATCCATCCACTGGATCCGGGAAGCTCATTCATGTAGTAAAAGAAGAGACAGAGGATCAGATTGCCATACTTGAAGGAGTTTTTCTTGTCCTTCTTGATCTTATGCAGATTCTCAAAGAGTTGGTTCACAAGAAGCTCACACAAGTCATAGTCTGCATTCTCCTTTAACATTTGATAAGCTGTGTAGATTGCAGTTCCCGGTACTGAATTTTCCCTACTGGAATGATAGATTTTGTAACCAATTATCATAGCTGCAAATTTGACATCCGGTTCAGTGATGTCATCAACTGTCATAGCTCTCTTGTCAAACTTGGATCCGGTTGCATCACTAACTGTCTGATTTTTGACAGACTTGAGAACAGGTAATCCACCGGATGAGTGCAGACCGGTTACAGCCCTAATTGCATCTTTGGTGATCTTGAAGGGCTGGTTCAACCATAGGAAGTTGTCATGTACTCTACTTAGTACATACCGGACCCATTCATCTTCTTCAAAACAGGGGAAATGAATGCACTGTGCAAAGTGTTTGTCCCGGATGGCTTTGTACTGAGGTTTGATCTCAAAGGAGTCATCTATCAATTGTTTGTGATAGATATCCATCAGCTTTGATTCTCCAAAGTCTTCAAGATTCGCATGGATGTAAACCCTAATATCTTCCGTATGCAATACACCATGAGGAACACTAGAGAAGGCTCCTAGTGGATCTACCTCCAATGATTTGTAAGGATGTTTCTTGAATGTGGGGCGAGGTCTATCAGAGATCTTAACTATATTTGGAGTAGCCATTCTTCAAAGATTTGCAGTGAGATAATGAAAAACGGAGAATACCTTATGCGCCTTCGGTTTGCACGGAGTGGTGGGATTGATTTCTTTATGCAATGACTTCAGCAGGAGATCTTTGGTGTGCTTGATGAATCTTGTTGCAGAGCTCCACTTTTCGCTTCTTCTTGAGTGCAGAATGAGCAAATGATCTTTGAGAAATCCCTTATATTGCTCCGCAAACCCTAATATCTGTTTGCAATAAATGCTTCACCTATATTATTCCGGTTTGCCTTGTCCGGATAGCTTGGAGTATCCCGGATCAGTCCTGATCTGTGAACATCATCCGGATCTTTCAATCATGAATAAATCGAGGTGACACATTGAAAGAACATCCCAAACACTCTGTCCAATCCGCAGAATAAGATAGTGCACTTCCGGATCTCTCCGGACCTTTTTGTAATCCTCTGTCATACCGAAGCATCTCCCGGAACAGGTCTTACTTGATCGATCACAGCTTCTTTATAACTCCATGCGGACCTCTGAAATCTTATTTGGATCGTCTCAAGACTTATATCTTTAAACTTTTTGCTCCGCATCTTGTGCCACATCAGGCACCACTTGATTGGCTGGGGGAACAGGATTTTCTTTGAGTCTCCCCCTAAGCCAGAGCTAACTTTTTAATTTCCGGAAGAAATATCAGCACCAGAGTCTGGTGCGGATCCAACCTCTACATTCTCTGAACTTTTCTTCACCCAAATCTTGCTCATCTGATTCCTAACTTCATCCACATTCATCTTTTGTTTACCCTTGTCTTGATTCTGATTATACACCGGACCTCTTTTGTCCTGATTCTTGCTTCTGCAGACTTTAGCATTATGACCGGACCTATTACAGATTTGGCAAATAACATTTCTTTGCATAATTGACTGATATCCTCTTGATCTGCATTGATTAGCCATATGACCTACTCTATTGCATGTAAAGCATCTACCTTTGAATGATTTGTTTACTTGCATATTTCTGCATTCATGGGATTTGTGTCCATACCTTTTGCAGTTGAAGCACTGTCCGGAGAAGGATGAATTAATCTGATTCATTCTCTTTCTGCACTGATTAGCTTTGTGACCAAAGTGGTTGCAGCTGTGGCAGTATCCATTGAAAGATGAATATCTTTGAGCATTGGGCTGTCTTACCGGAGGTCTTCTAGGCCTGTTTCTTGGATTTTCTGATGCAAAATTCTTTTGACCGGATTCAGAACTTTCTCCTTTCTCATATCCCAAACCATACTTGTCATCTGTCCCTTTTTGACTTCCAAGAAGAACTTCAAGTTGAGCAGAGCTTATCTTGAATTTCTCTTTATATTCATTTGCTGTTTGAAGGTCTCTTTTGAGAGAGGCAATTTGATCCTCAAGTTTTTCTTCATTATCTTTGGCATCTTCAAGATCAGATTCAAGATGTCTGATAATCCTGTCCATCTGGTGGCATTCTTCTGATTTTTCTTTAAGAGATTGTTTTAGATTGTCTTCAGCCTTTCTTTTTTCTTCAATCTCTTGAGTAAACTTTATAGTTCCTGATTCCATTTCATGTCTTAACATAATGACTTCTTTTGATAACTTTTCACATAACTTGGTTTGCTCAGTCAATTCTTCATTTGTATTGCTTTCTTCACTTTGTCTTGCCAACTGTTGGAGCAGCTCCTTTCTCTTTTTCATAGAGAGACTTAATTTGTCTTTTAATTCTCTCATGAATTCATCAGCCTGTTTGAGTCTTTCCTTTAATTCATTGACTTCAGAATTTGACTGTTCAAGATCCTCAAGGGCAGTCTTGAGTTGCTCTCTTAAACCATATGCATCCATTTGAACTCCCAGATCTTCCTCAAGCTATTAGGCTCTATTAGGAGGAACTTAGCTCTGATACCAATTGTTGATAACTGAGAGGGGGGGTGAATCAGTTATCCTAATTATTTCCCTTATTGAACTTTCTTATTAATTGATGCAGCATTGAATTAAACACAAAAACATTACCATGAAATAAGAAACACATGACACAGTATTTTCGACGTGGAAACCCTGTTAAGGGAGAAAACCACGGGGTGATTAACCCAAAATTATTCTCTGTTAGAAGAATAGGAAATTACAAAATGGCACTTGCCAATTAGGGCTCACTGCCCGAGCACACTGCTCACAAGAGGCCCACTGCCTACAAGAAGACACACTGTCTACAAAGTGATAAAAATCACAGTCTTGAACTGATTGGAAGCATCTGCATATGCTGGAGTTCAGTTCCGGTTAGGCTCAGTACACTGATCTGCTGCACTTCATCTTTTCTCTGTTCTTTATTCTGCTGTCCTTTCACATACCGGATCTGTCTTGGTACTTCTGCTCTGTTCTACTCTTCTTTGCATATATCTTTTCATAGTCACACCCTTCACAACTAAATCCGTCCTCTATATATCCGCACAAGTAATTTCATCACCTTTCTAGTCGGCATCCGGAACAGTCTAGTTTCTTGCAAACTTTGTTCTGTCGGCTGAATCCTTGCTCACCAAGCAATGCGGATCAAGCATATACTTGTAGGTATCATTAATCATGTCGGCCAAACATGATTCATGCCTTCACAACCTTTATCATCAACAGTAACACATCCGGAAAGTAGTCTGATACTCTGTCAGTTAGTTCTTCCTCTGTTTTCACTGTCTCTCAGGAATCCGGTACTCAACTATTCATATCTTTTTCCTTGTCCATTACCGGAGGCTAAATCCTTGGAATATACCACTCAAGGTAGTCCTCTTAACTTCCCCAAATCCGCACTGCACCAAGACACTTCCTCTGAAAGATCCGGACCAATCTGTCGGACCTTGCCACATGCTCTGTTCTTGTTCACCGGACCACAACAATCTTTATTCTGACTTCCGGTAGAGACACATCATGACTTGCGGATATGTGGGATGACCTTTGTTGCCATCAATGACAACAACCATGAATCCATATAGTGTCTCTTGCCAACAACACTTGTATTAAAAAATTATGTCTATCTAAAAAATAAAAATTACAATAAGCTAATAGCAATAATTCTATATCCATTATGCTCCTCCTATCTAAACATATATTAGTCCAACGATGAGATATCTTTGGATCTAACTATTCTATCCATTAGTTTATCTATGAGATACAACTAATCTCTTATTCTAACTAAAACATATAACTATTTAACTGAAGAGTATGATCATGCAAACTGAAAAAGGCTTTAGTGGAATAGAAGCCTCACTAAACCCGGAGTCTTAAATAACAATGGGCAAGTGGCCCTGAAATATAGGTCTTAACAAGTCTTTTAGAACTCATGCAAAATAAAATAAAAAGGGAATTAGATCCCTGGCAGTCAACTGGAGTCTTCGCTGGATCCTTTGGTGTTGGTTGAGTAGACTCTAGAGCACTACAGTTGGCTTCTGAGATGCATATAGATAGTGGTGCTAGAGACTCTGCACTATCTCTGACATGTTGGCAAGAGACACTACTCTGATGAATGTTGAATGTTGTAATTGATGGCAACAAGGAAAAGAGTTTCTACCGACATGGCAAAGAGACTTTACTCCGGAAGAATAAATGACTACGTACAGGTAGTATACATTATACAAAGTAAGTGACAGTATTTGAGATGGTATGCATCCACAGTTAAAGACAATTGTATGCGGTTCAGGTATGTTGTTAAGTACTACCTAGTGGTCACATGTTCCAATGTTCAAGTCTTGACTTCCTCCAGAACTCATATGGTGAAGTGTCTAAGTCCGGGTCAACAAAGTTAAGATAGGAGCAGTGCACAGTACCAGAGTAAAAGGGTCCGTATTCCTCCACTGTGGCATATTTTGGCTTGCGGTTCTAAAGGTATGTTAAGAGACTAATGATGAATGTTGGATATGATTTTTAGAGTCTCATATGGTCTGCAGTAGAAGTTATGATGTGACAGTTGAATTGGTCAAGTGTGTTCTTAAGGGACAAGCCGACAAACACATTAGATCTATATGCGGAGAAGATATATTGTTTGAATAATTAATCTAAGTGGTTGAATGATTAGTGTCGACCTATATGAAGATTATTGTATATTTGTTTGGGTCCGCATTCCTGTTTGTGCACAAAATCAAGTTGACTAGGAATAACAGTTGTATACACATTTCATGTTTGGCTTGCCGACCTAATTTTGAGTTAAATCTTATTCCAGATATATCTACTAGATGGATTTCAGTGTTGAATTGATGCGAATGTGTGGAAGCAGTGCAAATTCAATGTATGAATGATTTTAAGCAGTTTGTAGAGTAGAAAAGGATAATAAGGGCAAAAAATAGAGTATATTTAGTAGAGTGGAAAAGCAAGGCAAAACTAATGAAAACCTTTGAATCTGTGTATTGAGCCTTCAATGGAACTGTGATCCAGCATGTGGTAGATGCATTTGCAATAGTTCATCACTGGCAGTGAGCCAATTTCCCTCTATCTTCTATCTTTCTCTTTCAGTGGACACTAAATCCACTTGGAAAGTGAATCCACCTGTAGTGTGCATTTCTTTAGGCAATGAGCCTTATGTAATCCAGTATTGTTATCATAATATATTGTGAGTTAACACTCACCGTGGTTTTTCCCTTTTTGGGTTTTCTACGTAAAAAATCTTGGTGTCTGTGTTATGTCTCAATGGTTGTTGTTCTTATGTTTATTCTACTTTCATGTTATTAATTTTTGTAATTAGATTAATGAAGTATTGAAGAAGTGGTTTTGTGTAATACTAATTCACCCCCCCTCAGTATTCCTTATATTCAACAATTGGTATCAGAGCAAGGTTCCTTGGAAGAAGCCTAACAACTTTAGGAAGATCTGGAATAGTATACTTATGGCAGTAAGAAGACTTGGAAATTGCTCATATGAGAGCAATGTTGAACTGGAAGCAACTCTTATTGATCTTGACAAATTTGAAGCAGAAATCAGGGATCTAAAGTCAAATGTTCAAGAAGCTGATGAATGTATCCTAAAGCTAAGGGAGCAAGTGAAGAAGTTTAAAATGAAAAGCAAGGAGCTCAACGATCAATTAAATGTAGCACATGAAACCCTAACCAATTTAACATTGGAAATTGAAGAAAAAGAGGAGATTGTAAGGCATCTGAATCAAGTTGTAAAGGATAAGTTTGAAGAATGTGAAAATTTGGGAAAAGATGTGTTACTTCTGAAATTTGATCTGGAAGCAACAAATAGATATAAAGAAAAATTCAAAATAAGCTCCGTAAAGCTTGAGGAGTTGATTGAAAGTCAGGAAAGTTCGGATGACAAGAAAGGCTTGGGATTTGAAAAAGGGGAATGTTTTAAATCAGGTCAAGAAAACATTGAGATGAAGAAAAAAAAAAGGCATCCAGTTCCAAAATCAAAGAAGAAGATCTAGAGGACCTTCAGTCAGGCAACCAAATGCTCAAAGGTACCCATCTTTCAATGGCTATTGTTTTAATTGTAATAAGTTTGGTCATAAGGCTACTCAATTTAGTAGAATGAATCAAAATGCTCCATCATTCTCTGGTCAATGTTTCAATTGCAAGAAAATTGATCATAGATCAAATTAGTGCAGAAGTCTGGTAAGGAATGGTTTTAACTATGCAAGGAATACTGAATCCTTCAATGGGAAGTGTTTTGCATGCAATAGAATTGGGAATATGGCTAACCAATGCAGAACAACAATGAATCCAATCAACAAAGAGTCAGGGACAGAGGAATGTGGTATGCTACAATTACAACAAGTTCAGACATGTTGCAAGCTTTTGCAGATACAAGAATGAGAAAAGAGACTATTTTGCAGAGAAGAGGAAAATAGGGTAGAGAGAAGATAAAGGAAAGAACGAGATTGATCCAGTAGAAATCAAGAAGGAAATGAGCAAGGTCTGGATTAAGAAAGATGTTAATGAGGTTAGGGATGGATCCGGACCAGCCTCTGGTGTAGTTACTTCCTTTCGGAAGTAAATTGGGAGCTCTGGCTCAGGGGGAGCTCTATTAAAAATCCAAATCCCCTAGCCAAATAATCAGTGCTGGGATTCGACACGAAGTTATGATGAAAACATTCATATGACAAATCTTTTGAAAGGAATTTTGGAAGAAAAGGATCAAATTCAGAATAGTGCAGAGCAATCTAGATCAACTGTGTTTAACAGAGAAGGGTTTGACAACCTTTTGAAACATAGCATTTATGGCAATTAGGCCAAGACAAATAAAGGGTTAGAAAGGACTCCATTCGACGGACAATTCATTTTGCACTCGACCGAAGAAAAGGCACAAGAAGAAATGCTGAAGTCGCACATAGCTGATAGTGATTTAATTGGTGCAGCATTTGGCATACTAGAGAAATTGATTCCCTCATACCAAAAGGACATATCACAGCTACCAACGGATTAGCTCAAAGGTCTAATCAAATCTGTAAGTTCACACTTTGAATCTTTTGAGAAGTCTGCAGAGACAAAAGTTAGAAAATAATTTGATGAAATAAGGTTAGCTGAGTTGAAGATCATGTTAGTCAATGATAAATAAGAGGGATCAAATGAAGAGTAGAATATGTCAATTAAGAGGGCTAATAAGTCCTAAGCTAGACTCAATTTCAAATCTTGCAGCAGAAGCATTAGATGTAAGTAAAATAATTGACACACCATCTGATGTACAAAAGGCAGAGAAATTAGTCTTTCTAATAAATGGCCATATTCAAATTTTGGAAAAAGCAAAGAAGAATTGGGATGGAGAGATAGCTCAAATCAAGATCATTTTAAAAAACATCCTACAACCTACAACAAATTAAGTTGGAGATTGCACCTGTACATATGCGACAGATTATGACACTTTTTGCAGTTTTGACACAATTTTGACTCTTGTGCATACACCTTTGCCATTGATGTCAAAGGGGGAGAAGAAGACCAGTGAAAAATGGGCAAACACCTAAGGAAGAGAAGAAAAACAAGTGTACAGAGTAAGGTGGAGCAGATAAGAATTTTTCACTAAGTGTTGCCATCAATGCCAAAGGGGGAGATTGTTGGCAAAAGACACTGCTCTGATGAATGTTGAATGTTGTTATTGATGGCAACAAGGAAAAGAGTTTCTACCGACATGGCAAAGAGACTTTACTCTAAAATAATAAATGACTAAGTATGGGTAGTATACATTATACAAAGTAAGTGACAGTATTTGAGATGGTATGCCTCCGCAGTTAAAGACACTTTTATGTGGTTCATGTATGTTGTTCAGTACTACCTAGTGATCACATGTTCTAGTGTTCAAGTCTTGACTTCCTTTGGAAGTCATATGGTGAAGTGTCTAAGTTCGGGTGAACAGAGTTAAGATAAGAACAGTGCACAATACCAGAGTAAAAGGCTCTGCATTCCTCCGTTGTGGCATATTTTGGCTTGCAGTTCTAAAGGTATGTTAAGAGACTAATGATGAATGTTGGATATGATTTTTAGAGTCGCATATGGTACGCAGTAGAAGTTATGATGTGACAGTTGAATTGGTCAAGTGTGTTCTTAAGGGACAAGTCAACAAACATGTTAGATCTATATGTGGAGAAAATATATTGTTTGAATAATTAATCTAAGTGGTTGAATGATTGGTGCTGACCTATATGAAGATTAGTGGTTAAATCTTATTGCAGATATATATACTAGATGGATTTCAGTGTTGAATTGGTGCGAATGTGTGGAAGTAGTATGAATTCGATGTGTGAATGATTTATAGCAGTTTGCAGAGTAGAAAAAGATAATAAGGGCAGAAAACAAAGTATATGTAGTAGAGTGGAAAAGTAGGGCATAACTAATGAAGACCTTTGAATATGTGTATTGAGCCTTCAATGGAACTGTGATCCAGCATGTGGTAGATGCATTTGCAACAGTTCATCACTGGTAATGAGCTAATTTCCTTCTATCTTCTATCTTTCTCTCTTAGTGGACAGTGAGTCCACCTGTAGTGAGCATTTCTTTGGGTAGTGAGCCTTATGTAATCTGGTATTGTTATCATAATATATTGTGAGTTAACACTCATCGTGGTTTTTCCCCTTTTGGGTTTTCCACGTAAAAAATCATGGTGTCTATGTGTGTATGTCTCTATGGTTGATGTTCTTATGTTTATTTTGCTTTCATGTTATTAATTTTGGTAATTGGATTAATGAAGTAATGAAGAAGTGGTTTTGTGGAATATTGATTCACCCCTGCTCTTAGTATTCCTTATATTCAACAAGAAACTCAGTCAACCAATGAATCAAGGAACCTTAGTCGGCGAAATTGGTAGTTCCCAAACTAGTCGATTCATCGATAAAGACAACAAAGACCAAGACTGAGAAAATATTTCAAAGGAAGAAAAACACATTGACGTGGGGGAATTTTTACTTGGAATTTTCAATGAACAACACCCATTTAAAGTAATCTCATATTGGGTATAAAAAATAGGTTTAAGAGACAAAGGCACATGCTTGGATTTTTGATGGATATGGGGCAAAATAATGAAATCTTGGGAACTTGGTTTTTTCATGCACCAACACAAGGCATTGGTGCTAAGGATAGTTCTTTATGCACATTACATAGTTTCTCTTGCTACAATCTAACCATCTAGTTATATTGTTACCCTTTATACTTCTAATGTTTCTCCTACTATTCCTTTCTATGTGCTACCAACTTTTTATGATCCTCCCTCTAGTACCATGACGAGCCCTCATTTGACTAGCATTGAACCTATTCCTTACATTCACCCTATTGGTTTCATGCCTCCATCCTATTCTACTAGTGTCATGCATTCCTCTCCTCCTTTTAGCATTACCACCACTTATTACCTTCCTCCTACTAGTGCCAAGTCCCTTCCTCACATTACTTATAGTCTATCTACTTCCCACATTCCTCACTCTCTTTATCTATCCATCATTTCTCATGTTCGCACCACTACTATCCATAGGTCCTACCTTGATACACTCATTAATTTACAGATTGGGCAGGTGACTTAGATAGTCGAAGGTCCACTAGTGGCTATGTGTTTACTTTGTTTGGCGGAGCAGTGAGTTGGATAAGTAAAAGGAAGCCCACGGTTGCTTTGTCCACCACCAAGCAACGTATATGGGTGCTACCCATGTCTCTAAGGAGGCAGTTTGGTTGAGGAGATTGTGTACAGGTATTGGTTTTGATTGTAGGGTCATTCAGATTGGTTGTGATAGCCAGAGTGCTATTTGTTTGGCCAAGAATCCTATGTATCATGCTCAGACTAAGCATGTTGATGTATAGTATCGCTTTATTTGATAAATGGTTGCAAGTGGACAGATTGAGCTGAAGAAGGTAGACACTCAGGAGAATGTTGCAGATGCTTTGACCAAGCCCGTGAGCACAGAGAAATTTGTTTGGTGCAGAGAGGCCATGGCCCTTTCTTCTAGTGCCTGATTATTTTATGGTTTTCCTATGAGTATTTACAATGTATAATGTCAAGTGGGAGAATGTTAGGATTAAGGTGCCATCAACCTTGTAAATTTTATGTAATTAATTACTCCTAATATTGTTTCTAAATCACCCATAAGGGATGAAAGGTTTCACCAGTAGCGATCTTGTTTTAGCCGCATGTTTATATCTGGTCCCCAACGCTAATTCATCTACGAGGGGTCTAGGGGCCACATGCCCTGACAAGGGTTCAGAGTCAGCGCCACAGAAACCTCATTTTATTTATATTTTATCATTGTAAATCTGGATCGTTCGTCATTAGGTCACAGATTTGATGGTCAATAATATGTTGATTTTCTTGCCCTAGAAGGCAATTCCCATCTATAAGGATACTTGTACTACATTTTTAGCAGAGTTGAGAGTAACAAGCACTGATGGATTGAATATTGAAGAAGGAGAGGAAGTGCATGTATTGTAATCTCATATTTGAAGATAATACAACTTGGAGCCGCTTTTTTTGGTGGAGTTTTTTTTTTACCCGAAAGGGTTTTCTCCATGTTACATACTGTGTTATGTGTTCAGTTCTTAATGCATGTTATTTTTATGTAGTGGGTTTTATTTCGTTTCCAATCTCCATTGATTCTACATTGTTTAGAGGACATAAATAAGGTTTGAACTAGATTTTTGTTGTGTGGTTTGCACCTTCATTTCCAACAGAGAGTTGTAGCAAGCAAGAGGGGCTACCAACAGGCTCAATTTAAAGCTCCTCACATCGCAACTTGTTGCCAAGAGAATGAACTATTCATTTTGCCTCAAAAAATGCTCCCCAAAGACATTATTTGCAACAACAATATCCTGAAGAGGCATCCCTTCTCCCTAAGGAAGACCATGCATTGAGTGAACTTTGTTCTTTTTATTCTATTGCAAATTTCTATTGACTAAGAATCTAGAAGTGGAGCGGCCAGCCATATGCCAGTTTCAACACAATCTTCATGGCTTGAAAAAGAAATAAAAAAGAAGCCCTTCTCCATGGCTACAATTTCCAAATGACCACAACGAGACAAATTTCTAGTGGCCCATCTCCTAAAGGCATCAATGTTAGGTCGTAACCCTAAAAAAATCCAATGAGAGTGTTCTTATACCGCAAGGTCGCTTTGTCAACAATCACATTAGGAATCTCAAGAGAAAGAGCCTGATTCACATCCGTTGGCACAAAGGATAGCGGCGTAGACATATATTGATCCTTAGAAACAACAACCCAAGAATTATTCTTAGACTGCTAAACACAAGAACCCAAAAGGGCGATGCCACTGAACTGTGCCTCCTTAATAGGTGTGAGGGTTAGAGTAGCAACACCTTCAGGACACTAAGATGCAACCTACAAAGAACCAGTAGCACTAGACCAACGCAAGACACCACCTCATTCCCCAAGGCATGCAAACAAAAGGGGATACAAGGAGAAGAAAACAACAGAGGGGAAGAAGCCCCTGACTCCAAACGTGGGTCCTAAATAGTTGGGACCACTACATTACCATGTACAATAGTTATTCTCCAAGAATTAAAAGAAAATAAAGATTGAACCTAGAACATTTCCAACTTGCTTTGCACACTTCTGTGAAGCTTGGACATCCAACTTGAGAAGACACCAATCTAGAAAAGATCAAATTAAGATAAATCAAGCAAATAGACAACAAACATGGAGATTGATAACTTTAAAGTGAATTTTGGAGATCAAAAGAACAGTGCAATGTTTTCTTGTTGGGAATGAAAGCACAATTGTTGCAACTTTTATGTGTTCATTCATAAATACCTATATACGAAGCTTGGATGGGTGGTGTTAACACTGTGGTTGCTCTCTTTGCAAACATTTGTAGTGAGACCTTGTTAACGGTCCACTCACCTCTACCATCCTCCTCCTTATCAAACAAAACTTCTATTTATACATAATCATGGTTAAAATCCTCATTGCCCATGGAAAGGGAGAAAATTAGTGTACCTTATTTCTGGCTTGCAAGTCTTATCTTGCAAACTTTTATACATGGTGGAAAAACTATAGAGCGACTAATATGGGAGTAAGGGGCTCACAGACAAGTTCCCTACCTCCAAATTTTTAAAATAATGTGGTCAATTTTTTCATTAATCAATAAAATAACATAACCATCATTGTCCAAGTCCAAGAAAATTTTACGTAGAATTGCCCCTTTTTAAAAAATAGTTCAACGATCACATTAACTCCTTACAAAAAAAATCTTGAGTACACCCTAGAAACAAGATAAAAGTCATAGAGTATGTGTACACAATAATAGCAAAGTTTGAGCAATGAGATATTGATTAGAAATTGAAACAAGTTTATTATTTAACACATTTGTGACAAATAAAAAAATAAAAAAATGGGGAACCCATGCAGAAAGATGTTAACGATGTATAATCTTTTGCACAGGATAAGTGAGGAAGTTGTTGAGATAAACTTACTACTAATAGAAAAATAAAATTACTATTAATAAACATTGAACTGGCGGCACCATCATCGAGGACAAGACCATGTTGTCGATATTAACTTACTATTTAACTGGCACTTGTACCCTGATAGGAAATTATATTATAAATTATAACATATTAGAGAGTACAAGAAATAAATGTATTATAATAAGAAGAATATATTTGTATGCATAATAAAACACACTAAATGGTAAATCTATTTCCATTAAATATTATTTTTTTGAATGAAAGGATGTAATATGTGATCCACATTCAATATTTAGCTTCTTACTATAAAGGAAAGATTAAAGTTAGATTTAGTATAAAAATATAGCTCTCTAATATTGTATACATATTTGTGTCTCCTGCTGCCCAAAAAATCACACTATTAAACATTAGAGAGTAAGTAATTTTTCCCAATAAATGACAAATTGGCATATGGTTCATACGATTGTATATAGAACATAGATTTAATAGTAGTGCAGTGGAAGCAAAACATTATTTCAAGCTATGAAGTTTTCTAAACTCGTCGGATAGTTGCGTGTTTTGTCTCACACCGTTAAAAAAAAGTGCCAAAAAATGTATTTTTTATCTGATAATATTTTATTTGATCTGATTTGTAATTAGTTTGAAATTGCTATACCTGCATATGTGTTGGCCTTTCCTTTGTAATCCTACACCTAGTCTATTGTTTGGTCTCCTCGTAAACTAAACTAAATATATTCAACTAATACATTGGTTGATTTGAGTAGAAAGAGTCCTCATTCCAATTAGCAACCAAATTTCTTATTAAATCGGGTAATAATTTTCTTTTCATATAAATATCTTATAAAATAAGGTCATATAATTTTTTCTAGGTCATATTCAACCATGTTCTCTAAAGAATCTAGAGTCCAATTTTTTATTTACATTACTTAATATTATTTTAATTGCATTACATAGATTATATAGTTTTATTTCGATTCAATGTGTAATCTGAAGGATAGTGATCTGTGGCCTTGATAAATTATTAGGGACTTGTCTTCCTATCATAAGATTTGTTTTCACAAGGCTCTAGATATTCTCTAAAAAATTGCATGATATTTGCCTACTTTTTTCCATACAACGCCTCCAAGATGACAATGAAAGAATTGAATCACTATAACAATTTTGAGAATGTAAATTTGAATGCAACATTTTGTAAAATACCTTTCAATATATTATTTTCTTATCATCTTCATAATATATGCTTTAGAAAAGAAAAAAATTAACCTAATACATTCACACCTTCAAGATGTATAGGTGGATGTTTTGACTATTGTGTACCAATGCATCAAGAAATTTGTCCACATTACTAATATTAGATTTGCTTGTCCTTGTTTCCATTGCTTAACACAAACTAACATCCTATTGTTTTCAATATACACCTTTAAAATAAAAGCAAGCATTCCTTTACGATATAAGTGCAAACTCATTCTAGGCTCATCTGATAGAAGCAAAGGAAATTGGGGATCGCATTCCAAACAAAATTGAAGTGATTTCAAAACATTCCTTCGAATGATTATAAAATTAATTTATACACAAAAAATGGTAAATAAAAATAATGTATCTTTAATATACTAATTGAATTATACTCCCTAGCACATTAACTTACATATCGTTTTCTATCAGTGTAGCTATTGCACCTATGTCAGGAGCAAATGCTAGTTATAAATCTAGGAAAGATTGGAATTTGGTATTAATGAAATAGGATTTTCAATTTGAACATGTTTTTATATTTTTATTTTCCTAGTTTTACGATGCTTCTTGTATAATGGTCAACTTTTCCTGTTAATTGCAGGTGTTGACATATTGTAAGAAAAAATAAAAATAAAATGTGACTGTTGTAGTGGATTAATTGAGGGTTGTTTAATTTTAGAATAACAATTTAATTTTTTTTTAAGTGGGGTTTTTGTTTATTAGAAGGGGTGGGTTGGTGGGAATTGAGAGAGTTTCGAGGTTTGGATAGAAATACAACAAATAGAAGAGTAACTTCCATGGATAGGTCGATTCAAGCTATATCAAAACAAGGGACTAGAGTTAACGCTGAGGTTTGAAATTTTAAAGGTGATTTAAATCTTGATTTGTTCATCGATTAGCTACAAGAATTAGGGAAATATTTTGACATGGAAAGTCCATGTAGAGTATCCAAGGAGAGTAAAGTGTTCAGTGACAATGGTGAAGTCTCACTCTGCCTTATGGTGGGGTAACCTCCAAAATAATTGGAGAAGATAAGGAAAATATAAAATCATATTATGGCCCAAGATAATGAAACAAGTGAGATTCAAATTCTTACCTATAGATTAACAACAAAGATTGTTCAAATAGTTTTAAAACTTGAAACAAAGGGAGTTGTTTGTACTAGAATACTTAAGAAAAAATTATGAGGTTGCAAACCTAGGTAGATCTATGAGAATATGGTGAGCATGTTTTTGCTAGATACCTCAATGAGTGTGGTTACAAATTCATGAGCTATCCCTAATCAAAATAAATATAATTGATGAAGCATATCGATATGCTATGAGAGTCAAGGAGAAACTCAATCGAGGTAATTGTAAATTATCAAGCAAGAAAGGTGACCACACTTGCCTTAGAGGAAAGGGAAGTTTCCTAGAACCTACCTAGAATGAGGAGGCCAAGGGAGGTGAGGATGTGAAATCCAAATGAAGCAAATCTTTTTTTTTTTGCATTTTTGGAATGAAGTGTGAGCTAATTAACTATATGAATTTTTCTTGCATTCTATGGTATGTTTTTTTGTCATTTTTTATTTTAAAATGCACTTGAAAGTAAATGAAACTTCTAATCTACTACAGTAAATGAAAAAAGCAATCTAGATCTAACACTACCCAAGAACGCAACAAATAAACTTAAAGTAAGAAGAAATAATAAATTGATGTAGTCCTTAGGCAAGATGAGCAATATAATTACTACAAAATGAAATTGCTTCAAAATCAAAGAACCCAATAGAAGCTTTTGGGCTTCTTGAAGAACTATTGTGAATGTGTCATTACAGAGTCCAACTTTTATTCGCCTCTTCTCCTCTTCCAACCTTGGGGTACTCTGCTTGATGGAAAGGGAAGATTCAAGTTGGGGTAGAATTGAGATTGATTTGTGAGGAAGATAACATTAACTTCTTATAATTTGTGTGTTTCACGAAGATAGCATTAGCTTCCTAGTATAACTTGTAATGTCCCCTTCTCGTGCATGAGAAGTGTGATAGAAATTAGCCTATTTTCCTAAGTTTTCCCGTGGTTTAATTTGTTTGGCAAAGGGAAAATAGATTAAATAATTATTTGAAGTTGTCAAAAAGTAACTTTATTTTATATTTCTATTTGACAACTTATTTAATTATTTAATAAAAGGTACTTTAAGTTGTATAGTTAAGTGGCGCTAGGCTCAAGGGGATATAAGGGCACTTTTGCACACAATAAAATGTTTTTTTTTTAATTATTTTGAGGAGAATATGGAGGAATAACGGGAATTAATATTTTATTCCATCAAAAGGTATAAAAGGAGTTGAGGTCAAAAAGAGGGTTAGACTGTTATTTTGCATTTGCTATTTGCTCTAAGTGAGAACTTGAGCTCTTCTTTGATTTCACCCTGAAAATACCATTGTGTTGCAACTGAGTTTTGACAAGTTTTCTTATATGTTGGGTTTTTTTGATGTTTTTTGAGGGGTTTAATGTTGATTTTGATTTACATCATTTTGATAAGTTTTTGTAGTGATTGTTTGTGTTGCTATGAAGATTCTTGAAGATGTGTGTTCCATGTTGGCCTTCATTTTCGGCCTTGATGAGGATACCAATGTTCATGACTTCCAGTTGGCGACGATTTTCTGTCTCAAGATAGTTACCAAGAAACAAACATATAAAATGGACTTCTTAGAAGTTATAGCCAGCAGGTTGTGCTACCAATTGGCTAATTTTGGCCAACAACAATTTTCAATTCTTCTTCTTTTCTCTTGCATCTAATGTTGTTCCAGAACCCACAATTCTTCCAAATTCACATGCATTTGACTATGACCGATGAGTCCATAGATGCACAGAAGATTGTTCCAATTTCAGCCTGGACTCATTTACTATCAATTACTTTTTACTAATATGAGTTTTCGGAAAATTTCATGGTCCCATCTCTAATTGATCTTAGCCAAAAAAACATCACTTTCAGGATAAGTGACAAGCAAAAGGGTATCATGTCCAAATCTCGTATACCTTGTGATTGGTTCTTCGGGGCCCATTACACAATGATTAGAGTCCATGGTTTCAAGGAGGAACCTTTCAGGCTTCCTAATTTCTTAACAGATAGAATCCTGGCTATAGAACTGGCTCACCAGTTAGATGTAATAAACTCTGAGTACAGGACTGGAAGGAAAAAGATAGCCATCTATGACATCCCATTCTCAAAGGGTGGTATTACAAAGGTAAAAAGATAGGCCGAGCACTTGTTAATGTTGAAGCTCGTAGATTTGTTGCCTCAATCTGATTAAAGATCAATGGATATATGACACTGATGGTTTCATGGTAAAATGCTTATCCCAATGGAAGGTCACAACCCCATTTAAACATCAGAGTCATCCTTTTTTGAAGCCAAACGGTCACCATCGACGGATTCACTTGATTTGTAAATAGAGTTGGATCAGGTTCCCTCCAAACCTCTTCATCCTTAGGAAACATTCTACACAGCCATAAAGACTTTTGATCCTACCATGTTATGACTCGTGGTCTTAGAGAAACTCTCGTAAGAGAAGAGTGGAGTACCAGAAAGATTGATGCCTATTAGAAATATAGGCAAGAAATCTATGAGATGGAAAATAATTTTGGTGATATCGACACCGATGAGGCCTGGGAGAAATTATGGGATGATGAGCATGAACCGTCTGCTTCTCCTTACGATGTAAGACATCTAGCTAGAAGAGCAGCCGAAGCAGAGGAAGCAGAGAGAGAACATGAACCATCAAGGAAAAGGAGGAAGTTACAATTGCAAAAAGACTTAGATGAAGAAGTGGCAATTGTTTTGGCACCATCAACAAAACCAATATCTCGCACCACGACAACTGAAGGGATCTAGGTAAGTATTTCTATGCCCTCTTCTACTTCTCAGTCTTCTCTTTCTCCATCGGTGGCACCCCTTATTTCCATGATTCATCTATCCCCTGCCACTATACCCATGACCCCACCATATTCATTTTCTTTGCCCCTCATCTCACAATTGTCAGGCCCTCCCCTTTTGAATTTGCCTCCATTTTCTCCATCTGTCCTCATGATGTGACCACCATTTCCCATTGGTCCTAGATCTGTCCCATGACAACAAGTAACCATACCAAATGGTTTGCCCCAAGGTTTCCCTTTCGTTGGAGGAGTCATTTAATGATTGCATGTACGACACTATAGGGGTTCTCCCTTATTTCTTTCTCTAATTATCTTGGTTGGTTACAATAGTCATTAATGATTACACATATAACTCCCACAGTGATCAAACTGCAAGCGCAAATGAGTCCAGAAGATTACATTATTCATTTGGTTGGATTGAATCTTACACAGGCTGGGCCGCAAGATAAAGTTGAGCTCATGGAGGAGACACAAAAGTCTATAAGTACATACTTCATAAAAATGAGCAAGAAACTTGAGAAATAGGAGCTTGAGTTGTTGTGGGTGAAAAACATTGTTGACCAATTGAATGTAGAGTCCAAGGCAAAAGAAAAAGAGCTTAACATACAGACACTTGACTTGCAAGGAAGAGTTCTGAAGGAAGCACTTCAAGCTAAGTAGTCAAAGAAAGCAAGCTTATAGACAAAGTTGGATGCCGCTAAAGCTTCAATTGAGTCCTTGATCCAGGCAAAGAGTACGATAGAGAAGCGCCTAAAAGATAGGTTGGATGAGGTGACTCAGCTCCACAAAACTCTCTCAGACCTCAGGGATTCAAACAAATAGCTCTAGGATGAACTTCAAGCTAAGGATCAACAAATAACGTAGCTAAAAGAGGAGCTCAGACAAAGGCCACAAACATTTGGGGTGTTGCTAATGATTCAAGAGTTGTATATTTCATATTGGGAAAGAATATTAAAGGAAACATCATAGCTCAAGCCTACACTTAAATTCATATTAGATGCTTAGAACCTCAGGGCAGAAGTAAACACAACGGTGGAACAGACCTTCTCTTTGGTCACACTTAAGGTTGTCGAGTCTCAACTGTTAGTATAGAAGTTGTATAATGCTTCTGAAGAAGTTCTTCAAACAACAGGGGTGGAGAAAAAGAGTAAAGTCGTAGTGAAAGTGAATAAATTTCTGAGCCGTAATAAAGCCTCTCTTAAGTGTAAAGCTCATCTAAATGCTTTAGAGCAGGTTGTGAAAGAAATGGAGACATTGAAAAACTGGTCCAGTTAGGACTCCCCTCCCCATTTCTTCATTATAAGACGATATTTGGAGAAGAACAGATAAGAGCTCTGATGGTAAACAAGCAAAACGATTAGACTTCCTTTCAGGTTTTGAGCCAAACTCCAAGTGTTGTAGAGGTGGAGACAGTTCTGCAACCACTCGCTCAACTGGAATTCCAGATGAAGTCTGCAGTCCAAAGCTTATAGAGCTTCTCTTATAATGAAATCATTGATTAGGATAGTCTTTGAGGGTCTAAAGAAAAAGTAGTAGCTATCTGAAAATGAGTGGGCATCTTTACAGCTTGCTCTCCAAAAGCTTTGAAGTTGATCTGGGTGTGGTATCACAATTTTGTTGTTTCCGTGTTATTAATTATTTCAAAGATTTTGAGTTCTTCTCTGCAGGCACAGATCCCCTTGTGAGTTGCCAAGAATTGTAGAGCAAAAGTCCTACATTTTGAATTATTCGTTCTTATTAGAGTTGTCAATAGAGGGAGTCAATTATGAGAGCCCATTCGATCAATGTCTTGAGACATCAATATAAATAATGAAACAAAAGTCTAGGAGCAATTTTATTGGAGCAAACAGAGTCTAGGATGTCATGAGATTCTATGGGACGGTTTCGTTTTCTTGTCAATTTTCATGCAGGTTCGAAGGATGGTAAAGCCGCAATGTGTCATCATGGCACACCTTTTTGATGTTGTAAGTTTTGGCAGTGTTTTCTTTTGCGCCATTCGCTAAGGGATCCACGTGTCTCCATCGCGCAAAGGGATGAGGCTCTTAAAAGAAATAATCTTTCGGGTTGCACTATTGGTTTGAAGTACAAAGAGTCACTAGAGGATGGATTCCAACAAAGGAAATAGAGGAATCCACGTGTCATCATGACACACCTTTTTGATTTTGTCATTTTTGGTAGTGTTTTCTTTTGTGCTATTCGCTGAGGAATCCCCTCTCAAACACAGAGGAAAATTAGATTATAGGTTAAAACACAATTATAGGTTAAAACTTCAAACTAGTAACCAGCATGTTTGTACAACATTTTAGATTCTAGGAAAATCAGATTATGCTCAATCTATACTATAAGGAAGCATCAATTGAGGTTGGTAACACAAAAATGCCAGCATAACAAGAGGTGCCAAGACCATGCAAAAATAAAATGTGTTTACTAGCTCTTGGGACATCCCCAGTTCGTACAAAAATGGAATTTACACCAACCACTGCAAGTTGCAAGTTATTCATTATCTAATACTGTAAAAGTTTTTTTCTTTTTAAATTAGTAAATTGAATGCTAGAATTATTGGGGAGTCATCAGTGCAACTCAATCTTGTGACTCAGTGTTTTGTATTTGATACTGTAAGTTGGCGGCAACTTTAGCCAAAACTAGACAAAAAATATCTTCAAGACAACAACCACAATCCTAGTTTGATTTGCCACCACGCTTTCTCTTTCCTTCTTGACTTGTGTTTTCTGATGATGCTTTTGCAGAGGCATCTGGATTGTTGGTTTGATCTAGCATATCAACTTCATTTACATTTTTATTTGCCTCATTTTTCCTCCGTTTTTCTACCTTGGCAGCAATTGTTCTCTTGTATTTCCCTTTCTTTCCAGAAGAAGTTGCTTCCATCATCCCTGTCTTGGCATACTCTTGTCCTTGTCCTCTATTATTATTAATAATATGATTCAGTTTTACTTCCTTGGCTTCTTCCTTTTCTAATTCTTGCTCACTTTCTTGATTTTCCTATAGGGTTGCATCACCTTGTGTAGAAGACTCAAATTCATCAAGTTTCTTCCATCTACTTCTTTTCTTTGGTTTTTCATCTTCATAAGCCTTATTAGCATGTACTTTCCTCCCACTGTAGAAGCATTTCACCTTGTTGTTCCTGCTTTTGTAGCCTTAGATGGTTTTCCATATCCTCTTTGGTGCTGGTATAATGTTGAAATTTGAGGGTGCTCCTCTATAGCTATAAATTGTGTATCATATTTGGATGTACTCATGAGACTCAATGACTTTTTTAAGTTTCCTGTTATGATTGTGAAAGCAATAAAGTAATCTCCCTGTAAACTTAGATTCATGGTGAAGTTTGAGCTCCGTACCATTTATAAGGGTAGATAAATGATGGCTCGCATGTGTACTGGTTACAATAAATTTGTAAGAAAATGATGTAGACCTGTAACAAATATTTATTAGCATATGTGATTGAAACCCAGGAAGAAACTGTATACACCTAAAATTGGCTCAGGTTGAATTAAGTAAATATTTCATAAAAACAAATCAAGTTTTACCTGTAGTTGTTGACAAATTGATAGGAGACTTGTACTACGTTTAGATTAAAAAAAAATTGACTCAAGAACACAACATGAAGCAGTGCATTTTCAAACCATCGTTGATAGATAGGAGCAGGAGAAGCTTAAGTAGTATTCGTGGTCACTTTGAAAAGATATGCAAAGTTTTTTTTTTAATATATGCACTGGTTGGTAGAAGTTGTGATGTTTCACTCAATTATGATTCAGTTATTTGTTTCCAGCCTTGTACAAGGAGATGCTTTACACCCTCTGAGTGATCAAATCATAAATTTAAATTAGCATACAATGATATGTAAATAACAATAAGAAAATTTAAGGTATATCCTTGTAACCATGAACATACTATTGCATACCTCATTGTTGATATATGAACAAGGATCATAAATGCAATTTGAAAAGTAATGACAATTAAATTGAAACGTGATGGAGAACAACATTACGAGAACATGTAGAAATTGTCAAGTTATATCCAAAGATATTTTTTTTTTAAAAAGCACTCTAAAATACCCAACAGATGTCTTCCCTGAATTTCTTAGCAGGTTCATCCTGCACGGCTGCAGTACTTATGCCACTCTTCATTCTTTTTTCTCCTTTATACTGCAGTCAATTAGGAGGCTAGCGGTAGGAATACACTACCATTCAAATTCATCAAGTTTCTTCCATCTACTTCTTTTCTTTGGTTTTTCATCTTCAGAAGCCTTATTAGCAACTTCTTTCCCCCCACTCCAGAAGCATTTGACCTTGTTCCTACCTTTGCAGCCTTAGATGGTTTTCCATCTCTCTTTCCCTGACCATTCGTACCTATTCCTTCATTATTATTTCCTATTTCCTACACACTAGGCAGATTTTCACTTCCAATAACATCACTCTTCTTCCTCGGTCTATTTCCTCCTTTTTTGACAGCTTGGTTTCTAGCTGTTGGTTCATCAATCTTCTGCAAGTCCAAAACATAGGCTAACATCTGCCAAGAAGACGAAATAAGAGTGAGTATTGCATTAAATCAGGAATGGAGAAGATCAAATCAAGATCCTGAACAACTAAGCAATGGCAGAAAAACAGATAAAACATGATTAACATATATGACAGGCACACCCGACTGCCACTGACAGTAATGAACTCAACATTCAAGCCTATTTCAAGCCCAAGCTCATAATTTCAAATAGTAATGTTAATTAACATATAACCTATAAAATCCTGACTAAATGCTAAATATAAAGATTGTGTGCAAAAGTTAACTCAGTTGATGTTCTTGTTTGATTCAACAATAAATAAGACAGACCAACATGAAATACCGTATGACATCATAGATGACAGGAGAGCTCAGGGATTTGTGCATGTGCAAAAAGTTTGACACCCTCGAAATATTTAAAACAAGCACTTTCCACCCAACTATATTCAAAATTATAATGTTCAAAGAAGCTAAATTTCCAAAAAGACTGAACTGTCTAAGACTTGAAAGGAAGAGCTTCTGGAAAACACTATGTTTCAAAAGGAAGAGTTTTTAGAAAAGATGTAGCTAAAACACACTTTTCACTTTGTCTAGCGGTTCTTCGTTTCAATCTAACCGAACATGAAAACCTCAAGAACACTGTCTAAAATCACAAGCATGGTTGCCAGGTTAAAAAAAATTGATTCCTTCATGAGGTCCAAAAAAATCATAAATCTAGAATTAAAAAAAAAGGGTAAAATTCCTATTGCAATTGAAAATTCCGAACTGAATTGGACAAATCCAGCCAGTCCAAAATATCTAGATCAGAACAAGACGAACCAGATCCAGTCAGATCTGGTGACTATGATCACAACATATTTTCCAAAACACACGTGACATTTTCCATCTGCCAAAGGATTTCAAAATGATTACAGCTTTGAAATCGCCAATTTAACCCATTGCACATGGAGGGTAGTAATTTGGTATTGCATGAGGAGATGCTCGAGGGTGTACACTGAACTACAGCTGCTCAGTTGGTGTATAAGCCTTCAACCCCATGTCTGTTTTGCCCAATATTAGTTCCACCCAGTAAAGCCCACCAGCAAACCAAAGAGGATCTGTTTCAGGTTATTTAGCCCATTGCTAACTGTTTGCAGGCTTATTTGCCTCCCAGTTCACCACTTCTTCATTCATATACGAAATATTTTCCTTCACATCCTGGAACAACAAGAAGCAAACTTGGTGTCTTCAAAGCCTTGGAGGACATATACAGAAACCATTTCAAATTTGTGGTTGAACACAAACAGGAATTGACAATCAAAATCGGTGAAAAATTCAAACTACAGAAGATCCAAACATGAATTTTGGATGTTTACCTATCCTAGCATTGATCAAGCATCTTAAGGAGATGGATTCCTAAATCCAGAAACAGTTCATTCGAAGCATGGGGTTTTGTCGCAAATCAACATGGTAAGTATTCCAACCTCTCTTCACATTGATGACAACTCATTCTAGCTCATAAACTAACTGTGACATAAAAAAAAAAAAACTGTATCAGCCACGATTGTGAGGAATGATCCAGATGGCAACATGATTCCTATATTGGGATGCCAACATCGGATAGAACTTTCTAGTTTGCAACATTGCAAAGACCTTAAAACCAGCCCCACAAATCACCAGCATTGACACTACTTGATGGCATCAGGCGTCAACATCCCCCACTACCCATGCATCTTTATCCCCTTTCTTGTGGACCAACAATAACTGTTACTGTTTGATGCATATACGAATTCATACATGTCTGTGACAGATCTGCGAATAATGCATGGAAAGCTAATGGACAGAATCTTAGCCATTTCATCTCCCACAACAATTCTCTTTGATCTTCTATAGCTCCTATCCCTCTGTACATAATTTATAATGGAGAATGACAGAGTAAAACACAGAGGGGTTTGTCTACAATTAACTTTTCCTACACCAAATTTCAGAGTCATTAATCCCACCTTTCCCTGAGAAAATAAATTAATATACAACATGGCATCACATACGCCACCTATTTATGCACTTAGGGAGTTCACTCATTACCCTTGAGGTTCAATCCAACAATGAAGTACTGGGATCCAACAGTAATCCACAGTGCATGCATATCAATTTGTTATAGTATGTGTTAATCTCGTGTGTGCGGTTAATATAATAAAAATTACTTTAAACATACATACCCTGCTCTTCCTGTACTATGCTATATATTTGAATGATACTGCAGGACATAAAAGTACATTACCTTCGGCTTCTGGCCTGCATTCCAACTATACTTATTTGTTGGATGTACCCTTTGTTCCACACCATCAGTTCTTCTGAATTCAAAAAGGCAGCATGTAAATAAGACCTAAAGCCAAAAATAATACAGAACAAATATGAGAATTAGGAATGGGAGACTTACTTCTTTTTACAGCTACTTGGGCTGAATATCTTTGCATGAAATGACTTCTTACGTGGTTCCATGAAGCCCTTTTGCAGATGCTCTGAACTTTCCTCATACTTCTCAAGTTGTGGATCTACCGAATTTGCAGTATTTTCTTGTTCCTGGGCATGAACAGGTCCAGAGAATAATTCAAGGAAAGGATCACTGGAATCTTTTATTTTCTCAACTTTCTCAAAATCATCATCTCCATGCTCATGAATAGTACTCAAGTTCGTCAGCGTGTTTCCCAATGTATCTCTTAGCATATTTTCGGTGTGGGATGAAAAACCTTCCTTATTAAGTTTTGGCTGCTTGAATGATGACAAATTGTCCTCCTTTACACCAGATTTTGGACAACTTTTTGCAGCATCTTTTTTATTGTTTGTCAATCGAAGCCCGGATTTTGGACAACTTTTTGCAACGCCTTTTGTGTTCTTTCTCAATCGAAGCTCCCCTATTTCTGTTGGTCCTGACTTATTACACTTATCAGGATCCTCAATGATGCTATTTTTCATGACTTGTTGATCCTTGGAACCACTTAGACTGGATCGCTCATATGAAAATTCACATAAACAGTTAATCTTGTCATCTTGAGTCTGTTTGCCTTTCTCCTCACTGCCTACATTGCTATCATGTTTAAAGGCCATTTTGGATTGTTTGGTAGAATCTACCTGCCCTTCACATAATGCAAGTTTCTTTAATCCAGAGGAAAGATTTGTCAAGAAATCTTTCCTTGGGGTTTTACCCAAGAGGTTACCTGATGACAAAGTGCCCTTAATTGTTGGACCAGATTTCAGAGATGAACTTCGATTATCACTTGTAGAATTTTTGTTTGATGTTAGTTTAGTGATTCGAGTGGGGCTTCTAGCTCCTTTCTTCTCACTGGTTTCAGGGGTTTTTACTGGAGTAGTAGTATTATAAATTGTTTGCTTTTTACTCCCTTTCTTCTCACTGCTTGCAGGGACTGTTACTGTGGCAGTATTTTTGATAGTTTTTGAAGTTGACGGTGGACCCCAAATTTTCTTGCAATTGAGTGTACTGCACAGGTAAAGAAATAGGTTGAATTTCCCAACATATCAATTCATGGGATGATACCAAAAAAACAGAGAATGATTTGAATGATCAAAATGATGAAAGAAATACACACCTTGCAGTCCTGTCCCCCAGTGGCATAGTGCTGGAAATGCTTGCCGTTGAAGTAGACCTAACATATCTGGGCTTTTTTACCTCCTACATTTTAGGATCTTGCTAGTGAGTTAAGAGCATACTCTAAAAAATCAAGTTCAAATACAAAAATACTAACTCTGAACTGAAAAGCAAAACACTATGTTCTGAAAGGAAGAGTTTCTAGAACAGATGTAACTAAAACACACTTTTCACTTTGTCTAGCAGTTCTTCCTTTCAATCTAACCGAACATAAAAACCTCATGAACACTGTCTAAAATCACAGCCATGTTTGCCAGGTTAAAAAACAATTGATTCCTTCATATGAGGTCGAAAAAAAATTTGATTCCTTCGTGAAGTCAAAAAAAATTAATCTAGAATTTTAACAAAAAGGGTAAAATTCCTATTGCAATTGAAAATTCCGAACTGAATCGGACAAATCCAGCCAGTCCAAAATATCTAGATCAGAACAAGTTGAACCAGATCCGGTCGGATCTGGTGACTATGATCACAACATATTTTCCAAAACACAGGTGATATTTTCCATCTGCCAAAGGATTTCAAAATGATTACAGCTTTGGAATCGCTAATTTAACCCATTGCAAATGGAGGGTAGTAATTTGGTATTGCATGAAGAGATGCTCGAGGGTGTACTCTGAACTACAGCTGCTCAGTTGGTGTATAAGTCTTGAACCCCATGTCTGTTTTGCCCAATATTAGTTCCACCCAGTAAAGCCCACCAGGAAACCAAAGAGGATCTCTTTTAGGTTATTTAGCCCATTGCTAACTGTTTGCAGGCCTATTGGCCTCCCAGTTCACCACTTCTTCATTCATATATGAAATACTTTCCTTCACATCCTGGAACAACAAAAAGCAAACTTGATGTCTTCAAAGCCTTGGAGGACATATACAGAAACTATTTCAAATTTATGGTGGAACACAAACAAGAATTGACAATCAAAATCGGTGAAAATTTCAAACTACACGAGATCCAAACATGAATTTTGGATGTTTACCTATCCTAGCATTGATCAAGCATCTTAAGGAGATGGATTCCTAAATCCAGAAACAGTTCATTCGAAGCATGGGGTTTTGTCGCAAATCAACATGGTAAGTATTCCAACCTCTATTCAAATTGATGACAACTCATTATAGCTCATAAACTAACTGTGACATAAAAAATCCTGTATCAGCCACGATTGTGAGGAATGATCCAGATGGCAACATGATTCCTATGTTGGGATGCCAACATCGGATAGAACTTTCTAGTTTGCAACAATGCAAAGACCCTAAAACCAGCCCCAACAATCACCAGCATTGACACTGCTTGATGGCATCAGGTGTCAACATCCCCCACTACCCATGCATCTTTATACCCTTTCTTGTGGACCAACAATAACTGTTACTGTTTCATGCCACATATACGAATTCATACATGTCTGTGACAGATCTGTGAATAATGCATGGAAAGCTAATGGACAAAATCCTAGCCATTTCATCTCCCACAACAATTCTTTCGATCTTCTATAGCTCCTATCCCTCTGTACATAATTTATAATAGAGAATGACCGAGTAAAACACAGAGGGGTTTGTCAACAATTAACTTTTCCTACACCAAATTTCAGAGTCATTAATCCCACCTTTCCCTGAGAAAATAAATTAATATACAACATGGCATCACATACGCCACCTATTTATGCACTTAGGGTGTTCACTCATAACCCTTGAGGTTCAATCCAACAATGAAGTACTGGGATCCAACAGTAACCCACAGAGCATGCATATCAATTTGTTATAATATGTATTAATCCCGTGTGTGCGGTTAATATAATAAAAATTACATTAAACATACATACCATGCTCTTCTTGTACTATGCTATATATTTGAATGATACTGCAGGACATAATAGGACATTACCTTCGGCTTCTGGCCTGCATTCCAGCTATACTTATTTGTCGGATGTACCCTTTGTTCCACACCATCAGTTCTTCTGAATTCAGAAAGGCAGCATGTAAATAAGACCTAAAGCCAAAAATTATACAGAACAAACATGAGAATTAGGAATGGGAGACTTACTTCTTTTTACAGCTACTTGGGCTGAATATCTTTGCATGAAATGACTTCTTATCTGGTTCCATGAAGCCCTTTTGCAGATGTTCTGAACTTCCCTCATACTTCTCAAGTTGTGTATCTACCGAATTTGCAGTATTTTCTTGTTCATGGGAATGAACAGGTCCAGAGAATAATTCAAGGAAAGGATCACTGGAATCTTTTATTTTCTCAACTTTCTCAAAATCAGCATCTCCATGCTCATGAATAGTACTCAAGTTCGTCAGCGTGTTTCCCAATGTATCTCTTAGCATATTTTCGGTGTGGGATGAAAAACCTTCCTTATTAAGTTTTGGCTGCTTGAATGATGACAAATTGTCCTCCTTTACACCAGATTTTGGACAACTTTTTGCAGCATATTTTTTATTGTTTGTCAATCGAAGCCCGGATTTTGGACAACTTTTTGCAACGCCTTTTGTGTTCTTTCTCAATCGAAGCTCCCCCATTTCTGTTGGTCCTGACTTATTACACTTATCAGGATCATCAATGATGCTATTTTTCATGACTTGTTGATCCTTGGAACCACTTAGACTGGATCGCTCATATGAAAATTCACATAAACAGTTAATCTTGTCATCTTGAGTCTGTTTGCCTTTCTCCTCACTGCCTACATTGCTATCATGTTTAAAGGCCATTTTGGATTGTTTGGTAGAATCTCTCTCCCCTCCACATAATGCAAGTTTCTTCAATCCAGAGGAAAGATTTGTCAAGAAATCTTTCTTTGGGGTTTTACCAAAGAGGTTACCTGATGAAAAAGTGCCCTTAATTGTTGAACCAGATTTCAGAGATGAACTTTGATTATCGCTTGTGGGATTTTTGGTGGATGCTATTTTAGTGATTCGGGTGGGGCTTCTAGCTCCTTTCTTCTCACTGGTTTCAGGGGTTTTTACTGGAGTAGTAGTATTATAAACTGTTTGCATTTTAGTCCCTTTCTTCTCACTGCTTGCAGGGACTGTTACTGCAACAGTATTACTAGAAGTGCTCAGAATACCAATTGCTTGTTTTGTAACTCCTCTCTTGTCCATGCTCAAAGGTCTAATTGAAAAGTTTTTTGAACCCTGTGATTTGAGGGATTTCCCAGTGCTTGATGGTGCAGATGATTTGGGATTCTTTCCCATGCTTGATACAACAAAAACACCACGTGGCCGATTAGGATTATCATTTTCAGCAACTGGAAGGTTTTTGCCCATTCTCGATGCATGTTTCTTTCTATCTGCAGGTGATGGCTTCTTTAAATCCCTTGATGCATTTTCCTTTGCCTTCAATTTGATAGTTTTTGAAGTTGACGGTGGACCCCAAATTTTCTTGCAATTGAGTGTACTGCACAGGTAAAGAAATACGTTGAATTTACCAACATATCAATTCATGGGATGATACCAAAAAAACAGAGAATGATTTGAATGATCAAAATGATGAAAGAAATACACACCTTGCAGTCCTGTCCCCTAGTGGCATACTTGCTGTTGAAGTAGACCTAACATATCTGGGCCTTTTTACCTCCTACATTTTAGGATCTTGCTAGTGAGTTAAGAGCATACTCTAAAAAATCAAGTTCAAATCCAAAAATACTAACTCTGAACTGAAAAGCAAAATCATACCTTTGGTGACTCAAATAATGGAGCACCCAACAAGCTGGCTGCAGTCCTGGGATGATTACAATCTGCAACACAAATTTTCATTTCCATCAAACTCCAATGCAAAATGTGAAGCTCCTTACAAACATAAGAAAGATCAAGGAACACAAAGAAAAGAAAGAAAAGTTCCTCATCTCAACATGGAGAAGATGAAAGTGAAACCAAGTCCTTACAGTCATGTACATCTACAACCAGGCGAAGTAAATGGAATCACACAGATATATTTTTGGAATTTGGAGACGAGGACAAAATGACAATGGACAGAGAGTTGTGGTCAAGTAAGAGGCAGAGATTTGGGTCAACTGGCACAGATGTTTCTATTGTACACTCTGATTCAACAGGACAAGTCGCTGATATGCGAAACCCAGATTCTAAGGCATACAAGAATGTGTTACGAATGGATTCTGCAGACAGAGGAGAATATGATAGCAGGAATATATCCTTAGAAGATTCCAAAGACAACAAAACACAAGCGCGTGGTATTCTCAGTGGAAGTCAGAGTGATGTAGCCAATGACATAATGCATGCATCTTTAAAAACAGGGAGGTCCAATGGAAGTCACGATGGGTCTAAAGATCCCTTCTCCGAGCATAATGAGAAGCTTGCTGGTACCCTGTTATCATTAAAGGAAACAGATGTTCCTGCACCCAAGTGTGAGTCATTTCCAAAGGCTCATAAGAATTGATCACTACATTTTGATGCTTCTGCAGCATCTAATCATTGCATAGGTTTTGAAACATACAATGAAAACTCTTGTGCTCGTAAAATGCAACAAATTGAATTGGATATACTAGAGAACTTGAAAAGGTACATAAATGCACGTGGTGGGAGCATTAGAGATGGATAGGAAGAATTCGCAAGATAAGAGATATTTAGGAAGCGCCCATAAAAGATGATTAATAATACACAAATTGAAGTTAAATAAAGGTTAAGTTGTTATGAATGGTCAACCAACCTATATAGGGTTGTGTCTCTTGAAAAAGAAAAGATATATATGGAAGATCATTCAAGGAGAAGAAGATCATCAATGGAAAGATAATTTTATATATGAATCTACTCCTTAAGGAGCATGAAACCTGATCGATAAATCTACGGAGGAAACCCCTCATGTTTATGCCGTTAAGGACGAAAACTCTTAATTACTATTGATGAGTTAATGGGCCGAAACCCATGATTCATGCAGACCTAAAGACATTTCAAAGGCAATTTACTAAAGAAAAATCATTTTAGTTTCGAGAGGATAAACAACAAATATAAGGATAAGTTTAATTCTACAACAGAAATACATTCTAAATCTTAATTCTGAATTACATTAAACTATTACAACTACTATTTCCAGTCTGATTTCATGTTTATAATTTATTTTGCAATTATGATTGTAAGCTAGGGCTATTATACTTTAAGAAATAAGGAAATCCTAGGACGAGACATTACAATCGGTATTAGAGCTTTGATCCTGCCAACCTGCGCGGTAAAGCTAAGATGTTGGATGCATTCTAGTCAAAGAGACTTGAAGGTCTACGAAAGGAAGAGGACATGGACCTTATTCAAGAGTTATTGTACAAACTTGAGGCTCCCAAAATTGTTGACCAGTACCAAAGTTTGTCAAATCATGCAAAACCTTGTGTCCCCTTGATGAGTACTTGGCGGCACTTGGTTACCATTATCCCGGCAAAAGAGACCTATATGAATACATAAGAAGCTAAGGAGGAGATTAAGGAGCGAGATCCAAGAGAATCATCAGTGACGACAGAAGAAAGTTCAGAATCAAAATCACAAGGAGAGGTTGTGGAAGTAATAATAAAACAAGAGGAACCTAAAAAGGATGTTGAAGATAAAGATTCTTTGATAAGGAAGGATATTTTATTGGTTTCTAATGATGGCATGCATCACCAAAACATCAATGAAGTTAAGACAAAAGGGGTTCCACTTGATGGAGGGGAAGAATTCAAGTTGAAGGAAGATGCTTCAAATCATGGTCTATCTTTCGAACTTCAAAATAGTGGGCCATTGATGGATGTACAAAGTAGCATGATGAATGAATATACATTCGAGAAGAACACTTTGGTTAGCCATAATACGGGGGTTTAAGTCATAACAATGAAGATGTTGAGAATATATCAACAAATTCACTTTTTGTAAATGAGGACAAACATTTTGTTCATAGCCTAAGGTATGAAGATGTTTCAAACTCGGTACTTCCTATGTCACTGCAAAATTCTTGTCACCATGGAAAACATGCAAAGAGGGGTGATAGGGTAAGAGATATGACCTGCAATAAAGGACACCTAGATCCCTTTACTCAAATACAAAATTGGCTTTGCATAAAAGAGTAGGAACCTAGTATTCACGACACTCCTGCAATTCATCATAGCAAAGAATGCAACATTTTGTTGTCATTTTGGATGTCAGCAATAACAATAAAGAGTTTGTATTCATTGCCCAGGATCTTTGGTGAAAATGAAATGAGAGAGCAAAAGATCATGACATCGTATGATCTCATTCAATGTAATCAAGACAATCTTTCTTGCTCTTTTTCGAGGCCAAAATCTACTGAGGAGAATACATATGCTCTTATTAATATAGGTATAATGTCCCCTACTATGCAAGGAATTCATTAAAATAAATTTGATTATGATACAGCCGACTATCATCATTTTGAAAAAGTCAATGTATTGTTTAAATTAAAGATATAAACAAATATTGTTATGTTGGCCGACCTCATTATTAACATAAATCGGCTGACTTCAAATATGATGTTTTGAATTTTATAATAAAAGACTTTAATGAGGCTGACCAAATGAGTGCAGCGATCATATATAATAAACCAAATTGTTTGCTTAAAGATTAGGAGATGTGGAGCGATCAGTTTGAGAAGTGTGAGAAATAGAAAGACATCCTCCAGAAGTACATTCATAGATCAGATCTGGGCATCAATAGCAATGAAAACATACGCCATTGCAGCAGAACAATAAAGTAACATGTCTCTGTGGTATGCAATGATAAGGTGTCTCTATGCTTATTTAATAGATGAATATAGATGTGAACAAATATGTATATATACACTTACAATTATACCAACTAAAACAATGATAGTTGATGCCAATATAAACTATATTATTGATGTTATGAACGGTGATCCGATTCTGGCAATGATTAGTCAAGGAGGGATGAGGCGACTGCAAGGAGGGGGAATGGCAAATGATTCCTCACTAGGAGTGGCATCTCATGATGATGGTTAAGGACCATCGGTTAAGGGGCGCATGAGACCACCTCATGAGGCCAAGTAGGATAAGGTCCTGTCCTTGGGCCTAGAGTTGAGGATCTAGGACACCCTATTGCAGCATCCCGAACTATCCCCACTTGAATCAATTGTTGAAATAAATAAAAGGGAATCTTCAATCATAAGAGGAAGGTTTGGTGTGATGGAGGGAACGGTGTAAAGCCCTCACTAGGTAGCCCACCTCATGATGATGGTTAAGGACAATCGGTTAAGGACCACACGAGGCCAATGGAGGATAAGGTCCTACTGTTGGGCCTAGGGTAGAGGATGCTTGGGGCGCCTCATCACCCCCCCTTTATGGTTGAGACCACATAGTCCTTGAGACTTGTTACATTGTTATAGATGATCTTTCTTAGACTTAGAATTAAATGTATTTAATATCATATTCATCTAACATGGTTGCAGGTCTCCATAACCAGATTTACATCATCTCGATTTTGAGTAAGGAATTGCATCTTTAACTATAATCTGCTATTGGTTTCATTAGGAATTGTGATTTCAGGGCAAAGTATAAGGTGATCCCAAAAGGGGGCATTACAATAGGTGTTTCCCAACGGCAATTGAAAGATATACATAATGCTCGATATATGAATGAGCATAATTTTTATAGTATTTGGGCTAAGCAGAGTATATTGTTTCATAACATACATCTAGCACAATCACTTGAGAGAGGATGGCGCAAGAGAATGGATTTTTGTAAGCAAAGAGTAACTTATGAAAGCTCCCTAGCTGCTATGGGAAATGGCAATGATACAGAATTTCCCATCTTCTTATTATGGTATTCATTGATTGGAACCTTTGTAACATCACACCACAAAACTCACGCTAGTGCACGTAAGCTTATACAGAAGAGGGATATTAGTTTATTGGATTATAATAAGGAGAACATATTCCTACCACCTATCTATGAAGTATACGGAGGCAGGTTTGCAATCCTGCATACGGAACTTATGAGAAGACTGCGAGCATACTTTGACTGGGAGATGAAGATACTGCTCTCAGCCTGCCAAACCTCAACACCTAAACAATAATGCAAGAGGCCCAGATCTATCATGTCAAATGTGCTGCACAAATCCTGTTTGATCTAAGCGATCAAATATGCCAAGCTTCCAGTAATGATCAAGTCATCGACATAGACAACAAGAATCAGAATATCACTACCAGTGCGTTTGACATACAAATTAGAGTCAGATGGACTCCTTTGAAAGCCATGATCTGTGAGGTACTTATCAGTCTTGATGTACCAAGCTCGAGGAGCCTGTTCAGGCCATAGAGTGCTTTGACCAATCTACACACCTTGTGTTCTTGACCAGCAACCTTGAACCCTGGAGGCTGTGTCATGTAGACTTCTTCTTTCAACTCACCGTTGAGGAAGGCACTCTTAACGTCCATCTGATGGACTTTCCAACCAAACTGGGCTGCTAAGGCAAAGACAAGCCGAATTGTACTCATCTTGGTTGTAGGAGCAAAAGTCTCCTCGTAGTCAATGCCTTCCTTGTGTGAGAACCCCCTAGCAACGAGACGAGCTTTGTACTTGTCAAGGGTTCCGTCAACTTTGTATTTCACCTTGTACACCCATTTGCAGCTAATGGGCTTCCCTGGAGGAAGATCAGAAAGGACCCAAGTGTGATTTTTCTGAAGACTCTGGTATTCAAACTCCATAGCCTTTTCCCACTCAGGAATTCCTTTAGCCTCTGAATGTGTCTGAGGCTCATAGACACTGTGAATGTTGGCCATGAGAGCAAAGTTAACTGTATGCTGCTGTTTGCTCTTGTTTCTGGATGATCTAGCCTCAATGAGCTCATCGTCATGAAGATCTCCTATAGTCTTAGCCCACCATTTAGGCCGGAGAGTAGAAGTGCCAACATTGGATGTAACAGGAGGAGCCGGAACAGGGGCAACAGGTGGAAGATCAACATCATCCGGAGGAAATTCGGGTTGAGCATCATCAAAATCAGATTCTGCATCATCCCTCCCATCAGGTGGACCTAACGGAAGAACACCCAAGCCAGAAGCCTTCAAAGGCTGCTCCTCAGAATGCTGTACAGACGAGGAAGAAAGACGAGGAAGAAAGAAAAGGTCCTCGTTCTTCATCAAAGACAATATCCCGGCTGAAGGTAAGACGATCAGTATCGATATCAATCAACCGGTAAGCCTTATGGTTGTCACTGTACCCTGTGAACATAAGCTTTTGACTCTTGGAATCCAACTTGGAGCGCTTGGCATCTGGAATCCATACATAAGCTAAAGAGCCAAATATTTTCAAATGACTGATCCGAGGTTTGCGGCCAGTCCAAGCTTCTTCAGGAGTCTTCTCCTTAACAGCATAAATTGGAGACCGATTAAGGAGATAGACGGCAATGTAGACTGCTTCTGCCCAGTACTTCTTAGGAACACTCCTGTGTTCTAACATGGAACGGGCCATCTCAGTGATTGTGCGGTTGCGCCGCTCTACAACACTGTTTTGCTGAGGAGTATAGGGTGTGGTTAACTGGCATTTGATGCCGTGTCTATCACAGAAGTTGGAGAAGTCAATAGACCAAAATCCCCCCCCTTTATCTGACCCAAGAGTGACTATGGAACAGCCAAACTCTTTCTCTACTAAGGCCTTAAACTTCTGAAATACAGGAAACACAGCTGATTTTTGTTTGAGAAAGTACACCCACATTTTACGACTGAAATCATCAACAAAAAGTAAGAAATACCTGCAACCAGTAATAGAAGGTGTATTCATTGGCCCACATACATCAGCGTGAACCAACTGTAGTACCTTGGAAGCTCGCCATGAGTCACCAATCGGGAACGGTGTCCGATGCTGCTTCCCAGCCTGACAAGCTCCACAAACACCATGATGCTGGGTCTGGATCTCAGGTAAACCGGCTACAAGGCCCTCCCGAGGTAGCTGAGAAAGATAGTGCACATTTAAGTGCCCATAACATTGGTGCCAAAGACTAGTGATGGAAGAATTTCGGGTTGCCATGGCTAACTCTGGAGAATTACCTGTATCCACAAGTCTGTTTAGACCATGATCCTCAATACCAACAGCCACAGTGCTACGAGTCTCCCGATCAACAATGGAACATTTGTGTGTACTAAACACCACATCCAACTGAGGAGAGTGCCGCATGATCTGACTGACAGAGAGAAGATTAAGTTCCATACCGAGAACATAGTAGACATTGAGGAATATGAGATTCCTCCCACCAGACTGAATCTGAATAGTGCCCTTACCGACAACTGTATATTCTTCTCCTCCACCAAAAATAACTGAGTCACTGAAAGGAGTAAAGTCTGTAAACCAATCACATCGATGAGTGAAGTGACGCGAAGCACCTAAATCAATGTACCAGGCAGAGGACTTCACATGATCTGCAGGTCTTTTAGCCATAAAAGCGTAAAAGGCAGATTCCTTCTGCTCAGTGTGCTCGGCAATATTTGCTTTCTGCTAAGACCCTCCCTGCTTCTTCTGTTCAGAAGCCAAATGCTGACGACAATCCTTTTTGATGTGACCATATTTGTGACAGTAATTACACTAAATGTTCTTTTTCTTGGTCCTGTCCTGAGGTTGACCTGAGCCTTTCTGCTGTGGAGGCTGGCCTTTGCCTTTATTCTGAGCCTGAAACTTGGCTGCAAAAGCCTGCTCTGAAGAGGACGAAGAAGCACTACTACCAAACTGTTGTTTCCAGCGATCCTGTTGCAAGAGGATTGTACAAAGTTCTGGAAACTTCAGATCAACATTAGCAAACGTAATGTTGAGAGTCTCAATGAAATGTTCATAGGACTTAGGTAGACTTTTCAAAGTGATCGCGACCATGTCTTCTTCCTCCATTTTTTGACCAATAGCCTCCATCGGATCTCTGATTTCTTGGATCTTGTTCAGGTGCGTCTGCAAAGATGTCTTCTCATCCATCATGATAGAAAACAGTATATTTTTCAAGAAGAACGCACGGCTCTTGTCGGAGGTCTCATGCATACCCTTCAGATGGTCCCAAATCTCCTTTGCTGTTTTTCCAGCCAGAATCTGAGGTACCTGATCATCTGTGACTAACAGCTTAATGAGCATGATTGCTTCACGAGTTTGTTCGTTAAACTTATCCTGGTCTTTTCCCGCCGTTGCTGGACGAGTAGTATTGCCTAGAATAATCTAATCGAGGCAGCGATATTCAAAAATGGTCATCATTCGCTGCTTCTAGGTATTATAGTTTTTGCCATTAAATCGCTGACTGCCTTCCAACATGATGTTGGTCAAACTCGCCCTCTTGCACGCTTTTCGAGGCATGAAAAATGAGATATTGAGAGGATGATGAATGCACGGAATCCGAAGCACAAATTCCAATGTACAGGATGTTGAGACAGTTTATAGGCACAAAATTCAAGACAAATCTGTCGGCACAAATTTCAAGGCACGGATTTCGAGACACCTAGAAAATTCTGACGAGTACCTAGAAATAGTCTCGAAAAATCCACCAAGAATCTGCAATCGAAAAAAATTTCGAACTTGAACCAGAGGGTCAAAACCCTAGCCGAAAATTTCAGAAGCCCTAGGCGGCCATGAAAGCACAGAAAAATGACCAGAAATCAGGAAATCGAGCGGGTGTAGACACAGAGAGATCGCGCCAAACAAGAGTGCATAAAATCGCGACCTTTAAGAGCACAGAACGCCTCTAGGAACAGGTAAAAACGTGAGCCATGAGGAAGAAAAATCGCGGCCAGAGAGAACAGAAAACCACGCTGAGATTCTGCCAGAAGGAGAAGATAAAACACGCTAGAAAACCGATTGAAAATCATGTCTTAACAAAGTGGAAAGACAGCCAAAATTCGTCACAAAGCTGCACGAAAAATGCTCACGAAACATCCACGAGTTTGCAGAAGACGAATCACGATTTTCAACGAGGAAGGAGTCACGAATTTTTTTCTTTTTAAACAAGAACCCTTGATTTCTAGCGTTAAAACAAAACCCACGAAAACCAGAAGAAGACTATCTTCATAAGTTGAAAAAAATTCTTTCGAATTTTTTTGGAAGATCAATCTTTTTAAACACCTGCGCTCTGATACCATATTACGAAGATAATTGGTAAAAACTTGATAATTTAACAATGAGCAAAAGCTCAGATAAATAGTTTACAAATATACAAGGCAAGTTTCTAAAATAGAAACTGCAGAAGATCGTAAACACGATCTTACTAAAATAAATACAAACGATTACAACATTGACCATTAACTAAAAATAGCATGAAATAATATTCTAATATGAAGGGACTCTGTTGCAGAGTGAAGATCTCTTTGTTATCATTGGTAATAGAAAATAGGAATTCATCTTCACCACTATTCCAAGGCAGCTAGTAGCATCTATAGTGCATAACTATAATGCTCTTATGTTTTACATTTTCGATGATTGGGGAGGAAGGCATGTGATGGACAAAACTGAAGGAGACAATGCTAAATCCGAGAACTTAAAAGCTAGGGAATTAACTAAAGTAAAAGATCTGGATCCACAATTTTTGTTTGCACAAAGCTCATATTTTCCCCCTGAGCTGCACAACAAGTTAAGTAATGTGAATGAGAATTCTAATGAGGGAGAATTGGTGAAGAGTTCGTGTCAGGAGATTATCATAAATTCTGATTGTTGTAAGCCAATCGAGGATCTTCAAGAACAAGAAGGTAATGTTTGCACTAATGCCTTTTCTCAATGGGACTTCCTCTCTCTAACAATAAGAGGGAACCAATTGACAGCTCAGAGGATGTTAGTTCAAGTCTAGAAGGTAGTGAACCTATATATGAAAGGAAAGAAGAATTTTGTGATATTTTTGGAAACTCTCTAATTTTGGTTTTATTTTTAAAATAAATGGATAAATTTGGGATAAGCCAGTTGAGATGTGCCCACCTCATACTTCATTTCCAAGAGTTTGGAGAGTGTTTATAAAGACAGCTCCTTTGTTTTTAGATAGACTTGAAAAATATATACATTATGGTAAAAAGAGGGGACCCCTGTGTTGGATCTAGGGCATACAACTGAGAGGGAGGGGGGGGGTGAATCAGTTGTATAAAAACTTGCTCTCTATTTCAAACACTTGATTCGTCTTGTTAGTTAACAGCATATCAATTAATCATCCATGAAAGTAAAACGCACAAACACAAGAGTAGATAAACATCAACACATTGAACACCAGGATTTTGACGTGGAAAACCCGGTTAAGGGAAAAACCACGGGGTGATTAACCCAAGGATTATTCTCTGTTAAAAGAATAAGAAAAAGAATGGCACTTGCCAATTAGGGCTCACTGCCCGAGCATACTGCTCACAAAGAGGCCCACTGCCTACAAGGAGACACACTGTCTACAAAGTGATAAGAATCACAGTCTTGAATTGGAGAATGACATCTTTACCATGTCCGGATCAGTTCCATTTAAGCCCAAAAACCTCTGCTCTGCCTTTCGCACTTCTCTTCGCTACACCACTCTCATCCACACAATCCACACTTCAAATGAACTCACAAACCTTTATTTATACAAGACATCGACTTAGGAACAATCATCTAAGTCGGCAATCAACCATAAGAATATCCGCAAGATGAATAACACATCTGGTCGGCCACCACAAGAACATTCGCAGGATGAACAACTCATCCGGTCGGCTGGTCTGAACAAGAACTTCATCCGGAAGAATATTTTCAATTTCGGGCTCTACTATCAATGCGGACCAACAACACAACCTCAACATGATCCAAGAACCTTCACAAGCCTGCCTGAATGACCAGGTACATCCGCACTTTCTTTACGTACTGGAATCTCTTCTCTTCCTCATCCGGAACTTCAAGAACACTGTCTGTCGCCACTGTCACAATGCAAAAGGTACTTCCGGACCTCCAAATCATACACAACTCGAGATGACACATCACAAGGACATCCCAAACACTCCTTCCAATCCGCATATTAGGATTATACAGTTCCGGACCTCACCGGACCTTTTTGTGATCCTCTGTCACCTCTGAACACTTGCCGGAACCGGTTCCACACTGACAGCCACAACTCCTTCAGATCTTCATGCGGACCTCTGAAATCTTAACTGAAGCATCTCAAGACTCATATCTACAAACCCTTTAATCCGCATCTTCCGGTTCGCATCCTATACAATACATTTGCCTTCTTCTTATCACTGTTCTTCACTGTTCCTGACTGAGGCTAATTTTCTCAATATCCTCAGCACACTGCTCATCGAATCCTTCTTGTCAATGCAATATGAGTATGTTGACATCAATGACAACACTGGTTCACCTCATACTTGCAACAATCTCCCCCTTTGTCATTGATGGCAACATATGATGTGAAAAACCATCAAGACAAGAACTTCTCCTTTCTGTCACAGCCCCCCCTATCAGCAACATGTCTTCTCCTTATTTACTGCTCCCCCTTTGATCATCAGCTACTTGTTTTTCACATGTCTTCTCTCCCCCTTTGACATCAATGGCAAAGGGCTCATACTTGCAATTCTTAACACATCAGAATCATACCAGCTGCTCCCCCTTAGTAGCAGCTCCCCATCATCAATCCGGATCACAAGATATGACTGTGATATCCACCGGACTGATGCACATTAGTGCATCCTAGTTCATCACCGGAGGGGCCATGACCCCTAACTTCTCCCGGAGATATTCAAAAGAGTCCTTGGGAAGAGGTTTAGTAAAGATATCTGCAATCTGATCCTTGGAGGGAACATACTCCAACCTGACTTCTTCCTTGTTCACTTGTTCTCTCAAAAAGTGAAACTTGATAGATATGTGCTTAGTCTTAGAGTGTAATACCGGATTCTTGGAAATATTAATTGCACTTGAATTATCACAGAAAATTGTGATAGGTTCCTCATATTCAACTTTAATGTCTCTTAGCATCTGCTTCATCCATAAGATTTGAGTGCAACTACCTGCTGTTGCAATGTATTCTGCTTCAGTTGTAGACAGAGATATTGCATCTTGTTTCTTGCTTAGCCAAGAAACCAATCTCTTCCCCAAAAAGAATGCTCCACCACTAGTGCTCTTCCGGTCATCCACATCTCCTGCCCAATCTGCATCTGTGTAAGCATGAAGAGAGAAATCCGGATCTCTAGGGTACCATAGACCATACTCAACTGTTCCTTTCAAGTACCTAAAAATTCTTTTGATTGCCATAACATGAGATTCTCTAGGATCAGCCTGGAATCTTGCCACAAGACCAACAGCTTGCATTATATCTGGTCTGGTCTGAGTGAGATACAACAATCTGCCAATCATTGATCTATACTTTGTCTAATCTGCCTTTGGAGAGTCATCATCTTTGCTCAACTTACATCCGGTTGCCATGGGAGTGTTCATTGGCTTTGAATCTTCCATACCAAATTTCCTTAACAATTCTTTCACATATTTGGTCTGAGAAATGAAGATCCCTTTCTTTGTTTGAGTAATTTGCAGACCCAAGAAGAAATTCATTTCACCAAGCATAGACATATCAAACTCACTTTTCATCTGATTTGCAAAAGTTTTGCACATACTATCTCTTCCTCCAAAAATGATATCATCCACAAACACTTCAACAATCAAAATGTTTTCATGATCAATTTTGAAATATAAGTTACTGTCAGCAGTACCTTTTCTGAATCCAATCTGCACAAGATGCTTATCCAACCTTTCATACCAAGCTCTTGGGGCTTGTTTTAATCCATACAATGCTTTTTTTAACTTGCAAACCATATCATCATTGTCAGACAATTGAAATCCATCCGGTTGTTCAATGTAAACTTCTTCTTCCAGATCACCATTTAGGAAGGCAGACTTGACATCCATCTGATATACCTTGAAGTCTTTAAAGGCAGCAAATGCAAGAAGTAATCTGACTGCTTCAATTCTTGCCACCGGAGCAAAGGTCTCTTCAAAATCAATTCCTTCTATTTGAGAGTATCCTTTGCAGACCAATCTAGCTTTGTTTCTGATTACTTCACCAGCTTCATTTAATTTGTTCCGGAAGACCCATTTGGTTCCAATCACATTCCTGTCTCTAGGTCTGGGAACAAGATCCCAAGTATGATTTTTCTCAATTTGCATTAATTCATCTTTCATTGCTTTGGTCCAGTTTTCATCATTGCAGGCTTCATTTACTGTTCTAGGTTCAATCTTTGAAATCAGACAACATTCATCCTGATTTTGAGCAACATTCCTTCTAGTTTGCACACCTTTGCTTCTGTCACCTATGATCTGATCTTCAGAGTGGTTCAGTGTTACATACCTTGGAATTTTGGGAGTATCCTGCACTGCTGCTTCTTGATCAGGCTCATTCAAACCTATCTCTTCTTCCTGATTTACCGGATCAGGCTGACTCTGACTTACCAGAGAGGATTGAGTTCCTTGAACCTGAACACCGTCTTGGTCATCTTCATCAAACTCATAAAATCTTGAGGGCTTCTCAATTCCTTCATCAACTTTCACATTAGTGCTTTCTATCATTTTCCTCAGTCTCTTATTGTAACACCGGTATGCTTTGTTTTGAGTGGAGTAACCCAAGAAAATTCCTTCATCACTTCTAGCATCAAACTTTCCTAGATCTTCATCTCTTTTAATATAACACTTGCTACCAAATACTCTGAAATATTTCACAGTAGGAGTGATGCCAAACCAGAGTTCATAGGGGGTATTACCGGTATTGTTTCTGATTTGAACTTGATTTAGAGTGTAGACTGCAGTGCTGATAGCTTCTTTCCAGAACATCTGAGGAACATTTGCTTCCAACATCATTGTCCTGGCAGCTTCCTGGATGGTCCGGTTCTTTCTTTCAACTACTCCATTCTGCTGTGGAGTCCTAGGAGCAGACAATTGTCTCCTTATACCCTGCTTCTCACAAAAGTCAATGAACTCACCAGATGTAAATTCACCACCTCTATCAGACCTTAGACACTTCAGTTTCAATCCGGTTTGATTCTCTACCATAGCTTTGAAGATTTTGAACTTCTCAAATGCTTCTGATTTTTCTTTTAGGAAGGTAACCCACATCATCCGGGAATGGTCATCAATTAACAACATGAAATATCTATCACCTTGCAGACTCTTGATTCTTGTCGGACCACAGAGATCAGTATGTATCAATTCCAACAATCCGGTAGAGGACTGATCTTTGCTTTTGAAGGAAACTCTGCTTTGTTTACCTAGCTGACATTCTTTGCACAAACTATTTGTAGGTTTCATCAATTTTGGAAGATCTCTTACAGCCTGAGTATTGCTTATCTTGATGATGTTATCAAAATTTACATGACACATTCTTCTATGCCATAACCAACTCTGATCAATTTGAACAAACAGACAACTTTTATTTGAACCAACCAGATGAAAGATATTACCTTTTGTCTGAGTACCGGATGCAATTTCAGTTCCGGAGCTTGTAAAGATTCTGCATTTTCCATTCTTAAACCGGAGATCATAGCCTTTGTCTACTAACTGACCAACACTGAGAAGATTGTGCTTCAATCCTTCAACATACAGTACATTACCTGTTTTGCTCTTTCCATCAAAGGAAATAGTTCCCCTACCTCTGATTCTGCCAGCAGAATTGTCACCAAACTTTACCATTCCTCCTTCATACCTTTCCAAATCCAAGAACTTATCCTTGTCACCAGTCATATGGTGAGAACATCCACTGTCAATAACCCAATCATCCTTTTCTTCCACTTGAGCAGCCAAAGTTTTTTCCACAACCTTGTGATTGACAGATTCAGAGAGTATTGAATCTTCTTCCTTGATGGCAATAAACACCCATTCATTTCCGGATTTGCTTCCTAGTTCTGATTCATCATCTATTACTCCTTCATTGTCATCTTCTTCATGAACACAATAGCAGTTCTTTTGAAACCTTTGTCTGTTAGTATTAGACCTTGCAGATCTTTCCGGACATCTTGAAGCAAAATGACCAATCTTATTGCAGTTGAAGCACTTAAAGGGTAGTTTTCCTTCATACTTACTGGATCCTCTTGGTAGTCTTTTTGCAATGAGGGCTTCAAGTTGAGCTGTTTCTGCTTCTTCTTCTTCCATGTCTCTTCTTGCTTGATCATACCATGACATCTTCCTTGAAGAGTTTTCTCCTGGATCAAATCTCTGTTTGCCTTTCACATAGGCACTGGCTTTGAAAGCAGATTCAGTCTTGGGAGGATCATCTCCAAACTCGGTCATTTCAAATGCAGCTAGCTTGCCAGCCAATTGTTCTCTTGTGACAGTTGTGTGGGCTCTGAATTCATCAATTGCAGCAACCTTGATTTTGTAGGCAGCAGGAAGGGATATGAGGATTTTGCAAACAATCTCATTTTCATCCAGAGTTCCACCAGCATTTCTAATTCCACACACTAGTTCATTCACTCTTGGCATAAAAGTAGTGATGTTTTCATCATCTCTCATCTTCAATCTTTCAAATTTCCCTTTCAACTTTGCAACCTTGCACTCTTGACAAACTCATCTCCCTCATACAGAAGTTCCAGTTTAGTCAGGATCTCATATGCAGTTGGTAGGTCAATAACATTTGAGAGATCTGAGTCATTCAATGCGCTTAGAAGAGCTTCCTTGGTCCGCAGATTGTTTTCAGCATCTGTGATTTCATTCAGAGTTGTCGGACCACCTTGTGGAGGTACATATGGTTTTGAAACCATGGCCAAGTATGCTTTTCCCATACATTCCAAGTGACATTTCATGCGACCCTTCCAGAGAGTGAAATTGGTTCCATCAAACTTCAGACTATCCTTCTTGTATGACGACATCCTGGATCTCCTCAAGCAGTTAAGCTTCTTTCAGAGGAACTTGGCTCTGATACCAATTGTTGGATCTAGGGCATACAACTGAGAGGGGGGGGATGAATCAGTTGTATAAAAACTTGCTCTCTATTTCAAACACTTGATTCGTCTTGTTAGTTAACAGCATATCAATTAATCATCCATGAAAGTAAAACGCACAAACACAAGAGCAGATAAACATCAACACATTGAACACCAAGATTTTGACGTGGAAAACCCGGTTAAGGGAAAAACCACGGGGTGATTAACCCAAGGATTATTCTCTGTTAAAAGAATAAGAAAAAGAATGGCACTTGCCAATTAGGGCTCACTGCCCGAGCATACTGCTCACAAAGAGGCTCACTGCCTACAAGGAGACACACTGTCTACAAAGTGATAAGAATCACAGTCTTGAACTGGAGAATGACATCTTTACCATGTCCGGATCAGTTCCATTTAAGCCCAAAAACCTCTGCTCTGCCTTTCGCACTTCTCTTCGCTACACCACTCTCATCCACACAATCCACACTTCAAATGAACTCACAAACCTTTATTTATACAAGACATCGACTTAGGAACAATCATCTAAGTCGGCAATCAACCATAAGAATATCCGCAAGATGAATAACACATCCGGTCGGCCACCACAAGAACATTCGCAGGATGAACAACTCATCCGATCGGCTAGTCTGAACAAGAACTTCATCCGGAAGAATATCTTCAATTTTGGGCTCTACTATCAATGCGGACCAACAACACAACCTCAACATGATCCAAGAACCTTCACAAGCCTGCCTGAATGACCAGGTACATCCGCACTTTCTCTACGTACTGGAATCTCTTCTCTTCCTCATCCAGAACTTCAAGAACACTGTCTGTCGCCACTGTCACAATGCAAAAGGTACTTCCGGACCTCCAAATCATACACAACTCGAGATGACACATCACAAGGACATCCCAAACACTCCTTCCAATCCGCAGATTAGGATTATACAGTTCCGGACCTTTCTGTGATCCTCTGTCACCTCTGAACACTTGCCGGAACCAGTTCCACACCGACAGCCACAACTCCTTCAGATCTTCATGCGGACCTCTGAAATCTTAACTGAAGCATCTCAAGACTCATATCTACAAACCCTTTAATCCGCATCCTCCGGTTCGCATCCTATACAATACATTTGCCTTCTTCTTATCACTGTTCTTCACTGTTCCTGACTGAAGCTAATTTTCTCAATATCCTCAGCACACTGCTCATCGAATCCTTCTTGTCAATGCAATATGAGTATGTTGACATCAATGACAACACTGGTTCACCTCATACTTGCAACACCCTGATGATGGACCTTCATGCTGCAGAATCAATGTTTTATAGGCGTTCGATTACTTCTCTGCCTCGCACATGTATTCACAGTGATTAATTTAACATTGTTGTAAATTAATGAATCAAGCTAGAGGTATTTACTGATCAGACAGACTTCATTTAGTATTAAGCATACTAGTTTTTTGTATTGAATTTTTTTAAGGTAGTTAGGTTTTTAAGTGTAAATCTCATGTTTACTTTTATTTAGAGTAATTGTGCCTCTCCTTTTGAGCCTCAAACACACTTCACATATGTTTGATGGCTTTGTTCTGAGGCATAAACTAAATTTTTTGGGCAGGTTTTTTTTCATGCACAATCATTCACAGGTCTCTGTATTAATTCATTGCTCTACATGGTATATACTGTTTTTTTGCTTTTGTATATTTAAATTGATTGATTTTTATTTGTTTTTTGATGTTGTAAGAATGCTTCTGTTTTCAGCTTTGAAAGCATCATTTTTCTTTTCCTTTTTCTTTTGGAATCCTCAAAGGTCATAAACGAAGAGCTTATTTCTTCATATTGTCATTCAACATTCGTCAGGATTTCTAAAATGCAGTGCTGGACAGACTTATAGGCTTCATCCTATGCATCATCTTTGAAATGTTTTCTCTCCGATTCTAGTCAATCTCTTTAAAATGTATGAAATGTTCTCTCCCATTGTATTACTTGATTAACATTTGCAGTCTGTTTTTCTTGTATTTGGTAAGGTTATAACTGTGCTTTTTTGTATGGATAAGGATAGCCAATTTTTTCCTTACACAAATTTATTATGTAAAACACTACCCTATAAAAAACTAAACCCTACCTCTACGCCAATGGAATCCTATATGTTAGACATTGCAAAACTTTTGAATCTATACGCGATGGTGAAAGGGAGTGTGAATGCCTATCAGATGGTCAATATCAAGTGGTAGAAATAAACTGGGAGTTGTTATCTTTGCGAAGAAATAAATGCACCCCTTACATGCACTCATAGTATTTACTATATCCTAATTGCTACACCACCCAATGCACCAATTCTGTATTTGAGGAGTTTGGGAGCATTGATCATGGTAGGATGTCCTGCCTCAATTCCTACTCTAGAGGTGACTGTGCTTCTACCCAATCAGTGGAGCAGAAGAAAAGATCATTAAATGAAGTGCAGGCCATTAAAAGGCAAATTGATTTCCTTTCCATGCAATCCAGCAAGTTTGTCCAAGGTCCCTGAAATTGACAAAGTTGATGATGACTGCGCTAAGAATGATTGTTGTGATGGTGCCAAATCCAGTGAAGGTGGTATGTGGAGGGAAATAGAGTTGCGTTGTGAGCCTTTGCCAAAAGGTTGGGAACAATGTTTGATCTTAAGGTATAACAAATTATCGCTTGTCCTATTTCGGTTCCATGTGGGTGGTCTGGATTTCTGATAATGTAAAAGGTAGATGGAGTTTGAGCTTTTGGGTGCCACATTGTTATTTGAAAAGTAGGATTAAAAGAAAAAAAAAATTAATTTTGTTGAATTCAGAGCAGTGCAGGGATGCTACTATGATCTTTAGTGATATTATACATTGGTTGAGAGGAATCCATTTAGAAATGGGTACAAAGGTAGGTATAATTGTGTAAATTTGTAGATCCTAAACAATCTTCTATACGAAATGCTTTATTGTAGTGCACCTGCAGTTTAAGTCATGATGACATAGAAGTCTAGGAACTAATCTGAAATAGGTAAAATAGTCGTTCTCCTATGTGATTTTCAAATTAGTACTGATGCTATGTGTACTATTGTGGCTATTGAAAAAATCACCGCGCGGAATTGTTTTCCTCATTGATGGATTTCGTTGACAAGTAGGATTTAGGATTCTGGAACTAAGAAATATGACTGATGGAATTTATTCTAATTTTGTAGGCTTCTAAATTAGTATTAATATCCATGATAAATATTTGATCTCAGACAGCTTGGAATTATATATTTTATTGTATGTTTTTACTTGTTTTTCAGTATTGTATATGTACTTTTAACTTGCAAAAATCAATATAAGATAATTGTGTACAACATTTGTAAAACAATGTGGTCTATTATTAAGAAAAATGTGATAAAGAATTAGATTAACACTAGGACAAAAAAAATTCATCATATATTTGTTTACTAAATAGTGTGTATATAGGTACAATAATAGAAAATTAGATCAAATGAGATATGGCACTACTATATGCAAGTATTACTATATCCAAAACAAAAAATAGTGAGAATATATATTAGCGAATCTCAATGTGTGTGTATGAGTAAATGTTGTTATACCTTAAGATTCTTCATGATAACTTATACAAGTATTGACATTATTAAATACTAAATGGTATAAGATATGATAATAAGAATCGTTATTGAAAGGACATTATTAAATACCTTAAGATTAAAGTATTGTTAAATATATATGTTTATATAGATTAAAATGGTATAAGATATGATAATAAGAATCCTTATTGAAAGCCCCCGTTCAAGGGAGCTTAAGGGGTCACCCGAGCAATGGCAAAGCATAAGCAAGATGGAGGGCCCCGATAATGGATGGCACAAGCTAAATTTTGATAATGCATCTAGGGGAAACCCTGGGCCTGCATCAACTGGAGTAATAGTGAGGAATGATGAGGGTAGGTTGTGTGGAGCAGTAACGAATGTATTGGGATCATGACAAATAATGAGGCAGAAATGCAAGCCCTAATCACTGGACTACAACTATGCATTTCGATTGGTATAAGGAGGGTACATATAGACGGAGATTCCCAAGTAATTATCAACACCATCCGGAACCGATAAACACCAAGCTGGAAATTAAACAATCTACTCCAAAGAGGATTGACGCTCATGGATAAATTCTTAGAATTCAAAGTCAATCATGTTTTTAGGGAGGCCAATAAAGTGGCGGATAAGGTGGCCAATGTGGCATTCGAGCTAGAAGATGAAATGATGATTGGGTATTCGATAGAGGATTGGGCCAAATTGGCCCTTGATATAAGCTTGCTCATATAAGAAGAAGGCAAGGCCGATTAAAATGCAAGCCGACTAAGGGCTCCCATATGACCCACAGCCAAAGTATGAAGGAAAGGTGGCAAAAGGAAACTGGTGGGGCCAGGGTATGATGAGTATTAAGCCAAATGGCAAGCGGAGAACAATGAACAACCAGCTTTACACGGAGATTTGCAGAGGAGGGAGATACAAGATTTTCTTGATGCACCAAGTTGTACGGCGGGGCGTGAGAACAAGACAACGCCATCCAATTAATAATGAAGTTTTAATTGCACCCTGTGCAAGAGCATAATTTGGAGGTATTAAATTCCTCTAGGAGGAGATAATGGCAATGCATTGGTTTTTTGGTGAAGCTTTCTCTGCCATGGAGTCGACAGTAATGCTAATTGGAAAGCATAGGCAAATAGCTTTCCAAGGCCGGATCACGAACAAGTGGCTTTGGGGAGTCTTCAAGCTCGACTCGACAGTAGCTTTCCATTTAGTGGGTATGGTCCTGGGGGATGCTTTTCTGAATTTGAATGAGAACTACAAGGTGAACACGGACATTGCAGGTATGTTCGTGGGTGTGCTTCTGGACATGGGAGAAACAAAGGATGTGGTTCGCAAAATGAGTCGAGCCCTCATCGGGGCAAAATGGTTGGGGGCGACGGAGGCTGGAGTAGATGTTGGAAATTGCTATTCTCGGCATTGGCTTCCGTCCAGAGGGCCGTTGATGGCCAGAGGTGCTCCCACACTATAGCGGACCAAGGATTGCCTTCAACATTCCAGTGGTTGGTTGACTAGAGGAAGAGCAGCGCAAAGAGGCTCCATTGGGGGTGGCTTTCCTGAAATCAGTGGTGGGCTTGGTTGATGGCGCATGATTTGATTGGGCGGATATTCAGGCATCGAAGGAGTCGAAAGAAGAGTTTGGGGCTGGAGAGATCTGAGATTGTGGGAAACTGAATTAGTATGTAAATATGTTTGGCAATTTTATTTTTTCCCAGTTTCTCACTAATATTTTTTAATAAGTATGATTGGCAAATATTTTTAAAAAATATCAACGTGGAGCTTAATTTGTTACATATTAAAATATTTGGTAGTGAAAGTGCTTCTCACTTATGAATCTTAATATGTAATATAAAATCAAATTTACTATTATAAGTGAAAGAAGACAACCTTTAATGTGATGGAATTTCAATAAGAATTGGTAAAATAATTTAGTGGATTAAAAAACTTATAAATTAATAAATAATCAAAAATGTCTAACAAATTCTACAATTTCTTAAGAAAGTTGTCAGCCTGCCCATTGAACCTATGGGTCCAATTGCTAGTTTATTTTGCAATTATGAGTACACTAAGGCTATTATACTTTAAGAAAGATGCAGGGCTTGAAAAGTAAAAGCACTCAGTAATAAGTATAATTGAAAAACCATACCAGGCTTGCAGAACCAGGTATGATCTTCCACGGTTTCCTCCAGTGCCAGGAAGTCCACCCATTTGGGTGCTCGAATATCTTCATAAAATTCATCCCTGACAAATTTGCTCTCGATGTTCTTCCAATCTAAATTCAAAACATCCATCAGAACAGAACAACGCCACAACAACAAAAACTAAAAAAAACAGAGAATCAATATGAAATCTAAGGAGCAAGGATTCAAAAACAGAGAAAAGGAATGCTCGAATCCTAGTGGAAGCTCTTACAAGCGAATCCTGCCGGCAATGGAGGTATTTAAAAGATTCTGAATTCTGAATATTGTGAGCTGTGATGCATGGTATACGAGGGCTATATACGCTCTCCTTGGATTCCTCTGAATTCTGAGCGATAGTTATATTGTGAGCTGTGATGCATGGTATATTATTTTGACGTTGGATTCCTCTGCAAATATGGTTGGCGGGAAAGGCGGGAAACAAGATATCTTCCATATATTCGTAAAACCCCAATTTTACTTTTTTATTTTACAACAAGTCATTTGGCTTTATTTTGGAGGATGAAGGAGCCACTCATTCAACATTAGGAGAAGCCTCAATTGACATGACCACTGATAGTAGTTCAATAGTGTTTTATAGCACAAAGCACATTTAGTAAAGACTTTGAGGCTATGACTTAAGTGTAGTTCATGGTTTTGCCTCTAGCTCAACCAATGCACGAGTCTAGGGACCCCCTAACATATATATATATATATATATCCAGAAGATGAAATTACTCAGAGGCTATTAGTTTCATTTTAACAAAATCTCAAAAAAATGTAAGCAATTAGAAAAATACATTGGAAATGTAGTAAAGATGCAACTCCTATTCAAAAGAACAATTTAGATCTACTTTCATGGCTATTGCTTCCCTAAGATTTGCTTAATATCAATAATTTGTAATCTATGCACATCGTGTGTTTCTTGAACACATAGTACTTCTTCCAATACATATCTCTTGAGACACCAATAAACTGAAATTGGGAAAATCAAGTCTCCCCAATTCCTTGTAATGTTTTTTGTGAAGAGTGACGTTTCTCTCTTCCTTCTTATTGAATCTACTTCATCCATTAAAGTCTACTTCGCTTACCCAGTAATTGGATGTATTTCATCATCCAGTAGCATTGACATGATCAAAATCCATCATATTGGTCAAACATAACCTCAAGAGATGTGGTCTCATGGATTACAATGATTGCAAGATATGCACAAAAATGGAAGTTTAATATCATCTACCAAATTAACTACACCACAGTTAATTTGTCCATGGTCTTTTCGTTGTTCTAGATTGTCTCTCGGTAGATGGTAGTCGTAAATATAGGACTTGTTGACCAAATTGGAAGGTTTGCATCTTACTAAATTTGTCGAGCCTCGATGGCTATAGATCGAGGTTTGCTTTTTGCTCATTGTTTGATCATCCCTAAGGCAATCCAAACATCGTCATTCGGAAGAGTTAGGCCATTAGATTTACACTAGAAGGTAATGCTCGAATAGAAATCTTATTTGTTTCTTCAAGCCTAATGGTACAAAAGATAAGGATCTACCAAGTGTCCAAATGGACTACGCTGACAAATATCAACTTATTCATGTTGCGTCTACCTATTTGTTTAAGTTCTCTAATAATTTTTTGGTGAAAATTTGAAGACAAACCAATACATAATAGTTAGTAGTGGACACAAAGTTGTAGCTAAGGTCAAATTTAGTCGAATAGATCTTTGTATCTTCCCCATAATTAGCTACCACTGACTTGGTTGTATGCAACATAATGCTTGTCAGTGATGAACAACACTATATAGTCTTAGGCAAGATATTTTCAAGGACAAATAACCCAAGGGCTTTATAGTTGAAGTTATTCCTTTGACATATAATGCAAAATCAAAAAAATACCTTTTATGTCATGTAATGCAACATTGGACCTCAAAGCAAACATTTAATACACTTGTTCACTAGGATATTTGCAAATACATTTTCAAAATAACTCTAAAAAATAGGTTGCAACACACATAAAAGTTGGCATTGGAAATGTAGAACATAGATGGAAAATAACAATGCACCTTAAGGCATGTTTTGGGCTTAAATTAGAATCCCAAACGATGAGAAAATAGACAAAAATATTCCTTCCTTGTGCTTTACCACCAACGTACTCTTAGGCATTTGAAATCATCCAAATATATTTTGTTCATATCCTATGATCACATTATTCCATGAGACCGTATTTCTTTAAGGCATTTTATCATGCACTTCCCTATGTACCAACACCATGAACTCTCTATGTCACATAAAAATAGAGCATTGGTGCCCAAAAACCTTAGAAAATGTGTTTCAACAACTGACAAATAATATTGCATGTGGCTAGACAATATTGCATCGGATTGTCAAATACGAACTGACCCAACTACAAAACTCTCACCAAAAGATTTTGAACACAATGAGATGCTAAGAGGGGGGGTGAATCAGCATATACTAAAACTTAACTAAGGTTTTAACTTTTGAAACTGAATAACTTATAGAATTGAAGGGAAAATATGCAACACAATAACCAACACACGACACCAATATTTTTACGTGGAAAACCCTAAGGTAGGGAAAAACCACAATGAGAGTTATCTCACAATATAATATGCTCACTGCAAAAATGTTACAACTTGTATTAGGGCTTCAACCCAAGGAAGCTACTACTCCTTGATTTACACTTTTAATTTAGAGCTACAACCCAAGGAAGCCTTTGCTCCCTGAATACACAACTCACTGCTATTTGATTTACTATGACAATATAGATAAAAGGACTGCTAAGGAAAATACTTTTGTTATATGCTGATGATGCAGTCTGCTTTTCTTGCTCAATACATGTTTTCAAATTGATTTTGTGCACTTCATATCTTGTTCTTTGTTCGCATTCGCATTACTTGCTTTTCAAATGAATTATATCTTCTATATATATATCCTCTGCAACACCTTGAAACATTGATTAGGTTTGCATCAAGATCAATATTGGATGTAACGTGTAACTTGTCACTGGTCAGCCTTAACACATGCAAAATGATAAGAATATTTGTTGTAGACCTCAAGCCTTCATGAAAGAGATCAAAGCACATATTTTCATGCCTTCCAAACTTGAGGAAATTGATCATGAGCCTCCGCATGTTTTGATATTTAATTAGTCAGCTCATACTGCTCAGGACAGTCAATTGTTCATCTTTCTACTGCTAGGGAGAAGCCAAAAACTCAATGCGGACCAAGGATTTATTCACACAATCTCAACAACGTCCATACTCCTTGCAGAAGAAGTATCATACCAAACTATGCATCTGCAAGACAAGAAATATGTCTATCTGTAGGGAACAGAGTCTTTCAAACCTCATGTGATGCATTACATCCCAAAATATGATGTTGAGGTGAAATGCAAGGCCTAAAACCTTTTGTATATGAGTTTAGGCATCAACATATGTTGGCAAGAGACACTATGCGGCTTCATGAATGTTGTCGTTGACGGCAACAAAGTCTTTCCCCCACATCCACAGCACATAGTATGTCTCTACCAGAAGACAGATTGAAGAGTGTTTTGGTCTGGTGAGCAAGAATAGAGCATGCAGCAAGGTCTGACAATCAGGTCCGGATCTCTCAGAGGCTGTAACTCAACAAAGTGCAGACTTCGGCAAGTCAAGAGGAGTATCATGACTACTATATTCCAGAGATTGAGCCTCTGGTGATGAATGATTGTAAAGATATGAACATCTAAGTGTTGGGTTCCTGACAAGCAGAGTAGACTGAGGAAGAACTGACCTGCAGAGCATCAGACTTTAATCTGGATGAGAAATTGGTGGTGATCAAGCTATTTGAGGGATCATACATGGTTGGCCGACATGATTGATGACTTCTATGTCTATGTCTTTGATACTCATCACATATTAAGCATGGATTAAGCTGACAGATCAGTGTCTTGGAAATATCTTGAGTATTCCGGTTGTCGACTAAAAAGATGTTGAAATCCTTGATGCGGATATATATACTAGATAGATTTCGGTATGAAGGTGTGTGTTGTGTTGGAAGGGTGTACGAGGAAAGGCAGAGAGAAGTGTGGAAGTAGCAATACAAGTCCGGTATGTGACAGAACAACAGCACTAGAACAGAGGAAGAATGAACTGCATTAAATTAGTATATTGAGCCTAACCGGAACTGAACCTCAGCATTACTAGATGCTTCTCATCAGTTCAATCACCCAGTTACCTTCTATATACCTTGTAGACAGTGAGTCTCTTGTAGGCAGTGTGCCTCTTATGAGCAGTGTGCTCGGGCAGTGAGCCCTAATTGGCAAGTGCCATTTTGTACTTATTCTTTTAACAGAGAATACAATCTTGGGTTAGTCACCCCATGGTTTTTCCCTTAACAGGGTTTTCCACGTAAAAATCATTGTGTTATGTGTGTTGATTTTATTTCTGCTGTCATGGTTATGTATGCTTATATGTTTCGATGCTGCACTAATTGTTAAAGAAGAAAAGAAAGTTAAAATTTAAGATAACTGATTCACCCCCCCTCTCAGTTATCTACCTTGTTTCCAACAATTGGTATCAGAGCTAAGTTCTTCTAAATAGATCCTAACAGCTTGAGGAAGATCTGGGAATCTCAATGGACATGTATGGTATGAAGGAACAACTTCAGTCCGCCCTAGATGATCTTGAGCAATCTCACTCTGAGGTCAATAACTTGAGAGAAAGACTCAAACAAGCTGATGAATTCATAAATGAGCTAAAAGAAAAACTGAGTATCTCTGCGAAAAAGAGAAAGGAACTTCTTGAACAATTAGCATGTCAAAGTGAAGCCAATGATAGTAATGAAGATTTGAATGAGAAAAACAAGCTATGTGAGAAGCTATCAAAAGAGGTCATTATGGTAAGGCATGAAATGGAATCAGGAGTTATGAAATTCACCCAAGAAATTGAAGAGAAAAGAAAAATTGAAGATAATCTAAAACAATCTATCAAGGAGAAGTCAGAGGATTGCCACAAAATGGACACAATAATCAGGCATCTAGAATCTGATCTTGAAGAAGCTAGAGATAATGAAGAACAACTTGAGAATCAGATAGACACTCTTAAACAAGGTCTTCAAACAACACATGAATACAAAGAAAAATTCAAGATAAGCTCAGATCAACTTTAAATTCTTCTTGAAATCGAAAAGAGGGTAGATGACAAGCATGGTTTGGGTTATGAGAAAGGTGAAAGCTCCGGATCCGGTCAGAAGAACTCTGGTTCAAGAAATCAAAGAAACAGGCCTAGAAGACCTCCTATAAGGCAATCAAATGCTCAAAGATATCCAACCTTCAATGGATACTGCTACAATTGAAACAACTTTGGTCATAAAGCAAATTAGTGCAGAAGAAGAATGAATTAGACTAATTCATCCTTCTCCGGACAATGTTTCAGCTGTAAAAGGTATAGTCACAAATCTCATGAATGCAGAAATATGCAAGTTAACAATTCATTCATTGGTAGATGCTTTGCATGCAATAGAATGGGACATATGGCTAATCAATGTAGATCAAGAGGATATCAGTCAAAAATGCAAAGAAATGTTGTTTGTTACAATTGCAATAGATCCGGTCATCTTGCCAAATTCTGCAGAAGTAAAAATCAGGATAAAAGGGGTCTGGTGCATCATAATCAAAATCAAGACAAGGGAAAAGGCAAAGTAAATGCGGATGAAGTTCAAAAGGAGATGAACAAGATTTGGGTGAAGAGAAGTACATAAAATGTTGGGGATGGATCCGCACCAGAATCTGGTGCTGATATTCCTTCCAGAAACTAAATAGATGAGCTTTGGCTTAGGGGGAGTCACAAAGGAAAAATAAATTCCCCCAGCCAGTCAATTGGTGCCTAAATTTGGCACATGGAATGTTGCGGATTAAAGGGTTCTCGTAGAAATATCTATATAACCATCGATAAAAATATGAAAGATCCGCAAGGAGTTTTGAAGAGTTTAATCATCCAAGATTGATTCGGTTTCACAGTCATCTGGTAAAAGCAGGATTTTCACAGTTAAGATCCGGTATGATTCAAAATTGAAATATCTTGATCTGCGGATAAATGGCATGATTGGAGGAAAGGAGATACATTGTCAATTTTCACTAAAAATAATTCTAAGTGCATCGCAGTGATTCGAAAAGATCTCTCTCAGAACAACCGGAATAACTTAAGTTGTGCATTTATTGCAATAGGAAATTAGGGTTGCGCAGAGATAAAAGGGTTATTTTATTCATCATTTGCACATTTGCATTCGAGAAAAAGAAAGGAAGAGCTCTGCATCAAGATTGTTTCAACCCTCTCAGAGATCAACCACAGAATCTGATTCAACCAGCAATCTTTTCTGGCTCATAGTGTGAACCCTAGAAGCGTAAAAAGGTATTTCTATTTTCGAACATCTCTCTCTGAATATTTTACAAAGATGGATACTCCAAATGTTGTTAAGATCACTGATAGGCCGTGCCCAAAGTTCAAGAAACACCCCTATAAATCCCTAGAAGTTGATCCCTTAGGTGCCTTCTCTAGCATTCAGCATGGGGTTCCGCACGTAGAAGATGTTAGGGTATACATACATGCAAATATTGAGGAATTTGGGGAATCCAAGATGATGGATATCTATCATAAACATTTAATAGATGAAACGTTTGAACTTAAACCTCAAAACAAGGCCCTCCAAGATAAGCATTTTGGACATTGCATCCACTTTCCCTATTTTGCAGAAGATGAATGGGTCCGGTATGTTCTTGGCAGAATACATGACAACTTCATGTGGTTGATGAGGCCATTCAAGATAACAAAAGATGCCATTAGGGTAGTAACCGGATTGCACTCATCCGGTGGGTTTCCTGCTCTCAAATCTGTCAAGAACCAAACAATTAGTGAGGCTACCGGATCAAAGTTTGACAAGAGAGCAATGACAATAGAAGATATCACAAATCTGGATATCAAATTTGCCTCTTTGATAATTGGTTATAAAATCTATCACTCCAGCAGGGAGAATTCTGCATCTTGAACTGCAATATATACTGCATATCAGATGTTGAGGGAAAATGCTGACTATGACCTATGTGATCTTCTTCTGAACCAACTATTAGAAAACTTGCAGAAAATAAAGAAGGATAAGAAGAACTCGTTTAAGTATGGTGGGCTAATACTGTGTTTATTCTTTTATTATATGAATGAGTTACCCGGATCAAGTGGTTGGGTATGACAAAATGACAGACTGCTTACCATACAAATCAGAGACTACATGTATGGCCTTGGTGATGCCAAGGCTCAAAGTACAGGACTCTGGGGATACTTCAAGAACTTCCAAAGTATGATGCAGGCAAGAGAAAGAATCCCCCAATCTCTAGTTGAAAAATACAAGGATATAGTGTGTTTCATGGTAGACACTGATCAATTCCTAATGGAGGTAGTGGAACCCAGAATAGTCTAGATTATACCAATGGGCTATGAGGTAGATGAGAAAATCTTGGAGCTGCATGTCCAACACTTACTGAGTCAGGCTAAAGACCCTAAGGCAGAAAGGTTTGGAACATTTCAAGAATTAAGTGTGAAAATACATGTTGAACTGAGACAACGAGAGATGAAAAGAAAGGTGAGAAGGGAAGTAGAGGAAGTTGCCAAAAGATATGGCATATCAAAGGAGGCCGTTGATGCAAATAGAGAGAAAATAGAAAGAGTTGAGAAAGAGAAACAAGAAGCAGAAAAGGAAAGTGTTCTGGTACAAGCCTCCTCCCGGACTAGATCCTCCAAGAGCTCTACACCTGCCACCTCTAAGAGCCCAAAAGCCTCAAAACTGGAAGCCAAGACATCCGGAAAGGGAGAGAAGAGAACGAAAACAAAGGCCACAAGGTCCTACATAAGCCAAAAGGACGATGAAGAAACAGAGTCGGATGAGGAAGTTAAGAAAATGAAGAAGAAGAAGAAAACTTTTGAGGAATCCTCTGCCGGTAAAAACAAGGAAGAAGAGGCAGAAGAATTTGTTGAAAGGCCTGCTCTCTCTATTAATGATATCATCAAGGCAGTCACAGTGGATGAGAACCTGCAACTAGTCACTAAATTTTATGATGAATATAGTGATACTGACAAGAAGATTTTGGAAGATGCTACAGTCAGGTATCTAAACTTTTATAATAAAGCATTCATTGAAATCATCTCTCTAATTCCCAAAAGCCTTCCTCACTTTCCTCAAATTGTCTGTATATATCTTCAATGATTCCCATCTCAATCTTCATCTCTTTGAGGACTTCCATAGTTTTCTTCAGTGTTTCCCTTTTCAACTTCTTTATCTCCTCCTCATTCCTTGACATCAGAGTGTTTAGTATCCTTTTGTTGTTATATGGAGCCTAATTAGACTATGAGGTTAAATTTTAAACACTTTTATCTGTAGGGTTTCCCCCCAAATTATTTAACAGGGGTTTGGGCGTAGCACCCCCAAGACGAGGTCAAGGGGTAGCGCCCCTTGCGGGGTCCAAGGGTAGCGCCCCTAGCGCGCTCCCTATCGTGATACAGGGCAAGGTCGAGGGGCAACGCCCCCGCAGGGGCTTGAGGGTAGCGCCCCCGAAACCTCAAATGACTTTTATTATTTTATAAAGGCGTTGGGAGTTATTTTTCTATTGGTCGACATAAAAACCCTATTTTGTAACGGACATAAGTCTTGATAAAAATGGCTAAGGGTTAGGGTTTCCGTTGATATATTATATTGTAGCATTTGTACCGGTATTGAGTTGCAAGGATTACTGGTTGTAATCGGTTTGATTTATTGGATAATATTATTGGACTCTCTATTGGTGGATGTAGCCCAAGTTTGGGTGAACCACGTTAAAAATTGTCTCTCACTGTTATTATTTTTGTGTATTTTTCATTCCTCTGTTTAATCTTTATTTACATTTAATTGTTATCTTCTGCATGCAATTCCTAACACCTTTTAGTTCTAAATTATTTTGTTAGAATTTTAGAAACTCTAACTCTGCCTTCCTTGGAGATGGTGGAACAAATCTTTTCAATTGCACTTTTCTTTATCTCAGCTTCTTCACTTAGTGCATCATTCCTTCTTTTGGTAAGGATATCAGCTAGGCTTTTGGGGAGTTGATCTATGATTTCAATTAAAGCCAGATTGTGGGCTCCCATGTATCTGACTATTGCTTCTTCAAGAGTGGATTTATCATTGGGAGGCCTTTCATCATAAATTCTTTCCACTTCTTTCGGGGCACCCTCTATAATTGCATTTACAGATGTTTCAAGTTGTAGGAGAACATAATCAGGTTTCTTGACCTTCTTTGCTTTTCCTTTATCTTTCTCCTTTGAGGTCTAACCTTCTTTTCTTGTTCTTTTCTTCAATAAAAATGCTTTCTTTATTTCATCTTCATCTTCTTCATCATCTTCAACATTCATTGGATTTATCTTTTCTTTGGTTTTAACTTCTTCCTCTTCTTCAACATCTTTGACTTTTTCTCTTTTTGCCTTACTCTTTTTCCTAGGATTATTCTTTTCAACAGTTTGTACTGGGATCTCAGAACTAGTTCTTCTATTTCCCTTACATCCTTTTTTGTATTTTTGCGCATGATTTCATCATATGTGCCAAACCTTTGAATAGAGGGATCCTTTGGTTTGTTGAGAAGCAGGTCAGCATATCCTACCAAGTCAAATTCAGCAACCTCATAGCGAAGAGTTGTAATCCAAATAGTTCTTGGCTCCACAACCTCCATATAACAATTGTATTTATCAACCATAAATGTGATATCATTTTTTATATTTCTCCAACACCTTGCCAGGTATCCTTTCTTTGATTTGTATATTATTCTGGAAAGTTTTGAAGAACCACAAAATAGAGTGTTATAGTTCTCATGATCAAGGAAAATTTTCATGTAGTCCTTGATTTGATGACCAATAGGTGTATCTGATCTCCATATTATTCCTTTCATTCTAGGGAGTTCATTCAAAAAGTAAAAAATGAGACATATGATTAAAGAGCCATACCGGAACCTGAATTTAGATTCCTTTGTCCTTTTTAGGTTGTCCATGACCTATTATCGTAAGAGCTCACAAAGGTCAAGATATTTTCCCTCTTTAACCATCTGATATGTTGTGTAGATTGCAGTTGCAGAGGTAGAGTTGTCTATGTTTGTATAGTAGAATTTGTATGCAATGCCCATGGTTGCATACCTGACCCCCAAGTCTTCAATATCATCCATTGTCAGAGTCCTTTTGTCAAATTTAGCTCTGGTGAGCTTCATTACTTCTTCATTCTTTACAGATTTCAGGATAGGCACTAGTCCAGAGGAGCATAAACCAGTCACTGCCTTTTTAGCATCCTTAGTGATTATGTTAGGGTGGTCTAACCAGAAGACATCTTCATGGATTCAACTTAGGGCTATTCTTACCCAAGCATCATCATATCGAAAGTTTGGAAAACCCTTCCAGATATGTATTACATTAGCTAAAACATGTAAAATGGCACCACTTTCATCTGTTATAGTGGACTTGAAGGGATGTTTCTTGAATCTTGGCCTTGGCCTCTCAACCACATCAACTACAATCGGTGTCACCATTGCAATATCTTCAGAAGCTAGGGTCTTAACCAGAGAAATGAAAAATACATGGATATGCGATGATAGGGTTTGCTTAGTTTCTTTGCTGAGTGCCTTCAGTTCTCCTTTGGCTCTTCAAATCTTTTGTCTTTGATCAAATGTGATCAAAAAATGATTAAGCATCGCCTATATAGCCATATCACCAAACAATTCTACTCTACATTAATTGCATCCTGTAATTTAACCTAATTTTCCATTTTTATACATAGAGTCTTATAAGCCTTTAGCAATCTTTGGAAGATTAGCCAATTGCTTTGGGAATTTGATCAATCCCATCTACATGTTGAATTTTCTTAGCATAATGAAGGAGAGATGAAGAATTTGCAGTAACAACTCCCCCTAAGTATATGTATCCTTCTGATAGATGCTCTTATCACTGTGAACCCTAAAGACTTCTGCAATCTGCCACATTTAACGATTTTTCTCTAGAATTTTGATTAGACCTCTTCAATTCCTTATCTTATCATGCTTATACCAACACTAGCCAAGATGCTAAGAATTCAACATCTTGCATATTCAGGGGTTTACAGAATTTTGCAGTTGTAACTCCCCCTGAACTAGTACTCATCTTTTAGTTATCGGAGGATCCTTCTGTTGATAACTGAGAGGGGGGGTGAATCAGTTATCTTAATTACTTGACTTTCTTTTCTTCTTTAACAATTAGTGCAATATATAAGCATACACAACCATGGAAGCAGAAATAAACTCAACACACATGACACAATATTTTTGACGCGGAAAACCCTGTTAAGGGAAAAAACCACGGGGTGATTAACCCGAGATTGTATTCTCTGTTAAAAGAATAAGGTAGTACAAAATGGCACTTGCCAATTAGGGCTCACTGCCCGAGCACACGGCTCACAAGAGGCTCACTGCCTACAATAGTTTATAGAAGGAAACCAGGTATTTGAATTGATGAGAAGCATAGACATATGGTGAGGTTCAGTTTCGGTTAAGCTCAATAAACTGATCTACTGCACTTCATTCTTCCGCTGCCTTAGTGCTGTTGTTTTGTCAGATACCAGACCTGTATTTCTATTTCCACTCTGCTCTCTACTTTTCTTCGCACTTCACAATACACTTCACATACCTTCTCATCGAAATCCATCTGGTATATATATCCGCACCAAGGATTTCAACATCTTTCTAGTCGACATCCGGAATACTCAATATTTTTCCAAACTTTGGTCTGTCGGCTGAATCCTTTCTTACCAAGTGATGCGTATCAAAAAAATACTTATAGAAGTCATCAATCAAGTCGGCCAATCATGAACGATCTCTTAATGATCATCATCAATATCTCATCCGGATTAAGGTTTGATGCTCTGTCGGTCAGTTCTTCCTCAGTCTACTCTGCCAAACAGAAACGCAACACTTAGGTGTTCATATCTTTTCACTCTTTCATCACCAGAGGCTCAATCTCTGGAATGTATCAATCATGGTACTCCTCTTGACTTCCCCAAGTCTGCACTTTACTGAGATACTTCCTCTGTGAGATCCAGACCTGATTGTAAGACCTTGCTGCATGCTCTGTTCTTGCTCACCGGACCAAAGTACTCATCAATCTGACTTCCGGTATAGACATACCATGTCCTGCGGATGTGTGGGATGAACTTTGTTGCCATCAATGACAACACTCATGAAGCCACATAGTGTCTCTTGCGAACAATCTCCCCCTTTGGCATTGATGGCAACACTTAGTGAAAAATGACTAAGTGTTATAGCTTACTCCCCCTTGGCTGATGCTCTGTTCTTATGTACACTTTTTCGGAGCTCCCCCTTAGCTAGATTCCACATTTTTCACTACTCCTCTCTCCCCCTTTAACATCAATGGCAAAGGGTAGGCTCTGCACACCAAAATTTCCCAAAAACAATCTATACTTGGCCGCATAAATACATGTTGTACTTACATATACTGAAGTATATCTGCAAAAGTTGTCTTCAATTGGACAAATTCTGTTGCCCAACTCTGCTTCATCCTGTCCAAAATTAAGATGTGACCACTCGACAGGAATGCAAAAGCTTCTGCCCTCTTTAGATCTGTCAGATCACTGGTCCGGGCTGTGGTCTAAGCATCAGCTAGGGCCTCATGCATGGCTTCTAACTTAGGTATAATTATCCCTCTAAGTTCACCCATCCTACTTATTATATTCTTCCTTTCCTTCTTAAGTTTCTTTAGTTCATTTAGAATTGCAATATTCTGACATTCTTGGTTTATTATGGATGTGGTGAGAGGATCAAAATTCTGAGATAGACTTGAAAGTTTACCTTCTTGTTCTTTCACTTTCTTCTCAATATCCATTGTTCTTGTTCTTTCACTTTCTTCTCCTATCATTTGTTATATACCCCTGTACTTCAGAGAATCTTTTATCCAAAAACTCTTTCCAGACTTTCTCCTCAGCAAATTTCTCCAAGGAATCAAAATGTGTGCTGACATAATTAACAAGAAATTTGAGATTACTAGATGAAGAGGCCGAAAGATCCTTCTGAAAGGATGGCATGATCTTCTCCAACACACCGGATGCAATTTCTATCAGCTCACAGTCTTCCATGTGAGACTTCAGAAGTTTTTCTTTTGCCTTTGTTTGGGCAAAGGATGCTATCTTCATTGTTTGAACCGGGGAGAGGGAATCAAAATTGAATGGTCCTTGGAGTAGCTCCGGTTCATCTAATTCTGTCATTTCTTTTGTCAGGAAGTCTTTGACTGCTTCTACAGTGTCTCTTGCTGGAGACATAGTTTTCTTCCCTTCTGTGGCCTCAGAGTTGTCATCTGGGGTTTTCGCTATTTGATCTTTTTCTCCTTCCTTGACTTCTTTTTCTTGATCAGTTTTCTCATCTTTTCTTTCTTCTCCTTCAGTTCCGGAGTCAGCAGGGGGATCCAGAAGAGAGATGTTTACTTCTTCAGGGACTTCCTCTTTTGGAGCAGAGGAATCCAAGTCCTGAGTCCTTTCCTCACCTATGTCCTTTGGCTCTTCTCCATTTTTCACAGTAGATTCTCCTTCGTCATCCATGGTAGAGGGTTTATCACCCAAGTCCTCTATAACAAGAAGATTGAATCTTTTAAAAGCATTCCAGAGGATATCTTCTGTTTATTTTGCCACTTTGTCAGTTTCTCCAAGCATAAGCTGATTCATTCTAGCTTTGCTCCGGAACTCATCCTTGCAATCTTTGAAGATCATATTCATTTGTTTCAGAGTGATTGAAGGATAGAGCTGAATAGGTATCTATTCCCGGATATCAAGATCCTTTGCCATAACATTGTTCTTCCTTATTTCTAGTTCCTTCTCTAGGCTTTAGGGAATTAGAGATATGATTTCAATAAATGCCTTATTATAGATATTCAGATACCTGACTGTAGCTTCTTGCAAAATCTTCTGGTTAGCTTCATTATATTCATCATAAAACTAAGTCATTGGTTTTAGGTTCCCATCCACAGTGACTAATTTGATGATATCATCAATGCAGAGAGTAGGTTTTTCAACAAATTTTTCTATCTTTTCTTGCTTGCCTTGACCAGTAGAGGATTCACCAGATGTTTTTTTCTTCTTCTTCATTTTCTTTACTTCCTCATCTGTCTCTGTCTCTTCATCATCCTTAAGACTTGTATAGGACCTTGTTGCCTTTTTCTTTGTTCTTTTCTCTCCCTTTCCGGATGTCTGGGCTTCTGGTTTTGATGCTTTTTGGCTCTTAGAGGTGGCAGGTGCAGATCTTTTGGAGGATCTAGTCCGGGAGGGGGCTTGCACTGGGGTACTTTCTTTTTCTATTTCTTGTCTTTCTTTCTCTATCCTTTCCATCTTCTCTTTGTTGGCATCAAGTGCCTCCTTTGATATTCCATGCCTCTTGGCGAATTCTCCTACTTCCCTTCTCACTTTTCTCTTGATCTCAAGCTGTCTTAGTTCAATATGAATTTTCACACTCAATTCTTGAAAGGTTCCAAACCTTTCTGCCTTAGGATCCTTGGGTTGACTTAGCATGTGTTAAACATGTAGCTCTACAATTTTCTCATCTACTTCATACCCCACTAGCATGATCTAGACTATCCTTGACTCCACTGCCTCCATTAGGCATTGATCAGTGTCTACCATAAAGCACATTGTATCCTTGTATTTCTCAACTAGAGATTGAGGGATTCTTTCTTTGGCCTGCATTATGCTTTGGAAGTTTTTGAAGTAACCCCACAGTGCTGTGTTTTGTGCCTTGGCATCACCAAGCCCATGCAAGTAATCTCTGATTTGAATGGCAACCGGTCTATCATTTTTTCATACCCAACCACTGGATCCGGGTAACTCATTCATGTAGTAAAAGAACAGACATAGTATCAAGCCACCGTATTTGAAAGAATTCTTCTTATCCTTCTTTATCTTCTGCAGATTCTCCAAAAGTTGGTTTAGAAGGAGCCCACAAAGATCATAGTCAGCATTCTTTCTTAACATTTCATAAGCAGTGTAAATTGTTGTTCCGGATACATAATTTTCTCTGCTAGAGTGATATATCTTGTAGCCAATTATCATGGAGGCAAATTTGATATCCGGATCTATGATATCCTCAATTGTCATTGCTCTTTTATCAAATTTATATCCGGTAGCCTCACTCACAGTTTGGTTTTTGACTGATTTGAGAGTAGGTAACCCATCGGATGAGTGCAATCCGGTTACCACCCTAATGGCATCCTTTGTGATCTTAAATGGCCTCATCAACCATATGAAGTTGTCATGCACTTTGCTCACAATAAAACGGACCCATTCATCTTCTGCAAAATAGGGGAAATGAATGCATTGTCCAAAATGCTTGTCCTGGATGGCTTTGTACTGAGGTTTGAGTTCAAATGATTCATCTATTAGCTACTTATGATATATATCCATCAGCTTGGATTCCTTGAATTCCTCAATATTCGCATGAATGTATGCCCTAACGTCTTCAACATGCAAAACCCCATGCGGAATGCTAGAGAATGCGCCTAAAGGATCTATTTCTAGAGATTTATAAGGGTTTCTTGAACTTAAAGCGCGGCCTATCAGTGATTTTGACAACATTCAGAGTAGCTATCTTTCAACAGATTCAAAGAGAGATTTACAAGAGCGAAAAGTACCTTTTTACGCCTCTAAGGTTCACAAAAAAGAGCCGAAAAGAACGCCGGTTGACTTGAATTCTGCGATTGATCCTTGAGAGAGATGAAGCAAACTTGTTTGTAGAGCTCTTCTTATCTTTTTCACTAATGCACATGTGCAAATGATGAGCAAATGAACCATTTTATCTCTAAGCAAACCCTAATTTCATTTTGTAATAAATGCACAACTTAAGTTATTCCGGTTGCCTTATCATGAGAGAGATTTTTTCGGATCGTTGAGATGTACTTAGAGCTATTTTTAGTGATGAATTTCAATGTCTCTGCTTTCCTCGAATCATCCCTTTTATCCGCAGATCAAGATGTTTTAGTTTAGAATCACACCGGATCAAACTGTGAAAATCCTGCTTTTACCAAAAAACTGTCAAACTGGATCAATCTTGGAAGATTAGACTCTTCAAATCTTCTTGCGGATTGTCCATATCTTTACCAAGGCTTCTTTAGATATTTCTATGAGAACCCTTTAATCCGCAGCATTCCATGTGTCAAATTTAGGCACCAATTAAGTGGCTGGGGGAAAATATTTTCCTTGAGACTCCCCCTGAGCCAGAGCTCATCTATTTAGTTTCTGGAAGGAATATCAACACCAGATTTTGGTGCGGATCCATCCCCAACATTTTCAGTACTTCTCTTTACCCAAATCTTGTTCATCTCCCTTTGAATTTCATCCGCATTCACTTTTCCCTTTCCTTTGTCTTGATTTTGATTATGATGTACCAGACCCCTTTTATCCTGATTCTTACTTATGCAGAATTTGGCAATATAACCGGATTTATTGCAATTGTAGCAAACAACATTTCTTTACAGATTTGACTGATATCCTCTTGATCTGCATTGATTAGCCATATGTCCCATTCTATTGCATGCAAAGCATCTACCATTGAATGAATTGTTTATTTGCATATTTCTACATTCTTGAGATTTGTGACCATACCTTTTGCAGTTAAAACACTGTCCGGAGAAGGATGAATTAGTCTGATTCATTCTTCTTCTACACTGATTTGCTTTATGACCAAAGTTATTGCAATTATGGTAGTGTCCATTGAAGGATGGATATCTTTGAGCATTTGGTTGCCTTACCGGAGGTCTTCTAGGCCTGTTCCTTAGATTTCCTGATCCAGAGTTCTTCTGATCGAATCCGAAGCTTTCCCCTTTCTCATATCCCAATCCTTGCATGTCATCTACCTTCTTTTGGCTTTCAAGAAGAACTTCAAGTTGAGCAGAGCTTATCTTGAATTTCTCTTTGTATTCATTTGTTGTTTGAAGATCCCTTTTAAGAGTGTTTATCTGATTCTCAAGTTGTTCTTCATTGTCTCTAGCTTCTTCAAGATCAGATTCTAGGTGCCTGATTATTCTATCCATTTTGTGGCAGTCTTCTGACTTCTCCTTGAGAGATTGTTTTAGATTATCTTCACTTTTTCTTTTCTCCTCAATTTCTTGGGTGAATTTCATAACTCCTGATTCCATTTCATGTCTTACCATAAGGACCTCTTTTGATAACTTCTCACATAACTTGGTTTTCTCATTTAGATCTTCATTAGTATCATTGGCTTCATTTTGACTTGCTAATTGTTGAAGAAGTTCCTTTCTTTTCTTCATTGAGATACTTAGTTTTTCTTTGAGATCATTTATGAAATCATCAGCTTGTTTGAGTCTTTCCCTCAGCTCATTGACTTCAGAGTGAGATTGATCAAGATCATCTAGAGCAGACTAAAGTTGTTCCCTCATACCATACATATCCATTGAGATTCCCAAATCTTCCTCAAACTGTTAGGCTCTGTCTAGAGGAAATTAGCTCTGATACCAATTGTTGATAACTGAGAGGGGGGGTGAATCAATTATCTTAATTATTTGACTTTCTTTTCTTCTTTAACAATTAGTGCAATATATAAGCATACACAACCATGGAAGCAGAAATAAACTCAACACACATGTCACAATATTTTTGACGTGGAAAACCCTGTTAAGGGAAAAAACCACGGGGTGATTAACCCAAGATTGTATTCTCTGTTAAAAGAATAAGGTAGTACAAAATGGCACTTGCCAACTAGGGCTCACTGCCCGAGCACACTGCTCACAAGAGGCTCACTGCCTACAATAGTTTATAGAAGGAAACCAAGTATTTGAACTAATGAGAAGCATGGACATATGCTAAGGTTCAGTTCCAGTTAAGCTCAATATACTGATCTACTGCACTTCATTCTTCCTCTGCCTTAGTGCTGATGTTCTGTCACATACCAGACCTGTATTTCTATTTCCACTCTGCTCTCTGCTTTTCTTCGCACTTCACAATACACTTCACATGCCTTCTCATCAAAATCCATCTCATATATATATCCGCACCTAGGATTTCAACATCTTTCTAGTCGACATCCAGAATACTCAATATTTTTCCAAACTCTGGTTTGTCGATTGAATCCTTTCTTACCAAGTGATGCATATCAAAAAAATACTTATAGAAGTCATCAATCAGGTCGGCCAATCATGAATGATCTCTTAAGAAGCTTGATCATCATCAATATCTCATCCGGATTAAGGTCTGATGCTCTGCCAGTCAGTTCTTCCTCAGTCTACTCTGCCAAACAGAAACCCAACACTTAGGTGTTCCTATATTTTCACTCTTTCATCACCGGAGGCTCAATCTCTGGAATGTATCAGTGATGGTACTCGTCTTGACTTCCCCAAGTCTGCACTTTACTGAGATACTTCCTCTGTGAGATTCGGACCTGATTGTCAGACCTTGCTGCATGCTCTGTTCTTGCTCACCAGACCAAAATACTCATCAATTTGACTTCCAGTATAGACATACCATGTCCTGCAGATGTGTGGGATGAACTTTGTTGCCATCAATGACAACACTCATGGAGCCACACAGTGTCTCTTGCCAACACCTTCTGCACTGGGTAGAGGTCTGAAAACATCACAAACTTCCTTCTTTCTCCATACTTTCTTTATTTCCATCAATTACTAAGGAATATCAACTTTCTTTTGTGAAATAGGCCTTACATCCTTTCCAGATTGCCTTGTTTGATTGTACTCATCACAGGTGCACTTACTTTCCTGAGCACTTCCATTCCTCCTTGCCTTTGATCTACAATTAGCTGCCTTGTGGCCAAACTTATTGCAATTGTAATAGTATCCATAGAAAGATTGAGCATTGTCCCTATTGTTCCTTGGCACTTTACTTCTGCATACATTAGCCTTATGTCCTTTCTTATTGTAGACATAACACCTAGTTGAGTTCTAATTTTTTTGGCTTCTACATTCAGTACCTTTATGACCAATTTTATTGCAAGTGTAACATCTCAATGTATTTCAATTCATCATGTTTCTACAGTCAACAACATTATGCCCAAACTTATTGCAAGAAAAACAATAGCCATTAAAGCTTTGAGAGTACCTTATGTGAGTTGGTTGCCTTGTAGATGAAGGATCTTTGAAATCTTTCTTCATATTCTCCCTCTGTCTTTGGACATGAGTGCATTCATCTTCTCTTGTAACTTTGTAAGTTTTCTTCTTAGGATTTTCAATGTAGGTCTTCTCCTTCTTTGACTCAGTCTTTCCTTCTAATTGAAAGTTATCATATAAGTTTGCAAAAGTACTAAACATTGGAATTTTCTCCTTTTCAAAATCAAGACCTGATTTTTCATTTGCTGGATTTTGAGAATTTTTTATTTCATCAATAATTTTAGATCCTCCTTTCAACTTCAGCCCTTTGTCAATCTATTCTTTTGCCTTTTCCAGTTCTTTCCTTAGAATGACAATTTCTTCCTCTAGTTTTGAACATTTAGTTGATTCCTCATTAAGTTTCATGTTCAATTAGTCTTCAATCCTCTTTTCTTCTTCAACCCTGATCTTTAGATTTGAGATCATTTCTCTTTCCTCTTTAAGTTTTGTGTCACATCCTATGTCTCCTTCTAATAGGATTTTCAGCTTGCCAACTTCTTCTTTTGACTTTTTGGCCTTTGCCTTTAATATGTCAATTGTCTCTTTGGTTGTTTCAAGCATGTCTTCATATTATTTATTTAGTTCTCTTGCATCATCTAGTTCATCAAGGGCTAACTTGAGTTCTCCTTCAAGGTCTATTCCACATTCACCAAGATCCCAACCTTCAGGCTCCATTGCTTCAAGATCTGGTTCTAGTACAAATACATCATTGTCCATGACTTTAGATTCCATGTGTTTAGATGCAAGATCTACATTAGCTGTTAGGCTACTCTGATACCAATTGTTGAAGACAACGAGATGCTGAGAGGGGGGTGAATCAACATATACTAAAACTTAACCAAGGATTAACTTTTGAAACTAAATAACTTATATAACTAAAGGGAAAATATGCAACACAATAATCAACACGTGACACTAGTATTTTTACGTGGAAAACCCCAAGGCAGGGAAAAAACACGGTGAGAGCTATCTCATAATATAATATGCTCACTACAAAAATGTTACAACTTGTTTTAGGGCTTCAACCCAAGGAAGCTACTACTCCCTGGTTTAGAATTTTAATTTAGGGATACAACCCAAGGAAGCCTCTACTCCTTGAATACACAACTCACCGCTATTTGATTTACTATGCTAATATAGATAAAAGGACAGCTAAGGAAAACACATTTGTTATATGTTGATGATGCAGTCCACTTATCTTTCTCAATACATGTCTTCAAACTGATTTTGCGTACTCAATGTGGACCAAGGATTTATTCACACACTATCTCAACAACGTCCATACTCCTTGCAAAAGAAGTATCATACCAAACTATGCATCCGCAAGACAAGAAATATGCCTGTATGCAGGGAACAGGGTCTTTTAGACCTCATGTGATGCATCACATCCCAAAATATGATGTTGCGGTGAAATGCAAAGCCTAAAACCTTTTATATATGAGCTTACGCATCAACATATGCTACTTATCAGATCCACATGCCTTTTTATGAATTTTCTAGAGGAATTCAACATGACTTAGGTACCTAAGGTTTCGGAGGGCAGTTATACTTAAACTTTACTTGTAGACATGAATGGTTGATGCAGTACCGGGAAATGAAGGATGTCTGCATGTGAATCATACCTGCTATACTTTGGATCATATAATACCTCCCCATAAGCTTTGGTAACAAATCTATGCATGTTTCAACTTCTGTAACTCACAAACTTGTGTATTCAGGTTCCCGAACAGACTATAATGCCTTTGTCACTTAAGCACTGTCTTTGCGGACCACTAGAGCACTTGAAACTTCATCATAACATATCTAATACATATCTTGGTCATTTCTCATAATCGCATGACAAATAGATCTCTTTCGGAAGAATGTGGAGCATTCCATTATCTCCCCATTGCTTCTCTACTATGTCTAAGTGATGGTTGATATACTATCCCTTGTAACTTTTCATGTTGAATGTGTGAGAGGCTAAAACCTTGCATATATCATGTCAATACATACAAGAGGCTATCTTTGGAACCGCAAGGAAAAATACTTCTTTGTTGAGAAGTGCAGACCAACTCAAGCTGACTCTACCTTAGGATGTGCACTGTGAATGCCTTAGTCAATTCTCTGCTTCTTATCATTAAGTGCGGTGCTCCCAACTAATGAGATATGTATGAGTGTATGCAGGAGCCATGTAAGGATATGAGAGTTCACCTCCACATCATGTTCAAACCCAAAATAGATGCATATTTAGACTATTTTCTCTTTTCCTGGACTAGTTTGCCTTGACCATACTAGCTCTTCCTTTGTACGAGTTTGCCTATACATTGCCATCGACTATGTTGACATTAATGTATACTATGCTGACATCAATGACAACACATATTGACAAAAAAAGATAATGATGTAATTACACACCAATAATACTTTATGGCTCTTCAATTAACCTTAAAGACCTATTTGGCATACCCATTGCACACTAAAGTGTGATTGCTAGTTTTTTTTTAGTGTGGTCGGGGGTTCATTAATAGACTTGTGCTTCCAACATTCTATAATTTATTAAATTATTAAATATCTCTAGTATTAGTATCTGCCTTTGGCAATACTATTGTGACCAAAACTATTTAATTAGTTATTATTCTCTGTACCTATCATCTATTTAAATGCCATAATTTATCCTCCTCAAAGTAAATATTTATTTTTGTAAAGTAAAGATGCATACCTCTTAATAAAAAAATATTCGTACAAAATCAATTATTAACATTTATTGGCATTCCTATTGGTTAAAACTTCTCACCTCTTATTGCAACCTTCACATGGCCCAAAACAATTATAATGAACTTTGTACAATATTGACTTATTAATGCACCAAAATATTTTAATATTTTAATTGAAAATAAACGTTTGTACATGCCTTCATTAACTTAATATGCCAGGAGGACACATAGTCCGATATTGATGTTAATTACCATTGTCCATGAGCATAAACAAGACATGTTGCTCACGTGAAATTGATGTTATGCAACATCCTCATGTTCCATTGCTTTCACTTGCTTTGAATCCTATTTAAGTAGTTGGCATTTTATATCCTTTGGTACATGAAAGGAATTTTCTTGTATTGTTCTCCTTTGGAGAACTTGTATTATTAACACCCATACAAGCAATATTTTACATTTTAGCCATATATAGTGGAAATATTAAACCTTTGACATGTGTAGACAACTAATGTTAAAATGCAAAAAGGTCGTAATCAATTTATATTAGAAAGGCTTTTTTGTTAAGTAGAGGAAATTTTAGTGTATGGGGTGTGGTCAAGTGGCTATGACCACTTGGTTATCATGATGGAGATCAAGGTTCAAACCTCCATGTTGAGTAAAAAAGTATACGAAATTTTATTTATTTAAGAGTTGTTTAATTTATTTACTTAATATTATTTAATAATTTTATTTTATTTGATATATATCCCTTATATTTTAGTTTTATTTTAAATATATATGTGGTTACTTATTTTAATTTTTGTGAACGTAAATAAATTAAAATAACTCTTAAATAAATAAAATAGTTCCAATATTTTTGGATATTTTTTAGATAAATGTATTTGATATATCTATTAACAACATAGTTTACAAATTCTTCAAGGTGTTGGTTCCCAAATTTACTACAACCTGAAACCCTAAAACATTTTACAATCACTTAGGCTAGGGGTATCATTAGGGTGATTAAAAAAGGTTTATCAATAGGTTAAGGGTGATTTTGGCCAATTTATAGGAGTGGGTAGACTCCTCTACACTTCAAGATCAACTTGGCTTAGGAGGTAACAAGGGTCGCTGTACCTTGGCATTTAATCATGTTTTCATGTGTCAAATCCAAGGTTGTGTCCTAGGCTATTTGCAATAAGGAACTTCATAATCAATAGTCCTCAAACTAATCCTACTAATTTTACTATTTCAGGAATTACTGCTACTGATTTATCTGTTGTGAAATGAAATTCTGAAAACACAAATGCTAAAGCGATAGACTGCAGGAAAATAACTTGTTCTAATATAAAGCTGGAAACATGCATTTACTTGAAAGCAAACTATTAATAGGAATGAATCTATCTATTGAAAGCAATGAAACTTTACTTCTAATGAAATATGTAAACAAACTGAAGCAATAAATACTAGCCTCCTATCTTGATGGTAGGAGTGGGCCCTTGCTCTACGCCTTCAGGACTGAAGACTAAAGCAAGAACTCAGTACCGAAATGAAATAACACAATCTTTCCTTCAGTTCAATTTCATGAAGGTATGCTTGTATTAAAAAATTATGTCTATCTGAAAAATAAAAATTACAATAAGCTAATAGCAATAATTCTATATCCATTATGCTCCTCCTATCTAAACATATATTAGTCCAACGATGAGATATCTTTGGATCTAACTATTCTATCCATTAGTTTATCTATGAGATACAACTAATCTATTATTCTAACTAAAACATATAACTATTTAACTAAAGAGTATGATCATGCAAACTGAAAAAGGCTTTAGTGGAATAGAAGTCTCACTAAACCCGGAGTCTTAAATAACAATGGGCAGGTGGCCCTGAAAGATAGGTCTTAATAGGTCTTTTAGAACTCATGCAAAATAAAATAAAAAGGGAATTAGATCCCTGGCAGTCAACTGGAGTCTTCGCCAGATCCTTTGGTGTTGGCTGAGTGGACTCTGGAGCACTACAGTTGGCTTCTGAGATGCATATAGACAGTGGCGCTAGAGACTCTGCACTATTGCTAGTAGCTCTGGAGACTATCTACTATTGCCAGCAGCTCCGGAGATGCATCCCTATTTCCTATACAGCTCTGGAGATCTTCAAAATTGCCTTTGCCCGTACAACTGCACCTGTGGACGCAAAAAGAGAGACTTTTCTGCATAATTTCATTATTTTACTGCACATTAGTCATTTCATAAAAAATAATGATCTTTGGTAATTCAACTCTCATTAGTGTAATTAAGACAAATCTTATCAGTCTATATGGTGCAATTACCAAGACAATAGGATAAAAGGATGAAAAAAGGGAAGTAAAAAGGTGTATTATTCTGGGTGCTACGTGGTACTCATCAGGAGGGTAATCCTGGAGGTATCCCTCAATAGGGATTGAGATCAACAAAATATATTGTCCCATTTGTGACTTTGTAACATTACCCAGATCATTGTTTTAATCTGAAACCCTATCACTAGAGTTAAACACACTTGTTACACTTAATAACCTCCCTTTTAAGCTGATGAGAGCAACCCTACATAATGAGGATGTTTATGGAATTGAAATTGCATCAAAACTTGATATATTGTTTTGATTGTTAATGAGTTAGGATGATCATAGGCTTTTCAAACCGGTGCCTATCCATTGGTTTGCAGAGTCTCATGTTTATCAAAGGAACATAATTACAAGGAAATGTATGACTGCCTATTTGAAGATTCAGATGCATAAAAATCAATATCAAACCATGAGAATACTTAGTAATCCAACACCATACAACATTCTTCCATGTGTAATACTAAAATGACCATTTACAAAACTTGACACTTATGATGACTACTTCATGAAGAACATAAACTTATTAGTCGTTGCCCTAATTGTCTCTGGACCTCTACACCTGTAGAGAGAAATTCTGCCCAGAAAATGACCAATGCCTGAAAAGAGTTTCCATCTTCAAATTAGAGCCCTCACAGCTCATATTGGATGGGAAAATGGGAGGGAAAACCCCACTAAATCCACAAAACGCATTCAAAACATCAAATTCAACAACCCACTTTGCATTAATGGCGATTCAAAGAGTAGATGATGCATTTTTGTGCATTTCTAGGCGCTTCTGGGCCTTTGATAGAACTTCAGGCCGTGGGAGGATATTCAGATTCGGGGCATGGACCAAAAATTCCATCGGGCCCCAAAGTCTAGATGGGACCCTTTCAATATACCACAAGGATCTGGAGAAGCAAGAGTTGGGTTCGCAGGAGGACTTTGCACATTTGGCACTTTTAGAAAAAGTCCAAAAGTGTCGATGAGGCCTGAAGTCCTGCTAGGACCAAAAGTCTCAAAAGTCAAAATTAGAAGTTTGACTTGAAACCACATCAAATACTTAGTCCTTTCCTCAAAAAATTATGTAAAAATTTGTGCATTTGCACCGTCTTTATTTTTCTCTCTTTTCTTATCCATCCTCTGCACTTTATTTCTGCATGTTGGCCCTTTTTGCCATATCGACAAAGTATGAAGTTGGTGAGCCATCCACTTCATCTCTTCTTCATCGACGTTCCCACCTTATCGGCAAAATCGCACAACACTTCTTTTCTCTCCCTTCATCAATGGTTTCCTTCATCAGCCAAACATATGGTTTGTGAACTATTTCTTTTTTCAACAAAGGTGTGTTTTCTAGTTTCCTTGTCATTTCCTTCCTTTTCTTGTCTCTTTATCAATGTTTCGCCTCATCGGTGAACTTTATCATCGGTGGACCTTACAGTTTGCAAACTCGCCTTTTTAACGATGAAGCCGCTACTTTTCTCTTCTTCTGGCCTTAGAAAAATTTCACTTTGTCACTAATCCAGGCTGTTGGTGAACTTGCAGGTTCATGAACTAACAAGTTTCCTGACAGACTTCACATTCTATCACTTTCTGCCTAGTCAGAAATGTTGGCAAGAGACACTGCTGTGATGAATGTTGAATGTTGTAATTGATGGCAACAAGGAAAAGAGTTTCTACTGACATGGCAAAGAGACTTTACTCTGGAAGAATAAATAACAACGTACGGGTAGTATACATTATACAAAGTAAGTGATAGTATTTGAGATGGTATGTATCCACAGTTAAAGACACTTGTATGCGGTTCAAGTATGTTGTTCAGTACTACCTAGTGATCACATGTTCCAATGTTCAAGTCTTGACTTCCTCTAGAACTCATATGGTGAAGTGTCTAAGTCCGGCTGAACAGAGTTAATACAGGAACAGTGCACAGTACCAGAGTAAAAGGGTCTGTATTCCTCCACTGTGGCATATTTTGGCTTGCGGTTCTAAAGGTATGTTAAGAGACTAATGATGAATGTTGGATATGATTTTTAGAGTCTCATATGGTCTGCAGTAGAAGTTATGATGTGACAGTTGAATTGGTCAAGTGTGTTCTTAAGGGACAAGCCGACAGACATGTTAGATCTATATGCGGAGAAGATATATTGTTTGAATAATTAATCTAAGTGGTTGAATGATTGGTGCTGACCTATATGAAGATTATTGTATATTTGTTTGGGTCAGCATTCCTGTTTGTGCACAAGATCAAGTCGACTAGGTATAACAGTTGTATACACATTTCATGTTTGGCTTGCCGACCTACTTTTGAGTTAAATCTTATTCCAGATATATATAATAGATGGATTTCAGTGTTGAATTGATGCCAATGTGTGGAAGCAGTGCAAATTTGATGTGTGAATGATTTTAAGCAGTTTGTAGAGTAGAAAAGGATAATAAGGGCAAAAAATAGAATATATTTAGTAGAGTGGAAAAGCAAGGTAAAACTAATGAAAACCTTTGAATCTGTGTATTGAGCCTTCAATGGAACTGTATGCATTTGCAATAGTTCATCATTGGCAGTGAGCCAATTTCCCTCTATCTTCTATCTTTCTCTCTCAGTGGACACTAAATCCACTTGGAAAGTGAATCCACCTGTAGTGTGCATTTCTTTAGGTAGTGAGCCTTATGTAATCCAGTATTGTTATCATAATATATTGTGAGTTAACACTCACCGTGGTTTTTCCCTTTTTGGGTTTTCTACGTAAAAAATCTTGGTGTCTGTGTTATGTCTCTATGGTTGTTGTTCTTATGTTTATTCTATGTTCATGTTATTAATTTTTGTAATTGGATTAATGAAGTATTGAAGAAGTGGTTTTGTGGAATACTAATTCACCCCCCCTCAGTATTCCTTATATTCAACAATTGGTATCAGAGCAAGGTTCCTTGGAAGAAGCCTAACAACTTCAGGAAGATCTGGAATAGTATACTTATGGCAGTAAGAAGACTTGGAAATTGCTCATATGAGAGCAATGTTGAACTGGAAGCAACTCTTATTGATCTTGAAAAATTTGAAGCAGAAATCAGGGATCTGAAGTCAAATGTTCAAGAAGCTGATGAATGTATCCTAAAGCTAAGGGAGAAAGTGAAGAAGTTTAAAATGAAAAGCAAGGAGCTCAACGATCAATTAAATGTAGCACATGAAACCCTAACCAATTTAACATTGGAAATTGAAGAAAAAGAGGAGATTGAAAGGCATCTGAATCAAGTTGTAAAGGATAAGTCCGAAGAATGTGAAAATTTGGGAAAAGATGTGTTACTTCTGAAATTTGATCTGGAAGCAACAAATAGATATAAAGAAAAATTCAAAATAAGCTCCACAAAGCTCGAGGAGTTGATTGAAAGTCAGGAAAGTTCGGATGACAAGAAAGGCTTGGGATTTGAAAAAGGGGAAAGTTCTAAGTCAGGTCAAGAAAACATTGAGATGAAGAAAAACAAAGGCAACTAGTTCCAAAATCGAAGAAGAAGATCTAGAGGACCTTCAGTCAGGCAACCAAATGCTCAAAGATACCCATCTTTCAATGGCTATTGTTTTAATTGTAATAAGTTTGGTCATAAGGCTACTCAATTTAGAAGTAGAATGAATCAAAATGCTCCATCATTCTCTGGTCAATGCTTCAATTGCAAGAAAATTGATCATAGATCAAATGAGTGTAGAAGTCTAGTAAGGAATGGTTTTAACTATGCAAGGAATACTGAATCCTTCAATGGGAAGTGTTTTGCATGCAATAGAATTGGGAATATGGCTAACCAATGCAGAACAAGAATGAATCCAATCAACAAAGAGTCAGGGACAGAGGAATGTGGTATGCTACAATTACAACAAGTTCAGACATGTTGCAAGCTTTTGCAGATACAAGAATGAGAAAAGAGACTATTCTGCAGAGAAGAGGAAAATAGAGCAGAGAGAAGATAAAGGCAAGAACAAGATTGATCCAGTAGAAATCAAGAAGGAAATGAGCAAGGTCTGGATTAAGAAAGATGTTAATGAGGTCAGGGATGGATCTGCACCAGCCTCTGGTGTAGTTACTTCCTTTGGGAAGTAAATTGGGAGCTCTGGCTCAGGGGGAGTTGTATTGAAAATCCAAATCCCCTAGCCAGATAATCAGTGCTGGGATTCGACACAAAGTTATGATGAAAACATTCATATGACAAATTTTTTGAAAGGAATTTTGGAAGAAAAGGATCAAATTCAGAATAGTGCAAATCAATCTAGATCAACTATGTTTAACAGAGAATGGTTTGACAACCTTTTGAAACATAGCATTTATGGCAATTAGGTCAAGACAAATAAAGGGTTAGAAAGGACTCCATTCGACAGACAATTCATTTTGCACTCGACCGAAGAAAAGGCACAAGAAGAAATGTTCAAGTTGCACATAGCTGATAGTGATTTAATTGGCGCAGCATCTGGCATCCTAGAGAAATTGATTCCCTCATACCAAAAGGACATATCACAGCTACCAACAGATTAGCTCAAAGGTCTAATCAAATCTCTAAGTTCACACTTTGAATCTTTTGAGAAGTCTGCAGAGACAAAAGTTAGAAAAGAATTTGATGAAATGAGGTTAGCTGAGTTGAAGATCATGTTAGTCAATGATAAATAAGAGGGATCAAATGAAGAGTAGAATATGTCAATTAAGAGGGCTAATAAGTCCTAAGCTAGACTCAATGTCAAATCTTGCAGCAGAAGCACCGGGAGTAAGTAAAATAATTGACACAACCTCCGATGTACAAAAGGTAGAGAAATTAGTCTTTCTAATAAATGGCCATATTCAAATTTTGGAAAAAGCAAAGAAGAATTGGGATGGAGAGATAGCTCAAATCAAGATCATTTTTAAAAACATCATACAACCTACAACAAATTAAGTTGGAGATTGCACCTGTACATATGCGGCAGAGTATGACAATTTTTGCAGTTTTGACACAATTTTGACTCTTGTGCATACACCTTTGCCATTGATGTCAAAGGGGGAGAAGAAGACCAGTGAAAAATGGGCAAACACCTAAGGAAGAGAAGAAAAACAAGTGTACAGAGTAAGGTGGAGCAGATAAGCATTTTTCACTAAGTGTTGCCATCAATGCCAAAGGGGGAGATTGTTGGCAAGAGACACTGCTATGATGAATGTTGAATGTTGTCATTGATGGCAACAAGGAAAAGAGTTTCTACCAACATGGCAAAGAGACTTTACTCTAAAATAATAAATGACTAAGTATGGGTAGTATACATTATACAAAGTAAGTGACAGTATTTGAAATGGTATGCCTCCGCAGTTAAAGACACTTTTATGTGGTTCATGTATGTTGTTCAGTACTACCTAGTGATCACATGTTCTAGTGTTCAAGTCTTGACTTCCTTCAGAAGTCATATGGTGAAGTGTCTAAGTTCGAGTGAACAGAGTTAAGATAAGAACAGTGGACAATACCAGAGTAAAAGGGTCTGCATTCCTCCGTTGTGGCATATTTTGGCTTGCAGTTCTAAAGGTATGTTAAGAGACTAATGATGAATGTTGGATATGATTTTTAGAGTCTCATATGGTACGCAGTAGAAGTTATGATGTGACAGTTGAATTGGTCAAGTGTGTTCTTAAGGGACAAGCCGACAAACATGTTAGATCTATATGCGGAGAAGATATATTGTTTGAATAATTAATCTAAGTGGTCGAATGATTGGTGCCGACCTATATGAAGATTACTATATATTTTTTTGGGTCCGTATTGTTGTTTATGCACAAGATCAAGCCGACTAGGTATAACAGTTGTATACACGTTTTATGTTTGGCTTGTCGACCTACTTTTGAGTTAAATCTTATTGCAGATATATATACTGGATGGATTTTAGTGTTGAATTAGTGCGAATGTGTGGAAGTAGTATGAATTCGATGTGTGAATGATTTATAGCAGTTTGCAGAGTAGAAAAAGATAATAAGGGCAGAAAACAAAGTATATGTAGTAGAGTGGAAAAGTAGGGCATAACTAATGAAGACCTTTGAATATGTGTATTGAGCCTTCAATGAAACTGTGATCCAGCATGTGGTAGATGCATTTGCAACAGTTCATCACTGGCAATGAGCTAATTTCCTTCTATCTTCTATCTTTCTCTCTTAGTGGACAGTGAGTCCACCTGTAGTGAGCATTTCTTTGGGTAGTGAGCCTTATGTAATCTGGTATTGTTATCATAATATATTGCGAGTTAACACTCATCATGGTTTTTCCCTTTTTGGGTTTTCCACGTAAAAAATCATGGTGTCTATGTGTTATGTCTCTATGGTTGATGTTCTTATGTTTATTTTGCTTTCATGTTATTAATTTTGGTAATTGGATTAATGAAGTAATGAAGAAGTGGTTTTGTGGAATACTGATTCACCACTGCTCTTAGTATTCCTTATATTCAACAAGAAACTCAGTCAACCAATGAACCAAGGAACCTTAGTCGGCGAAATCGGTAGTTCGCTAACTAGTCGATTCACCGACAAAGACAACAAAGACCAAGACTGAGAAAATATTTCAAAGGAAGGAAAACACAATGACTTGGGGGAATTTTTACTTAGAATTTTCAATGAACAACACCCATTTAAAGTAATCTCATATTGGGTATAGAAAATGGGTTTAAGAGACAAAGGCACATGCTTGGATTTTTGATGGATATGGGGCAAAATAATGAAATCTTGGGAACTTGGTTTTTTCACGCACCAATATAAGGCATTGGTGCTAAGGATAGTTCTTTATGCACATTACATAGTTTCTCTTCCTTGCTACAATCTAACCATATAGTTATATTGTTACCCTTTCTACTTCTAATGTTTCTCGTACTATTCCTTTCTATGTGTTACCAACTTTTTATGATCCTCCCTCTAGTACCATGACAAGCCCTCATTTGACTAGCATTGAACCTATTCCTTACATTCACCCTATTGGTTTCATGCCTCCATCCTATTCTACTAGTGTCATGCATTCCTCTCCTCCTTTTAGCATTACCACCACTTATTACCTTCCTCCTAGTAGTGCCAAGTCCCTTCCTCACATTACTTATAGTCTATCTACTTCCCACATTCCTCACTCTCTTTATCTATCCATCATTTCTCATGTTCACACCACTACTATCCATAGGTCCTCCCTTGATACACTCATTAATTTATAGATTGGGCAGGTGACTTAGATAGTCGAAGGTCCACTAGTGGCTTTGTGTTTACTTTGTTTGGCGGAGCAGTGAGTTGGATAAGTAAAAGGAAGCCCACGGTTGCTTTGTCCACCACCAAGCAATGTATATGGGTGCTACCCATGTCTCTAAGGAGGCAGTTTGGTTGAGGAGATTGTGTACAGGTATTGGTTTTGATTGTAGGATCATTCAGATTGGTTGTGATAGCCAGAGTGCTATTTGTTTGGCCAAGAATCCTATGTATCATGCTCTGACTAAGCATGTTGATGTATAGTATCGCTTTATTTGATAAATGGTTGCAAGTGGACAGATTGAGCTGAAGAAGGTAGACACTCAGGAGAATGTTGCAGATGCTTTGACCAAGCCCGTGAGCACAGAGAAATTTGTTTGGTGCAGAGGCCATGGGCCTTGCTTCTAGTGCCTGATTATTTTATGGTTTTCCTATGGGTATTTACAATGTATAATGTAAAGTGGGAGAATGTTAGGATTAAGGTTCCATCAACCTTGTAAATCTTATGTAATTAATTACTCCTAATATTGTTTCTAAATCACCCATAAGGGATGAAAGGTTTCACCAATAGCGATCTTGTTTTAGCCGCATGTTTATATCCAGTCCCCAATGCTAATTCATCTGCAAGGGGTCTGGGGGCCGCGCGCCCTGACGAGGGTTCAGGGTCAGCGCCCGAGAAACCTCATTTTATTTATATTTTATCATTGTAAATCTGGACCGTTCGTCGTTAGGTCATAGATTTGATGGTCGATATTATGTTGATTTTCTTGCCCTAGAAGGCAATCCCCTTCTATAAGGATACTTGTACTACATTTTTAGCAGAGTTGAGAGTAACAGGCACCGATGGATTGAATATTGAAGGAGAGGAAGTGCATGTATTGTAATCTCATATTTGAAGATAATACAACTTGGAGCCGCTTTTTTTGGTGGAGTTTTTTTTTTACCCGAAAGGGTTTTCTCTATGTTACATACTGTGTTATGTGTTCAGTTCTTAATGCATGTTATTTTTATGTAGTGGGTTTTATTTTGTTTCCAATCTCCATTGATTCTACATTGTTTAGAGGACATAAATAAGGTTTGAACCAGATTTTTGTTGTGTGGTTTGCACCTTCATTTCTAACATAGAGTTGTAGCAAGCAAGAGGGGCTACCAACAGGCTCAATTTAAAGCTCCTCACATCGCAACTTGTTGCCAAGAGAATGAACTATTCATTTTGCCTCAAAAAATGCTCCCCAAAGACATTATTTGCAACAACAATATCCTTAAGAGGCATCCCTTCTCCCTAAGGAAGACCATGCATTGAGTGAACTTTGTTCTTTTCATTCTATTGCAACTTTCTATTGACCAAGCATCTAGAAGTGGAGCGGCCAGCCATATGCCAGTTTCAACACAATCTTCACGGCCTGAAAAAGAAATAAAAAAGAAGCCCTTCTCCATGGATACAATTTCCAAATGACCACAACGAGACAAATTTCTAGTGGCCCATCTCCTAAAGGCATCAATGTTAGGTCGTAACCCTAAAAAACACCCAATGAGAGTGTTCTTATACCGCAAGGTCGCTTTGTCAACAATCACATTAGGAATCTCAAGAGAAAGAGCCCGATTGACATCCGTTGGCACAAAGGATAGCGGCGTAGACATATATTGATCCTTAGAAACAACAACCCAAGAATTATTCTTAGACTGCTAAACACAAGAACCCAAAAGGGCTATGCCACTGAACTGTGCCTCCTTGACAGGTGTGAGGGTTAAAGTAGCAACACCTTTAGGACACTAAGATGCAACCTACAAAGAACCAATAGCCACTAGACCAACGCAAGACACCACCTCATTCCCCAAGGCATGCAAACAAAAGGGGATATAAGGAGAAGAAAACAACAGAGGGGAAGAAGCCCCTGACTCCAAACGTGGGTTCTAAACAGTTGGGACCACTACATTACCATGTACAATAGTTATTCTCCAAGAATTAAAAGAAAATAAAGATTGAACCTAGAACATTTCCAACTTGCTTTGCACACTTCTCTGAAGCTTGGACATCCAACTTGAGTAGACACCAATCTAGAAAAGATCAAATTAAGATAAATCAAGCAAATAGACAACAAACATGGAGATTGATAACTTTAAAGTGAATTTTGGAGATCAAAAGAACAGTGCAATGTTTTCTTGTTGGGAATGAAAGCACAATTGTTGCAACTTTTATGTGTTCATTCATAAATACCTACATACGAAGCATGGATGGGTGGTGTTGACACTGTGGTTGCTCTCTTTGCAAACATTTGTAGTGAGACCTTGTTAACGGTCCACTCACCTCTACCATCCTCCTCCTTATCAAACAAAACTTCTATTTATACATAATCATGGTTAAAATCCTCACTATCCATGGAAAGGGAGAAAATTAGTGTACCTTATTTCTGGCTTGCAAGTCTTATGTTGCAAACTTTTATACATGGTGGAAAAACTATAGAGCGACTGATATGGGAGTAAGGGGCTCATAGACAAGTTCCCTACCTCCAAATTTTTAAAATAATGTGGTCAATTTTTTCATTAATCAATAAAATAACATAATCATCATTGTCCAAGTCCAAGAAAATTTTATGCAGAATTGCCCCTTTTTAAAAAATAGTTCAACGATCACATTAACTCCTTACAAAAAAATCTTGAGTACACCCTAGAAACAAGATAAAAGTCATAGAGTATGTGTACACAATAATAGCAATTTTGAGCAATGAGATATTGATTAGAAATTGAAACAAGTTGACTATTTAACACATTTGTGACAAATAAAAAAATGAGGTACCCATGCAGAAAGATGTTAACGATGTATAATCTTTTACATAGGATAAGTGAGGAAGTTGTTGAGATAAACTTACTACTAATAGAAAAATAAAATTACTATTAATAAACATTGAACTCGCGGCACCATCATCGAGGACAAGACCATGTTGTCGATATTAACTTACTATTTAACTAGCACTTGTACCCTGATAGGAAATTATATTATTAAGTATAACATCTTAGAGAGTACAATAAATAAATGTATTATATTAAGAAGAATATTTTGTATGCATAATAAAACACACTAAATGGTAAATTTATTTCCATTAAATATTATTTTTTTAAATGAAAGGATGTAATATGTGATCCACATTCAATATTTAGCTTCTTACTATAAAGGAAAGATTAAAGTTAGATTTAGTATAAAAATATAGCTCTCTACTATTGTATACATATTTGTGTCTCCTGCTGCCCGAAAACTCACACTATTAAACATTAGAGAGTAAGTAATTTTTCCCAATAAATGACAAATTGGTAAATGGTTCATACGATTGTATATAGAACATAGATTTAATAGTAGTGCAGTGGAAGCAAAACATTATTTCAAGCTATGAAGTTTTCTAAACTCGTAGGATAGTTTTGTGTGTTTTGTCTCACGCCGTTAAAAAAATGTGCCAAAAAATGTATTTTTTATCTGATAATATTTTATTTGATCTGATTTGTAATTAGTTTGAAATTGTTATACCTGCATATGTGTTGGCCTTTCCTTTGTAATCCTACACCTAGTCTATTGTTTGGTCTCCTCGTAAACTAAACTAAATATATTCAACTAATACATTGGTTGATTTGAGTAGAAAGAGTCCTCATTCCAATTAGCAACCAAATTTCTTATTAAATCGGGTAATAATTTTCTTTTCATATAAATATCTTATAAAATTAGGTCATATAAATTTTTCTAGGTCATATTCAACCATGTTCTCTAAAGAATCTAGAGTCCAATTTTTTATTTACATTACTAAATATTATTTTAATTGTATTACATAGATTATATAGTTTTATTTCGATTCAATGTGTAATCTGAAGGATAGTGATCCGTGACCTTGATAAAATATTAGGGACTTGTCTTCCTATCATAAGATTTGGTTTCACAAGGCTCTAGATATTCTCTAAAAAATTGCATGATATTTGCCTACTTTTTTACATACAACGCCTCCAAGATGACAATGAAAGAATTGAATCACTATCACAATTTTGAGAATGTAAATTTGAATGCAACATTTTGTAGATAACCTTTCAATATATTATTTTCTTATCATCTTCATAATATATGCTCTAGAAAAGAAAAAAATTAACCTAATACATTCACACCTTCAAGATGTATAGGTGGATGTTTTGACTATTGTGTACCAATGCATCAAGAAATTTGTCCACATTACTAATATTAGATTTGCTTGTCCTTGTTTCCATTGCTTAACACAAACTAACATCCTATTGTTTTCAATATACACCTTTAAAATAAAAGCAAGCATTCCTTTACGATATAAGTGCAAACTCATTCTAGGCTCATCTGATAGAAGCAAAGGAAATTGGGGATCGCATTCCAAACAAAATTGAAGTGATTTCAAAACATTCATTCGATTGATTATAAAATTAATTTATACACAAAAAATGGTAAATAAAAATAATGTATCTTTAATATACTAATTGAATTATACTCCCTAGCATATTAACTTACATATCATTTTCTATCAGCGTGGCTATTGCACCTATGTCAGGAGCAAATGCTAGTTATAAATCTAGGAAAGATTGGAATTTGGTATTAATGAAATAGGATTTCCAATTTGAACATGTTTTTATATTTTTATTTTACTAGTTTTACGATGCTTCTTCTATAATGGTCAACTTTTCCTGTTAATTGCAGGTGTTGACATATTTTAAGAAAAAATAAAAATAGAATGTGACTGTTGTAGTGGATTAATTGAGGGTTGTTTAATTTCAGAATAACAATTTAATTTTTTTTTTAGTGGGGTTTTTGTTTATTAGAAGGGGTGGGTTGGTGGGAATTGAGAGAGTTTCGAGGTTTGGATAGAAATACAACAAATAGAAGAGTAAATTCCATGGATAGGTCGATTCAAGCTATATCAAAACAAGGGACTAGAGTTAACGCTGAGGTTTGAAATTTTAAAGGTGATTTAAATCTTGATTTGTTCATCGATTAGCTACAAGAATTAGGGAAATATTTTGACATGGAAAGTCCATGTAGAGTATCCAAGGAGAGTAAAGTGTACAGTGACAATGGTGAAGTCTCACTCTGCCTTATGGTGGGGTAACCTCCAAAATAATTGGAGAAGATAAGGAAAATATAAAATCATATTATGGCCCAAGATAATGAAACAAGTGAGATTCAAGTTCTTACCTATAGATTAACAACAAAGATTGTTCAAATAGTTTTAAAACTTGAAACAAAGGGAGTTGTTTGGACTAGAATACTTAAGAAAAAATTATGAGGTTGCAAACCTAGGTAGATCTATGAGAATATGGTGAGCATGTTTTTGCTAGATACCTCAATGAGTGTGGTTACAAATTCATGAGCTATCCCTAATCAAAATAAATATAATTGATGAAGCATATCGATATGCTATGAGAGTCAAGGAGAAACTCAATCGAGGTAATTGTAAATTATCAAGCAAGAAAGGTGACCACACTTGCCTTAGAGGAAAGGGAAGTTTCCTAGAACCTACCTAGAATGAGGAGGCCAAGGAAGGTGAGGATGTGAAATCCAAATGAAGTGAATCTTTTTTTTTTTGCTTTTTTGAAATGAAGTGTGAGCTTATTAACTATATGAATTTTTCATGCATTCTATGGTATGTTTTTTTGTCATTTTTTATTTTAAAATGCACTTGAAAGTAAATGAAACTTCTAATCTACTACAGTAAATGAAAAAAGCAATCTACATCTAACACTACCCAAGAAAGCAACAAATAAACTTAAAGTAAGAAGAAATAATAAATTGATGTAGTCCTTAGGCAAGATGAGCAATATAATTACTACAAAATGAAATTGCTTCAAAATCAAAGAACCCAAGAGAAGCTTTTGGGCTTCTTGAAGAACTATTGTGAATGTGTCATTACAAAGTCCAACTTTTATTCGCCTCTTCTCCTCTTCCAACCTTGGGGTACTCTGCTTAATGGAAAGGGAAGATTCAAGTTGGGTAGAATTGAGATTGATTTGTGAGGAAGATAACATTAACTTCTTATAATTTGTGTGTTTCACGAAGATAGCATTAGCTTCCTAGTATAACTTGTAATGTCCCTTTCTCGTGCATGAGAAGTGTGATAGAAATTAGCCCATTTTCCTAAGTTTTCCCGTAGTTTAATTTGTTTGGTAAAGGGAAAATAGATTAAATAATTATTTGAAGTTGTCAAAAAGTAACTTTATTTTATATTTTGTCATGTCCCCGTTTCTGGCTTGATCATCAAGTGTATAATGGATTAGCCTATTCCTCATTCCCGGAGGCTAATTCTAATTGATGAGGGAATGAATTGGTTTTTTGACTAACTCTGTTTTAATTTTTTGCAGGATCTAATTCAGAAACTAAAATTTGGTTAAGTCTGGAGGCCAAACAAGATGAAAGTTGTCTAGGCGCCCATTTCAAAACGAACCTCCTGAATGAGCGCCTAGCATAGAAACATCATATTTTGAAGCTCCCTAAATATTTCAACTAGGGCGCCAATTCACCTCTCAACAGACACCCAGTTGCGCCTAAGAATCTTGTTCCAGATAAGTGCGCCTAGATGAAATTGAAGACCCAGACATGGTATAGATACTCTAAAGAAGGCGCTAGTTTTAAGGAGCGTCAATAAGAAATGATTACAAGAGTTTGAGAGTTTGACTAAATGTGGAACATCTTCACAAAGGTGTTAGGCGCAGATATCAGTTGAAACTTCCTCAAATGTGCGCCTAAGGTGGGAGCAGGTCCTCAAATCCAATCTAGATGCAGGGCGCTCCATCAGGAGATGAAATGATGATCATTTAAAGTCAAGTTGCTCTCGAGGATCTTTGAAAGGGATGAAGGCGCTAGAACCACTGTGAATCCTCCAAAGTTGGCGCCCAGTCAGAAGTCTCATACCAAGCATACTCCTTGAGGAAAGGGATCAAGTAAACTCTAGGCGCAAATACCATGACAAATTCACCTGATGTGCGCCTAAGTGGGAAGGTAGCTCCCAATCACTTCAAGTAGTCAGGGCGCTTGGTGAGATAGGTGTTTTACTTCACCACAAAGACTACAAGTGTGAGCGCCACATGTATGAAGGTGAATCCAATTCAAGGCGCTAGTTTCCTCCTACACAGACTCAGAAGTGCGCCTAAGATCAATTCCTAGAAGTGCGCCTTAGCAAGAAAAGTCATTGGAAGGGTAAGAGTGCATCACCAAAGGTTAAAGATGAAGTTTAGAAGACATCCACTCAAGTGGAATCATTAAAGAAGACAAGATCATGGATGAGGCGCACCTTTGGTAAAAAAACTCCTCAAATATGCGCCTAAAGAGAAAATGAGTATCAAAACATCCTTCAAGATCAAGGCGCTAGCATTGAGGAAGATGCTATCATTTTCAGAAACCTCAGACTTTGCAAATAATGAGTAGAATTGGTTAAGTCACACACTAGGCGCAAATCCAATGTCGAATTCTCCAAATGTGCGCCTAGATGAAGAATGAAGTTAGGGAAGTGAGTTTGGACATTCTAATCAGGGCGCTCAACAAGGTATGTTGCATTGCTACTCTCAAGGATACAAACACATGAAGACTTGGTAAGATAAATCATCAAACACCCAAGGCACAAATTCTCCATTGCAACACCTAAGGCGCCAATCTACACTTTTTCTACCCACAAATGCGCCTAAGTGAAGATGAGGACTAAAACAAGGTTTTAAATACTCTGGATATGGGCGCTTGGATAAAGAAGCATCAAAAGGTCTACAAACAAGTGTTTGAAAGTCTTGAATAGAGTAAAATATCATCACAAAGGTGTTAGGCACAATACCAAGTCTCTGGAGCACTAAATATGCGCCTCAAGTAGATTGACTTAGCATTGGAGCTAGTAGACTTCCTTCGGAATGTGAAGACAACACAAGGGATCATTCCCTAGTTACATCACCTCCTGTTGGCACCTAGTCCTCAGTTGAGCGCAAGTTCATGATCAAATTACTTCAATTGGGCGCCTAGAATAAGCTGTAGCAACTTCAAGCACCTTGTCATGTCCCTATAATGATTTATAATTGAATTGTTTAGTTAAAATAGAATATATAATATATTTATTTAAAATATATTATTAATATGTATTGTTTAAATAATATTATTAATTTGATATAATTAAATATCTTATAAATATAAATATTTAAATATTATAAAATATATGAAATATATAAATTAACTAGATATATTATAAATATAAATATTTTAATATAATATTTATATGAATAATTAATAAGATATATTATAATATATAAAAATAAATATTACAAATATTAATGAAGAGTCTTATCCATTAAAGCTTGAAAGTAAAATAATTTAGAATAAGGCAAAGTAACATATAAAGATAATAGTCTACTAAGACAAAAATATTATCCCTCAATACATGCTTGTGAATAAAACAAGATAAAAGAGCTCCCAGTACTTAATAACAAATGTATCTATTTATACTATATATATTATATAAATAATATACTTTAATATATATTTATAATATACTTTAAATAATATACTATATAATATAATATATAGTATATTATATAAATAATATGCTATATATATATAATATAATATATATATTATTCAAATTAATATCACTCATTAATATGTAAGGAAGGAGGATATTTATAAGTGCAGCAATTAAGTTGGTTGACACCAACAATCATATTAATAAATAATATGTTATAAATATATCTAATAATATAAATACAAATATTATTATTAGTGTCTTATATATTGTAATATAAATATAAATAATACAATATAAATCATATATCATTTATTATGATATAAATGATATAATAAATAATATATCATTTATTATAATGATATAATAATATAAATAAACATCTTACGTATGGTTAGAACTAGTTTTACCACAAAAGGGAATTAAAATAAAGTAATAAAATTTATAAGAGGCTAAGTATGTCTTTTACCACCAAATATAATTAGAGACGTGCCTCTTCGAACATATCTTTGAAAGGGAAATAAATAAAGGTCGTGAGATAGAAAGGAAAACATCATCAGAAGAAAATATAAAAGAGTATTGGATAAATACATATATTTAGATCTGCATTATTATATAGAGATATGTACATCAGTGGTAAAAGTGTGTGAAATATATATTATAAAATATATAAACGACAACAACAATACAATAAAAATAATATTACAGCGGCACATGTAATAAATCAAAGGTAAAGCTACAACAAGTAAGTAAGCAATTATATTTACTTATTTAATTTATGATTTGAAAGAATTTATATTTACTTGTTCAATTTATAAGATATAAATGATAAGGTTATAAATGTTGTGAATAATCCATTGAATGCTAGGAAGCTCTAATAATCTCATATTAGGAAAAGCTAATAATAATAGAGTAAACATCTAATGAAATATGCATTCAAAGGAAAATATCAATATACTAGAAATTATTGAATATCCAAGAAAGTGAATTTTTAAATAGAAGGCATGATGCCTAGAATGATAAGTATGTTCTATCAAGGGATTGATTATGAAATCATCCCTAAGAAGCAATCAACATGACCCTGGAGTACCGGGCTAGGATTAGTAGCCTTCCCCTTAATCCACCTACACACCTTATTAATATGAGACTGGTGGTCAGAAGGAATCTAGTGTCTAGCACTCAAGCTGGCAAGTCATTGCCCCTCCGAGCTAAGAGCGAAGTATTGTCGGGTGTAGCATGAAGCTCTTAGACCTAGGGTAAGAATGAAGTATTGCCGGGTGTAGCATGAAGTTCTTGACCCTATGGTTGCGTAGGACCTAGATAATATTAATGGCCTAACGGTAGGTGAACCTCGAGCTGGCTATAAGCCCCTCCGAGCCAAGAGTGAAGTACCTCCGGGTGTGAGGTGAAGCCTTGGGCCTACGGCTGTGGGTCTTGGAATCCTTAACCCACCCTCTCATATTAGGTGAGTGGTCTGATTAATGGGTAGGATCAAGAACGTCCTCCCCGAGGTATGCCCATGACTCGTGTGATTATTGATATAAGATAGATCATGAACATGGATATATGGTTAGAAAGGATATGAAATAGTTAGAGTTTATTATTGTTAACAATTTATGTGAACATGATGAAATGATTTGTATACTAATGTGCTCTTTTACAAGTTGAAATTTTGTGCAAGATTAAGAAAATTTGGACTTGCTAGAAGGGGACATTACAGTGGTATCAGAGCAATGATCCTGCCATCCTGTGAAAAAATTTAAAAAAAAAAAAAAAAATGAAAATCGTAGGTATGAATTTCATGAATTGTTGGAATAATGTTGTTTAATACATTGCTAAAAAATATATATATTTTTAAAAAATATATATTGATGATGCAACATTAAAAAATTAAAATTTACTTACAAATATGTAATAAATAATGAGTAAATGAGATAAAAAATAAAAATTAAAAATAAAACAATTCTGAATAACAATAAAATTATACTAAATGAAATAGTAAAATAAAATAATTAAAATATAATTTATAAATAAATATATATTAAACATCTCTATTTAGTTCTTATAAGTAATATATTTCACAAAGTTATTTTCATCTATGGGTAACCTACGGCAGAGGTGAAATGAGTGAAAAAACAAATTAACCCAAAGTATTTATGGTGCACATAAACCTTAATAAAATATAGTTATAAAATAAATTATTAATAAAATTTAGTGCCGAAGATTTAAAAGATAAAACCCGAATTTATAAATTATTATTTTAGAGCACTATATTATTTATGGCACTATAGTTTATTAGCTACATTCATTGGTTACATTTTATACAGGTTATTATTTTTTACATTTTATAGAGGTTATTTTATTGGTGAGTGTAATGTTATTTTATGTAAAGGGAAACCTAATAAAATATAATGTTACTATAGGATACCTAATTATAGTTGCTTGAGGACAAACAATCTTGAGTGGGGAGGGTTGTCATGTCCCTATAATGATTTATAATTGAATTGTTTAGTTAAAATAGAATATATAATATATTTATTTAAAATATATTATTAATATGTATTGTTTAAATAATATTATTAATTTGATATAATTAAATATCTTATAAATATAAATATTTAAATATTATAAAATATATGAAATATATAAATTAACTAGATATATTATAAATATAAATATTTTAATATAATATTTATATGAATAATTAATAAGATATATTATTATATATAAAAATAAATATTACAAATATTAATGAAGAGTCTTATCCATTAAAGCTTGAAAGTAAAATAATTTAGAATAAGGCAAAGTAACATATAAAGATAATAGTCTACTAAGACAAAAATATTATCCCTCAATACATGCTTGTGAATAAAACAAGATAAAAGAGCTCCCAGTACTTAATAACAAATGTATCTATTTATACTATATATATTATATTTATAATATACTTTAAATAATATACTATATAATATAATATATAGTATATTATATAAATAATATGCTATATATATAATATAATATATATATTATTCAAATTAATATCACTCCTTAATATGTAAGGAAGGAGGATATTTATAAGTGCAGCAATTAAGTTGGTTGACACCAGCAATCATATTAATAAATAATATGTTATAAATATATCTAATAATATAAATACAAATATTATTATTAGTGTCTTATATATTGTAATATAAATATAAATAATACAATATAAATCATATATCATTTATTATGATATAAATGATATAATAAATAATATATCATTTATTATAATGATATAATAATATAAATAAACATCTTACGTATGGTTAGAACTAGTTTTACCACAAAAGGGAATTAAAATAAAGTAATAAAATTTATAAGAGGCTAAGTATGTCTTTTACCACCAAATATAATTAGAGACGTGCCTCTTCGAACATATCTTTGAAAGGGAAATAAATAAAGGTCGTGAGATAGAAAGGAAAACATCATCAGAAAAAAATATAAAAGAGTATTGGATAAATTCATATATTTAGATCTGCATTATTATATAGAGATATGTACATCAGTGGTAAAAGTGTGTGAAATATATATTATAAAATATATAAACGACAACAACAATACAATAAAAATAATATTACGGCAGCACAGGTAATAAATCACAGGTAAAGCTACAACAGGTAAGTAAGCAATTATATTTACTTATTTAATTTATGATTTGAAAGAATTTATATTTACTTGTTCAATTTATAAGATATAAATGATAAGGTTATAAATGTTGTGAATAATCCATTGAATGTTAGGAAGCTCTAATAATCTCATATTAGGAAAAGCTAATAATAATAGAGTAAACATCTAATGAAATATGCATTCAAAGGAAAATATCAATATACTAGAAATTATTGAATATCCAAGAAAGTGAATTTTTAAATAGAAGGCATGATGCTTAGAATGATAAGTATGTTCTATCAAGGGATTGATTATGAAATCATCCCTAAGAAGCAATCAACATGACCCTGGAGTACCGGGCTAGGATTAGTAGCCTTCCCCTTAATCCACCTACACACCTTATTAATATGAGACTGGTGGTCAGAAGGAATCTAGTGTCTAGCACTCAAGCTGGCAAGTCATTGCCCCTCTGAGCTAAGAGCGAAGTATTGTCGGGTGTAGCATGAAGCTCTTAGACCTAGGGTAAGAATGAAGTATTGCCGGGTGTAGCATGAAGTTCTTGACCCTATGGTTGCGTAGGACCTAGATAATATTAATGGCCTAACGGTAGGTGAACCTCGAGCTGGCTATAAGCCCCTCCGAGCCAAGAGTGAAGTACCTCCGGGTGTGAGGTGAAGCCTTGGGCCTACGGCTGTGGGTCTTGGAATCCTTAACCCACCCTCTCATATTAGGTGAGTGGTCTGATTAATGGGTAGGATCAAGAACATCCTCCCCGAGGTATGCCCATGACTCGTGTGATTATTGATATAAGATAGATCATGAACATGGATATATGGTTAGAAAGGATATGAAATAGTTAGAGTTTATTATTGTTAACAATTTATGTGAACATGATGAAATGATTTGTATACTAATGTGCTCTTTTACAAGTTGAAATTTTGTGCAAGATTAAGAAAATTTGGACTTGCTAGAAGTGGACATTACACACCTGAGCTCTCATTGGTCGACAGGATGACATTGGGATCCGTTCCACTGCATTGGGTAAGGCTGCCACCTCAGAGCGAGTTGTCAGACGGAATATTCTCCATGAATATGCTTCTTGGGAAACGTGCCTTGGTTCCTCTTTGTGCATTGAAAAACGTGCCTTCATTGCCTTTGGAAGGCCTATAAAAGGAGGAGCTCTCTCATTCATTTAGCATCAGTTCATTTTGACAAAATTCTCTCTGCAAAGCTGTTGAGCTTGTAATCTTGAGGCCTGCGAGTTTCAAGTGTTGAGGTGATGCTCCCTCAACAAGCAAGGTGATGCTCCCTTGTGATATTGTGAGATGTTGACATTCAGTTGGCATCATTGAGTTTGACTGAGTTGATCAAGTGTAGGCGCCATTGTAAACATCAAGGCTTCAAGGCCTTTCCTTTTGTAATTCCATTGAATAAGTTGTACTTCATGCTATTGAAAGCATTAGCCATGTAATAAGACATTGCAAGTTGATTGAATCAAGTAACTAGACAAGTACCCAATTCTCATTCAAGTAGTTGTCTTTGATGTATATCTTTGTATTGTCGAAGTAGTTGATGAATTGATAGCAAGTAAATTTATTTAAGGAAAAATTTTAGTAGAACTGGTTGGGTATCTTACATATTTCTATTTGACAACTTATTTAATTATTTAATTAAAGGTACTTTAAGTTGTATAGTTAAGTGGCACTAGGCTCAAGGGATATAAGGGCACTTTTGCACACAATAAAATGTTTTTTTTAATTATTTTGAGGAGAATATGGAGGAATAACGGGAATTAATATTTTATTCCATCAAAAGGTATAAAAGGAGTTGAGGTCAAAAAGAGGGTTAGACTGTTATTTTGCATTTGCTATTTGCTCTAAGTGAGAACTTGAGCTCTTCTCTGATTTCACCATGAAATTACCATTGTGTTGCAACTGAGTTTTGACAAGTTTTCTTATATGTTGGGTGTTTTTGATGTTTTTTGAGGGGTTTAATGTTGATTTTGATTTACATCATTTTGATAAGTTTTTGTAGTGATTGTTTGTGTTGCTATGAAGATTCTTGAAGACGTGTGTTCCATGTTGGGCTTCATTTTCGGCCTTGATGAGGATACCAATGTTCATGACTTCCAGTTGGCGACGATTTTCTGTCTCAAGATAGTTATCAAGAAACAAACCTATAAAATGGACTTCTTAGAAGTTATAGCCAGCAGGTTGTGCTACCAATTGGCTAATTTTGGCCAACAACAATTTTCAGTTCTTCTTCTTTTCTCTTGCATCTAATGTTGTTCCAGAACCCACAATTCTTCCAAATTCACATGCATTTGACTATGACCGATGAGTCCATAGATGCACAGAAGATTGTTCCAATTTCAGCCTGACTCATTTACTATCAATTACTTTTGACTAATATGAGTTTTCGGAAAATTTCATGGCCCCGTCTCTAATTGATCTTAGCCAAAAAAACATCACTTTCAGGATAAGTGACAAGCAAAAGGGTATCATGTCCAAATCTCGTATACCTTGTGATTGGTTCTTCGGGGCCCATTACACAATGATTAGAGTCCATGGTTTCAAGGAGGAACCTTTCAGGCATCCTAATTTCTTAACAGATAGAATCCTGGCTATAGAACTGGCTCACCAGTTAGATGTAATAAACTCTGAGTACAAGACTGGAAGGAAAAAGAGAGCCATATATGACATCCCGTTCTCAAAGGGTGGTATTACAAAGGTAAAAAGATAGGTCGAGCACTTGTTAATGTTGAAGCTCGTAGATCTGGGCTTCAATCTGATTAAAGATCAATGGATATATGACACTGATGGTTTCATGGTAAAATGCTTATCCCAATGGAAGGTCACAACCCCATTTAAACATCAGAGTCATCCTTTTTTGAAGCCAAACGGTCACCATCGACGGATTCACTTGATTTGTAAATAGAGTTGGATCAGGTTCCTGCCAAACCTCTTCGTCCTTAGGAAACATTCTACACAGCCATAAAGACTTTTGATCCTGCCATGTTATGACTTGTGGTCTTAGAGAAACTCTCGTAAGAGAAGAGTGGAGTACCGGAAAGATTGACGCCTATTAGAAATATAGGCAAGAAATCTATGAGATGGAAAATAATTTTGGTGATATTGACACCGATGAGGCCTGGGAGAAATTATGGGATGATTAGCAAGAACCGTCTACTTCTCCTTACGATGTAAGACATCTAGCTAGAAGAGCGGCCGAAGCAGAGGAAGCAGAGAGAGAACATGAACCATCAAGGAAGAGGAGGAAGTTACAATTGCAAAAAGACTTAGATGAAGAAGTGGCAATTGTTTTGGCACCATCAACAAAACCAATATCTAGCACCACGACAACTGAAGGGATCTAGGTAAGTATTTCTATGCCCTCTTCTACTTCTCAGTCTTCTCTTTCTCCATCGGTGGCACCCCTTATTTCCATGATTCACCTATCCCCTGCCACTATACCCATGACCCCACCATATTCTTTTTCTTTGCCCCTCATCTCACAATTGTCGGGCCCTCCCCTTTTGAATTTGCCTCCATTTTCTCCATCTGTCCTCATGATGTGAATACCATTTCCCATTGGTCCTAGATCTGTCCCATGACAACAAGTAACCATTCCAAATGGTTTGCCCCAAGGTTTTCCTTTCGTTGGAGGAGTCATTCAATCCTCGATAGATTTTCGCCAACAAACTGAAACAACTAGGAAAGCGCGGTAAACCAACCAAGATAATTAGAGAAAGAAATAAGGGAGAACCCCTATAGTGTCGCACATGCAATCATTATATGACCATTCACAATAGTCATTAATGGTTGCACATATGACTCCCACAGTGATCAAACCGCAAGCGCAAATGAGTCCAGAAGATTACATTATTCATGTGGTTGGATTGAATCTTACACAGGTTGGGCCAAGATAAAGTTGAGCTCATGGAGGAGACACAAAAGTCTATAACTACATACTTCATAAAAATGAGTAAGAAATTTGAGAAATAGGAGCTTGAGTTGTTGTGGGTGAAAAACATTGTTGACCAATTGAATTTAGAGGCCAAGGCAAAAGAAATAGAGCTTAACATAATGACACTTGACTTGCAAGGAAGAGTTCTGAAGGAAGCACTTCAAGCTGAGTAGTCAAAGAAAGCAAGCTTATAGACAAAGTTGGATGCCGCTGAAGCTTCAATTGAGTCCTTGATCCAGGCAAAGAGTACGATAGAGAAGCGCCTAAAAGATAGGTTGGATGAGGTGACTCAGCTCCACAAAACTCTCTCCTACATTTTGAATTATTCGTTCTTATTAGAGTTGTTAATAGAGGGAGTCAATTTTGAGAGCCCGTTCGATCAATGTCTTGAGAAATCAATATAAATAATGAAACAAAAGTCTCGGAGCAATTTTATTGGAGAAAACAGAGTCTAGGATGTCATGAGATTCTATGGGACGATTTCGTTTTCTTGTCAATTTTCATGCAAGTTCAAATGATGGTAAAGCTACAACGTGTCATCATGGCACACCTTTTTGATGTTGTCAGTTTTGGCAGTGTTTTCTTTTGCTCCATTCACTGAGGGATCCACGTGTCTCCATTGCGCAAAGGGATGAGGCTCTTAAAAGAAATAATCTTTCGGGTTGCACTATTGGTTTGAAGTACAAAGAGTCACTAGAGGATGGATTCCAGCGAAGGAAATAGAGGAATCCACATGTCATCATGACACACCTTTTTGATTTTGTCATTTTTGGTAGTGTTTTCTTTTGTGCCATTTGCTGAGGAATCCACGTGTCAGTGTTGCGCATCACCAGAATAAAGGGTTTCTGATAGAAAGAAGATGTTGCGGCATTGGTCTGAGATGGAGTCATCAAATTGTTTCTTTTTCATGCAGGGTCGAGGAATGGTAAAGCTGCAGTTCAAGCAGTCGTAGGCACAAGTGATGCATTTTGACTTTCTTTTCATTCTCAGCGAACTGTTTGTTTCTTTACAGAATCTCTAGGATGAGAGATTGTTTTAAATAAGCATGTGTTGTTATATTCTAAGGGTTAGAAAAAAGAGACATAGGGAACCCAATTTTTTTTTTTTTTGTAAAAGCCTTAATGGGTGTTTCTCAAGAAAGGATTGAATATCATGTGTCTGCGCAAATCAAGGCCTTTCATATTTTGTTCTCCGATCAACAATGAAGAGTGGTGACATTTTGTGCTAAATTATTTCAGTATTCTAATGTGTTGTTTGCGATACATCTTAGCCTATATGATTCACTTGAAAGAATAACATTTTAGGAATGCTTGAAAATCATGTGTTTACGCTCTTTTGAAGGCTATGAATCAGTGTTGTTACCATTGAATGGATGCATTGTGTTTTTCAATTCTTTAAGTGTAGGATAATCTTTTGGTGCGTTGCAACAGAGTAGATTTTATTCATACTTGTTTAGTTTTGAAGCGTTTCTCTCTTTTCCTCCATATTTCGAAGATTCAAAGAAGAGTTGGCTTCTTTAAAATTCAGAGGTTATCTCATGAATCAAGTCCCACATTTATGACATTTCCCATTGTTGGTATTTAGATGCAAGTTTAATCATTAACATTGAGATAGGGGTAAAAATGGCACCCCTGTGTGAGACAGTGAGTCTATGCAAGAAAATGATGCGCTTTTGTAGTAATGCAAAAGGGGATGGGTTTTTGACTTGTGTAAATTGTTCATGTAGTGATTTTGGATGGATGCAGAAGTGACCACTAGTGATATAATCGCGCGTGAGGTGACCGAGGACTATGAGGATATTCCTGCAATTCACTAAGGAGGAGCAATATTTCATGGCTGGATGGGGTGATGTCTTGGAGAGGATGATGGACGGTGAGGTGTTTGCTTGGGGACCCTACGTGTTGACACATTCATATAGAGAGCTACACAACTGAGTGTATAGCAAGAGTCAGTATTTGGGTTGTGGAGTGACATTGTTACACGTATGCGCATGGGAGCACATAACTATTCTGAGGCCATTGTGTGATCGTTCGAGAGGCGAGGACTATCCCTACTACTGGTTATATGCAGGGATACTACACTATTGGTGGACAGGAGACATGGATTACTGGAGACGCACCTTGGATGAGATGGCCACAGTCACCTGGCAACCATGGAGGGAGTGCGAGGTATGGGAGGAGGATGCTGCGCAGCTAGCATATGTACGACAGACTAGGTACATCTTGGGAGGACTGCATAGACGGTTGAGAGATATATACTGAGATAGTTGGGGAGAGACAGACTACTCCCACACATGAGGCAGTGTTCCCTAGAGAGAAAGGGTTATAAATTCAATGATTTCCAATGTAAAATGATATTTTTCTACAGCTAGGAAAGGGAGAGCTCTGTAAGTGGAATTGCTAAAGACTTTGTGCTCCTGATGTTTAGTTTTAATATTCAAAAATAATTATTGTTCTTATGTTGGCATTTTTTTTTTTTTAAATTAATTGTTCTTATGTTTGATTAATTATTATCTTTTTCCCTTTATCTCCTCTTCTGCCAATCTGAATTGGAAGACTTTGTGCTTCCGTTGCTAATCACGTTCCTTTTCTCTCTTGAAAACTTATGTTGTGCTTCTTATGTTTAGAGGCAGATTTCTCTTTATTTTCTCATTTTTCCTTTTCCTGCCTTTTTGTACTTTCTAGTTAAAAGTACTAAAAAAATATTAAACCCCATCTTATGAGGGAGCTTCCCCTCTCAAACACAGAGGAAGATCACCATTGGTGATCTCTCCAACTGTTGTAGGCGGTTTTGTCACCATTCCTTGGACAAGTCATAGTTTTTGTAACATTTTCTAAAGTAACAAATCTGTTTACCAACAGTGCCCAAAATATGTTTGTGGACTATAAAATCCATAGTAATCGTTTAATCTGATTATCCATATTAGTTGCATTTTTTTTAGAAACCCCAAGGTCTATACCATAGTCCATAGTCCAAGGAATATGATATACTTTCAAACCAAACTACATTGCTTCAGCCAATCATAAAACACAACTACAGGTTAAAACTTCAAACTAGTAACCAGCATGTTTGTACAACATTTTAGATTCTAGGAAAATCAGATTATGCTCAATCTATACTATAAGGAAGCATCAATTGAGGTTGGTAACACAAAAATGCCAGCATAACAAGAGGTGCCAAGACCATGCAAAAATAAAATGTGTTTACTAGCTCTTGGGACATCCCCAGTTCGTACAGAAATGGAATTTACACCAACCACTGCAAGTTGCAAGTTCTTCATTATCTAATAATGTAAAAGTTTTTTTCTTTTTAAATTAGTAAATTGAATGCTAGAATTATTGGGGAGTCAACATGAAGCAGTGCATTTTCAAACCATCGTTGATAGATAGGAGCAGGAGAAGCTTAAATAGTATTCGTGGTCACTTTGAAAAGATATGCAAAGTTTTTTTTTTTTTAATATATGCACTGGTTGGTAGAAGTTGTGATGTTTCACTCAATTATGATTCAGTTATTTGTTTCCAGCCTTGTACAAGGAGATGCTTTACACCCTCTGAGTGATCGAATCATAAATTTAAATTAGCATACAATGATATGTAAATAACAATAAGAAAATTTAAGGTATATCCTTGTAACCATGAACATACTATTGCATACCTCATTGTTGCCATATGAACAAGGATCATAAATGCAATTTGAAAAGTAATGACAATTAACTTGAAACGTGATGGAGAACAACATTATGAGAACATGTAGAAATTGTCAAGTTATATCCAAAGATATATTTTTTTTAAAAAGCACTCTAAAATACCCAACAGATGTCTTCCCTGAATTTCTTAGCAGGTTCATCCTGCACGGCTGCAGTACTTATGCCACTCTTCGTTCTTTTTTCTCCTTTATACTGCAGTCAATTAGGAGGCTAGCGGTAGGAATACACTACCATTCAAATTCATCAAGTTTCTTCCATCTACTTCTTTTCTTTGGTTTTTCATCTTCTGAAGCCTTATTAGCAACTTCTTTCCCCCCACTCCAGAAGCATTTGACCTTGTTCCTGCCTTTGCAGCCTTAGATGGTTTTCCATCTCTCTTTCCCTGACCATTCGTACCTATTCCTTCATTATTATTTCCTATTTCCTACACACTAGGCAGATTTTCACTTCCAATAACATCACTCTTCTTCCTCGGTCTATTTCCTCCTTTTTTGACAGCTTGGTTTCTTGGTTTCTAGCTGTTGGTCCATCAATCTTCTGCAAGTCCGAAACATAGGCTAACATCTGCCAAGAAGACGAAATAAGAGTGAGTATTGCATTAAATCAGGAATGGAGAAGATCAAATCAAGATCCTGAACAACTAAGCAATGGCAGAAAAACAGATAAAACATGATTAACATATATGACAGGCACACCCGACTGCCATTGACAGTAATGAACTCAACATTCAAGCCTATTTCAAGCCCAGGCTCATAATTTCAAATAGTAATGTTAATTAACATATAGCCTATAAAATCCTGACTAAATGCTAAATATAAAGATTGTGTGCAAAAGTTAACTCAGTTGATGTTCTTGTTTGATTCAACAATAAATAAGACAGACCAACATGAAATACCGTATGACATCATAGATGACAGGAGAGTTCAGGGATTTCTGCATGTGCAAAAAGTTTGGCACCCTCGAAATATTTAAAACAAGCACTTTCCACCCAACTATATTCAAAATTATAATGTTCAAGAAGCTAAATTTCCAAAAAGACTGAACTGCTAAGACTTGAAAGGAAGAGCTTCTGGAAAACACTATGTTTCGAAAGGAAGAGTTTCTAGAAAAGATGTAACTAAAACACACTTTTCACTTTGTCTAGCAGTTCTTCCTTTCAATCTAACCGAACATGAAAACCTCAAGAACACTGTCTAAAATCACAAGCATGGTTGCCAGGTTAAAAAAAATTGATTCCTTCATAAGGTCCAAAAAAATCATAAATCTAGAATTAAAAAAAAAGGGTAAAATTCCTATTGCAATTGAAAATTCTGAACTGAATTGGACAAATCCAGCCAGTCCAAAATATCTAGATAAGAACAAGTCGAACCACATCCAGTCAGATCTGGTGACTATGAGCACAACATATTTTCCACAACACACGTGACATTTTCCATCTGCCAAAGGATTTCAAAATGATTACAGCTTTGAAATCGCCAATTTAACCCATTGCACATGGAGGGTAGTAATTTGGTATTGCATGAGGAGATGCTCGAGGGTGTACACTGAACTACAGCTGCTCAGTTGGTGTATAAGCCTTCAACCCCATGTCTGTTTTGCCCAATATTAGTTCCACCCAGTAAAGCCCACCAGCAAACCAGTTCACCACTTCTTCATTCATATACAAAATATTTTCCTTCACATCCTGGAACAACAAGAAGCAAACTTGGTGTCTTCAAAGCCTTGGAGGACATATACAGAAACCATTTCAAATTTGTGGTTGAACACAAACAGGAATTGACAATCAAAATCGGTGAAAAATTCAAACTACACAAGATCCAAACATGAATTTTGGATGTTTACCTATCCTAGCATTGATCAAGCATCTTAAGGAGATGGATTCCTAAATCAAGAAACAGTTCATTCGAAGCATGGGGTTCTGTCGCAAATCAACATGGTAAGTATTCCAACCTCTCTTCACATTGATGACAACTAATTCTAGCTCATAACCTAACTGTGACATAAAAAAAAAAACTGTATCAGCCACGATTGTGAGGAATGATCCAGATGGCAACATGATTCCTATATTGGGATGTCAACATCGGATAGAACTTTCTAGTTTGCAACATTGCAAAGACCTTAAAACCAGCCCCAAAAATCACCAGCATTGACACTACTTGATGGCATCAGGTGTCAACATCCCCCACTACCCATGCATCTTTATCCCCTTTCTTGTGGACCAACAATAACTGTTACTGTTTGATGCATATACGAATTCATACATGTCTGTGACAGATCTGCGAATAATGCATGGAAAGCTAATGGACAGAATCTTAGCCATTTCATCTCCCACAACAATTCTCTTTGATCTTCTATAGCTCCTATCCCTCTGTACATAATTTATAATGGAGAATGACAGAGTAAAACACAGAGGGGTTTGTCTACAATTAACTTTTCCTACACCAAATTTCAGAGTCATTAATCCCACCTTTCCCTGAGAAAATAAATTAATATACAACATGGCATCACATACGCCACCTATTTATGCACTCAGGGAGTTCACTCATTACCTTTGAGGTTCAATCCAACAATGAAGTACTGGGATCCAACAGTAAGCCACAGTGCATGCTTATCAATTTGTTATAGTATGTATTAATCTCGTGTGTGCGGTTAATATAATAAAAATTACTTTAAACATACATACCCTGCTCTTCCTGTACTATGCTATATATTTGAATGATACTGCAGGACATAAAAGTACATTACCTTCGGCTTCTGGCCTGCATTCCAACTATACTTATTTGTTGGATGTACCCTTTGTTCCACACCATCAGTTCTTCTGAATTCAGAAAGGCAGCATGTAAATAAGACCTAAAGCCAAAAATAATACAGAACAAATATGAGAATTAGGAATGGGAGGCTTACTTCTTTTTACAGCTACTTGGGCTGAATATCTTTGCATGAAATGACTTCTTATGTGGTTCCATGAAGCCCTTTTGCAGATGCTCTGAACTTCCCTCATACTTCTCAAGTTGTGCATCTACCGAATTTGCAGTATTTTCTTGTTCATGGGAATGAACAGGTCCAGAGAATAATTCAAGGAAAGGATCACTGGAATCTTTTATTTTCTCAACTTTCTCAAAAGCATCATCTCCATGCTCATGAATAGTACTCAAGTTCGTCAGCGTGTTTCCCAATGTATCTCTTAGCATATTTTCGGTGTGGGATGAAAAACCTTCCTTATTAAGTTTTGGCTGCTTGAATGATGACAAATTGTCCTCCTTTACACCAGATTTTGGACAACTTTTTGCAGCAACTTTTTTATTGTTTGTCAATCGAAGCCCGGATTTTGGACAACTTTTTGCAACGCCTTTTGTGTTCTTTCTCAATCGAAGCTCCCCTATTTCTGTTGGTCCTGACTTATTACACTTATCAGGATCGTCAATGATGCTATTTTTCATGACTTGTTGATCCTTGGAACCACTTAGACTGGATCGCTCATATGAAAATTCACATAAACAGTTAATCTTGTCATCTTGAGTCTGTTTGCCTTTCTCCTCACTGCCTACATTGCTATCATGTTTAAAGGCCATTTTGGATTGTTTGGTACAATCTCCCTGCCCTTCACATAATGCAAGTTTCTTCAATCCAGAGGAAAGATTTGTCAAGAAATCTTTCCTTGGGGTTTTACCCAAGAGGTTACCTGATGACAAAGTGCCCTTAATTGTTGGACCAGATTTCAGAGATGAACTTCGATTATCACTTGTAGAATTTTTGTTTGATGTTAGTTTAGTGATTCGAGTGGGGCTTCTAGCTCCTTTCTTCTCACTGGTTTCAGGGGTTTTTACTGGAGTAGTAGTGTTATAAATTGTTTGCTTTTTACTCCCTTTCTTCTCACTGCTTGCAGGGACTGTTACTGTGGCAGTATTTTTGATAGTTTTTGAAGTTGACGGTGGACCACAAATTTTCTTGCAATTGAGTGTGCTGCACAGGTAAAGAAATAGGTTGAATTTCCCAACATATCAATTCATGGGATGATACCAAAAAAACAGAGAATGATTTGAATGATCAAAATGATGAAAGAAATACACACCTTGCAGTCCTGTCCCCTAGTGGCATAGTGCTGGAAATGCTTGCCGTTGAAGTAGACCTAACATATCTGGGCTTTTTTACCTCCTACATTTTAGGATCTTGCTAGTGAGTTAAGAGCATACTCTAAAAAATCAAGTTCAAATACAAAAATACTAACTCTGAACTGAAAAGCAAAACACAATGTTCTGAAAGGAAGAGTTTATAGAACAGATGTAACTAAAACACACTTTTCACTTTGTCTAGCAGTTCTTCCTTTCAATCTAACCGAACATGAAAACCTCATGAACACTGTCTAAAATCACAGCCATGTTTGCCAGGTTAAAAAACAATTGATTCCTTCATATAAGGTCGAAAAAAATTTGATTCCTTCGTGAAGTCAAAAAAATAATTAATCTAGAATTTTAACAAAAAGGGTAAAATTCCTATTGCAATTGAAAATTCCGAACTGAATCGGACAAATCCAGCCAGTCCAAAATATCTAGATCAGAACAAGTTGAACCAGATCCGGTCGGATCTGGTGACTATGATCACAACATATTTTCCAAAACACAGGTGATGGTTTCCATCTGCCAAAGGATTTCAAAATGATTACAGCGTTGGAATCGCTAATTTAACCCATTGCAAATGGAGGGTAGTAATTTGGTATTGCATGAGGAGATGCTCGAGGGTGTACTCTGAACTACAGCTGCTCAGTTGGTGTATAAGTCTTGAACCCCATGTCTGTTTTGCCCAATATTAGTTCCACCCAGTAAAGCCCACCAGGAAACCAAAGCGGATCTCTTTTAGGTTATTTAGCCCATTGCTAACTGTTTGCAGGCCTATTGGCCTCCCAGTTCACCACTTCTTCATTCATATATGAAATACTTTCCTTCACATCCTGGAACAACAAAAAGCAAACTTGATGTCTTCAAAGCCTTGGAGGACATATACAGAAACTATTTCAAATTTATGGTGGAACACAAACAAGAATTGACAATCAAAATCGGTGAAAATTTCAAACTACACGAGATCCAAACATGAATTTTGGATGTTTACCTATCCTAGCATTGATCAAGCATCTTAAGGAGATGGATTCCTAAATCCAGAAACAGTTCATTCGAAGCATGGGGTTTTGTCGCAAATCAACATGGTAAGTATTCCAACCTCTCTTCAAATTGATGACAACTCATTATAGCTCATAAACTAACTGTGACATAAAAAATCCTGTATCAGCCACGATTGTGAGGAATGATCCAGATGGCAACATGATTCCTATGTTGGGATGCCAACATCGGATAGAACTTTCTAGTTTGCAACACTGCAAAGACCCTAAAACCAGCCCCAACAATCACCAGCATTCACACTGCTTGATGGCATCAGGTGTCAACATCCCCCACTACCCATGCATCTTTATCCCCTTTCTTGTGGACCAACAATAACTGTTACTGTTTGATGCCACATATACGAATTCATACATGTCTGTGACAGATCTGTGAATAATGCATGGAAAGCAAATGGACAAAATCCTAGCCATTTCATCTCCCACAACAATTCTTTCGATCTTCTATAGCTCCTATCCCTCTGTACATAATTTATAATAGAGAATGACCGAGTAAAACACAGAGGGGTTTGTCAACAATTAACTTTTCCTACACCAACTTTCAGAGTCATTAATCCCACCTTTCCCTGAGCAAATAAATTAATATACAACATGGCATCACATACGCCACCTATTTATGCACTTAGGGTGTTCACTAATAACCCTTGAGGTTCAATCCAACAATGAAGTACTGGGATCCAACAGTAACCCACAGTGCATGCATATCAATTTGTTATAGTATGTATTAATCCCGTGTGTGCGGTTAATATAATAAAAATTACATTAAACATACATACCCTGCTCTTCCTGTACTATGCTATATATTTGAGTGATACTGCAGGACATAATAGGACATTACCTTCGGCTTCTGGCCTGCATTCCAGCTATACTTATTTGTCGGATGTACACTTTGTTCGACACCATCAGTTCTTCTGAATTCAGAAAGGCAGCATGTAAATAAGACCTAAAGTCAAAAATTATAAAGAATAAACATGAGAATTAGGAATGGGAGACTTACTTCTTTTTACAGCTACTTGGGCTGAATATCTTTGCATGAAATGACTTCTTATCTGGTTCCATGAAGCCCTTTTGCAGATGTTCTGAACTTCCCTCATACTTCTCAAGTTGTGTATCTACCGAATTTGCAGTATTTTCTTGTTCATGGGAATGAACAGGTCCAGAGAATAATTCAAGGAAAGGATCACTGGAATCTTTTATTTTCTCAACTTTCTCAAAATCATCATCTCCATGCTCATGAATAGTACTCAAGTTCGTCAGCGTGTTTCCCAATGTATCTCTTAGCATATTTTCGGTGTGGGATGAAAAACCTTCCTTATTAAGTTTTGGCTGCTTGAATGATGATAAATTGTCCTCCTTTACACCATATTTAGGACAACTTTTTGCAGCATCTTTTTTATTGTTTGTCAATTTGATAGTTTTTGAAGTTGACGGTGGACCCCAAATTTTCTTGCAATTGAGTGTACTGCACAGGTAAAGAAATAGGTTGAATTTACCAACATATCAATTCATGGGATGATACCAAAAAAACAGAGAATGATTTGAATGATCAAAATGATGAAAGAAATACACACCTTGCAGTCCTGTCCCCTAGTGGTATAGTTGCTGTTGAAGTAGACCTAACATATCTGGGCCTTTTTACCTCCTACATTTTAGGATCTTGCTAGTGAGTTAAGAGCATACTCTAAAAAATCAAGTTCAAATACAAAAATACTAACTCTGAACTGAAAAGCAAAATCATACCTTTGGCAACTCAAATAATGGAGCACCCAACAAGCTGGCTGCAGTCCTGCGATGATTACAATCTGCAACACAAATTTTCATTTCCATCAAACTCCAATGCAAAATTCTTCAACCACATACATAACTCTTTCAAAGCATAAGGCCATAGGAACACTGCAACAAAATCTTTTTGTGAACAAATCCTAGCAGATAAAATCATTATGTTTACCTAAAACAATAAAAGATAACAACACATTGGATCAATGGTGAAGATCTAAGGCCATGCAATTCAGAACCCATCTCGAAATTCAAGCACATATGCTCACCATCACTATGCAATGGCTATGCACCACCATAGGCACACACCAACAAACACCGTGTACGTTCAAATCCTATGAGGATGAATAGACACAACTTAAGATGTCAAAACTAAATATTAAACAAACAATTTCCAACAATGATGCCAAAGATATTAATGTTATGGATCCTAGACCATGCAAGGGTGTCCAATTCGACTTTTCATGCCCAAAAGTTCAAATGTAATGTCCCCTCTTTGAAAACTCCATTCAAAGCCAAGGTTGCTGCTTGAAATGCTCATACGAAAATGTGGTCTAGAGGCGGTCAAGGCTGTGATGCCTAAGCAACATGTGAAGCTCCTTACAAACATAAGAAAGATTAAGGAACACAAAGAAAAGAAAGAAAAGTTCCTCATCTCAACATGGAGAAGATGAAAGTGAAACCAAGTCCTTACAGTCATGTACATCTACAACCAGGCGAAGTAAATGGAATCACACAGATATATTTTTTGAATTTGGAGACGAGGACAAAATGACAATGGACAGAGAGTTGTAGTCAAGTAAGAGGCAGAGATTTGGGTCAACTGGAACAGATGTTTCTATTGTACACTCTGATTCAACAAGACAAGTCGCTGATATGCAAAACTCAGATTCTAAGGCATACAAGAATGTGTTACGAATGGATTCTGCAGACAGAGGAGAATATGATAGCAGGAATATATCCTTAGAAGATTCCAAAGACAACAAAACGCAAGCGCGTGGTATTCTCAGTGGAAGTCAGAGTGATGTAGCCAATGACATAATGCATGCATCTTTAAAAACAGGGAGGTCCAATGGAAGTCACGATGGGTCTAAAGATCCCTTCTCCGAGCATAATGAGAAGCTTGCTGGTACCCTGTTATCATTAAAGGAAACAGATGTTCCTGCACCCAAGTGTGAGTCATTTCCAAAGGCTCATAAGAATTGATCACTACATTTTGATGCTTCTGTAGCATCTAATCATTGCATAGGTTTTGAAACATACAATGAAAACTCTTGTGCTCGTAAAATGCAACAAATTGAATTGGATATACTAGAGAACTTGAAAAGGTACATAAATGCACGTGGTGGGAGCATTAGAGATGGATAGGAAGAATTCGCAAGATAAGAGATATTTAGGAAGCGCCCATAAAAGATGATTAATAATACACAAATTGAAGTTAAATAAAGGTTAAGTTGTTATGAATGGTCAACCAACCTATATAGGGTTGTGTCTCTTGAAAAAGAAAAGATATATATGGAAGATCATTCAAGGAGAAGAAGATCATCAATGAAAAGATAATTTTATATATGAATCTACTCCTTAAGGAGCATGAAACCTGATCGATAAATCTAAGGAGGAAACCCCTCATGTTTATGCCGTTAAGGACGAAAACTCTTAATTACTATTGATGAGTTAATGGGCCGAAACCCATGATTCATGCAGACCTAAAGACATTTCAAAGGCAATTTACTAAAGAAAAATCATTTTAGTTTCGAGAGGATAAACAACAAATATAAGGATAAGTTTAATTCTACAAAAGAAATACATTCTAAATCTTAATTCTGAATTACATTAAACTATTACAACTACTATTTCCAGTCTGATTTCATGTTTATAATTTATTTTGCAATTATGATTGTAAGCTAGGGCTATTATACTTTAAGAAATAAGGAAATCCTAGGACGAGACATTACAATCGGTATTAGAGCTTTGATCCTGCCAGCCTGCGTCGTAAAGCTAAGATGTTGGATGCATTCTAGTCAAAGAGACTTGAAGGTCTACGAAAGGAAGAGGACATGGACCTTATTCAAGAGTTATTGTGCAAACTTGAGGCTCCCAAAATGTTGACCAGTACCAAAGTTTGTCAAATCATGCAAAACCTTGTGTCCCCTTGATGAGTACTTGGAGGCACTTGGTTACCAATATCCCGGGAAAAGAGGCCTATATGAATACATAAGAAGGTAAGGAGGAGATTAAGGAGCGAGATCCAAGAGAATCATCAATGATGACAGAAGAAAGTTCAGAATCAAAATCACAAGCAGAGGTTGTGGAAGTAATAATAAAACAAGAGGAACCTAAAAAGGATGTTGAAGATAAAGATTCTTTGATAAGGAAAGATATTTTATTGGTTTCTAATGATGGCATGCATCACCAAAACATCAATGAAGTTAAGACAAAAGGGGTTCCACTTGATGGAGGGTAAGAATTCAAGTTGAAGGAAGATGCTTCAAATCATGGTCTATCTTTCGAACTTCAAAATAGTGGGCCATTGATGGATGTACAAAGTAGCATGATGAATGAATATACATTTGAGAAGAACACTTTGGTTAGCCATAATACGGGGGTTTAAGTCATAACGATGAAGATGTTAAGGATATATCAACAAATTCACTTTTTGCAAATGAGGACAAACATTTTGTTCATAGCCTAAGGTATGAAGATGTTTCAGACTCGGTACTTCCTATGTCACTGCAAAATTCTTGTCACCATGGAAAACATGCAAAGAGGGGTGATAGGGTAAGAGATATGACCTGCAATAAAGGACACCTAGATCCCTTTACTCAAATACAGAATTGGATTTGCATAAAAGAGTAGGATCCTGGTATTCACGACACTCCCGCAATTCATCATAGCAAAGAATGCAACATTTTGTTGTCATTTTGGATGTCAGCAATAACAATAAAGAGTTTGTATTCATTGCCCAGGATCTTTGGTGAAAATGAAATGAGAGAGCAAAAGATCATGACATCGTATGATCTCATTCAATGTAATCAAGACAATCTTTCTTGCTCTTTTTCGAGGCCAAAATCTACTAAGGAGAATACATATGCTCTTATTAATATAGGTGTAATGTCCCGTACTATGCAAGGAATTCATTAAAATAAATTTGATTATGATACAGCCGACTATCATCATTTTGAAGAAGTCGATGTATTGTTTAAATTAAAGATTTAAACAAATATTGTTATGTTGACCGACCTCATTATTAACATAAATTGGCCGACTTCAAATATGATGTTTTGAATTTTATAATAAAAGACTTTAATGAGGCCGACCAAATGAGTGCAGTGATCATATATAATAAACCAAATTGTTTGCTTAAAGATTAGGAGATGTGGAGCGATCAGTTTGAGAAGTGTGAGAAATAGAAATAAAAGGATAGTGAATGTCTTAGAAGAGGCCGACTAAGAGAGAAGTGAGCGATTAGTTTTGAAATGTATGTGCATAAGATGGCAGCAAATATTGTTTAGAGGAGATTGATTATCTTAAGGGAGAGCGCTCCTCACATGAGGACAAAATTGTCTCACTAGAAGAAAAAAAATTGTCTTATAAAAAAGGTAAAAGAAAGGGGTGCAATTAGTGGGTGATTATGAAGAGTTGCTTTGATAACAAGGGCTGCATCCCTTCATGAGGATCGTTGCTGTTCTATGGAGTATAAAATATCATTTGTGATGTGTGGTTGAGTGGGAGAAGGGGAAGAATAAAGATATATCAAGAAGACACACTCAGATCTGCATATGAGAGTTTAAAAGGCAGATATAGAAGTTAGATCCATGCAGATATCGAAGGAATCAGAGTTAATAATTTGCACTCAGAAAAGCAGCATCATCTCCTAGACAGCAAGGCAGAAAGACATCCTCCAGAAGTACATTTGCAGCCAGGCATAGATCAGATCTGGGCATCAATAGCAATGAAAACATACGCCATTGCAGCAAAACAATAAAGTAACGTGTCCCTGTGGTATGCAATGATAAGGTGTGTCTATGCTTATTTAATAGATGAATATAGATGTGAACAAATATGTATATATACACTTACAATTATACCAACTAAAACAATGATAGTTGATGCCAATATAAACTGTATTATTGATGTTATGAACGGTGATCCGATTCTGGCAATGATTAGTCAAGGAGGGATGAGGCGACTGCAAGGAGGGGGAATGGCAAATGATTCCTCGCTAGGAGTGGCATCTCATGATGATGGTTAAGGACCATCAGTTAAGGAGCGCATGAGACCACCTCATGATGATGGTTAAGGACCATCGGTTAAGGACCACATGAGGCCAAGAAGGATAAGGTCCTGTCCTTGGGCCTAGAGTTGAGGATCTAGGACACCCTATTGCAGCCTCCCGAACTATCCCCACTTGAATCAATTGTTGAAATAAATAAAAGGGGATCTTCAATCATAACAGGAAGGTTTGGTGTGATGGAAGGAACGGTGTAAATCCCTCACTAGGTAGCCCACCTCATGATGATGGTTAAGGACAATCGGTTAAGGACCACACGAGGCCAATGGAGGATAAGGTCCTGCTGTTGGGCCTAGGGTAGAGGATGCTTGGGGCGCCTCATCACCCCCTCTTTATGGTTGAGCCCACATAGTCCTTGAGACTTGTTACATTGTTATAGATGATCTTTCTTAGACTTACAATTAAATGTATTTAATATCATATTCATCTAACATGGTTGCAGGTCTCCATAACTAGATTTACATCATCTCGATTTTGAGTAAGGAATTGCATCTTTAACTATAATCTGCTATTGGTTTCATTAGGAATTGTGATTTCAGGGCAAAGTATAAGGTGATCCCAAAAGGGGGCATTACAATAGGTGTTTCCCAACGGCAATTGAAAGATATACATAATGCTCGATATATGAATGAGCATAATTTTTATAGTATTTGGGCTAAGCAGAGTATATTGTTTCATAACATACATCTAGCACAATCACCTAAGAGAGGATGGCGCAAGAGAATGGATTTTTGTAAGCAAAGAGTAACTTATGAAAGCTCCCTAGCTGCTATGGGAAATGGCAATGACACAGAATTTCCCATCTTCTTATTATGGTATTCATTGGTTGGAACCTTTGTAACATCACACCACAAAACTCACACTAGTGCACGTAAGCTATTCCTACCACCTATCTATGAAGGGACTCTATTGCAGAGTGAAGATCTTTTTGTTATCATTGTTTATAGAAAATAGGAATTCATCTTCACCACTATTCCAAGGTAGCTAGTAGCATCTATAGTGCATAACTATAATGCTCTTATGTTTTACATTTTCGATGATTGGGGAGGAAGGCAAGTGATGGACAGAACTGAAGGAGACAATGCTAAATCCGAGAACTTAAAAGCTAGGGAACTAACTAAAGTAAAAGATCTGGATCCACAATTTTTGTTTGCACAAAGCTCATATTTCCCCCCTGAGCAGCACAACAAGTTAAGTAACGTGAATGAGAATTCTAATGAGGGAGAATTGGTGAAGAGTACCTGTCAGGAGATTATCATAAATTCTGATTGTTGTAAGCCAATCGAGGATCTTCAAGAACAAGAAGGTATTGTTTGCACTAATGCCTTTTCTCAATGGGACTTCCTCTCTCTAACAATAAGAGGGAACCAATTGACAGCTCAGAGGATGTTAGTTCAAGTCTAGAAGGCAGTGAACCTATATATGAAAGGAAAGAAGAATTTTGTGATATTTTTGGAAACTCTCTAATTTTGGTTTTATCTTTAAAATAAATGGATAAATTTGGGATAAGCCAGTTGAGATGTGCCCACCTCATACTTCATTTCCAAGAGTTCGGAGAGTGTTTATAAAGACAGCTCCTTTGTTTTTAGTTAGACTTGAAAAATATATACATTATGGTAAAAAGAGGGGACCCCTGATGATGGACCTTCATGCTGCAGAATCAATGTTTTATAGGCGTTTCGATTACTTCTCTGCCTCGCACATGTATTCACAGTGATTAATTTAACATTGTTGTAAATTAATGAATCAAGCTAGAGGTATTTACTGATCAGACAGACTTCCTTTAGTATTAAGCATACTAGTTTTTTGTATTGAATTTTTTTAAGGTAGTTAGGTTTTTAAGTGTAAATCTCATGTTTGCTTTTATTTAGAGTAATTGTGCCTCTCCTTTTGAGCCTCAAACACACTTCACATATGTTTGATGGCTTTGCTCTGAGGCATAAACTAAATTTTTTGGGCAGGTTTTTTTTCATGCAGAATCATTCACAGGTCTCTGTATTAATTCTTTGCTCTACATGGTGTATACTGTTTTTTTGCTTTTGTATATTTAAATTGATTGATTTTTATTTGTTTTTTGATGTTGTAAGAATGCTTCCATTTTCAGCTTTGAAAGCATCATGGTAGGATGTCCTGCCTCAATTCCTACTCTAGAGGTGATTGTGCTTCTACCCAATCAGTGGAGCAGAAGAAAAGATCATTAAATGAAGTGCAGGCCATTAAAAGGCAAATTGATTTCCTTTCCATGCAATCCAGCAAGTTTGTCCAAGGTCCCTGAAATTGACAAAGTTGATGATGACTGCGCTAAGAATGATTGTTGTGATGGTGCCAAATCCAGTGAAGGTGGTATGTGGAGGGAAATAGAGTTGCATTGTGAGCCTTTGCCAAAAGGTTGGGAACAATGTTTGATCTTAGGGTATAACAAATTATCGCTTGTCCTATTTGGGTTCCATGTGGGTGGTCTAGATTTCTGATAATGTAAAAGGTAAATGGAGTTTGAGCTTTTGGGTGCCACATTGTTATTTGAAAAGTAGGATTAAAAGAAAAAAAAATTAATTTTGTTGAATTCAAAGCAGTGCAGGGATGCTACTATGATCTTTAGTGATATTATACATTGGTTGAGAGGAATCTATTTAGAAATGGGTACAAAGGTGGTATAATTGTGTAAATTTGTAGATCCTAAACAATCTTCTATACAAAATGCTTTATTGTAGTGCACCTGCAGTTTAAGTCATGATGACATAGAAGTCTAGGAACTAATCTGAAATAGGTAAAATAGTCGTTCTCCTATGTGATTTTCAAATTAGTACTGATGCAATGTGTACTATTGTGGCTATTGAAAAAATCACCGCGCGGAATTGTTTTCCTCATTGATGGATTTGGTTAACAAGTAGGATTTAGGATTCTGGAACTAAGAAATATGATTGATGGAATTTATTCTAATTTTGTAGGCTTCTAAATTAGTATTAATATCAATGATAAATATTTGATCTCAGACAGCTTGGAATTATATATTTTATTGTATGTTTTTAATTGTTTTTCAATATTGTATATGTACTTTTAACTTGCAAAAATCAATATAAGATAATTGTGTACAACATTTGTAAAACAATGTGGTCTATTATTAAGAAAAATGTGATAAAGAATTAGATTAACACTAGGACAAAAAAAATCATAATATATTAGTTTACTAAATAGTGTTTATATAGGTACAATAATAGAAAATTAGATCAAATGAGATATGGCACTACTATATGCAAGTATTACTATATCCAAAACAAAAAATAGTGAGAATATATATTAGCAAATATCAATGTGTGTGTATGAGTAAATGCTGTTATACCTTAAGATTCTTCATGATAACTTATACAAGTATTGACATTATTAAATACTAAATGGTATAAGATATGATAATAAGAATCGTTATTGAAAGGACATTATTAAATACCTTAAGATTAGAGTATTGTTAAATATAAATGTTTATATAGATTAAAATGGTATAAGATATGATAATAAGAATCCTTATTGAAAGCCCCCATTCAAGGGAGCTTAAGGGGTCACCTGAGCAATGGCAAAGCATAAGCAAGATGGAGGGCCCCGATAATGGATGGCACAAGCTAAATTTTGATGATGCATCTAGGGGAAACCTTGGGCCTGCATCAACTGGAGTAATAGTGAGGAATGATGAGGATAGGTTGTGTGGAGCAGTAACGAACGTATTGGGATCATGACAAATAATGAGGCAGAAATGCAAGCCCTAATCACTGGACTACAACTATGCATTTCGATTGGTATAAGGAGGGTACATATAGAAGGAGATTCCCAAGTAATTATCAATGCCATCCGGAACCGACAAACAGCAAGCTGGAAATTAAACAATCTACTCCAAAGAGGATTGACACTCATGGATAAATTCTTAGAATTCAAAGTCAATCATGTTTTTAGGGAGGCCAATGAAGTGGTGGATAAGGTGGCCAATGTGGCATTCGAGCTAGAAGATGAAATGATGATTGGATATTCGGTAGAGGATTGGGCCAAATTGGCCCCTGATATAAGCTTGCTCATACAAGAAGAAGGCAAGGCCGATTAAAATGCAAGCCAACTAAGGTCTCCCATATGACCCACAACCAAAGTATGAAGGAAAGGTGGCAAAAGGAAACTGGTGGGGCTAGGGTATGATGAGTATTAAGCCAAATGGCAAGCGGAGGACAATGAACAACCAGCTTTACACAGAGATTTGCAAAGGAGGGAGATACAAGATTTTCTTGATGCACCAAGTTGTATGGCGGGGCATGATAACAAGACAACGCCATCCAATTAATAATGAAGTTTTAATTGCAGCCTGTGCAAGAGCATAATTTGGAGGTATTAAATTCCTCTAGGAGGAGATAATGGCAATGCATTGGTTTTTTGGTGAAGCTTTCTCTACCATGGAGTCGACGGTAATGCTAATTGGAAAGCATAGGCAAATAGCTTTCCAAGGCCCGATCACGGACAAGTGGCTTTGGGGAGTCTTCAAGCTCGACTCGACAGTAGCTTTCCATTCAATTGGTATGGTCCTGGGGGATGCTTTTCTGAATTTGAATGAAAACTACAAGGTGAACACGGACATTGCAGGTATGTTAGTGGGTGTGCTTCTGGACATCGGGGAAACAAAGGATGTGGTTCGCGAAATGAGTCGAGCCCTCATCGGGGCAAAATGGTTGGGGGCGACGCGGGCTGGAGTAGATGTTGGACCAAGGATTGCCTTCAATTTATTTTTTTCCCAGTTTCTCACTAATATTTTTTAATAAGTATGATTGGCAAATATTTTTTAAAAATATAAATGTGGAGCTTAATTTGTTACATATTAAAATATTTGGTAGTGAAAGTGCTTCTCACTTATGAATCTTAATATGTAATTAAAAATCAAATTTACTAATATAAGTGAAAGAAGACAACCTTTAATGTGATGGAATTTCAGTAAGAATTGGTAAAATAATTTAGTGGATTAAAAAACTTATAAATTAATAAATAATCAAAAATGTCTAACAAATTCTACAATTTCTTAAGAAAGTTATCAGCCTGCCCATTGAACCTATGGGTCCAATTGCTAGTTTATTTTGCAATTATGAGTACACTAAGACTATTATACTTTAAGAAAAATGCAGGGCTTGAAAAGTAAAAGCACTCAGTATAATTGAAAAACCATACCATGCTTGCAGAACCAGGTATGATCTTCCACGGGTTCCTCCAGTGCCAGGAAGTCCACCCATTTGGGTGCTCGAATATCTTCATAAAATTCATCCCTGACAAATTTGTTCTCGATGTTCTTCCAATCTAAATTCAAAACATCCATCAGAACAGAACAACGCCACAACAACAAAAACTAAAAAAAGCAGAGAATCAATATGAAATCTAAGGAGCAAGGATTCAAAAACAGAGAAAAGGAATGCTCGAATCCTAGTGGAAGCTCTTACAGGCGAATCCTGCCGGCAATGGAGGTATTTAAAAGATTCTGAATTCTGAATATTGTGATCTGTGATGCATGGTATACGAGGGCTATATACGCTCTCCTTGGATTCCTCTGAATTCTGAGCGATAGTTATATTGTGAGCTGTGATGGATGGTATATTATTTTGACGTTGGATTCCTCTGCAAACATGGTTGGCGGGAAACATGATATCTTCCATATATTCGTAAAACCCCAATTTTACTTTTTTATTTTAGAACAAGTCATTTGGCTTTATTTTGGAGGATGAAGGAGCCACTCATTCAACATTAGGAGAAGCCTCACTTAATTGACATGACCACTGATAGTAGTTCAATAGTGTTTTACAACACAAAGCACATTTAGTAAAGACTTTGAGCTATGTGTAATGTCCCCTTATCACAAGTCAACATTTTCAAAACTTTGAACACATTTCCAACTTGCAAAGAGAACGTTATTATACCAAACTTTCTTAATTTCAATTATAGCAATAGATAAATGATATATTCAATTACATAAGAACATTGCCTTTAGATTTTCAATAATCTTGCTTCCATAATCTTTGTGATTACTTTCAATACGCATTCTCTATCACTTATATTTCATATATTCCTCTTAAGTTCACTATGATATTCTTTATCATTAATGCCCTGATCTCTATCAGTATATATATATATTTATCATCACTATCCATGCATTAACTCTTAACTTCATACGAGATGAGGTGAAAGGATGCCCTTTGGCCAATCATGGGTCCACTATTAATCCTTTGGCACGAGGGGTGACTTCTTCACCAACTGGAGCCAAAAGCCACTTCCACTTGTCCAAGGAGTACCTTTTGTACCTACTGAGACAAGGGCCATATCCACTTGTCCAAGGGGTGCCATTGCACCTACTGAGACAAGGGCCACTTCCACTTGTCCAAGGGGTACCTTTTGTACCTACTGAGACAAGGGCCATATCCACTTGTCCAAGGGGTGCCATTGCACCTACTGAGACAAGGGCCACTTCCACTTGTCCAAGGGGTACCTTTTTGTACCTACTGAGACAAGGGCCACTTTCCACTTGTCCAAGGGGTGCCATTGCACCTACTGAGACAAGGGACAAAACATACCCATGTTGGCTACTATACATCTCAGACTCACCATCTCATATGAGGTTATATGTTAATCTCATGATTCAACATGTTTTCCAAGCATTATTGCCTATCTCAGGTAATCATGAAGCATATAATACAATAATGATATATGGCATACCTTTGAATTACTCTAATTAACATAATGAGCCGATTTTAGAGTACTAAGTCATGAAATACACTTATTAATCCTAATGCCTATTCGAATCTGAACCAAGATATCTTTTACACAGTTATTCTCATAAATCAGAGTACATTATTCGTTAGATGCAAGGTATATGCATACAAATCAGGTAAAGCATTTATTAATGGAGTAAGAGTATTATGACGTACCTTGTTGTGTATGGTGCTTGGCTACGGCAGAGCCCTGGAATTATTCTTTGGCTGTATATGATGCTGCTCCTGTTATTTCCTATTGCAGAGAGGAATGCATCTTTTTTTGCTTGTATGCAATTCTAAGACTAATCTTAGATTGTTACTAAGTTAACTTATAATATTCTTAGGCTATTCGTTTTTAATAAATATTCTCATTCTATATTTTATTCTACTCTCTCTCTTTAAAATCAGATCCTATTTTCATGTGATAGATACCTCTCATAAGCAATTTACAAATTCTTAATATATCTCCCTAAAGAGACACACACTTCCAATTGAATAGACATACCTCTTAAGATTGCTGCTTTTCCCTTACACTAATATCTGTTTAACTTTAAACTCATTCGCAGCCTTTTTACTGACCATCGTATCCTTTTACTTTAATATGTAATGGCATCTATATATGATAATGCTGTGATAATAATAATCATTGCATTATTATAATTGATCCAAACTCTTAAAGTGACCGCTGCTTTTATACGGCCACTTAATAATATTTGGATTATATAATTATAAGTATTTAATATTTATATTAATACTTATATCAATATTTATTAATGATACTATTATATAACAATAATGATATTAACATTTATTTTATATTGATCATTATATTATTATATAGTAATAATATAATATTTGTATTGATTATAATATTTAATATATAATAATATTTATATATATTTATATTATTATATTTATTTATATATTGTATATTATATTTATATTTGTCTTTTATAAATATAATATACTCTTGTTGTTAAATATATTATTAATAATATATGTTTGCTCAAATATACACAATTATTTCTATCATTCAGATTGACTAAATATCGTATTTCACGAAAGGTGAATTACCTTTTTTTTTTTTTAATCATAATGTTTAAATCTTTAATTTAAACAATGTCTTAATATCGGGACATGACATGCCTCCCCTCTCAAGATTGCTTGTCCTCAAGCAATCACAACGATTTCTTTCATTAGCTTGCACCTTTTAACGTCTACTTGTTGAGACGAAATCTAGATTTGATCTAGAACGAATATTGTTTTAGTGAAGAGAGATTGATTGTGATTCCATGAAAGAGAATTTGTGATCAAAAGAGCATTTGTTTGATGTTTTTAAATTATAATGATGGGATGCAAGTATCATAGACTAAGAAGATTTGAGAGTATTGAGATTCCAAAATGCATCTTGATCTTTGGTTACGAGATTCGGTCTTATATGTTATTGACCTCAAAATCAAGAAAAGTTATGTTCTTTGAGGAGTAATTGATTATATGATGTCATGATCAAATAAGATTTGATTTGATTTTGAATAGCAATGTGATTGAGGAAATGTAGTTAATCAAATGAATGCAGGAAGGAAGAATTTTTTTTAATGTTAAAGAAAACTTTGGGAGTATTTATAATCCGAGATTGGAGATTTGGAATGAAATAATATTGATGAAAATCCCAAAAATGAATCTAATGATGTTGTAAGTAAAACTTTGGTTGCTTAAGCAAGTAGATGATAAGATAACGTATAGCATGATCCTGGGGTTTGATGATAAGATAATGTCCCCCCCTTTTTGGGATATTCTTGGTCTATTAACATGCACACAAGAATAATTACTAGAAAGAAACATTAGCAATATTAAAGATCCATAAATTAACAATGAAATCAGTACGTCATAACATAATTAATGATATAACATAAATAACATTTAATTTCTACATATAGTTAGCCATACCTCAAGTTGATCCTTTGATGGAATCCATAGAAATGCTTGCAAGTTAGAGCGTGATGGAGGGCACATTTCCTACCTATCACATCTTGACAAGAGTATGATGGAGGGTACACTTCCTACCTATCATGTCTCTAACATGATTTGCTTGTACTCAAACAATCATAAACATTTTTCTTCACTTTGTTTCTTTTTCTTCTCCTTAGGATGTTAAATATAGAAGTGATTACACCAATTTATAGGTTACACACATTGCCATTTAGTTATATACTAAAAGTGAAGTAGCCAACCAAGAAGCTCAAGAACGCCAGTAACTAGCTCAAGCAAGTAGCTCAAGTAGACAAGCAAGTAGGCAAGTAGCTCAAGTAGACATGCAAGTAGCTCAAGCAAGTAGGCAAGTCATAAAACATACATGTAAGTCTTAAAGTATACACTTAAATACATAAGTCGCACGAATACGTGTATACACATAAGCCACAAGGTACCTTTGAATACACATAAATCACAAAATATACACAGGATGGCAGGATGACTGCTCTGATACCACTGTAATGTCCCCTTGTCACAAGTCAACATTTTCAAAACTTTGAACACATTTCCAACTTGCAAAGAGAACGTTATTATACCAAACTTTCTTAATTTCAATTATAGCAATAGATAAATGATATATTCAATTACATAAGAACATTGCCTTTAGATTTTCAATAATCTTGCTTCCATAATCTTTGTGATTACTTTCAATACGCATTCTCTATCACTTATATTTCATATATTCCTCTTAAGTTCACTATGATATTCTTTATCATTAATGTCCTGATCTCTATCAGTATATATATATATATTTATCATCACTATCCATGCATTAACTCTTAACTTCATACGAGATGAGGTGAAAGGATGCCCTTTGGCCAATCATGGGTCCACTATTAATCCTTTGGCACGAGGGGTGACTTCTTCACCAACTGGAGCCAAAAGCCACTTCCACTTGTCCAAGGGGTACCTTTTGTACCTACTGAGACAAGGGCCATATCCATTTGTCCAAGGGGTGCCATTACACCTACTGAGACAAGGGCCACTTCCACTTGTCCAAGGGGTACCTTTTGTACCTACTGAGACAAGGGCCATATCCACTTGTCCAAGGGGTGCCATTGCACCTACTGAGACAAGGGCCACTTCCACTTGTCCAAGGGGTACCTTTTTGTACCTACTGAGACAAGGGCCACTTCCACTTGTCCAAGGGGTGCCATTGCACCTACTAAGACAAGGGCCACTTTCCACTTGTCCAAGGGGTGCCATTGCACCTACTGAGACAAGGGACAAAACATACCCATGTTGGCTACTATACATCTCAGACTCACCATCTCATATGAGGTTATATGTTAATCTCATGATTCAACATGTTTTCCAAGCATTATTGCCTATCTCAGGTAATCATGAAGCATATAATACAATAATGATATATGGCATACCTTTGAATTACTCTAATTAACATAATGAGCCGATTTTAGAGTACTAAGTCATGAAATACACTTATTAATCCTAATGCCTATTCGAATCTGAACCAAGATATCTTTTATACAGTTATTCTCAGAAATCAGAGTACATTATTCGTTAGATGCAAGGTATATGCATACAAATCAGGTAAAGCATTTATTAATGGAGTAAGAGTATTATGACGTACCTTGCTGTGTATGGTGCTTGGCTGCGGCAGAGCCCTGGAATTATTCTTTGGCTGTATATGATGCTGCTCCTATTATTTCCTATTGCAGAGAGGAATGTATCTTTTTTTGCTTGTATGCAATTCTAAGACTAATCTTAGATTGTTACTAAGTTAACTTATAATATTCTTAGGCTATTCGTTTTTAATAAATATTCTCATTCTATATTTTATTCTATTCTCTCTCTTTAAAATCAGATCCTATTTTCATGTGATAGATACCTCTCATAAGCAATTTACAAATTCTTAATATATCTCCCTAAAGAGACACACACACTTCCAATTGAATAGACATACCTCTTAAGATTGCTGCTTTTCCCTTACACTAATATCTGTTTAACTTTAAACTCATTCGCAGCCTTTTTACTGACCATCGTATCCTTTTACTTTAATATGTAATGGCATCTATATATGATAATGTTGTGATAATAATAATCGCTGCATTATTATAATTGATCCAAACTCTTAAAGTGACCGCTGCTTTTATACGGCCACTTAATAATATTTGGATTATATAATTATAAGTATTTAATATTTATATTAATACTTATATCAATATTTATTAATGATACTATTATATAACAATAATGATATTAACATTTATTTTATATTGATCATTATATTATTATATAGTAATAATATAATATTTGTATTGATTATAATATTTAATATATAATAATATTTATATATATTTATATTATTATATTTATTTATATATTGTATATTATATTTATATTTGTCTTTTATAAATATAATATACTCTTGTTGTTAAATATATTATTAATAATATATATTTGCTCAAATATACACAATTATTTCTATCATTCAATTGACTAAATATCGTATTTCACGAAAGGTGAATTACCTTTTTTTTTTTTTAATCATAATGTTTAAATCTTTAATTTAAACAATGTCTTAATATCGGGACATGACACTATGACTTAAGTGTAGTTCATGGTTTTGCCTCTAGCTCAACCTGTAGGAATACAATCAACACTGAGAGGGGGGGTGAATCAGTGTTGTTAACAATTTTAACACTTTTTACTCCTTTTCTTAATTTAAATTCACAAATGTATAATTCTTCAAATAGAACAAGGAAACATATGCAGAGTATCAAAACAAAACTTGACACAAGAAATTTCCTGAGTGGAAAACCCTCCTGGGGTATAAAAACCACTCAACTGCCTCACTGGCTTAACTCAAAATTTCTGATTACAATTGTCTCACTGACATTACAATTTTGCCTCACTGGCATATTGTACTTCTCTGCTTGTCTCACTGACATTACAACATTACATTCAATAAAAAATATGACTCAGGGGATTTCCCTGTTTCAATGAAAACAAAACCTTATTTCTCCCTTTTAACAATCAAAGATATATTCTTTACAATTAAACTTCAAATCAAACAATTTTGATCTTCAAAAATATTTCATATCTCTGCAAAAACAACCTCAAACTAATTCACCATTTCTTGATCTTTCTCCTTGTGCAAAACTGAACAATTTACCTTCTCTAAAAAATTATTGTCTTTCATCACTTTCACTTTCTCTGAACAAACATTCATTCATCCTGCATAAAATCATTTCATAGCAAAAATCCCATTAAAAGCTTCTCACCACACACAAGATCTTCTCTCTTCTCTGCATCCAAATACACCCCTGAAAAAAATTCTCTTTATACAAATAAACTTTCATCATTCAATCTTCTTCAAATCTGTTCAACTTCTAACATCATATATTTTTATCACCTTCACATCATATTCTCTCAAAAAATAAAATTCTTTATGATCACAATCTTTTATTTTCTCAAAAACTCTCTCATCTTCAAAAACCTCTCATTGAACACACTTTCTCAAACTCTCAATCATCATCTCTTATCTGCAACACCATCACCTGTCATTAAAAAAAATCTCTATATACAAAATGTAAAATCCATAATACAATATTTTTACCCTCGGTTCAGCTTCCATTTCCTCGAAAAACAAAAAAACAAAACAATGAAAAAATAAAATCTCCTTCGTAGAACTTAGCCTTTTCATCTTCAACTCATGTTTGGAAACTTTCTAAAAAAGACACTCTCTTTCATAAAAAAACTTCAATATAAACTCCACATTTACTCATTCAAGTTTCCATTTTCTACATTCTCTTGTCGATCCATTTTCCATTCAAAACTTATCTTTTATGAATCTATCTTCAAACAAAATCTTCTGACTTTCCAAATACAACTTTCGCTGTCACTAAAATTAGAAACAAGTTGATTTTACCACAGAAACCGTCAAAATTAACATCAACTACCTGCGGCATTGTTTAAATTCCCACCATCAGATGTGATGACCCCGCCAACAGCAGTTTAAATATCATGCGTTGATCTTCACTTTCCCGCCGGGCTTAAAAACCATTTACTGGATTACCGAGCACCCTAGGCAATGGGGCCGGTAACACCAACGACTAATCATCCCTTAAGTTATCACTTAAGGGACCTTCACCGCCATAGCCGGTCACTTAACAATTAAAAGAAAAAACCCTTGACGTTTAGAATAGGTTTTCAAGGAATTTTAATTTATGTCTTGTGAAACAATAAAGAACAACATAAACCTCTATATGTAACCTTTGTCATTATAAGCTATTTGTGAGATAATACTAAACAATGAAGTTTAACAACCTGCATACTGAGATAATTCCAAACCCAACCTGCATACTGAGATAATTCTTCAAACCATTGTGATTACAACATAATTGTATGAGGACTAAACATAAAGCCAACCTTTGCCTCTTTCACTGAAAGATCAAACTAAGAAGATCATGTCACTATACACCAAAAAAAAATCAAACTGAGAAGATTATATCACTGATGAAGACCATGTCACTATACACTGAAAGATCATATCACTGAACTGAAAACCTGATTGCAACTTCACAACACTGATTGCAACTTCACAACACTGTTTGCATACTTCACAACACTGATTGCATAACCTGTCAACTGCATCTTATGAAAACTGTGAAATGCAACATCCTGATATCCTGATATTTTGACATCAATGAAAAGACAACATCCTGAACTGTGAAATGTGCTACACAACCAATGCACGAGTCTAGGGACCCCCTAAGACATAAAAATATATATGTATATATATATATATATATATATATATATATATATATATATATATATATATATATATATATATATATATATATATATATATATCCTACAAGATGAAATTACTTAGAGGCTATTAGTTTCATTTTAACAAAATCTCAAAATAATGTAAGCAATTAGAAAAATACATTGGAAATGTAGTAAAGATGCAACTCCTATTCAAAAGAACAATTTAGATCTACTTTCATGGCTATTGCTTCCCTAAGATTTGCTTAATATCAATAATTTGTAATCTATGCACATCGTGTGTTTCTTGAACACATAGTACTTCTTCCAATACATATCTCTTGAGACACCAATAAACTAAAATTGGGAAAATCAAGTCTCCCCAATTCCTTGTAATGTTTTTTGTGAAGAGTGACATTTCTCTCTTCCTTCTTATTGAATCTACTTCATCCATCAAAGTCTACTTCGCTTACCCAGTAATTGGATGTATTTCATCATCCATTAGCATTGACATGATCAAAATCCATCATATTGGTCAAACATAACCTCAAGAGATGTGGTCTCATGGATTACAATGATTGCAAGATATGCACAAAAATGGAAGTTTAATATCATCTACCAAATTAACTACACCACAGTTAATTTGTCCATGGTCTTTTCGTTGTTCTAGATTGTCTCTCGGTAGATGGTACTCATAAATATAGGACTTATTGATCAAATTGGAAGGTCTGCATCTTACTAAATTTGTCGAGCCTCGATGGCTATAGATAGAGGTTTGCTTTTTGCTCATTGTTTGATCATCCCTAAGGCAATCCAAACATCGTCATTTGGAAGAGTTAGGCCATTAGATTTACACTAGAAGGTAATGCTCGAATAGAAATCTTATTTGTTTCTTCAAGCCTAATGGTACAAAAGATAAGGATCTACCAAGTGTCCAAATGGACTACGCTGACAAATATCAACTTATCCATGTTGCGTCTACCTATTTGTTTAAGTTCTCTAATAATTTTTTGGTGAAAATTTGAAGACAAACCAATACATAATAGTTAGTAGTGGACACAAAGTTGTAGCTAAGGTCAAATTTAGTCGAATAGATCTTTGTATCTTCCCCATAATTAGCTACCACTGACTTGGTTGTATGCAACATAATGCTTGCCAGTGATGAACAACACCATATAGTCTTAGGCAAGATATTTTCAAGGACAAATAACCCAAGGGCTTTATAGTTGAAGTTATTCCTTTGACATATAATGCAAAATCAAAAAAATACCTTTTATGTCATGTAATGCAACATTGGACCTCAAAGCAAACATTTAATACATTTGTTCACTAGGATAGTTGCAAATACATTTTCAAAATAACTTGAAAAAATATAGGTTGCAACACACATAAAAGTTGGCATTGGAAATGTAGAACATAGATGGAAAATAACAATGCACCTTAAGGCATGTTTTGGGCTTAAATTAGAATCCCAAACGATGAGAAAATAGACAAAAATATTCCTTCCTTGTGCTTTACCACCAAAGTACTCTTAGGCACTTGAAGTCATCCAAATATATTTTGTTCATATCCTATGATCACATTATTTCATGAGACCGTATTTCTTTAAGGCATTTTATCATGCACTTCCCTATGTACCAACACCACGAACTCTCTATGTCACATAAAAATAGAGCATTGGTGCCCAAAAACCTTAGAAAATGTGTTTCAACAACTGACAAATAATATTGCATGTGGCTAGACAATATTGCATCGGATTGTCAAATACGAACTGACCCAACTACAAAACTCTCACCAAAAGATTTTGAACACAATGAGATGCTAAGAGGGGGGGGTGAATCAGCATATACTAAAACTTAACTTAGGTTTTAACTTTTGAAACTGAATAACTTATAGAATTGAAGGGAAAATATGCAACACAATAATCAACACATGACACCAATATTTTTACGTGGAAAACCCTAAGGTAGGGAAAAACCACAGTGAGAGTTATCACATAATATAATATGCTCACTGCAAAATGTTACAACTTGTATTAGGGCTTCAACCCAAGGAAGCTACTACTCCCTGATTTACACTTTTAATTTAGGGCTACAACCCAAGGAAGCCTTTGCTCCCTAAATACACAACTCACTGCTATTTGATTTACTATGACAATATAGATAAAAGGACTGCTAAGGAAAATACTTTTGTTATATGTTGATGATGCAGTCTGCTTTTCTTGCTCAATACATGTTTTCAAACTGATTTTGTGCACTTCATATCTTGTTCTTTGTTTGCATTCGCATTACTTGCTTTTCAAATGAATTATATCTTCTATATATATATATATCCTCTGCAACACCTTGAAACATTGATTAGGTCTGCATCAAGATCAATATTGGATGTAATGTGTAACTTGTCACTGGGCAGCCTTAACACATGCAAAATGATAAGAAGATTTGTTGTAGACCTCAAGCCTTCATGAAAGAGATCAAAGCACATATTTCCATACCTTCCAGACTTGAGGAAATCGATCATGAGCCTCCGCATGTTTTGATATTTAATTGGTCAGCTCATACTGCTCAGGATAGTCAATTGTTCATCTTTCTACTGCTAGGGAGAAGCCAAAAACTCAATGCGGACCAAGGATTTATTCACACAATCTCAACAACGTCCATACTCCTTGCAGAAGAAGTATCATACCAAACTATGCATTCGCAAGACAAGAAATATGTCTGTCTGTAGGGAACAGAGTCTTTCAAACCTCATGTGATGCATTACATCCCAAAATATGATGTTGAGGTGAAATGCAAGGCCTGAAACCTTTTGTATATGAGTTTAGGCATCAACATATGTTGGCAAGAGACACTATGTGGCTTCATGAATGTTGTCATTGATGGCAACAAAGTCTTTCTCACACATCTGCAGCATATAGTATGTCTTTACCGGAAGATAGATTGAAGAGTGTTTTGGTCCGGTGAGCAAGAACAGAGCATGCAACAAGGTCTGACAATCAGGTCTGGATCTCTCAGAGGGTGTAACTCAGCAAAGTACGGACTTTGGCAAGTCAAGAGGAGTAACATGACTACTATATTCTAGAGATTGAGCCTCTGGTGATGAATGATTGAAAATATATGAACATCTAAGTGTTGGGTTCCTGACAGGCAGAGTAGACTGAGGAAGAACTGACCGGCAGAGCATCAGACTTTAATCCGGATGAGAAATTGGTGGTGATCAAGCTATTTGAGGGATCATACATGGTTGGCCGACATGATTGATGACTTCTATGTCTATGTCTTTGATACTCATCACATATTAAGCATGGATTAAGCTGACAGATCAGTGTCTTGGAAATATCTTGAGTATTCCAGTTGCCGACTAAAAAGATGTTGAAATCCTAGATGCGGATATATATACCAGATAGATTTCGGTATGAAGGTGTGTGTTGTGTTGGAAGGGTGTACGAGGAAAGGCAGAGAGAAGTGTGGAAGTAGAAATACAAGTCCGGTATGTGACAGAACAACAGCACTAGAACAGAGGAAGAATGAAGTGCATTAAATCAGTATATTGAGCCTAACCGGAACTGAACCTCAGCATTACCAGATGCTTCTCATCAGTTCAATCACCTAGTTACCTTCTATAAACCTTGTAGACAGTGAGTCTCTTGTAGGCAGTGTGCCTCTTATGAGCAGTGTGCTCGGGCAGTGAGCCCTAATTGGCAAGTGCCATTTTGTACTTCTTATTTTTTTAACAGAGAATACAATCTTGGGTTAGTCACCCCATGGTTTTTCCCTTAACAGGGTTTTCCATGTAAAAATCATTGTGTTATGTGTGTTGATTTTATTTCTGCTCTCATGGTTATGTATGCTTATATGTTTTGATGCCGCACTAATTGTTAAAGAAGAAAAGAAAGTTAAAATATTTAAGATAACTGATTCACCCCCCTTCTCAGTTATCTACCTTATTTCCAACAATTGGTATCAAAGTTAAGTTCTTCTAAACAGAGCCTAACAGCTTGAGAAATATCTGGGAATCTCAATGGACATGTATGGTATGAAGGAACAACTTCAGTCCGCCCTAGATGATCTTGAGCAATCTCACTCTGAGGTCAATAACTTGAGAGAAAGACTCAAACAAGCTGATGAATTCATAAATGAGCTAAAAGAAAAACTGAGTATCTCTGTGAAAAAGAGAAAGGAACTTCTTTAACAATTACCAAGTCAAAGTGAAGCCAATGATACTAATGTAGATCTAAATGAGAAGAACAAGCTATGTGAGAAGCTATCAAAAGAGGTCATTATGGTAAGGCATGAAATGGAATCAGGAGTTATGAAATTCACCTAAGAAATTGAAGAGACAAAAAAATTGAAGATAATTTAAAACAATCTCTCAAGGAGAAGTCAGAGGATTGCCACAAAATGGACAGAATAATCAGGCATCTGGAATCTGATCTTGAAGAAGCTAGACATAATGAAGAACAACTTGAGAATCAGATAGACACTCTTAAACAAGATCTTCAAACAACAAATGAATACAAAGCAAAATTCAAGATAAGCTCAGCTCAACTTGAAATTCTTCTTGAAAGCCAAAAGAGGGTAGATGATAAGTGTGGTTTGGGTTATGAGAAAGGTGAAAGCTCCGGATCCGGTTAGAAGAACTTTGGTTCAGGAAATCAAAGAAACAGGCCTAGAAGACCTCCTATAAGGCAACCAAATGCTCAAAGATATCCAACCTTCAATGGATACTACTACAATTGAAACAACTTTGGTTGTAAAGCAAATTAGTGCAGAAGAAGAATGAATCAGACTAATTCATCCTTCTCCAGACAGTGTTTCAGCTGCAAAAGGTATGGTCACAAATCTCATGAATGCAGAAATATGCAAGTTAACAATTCATTCATTGGTAGATGCTTTGCATGCAATAGAATGGGACATATGGCTAATCAATGTAGATCAAGAGGATATCATTCAAAAATGCAAAGAAATGTTGTTTGTTACAATTGCAATAGATCCGGTCATCTTGTCAAATTCTGCAAAAGTAAAAAATAGGATAAAGGGGGTCTGGTGCATCATAATCAAAATCAAGACAAGGGAAAAGGCAAAGTAAATGCGGATGAAGTTCAAAGGGAGATGAACAAGATTTGGGTGAAGAGAAGTACATAAAATGTTGGGGATGGATCCACACTAGAATCTGGTGCTGATATTCTTTCCAAAAACTAAATAGATGACCTCTGGCTCAGGGGGAGTCACAAAGGAAAAATAAATTCCCCCAGCCAGTCAATTGGTGCCTAAATTTGGCACATGGAATGTTGCGGATTAAAGGGTTCTCAGAGAAATATCTATATAACCCTCGGTAAAAATATGAAAGATCTGCAAGTCATTTTGAAGAGCTTAATCATCCAAGATTGATCTGATTTGACAGTCATCTGGTAAAAGCAGGATTTTCACAGTTAAGATCCGGTATGATTCAAAATAGAAATATCTTGATCTGTGGATAAATGGCATGATTGGAGGAAAGGAGATACATTGTCAATTTTCACTAAAAATAATTCTAAGTGCATCTCAGTGATTCAGAAAGATCTCTCTCAGAACAAGGAAGAACAAGGCAACCAGAATAACTTAAGTTGTGCATTTATTGCAATAGGAAATTAGGGTTTGTGCAGAGATAAAAGGGTTCTTTTATTCATCATTTGCACATTTGCATTCGAGAAAAAGAAAGGAGGAGCTCTGCATCAAGATTTTTTCAACCCTCTCAGAGATCAACCATAGAATCCAATTCAACCAACAATCTTTTCCAGCTCATATTGTGAACCCTAGAAGCGTAAAAAGGTATTTCTATTTTTGAACATCTCTCTCTGAATCTTTTACAAAGATGACTACTCCAAATGTTGTTAAGATCACTGATAGGCCATGCCCAAAGTTTAAGAAACACCCCTACAAATCCCTAGAAGTTGATCCCTTAGGTGCCTTCTCTAGCATTCGACATGGGGTTATGCACGTAGAAGATGTTAGGGTATACATATATGCAAATATTGAGGAATTTGGGGAATCCAAGATGATGGATATCTATCATAAACATTTAATAGATGAAACGTTTGAACTTAAACCTCAATAGAAGGCCCTCCGAGATAAGCATTTTGGACATTGCATTAACTTTCCCTATTTTGCAGAAGATGAATGGGTCCGGTATGTTCTTAGCAGAATACATGAAAACTTCTTGTGGTTGATGAGGCCATTCAAGATAACAAAAGATACCATTAGGGCAATAACTGGATTGCACTCATCCGGTGGGTTGCCTGCTCTCAAATCTGTCAAGAACCAGACAGTAAGTGAGGCTAGCGGATCAAAGTTTGACAAGAGAGCAATGACAATAGAAGATATCATATATCCGAATATCAAATTTGCCTCTATGATAATTGGTTATAAAATCTATCACTCCAACAGGGAGAATTCTATGTTCGGAACTGCAATATATACTGCATATCAGATGCTGAGGGAAAATGTTGACTATGACCTATGTGATCTTCTTCTGAACCACCTATTAGAAAACTTGCAGAAAATAAAGAAGGATAAGAAGAACTCATTTAAGTATGGTGGGCTAATACTGTGTTTATTCTTTTATTATATGAATGAGTTACCCGGATCAAGTGGTTGGGTATGACAAAATGACAAACCGGTTGCCATACAAATCAGAGACTACATGTATTGGCTTGGTGATGCCAAGGCTCAAAGTACAGGACTCTGGGGATACTTCAAGAACTTCCAAAGTATGATGCAGGAAAGATAAAGAATCCCCCAATCTCTAGTTGAAAAATACAAGGATACAGTTTGTTTCATGGTAGACACTGATCAATTCCTAATGGAGGCAGTGGAACCCAGAACAATCTAGATTATACCAATGGGCTATGAGGTAGATGAGAAAATCCTGGAGCTGCATGTCCAACACTTACTGAGTCGGCCTAAGGACCCTGAGGCAGAAAGGTTTAGAACCTTTCAAGAATTAAGTGTGAAAATACATATTGAACTGAGACAACGAGAGATGAAAAGAAAGGTGAGAAGGGAAGTAGAGGAAGTTGCCAAAAGATATGGCATATCAAAGGAGGTCGTTGATGCAAATAGAGAGAAAATAGAAAGAGCTGAGAAAGAGAAACAAGAAGCAGAAAAGGAAAGTGTTCTAGTACAAGACTCCTCCCGGACTAGATCATCCAAGAGCTCTGTACCTGCCACCTCTAAGAGCCCAAAAGCCTCAAAACTGGAAGTCAAGACATTCGTAAAGGGAGAGAAGAGAACGAAAACAAAGGCCACAAGGTCCTATATAAGCCGAAAGGACGATGAAGAAATAGAGTAGGATGAGGAAGTTAAGAAAATGAAGAAGAAGAAGAAAACTTCCGAGGAATCCTCTGCCGGTAAAAACAAGGAAGAAGAGGCAGAAGAATTTTATGATGAATCTTTATTAATGATATCATCAAGGCAGTCACAATGGATGGGAACCTGCAACCAGCCACTGAATTTTATGATGAATATAGTGATACTGACAAGAAGATTTTGGAAGATGCTACAGTCAGTTATCTAAACATTTATAATAAAGCATTCATTGAAATCATCTCTCTAATTCCCAAAAGTCTAGAGAAGGTACTTGAACTGAGAAAGGAGAATGCTAAGGCAAAGGACCTAGAGATCTGAGAAGAGATTGCAATTCAGCTCTATCCTTCCATTACTCCAAAACAAATGATCGTGATCTTTAAGGACTGCAAGGACGAGTTTTAGAGCAATACATCATAACATATCTAATACATATCTTGGTCATTACTCGAGAACTACATGACAAACAAATCTCTTCCAGAAGTATGCGGAGCATTTAATTATCTCCCCATTACTGCTCTGCTTTGTCTAGGTGATGGCCGATATACTATCCCTTGTAACTTTTCATGCTAAACATGTGAAAGGCTGAAACCTTGGATATATCATGTCACCACTTACAAGAGGCTATCTTTGAAACTGCAAGGCAAAATATTTCTTTGCGGAGAAGTGTAGACCAATTCAAGCTGCCTCTGCCTTAGGATGTGCACTGTGAATGCCTTAGTCAGTTCTCTACTTCTTATCATTAAGTGTCGTGCTCCCAAATTATAAGATATGTATGTGTGGATGCAAGAGCCATGCAAGGATATGAGTGTTCACCTCTGCATCATGCTCAAACCCAAAATAGATGCATACTTAGACTATTTTCTCTTTTCCTAGACTCATTTGCCTTAACCATACTTGATCTTCCCTTGTACAAGTTTGCCTATACATTTCCATCTGCTATGTTGACATCAATTACAACACATATTGCCAACAATCTCCTCTGTTGTCATTGATGGCAACATGTACTCCCCCTTAGACATATGTTTCTCTCTCCCCCTTTGACGTCAAGGACAAAGGGATTGATAACCTTTGTATCAATCCAAAAACTATATGTACTCCCTCTTACAAAAATATTTCTAAACTGTACTCCCACTAATTGAGTTGCAAAATTGTACCTTTGAAGAACAAAACTGGTATTGCTAATCTAATCAATATCCCTGCAATACTATGTACATCAAAACTAGTCTTATTGACATTGTTCTAACAACTCGTTTAGATGGTAGGATGGCTTTGTAGATTACCTTGACTTGTTGAATAGTTGTGGTCCATATAGTACATTCTGAGGTAAGCCTATAGTTTTGACATTCACACTCCATGCACATTTTGTTAGCTTCCTCTAAGTTGCTTGGGGTCTTCATCTTTTGATCTACCTTTTTTGCCTCCCCTAACAGACTGGACATTGAGGCAAGTCTCAAATTTACTGCCTCTTTCAACTGACCAATTGCCTCTTTATATTTTCTCTTTGGTCCTGTAATTGGGATAATTGTGCATGAAATCTCTCTACCTATTCCCTTGTTGCACCATTCTTATCCTTTGACATATCATAAGCTTCAGCCAATTTAGATAATTGTGACTCAATAGAGTCAATCTAATTCTTGATATTCTTTGTTGAAGTAGGCCATTTTAGACAAAATAGATATAAGGTTGTGGCTTCATTAATGCAGGTTTTGGATTTCTTCAAATTCTCTTTAATCTTATCATGTACACTGGCACATTTTTAAATCATTTCAACCATTTTCTTGTCATTATTCTTCTTTCTACCTCTTGTTATGCTCTTTGCTTTAAATGTGAGGAGTAATCTTTTAAAGAGTTCATTAGTAACTTGAGCTTTTGCTCAGCAGGCAGAGAGAGGTCAATGGTTGCCTCCAGGGTAACCCTTCTTGTATTAATTTTATTGCATCCTCTATTGCACTAGATTTCTTCAATTTTTCTTGTAAAAACTCTTTTCTTGCAGAGGCATGTATGTCACCAAGTTACAGTTTGTGTAGAGGAGAGATACTTGTCAGATCTATCTATCCGTCATTAGTTACAACCTGCAGTAGTTGAGGAGTGATGATCGGTTGAAATTGTATGTGTATACTCAGTAGGTCTTGAAGAGAGTTTGTCTCAGATGCACTTTGGCCTATGTCATCTATCCCTTCTAATTGCTCTTCCTCTTTAGCTTTTCCCTTATCTTCATTCTTTTTTTCCTCATCACTCTTCCCCTTCTCTTCTTGACTCTCCTTAGCAGTATATTCTCTCGTCATTTCCACATTTCCTGAATTCTCTGGAGGAGTTGCAGTACTATCTTTGTCCTGACCCTCAATGTTTTGCGCCTCAGCAGTTTCTAGAAGAAAAGAATTTTGCTCTGTAGGAGTGTCTGGAGGAGGTATGTTTGTCTTACCATGACCCTCTGTAGCTGATGCTCCAATATCCTCAAGAGGGGCAATTTCCTTATTCTTTTCAGGCATGTCATTGCCTTCCTCACTTTCCTCAAATTGTCTGGATATATCTTCAATGATTCCCATCTCAATCTTCATCTCTTTGAGGACTTCCACAGTTTTCTTTAGTGTTTCCCTTTTCAACTTCTTTATCTCCTCCTCATTCCTTGACATCAGAGTGTTTAGTATCCTTTTGTTGTTATATGGAGCCTGATTAGACTATGAGGTTAAAATTTCCCCACTTTTATCGGTAGGGTTTCCCGCGAAATTATTTAACAGGGGTTTGGGCGTAGCACCCCCAAGATGAGGTCAAGGGGTAGCACCCCTTGTGGGGTCCAGGGGCAGCGCCCCTAGCACACTCCCTATCGTGATACAGGGCGAGGTCGAGGGGCAATGCCCCCGCGGGAGCTTGAGGGTAGCGCCCCTGAAACCTCAAATGACTTTTATTAATTTATAAAGGCGTCGGGAGTTATTTTTCTATTGGTCGACATAAAAACCCTATTTTGTAACCGACATAAGTCTTGATAAAAATGGCTAAGGGTTAGGGTTTCCGTTGATATATTATATTGTAGCATTTGTACCGGTATTGAGTTGCAAGGATTACTGGTTGTAATCAGTTTGATTTGCTAGATAATATTATTAGACTCTCTATTGGTGGATGTAGCCCAAGTTTGGGTGAACCACATTAAAAATTGTCTCTCACTGTTATTAGTTTTGTGTATTTTTCATTTCTTTGTTTAATCTTTATTTACATTTAATTGATATCTTCTGCATGCAATTCCTAACACCTTTTAGTTCTAAATTCTTTTGTTAGAATTTTAGAAACTCTAACTCTGCCTTCCTTGGAGATGGTGGAACAAATCTTTTCAATTGCACTTTTCTTTATCTCAGATTCTTCACTCAATGCATCATTCCTTCTTTTGGTAAGGATATCAGCCAGGGTTTTGGGGAGTTGATCTATGATTTCAATTAAAGCTAGATTGTGGGCTCCCATGTATCTGCCTATTGCTTCTTCAAGAGTGGATTTATCATTGGTAGGCCTTTCATCATAAATTCTTTCCACTTCTTTGGGGGCACCCTATATAATTGCATTTACAGATGTTTCCAGTTGTAGGAGAACATAATCAGGTTTCTTGACCTTATTTGCTTTTCCTTTATCTTTCTCCTTTGAGGTCTAACCTTCTTTTCTTGTTCTTTTCTTCAATAAAAAATGCTTTCTTTATTTCATCTTCATCTTCTTCATCATCTTCAACATTCATTGGATTTATCTTTTCTTTGGTTTTAATTTCTTCCTCTTCTTCAACATCTTTGACTTTTTCTCTTTTTGCTTTACTCTTTTTCCTAGGGTTATTCTTTTCAACAATTTGTACTGGGATCTCAGAATTAGTTCTTTTGACAGGTAGTGATGATCAAGAGGCAACAGAGGAAGTGGTTGTAGTTGATCTGTTTGTTCTTCTTCGCATTTGTGCAGAGGGAAGTGTTTGTGACTCTCCTAAGGAACCTTCAGAAGATTTGAGTATCTCCTCTAGGTTTGTTTTCATTTTCTCAACCTTAGATTTTGTCTCTTCTATTTCCTTTACATCCTTTTTTGTATTTTTGCGCATGATTTCATCATATGTGCCAAACCTCTGAATAGAGGGATCCTTTGGTTTGTTGAGAAGCAGGTCAACATATCCTACCAAGTCAAATTCACCAACCTCATAGCGAAGAGTTGTAATCCAAACAGTTCTTGGCTCCACAACCTCCATATAACAATTGTCTTTATCAACCATAAATGTGATATCATTTTTTATATTTCTCCAACACCTTGGCAGGTATCCTTTCTTTGATTTGATTATTCTAGAAAGTTTTGAAGAACCACAAAATAGAGTGTTATAGTTCTCATGATCAAGGAAAATTTTCATGTAGTCCTTGATTTGATGGGCAATAGGTGTATCTGATCTCCATATTATTCCTTTCATTCCAGGGAATTCATTCAAAAAGTAAAAAATGAGACATATGATTAAAGTGTTGCAAGTATGAGGTGAACCAGTGTTGTCATTGATGTCAACATACTCATATTACATTGACAAGAAGGATTGGATGAGCTGTGTGTTGAGGATATTGAGAAAATTACCCTCAGTCAGGAACAGTGAAGAACAGTGATGAGAAGAAGGCAAATATATTGGATAGGTTGAGAACCGGAGGATGTGGATTAAAGGGTTTGCAGATATGAGTCTTGAGATGCTTCAGTCAAGTTTTCAGAGGTCCGCATGAAGACCTGAAGAAGTTATGGCTGTCTGTGTGGAACCGGTTCCGACAAGTGCTTAGAGGTGACAGAGGATCACAGAAAGGTCCGGTGAGGTCCGGAATTGTACAATCCTAATCTGCGGATTGGAAAGAGTATTTGGGATGTCCTTGTGATGTGCCATCTCGAGTTGTGTATGATTTGGAGGTCCGGAAGTACCTCTTGCATTATGACAGTGGCGACAGACTGTGTTCTTGAAGTTCCGGATAAGGAGGATAAGAGATTTCAGTAAGTAAAGGAAATGCAGACGTACCTGGTCATTCAGACAGGCTTGTGAAGGTTCTTGGATCATGTTGAGGTTGTGTCATTGGTCCGCATTGATAATGTATGATTTGAAGGTCCGGAAGTACCTTCTACAGTGGCGACAGACTGTGTTCTTGAAGTTCCAGATGAGGAAGACAAGAGATTCCAGCAAGTAAAGGAAGTGCGGATGTATCCGGACATTCAGGCAGGCTTGTGAAGTTTTCTGGATCGTGTTGAGGTTGTGTTGTTGATCCGCATTGATAGTAGAGCCCAGAATTGAAGTTATTCTTCCGGATGAAGTTCTTGCTCTGTTTAGCCGACCGGATGAGTTGTTCATCCTGCGAATGTTCTTGTGGTGGCCGACCGGATGTGTTATTCATCTTGCGGATACTCTTATGATTGTTTGCCGACTTAGATGTTTGATCCTAAGTCGATGTCTTGTATAAATAACGGTCTGTGAGTTCATTTCGAGTGGTGGTGTGTGGATGAGTGTGACATAGCGAAGAGAAGTGCGAAAGGCAGAACAGAGGTTTTTGGGCTTAATTGGAACTGATCCGGACATGGTAGAGATGTCATTCTCCAGTTCAAGACTGTGATTTTTATCACTTTGTAGATAGTGTGTCTCCTTGTAGGCAGTGGGCCTCTCTGTGAGCAGTGTGCTCGGGCAGTGAGCCCTAATTGGCATGTGCCATTCATTTTTCTTTATTCTTCTAACAGAGAATAATTCTTGGGTTAATCACCCCGTGGTTTTTCCCTTAACCGGGTTTTCCACGTCAAAATCTTGGTGTTCAATGTGTTGATGCTTATCTGCTCTTGTGTTTATGTATTATGCTTTCATGGATGATTAATTGATATGCTGCTAACTAACAACAAAGAATCAAGTGTTTGAAAAACAAGAAGTTTTATACAACTGATTCACCCCCCCCTCTCAGTTGTATGCCCTAGATCCAACATAAAGAGCCATACCGGAACCTGAATTTGGATTCCTTTGTCCTTTTTAGGTTGTCCATGACCTATTATCGTAAGAGCTCACAAAGGTCAAGATCTTTTCCCTCTTTAACCATCTAATATGTTGTGTAGATTGCAGTTGCAGAGGCAGAGTTGTCTATGTTTGTATAGTAGAATTTGTATGCAATGCCCATGGTTGCATACCTGACCCCCAAGTCTTCAATATCATCCATTGCCAGAGTCCTTTTGTCAAATTTAGCTCTGGTGAGCTTCATTACTTCTTCATTCTTTACAGACTTCAGGATAGGCACCGGTCCAGAGGAGCATAAACAAGTCACTGCCTTTTTAGCATCCTTAGTGATTATGTTAGGGTGGTCTAACCAGAAGACATCTTCATGGATTCAACTTAGGGTTATTCTTACCCAAGCATCATCATATCAAAAGTTTGGAAAACCCTTCCAGATATGTATTACATTAGCTAAAACATGTAAAATGGCACCGCTTTCATCTGTTATAGTCGACTTGAAGGGATGTTTCTTGAATCTTGGCCTTGGCCTCTCAACCACATCAACTACAATTGGTGTCACCATTGCAATATCTTTAGAAGCTAGGGTCTTAACCAGGGAAATGAAAAATACATGGATATGCGATGATAGGGTTTGCTTAGTTTCTTTGCTGAGTGCCTTTAGTTCTCCTTTGGCTCTTCAAATCTTTTGTCTTTGATCAAATGAGATCAAAAAATGATTAAGCATCGCCTATATAGCCATCTCACCAAACAATTCTACTCTACATTAATTGCATCCTCTAATTTAACCTAATTTTCCATTTTCATATATAGAGCCTTATAAGCCTTTAGCAATCTTTCGAAGATTAGCCAATTGCTTTGGGAATTTGATCAATCCCATCTACATGTTGAATTTTCTTAGCATAATGAAGGAGAGATGAAGAATTTGCAGTAACAACTCCCCCTAAGTATATGTATCCTTCTGATAGATGCTCTTATCACTGTGAACCCTAAAGATTTCTGCAATCTGCCACATTTAAAGATTTTTCTCTAGAATTTTGATTAGACCTCTTCAATTCCTTATCTTATCATGCTTATACCAACACTAGCCAAGATGTTAAGAATTCAACATCTTGCATATTTAGGCATTTACAGAATTTTGCAGTTGTAACTCCCCCTGAACTAGTACTTCATCTTTTGGTTATCGGAGGATCCTTCTGTTGATAACTGAGAGGGGGGGTGAATCAATTATCTTAATTATTTGACTTTCTTTTCTTCTTTAACAATTAGTGCAATATATAAGCATACACAACCATGGAAGTATAAATAAACTCAACACAGATGACACAATATTTTTGACGTGGAAAACCCTGTTAAGGGAAAAAACCACGGGGTGATTAACCCAAGATTGTATTCTCTGTTAAAAGAGTAAGGTAGTACAAAATGGCACTTGCCAATTAGGGCTCATTGCCTGAGCACACTACTCACAAGAGGTTCACTCCCTACAATAGTTTATAGAAGGAAACTAGGTATTTGAACTGATGATAAGCATACACATATGCTGAGGTTCAGTTTCGTTTAAGCTCAATATACTGATCTACTGCACTTCATTCTTCCTCTGCCTTAGTGCTACTGTTCTATCACATACCGGACCTGTATTTCTATTTCCACTCTGCTCTCTGCTTTTCTTTGCACTTCACAATACACTTCACACACCTTCTCATTGAAATCCATCTGGTATATATAGCCGCACCAAGGATTTCAACATCTTTCTAGTCGGCATCTGGAATACTCAATATTTTTCCAAACTCTGGTCTATCGGCTGAATCCTTGCTTACCAAGTGATGCGTATCAAAGAAATACTTATAGAAGTCATCAATCAAGTCAACCAATCATGAATGATCTCTTAAGAAGCTTGATCGTCATCAATATCTCATCCGGATTAAGGTCTGATGCTCTGTCGGTCAGTTCTTCCTCAGTCTACTCTGCCAAACAGAAACCCAACACTTAGGTGTTCATATCTTTTCACTCTTTCATCACCGGAGGCTCAATCTCTAGAATGTATCATTAATGGTACTCCTCTTGACTTCCCCAAGTCCGCACTTTACTAAGATACTTCCTTTGTGAGATCCGGACCTGATTGTCGGACCTTGCTGCATGCTCTGTTCTTGCTCACCGGACCAAAATACTCATCAATCTGACTTCCGGTATAGATACACCATGTCCTGTGGATGTGTGGGATGAACTTTATTGCCATCAATGACAACACTCATGAAGCCACACAGTGTCTCTTGCCAACAATCTCCCCCTTTGGCATTGATGGCAACACTTAGTGAAAAATGACTAACTGTTATAGTTTACTCCCCCTTGGCTTACGTTGTGTTCTTATGTACACTTTTCCGGAGCTCCCCCTTAGCTAGATTGCACATTTTTCACTGCTCCTCACTCCCCCTTTGACATCAATGGAAAAGGGTAGGCTCCGCACACCAAAATTTCCCAAAAAAATCTATACTAGGCCGCATAAATACATGTTGTACTTACATATACTGAAGTATATCTGCAAAAGTTGTCTTCAATTGGACAAATTTTGTTGCCCAACTCTACTTCATCCTGTCCAAAATTGAGATGTGACCACTCAACAGGAATGCAAAAGCTTCTGCCCTCTTTAGATATGTCGGATCACTGGTCCGGGCTGTGGTCTGAGAATCAGTTAGGGCCTCATGCATGGCTTCTAACTTAGGTATAATTATCCCACTAAGTTCACCCATCCTACTTATTATATTCTTCCTTTCCTTCTCAAGTTTCTTTAGTTCATTTAGAATGGCAATAGTTTGACATTCTTGGTTTATTATGGATGTGGTAAGAGGATCAAAATTCTGAGATAGACTTGAAAGTTTACCTTCTTGTTCTTTCACTTTCTTCTCAATATCCATTGTCACTTTAGACCAGAATAAACAAAATTTATATGTCTCCGCCATCTTTAAGAGCATTTTCTAAGCTCTTTATCCCAATGTCCAAATTTCTCCTATCATTTGTTATATACCCCTGTACTTCAGAGAATCTTTTATCCAAAAACTCTTTCCGAACTTTCTCCTCAGCAGATTTCTCCAAGGAATCAAAATGTGTGCTGACAGAATTAACAAGAGATTTGAGATTACCAAATGAAGAGGCTGAAAGATCCTTCTGAAAGGATGGCATGATCTTCTCCAACACACCGGATGCAATTTCTATCAGCTCACAGTCTTCCATGTGAGACTTCAGAAGTTTTTCTTTTGCCCTTGCTTGGGCAAAGGATGCTATCTTCATTGTTTGAACCGGGGAGAGGGAATCAAAATTGAATGGTCCTTGGAGTAGCTCCGGTTCATCTAATTCTGTCATTTCTTTTGTCAGGAAGTCTTTGACTGCTTCTACAGTGTCTCTTGCTGGAGACAGAGTTTTCTTCCCTTCTGTGGCCTCAGAGCTGTCATCTGGGGTTTTCTCTATTTGATCTTTTTCTCCTTCCTTGACTTCTTCTTCTTGATCAGTTTTCTCATCTTTTCTTTCTTCTCCTTCAGTTTCGGAGTCAGTAGGGGGATCCGGAAGAGAGATGTTTACTTCTTCAGGGACTTCCTCTTCCAGAGCAGAGGAATCCAAGTCTTGAGTCCTTTCCTCACCTATGTCCTTTGGCTCTTCTCCATTTTTCATAGTAGATTCTCCTTCGTCATCCATGGCAGAGGGTTTATCACCCAAGTCCTTTATAACAGGAAGATTGAATCTTTTAAAAGCATTCCAGAGGATATCTTCTGTTTCTTTTGCCACTTTGTCAGTTTCTTCAAGCATAAACTGATTCATTCTAGCTTTGCTCCGGAACTCATCCTTGCAATCTTTGAAGATCATATTCATTTGTTTTAGAGTGATTGAAGGATAGAGTTGAATAGCTATCTGTTCCTGGATATCAAGATCCTTTGCCTTAGCATTGTTCTTCCTTATTTCTAGTTCCTTCTCTAGGCTTTTGGGAATTAGAGATATGATTTCAATAAATGCCTTATTATAGATATTCAAATACCTGACTGTAGCTTCTTGCAAGATCTTCTGGTTAGCTTCATTATATTCATCATAGAACTTAGTCATTGGTTTTAGGTTCCCATCCACAGTGACTGATTTGATGATATCATCAATGCAGAGAGTAGGTTTTTCAACAAATTCTTCTGTCTTTTCTTGCTTGCCTTGACCAGTAGAGGATTCACCAGATCTTTTCTTCTTCTTCTTCTTGATTTTCTTTACTTCCTCATCTGTCTCTGTCTCTTCATCATCATTGAGACTTGTATAGGACCTTGTTGCCTTTTTCTTTGTTCTTTTCTCTCCCTTTTCGGATGTATGGGCTTCCGGTTTTGATGCTTTTTGGCTCTTAGAGGTGGCAAGTGCAGAGCTTTTGGAGGATCTAGTCTGGGAGGGGGCTTGCACTGGGGCACTTTCTTTTTTTGTTTCTTGTCTTTCTTTCTCAGCCCTTTCCATCTTCTCTCTATTGGCATCAAGTGCCTCCTTTGATATTCCATGCCTCTTGGTGAATTCTTCTACTTCCCTTCTCACTTTTCTCTTGATCTCAGGCTGTCTTAGTTCAACACGAATTTTCACACTCAATTCTTGAAAGGTTCCAAACCTTTCTACCTTAGGATCCTTTCTCAACTAGAGATTGAGGGATTCTTTCTCTGGAGAAGACTGAAGTTGTTCCCTCATACCATACATATCTATTGAGATTCCCAGATCTTCCTCAAGCTGTTAGGCTCTGTCTAGAGGAACTTAGCTCTGATACCAATTGTTGATAACTGAGAGGGGGGGTGAATCAGTTATCTTAATTATTTGACTTTCTTTTCTTCTTTAACAATTAGTGCAATATATAAGCATACACAACCACGGAAGCAGAAATAAACTCAACACACATGACACAATATTTTTGACGTGGAAAACCCTATTAAGGGAAAAAACCACAGGGTGATTAACCCAAGATTGTATTCTCTGTTAAAAGAATAAGGTAGTACAAAATGGCACTTGCTAATTAGGGCTCACTGCCCGAGCACACTACTCACAAGAGGCTCAGTGCCTACAATAGTTTATAGAAGGAAACTAGGTATTTGAACTGATGACAGGCATACACATATGCTGAGGTTTAGTTCTGGTTAAGCTCAATATACTGATCTACTGCACTTCATTCTTCCTCTGCCTTAGTGATGTTGTTCTGTCACATACCGGACCTGTATTTCTATTTCCACTCTGCTCTCTGCTTTTCTTCACACTTCACAATACACTTCACGCACCTTCTCATCGAAATCCATCTGGTATATATATCCGCACCAAGGATTTCAACATCTTTCTAGTCGGCATCCGTAATACTCAATATTTTTCCAAACTCTGGTCTGTCGGCTGAATCCTTTCTTACTAAGTGATGCGTATCAAAGAAATACTTATAGAAGGCATCAAGCAGGTTGGTCAATCATGAATGATCTCTTAAGAAGCTTGATCATCATCAATATCTCATCCGGATTAAGGTCTGATGCTCTGCCGATCAGTTCTTCCTCAGTCTACTCTGCCAAACAGAAACCCAACACTTAGGTGTTCCTATATTTTCACTCTTTCATCACCGGAGGCTCAATCTCTGGAATGTATCAATCATGGTACTCCTCTTGACTTCCCCAAGTCTGCACTTTATTGAGATACTTCCACTGTGAGATCCGGACCTGATTGTCAGACCTTGCTGCATGCTCTGTTCTTGCTCACCGGACCAAAATACTCATCAATCTAACTTCTGGTATAGACATACCATGTCCTGCGGATGTGTGGGATGAACTTTGTTGCCATCAATGACAACACTCATGAAGCCACACAGTGTCTCTTGCCAGCACCTTGTGCACTGGGTAGAGGTCTAAAAACATCACAAACTTCCTTCTTTCTCCATACTTTGTTTATTTCCATCCATTACTAGGAATATCAACTTTCTTTTGTGAAATAGGCCTTACATTCTTTCCAGAGTGCCTTGTTTGATTGTACTCATCACAGGTGCACTTAGTTTGCTGAGCACTTCCATTCCTCCTTGCCTTTGATCTACAATTAGCTGCCTTGTGGCCAAACTTATTGCAATTGTAATAGTATCCATAGAAAGATTGAGCATTGTCCCTATTGTTCCTTGGCACTTTACTTCTGCATACATTAGCCTTATGTCCTTTCTTATTCCAGACATAACACCTAGTTAAGTTCTAATTTTTTTTGCTTCTACATTCAGTACCTTTATGACCAATTTTATTGCAAGTGTAACATTTCAATGTATTTCGATTTATCATGTTTCTACAGTCAACAACATTATGCCCAAACTTATTGCAAGAAAAACAATAGCCATTAAAGCTTTGAGAGTACCTTATGTGAGTTGGTTGCCTTGTAGATGAAGGATCTCTGAAATCTTTCTTCATATTCTCCCTCTGTATTTGGACATGAGTGCATTCATCTTCTCTTGTAACTTTGTAAGTTTTCTTCCTAGGATTTTCAATGCAGGTCTTCTCCTTCTTTAACTCAGTCTTTCCTTCTAATTTAAAGTTATCATATAGGTTTGCAGAAGTACTAAACATTGGAATTTTCTCCTTTTCAAAACCAAGACCTGATTTTTCATTTGCTGGATTTTGAGAATTTTTTATTTCATCAATAATTTTAGATCCTCCTTTCAACTTCAGCCCTTTGTCAATCTATTCTTTTGCCTTTTCCAGTTCTTTCCTTAGAATGACAATTTTTTCCTCTAGTTTTGAACATTTAGTTGATTCCTCATTAAGTTTCATGTTCAAGTAGTCTTCAATCCTCTTTTCTTCTTCAACCATGATCTTTAGATTTGAGATCATTTCTCTTGCCTCTTTAAGTTTTGTGTCACATCCTTTGTCTCCTTCTAATAGGATTTTCAGCTTGCCAACTTCTTCTTTTCACTTTTTGGCCTTTGCCTTCAATATGTCAATTGTCTCTTTGGTTGTTTCAAGCATGTCTTCATATTATTTATTTAGTTCTCTTGCATCATCTAGTTCATCAAGGACTAACTTGAGTTCTCCTTCAAGGTCTATTCCACATTCACCAAGATCCCAATCTTCAGGCTCCATTGCTTCAAGATCTGGTTCTAGTACAAATACATCATTGTCCATGACTTTAGATTCCATGTGTTTAGATGCAAGATCTACCTTAGCTGTTAGGCTACTCTGATACCAATTGTTGAACACAATGAGATGCTGAGAGGGGGGTGAATCAGCATATACTAAAACTTAACCAAGGATTAACTTTTGAAACTAAATAACTTATATAACTAAAGGGAAAATATGCAACACAATAATCAACACGTGACACCAGTATTTTTACGTGGAAAACCCCAAGGCAGGGAAAAAACACGGTGAGAGCTATCTCATAATATAATATGCTCACTACAAAAATGTTCCAACTTGTTTTAGGGCTTCAACCCAAGGAAGCTACTACTCCCTGGTTTAGAATTTTAATTTAGGGCTACAACCCAACGAAGCCTCTATTCCTTGAATACACAACTCACCACTATTTGATTTACTATGACAATATAGATAAAAGGACAGCTAAGGAAAACACATCTGTTATATGTTGATGATGCAGTCCACTTATCTTTCTCAATACATGTCTTCAAACTGATTTTGCATACTCAATGTGGACCAAGGATTTATTCACACACTATCTCAACAACGTCTATACTCCTTGCAGAAGAAGTATCATACCAAACTATGCATCCGCAAGACAAGAAATATGCTTGTCTACAGGGAACAGGGTCTTTCAGACCTCATGTGATGCATCACATCTCAAAATATGATGTTGCGGTGAAATGCAAAGCCTAAAACCTTTTGTATATGAGCTTAGGCATCAACATATGCTACTTATCAGATCCACATGCCTTTTTATGAAGTTTCCAGAGGAATTCAACATATGACTTAGGTACCTAAGGTTTCGGAGGGCAGTTATACTTAAACTTTACTTGTAGACATGAATGGTTGATGCAGTACCAGAAAATGAAGGATGTCTACATGTGAATCATACCTGCTATACTTTGGATCATATAATACCTCCCCATAAGCTTTGGTAACAAATCTATGCATGTTTCAACTTCTGCAAGTCACAAACTTGTGTATTTAGGTTCCCGAACAGACTATAATGCCTTTGTCACTTAAGCACAGTCTTTGCGGACCACTAGAGGACTTGAAACTTCATCATAACATATCTAATACATATCTTGGTCATTCCTCGGAACCTCATGACAAATAGATCTCTTCCGGAAGAATGCGGAGCATTCCATTATCTCCCCATTGCTTCTCTACTATGTCTAAGTGATGGTCGATAGACTATCCCTTGTAAATTTTCATTTTGAATGTGTGAGAGGCTAAAACCTTGGATATATCATGTCAATACATACAAGAGGCTATCTTTGGAACCGCAAGGAAAAATATTTCTTTGTTGAGAAGTGCAGACCAACTCAAGCTGACTCTACGTTAGGATGTGCACTGTGAATGTCTTAGTCAATTCTCTGCTTCTTATCATTAAGTGCGGTGCTCCCAACTAATGAGATATGTATGAGTGTATGCAGGAGTCATGTAAGGATATGAGAGTTCACCTCCACATCATGCTCAAACCCAAAATAGATGCATATTTAGACTGTTTTCTCTTTTCCCGGACTAGTTTGCCTTGACCATACTAGCTCTTCCTTTGTACGAGTCTGCCTATACATTGCCATCGGCTATGTTGACATTAATGTATACTATGCTCACATCAATGACAACACATATTGAAAAAAAAAGATAATGATGTAATTACACACCAAGAATACTTTATGGCTCTTCAATTAACCTTAAAGACCTCTTTGGCGTACCCATTGCACACTAAAGTGTGATTGCTAGTTTTTTTTTAGTGTGGTTAGGGGTTCATTAATAGACTTGTGCTTCCAACATTCTATAATTTATTAAATTGTTAAATATCTCTATTATTAGTATCTGCCTTTGGCAATACTATTGTGACCAAAACTATTTAATTAGTTATTATTCTATGTACCTATCATCTATTTAAATGCCATAATTTATCCTCCTCAAAGTAAATATTTGTTTTTGTAAAGTAAAGATGCATACCTTTTAATAAAAAATATTCGTACAAAATCAATTATTAACATTTATTGGCATTCCTATTGGTTAAAACTTCTCACCTCTTATTGCAACCTTCACATGGCCCATAACAATTATAATGAACTTTGTACAATATTGACTTATTAATGCACCAAAATATTTTAATATTTTAATTGAAAATAAATGTTTGTACATGACTTCATTAACTTAATATGCCAGGAGGACACATAGTCCGATATTGATGTTAATTACCATTGTCCATGAGCATAAACAAGACATGTTGCTCACGTGAAATTGATGTTATGCAACATCCTCATGTTCCATTGCTTTCACTTGCTTTGAATCCTATTTAAGTAGTTGGCATTTTATATCCTTCGGTACATGATAGGAATTTTCTTGTATTGTTCTCCTTCGGAGAACTTGTATTATTAACACCCTTACAGGCAATATTTTACATTTTAGCCATATATAGTGGAAATATTAAACCTTTGACATGTGTAGACAACTAATGTTAAAATGCAAAAAGGTCGTAATCAATTTATATTAGAAAGGCTTTTTTGTTAAGTAGAGGAAATTTTAGTGTATGGGGTGTGGTCAAGTGGCTATGACCACTTGGTTATCATGATGGAGATCAAGGTTCAAACCTCCATGTTGAGTAAAAAAGTATACGAAATTTTATTTATTTAAGAGTTGTTTAATTTATTTACTTAATATTATTTAATAATTTTATTTTATTTGATATATATCCCTTATATTTTAGTTTTATTTTAAATATATATGTGGTTACATATTTTAATTTTTGTGAACGTAAATAAATTAAAATAACTCTTAAATAAATAAAATAGTTCCAGTATTTTTGGACATTTTTTAGATAAATGTATTTGATATATCTATTAACAACATAGTTTATAAATTCTTCAAGGTGTTGGTTCCCAAATTTACTACAACCTGAAACCCTAAAACATTTTACAATCACCTAGGCTAGGGGTATCATTAGGGTGATTTTGGCCAATATATAGGAGTGGGTAGACTCCTCTACACTTCAAGATCAACTTGGCTTAGAAGGTGACAAGGGTTGTTGTACCTTGGCATTTAATCATGTTTTCATGTGTCAAATCCAAGGTTGTGTCCTAGGCTATTTGCAATAAGGAACTTCATAATCAACAGTCCTCAAACTAATCCTACTAATTTTACTATTTCAGGAATTACTGCTACTGATTTATCTGTTGTGAAATGAAATTCTGAAAACACAAATGCTAAAGCAATAGACTGCAGGAAAATAACTTGTTCTAATATAAAGCTGGAAACATGCATTTACTTGAAAGCAAACTATTAATAGGAATGAATATATCTATTGAAAGCAATGAAACTTTACTTCTAATGAAATATGTAAACAAACTGAAGCAATAAATACTAGCCTCCTATCTTGATGGCAGGAGTGGGCCCTTGCTCTACGCCTTCAGGACTGAAGACTAAAGCAAGAACTCAGTACCGAAATGAAATAACACAATCTTTCCTTCAGTTCAATTTCATGAAGGTACGCTTGTATTAAAAAATTATGTCTATCTGAAAAATAAAAATTACAATAAGCTAATAGCAATAATTCTATATCCATTATGCTCCTCCTATCTAAACATATATTAGTCCAAGGATGAGATATCTTTGGATCTAACTATTCTATCCTTTAGTTTATCTATGAGATACAACTAATCTCTTATTCTAACTAAAACATATAACTATTTAACTGAAGAGTATGATCATGCAAACTGAAAAAGGCTTTAGTGGAATAGAAGTCCCACTAAACCTGGAGTCTTAAATAACAATGGGCAGGTGGCCCTGAAATATAGGTCTTAAAAAGTCTTTTAGAACTCATGCAAAATAAAATAAAAAGGGAATTAGATCCCTGGCAGTCAACTAGAGTCTTCGCCGGATCCTTTGGTGTTGGCTGGGTGGACTCTGGAGCACTATAGTTGGCTTCTGAGATGCATATAGACAATGGCGCTAGAGACTCTGCACTATCGCTAGTAGCTCCGGAGACTATCTGCTATTGCCAGCAGCTCCGGAGATGCATCCCTATTTCCTATACAGCTGTGGAGATCTTCAAAATTGCCTTTGCCCGTACAACTGCACCTATGGACGCAAAAATAGAGACTTTTCTACACAATTTCATTAGTTTACTGCACATTAGTCATTTCATAAAAAATAATGATCTTTGGTAATTCAACTCTCATTAGTGTAATTAAGACAAATCTTATCAGTCTATATGGTGCAATTACCAGGACAATAGGATAAAAGGATGAAAAAAGGGAAGTAAAAAGGTGTATTATTCTGGGTGCTACGTGGTACTCATTAGGAGGGTAATCCTGGAGGTATCCCTCAATAGGGATTGAGATCAACAAAATATATTATCCCATTTGTGACTTTGTAACATTACCCAGATCGTTGTTTTAATCCCAAACCCTATCACTAGAGTTAAACACACTTGTTACACTTAATAATCTCCCTTTTAATCTGATGAGAGCAACCCTACATAATGAGGATGTTTATGGAATTGAAATTGCATTAAAAGTTGATATATTGTTTTGATTGTTAATGAGTTAGGATGATCATAGGCTTTTCAAACCGGTGCCTATCCATTGGTCTGCAGAGTCTCATGTTTATCAAAGGAACATAATTACAAGGAAATGTATGACTGCCTATTTGAAGATTCAGATGCATAAAAATCAATATCAAACCATGAGAATACTTAGTAATCCAACACCATACAACATTCTTCCATGTGTAATACTGAAATGACCATTTACAAAACTTGACACTTCTGATGACTACTTCATGAAGAACATAAACTGATCACTGGTCGTTGCCCTAATTGTCTCTGGACCTCTACACCTGTAGAGAGAAATTCTGCCCAAAAAATGACCAATGCCTGAAAAGAGTTTCCATCTTCAAATAATAGCCCTCACAGCTCATATTGGATGGGAAAATGGGAGGGAAAACCCCACTAAATCCACAAAATGCATTCAAAACATCAAATTCAACAACCCACTTTGCATTAATGGCGATTCAAAGAGTAGATGATGCATTTTCGTGCATTTCTAGGTGCTTCTGGGCCTTTGATAGAACTTCAGGCCGTGGGAGGATATTAGGATTTGGGACATGGACCAAAAATCCCATCGGGCCCCAAAGTGTAACATCCATGTTCTAAAAACATAGTAAAAACCAAAAATTCACCATAAAGTAAATTTACAAGGGAAAAATGAGACAGAGAATTTTTTTCTTTTATTCAACATATAGTCGAGTAACTACAATTACAAGATATCTCATTACAAATACAATCATTTGTATTGTCTTTCTCAAGTACAATGTTTACAAAAGTAAATCAATTATAAATCCCTGATAATGTTTTACTTAGTCTCAATAAACACAAGTCTCAGAGATATACTGCATCCGAAAATCTGACATCTTTATCGCAAGCCTCGGCATGTCTTCTGCGAGAGAGAGAGAGTATCTTTCCAGTGATTTACCTCCAACCACAGACCGGCGGTCTCCCACACATCTTCCACGTAGGAAGTGGCCCTACCCTTCACGAGAAGTATAAACCAAGGTGACCAGTGGTAATTTGCCTTTCTGAGTACATAGTGTTGTATCTTACACAACTCTATCTATCATACAACCCTAGATACCCTCTAGCTAAGTATGATTCCCGATAGGATGCGCAATCCAGATACAGTGAACCGACAATGCATGCAGAGACATGCATTACTATGGCCATAGTTTTCAATATAAATTGACGTTCGCAATGAACGTTGTCGTAATGTTCACCCACCCCAACTCGACTTGGATACTATCATGTTCCTACAGTTCGACTTGGTCAATTATGTTTAACTTGAGAAGTTATGATGATTTCAACAATTTAGTCTTCCTGACCCAATACATGTTTTATGTCTCTGTCTAAAATCCATAGACCTATCAACTTCCTTTCTTTATGAGGACTCTCATTGCATCATTGCAATACCCGAGGTCCATGACTTATTGCCTCATAATAAATATAGATAGACTAATTACGACTAAGATGATAATCTTACCCAGATTAAGCATTATAGTCTAGAAATCTAAATCACTTCTTGCAAGTAAGAATAATTATGCATAGTCAGGGCACTTGACCCTTCAATCACGATCTAAATAATGATCTCAATGCCTTAATATAATAATTACCATATCTAGGTTAAGTCAAAGTTTAACTAAAGAGTTTTGACTAACTCCAACCTAGCCTTTATGATTTAGATGGATTTACACGACATTGTCGTCACTCCATAATCCTTATGAAATGATTATCCATTCATAGGTATCCTTGCATCTTTGCATTCATTTGAGATTCCTTACTTCCAATAAGTAATAACTAAGAGAAAATTGTGACCAACAGGTATAATAAACTTTATGTTTGATTATCTATTAACTAGTACCTCTTGCATGCTTGCAAAACCCGAAGCTTATAACTTGTATTTCAAGTTGACCTGTAGCCCAACAAATAGTCTTCCCTACTTAAGGTTATACATTGTCAACTATAAACAAGATTTCATATACGTCAAATGCCTAACATCCTTCGAATACAAAGTATAACCTTCGACAATACTGCAAGGATTGTAATCTTCCAAACTTTCTTGCTATACTTCAAGCATAAATGTTCTAAGGTCATTCTCTGAAAAAGGTTTATACTAGACGTTACATCTTTTATCAAAATTAAAGGTGTAATCTGAATAGAACTACAATTGAATAGGCTCTTACACCAAACTCATAAAGCCAACTAAAATCTCTCCTAATCTTTAAGTAAGGATGACAACTTTCATGTGTTCCAAATATAACTTAAGAAAACAGAAAGAAGTATCAAACCTTGAGCACAATGGATCTACGTTCCAATGATAATCTCTTACCGTTTCTTGATGATTCCTGTTTGACATCAAGGGGTTGCCAAAGATTTTAAGAGCTCTCCCACAATAATGATCCCCTTGTTTCTTCTTTTTCTGCTCACCGCCCACTCCCTGTTTTAAGTGTACCCCCAATGATAAAGTTTTTGCTAGCCACCCAACATTTCCCCCCCTGAGATCCTCCTTCCGAATCTCTATTCGGGTTGTGTCTAAAAAGACTCCCCTCGACTCATAATGAGTTGCCTCTCTTTACTCCTTTCCCCTCTCATAGTTCAAAGCCACGAATCAGGAACTGATGTCATCCATTCCCAAACACACAATGATACCTTATCTTCCCCCTTCTGCCGAGTCGTTTCTCCATGACCCAGCACTTAGTATTCACTCACACAGTTAGAGCGAGTTTCCTCCCGTCTCGGCATCCTCTGTGGAGTTTTTGTTAAAACAACCTCATATCCCATGTGAGGACTCCTCGTTCCCACTACATCCAAAAATAACTACTTCCAAAAATAGGAATGACGTGCTACAAGGCAGCAAACAATATGCCGTAAAAGCACAAGAATTATCTAATAAACTGATAGGTGTTCGTGGTTTAGAAGTACCACTCAAAGCTTATAATGAACTCACAACTATAAGATTATATAGCTCCACTACTATATGGTTCGACTCCAAGAAATGATGTTCTTCCTTCATACTTACTGCATGAATACTCCACGCCCATACTCTCGAAACAAAACTATGTTCCCACCAAGAATTAGTTAATTCCACTAATGGCCCATGCCTCTATCATTAAGGCTCCACTCATCTAGTCCATGGTAGGTTCTCTACAACTAAGAGTTTCTCCTATAAATAAGCCTCTAAACACTCAAGCATCAATGAGAGGTCTACGCGGATAATAAAGTATCTCTACTCATGATACAACTCTCTATAGGCATCTTAATGCCCACACGTTGGTTTAATGGTTAAACAATTATGTCCTCATCGTGGATTTCTCCTATGGATAGATATGAACATTTTAGAGGACAAAAAGGTAGTAATAGCCACAAAAATATTAAAAGATTCCCTCTTCAATATATCCCTAAATTAGAATAAATAGACATGATATGAACAATAATAGTCCTTGTCTATATTTAATCTTTGATCAAAATATGATAATAATAATAATAAGTCGAAAAGCTTACGAGTAATGTGATAGGGTCAAGCTTGTCTGCCCTTCACAGAATCTCGTTAAATCATGTGGACTTGACTTGATAAGATTGTCATCTTACGTTAAATGTCGACAATAAATCACTAAATGACTTGATAGTATTAACACAACCTTTCTACAACAATGACGACGTAGTACTTACGTTAATCGTCAATGGACACCATCCTTCTCAGATATTGTCATTTACTTCACAAACAACTAAGTCGACTCACAAATGACTTGACTAAGAAAGAATCGAAAGATATCGACCACTTGTCGATTAGATTCAAAATCAAACTGACAAGACATGACTTACCTTAAACAATTCTGGTTCACGTTTTTGTTTAACACTAATACTTGTTTGGCAAATAGACCACTCGTAATCCAAGGTCTATATCTCTCTTCTCGAAAGATACTCTCTCTCTCTCTCTACTTTGAGAGTCATCTGATAACTTGTAACCTGTTTCACTTGTCATCAAACAATATATGATCAATGCATCGTCATTTAATTAATTCAACTAATAAATCAAATCTCATCATATAGATATTAAATCGACAATAACATAATCATTTCCATGATTTCATAAATGATATTCAATATAATTCCATGTCATATCTTGTCATAAATCTATAACATCACAATAAATTTAATTATGCCCAAGTAAAAAGTAAAAGTATAGCAAGTCAGAAATTAGGGATGTAACATATCCTTCCCCTAAAGATTCATCATCCTCGATGATATAAAGCATCAAAACGCAACTTAAAAGCATATTCATTGTTTAACTGCTATCAGCATAAAGTAAATGAGGAAATTTCTACTAGAATTCATGGTAATTTCTTCCCCCCCATGCAAAACTATTCTATGCATACTGGTCCCACTGGACCTTACACTTCATAACCTCTACGTTACACAAGCATTGCTTGCGATCTTCAAGTATTTAAGAAGCTTAATCATAACCTTTCCTAGGTTCTTGTACTTTTAAATCATTCATAGATTATAATATTCATATATTACATGAATATATTTCTCATATATATAAATCACAAAAAGCACGATGCCTCTTGGCAATAACTGGTAATAAATTGATCCTTGAATTCAATAAAATTTCTAACCTTAAAAATTTTGAAAGGTCCTTTATACTTAGGAACTGGTTTAGTATACATTCCATTCTTTAGGAAACATTTTCAGGGGTTTAACCCTTAAAAGAATTTTCCTTCTCTAACCGAGAATTGTCTTGGTGTATGCTTAACTTCAACGTAAATTTTCTATTCATTATCAATTTCCACCGATCTTTCTTGATTAGCTAAATCTTTTCATCCATTCTAATAACATTTCTGGACTAATGCTAATCCTTTCTTCTAGCTTACCCAGCTTATAGGAGTTCGGCATCTTTCTGTCCAATGTTTCAATTCAAGCCATCTTAATAGCAAAAGTTAGGTATTGTCAAAAAAATTTCACATGATAAGTAGTCTCCCTACTTGTATTGCTAATCCATGCAACATGTTTGGAACAAATCTTCTAAAACCTGGTTAACTTCCTTAGTTTAACCATCTGTTCACATGATAATAAATTATATTCTTTTAAATTTCAGTCCTTAACATAGAGGACAAGTTTGCCAAAACCTTGACATTACACGCGTATTTCTATCTGAGATAACCTTCTCAGAAAACCATGCAATCTAAACACATCTTGCACAAAATGTGTGCTAACACTGATGCTCCATCAGTCCAATCCCCTGGTGTATAATGTGCTACCTTCGAAAGTTTATCATCTCAAAATGGCATTGTGTCTCTTCCCAGACATAGAAAGACTTTGTACAAAATCCATGCTAATAACTTGCCATTTCCACTATGGCACGTCATGTGGGTACAACAATCCTACATGTGTCGATGTTCTACTTTTTTCTTCTGGCACTCCAGACAATATGCTACTAATCTCGCAGCAACATTCTTTATTCTTTACAAGAATTAAAGAAGTTTTATATCTGTTAGTAGGTGGTTAACCCTAGATGTCCCGGGTATGGTGGAATATGAACTTCTTTCCACACCAATTTTCTTATTTCAGAAGAATTAGATACACTCATTCTTTCTCTGAAACTCAATAGTTTGTGAGACTCAAAATGAAAACCTATCATACCTTGAATCTTTTAAAAATTTTACCACAAGAGCTTGCTTAATTACTCATCATGTAAAGGTACACCCCTTAAACCATCTCCTGAGGCATCAATTTTCCCTCAAACTGTCCTTCGGAATAGGAATTTCATAGCATACGTGCTATTGTAATTTCTCTTAACCATTATAGAATCACTTGCACAAAAGGATAAAGTTATCCTTCATGCTAAAAATAAATAAGTATATCTTCCTAAAGACTGGAACAAACAAGTCTAAACAACCTCTAAACACATTGTTCATGTGTTTCATGAATGCGACAAGGCATTTGTACGTCCAACAGACAACACTGCAATCTCACTGTGCCCATTTTTGTCCAAAAGTTGTTTCAAGGGTACCCTAATCCTTCAATCTAGACTGATGATATATCAATCTTTGAAAACATAACAACTCAACCCATCTAATCAAAGAGGTCATTGATACGTGTGAAATATATTTGTTCCTTGTTATGGTTTTAATGAGCATACGATACTAAATACACATTTGTAGAGTTATGTCCTTTCTCTTGACAACTATAACTAGTGCACCTGATGGTGAAATACCGGATCTAATTCAAACCTTTAGCCAATAATTCTTATAAAGGGGGATTCTGATTCCATAAATCCTATAGTTGTCATAAGGTAAGGTACTTTTCTAGGTAACTCATCCCCAAATTCTAAGAGGAATAAGATTTTCAATTGATTCAATCCTGTTCCATCAACTTTGGCGGTATAGCTTTCTTTTCCAAAAGAAAAATACCAGGTATCTCCATGGTTTTATACATGGTTAGGATTGCTCCAATTTGATCAAGAGATTAACTAGTGGTTTATTCTCTTTTGAGACTTTCACCCTGGTTTGGTTCTAGTATGAAACATGCTCTCATTTTTCCTCATGCCAGATAAATAAGTTATCTAACAGTTATGATGTGACAGTTGAATTGGTCAAGTGTGTTCTTAAGGGACAAGCCGACAAACATGTTAGATCTATATGCGGAGAAGATATATTGTTTGAATAATTAATCTAAGTGGTTGAATGATTGGTGCCGACCTATATGAAGATTACTGTATATTTTTTTGGGTCTGCATTGTTGTTTGTGCACAAGATCAAGCCGACTAGATATAACAGTTGTATACACGTTTTATGTTTGGCTTGTCAACCTACTTTTGAGTTAAATCTTATTGTAGATATATATACTGGATGGATTTCAGTGTTGAATTGGTGCGAATGTGTGAAAGTAGTATGAATTCGATGTGTGAATGATTTATAGTAGTTTGCAGAGTAGAAAAAGATAATAAGGGCAGAAAACAAAGTATATGTAGTAGAGTGGAAAAGTAGGGCATAACTAATGAAGACCTTTGAATATGTGTATTGAGCCTTCAATGGAACTGTGATGCAGCATGTGGTAGATGCATTTGCAACAGTTCATCACTGGTAATGAGCTAATTTCCTTCTATCTTCTATCTTTCTCTCTTAGTGGACAGTGAGTCCACCTATAGTGAGCATTTCTTTGGGTAGTGAGCCTTATGTAATCTGGTATTGTTATCATAATATATTGTGAGTTAACACTCATCGTGGTTTTTCCCCTTTTGGGTTTTCCACGTAAAAAATCATGGTGTCTATGTGTTATGTCTCTATGGTTGATGTTCTTATGTTTATTTTGCTTTCATGTTATTAATTTTGGTAATTGGATTAATGAATTAATGAAGAAGTGGTTTTGTGGAATACTGATTCACCCCTGCTCTTAGTATTCCTTATATTCAACAAGAAACTTAGTCAACCAATGAATCAAGGAACCTTAGTCGGCGAAATCGGTAGTTCCCAAACTAGTCGATTCATCGACAAAGACAACAAAGACCAAGACTGAGAAAATATTTCAAAGGAAGGAAAACACATTGACTTGGGGGAATTTTTACTTAGAATTTTCAATGAACAACACCCATTTAAAGTAATCTCATATTGGGTATAAAAAATCGGTTTAAGAGATAAAGGCACATGCTTGGATTTTTTATGGATATGGGGCAAAATAATGAAATCTTGGGAACTTGGTTTTTTCACGCACCAACACAAGGCATTGGTGCTAAGGATAGTTCTTTATGCACATTACACAGTTTCTCTTCCTTGCTACAATCTAACCATCTAGTTATATTGTTACCCTTTCTACTTCTAATGTTTCTCGTACTATTCCTTTCTATGTGCTACCAACTTTTTATGATCCTCCCTCTAGTACCATGACGAGCCCTCATTTGACTAGCATTGAACCTATTCCTTACATTCACCCTATTGGTTTCATGCCTCCATCCTATTCTACTAGTGTCATGCATTCCTCTCCTCCTTTTAGCATTACCACCACTTATTACCTTCCTCCTACTAGTGCCAAGTCCCTTCCTCACATTACTTATAGTCTATCTACTTCCAACATTCCTCACTCTCTTTATCTATCCATCATTTCTCATGTTCGCACCACTACTATCCATAGGTCCTCCCTTGATACACTCATTAATTTACAGATTGGGCAGGTGACTTAGATAGTCGAAGGTCCACTAGTGGCTATGTCTTTACTTTGTTTGGCGGAGCAGTGAGTTGGATAAGTAAAAGGAAGCCCACGGTTGCTTTGTCCACCACCAAGCAACGTATATGGGTGCTACCCATGTCTCTAAGGAGGCAATTTGGTTGAGGAGATTGTGTACAGGTATTGGTTTTGATTGTAGGGTCATTCAGATTGGTTGTGATAGCCAGAGTGCTATTTGTTTGGCCAAGAATCCTATGTATCATGCTCGGACTAAGGATGTTGATGTATAGTATCGCTTTATTTGATAAATGGTTTCAAGTGGACAGATTGAGCTGAAGAAGGTAGACACTCAGGAGAATGTTGCAGATGCTTTGACCAAGCCCGTGAGCACAAAGAAATTTGTTTGGTGCAGAGAGGCCATGGGCCTTGCTTCTAGTGCCTGATTATTTTATGGTTTTCCTATGGGTATTTACAATGTATAATGTCAAGTGGGAGAATGTTAGGATTAAGGTGCCATCAACCTTGTAAATCTTATGTAATTAATTACTCCTAATATTGTTTCTAAATCACCCATAAGGGATGAAAGGTTTCACCAGGAGCGATCTTGTTTTAGCCACATGTTTATATCCGGTCCCCAACGCTAATTCATCTGTGAGGGGTCTAGGGGCCGCGCGCCCTGACAAGGGTTCAGGGTCAGCGCCACATAAACCTCATTTTATTTATATTTTATCATTGTAAATCTGGACCGTTCGTCATTAGGTTACAGATTTGATGGTCGATATTATGTTGATTTTCTTGCCCTAGAAGGCAATCCCCATCTATAAGGATACTTGTACTACATTTTTAGCAGAGTTGAGAGTAACAAGCACCAATGGATTGAATATTGAAGAAGGAGAGGAAGTGCATGTATTGTAATCTCATATTTGAAGATAATACAACTTGGAGCCGCTTTTTTTGGTGGAGTTTTTTTTTTACCCAAAAGGGTTTTCTCCATGTTACATACTGTGTTATGTGTTCAGTTCTTAATGCATATTATTTTTATGTAGTGGGTTTTATTTCATTTCCAATCTCCATTGATTCTACATTGTTTAGAGGACATAAATAAGGTTTGAACTAGATTTTTGTTGTGTGGTTTACACCTTCATTTCTAACAGAGAGTTGTAGCAAGCAAGAGGGGCTACCAACTGGCTCAATTTAAAGCTCCTCACATCACAACTTGTTCCCAAGAGAATGAACTATTCATTTTGCCTCAAAAAATGCTCCCCAAAGACATTATTTGCAACAACAATATCCTGAAGAGGCATCCCTTCTCCCTAAGGAAGACCATGCATTGAGTGAACTTTGTTCTTGTTGTCTCTCAGATTTGCACCCTCGCCGAGTCATGAAACTGGGCAATCTGGAGAAACATGGGATCTTTCCTAGGTCTGTGGGTGGCTTGTGACGGAAAGAACCTCCGGAGAAGGCCGGCTTCCTCTTGGTACTCCACCTAAGCTACCTGGACTAAGACGTTTTCGAGAAAAGGGTAAGAAGGATTGCATAAACTGAAAAACCTACTGTCTAAGGTGATGCACCAAACGATCATCAGCAAATACACAGAAAATGACACACTACAGAACCAGTAATAAACAGGGTCCTCTACATAACCCAACAAATCACAATCTTTGCATGATCAATTTGTGAGGAGGCTAAATAACAACAGTCTTGTTAAGGAGAAATAGGTTTTCTCACTACCCAAAAACTGATTATTATCCCTTACACAGCTCACAACCTGCAAAAATAATGTAACTACTGTATAAAGGCATCAACATGCAAGACAACTCTAAGGACAAAGAAACGTCACAAAGACCTGTACTAACACAAAGACACAATATCAGAAGAAAATGGGAAGGTATAGATTGCTTATTACTGCCAAATAGGTGTTACAATGCTGCATATCTCTGAAAATGGGTTACAAGACTCTTCACTTCTGCACAAGAACTCATAAAATTACACTATGCAGAACTGTGAATAGCCAGAACCTCCTAAAACTGATCAAGGGAGAGGAATATATACAGTTCCAATAGTTGTAAATAGCTCATGCTCCACTCAAAAAAGATCCACCAACTCTACTCAACAAGAATCAATCTTCACCAACTCCACTAGCTTCAGTCAAAAGATCAACCTTCACCAACCCCACTAGCTCCATTCCTGTGTATCTCAGAAATAGTAAAAAAAGATCCCCTTAAACTGCTCCAAAAAGGGGTCCGAATGCAGAAATGGTGGAGGCATGTCATCCTCTATCATGAAGGCACTTAAAAATAGTATAAAATACCGTCTAGTGCTCTTTAATGCTTCAGATCCGTGTCATCATCCTCTTACAGCATCATACTATCTGAAATAAATGATAAAATAACATATTTTCTGCATTTATGTAACAATTAGCTAAGAGGTTTATAATTGCACCACCTTAGTAAATGTTTTACAAGTTAAAATTAAACAATCCTATGCAGAAAATAATGCTATTTTTGACATTTATTTCCCTGATTTTGCATGATTTTAGGTGTTGTTGTCAAAAGACGACAATGAAGACATCCTTGGCCTAGACCAAATGACGTGATTTACATTTGCACTATATCTTGCATTTTAAGATCATGTCAAGACATCTTATAACCCCGAAACATCTCCGTGTTTTGCATACCTCTCTACCATGTCTCGAGATTCAAGGGAAAACGTTTCAAGGTTTTCCTTATGACTCCCCTATACACTTTACCGTGCCATCACTTCATTTTTAAACCACCTTGTAACTCCCACACATATTGACCCACCTTATATCTCCTAACCAACACCTTGACCTTGTGCATATTTCATTCACCTTATATCTCCTAACCAACACCTTGACCACATCATAAATCTCTCAACATACATCTTAGCCAAGTTTCCCACCTTATAACTCCCAACATACATCTTAGCAAAACATCCTTGTGCCTCGTAATACATGTGTCTTGGTGTAGAAAAGGAAACAAAAGGCATATAATATGCCACGACCCCCTTTTGAAATATTGTTAAGTTTTAACAAAATAAAAACTCCCCACCCCCGTCGCCATATGGATGAGTTATATTTCAAAAGCTCAAAAACAATAATAGGTCATTCGACCTCTTTGAAAGAAGAAAAGAAACCCTAAAAAAAAAACACTTTACTTTGCATTATATGCTGCATCTTTTGGTTGTTCATGGGCTCTCTCTTAACACAAAACTGGAACAAACGGCATCTATGAGTTTTGCAACTTGAAAAATTGAATTTTCTGTGTGTTTTGGTCCATTTTCTCCTTCTGTTGCTGCACATGACGGACATTCTGAGCATTTTCTGAGGATTATGTTTTTGAAATGAGTTAAAACCTTCAATTTGTCCTCTCTGTTGTTTGAAAACTGAAGAAAACACTGCATTTTCTGCTGTTGTTACTGTGCACGGGCTTAGACAACGGAAACAGACCTTATGAACTTGAAAAAATGCATTTTTCTGCCAAAAAAATGCCATTTTATTTGCTACCAGATGGCACGATTTTGGTATTTTCTGTGTATATGCATCTTTTGGCTGTGTTTGAACTCCAGTTTTGACAAAAAAAACACTTGAAAAAAATAGGAATATACCTTACTGTTCGAAATCTGTATTTCTTTCTTGTAGCATGATCTCGAACTCCATTCTTCTATCAACATGCTCTGTTATTGGCGCATTCTGTGGCATAAAAAAAAAACTCTGCATACTTGCTGCCAGAAGACTTGATTTTGAGGGACATCTGAGCATTTGCTATCGAATATGAATGAATCGTAGGATTTTCTCTTGTTGACTACTGTATATCCTTGCTGTAACTCAAAAAAAACTGTATTATCTTCATAAATCTACCATTTTTTAACTGTGCTCCATCTGCTGACCAAAACTGGAAAACACTAATAAACTTGCCTTGCTGCTGTTCTGAAGCATTTTTCTCTAGGTAGCTGTAGCATTGACATTTTCCTTCTTCTTATGTTGTGTTTGGCTGTGAACAAGCTTCAGCTTTGATAAACAACTTGAATGATCTTTAGTTTCCAGACTGACAGCTCCAAGACTTGTATTGCTACTGCTCTTCCTTGCTTCTATGTTGGAGAAGCTTTAAGAACACTGCTACACTATCTAGAATTTGACTGTATAACCATCTGTAGGGTCATGACTGTCATTTCTGATGTAACATCAGCCGTATAGGATATTCTCTGGTGTTTCGTATTATCTTCTTTCCATTATAATCATGTTCGGCATGCTTCAAACTCTTGGGATTACATTTCGTGGCATCCATATGACTGTCCCTTTTGTTGGATATTGCTGCTCCTTCTTACCATGTGATTGTTGTTCTATCATATTACATGATTTCTGCCCATCATGCCTTGTTGTCTTGTTTTGACTGTTGGTTTTATTGCTGTCCTATGATCTTTAAAACCTCTTGACAGCTTTGATCTGTTTCTGTTGCGCTCCTTGAGCTGTGCCTTTTACATTTGTTCATTGTTACTGAGCTGGGCTCGACCCTTGTGGGAGCCACATTTCCTTCACTCATAACGTAACTGATGAATTACCTAGAAACATACTTACATCTGTATCTGCACATGAAGCAAACCTGTTAGAAAATAAATGCATGCTTGCAACTGATATTCTGGATTTGTCTTCTCAACACTTCTGTGACGCTAACTGGTTTACTGCTTTCTGAAAATACAAATTATACGTTTATAAAATGTATATCATATGATGTATGAATGCAACATTTTGTAGATAACCTTTCAATATATTATTTTCTTATCATCTTCATAATATATGCTTTAGAAAAGAAAAAAATTAACCTAATACATTCACACCTTCAAGATGTATAGGTGGATGTTTTGACTATTGTGTACCAATGCATCAAGAAATTTGTCCACATTACTAATATTAGATTTCCTTGTCCTTGTTTCCATTGCTTAACACAAACTAACATCCTATTGTTTTCAATATACACCTTTAAAATAAAAGCAAGCATTCCTTTACGATATAAGTGCAAACTCGTTCTAGGCTCATCTGATAGAAGCAAAGGAAATTGGGGACCGCATTCCAAACAAAATTGAAGTGATTTCAAAACATTCCTTCGATTGATTATAAAATTAATTTATACACAAAAAATGGTAAATAAAAATAATGTATCTTTAATATACTAATTGAATTATACTCCCTAGCACATTAACTTACATATCGTTTTCTATCAGCGTAGCTATTGCACCTATGTCAGGAGCAAATGCTAGTTATAAATCTAGGAAAGATTGGAATTTGGTATTAATGAAATAGGATTTTCAATTTGAACATGTTTTTATATTTTTATTTTCCTAGTTTTACGATGCTTCTTGTATAATGGTCAACTTTTCCTGTTAATTGCAGGTGTTGACATATTTTAAGAAAAAATAAAAATAAAATGTGACTATTGTAGTGGATTAATTGAGGGTTGTTTAATTTTAGAATAACAATTTAATTTTTTTTTGAGTGGGGTTTTTGTTTATTAGAAGGGGTGGGTTGGTGGGAATTGAGAGAGTTTCGAGGTTTGGATAGAAATACAACAAATAGAAGAGTAACTTCCATGGATAGGTCGATTCAAGCTATATCAAAACAAGGGACTAGAGTTAACGCTGAGGTTTGAAATTTTAAAGGTGATTTAAATCTTGATTTGTTCATCGATTAGCTACAAGAATTAGGGAAATATTTTGACATGGAAAGTCCACGTAGAGTATCCAAGGAGAGTAAAGTGTACAGTGACAATGGTGAAGTCTCATTCTACCTTATGGTGGGGTAACCTCAAAAATAATTGGAGAAGATAAGGAAAATAAAATCATATTATGGCCCAGGATAATGAAACAAGTGAGATTCAAATTCTTACCTATAGATTAACAACAAAGATTGTTCAAATAGTTTTAAAACTTGAAACAAAGGGAGTTGTTTGTACTAGAATACTTAAGAAAAAAATTATGAGGTTGCAAACCTAGGTAGATCTATGAGAATATGGTGAGCATGTTTTTGCTAGATACCTCAGTGAGTCGTGGTTACAAATTCATGAGCTATCCCTAATCAAAATAAATATAATTGATGAAGCATATCGATATGCTATGAGAGTCAAGGAGAAACTCAATCGAGGTAATTGTAAATTATCAAGCAAGAAAGGTGACCACACTTGCCTTAGAGGAAAGGGAAGTTTCCTAGAACCTACCTAGAATGAGGAGGCCAAGGGAGGTGAGGATGTGAAATCCAAATGAAGCAAATCTTTTTTTTTTCACTTTTTTGAAATGAAGTGTGAGCTAATTAACTATATGAATTTTTCCTGCATTCTATGGTATGTTTTTTTGTCATTTTTTATTTTAAAATGCACTTGAAAGTAAATGAAACTTCTAATCTACTAGAGTAAATGAAAAAAGCAATCTAGATCTAACACTACCCATGAAAGCAACAAATAATCTTAAAGTAAGAAGAAATAATAAATTGATCTAGACCTTAGGCAAGATGAGCAATATAATTACTACAAAATGAAATTGCTTCAAAATCAAAGAACCCAAGAGAAGATTTTGGGCTTCTTGAAGAACTATTGTGAATGTGTCATTACAGAGTCCAACTTTTATTCGCCTCTTCTCCTCTTCCAACCTTGGGGTACTCTGCTTGATGGAAAGGGAAGATTCAAGTTGGGGTATAATTGAGATTGATTTGCTCTAAGTGAGAACTTGAGCTCTTCTCTGATTTCACCCTGAAATTACCATTGTGTTGCAACTGAGTTTTGACAAGTTTTCTTATATGTTGGGTTTTTTTGATGTTTTTTGAGGGGTTTAATGTTGATTTTGATTTACATCATTTTGATAAGTTTTTGTAGTGATTGTTTGTGTTGCTATGAAGATTCTTGAAGACGTGTGTTCCATGTTGGCCTTCATTTTCGGCCTTGATGAGGATACCAATGTTCATGACTTCCAGTTGGCGACGATTTTCTGTCTCAAGATAGTTACCAAGAAACAAACCTATAAAATGGACTTCTTAGAAGTTATAGCCAGCAGGTTGTGCTACCAATTGGCTAATTTTGGCCAACACCAATTTTCAGTTCTTCTTCTTTTCTCTTGCATCTAATGTTGTTCCAGAACCCACAATTCTTCCAAATTCACATGCATTTGACTATGACCGATGAGTCCATAGATGCACAGAAGATTGTTCCAATTTCAGCCTGGACTCATTTACTATCAATTACTTTTGACTAATATGAGTTTTCGGAAAATTTCATGGCCCCATCTCTAATTGATCTTAGCCAAAAAAAACATCACTTTCAGGATAAGTGACAAGCAAAAGGGTATCATGTCCAAATCTCGTATACCTTGTGATTGGTTCTTCGGGGCCCATTACACAATGATTAGAGTCCATGGTTTCAAGGAGGAACCTTTCAGGCTTCCTAATTTCTTAACAGATAGAATCCTGGCTATAGAACTGGCTCACCAGTTAGATGTAATAAACTCTGAGTACAAGACTGGAAGGAAAAAGAGAGCCATCTATGACATCCCGTTCTCAAAGGGTGGTATTACAAAGGTAAAAAGATAGGCCGAGCACTTGTTAATGTTGAAGCTCCTAGATCTGGGCCTCAATCTGATTAAAGATCAATGGATATATGACACTGATGGTTTCATGGTAAAATGCTTATCCCAATGGAAGGTCACAACCCCATTTAAACATCAGAGTCATCCTTTTTTGAAGCCAAATGGTCACCATCGACGGATTCACTTGATTTGTAAATAGAGTTGGATCAGGTTCCCGCCAAACCTCTTCATCCTTAGGAAACATTCTACATAGCCATAAAGACTTTTGATCCTGCCATGTTATGACTCGTGGTCTTAGAGAAACTCTCGTAAGAGAAGAGTGGAGTACCAGAAAGATTGACGCCTATTAGAAATATAGGCAAGAAATCTATGAGATGGAAAATAATTTTGGTGATATCGACACCGATGAGGCCTGGGAGAAATTATGGGATGATGAGCATGAACCATCTGCTTCTCCTTACGATGTAAGACATCTAGCTAGAAGAGCGGCCGAAGCAAAGGAAGTGGAGAGAGAACATGAACCATCAAGGAAGAGGAGGAAGTTACAATTGCAAAAAGACTTAGATGATGAAGTGGCAATTGTTTTGGCACCATCAACAAAACCAATATCTAGCACCACGACAACTGAAGGGATCTAGGTAAGTATTTCTATGCCCTCTTCTACTTCTCAGTCTTCTCTTTCTCCATCGGTGGCACCCCTTATTTCCATGATTCATCTATCCCCTGCCACTATACCCATGACCCCACCATATTCATTTTCTTTGCACCTCATCTCACAATTGTCGGGCCCTCCCCTTTTGAATTTGCCTCCATTTTCTCCATCTATCCTCATGATGTGACCACCATTTCCCATTGGTCCTAGATCTGTCCCATGACAACAAGTAACCATACCAAATGGTTTGCCCCAAGGTTTCCCTTTCGTTGGAGGAGTCATTCAATCCTCGATAGATTTTCACCAACAAATTGAAACAACTAGGAAAGTGCGGTAAACCAACCAAGATAATTAGAGAAAGAAATAAGGGAGAACCCCTATAGTGTCGCACATGCAATCATTATATGACCATTCACAATAGTCATTAATGATTGCACATATGACTCCCACAGTGATCAAACCGCAAGCGCAAATGAGTCCAGAAGATTACATTATTCATTTGGTTGGATTGAATCTTACACAGGCTGGGCCGCAAGATAAAGTTGAGCTCATGGAGGAGACACAAAAGTCTATAACTACATACTTCATAAAAATGAGCAAGAAACTTGAGAAATAGGAGCTTGAGTTGTTGTGGGTGAAAAACATTGTTGACCAATTGAATGTAGAGGCCAAGGCAAAAGAAATAGAGCTTAACATACTGACACTTGACTTGCAAGGAAGAGTTCTGGAGGAAGCACTTCAAGCTAAGTAGTCAAAGAAAGCAAGCTTATAGACAAAGTTGGATGTTGCTAAAGCTTCAATTGAGTCCTTGATCCAGGCACAGAGTACGATAGAGAAGCGCCTAAAAGATAGGTTGGATGAGGTGACTCAGCGCCACAAAACCCTCTCAGACCTCAGGGATTCAAACAAATAGCTCTAGGATGAACTTCAAGCTAAGGATCAACAAATAACGTAGCTAAAAGAGGAGCTCAGACAAAGGCCACAAACATCTGGGGTGTTGCTAATGATTCAAGAGTTGTATATTTCATATTGGGAAAGAATATTAAAGGAAACATCATATCTCAAGCCTACACTTAAATTCATATTAGATGCTTAGAACCGTAGGGCAGAAGTAAGCACAATGGTGGAACAGACCTTCTCTTTGGTCACACTTAAGGTTGTCGAGTCTCAATTGTTAGTATAGAAGTTGTATAATGCTTCTGAAGAAGTTCTTCAAACAACAGGGGTGGAGAAAAAGAGTAAAGTCGTAGTGAAAGTGAATAAATTTCTGAGCCGTAATAAAGCCTCTCTTAAGTGTAAAGCTCATCTAAATGCTTTAGAGCAGGTTGTGAAAGAAATGGAGACATTGAAAAACTGGTCCAGTTAGGACTCCCCTCCCCATTTCTTCATTATAAGACGATATTTGGAGAAGAACAGATAAGAGCTCTGATGGTAAACAAGCAAAACAATCAGACTTCCTTTCAGGTTTTGAGCCAAACTCCAAGTGTTGTAGAGGTGGAGACAGTTCTGCAACCACTCGCTCAACTGGAATTCCAGATGAAGTCTGCAGTCCAAAGCTTATAGAGCTTCTCTTATAATGAAATCATTGATTTGGATAGTCTTTGAGGGTCTAAAGAAAAAGGAGTAGCTATTTGAAAATGAGTGGGCATCTTTACAGCTTGCTCTCCAAAAGCTTTCAAGTTGTTCTGGGTGTGGTATCACAATTTTGTTGTTTCCGTGTTATTAATTATTTCAAAGATTTTGAGTTCTTCTCTACAGGCACAGATCCCCTTGTGAGTTGCCAAGAATTGTAGAGCAAAAGTCCTACATTTTGAATTATTCGTTCTTATTAGAGTTGTTAATAGAGGGAGTCAATTATGAGAGCCCATCCAATCAATGTCTTGAGACATCAATATAAATAATGAAACAAAGGTCTATGAGCAATTTTATTGGAGCAAACAGAGTCTAGGATGTCATGAGATTCTATGGGACGGTTTCGTTTTCTTGTCAATTTTCATGCAGGTTCGAAGGATGGTAAAGCCGCAACGTGTCATCATGGCACACCTTTTTGATATTGTAAGTTTTGGCAATGTTTTCTTTTGCGCCATTCGCTGAGGGATCCACGTGTCTCCATCGCGCAAAGGGACGAGGCTCTTAAAAGAAATAATCTTTCGAGTTGCACTATTGGTTTGAAGTACAAAGAGTCACTAGAGGATGGATTCCAACAAAGGAAATAGAGGAATCAACGTGTCATCATGACACACCTTTTTGATTTTGTCATTTTTGGTAGTGTTTTCTTTTGCGCCATTCGCTGAGGAATCCCCTCTCAAACACAGAGGAAGATCACCATTGGTGATCTCTCCAACTGTTGTAGGCAGTTTTGTCACCATTCCTTGGACAAGTCATAGTTTTCGTAAAATTTTCAAAGTAACAAATCTGTTTACCAACAGTGCCCAAAATATGTTTGTGGACTATAATATCCATAGTAATCGTTTAATCTGACTATCCATATTAGTTGCATTTTTTTTAGAAACCCCAAGGTCTATACCATAGTCCATAGTCCAAGGAATATGATATACTTTCAAATGAAACTACATTGCTTCAGCCAATCATAAAACACAACTATAGGTTAAAACTTCAAACTAGTAACCAGCATGTTTGTACAACATTTTAGATTCTAGGAAAATCAGATTATGCTCAATCTATACTATAAGGAAGCATCAATTGAGGTTGGTAACACAAAAATGCCAGCATAACAAGAGGTGCCAAGACCATGCAAAAATAAAATGTGTTTACTAGCTCTTGGGACATCCCCAGTTCGTACAGAAATGGAATTTACACCAACCACTGCAAGTTGCAAGTTATTCATTATCTAATACTGTAAAAGTTTTTTTCTTTTTAAATTAGTAAATTGAATGCTAGAATTATTGGGGAGTCATCAGAGCAACTCAATCTTGTGACTCAGTGTTTTGTATTTGATACTGTAAGTTGGCGGCAACTTTAGCCAAAACTAGACAAAAAATATCTTCAAGACAACAAACACAATCCTAGTTTGATTTGCCACCATGCTTTCTCTTTCCTTCTTGACTTGTGTTTTCTGATGATGCTTTTGCAGAGGCATCTGGATTGTTGGTTTGATCTAGCATATCAACTTCATTTACATTTTTATTTGCCTCATTTTTCCTCTGTTTTTCTACCTTGGCAGCAATTGTTCTCTTGTATTTCCCTTTCTTTCCAGAAGAAGTTGCTTCCATCATCCCTGTCTTGGCATACTCTTGTCCTTGTCCTCTATTATTAATAATATGATTCAGTTTTACTTCCTTGGCTTCTTCCTTTTCTAATTCTTGCTCACTTTCTTGATTTTCCTATAGGGTTGCATCACCTTGTGTAGAAGACTCAAATTCATCAAGTTTCTTCCATCTTCTTTTCTTTGGTTTTTCATCTTCATAAGCCTTATTAGCATCTTCTTTCCTCCCACTCTAGAAGCATTTCACCTTGTTGTTCCTGCCTTTGTAGCCTTAGATGGTTTTCCATATCCTCTTTGGTGCTGGTATAATGTTGAAATTTGAGAGTGCTCCTGTATAGCTATAAATTGTGTATCATATTTGGATGTACTCATGAGACTCAATGACTTTTTTAAGTTTCCTGTTATGATTGTGAAAGCAATAAAGTAATCTCCCTGTAAAGTTAGGTTCATGGTGAAGTTTGAGCTCCGTACCATTTATAAGGGTAGATAAATGATGGCTCGCATGTGTACTGGTTACAATAAATTTGTAAGAAAATGATGTAGACCTGTAACAAATATTTATAAGCATATGTGATTGAAACCTAGGAAGAAACAAATCAAGTTTTACCTGTAGTTGTTGACAAATTGATAGGAGACTTGTACTACGTTTCGATTAAAAAAAATTGACTCAAGAACACAACATGAAGCAGTGCATTTTCAAACGATCGTTGATAGATAGGAGCAGGAGAAGCTTAAGTAGTATTCGTGGTCACTTTGAAAAGATATGCAAAGTTTTTTTTTTTAATATATGCACTGGTTGGTAGAAGTTGTGATGTTTCACTCAATTATGATTCAGTTATTTGTTTCCAGCCTTGTACAAGGAGATGCTTTACACCCTCTGAGTGATCGAATCATAAATTTAAATTAGCATACAATGATATGTAAATAACAATAAGAAAATTTAAGGTATATCCTTGTAACCATGAACATACTATTGCATACCTCATTGTTGCCATATGAACAAGGATCATAAATGCAATTTGAAAAGTAATGACAATTAACTTGAAACGTGATGGAGAACAACATTATGAGAACATGTAGAAATTGTCAAGTTATATCCAAAGATATATTTTTTTTAAAAAGCACTCTAAAATATCCAACAGATGTCTTCCCTGAATTTCTTAGCAGGTTCATCCTGCACGGCTGCAGTACTTATGCCACTCTTCGTTCTTTTTTCTCCTTTATACTGCAGTCAATTAGGAGGCTAGCGGTAGGAATACACTACCATTCAAATTCATCAAGTTTCTTCCATCTACTTCTTTTCTTTGGTTTTTCATCTTCAGAAGCCTTATTAGCAACTTCTTTCCCCCCACTCCAGAAGCATTTGACCTTGTTCCTGCCTTTGCAGCCTTAGATGGTTTTCCATCTCTCTTTCCCTGACCATTCGTACCTATTCCTTCATTATTATTTCCTATTTCCTACACACTAGGCAGATTTTCACTTCCAATAACATCACTTTTCTTCCTCGGTCTATTTCCTCCTTTTTTGACAACTTGGTTTGTAGCTGTTGGTCCATCAATCTTCTGCAAGTCCGAAACATAGGCTAACATCTGCCAAGAAGACGAAATAAGAGTGAGTATTGCATTAAATCAGGAATGGAGAAGATCAAATCAAGATCCTGAACAACTAAGCAATGGCAGAAAAACAGATAAAACATGATTAACATATATGACAGGCACACCCGACTGCCACTGACAGTAATGAACTCAACATTCAAGCCTATTTCAAGCCCAAGCTCATAATTTCAAATAGTAATGTTAATTAACATATAACCTATAAAATCCTGACTAAATGCTAAATATAAAGATTGTGTGCAAAAGTTAACTCAGTTGATGTTCTTGTTTGATTCAACAATAAATAAGACAGACCAACATGAAATACCGTATGACATCATAGATGACAGGAGAGTTCAGGGATTTGTGCATGTGCAAAAAGTTTGACACCCTCGAAATATTTAAAACAAGCACTTTCCACCCAACTATATTCAAAATTATAATGTTCAAAGAAGCTAAATTTCCAAAAAGACTGAACTGTCTAAGACTTGAAAGGAAGAGCTTCTGGAAAACATTATGTTTCGAAAGGAAGAGTTTCTAGAAAAGATGCAACTAAAACACACTTTTCACTTTGTCTAGCGGTTCTTCCTTTCAATCTAACCGAACATGAAAACCTCAAGAACACTGTCTAAAATCACAACCATGGTTGCCAGGTTAAAAAAAATTGATTCCTTCATGAGGTCCAAAAAAATCATAAATCTAGAATTAAAAAAAAAAGGGTAAAATTCCTATTGCAATTGAAAATTCCGAACTGAATTGGACAAATCCAGCCAGTCCAAAATATCTAGATCAGAACAAGTTGAACCAGATCCAGTCAGATCTGGTGACTATGATCACAACATATTTTCCAAAACACACGTGACATTTTCCATCTGCCAAAGGATTTCAAAATGATTACAGCTTTGAAATCGCCAATTTAACCCATTGCACATGGAGGGTAGTAATTTGGTATTGCATGAGGAGATGCTCGAGGGTGTACACTGAACTACAGCTGCTCAGTTGGTGTATAAGCCTTCAACCCCATGTCTGTTTTGCCCAATATTAGTTCCACCCAGTAAAGCCCACCAGCAAACCAAAGAGGATTTGTTTCAGGTTATTGAGCCCATTGCTAACTGTTTGCAGGCTTATTTGCCTCCCAGTTCACCACTTCTGCATTCATGTATGAAATATTTTCCTTCACATCCTGGAACAACAAGAAGCAAACTTGGTGTCTTCAAAGCCTTGGAGGACATATACAGAAACCATTTCAAATTTGTGGTTGAACACAAACAGGAATTGACAATCAAAATCGGTGAAAAATTCAAACTACACAAGATCCAAACATGAATTTTGGATGTTTACCTATCCTAGCATTGATCAAGCATCTTAAGGAGATGGATTCCTAAATCAAGAAACAGTTCATTCGAAGCATGGGGTTTTGTCGCAAATCAACATGGTAAGTATTCCAACCTCTCTTCACATTGATGACAACTCATTCTAGCTCATAACCTAACTGTGACATAAAAAAAAAAAAACTGTATCAGCCACGATTGTGAGGAATGATCCAGTTGGCAACATGATTCCTATATTGGGATGCCAACATCGGATAGAACTTTCTAGTTTGCAACATTGCAAAGACCTTAAAACCAGCCCCACAAATCACCAGCATTGACACTACTTGATGGCATCAGGTGTCAACATCCCCCACTACCCATGCATCTTTATCCCCTTTCTTGTGGACCAACAATAACTGTTATTGTTTGATGCATATACGAATTCATACATGTCTGTGACAGATCTGCGAATAATGCATGGAAAGCTAATGGACAGAATCTTAGCCATTTCATCTCCCACAACAATTCTCTTTGATCTTCTATAGCTCCTATCCCTCTGTACATAATTTATAATGGAGAATGACAGAGTAAAACACAGAGGGGTTTGTCTACAATTAACTTTTCCTACACCAAATTTCAGAGTCATTAATCCCACCTTTCCCTGAGAAAATAAATTAATATACAACATGGCATCACATACGTGTTGTGTGGTTACACAACACGCCCCATTTTGACCTGGTAAAACAGGGGCCCAACTTTTGCTTGGCTTGTTTTTGTGCTTCCTGGCGGTTTTGGTAAAAGTAAGTCATGCAAATCATCATGCATGGGAGGCTGGGTAAGTCATCATCATGAGGTCAGTTTGTCAAAGTTCATATTTCATTCCAATAACCTCATATTTAGAAAGAGCATCAAATTTCATGCAGGTTTGCCTTTTGCATCACTCTGATATTCGCTAGGGTGTGAAAATTATGAATGGTCAAAGTTTGGTCAAACCTGATATTCGTAAGAGTAGGATCATATTTTTGTAAGATCAGTCATGTTACCGAAGGTCATCCTGAACTAATTTATCACCCGATAAATCATGCAGTCCGAATATCCGGACGTCAATTTTAAGTGATAGTGTCCTTTACCCGTCGATGGCCTTATGCATTTCGCGAGGATCATATTTCTCAATGTAACCTGATATTTGAATATCCTCCTGCCGCAAAATATCCCCCTAAGCCAATATCCTGATGATGTCATTCAAGTCCGATAAACAAAGAAACGATATGACGATGACATCATCATCACATTTACCTCTCGGCAGGATATTTCATAAACATGATCTTGTTCGCATAACATGACGATGATGTCATCATACCTCAACGATATAGTGAACGAATATCCGGATGACGTCACCCCGATATCCTTAGAATAAGAAAAGGAATGACTTCGGTCATCATCACCATCTCAACGCGACCCGATATTTTCTAATATCCTCCTGACGTATAAAGCAAGACTTAAGGGTGCGTTTATCACCCGATATTGTCAGGATGGTTTTTACTCTCGAGGAGGACGATCATGATCCTGCTCACATAATATGATGATGACGTCATAAGTGCCATAACGCTGAACCAAGTCGATATCCTGATGACGTCATCATGATATTTCGACACTGGGTCATTTTTGTTGCGGGGGTCATTTTCAAACATCCCTTGATTTCTTAACATGACGATGATGTCATACTATTCGGAGGGTGATATTCCCATTATCAAGGTCATATTTCTTAACGTCCTGATTTCCTTCAGTATGACCATGACGTCAGCCTTTCACATTTTAACGAAGCCTGTCCATGATGATGACATCATCATACCCTGATCTATGAAGAGAGTCATATTAGTTAATATCCCTCATATTAGCTAATGTGCATACCCGGACCCGATAGTTTTATTCAATGGAATTTAGTGAACAGAAGCGCATGTATTGCATATGCATGATCTTATGCATGCGATAACTGAAAATGTAAGGCTTGCATATCATATGAAGGGTCACATTACCCTTGGAATACAAAAAGAGCTACCGGAAGGTGAAACTATTTGCAAAATTCAGAGAAACTCAGAAAATTAGGAAATTTTTTATCTTCCCCTTGGCAGGGTCATAACTCCTAGCCATGTTATCAGAATTTAAAATTTTTGGACTCATTGGAAAGATAAACTAGTTATCTAGTTTGAGTTCAATCGAGAACGTGTTGAGCCCTAATTTCGCTCCGAAGGCCTCCGAAAATGCAATTTACTAAGATGTAGAAAATACAAGAAAAATTACATTTTCGATATTTTTATCAAAAATCGCTCAAATGACCCTGGCTGGACCTGATCAGATATTGAAACTATTTTAGGGCCTGACAGCATGTTTTCCAGTCAACGATAGTCACCCGGACCCTCTTGACCACCTATGGGCATTTAGTTGCGTGAATTTTCTCAGATGCTCAATATTCATAACCCGATATATATAGGTTTGCACATTCACAGCCTGATAAAATGTAAATGTTTATTTTCCTGCTAGTTATTAAATGATGATGCTTAATTCTTGTCTGTTTGTTGCAAGATGTTGGAGTTGTATGAAGTGGCTGAAAATTGCCAACTGGCAAGCAACATGAACCGGAGCTGGGGAGGATATTATCAAATATGTTGTATGCCAGCTGGAGGGTGGACTGATTCGAAGATGCCAGAATATTCTATGCCAGCTGTGTATTTTCCAACTGGCAGGCACATGCTGTTCATCTAGACCATTGATTGTTCTGGGAGGATCCTGATCCTTGGATCATTGTAACTGTTTTTTGGCCTTTGTTCTATAAAAGGGCAGAACTTGTCCAAAATTAAGAAGTATGGGAATATCTGGCAAAATAAGGCCAATTACTATAGAATCAAATAGGAGATCGGATTACTGAGACTAATGAGGATTGAATTGTTGAAATGTCAAGGTTCTTTCTTCAGATCGTTGTAAATGTACTTATTCTAAAGCATACTGAATGGAGATGAAGCTTCAGATTACATCTTGATTGTAAATTTTACGTAATCTTCAAGTTGATTTCTGGATATGTAATGATGAATGCTGTGTTCAAATAGAAGCGCTTTCATTTCATTGCATGTTGTTGTCAACTTTTCCTTTGAAGATTTGCACTAGATCATGCAGATTTGTGGAATGTCCTGGTGAAGTATGATTTCTAGTTTTCTTCTCTTCATCGTTGTATGGGAACATGAATGTGGATCAGTGATCTCAGTTAAGTAATTTTGGGAATCTCATTCTCTAACCCTTTTTCTCATTTTTCATTGAAATCACTTCCATAACTGCAAATCGTGATAAATAACAAGCAGAACAGAGAAATATGCTGACATCTCGTAGATAATCGAAAATCCTTAGCATATTTGAGCAAAGTGCATGTAGTGTTGAAAATATCATGCAAAGAATTGCAAATAATGGTAGAAATCATGCAAATATCAACCTGTAAGCACATTATTTGACTAAATTCACAGTGCAGAGGTAGAATTATTGGAGATTTATGCAGAGCAGACATATAGAGTAGGATATTTGGAGAAATAATGATGAACTTTGCAGAAATTACTGAAGAACGTAAGGCCCTTGAATGATTAACAGCAACAAACATCAACCACTGAGTAACATCAGTAGATTATGAACTAATTAACGGAGACTTGGGATCATGAATTCGTTGAATTCATCGTATCTTTCAAGATGACTAAAGGTTGATGTGTAACTTTTATTCTATGTTTGTTTATGACCAACATCATGATCAACAATACGCCACCTATTTATGCACTTAGGGAGTTCACTCATTACCCTTGAGGTTCAATCCAACAATGAAGTACTGGGATCCAACAGTAATCCACAGTGCATGCATATCAATTTGTTATAGTATGTATTAATCTCGTGTGTGTGTTAATATAATAAAAATTACTTTAAACATACATACCCTGCTCTTCCTGTACTATGCTATATATTTGAATGATACTGCAGGACATAAAAGTACATTACCTTCGGCTTCTGGCCTGCATTCCAACTATACTTATTTGTGGGATGTACCCTTTGTTCCACACCATCAGTTCTTCTGAATTCAAAAAGGCAGCATGTAAATAAGACCTAAAGCCAAAAATAATACAGAACAAATATGAGAATTAGGAATTGGAGACTTACTTCTTTTTACAGCTACTTAGGCTGAATATCTTTACATGAAATGACTTCTTATGTGGTTCCATGAAGCCCTTTTGCAGATGCTCTGAACTTTCCTCATACTTCTCAAGTTGTGGATCTACCGAATTTGCAGTATTTTCTTGTTCGTGGGAATGAACAGGTCCAAAGAATAATTCAAGGAAAGAATCGCTGGAATCTTTTATTTTCTCAACTTTCTCAAAATCATCATCTCCATGCTCATGAATAGTACTCAAGTTCGTCAGCGTGTTTCCCAATGTATCTCTTAGCATATTCTCAGTGTGGGATGAAAAACCTTCCTTATTAAGTTTTGGCTGCTTGAATGATGACAAATTGTCCTCCTTTACACCAGATTTTGGACAACTTTTTGCAACGCCTTTTGTGTTCTTTCTCAATCGAAGCTCCCCTATTTATGTTGGTCCTGACTTATTACACTTATCAGGATCATCAATGATGCTATTTTTCATGACTTGTTGATCCTTGGAACCACTTAGACAGGATCGCTCATATGAAAATTCACATAAACAGTTAATCTTGTCATCTTGAGTCTATTTGCCTTTCTCCTCACTGCCTACATTGCTATCATGTTTAAAGGCCATTTTGGATTGTTTGGTACAATCTCTCTCCCCTCCACATAATGCAAGTTTCTTCAATCCAGAGGAAAGATTTGTTAAGAAATCTTTCTTTGGGGTTTTACCAAAGAGGTTACCTGATGAAAAAGTGCCCTTAATTGTTGAACCAGATTTCAAAGATGAACTTTGATTATCGCTTGTGGGATTTTTGGTGGATGTTATTTTAGTGATTCGGGTGGGGCTTCTAGCTCCTTTCTTCTCACTGGTTTCAGGGGTTTTTACTGGAGTAGTAGTATTATAAACTGTTTGCATTTTAGTCCCTTTCTTCTCACTAGCAGGGACTGTTACTGCAACAGTATTACTAGAAGTGCTCAGAATACCAATTGCTTGTTTTGTGAAAAGGTAGTCATTGACCATTTAAGAAAATATAAAGGTAGAGAGTGGAGGAAGCAATGAAAGACAACAAAATACAATGAAGCAAGCAGATATAAAATTAATAATTTATGAGTTTGAATTACAGACATGATTAATTGCTAGGGAAAATAAGATAAGTATGCTACACCTATATTCCCAAAGAAATAAATAAATTAATATCTATAAGCTATTTCATTATTTTTTTATATGGAATGATATTAATTAAAGGGATTATAATATGAATGATATTAAAATATAGATTTAAGTAATAAATTGAGTAATATAAGAAAACAATATTATAAATAATATATTATTAACAAATATCAATATTAGTGATTAAATATTATTATAATTATAAATATAAATATGTATAGATGATATGATAGCATGTTATAGTCAAGGTGGAGCGAATAACTAACATGATATAGATAGCTTAAACATCTATGAATAACATGATTATAAATGCTTAGAGAATCCATCATCATTAGGATTAAGCCCCAATAAAGAGTAATCATACTTGATTTATATAATGAAGGCAAGGTCCTTAGAAACAAACCCATGATATAAGATCATAGAACACATTGAGAGATTGGAGGTAGACTTGTTAGGAAGAAGTAGCATTAATACATCGAAAGGTAGATAAGACCGGCGGTGGAATGGACCATGTTACATCATACTTAGGCAATGGATAAGACCTGCGATGGAATGGACTATGCTACATCATACAAGGGTAATAAGTAAGACCTACGGTGGAATGGGCATATGTTACATCATACAAAGGCACTTAGTAAGACTTAAGGTGGAATGGGCATGTGTTACATCATACAAAGGCACTACTTGTAGAGGATGATTCATGCAACCTAACAAGAGATAGTACCCCATCTCCACTAGGGTTTGAAAATAAATAAAATTAACATATAATAAACAACCCTAAGTATGAATCCACTTAAGATTGAATAATTAAATAATTTATTTATTTGATTATTTTAATATGATTTATTGATCTTATCTATTACTAATGTTTCCTTTAAGAAGTAATTCTCATGTGCAAGGTGGAAAATAAGGATCTTCTTAAAGGGGACATTACAGGTACAATCTCTCTCCCCTCCACATAATGCAAGTTTCTTCAATCCAGAGGAAAGATTTGTCAAGAAATCTTTCTTTGGGGTTTTACCAAAGAGGTTACCTGATGAAAAAGTGCCCTTAATTGTTGAACCAGATTTCAGAGATGAACTTTGATTATCGCTTGTGGGATTTTTGGTGGATGTTATTTTAGTGATTCGGGTGGGGCTTCTAGCTCCTTTCTTCTCACTGGTTTCAGGGGTTTTTACTGGAGTAGTAGTATTATAAACTGTTTGCATTTTAGTCCCTTTCTTCTCACAACTTGCAGGGACTGTTACTGCAACAGTATTACTAGAAGTGCTCAGAATACCAATTGCTTGTTTTGTAACTCCTCTCTTGTCCATGCTCAAAGGTCTAATTGAAAAGTTTTTTGAACCCTGTGATTTGAGGGATTTCCCAGTGCTTGATGGTGCAGATGATTTGGGATTCTTTCCCATGCTTGATACAACAAAAACACCACGTGGCCGATTAGGATTATCATTTTCAGCAACTGGAAGGTTTTTGCCCATTCTCGATGCATGTTTCTTTCTATCTGTAGGGGATGGCTTCTTTATATCCCTTGATGCATTTTCCTCTGCCTTCAATTTGATAGTTTTTGAAGTTGACGGTGGACCCCAAATTTTCTTGCAATTGAGTGTACTGCACAGGTAAAGAAATAGGTTGAATTTACCAAAAAAACAGAGAATGATTTGAATGATCAAAATGATGAAAGAAATACACACCTTGCAGTCCTGTCCCCTAGTGGCATAGTTGCTGTTGAAGTAGACCTAACATATCTGGGCCTTTTTACCTCCTACATTTTAGGATCTTGCTACTGAGTTAAGAGCATACTCTAAAAAATCAAGTTCAAATACAAAAGTACTAACTCTGAACTAAAAAGCAAAATCATACCTTTGGCGACTCAAATAATGGAGCACCCAACAAGCTGGCTGCAGTCCTGGGATGATTACAATCTGCAACACAAATTTTAATTTCCATCAAACTCCAATGCAAAATTCTTCAACCACATACATAACTCTTTCAAAGCATAAGGCCATAGGAACACTGCAACAAAATCTTTTTGTGAACAAATCCTAGCAGATAAAATCATTATGTTTACCTAAAACAATAAAAGATAACAACACATTGGATCAATGGTGAAGATCTAAGGCCATGCAATTCAGAACCCATCTCGAAATTCAAGCACATATGCTCACCATCACTATGCAATGGTTATGCACCACCATAGGCACACACCAACAAACACCGTGTACATTCAAATCCTATGAGGATGAATAGACACAACTTAAGATGTCAAAACTAAATATTAAACAAACAATTTCCAACAATGATGCCAAAGATATTAAAGTTATGGATCCTAGACCATGCAAGGGTGTCCAATTCGACTTTTCATGCCCAAAAGTTCAAATGTAATGTCCCCTCTTCGAAAACTCCATTCAAAGCCAAGGTTGCTGCTTGAAATGCTCATACGAAAATGTGGTCTAGAGGCGGTCAAGGCTGTGATGCCTGAGCAACATGTGAAGCTCCTTACAAACATAAGAAAGATCAAGGAACACAAAGAAAAGAAAGAAAAGTTCCTCATCTCAACATGGAGAAGATGAAAGTGAAACCAAGTCCTTACAGTCATGCACATCTACAACCAGGCAAAGTAAATTGAATCACAGAGATATATTTTTTGAATTTGGAGACGAGGACAAAATGACAATGGACAGAGAGTTGCGGTCAAGTAAGAGGCAGAGATTTGGGTCAACTGGCACAGATCTTTCTATTGTACACTCTGATTCAACAGGACAAGTCACTGATATGCGAAACTCAGATTCTAAGGCATACAAGAATGTGTTACGAATGGATTCTACAGACAGAGGAGAATATGATAGCAGGAATATATCCTTAGAAGATTCCAAAGACAACAAAACACAAGCACGTGGTATTCTCAGTGGAAGTCAGAGTGATGTAGCCAATGACATAATGCATGCATCTTTAAAAACAGGGAGGTTCAATGGAAGTCACGATGGGTCTAAAGATCCCTTCTCCGAGCATAATGAGAAGCTTGCTGGTACCCTGTTATCATTAAAGGAAACAGATGTTCCTGCACCCAAGTGTGAGTCATTTCTAAAGGCTCATAAGAATTGATCACTACATTTTGATGCTTCTGCAGCATCTAATCATTGCATGGGTTTTGAAACATACAATGAAAACTCTTGTGCTCGTAAAATGCAACAAATTGAATTGGATATAGTAGAGAACTTGAAAAGGTACATAAATGCACGTGGTGGGAGCATTAGAGATGGTTAGGAAGAATTCGCAAGATAAGAGATATTTAGGAAGCGCCCATAAAAGATGATTAATAATACACAAATTGAAGTTAAATAAAGGTTAAGTTGTTATGAATGGTCAACCAACCTATATAGGGTTGTGTCTCTTGAAAAAGAAAAGATATATACGGAAGATCATTCAAGGAGAAGAAGATCATCAATGGAAAGATAATTTTATATATGAATCTACTCCTTAAGGAGCATGAAACCTAATCGATAAATCTAAGGACGAAACCCCTCGTGTTTATGCCGTTAAGGACGAAAACTCTTAATTACTATTGACGAGTTAATGGGCCGAAACCCATGATTCATGCAGACCTAAAGACATTTCAAAGGCAAGTTACTAAAGAAAAATCATTTTAGTTTCGAGAGGATAAACAACAAATATAAGGATAAGTTTAATTCTACAACAAAAATACATTCTAAATCTTAATTCTGAATTACATTAAACTATTACAACTACTATTTCCAGTCTGATTTCATGTTTATAATTTATTTTGCAATTATGATTGTAAGCTAGGGCTATTATACTTTAAGAAATAAGGAAATCCTAGGACGAGACATTACAATCGGTATTTGAGCTTTGATCCTGCCAGCCTGCGCGGTAAAGCTAAGATGTTGGATGCATTCTAGTCAAAGAGACTTGAAGGTCTACGAAAGGAAGAGGACATGGACCTTATTCAAGAGTTATTGTACAAACTTGAGGCTCCCAAAATTGTTGACCAGTACCAAAGTTTGTCAAATCATGCAAAACCTTGTGTCCCCTTGATGAGTACTTGGCGGCACTTGGTTACCAATATCCTGGCAAAAGAAGCCTATATGAATACATAAGAAGCTAAGGAGGAGATTAAGGAGCGAGATCCAAGATAATCATCAGTGACGACAAAAGAAAGTTCATAATCAAAATCACAAGGAGAGGTTGTGGAAGTAATAATAAAACAAGAGGAACCTAAAAAGGATGTTGAAGATAAAGATTCTTTGATAAGGAAAGATATTTTATTGGTTTCTAATGATGGCATGCATCACCAAAACATCAATGAAGTTAAGACAAAAGGGGTTCCACTTGATGGAGGGGAAGAATTCAAGTTGAAGGAAGATGCTTCAAATCATGGTCTATCTTTCGAACTTCAAAATAGTGGGCCATTGATGGATGTACAAAGTAGCATGATGAATGAATATACATTTGAGAAGAACACTTTGGTTAGCCATAATATGGGGGTTTAAGTCATAACGATGAAGATGTTGAGGATATATCAACAAATTCACTTTTTGCAAATGAGGACAAACATTTTGTTCATAGCCTAAGGTATGAAGATGTTTCAGACTCGGTACTTCCTATGTCACTGTAAAATTCTTGTCACCATGGAAAACATGCAAAGAGGGGTGATAGGGTAAGAGATATGACCTGCAATAAAGGACACCTAGATCCCTTTACTCAAATACAGAATTGGCTTTGCATAAAAGAGTAGGATCCTGGTATTCACGACACTCCTGCAATTCATCATAGCAAAGAATGCAACATTTTGTTGTCATTTTGGATGTCAGCAATAACAATAAAGAGTTTGTATTCATTGCCCAGGATCTTTTGTGAAAATGAAATGAGAGAGCAAAAGATCATGACATCGTATGATCTCATTCAATGTAATCAAGACAATCTTTCTTGCTCTTTTTCGAGGCAAAAATCTACTAAGGAGAATACATATGCTCTTATTAATATAGGTGTAATGTCCCGTACTATGCAACAAATTCATTAAAATAAATTTGATTATGATACAGCCGACTATCATCATTTTGAAGAAGTCCATGTATTGTTTAAATTAAAGATTTAAACAAATATTGTTATGTTGGCCGACCTCATTATTAACATAAATTGGCCGACTTGAAATCTGATGTTTTGAATTTCATAATAAAAGACTTTAATGAGACCGACCAAATGAGTGCAGCGATCATATATAATAAACCAAATTGTTTGCTTAAAGATTAGGAGATGTGGAGCGATCAGTTTGAGAAGTGTGAGAAATAGAAATAAAAGGATAGTGAATGTCTTAGAAGAGGCCGACTAAGAGAGAAGTGAGCGATCAGTTTTGAAATGTATGTGCATAAGATGGCAGCAAATAGAGAGCGCTCCTCACATGAGGACAAAATTGTCTCACTAGAAGACAAAAATTTGTCTTATATAAAAGGTAAAAGAAAGGGGTGCGATTAGTGGCTGATTATGAAGAGTTGCTTTGATAACAAGGGCTGCATCCCTTCATGAGGATAGTTGCTGTTCTATGGAGTATAAAATATCATTTGTGATGTGTGGTTGAGTGGGAGAAGGGGAAGAATAAAGATATATCAAGAAGACACACTCAGATCTGCATATGAGAGTTTAAAAGGCAGATATAGAAGATAGATCCAAGCAGATATCGAAGGAATCATAGTTAATAATTTGCACTAAGAAAAGTAGCATCATCTCCTAGACAGCAAGGCAGAAAGACATCCTCCAGAAGTACATTCGCAGCCAGGCATAGATCAGATCTGGGCATCAATAGCAATGAAAACATACGCCATTGCAGCAGAACAATAAAGTAATGTGTCCCTGTGGTATGCAATGATAAGGTGTGTCTATGCTTATTTAATAGATGAATATAGATGTGAACAAATATGTATATATACACTTACAATTATACCAACTAAAACAATGATAGTTGATGCCAATATAAACTATATTATTGATGTTATGAATGGTGATCTGATTCTGGCAATGATTAGTCAAGGAGGGATGAGGCGACTGCAAGGAGGGGGAATGGCAAATGATTCCTCGCTAGGAGTGGCATCTCATGATGATGGTTAAGGACCATCGGTTAAGGAGCACATGAGACCACCTCATGATGATGGTTAAGGACCATCGGTTAAGGACCACATGAGGCCAAGGAGGATAAGGTCCTGTCCTTGGGCCCAGAGTTGAGGATCTAGGACACCCTATTGCAGCCTCCCGAACTATCCCCACTTGAGTCAATTGTGGAAATAAATAAAAGGGGATCTTCAATCATAAGAGGAAGGTTTGGTGTGATGGAGGGAACGGTGTAAAGCCCTCACTAGGTAGCCCACCTCATGATGATGGTTAAGGACAATCGGTTAAGGACCACATGAGGCCAATGGAGGATAAGGTCCTGCTGTTGGGCCTAGGGTAGAGGATGCTTGGGGCACCTCATCACCCCCCCTTTATGGTTGAGCCCACATAGTCCTTGAGACTTGTTACATTGTTATAGATGATCTTTCTTAGACTTAGAATTAAATGTATTTAATATCATATTCATCTAACATGGTTGCAGGTCTCCATAACCAGATTTACATCATCTTGATTTTGAGTAAGGAATTGCATCTTTAACTATAATCTGCTATTGGTTTCATTAGGAATTGTGATTTTAGGGCAAAGTATAAGGTGATCCCAAAAGGGGGCATTACAATAGGTGTTTCCCAACGGCAATTGAAAGATATACATAATGCTCGATATATGAATGAGCATAATTTTTATAGTATTTGGGCTAAGCAGAGTATATAGTTTCATAACATACATCTAGCACAATCACCTGAGAGAGGATGGCGCAAGAGAATGGATTTTTGTAAGCAAAGAGTAATTTATGAAAGCTCCCTAGCCACTATGGGAAATGGCAATGATACAGAATTTCCCATCTTCTTATTATGGTATTCATTGGTTGGAACCTTTGTAACATCACACCACAAAACTCACACTAGTGCACGCAAGCTTATACAGAAGAGGGATATTAATTTATTGGATTATAATAAGGAGAACATATTCCTACCACCTATCTATGAAGTATACGGAGGCAGGTTTGCAATCCTGCATACGGAACTTATCCAGAAGACTGTGAGCATACTTTGACTGGGAGATGAAGATACTGCTCTCAATCTGCCAAACCTCAACACCTAAACAATAATGCAAGAGGCCCAGATCTGTCATGTCAAATGTGCTGCACAAATCCTGTTTGATCTCAGCGATCAAATGTTCCAAGCTTCCAATAATGATCAAGTCATCGACATAGACAACAAGAATCAGAATATCACTACCAGTGCGTTTGACATACAAATTAGAGTCAAATGGACTCCTCTGAAAGCCATGATCTATGAGGTACTTATCAATCTTGATGTACCAAGCTCGAGGAGCCTGTTTCAGGCCATAGAGTGCTTTGACCAATCTACACACCTTGTGTTCTTGACCAGCAACCTTGAACCCTGGAGGCTGTGTCATGTAGAATTCTTCCTTCAACTCACCATTGAGGAAGGCACTCTTAACGTCCATCTGATGGACTTTCCAACCAAACTGGGCTGCTAGGGCAAGGACAAGCCGAATTGTACTCATCTTGGCTGTAGGAGCAAAAGTCTCCTCGTAGTCAATGCCTTCCTTCTGTGAGAACCCCCTAGCAACGAGACAAGCTTTGTACTTGTCAAGGGTTCCATCAGCTTTGTATTTCACCTTGTACACCCATTTGCAGCTAATGGGCTTCTTTCCTAGAGGAAGATCAGAAAGGACCCAAGTGTGATTTTTCTGAAGACTCTGGTATTCAAACTCCATAGCCTTTTCCCATTCAAGAATTCCTTTAGCCTCTAAATGTGTTTGAGGCTCATAGACACTTTGAATGTTGGCCATGAGAGCAAAGTTAACTGTATGTTGCTGTTTGCTCTTGTTTCTGGATGATCTACCCTCAATGAGCTCATCGTCATGAATCTCCTATAGTCTTAGCCCACCATTTAGGCTGGAGAGTAGAAGTGCCAACATTGGATGTAACAGGAGGAGCCGGAACAGGGGCAACAAGTGGAAGATCAACATCATCCGGAGGAGATTCGGGTTGAGCATCATCAAAATCAGATTCTGCATCATCATCCCTCCCATCAGGTGGACCTAACGGAAGAAGAACACCCAAGTCAGAAGCCTTCAAAGGCTGCTCCTCAGAATGTTGTACAAACGAGGAAGAAAGAAAAGGTCCTCGTTCTTCATCAAAGACAACATCCCGGCCGAAGGTAAGACGATCAATATCGATATCAATCAATCGGTAAGCCTTATGGTTGTCACTGTACCCTGTGAACATAAGCTTTTGACTCTTGGAATCCAACTTGGAGCGCTTGGCATCTGGAATCCATACATAAGCTAAAGAACCAAATATTTTTAAATGACTGATCCGAGGTTTGCGGCCAGTCCAAGCTTCTTCAAGAGTCTTCTCCTTAACAGCATAAGTCGGAGACCGATTAAGGAGATAGACGGCAGTGTAGACTGCTTCTGCCTAGTACTTCTTAGGAACACTCCTATGTTCTAATATGGAACGGGCCATCTCAGTGATTGTCCGGTTGCGCCGCTCTACAACACTGTTTTGCTGAGAAGTATAGGGTGTGGTTAACTGGCGTTTGATGCCGTGTATATCACAGAAGTTGGAGAAGTCAGTAGAACAAAATTCCCCCCATTATCTGACCTAAGAGTGACTATGGAACAGCCAAACTCTTTCTCTACTAAGGCCTTAAACTTCTGAAATACAGGAAACACAGCTGATTTTTGTATGAGAAAGTACACCCACATTTTACGACTGAAATCATCAACAAAAAGTAAGAAACACCTGCAACCAGTAACAGAAGGTGTATTCATTGGCCCACATACATCAGCGTGAACCAACTGTAGTACCTTGGAGGCTCGCCATGAGTCACCAGTCGAGAACGGTGTCCGATGCTGCTTCCCAGCCTGACAAGCTCCACAAACACCATGATGCTAGGTCTGGATCTCAGGTAAACCGGCTATAAGGCTACAAGGCCCTCCCGAGATAGCTGAGCAAGATAGTGCACATTTAAGTGCCCATAACACTGGTGCCAAAGACTAGTGATGGAAGAATTTCGGGCTGCCATGGCTAACTCTGGAGAATCACCTGTATCCACAAGTCTATATAGACCATGATCCTCAATACCAACAGCCACAGTGCTACGAGTCTCCCGATCAACAATGGAACATTTGTGTGTATTGAACACCACATCCAACTGAGGAGAGTGCCGCATGATTTGACTGACTGAGAGAAGATTAAGTTGCATGCCAGGAACATAGTAGACATTGAGGAATATGAGATTCCTCCCACCAGACTGAATCTGAACAGTGCCCTTACCGACAACTGTATATTCTTCTCCTCTACCAAAAATAACTGAGTCACTGAAAGGAGTAAAGTCTGTAAACCAATCACGTCGATGAGTGAAGTGACATGAAGCACCTGAATCAATGTACCAGGCAGAGGACTTCACATGATCTACAGGTCTTTTAGCCATAAAAGCGTAAAAGGTAGATTCCTTCTGCTCAGTGTGCTCAGCAATATTTGCTTTCTGCTAAGACCCTCCCTACTTCTTCTGTTCAAAAGCCAAACGCTGACGACAATCCTTTTTGATGTGACCATATTTGTGACAGTAATTACACTGAATGTTCTTTTTCTTGGTCCTGTCCTGAGGTTGACCTGAGCCTTTCTGCTGTGGAGGCTGACATTTGCCTTTATTCTGAGCCTGAAACTTGGCTGCAAAAGCCTGCTCTGAAGAGGACGAAGAAGCACTACTACCAAACTGTTGTTTCCAGCGATCCTGCTGCAAGAGGATAGTACAAAGTTCTGGAAACTTCAAATCAACATTAGCAGACGTAATGTTGAGAGTCTCAATGAAATGTTCGTAGGACTTAGGTAGACTTTTCAAAGTGATCACAACCATGTCTTCTTCCTCCATTTTTTGACCAATAGCCTCCAGCTGATCTCTGATTTCCTAGATCTTGTTTAGGTGCGTCTGCAAAGATGTCTTCTCATCCATCATAATAGAAAACAGTACATTTTTCAAGAAGAACGCACGGCTCTTGTCAGAGGTCTCATGCATACCCTTTAGATGGTCCCAAATCTCCTTTGTTGTTTTTCTAGCTGGAATCTGAGGTCGTTGATCATCTGTGACTGACAGCTTAATGAGCATGACTGCTTCACGAGTTTGTTCGTCAAACTTATCCTAGTCTTTTCGCACCGTTGCTGGACGAGTAGTATTGCCTAGAATGATCTGATCGAGGCAGCGATATTCAAAAATGGTCATCATTCGCTGCTTCCAGGTATTATAATTTTTGCCATTAAATCGCTAACTGCCTTCCAACATGATGTTGGTCAAACTCGCCAATGTTGCACGCTTTTTGAGGCATGAAAAATGAGATACTGAGAGGATGATGAATGCACGAAATCCGAAGCACAAATTCCAATGCGCAAGATGCTGAGACACCCAAAAAATTTTGACGGGTACCCAGAAATAGTCTTGAAAAACCCACCAAGAATCTGCAATCGAAAAAAATTCAGATTTGAACCAGAGGGTCAAAACCCTAGCCGAAAATTTCAGAAGCCCTAGGCTGCCATGAAAGCACAAAAAAACGACCAGAAATCAGGAAATCGAGCGGGTGTAGACACAGAGAGATCGTGCCAAACAAGAGTGCATAAAATCGCGACCTTTAAGAGCACATAACACGTCTAGGAACAGGTAAAAATGTGAGCCATGAGGAAGAAAAATCGTGGCCAGAGAGAACAGAAAACCACGCCGAGATTCTGCCAGAAGGAGAAGATAAAATGCGCCAGAAAACTGATTGAAAATCGTGTCTTAAAAATTGGAAAGAAAGCCAAAATTCGTCACAAAGCTGCACGAAAAATGCCTACAAAACATCCACGTTTTTGCATAAGACGAATCGCGATTTTCAACGAGGAAGGAGTCACGAATTTTTATTTTTTTAAACAAGAACCCTCGATTTCTAGTGTTAAAACAAAACCCACGAAAACCAGAAGAAGACTATCTTCATAAGCTAAAAAAAATTCTTTCGAATTTTTTTTGAAGATCAATCTATTTAAACACCTGCGCTCTGATACCATATTACGAAGGTAATTGGTAAAAACTTGATAATTTAACAATGAGCAAAAGCTCAGATAAAAAGTTTACAAATATACAAGAAAGGCAAGTTTCTAAAATAGAAACTGTAGAAGATCGTAAACACGATCTTACTAAAATAAATACAAACGGTTACAACATTGACCATTAACTAAAAATAGCATGAAATAATATTCTAATATGAAGGGACTCTATTGCAGAGTGAAGATCTTTTTGTTATCATTGGTAATAGAAAATAGGAATTCATCTTCACCACTATTCCAAGGCAGCTAGTAGCATCTATAGTGCATAACTATAATGCTCTTATGTTTTACATTTTCGATGATTGGGGAGGAAGGCAAGTGATGGCCAGAACTGAAGGAGACAATGCTAAATCCAAGAACTTAAAAGCTAGGGAACTAACTAAAGTAAAAGATCTGGATCCACAATTTTTGTTTGCATAAAGCTCATATTTTCCCCCTGAGCTGCACAACAAGTTAAGTAACGTGAATGAGAATTCTAATGAGGGAGAATTGGTGAAGAGTACCTATAAGGAGATTATCATAAATTCTGATTGTTGTAAGCCAATCGAGGATCTTCAAGAACAAGAAGGTATTGTTTGCACTAATGCCTTTTCTCAATGGGACTTCCTCTCTCTAACAATAAGAGGGAACCAACTGACAGCTCAGAGGATGTTAGTTCAAGTCTAGAAGGTAGTGAACCTATATATGCAAGGAAAGAAGAATTTTGTGATATTTTTGGAAACTCTCTAATTTTGGTTTTATTTTTAAAATAAATGGATAAATTTGGGATAAGCCAGTTGAGATGTGCCCACCTCATACTTCATTTCCAAGAGTTCGGAGAGTGTTTATAAAGACAGCTCCTTTGTTTTTAGATAGACTTGAAAAATATATACATTATGGTAAAAAGAGGGGACCCCTGATGATGGACCTTCATGCTGTAGAATCAATGTTTTATAGGTGTTTCGATTACTTCTCTGCCTCGCACATGTATTCACAGTGATTAATTTAACATTGTTGTAAATTAATGAATCAAGCTAGAGGTATTTACTGATCAGACAGACTTCCTTTAGTATTAAGCATACTAGTTTTTTGTATTGAATTTTTTTAAGGTAGTTAGGTTTTTAAGTGTAAATCTCATGTTTGCTTTTATTTAGAGTAATTGTGTCTCTCCTTTTGAGCCTCAAACACACTTCACATATGTTTGATGGCTTTGTTCTGAGGCATAAACTAAATTTTTTGGGTAGGTTTTTTTTCATGCAGAATCATTCACAGGTCTCTGTATTAATTATTTGCTCTACATGGTATATACTATTTTTTTGCTTTTGTATATTTAAATTGATTGATTTTTATTTGTTTTTTGATGTTGTAAGAATGCTTCTGTTTTCAGCTTTGAAAGCATCATTTTTCTTTTCCTTTTTCTTTTGGAATCCTCAAAGGTCATAAGCGAAGAGCTTATTTCTTCATATTGTCATTCAGCATTCGTCAGGATTTCTGAAATGTAGTGCTGGACAGAATATAGGCTTCATCCTATGCATCATCTTTGAAATGTTTTCTCTCCGATTCTAGTCAATCTCTTTAAAATGTATGAAATGTTCTCTCCCATTGTATTACTTGATTAACATTTGCAGTCTGTTTTTCTTGTATTTGGTAAGGTTATAACTGTGCTTTTTTGTATGGATAAGGATAGCCAATTTTTTCCTTACACAAATTTATTATGTAAAACACTACCCTATAAAAAACTAAACCCTACCTCTATGCCAATGGAATCCTATATGTTAGACATTGCAAAACTTTTGAATCTATACGCGATGGTGAAAGCGAGTGTGAATGCCTATCAGATGGTCAATATCAAGTGGTAGAAATAAACTGAGAGTTGTTATCTTTGCGAAGAAATAAATGCACCCCTTATATGCACTCATAGTATTTACTATATCCTAATTGCTACACCACCCAATGCACCAATTCAGTATTTGAGGAGTTTGGGAGTATTGATCATGGTAGGATGTCCTGCCTCAATTCCTACTCTAGAGGTGACTGTGCTTCTACCCAATCAGTGGAGCAGAAGAAAAGATCATTAAATGAAGTGCAGGCCATTAAAAGGCAAATTGATTTCCTTTCCATGCAATCCAGCAAGTTTGTCCAAGGTCCCTGAAATTGACAAAGTTGATGATGACTGCGCTAAGAATGATTGTTGTGATGGTGCCAAATCTAGTGAAGGTGGTATGTGGAGGGAAATACTAAATAGAGTTGCGTTGTGAGCCTTTGCCAAAAGGTTGGGAACAATGTTTGATCTTAAGGTATAACAAATTATCGCTTGTCCTATTTGGGTTCCATGTGGGTGGTCTGGATTTCTGATAATGTAAAAGGTAGATGGAGTTTGAGCTTTTGGGTGCCACATTGTTATTTGAAAAGTAGGATTAAAAGAAAAGAAAAAATTGTTGAATTCAGAGCAGTGCAGGGATGCTACTATGATCTTTAGTGATATTATACATTGGTTGAGAGGAATCCATTTAGAAATGGGTACAAAGGTAGGTATAATTGTGTAAATTTGATGATCCTAAACAATCTTCTATACAAAATGCTTTATTGTAGTGCACCTGTAGTTTAAGTCATGATGACATAGAAGTCTAGGAACTAATCTGAAATAGGTAAAATAGTCATTCTCCTATGTGATTTTCAAATTAGTACTGATTCTATGTGCACTATTGTGGCTATTGAAAAAATCACCGTGCAGAATTGTTTTCCTCATTGATGGATTTGGTTAACAAGTAGGATTTAGGATTCTGGAACTAAGAAATATGATTGATGGAACTTATTCTAATTTTGTAGGCTTTTAAATTAGTATTAATATCCTTGATAAATATTTGATCTCAGACAACTTGGAATTATATATTTTATTGTATGTTTTTACTTGTTTTTCAGTATTGTATATGTACTTTTAACTTGCAAAAATCAATATAAGATAATTGTGTACAACATTTGTAAAACAATGTGGTCTATTATTAAGAAAAATGTGATAAAGAATTAGATTAACACTAGGACAAAAAAAATAATAATATATTAGTTTACTAAATAGTGTTTATATAGGTACAATAATAGAAAATTAGATCAAATGAGATATGGCACTACTATATGCAAGTATTACTATATCCAAAACAAAAAATAGTGAGAATATATATTAGCGAATATCAATGTGTGTGTATGAGTAAATGCTGTTATACCTTAAGATTCTTCATGATAACTTATACAAGTATCGACATTATTAAATACTAAATGGTATAAGATATGATAATAAGAATAGTTATTGAAAGGACATTATTAAATACCTTAAGATTAAAGTATTGTTATATATATATATATATATATATATATATATATATATATATATATATATATATATATGTTTATATAGATTAAAATGGTATAAGATATGATATAAGAATCCTTATTGAAAGCCCCCGTTCAAGGGAGCTTAAGGGGTCACCTGAGCAATGGCAAAGCATAAGCAAGATGGAGGGCCCCGATAATGGATGGCACAAGCTAAATTTTGATGATGCATCTAGGGGAAAGCCTGGGCCTGCATCAACTGGAGTAATAGTGAGGAATGATGAGGGTAGGTTGTGTGGAGCAGTAACGAACGTATTGGGATCATGACAAATAATGAGGCAGAAATGCAAGCCCTAATCACTGGACTACAACTATGCATTTCGATTGGTATAAGGAGGGTACATATAGAAGGAGAATCCCAAGTAATTATCAATGCCATCCGGAACCGACAAACACCATGCTGGAAATTAAACAATCTACTCCAAAGAGGATTGACACTCATGGATAAATTCTTAGAATTCAAAGTCAATCATGTTTTTAGGGAGGCCAATAAAGTGGCGGATAAGGTGGCCAATGTGGCATTCGAGCTAGAAGATGAAATGATAATTGGGTATTCGGTAGAGGATTGGGCCAAATTGGCCCCTGATATAAGCTTGCTCATACAAGAAGAAGGCAAGGCCGATTAAAATGCAAGCCGACTAAGGGCTCCCATATGACCCACAGCCAAAGTATGAAGGAAAGGTGGCAAAAGGAAATTGGTGGGGCCAGGGTATGATGAGTATTAAGCCAAATGGCAAGCGAAGGACAATGAACAACCAGCTTTAGACGGAGATTTGCAGAGGAGGGAGATACAGGATTTTCTTGATGCACCAAGTTGTATGGCGGGGCGTGAGAACAAGACAACGCCATCCAATTAATAATGAAGTTTTAATTGCAGCCTGTGCAAGAGCATAATTTGGAGGTATTAAATTCCTCTAGGAGGAGAAAATGGCAATGCATTGGTTTTTGGTGAAGCTTTCTCTACCGTGGAGTCGACGGTAATGCTAATTGGAAAGCATAGGCAAATAGCTTTCCAACGCCCGATCACGGACAAGTGGCTTTGGGGAGTCTTCAAGCTTGACTCGACAGTAGCTTTCCATTCAGTGGGTATGGTCCTGGGGATGCTTTTCTGAATTTGAATGAGAACTACAAGGTGAACACGTACATTGCAGGTATGGTAGTGGGTGTGCTTCTGGACCTGGGGGAAACAAAGGATGTGGTTCGCGAAATGAGTCGAGCCCTCATCGGGGCAAAATGGTTGGGGGCGACGGGGGCTGGAGTAGATGTTGGAAATTGCTATTCCTGGCCTTGGCTTCCGTCCAGAGGGCCGTTGATGGCCAGAGGTGCTCCCACACTATAGCGGACCAAGGATTGCCTTCAACATTCCAGTGGTTGGTCGACCAGAGGTAGAGCAGCGCAAAGAGGCTCCATTGGGGGTGGCTTTCCTGAAGTCAATGGTGGGCTTGGTTGATGGCGCATGATTTGATTGGGCGGATATTCAGGCATCGAAGGAGTCGAAAGAAGAGTTTGGGGCTGGAGAGATCTGAGATTGTAGAAAACTGAATTAGTATGTAAATATGTTTGGCAATTTTTATTTTTTTTCTCAGTTTCTCACTAATATTTTTTAATAAGTATGATTGGCAAATATTTTTTAAAAATATCAATGTGGAGCTTAATTTGTTACATATTAAAATATTTGGTAGTGAAAGTGCTTCTCACTTATGAATCTTAATATGTAATATAAAGTCAAATTTACTAATATAAGTGAAAGAAGACAACCTTTAATGTGATGGAATTTCAATAAGAATTGGTAAAATAATTTAGTGGATTAAAAAACTTATAAATTAATAAATAATCAAAAATGTCTAACAAATTCTACAATTTCTTAAGAAAGTTATCAGCCTGCCCATTGAACCTATGGGTCCAATTGCTAGTTTATTTTGCAATTATGAGTACACTAAGGCTATTATACTTTAAGAAAAATGCAGGGCTTGAAAAGTAAAAGCACTCAGTATAATTAAAAAACCATACCAGGCTTGCAGAACCAGGTATGATCTTCCACAGGTTCCTCCAGTGCCAGGAAGTCCACCCATTTGGGTGCTCGAATATCTTCATAAAATTCATCCCTAACAAATTTGCTCTCGATGTTCTTCCAATCTAAATTCGAAACATTCATCAGAACAGAACAACGCCACAACAACAAAAACTAAAAAAAACAGAGAATCAATATGAAATCTAAGGAGCAAGGATTCAAAAACAGAGAAAAGGAATGCTCGAATCCTAGTGGAAGCTCTTACAAGCGAATCCTGCCGGCAAAAGATTCTGAATTCTGAATATTGTGAGCTGTGATGCATGGTATATTATTTTGACGTTGGATTCCTCTGCAAATATGGTTGGCGGGAAAGGCGGGAAACATGATACCTTCCATATATTCGTAAAACCCCAATTTTACTTTTTTATTTTAGAACAAGTCATTTGGCTTTATTTTGGAGGATGAAGGAGCCACTCATTCAACATTAGGAGAAGCCTCACTTAATTGACATGACCACTGATAGTAGTTCAATAGTGTTTTACAACACAAAGCACATTTAGTAAAGACTTTGAGGCTATGACTTAAATGTAGTTCATGGTTTTGCCTCTAGCTCAACCAATGCACGAGTCTAGGGACCCCCTAAGACATATATATATATCCTACAAGATGAAATTACTCAGAGGTTATTAGTTTCATTTTAACAAAATCTCAAAATAATGTAAGCAATTAGAAAAATGCACTGGAAATGTAGTAAAGATGCAACTCCTATTCAAAACTACAATTTAGATCTACTTTCATGGCTATTGCTTCCCTAAGATTTGCTTAATATCAATAATTTGTAATCTATGCACATCGTGTGTTTCTTGAACACATAGTACTTCTTCCAATACATATCTCTTGAGACACCAATAAACTAAAATTGGGAAAATCAAGTCTCCCCAATTCCTTGTAATGTTTTTTGTGAAGAGTGACATTTCTCTCTTCCTTCTTATTGAATCTACTTCATCCATCAAAGTCTACTTCGCTTACCCAGTAATTGGATGTATTTCATCATCCATTAGCATTGACATGATCAAAATCCATCATATTGGTCAAACATAACCTCAAGAGATGTGGTCTCATGGATTACAATGATTGCAAGATATGCACAAAAATAGAAGTTTAATATCATCTACCATATTAACTACACCACAGTTAATTTGTCCATGGTCTTTTCGTTGCTCTAGATTGTCTCTCGGTAGATGGTAGTCGTAAATATAGGACTTATTGGCCAAATTGGAAGGTCTGCATCTTACTAAATTTGTCGAGCCTCGATGGCTATAGATAGAGGTTTGCTTTTTGCTCGTTGTTTGATCATCCCTAAGGCAATCCAAACATCGTCATTTGGAAGAGTTAGGCCATTAGATTTACACTAGAAGGTAATGCTCGAATAGAAATCTTATTTGTTTCTTCAAGCCTAATGGTACAAAAGATAAGGATCTACCAAGTGTCCAAATGGACTACGCTGACAAATATCAACTTATTCATGTTGCGTCTACCTATTTGTTTAAGTTCTCTAATAATTTTTTGGTGAAAATTTGAAGACAAACCAATACATAATAGTTAGTAGTGGACACAAAGTTGTAGCTAAGGTCAAATTTAGTCGAATAGATCTTTGTATCTTCCCCATAATTAGCTACCACTGACTTGGTTGTATGCAACATAATGCTTGCCAGCGATGAACAACACTATATAGTCTTAGGCAAGATATTTTCAAGGACAAATAACCCAAGGGCTTTATAGTTGAAGTTATTCCTTTGACATATAATGCAAAATCAAAAAAATACCTTTTATGTCGTGTAATGCAACATTGGACCTCAAAGCAAACATTTAATACACTTGTTCACTAGGATAGTTGCAAATACATTTTCAAAATAACTCGAAAAAATAGGTTGCAACACACATAAAAGTTGGCATTGGAAATGTAGAACATAGATGGAAAATAACAATGCACCTTAAGGCATGTTTTGGGCTTAAATTAGAATCCCAAACGATGAGAAAATAGACAAAAATATTCCTTCTTTGTGCTTTACTACCAACGTACTCTTAGGCACTTCAAATCATCCAAATATATTTTGTTCATATCCTATGATCACATTATTCCATGAGACCATATTACTTTAAGGCATTTTATCATGCACTTCCCTATGTATCAACACCACGAACTCTCTATGTCACATAAAAATAGAGCATTGGTGCCCAAAAACCTTAGAAGATGTGTTTCAACAACTGACAAATAATATTGCATGTGGCTAGACAATATTGCATCGGATTGTCAAATACAAACTGACCCAACTACAAAACTCTCACCAAAAGATTTTGAACACAATGAGATGCTAAGAGGGGGGTGAATCAGCATATACTAAAACTTAACTAAGGTTTGACTTTTGAAACTGAATAACTTATAGAATTGATGGGAAAATATGCAACACAATAATCAACACATGACACCAATATTTTTACGTGGAAAACCCTAAGGTAGGGAAAAACCACAGTGAGAGTTATCTCACAATATAATATGCTCACTGCAAAAATGTTACAACTTGTATTAGGGCTTCAACCCAAGGAAGCTACTACTCCCTAATTTACACTTTTAATTTAGGGCTACAACCCAAGGAAGCCTTTGCTCCCTGAATACACAACTCACTGCTATTTGATTTACTATGACAATATAGATAAAAGGACTGCTAAGGAAAATACATTTGTTATATGCTAATGATGCAGTCTGCTTTTCTTGCTCAATACATGTTTTCAAACTGATTTTGTGCACTTCATATCTTGTTCTTTGTTCGCATTCGCATTACTTGCTTTTCAAATGAATTATATCTTCTATATATATATCCTCTGCAACACCTTGAAACATTGATTAGGTCTGCATCAAGATCAATATTGGATGTAACGTGTAACTTGTCACTGGTCAGTCTTAACACATGCAAAATGATAAGAAGATTTGTTGTAGACCTCAACCCTTCATGAAAGAGATCAAAGCACATATTTCCATACCTTCCAGATCTGAGGAAATTGATCATGAGACTCCGCATGTTTTGATATTTAATTGGTCAGCTCATACTGCTCAGGACAGTCAATTGTTCATCTTTCTACTTCTGGGGAGAAGCCAAAAACTCAATGCGGACCAAGGATTTATTCACACAATCTCAACAACGTCCATACTCCTTGCAGAAGAAGTATCATACCAAACTATGCATCCGCAAGACAAGAAATATGTCTGTCTGTAGGGAATAGAGTCTTTCAAACCTCATGTGATGCATTACATCCCAAAATATGATGTTGCGATGAAATGCAAGCCCTAAAACCTTTTATATATGAGTTTAGGCATCAACATATGTTGGCAAGAGACACTGTGTGGCCTGATGAATGTTGTCATGATGGCAACAAAGTCTTTCCCACACATCCACAGCACATAGTATGTCTCTACCGGAAGACATATTGAAGAGTGTTTTGGTCTGGTGAGCAAGAACAGAGCATGCAGCAAGATCTGACAATCAGGTCCAGATCTCTCAGAGGGTGTAACTCAGCAAAGTGCGGACTTGGGCAAGTCAAGAGGAGTATCATGAATACTATATTCCAGAGATTGATCTTATGGTGATGAATGATTGAAAAGATATGAACATCTAAGTGTTGGGTTCCTGACAGGCAAAGTAGACTGAGGAAGAACTTACCGGCAGAGCATCAGACTTTAATCCGGATGAGAAATTGGTGGCGATCAAGCTATTTGAGGGATCGTCTATGTCTATGTCTTTGATACTCATCACATATTAAGCATGGATTCAACTGACAGATCAGTGTCTTGGAAATATCTTGAGTATTCCGGTTGCCGACTAAAAAGATGTTGAAATCCTTGATGCGGATATATATACCAGATAGATTTTGGTATGAAGGTGTGTGTTGTGCTGGAAGGGTGTGCGAGGAAAGGCAGAGAGAAGTGTGGAAGTAGCAATACAAGTCCGGTATGTGACAGAATAACAACACTAGAACAGAGGAAGAATGAAGTTCATTAAATCAATATATTGACCCTAACCGGAACTAAACCTCAGCATTAGCAGATGCTTCTCATCAGTTCAATCACCTAGTTACCTTCTATAAACCTTGTAGACAGTGAGTCTCTTATGAGCAGTGTGCTCGGGTAGTGAGCCCTAATTGGCAAGTGCCATTTTGTACTTCTTATTCTTTTAATAGAGAATACAATCTTGGGTCAGTCACCCCGTGGTTTTTCCCTTAACAGGGTTTTCCACGTAAAAATCATTGTGTGTATGTGTGTTGATTTTATTTCTGCTCTCATGGTTATGTATGCTTAGATGTTTTGATGCTGCACTAATTGTTAAAAAAGAAAAGAAAGTTAAAATATTAAGAATAACTGATTCACCCCCCCCTCTCAGTTATCTACCTTGTTTACAGCAATTGGTATCAGAGCTAAGTTCCTCTAAACAAAGCCTAACAGCTTGAGGAAGATCTAGGAATCTCAATGGACATGTATGGTATGAAGGAACAACTTCAGTCCGCCCTAGATGATCTTGAGCTATCTCACTCTGAGGTCAATAACTTGAGAGAAAGACTCATACAAGCTAATGAATTCATAAATGAGTTAAAAGAAAAACTGAGTATCTCTATGAAAAAGAGAAAGGAATTTCTTCAACAATTAGCAAGTCAAAGTGAAGCCAATGATACTAATGAAGATCTGAATGAGAAAAACAAGCTATGTGAGAAGCTATCAAAAGAGGTCATTATGGTAAGGCATGAAATGGAATCAGGAGTTATGGAATTCACCTAATAAATTGAAGAGAAAAGAAAACTTGAATATAATCTAAAACAATATCTCAAGGAGAAGTCAAAGGACTACCAAAAAATTGATAGAATAATCAGGCATCTGGAATCTAATCTTGAAGAAGCTAGAGATAATGAAGAACAACTTGAGAATCAGATAGACACTCTTAAACAAGATCTTCAAACAACAAATGAATACAAAGAAAAATTCAAGATAAGCTCAGCTCAACTTGAAGTTCTTCTTGAAAGCCAAGAGAGGGTAGATGACAAGCGTGGTTTGGGTTCAGGAAATCAAAGAAACGGGCCTAGAAGACCTTCTGTAAGGCAACCAAATTCTCAAAGATATCCAACCTTCAATGGATACTGCTACAATTGCAACAACTTTGGTCATAAAATAAATCAGTGCAGAAGAAGAATGAATCAGACTAATTCATCCTTCTCCGAACAGTGTTTCAACTACAAAAAGTATGGTCACAAATCTCATGAATGCAGAAATATGCAAGTTAACAATTCATTCATTGGTAGATGCTTTGCATGCAATAGAATGGGACATATGGCTAATCAATGCAGATCAAGAGGATATGAGTCAAAAATGCAAAGAAATGTTGTTTGTTACAATTGCAATAGATCCGGTCATCTTGCCAAATTCTGCAGAAGTAAAAATCAGGATAAAAGGGGTCCGGTGAATCATAATCAAAATCAAGACAAGGGAAAAGGCAAAGTAAATGCGGATGAAGTTCAAAGGGAGATGAACAAGATTTGGGTGAAGAGAAGTACATAAAATGTTGGGGATGGATCCGCACCAAAATCTGATGTTGATATTCCTTTCGAAAACTAAATAGATGAGCTCTAGCTCAGGGGGAGTCACAAAGCAAAAATAAATTCCCCGAGCCAGTCAATTGGTGCCTAAATTTGGCACATGGAATGTTGTGGATTAAAGGGTTCTCAAAAAAATATCTATATAACCCTTGGTAAAAATATGAATGATCCACGAGGAGTTTTGAAGAGTTTAATCATCCAAGATTGATCCAGTTTGACAACCATCCAGTAAAAGTAGGATTTTTACAGTTAAGATCCGGTATGATTCAAAATTGAAATATCTTGATCTGTGGATAAATGGTATGATTGGAGGAAAGGAGATACATTGTCAATTTTCACTAAAAATAATTCTAAGTGCATCTCAGTGATTCAGAAAGATCTCTCTCAGAACAAGGAAGAACAAGGCAACCGCAATAGCTTAAGTTGTGCATTTATTGCAATAGGAAATTAGGGTTTGCGCAGAGATAAAAGGGTTCTTTTATTCATCATTTGCACATTGGCATTCAAGAAAAAGAAAGGAAGAGCTATGCATCAAGATTGTTTCAACCCTCTTAGAGATCAACCACAATCGGATTCAACCAACAATCTTTTCTGGCTCATATTGTGAACCCTAGAAGCGTAAAAAGGTATTGTTACCTAGATTTCACTACTAGCTCAATCAGGTAGAGCTTTCTAGTTTTAAAAGAGAAAAAGGTACAGATATTTCTGTTGTGTTCAAACCAAGCACATTTGATACAAAAAAGAAGACAAATAGACTCCAATGTGACGAAGTTCAAGCAGCAAGTTGTTTCAGGTTTGCAGAGGTCAAACTATAAGGTATGAACAGCCGTAATATGAGCACAGAGTAATATGACCGTTTGACCCAAGGAGCAATGTCATAAATATCAGTTTTTTCTGCATAGGGTTGCGAAATTATAAATTGTAAAACATTTACTAAGGTGGTGCAATTATAAGCCTCTTAGTTAAATGTTATTTAATGCAGAAAAGGTGTCATTATGGTATTTTTAATGCTGCAAAAGATGATGACATATGCTAGAAGCACTAAATGATATTTTATCATATTTTTAAAGTGCCTTTATGATAGTGGAGCTAGTGGAGTTGGTGGAAGTTGATCTTTTTTGAGTGGAGCACTAAATGATATTTTATCATATTTTTAAAGTGCCTTTATGATAGTGGAGCTAGTGGAGTTGGTGGAAGTTGATCTTTCTTGAGTGGAGCACTAAATGATATTTTATCATATTTTTAAAGTGCCTTTATGATAGTGGAGCTAGTGGAGTTGGTGGAAGTTGATCTTGTTTGAGTGGAGCATGAGTTGTTTACAGCTGTTTGAGCTATATATATTCCTCTTCCTTGTTCAGTTTTTGAGAGGTTCTAGCTATTCATAGCTCTGCATATTGTAATTTTATGAGTTCTTTTGCAGAAGTGAAGAGTTTTGTAACCCATTTTCAGAGATATGCAGCATTGTAACACCTCTTTGGCAGTAATAAGCAGTCTAGACCTTCCCATTTTCTTCTGATATTGTGTGTCCTTGTGTTAGTATAGGTCTTTGTGATGTTTCTTTGTCCTTAGATTTGTATTGCATGTTGGTGCCTTTATGCAGGGGTTAACATAATATTTTGTAGGTTGTGAGCTATGCAAGGGATAAGAATCAGTCTCTGGGTAGTGAGAAAATCTATTTCTCCTTAACAGGACTGTTGTTATTTAGCCTCCTCGTAAAGCAATGATGCAAGATTTATGATTTTTCTGGGTTGTGTAGAGGATCCTAAATATTATTGTTTCTGTAGTCTGTCATTTTTATATATTTTCTGATGATTGTTTGGTGCATCACCTTAGACAGTAGGTTTCATTTTCATGCAAACCCTTCTTACCCTTTTCTCTACAAAGTCTTAGTCTAGGTAGCTTAGGTGGAGTACCAAGAGGAAGCCAGCCTTCTCCGGAGGTTCTTTCCGTCACAGGCCACCCACAGACCTAGGAAAGATCCCATGTTTCTCCAGATTGCAGTTTCACAACTCGGTGAGGGTGCAAATATGAGAGACAACAAGTATTTCTATTTTTGAACATCTCTCTTTGAATCTTTTACAAAGATGGCTACTCCAAATGTTGTTAAAATCACTGTTAGGCCACGCCCAAAGTTCAAGAAACACCCCTACAAATCCCTAGAAGTTGATCCCTTAGGTGCCTTCTCTAGCATTCGGCATGGGGTTCTGCACGTAGAAGATGTTAGTGTATACATACATGCAAATATTGAGGAATTTGGGGAATCCAAGCTGATGGATATCTATCATAAACATTTAATAGATGAAACATTTGAACTTAAACCTCAATACAAGGCCCTCCAGGATAAGCATTTTCGACATTGCATCCACTTTCCCTATTTTGCAGAAGATGAATGGGTTCGGTATGTTCTTAGCAGAATACATGACAACTTCATGTGGTTGATGAGGCCATTCAAGATAACAAAAGATACCATTAGGGCAGTAACCGGATTGCACTCATCCGGTGGGTTGCCTGCTCTCAAATCTGTCAAGAACTAGACAACAAGTGAGGCTATCGGATCAAAGATTGACAAGAGAGCAATGACAATAGAAGATATCACAGATCCGGATATCAAATTTGCCTCTGTGATAATTGGTTATAAAATCTATCACTCCACCAGGGAGAATTCTGTGTCCAGAACTGCAATATATACTGCATATCAGATGCTGAGGGAAAATGCTGACTATGACCTATGTGATCTTCTGAACCAACTATTAGAAAACTTGTAGAAAATAAAGAAGGATAAGAAGAACTCCTTTAAGTATGGTGGGCTAATACTGTGTTTATTCTTTTATTATATGAATGAGTTACCCGGATCAAGTGGTTGGGTATGACAAAATGACAGACCGGTTGCCATACAAATTGAAGAGACTACATGTATGGGCTTGGTGATGCCAAGGCTCAAAGTACAGGACTCTGAAGATACTTCAAGAACTTCCAAAGTATGATGTAGGCAAGAGAAAGAATCCCCCAATCTCTAGTTGAAAAATACAAGGATACAGTGTGTTTCATGGTAGACATTGATCAATGCCTAATGGAGGCAGTGGAACCCAGAACAGTTTGGATTATGCCAATGGGCTATGAGGTAGATGAGAAAGTCCTGGAGCTGCATGTCCAACACTAACTGAGTCAGCCTAAGGACCCTGAGGCAGAAAGGTTTGGAACCTTTCAAGGATTAAGTGTGAAAATACATGTTGAACTGAGACAACGAGAGATGAAAAGAAAGGTGAGAAGGGAAGTAGAGGAAGTTGCCAAAAGATATGGCATATCAAAGGAGGCAGTTGATGCAAATAGAGAGAAAATAGAAAGAGTTGAGAAAGAGAAACAAGAAGCAAAAAAGGAAAGTGTTCCGGTACAAGCCTCCTCCCAGACTAGATCCTCCAAGAGCTCTGCACTTGCCACCTCTAAGAGCCCAAAAGCCTCAAAACTAGAAGCCAAGACATCCAGAAAGGGAGGGAAGAGAACGAAAACAAAGGCCACAAGGTACTACATAAGCTAAAAGGATGATGAAGAAACAGAGTCAGATCAGGAAGTTAAGAAAATGAAGAAACAGAGTTGGATGAGAAAGTGAAAAATGTGGAATCCAGCTAAGGGGGAGCTCCAGTAAAAGTGTACATAAGGTAGAGCATCAACCAAGGGGGAGTTTGCTACGACACTTAGTCATTTTTCACTAAGTGTTGCCATCAATGCCAAAGGGGGAGATTGTTGGCAAGAGACACTGCGTGGCTTCATGAATGTTGTCATTGATGGCAACAAAGTCTTTCCCACACATCCGCAACACATAGTATGCCTCTTCCGGAAGACAGATTGAAAAGTGTTTTGGTCCGGTGAGCAAGAACAGAGCATGCAGCAAGGTCTGACAATCAGGTCCAGATTTCTCAAATGGTGTAACTCAGGAAAGTGCGGACTTGGGCAAGTCAAAAGGAGTATCATGACTACTATATTCCAGAGATTGAGCCTCCGGTGATGAATGATTGAAAATATATGAACATCTAAGTGTTGGGTTCCTGACAAGTAGAGTAGACTGAGGAAGAAATGACCGGCAGAGCATCAGACTTTAATCCAGATGAGAAATTGGTGGTGATCAAGCTATTTGAGGGATCATACATGGTTGGCTGACATGATTGATGACTTCTATGTCTATGTCTTTGATACGCATCACATATTAAGCATGGATTCAGCCAACAGATCAGTGTCTTGGAAATATTTTGAGTATTCCGGTTGCCAACTAAAAAGATGTTGAAATCCTTGATGCGGATATATATATATATATCAGATAGATTTCAGTATGAAGGTGTGTGTTGTGTTGGAAGGGTGTGCGAGGACAGGCGGAGAGAAGTTTGGAAGTAGCAATACAAGTCTGATATGTGACAGAACAACAGCACTAGAACAAAGGAAGAATGAAGTGCATTAAATTAGTATATTGAGCCTAATCGGAACTAAACCTCAGCATTAGCAGATGCTTCTCATCAGTTCAATCACCAGTTACCTTCTATAAACCTTGTAGACAGTGAGTCTCTTGTAGGCAGTGTGCCTCTTGTGAGCAGTGTGCTTGGGCAGTGAGCCCTAATTGACAAGTGCCATTTTGTACTTCTTATTCTTTTAACAGAGAATACAATCTTGGGTTAGTCACCCTGTGGTTTTTCCCTTAACAGGGTTTTCCACGTAAAAATCATTGTGTTATGTGTGTTGATTTTATTTCTGCTCTCATGGTTATGTATGCTTATATGTTTTGATGCTGCACTAATTGTTAAAGAAGAAAAGAAAGTTAAAATATTTAAGATAACTGATTCACCCCCCCTCTTAGTTATCTACCTTGTTTCCAACAACATATGCTACTTATCAGATCCACATGCCTTTTTATGATGTTTCTAGAGGAATTCAATAGATGACATAGGTACCCAGGGTTTCGAAGGGCAATTATACTTAAACTTTACTTGCAAACATGAATGCTTGATGCGGTACCAGAAAATGAAGGATGTCTACATGTGGATCATACTTGTTGTTTACACCTAAAATTGGCTCGGGTCGAATTAAGTAAATATTTTAATATTTATCTTAATTCTTATTTTCTTCTGTCAATTAAATAAATATTCAAAATTTATTTGATTGTTTCATTATCCCATAATTAAATAAAATCATTTTATTTAATTAAATTCCCTCAATTCTTCTAATGTCTAAAGTCCAAAATCCACCCCATCTCTTCCACCTCACCATGTTGCACATATAATTAAATATTCTTAATATTTAATTAGCTAATATCCTCCATTTTCCAAAATAAATCTTTAAATCAATTATCCTCCACCAAATTGAATATTTAATTCAATGTTCCCCACTAGCCTTCACCAATTGAATATTTAATTCAATGTTCCCCACTATCCTCCACTATTGAATTCTTAATTCAATTGTCACAACCCACTGTCCTCCACTATTGAATTTTTAATTCAATTGTCATAATCCACCATTCTCAAATAAAGAATTTTTAATTTATCCATTATGAATTAAAGATTCACAAAAAATAAGAGCCATTGATCTCATCTTTTGATCCTCACCCTCTATTGCCTTTTTTGAAAATATATAAATAAAACCCTCTTCTAAGCCATTGAGGAGGCACTTCATTTGGCAAAATAACTATACCCAAATTTCTCTTCTTCTCTTATTCATTTTATTTCAAGTGTCCTCCATTATCCTATGTTTGAAGCTCACATTCAACACAAACAAGTACTACAGCCATTCTTCCTTTGTCATCTGCAACAAGCAAGCAAGCAAGGAAAACTTCTGAGGGCTTCACAATCAAGAACAAAGAAAGATAGGCAAGCAATGGAAAACGATAGGTAAAAGAGATTGTAAGTATATTCACTTGTGTTGGTCCTAATCTTCTTTGCTTTCAACTTCCATTGGTGTTTGGGTTTATATGTTTTCATTAGTTTGATTTAACCACACATTTTCTCCCTTCACATTTTGGCGCCCACCGTGGGGTAGCTTGCCCCCTTTACTAATCAAAAAAATGAGTGTTTTTAGTTGCAGGTCCGTACAGGTGAAGAACAGGTCTCTAATAGTCATCTTGTGCATACAACCTCCACAGTTGCGCATTTGACCTCCGCAGTTGCGCAAATGACAATATTGCGCATTTGACCTCCACAGTTGCGCATATGACTATATTGCGCATTTGACCTCCTCAGTTGCGCATCCAACCTCCCAAGTTGCGCATCCAATTTTTGAATGTGGTACCTGAGCCCAGTTTGCGCATATACTCTGTGTAATTGTGCATCCGTCGGAGTTGCGCATTTACCCTGTATCGTTGCGCATCTATTCTGGTAAATTGTGCATATGTTGTTATTGCGCCTGTACCTTTGATTCTTGTGCATTTGTTGTCTGTCTTTGTGCATTTGTTAAAAGTCGCATACACTCCCTGTTTCTGCGCATTCAGGCCGCAGTGTTGCGCATCTGTCTTCTGCTTTTGTTGTACGATTTTGTGGATTTTGCACATTGAGCTAACATCTATTTTGCAGGGGTAGTAGCTGGATTAGGTCATTTAGATGATTTGTCTAGTCCATTTAGACTAACTAGGGGTGAAAGTAACAAGTGCATCTCATACAATACTTCACATAGTTTTCTAAACTAGGAAGGAAGTAATTGAACCCAATGGTTATCATTGCATTGTCGAATCTATTTTACTAAAAGTAGGCCACTGCTATCTTTACAAATGGGGGATGAACAATGTTATGTCTTAATCACTTTCAAAGTTAACAAATGGGGAATGAATAATGCTATGATCTAAACACTTCCAAGTTAACAATCGTGTGAGTGCACGAGTAGCTTAACTCATATAGTTTTTCTACTTTTAACTAGGTTGGATTAACAAGTATTTTTTGTGCTTGCGAATGACAATAGGCTTATGCTCTCCCCTTAACTGGGTCATCAAAGCACCAGACTTGTCATTCTATTTGTCAAACTTTTAGGGAGGCCTACCCTTGGATGCACGCTTGTCCAAGTGGGAACGACCCTGAGTGGTAACAGGCTAAAGCCAAGCCCTACCAAGCCACTTAAAATAAATTGTGCTTGGGGTGAAAGCCTCAAGCAACGAGTGCTGTTGTGTTACACAGACGACCAACCTCCCCATAAACCCTCATAGGTGCAACCCTGTGAGGTTGGGAGACTCCATAACGGAGAGTAGTGCCGCCGCATGTGTAACCACTCGAACAGTTGCCCTAACTAAGAACCAATTGTGTAGCAAACCAAAAACCCCTATTTGTTGATGCAAAGGGCGGAGCCTTTGAAGCGGCCTCGATTCAAGTGACTCTTAGTAGAGGTAGCAGGGACAATCCTAAGGTTCAATGTGGGTACGAGCCTAAGGAAACCTGAATCTGGTATGCGTGAGAAGTGAGTGCCATGGAGGGGAGCCGGTGCTACCAGATCCTGGAGCTACACGCTTTGAGTGGCACAGCTAGAGGATTCAATGGATATTGTCCCATCCAGCCTAGGTTGTATTTGTCTTTGAGTCAAAATAGTCCAAAAACACAAAATATATATATATATAAGATAAAAATCATGGAAAACTTCTATGTGTTTGCTGTGCTTTTGCCATAATTGAATATCAACCTCACAAGAAACATCAAGTTTTTCAAACCAAAAACACTGAAAATCCTGAAAATGATCCAAAATTTCCAAAATTCTGAGAAAACACAAACGAAGAGCCAGATTTGCGCATATGCACCAACTTTTTGCGCATTTAAACTGACTTTCTGCGTATTTGACAGTATTGCGCATCTGGACTTTATTTTTGCGCATACAAACTTAACCAGTATTTCGCATGCATATCGACTTGTTGCGCATTTACCTCCTGTCGTTGCGCATTTAAACCAGAGAGCAAAAAACCATATCTTCCAAAGAGCAAAATCTGTCAATACTTTTCAAAAACTAGTTCAAACCTGTTCTAGTTTTTCAAAATCTGATTAAAGACCTTGCAAAATCAACCATTTCTCCCTTTTCCGCACCATAGCTATTTGTTCATCCAAAATTTCACCACTTTCTCCCAAGTTTCCAACAAGGTTATAATCAAATTTTTCTTGATCAAAATCAAATTTCAAACAAGACTTAGTGAGCCTCCAAGTATCAAGGATTCCTTATCCTTCTCTATCGGAACTCCACTAGTGGATTGTACGAAGGCTAGTCAATGTCAAGTAACGGATTCCTAACATCCTAGCTTTTGACTATCGCTTTTGTATACCCACCTTGTTTGACACCACCTAGATCTAAGAGGAACCTTGCTAAAACCTTGTTCCATCCTAGCACCGTGCTCAAAATCTTCCAATCTCACCTCATCCCATCTCTTTACTACCTTGCATGGTCTTGACAAGATTACAAAAACAAAAACAGTTAGAAATGGCCGAGAAAAGTATTTTTGGCGGTCGCAAAAGCGACGAAGAACCTTCCATGGAAGAGATCCTCCACATGCAGCATGACCCAAAATTTCTACGCCTATTAGAAGGGGTGCTTGCCCAAGACCCATCAAAATTCTTTTTACATCTAGCAAGTCTAGGAGCCAAACTCCCTAAGGATTATGACGTGGAGGCTCTCAAAGAAACTGACAAAGAGAGAATCCTCGAAGGGAGTAGACATGATGAAGTACCCACGAATAAGAGCAAAACAACAATTGACTCTTTGGATGCCCTAAATCTAATGAACCAAAAAGTTGAAACTCTCCAACAATGATTTTCAGACTTGGAAAGGGGAGCCTCGATAAAACATTACACCCTAGAGGACATTGCACTGTATCCTTTTGATAGGGCATTAGTCATGATACCTTTTCCCTCAAGATTTGAAGTACCTAAGTTTGACAAATATCGAGAAAAAGGTGACCCAAGGGATCATGTCAGAGAATTCAATGCCGCTTGCCTGGAGGTCGCACATAATGACACATATCTTATGCGACTTTTTCCTCGAAGCTTAGGAGGACAGGCCATGGAGTGGTTCTCTAGATTGCCGCCTAGCATCAAAACTTTCAAACAAACTCATAGATAAATTTGTCACCCATTTTTCCTACAATATTGAGCATGACATCTCAATATTGGACCTCTGTAACACCAAACAGAAAGGGGGAGAATCTTTCACCACCTTCTTATAGAGATGGAGACAACTAGCAAGCAAGTGCCCTCACCAAATGCCAGAGAGACAAATGCTAGAAATGTTTGTTCACAACCTACAAACGTACCTAAGCTACCAAGTTCAAATCCAATGTCCTACTTTGTTTAGCAAGGTCATTGAGGTGGGCCTCATCATAGAGAAAGCCCTACTCGTAAAAGGTTAGATCAAACACTATAAGGACACTCCTAACACCTATACCAATAATGATAAACCTAGATTATGGACAAAGAATAAAAACATTGTGAATGACAGGATAGTAGATCCCAAAAATGCGGCACCTAAACAACCAATTTTTAACCTGTCAACACCCCAAAATAACCCCACACAAAACAAACCAAAAAATACTCAATCTAGGTTCACCAACTTTTGGTCTAAAAAAATGTTCACACCTTTGGATGAATCACTAGAAACAGCTCTACGGAAGGTGATCGCCAACAATCTCATAACACTTCCCTCAGCGCGGGAGTACAAGCCAAAGGTCAAACCCCATTGGTGGAATGATAATGATTTCTGCGAATACCATCGAAACAGGGGGCACAAGACAAATGATTGTATTGCACTCAAGCATACAATCCAAGACTTAATAGATCAAAATAAGATATCTGTTAATGGACATACCTCAAATAGCGATCATCAGGCATTCAAGGATCCTCTTCCTAACTACGAGCAAGGAGGTCCTTCCAATAGAAATAACCGTGGCTCTAACAACGCAAATTACACGAATATCGGATACGACTATGTTGTTAACCATATCTATGAAAGTGACTCACACATTAATATGATCACTATCAACAAGGATCCAGACTGCAATGTTACTACCCGTAGTAACAGAGTCACCCTTAGAGGAGCTTCCGCTCCTCTATCTAGTCAATACAGTATCGTGGATCCACTCCACAAAACACCTGCACACATCTCCATGTTAGAACTTCTACATCTGTCTCCTTCTCATAGGTCCATACTTGACAAAGCCTTAGCAGAAGCCTCCGTTCCCACGAATCTAGCTGAAGAGCAATTCCAAACTATGGTCGATCACATCACCTCACCGCACTCCCTATCATTCACTGAGAAGGATGATATGTCTATCACTCAACCCCATAACGCCTCCCTTCACATTGAAGCTTTCATACACAAGCACAAGATCAAAAGAGTCCTAATCGATGGAGGGGCTGGTTTGAATATCTGCACATTGAAGCTAAACCTTACATTGGGGTTTTCAGAGAAGGCTATAGATCCAAAAAGAAAAATCACCATAAAAGCCTATGATGAGGAAGAAAGAATGTCTAAAGGAATTGTTACCCTACCAATCAGAGTGGGCCCCGTAGTGAAAGATGTGGCTTGTCAAGTCCTTGACATGGAATTAGCATACAACATTCTTCTGGGACGGCCATGGATACACACTTTGAAAGCAGTGCCTTCCACATACCATCAATGTATCAAATTCTCACATGAAGGTCAAGAGATCACCATCCTAGGTGACCCTAACCCCTATCAATACTGCAACTCCATTCAGCCCAAACTAGAAGTCATAATCCCTAACAACCATGCTTCTGCATCCTCGTCATCTCATGTAGACCCAGCTACACTTGCTTCCTCTTCAAGAACATCTCAACCAAGACTCCAACTCAAAGATAATGGCCTGGGTGAGTATACGACCTCCCAATCCCTCTGTTTGGCACAACTACCTCTATCTCCTAGATCCCACGGGAGACCCATCCTAAGAACACCAAAAGCAGAGAAGATCACCAAAGGACCATTTGTGAAATGGGGGAGCCTAGAGGACGAGAGTGATGAAAAAGATATCCTACAATGGTTATACCAGGATGAAGGTAGTTCCTCAACATTACATGACCACCCCATTATACAAACAACACAATATGGTTAAGGTTTTCAAATACTAAAGAGAATGGGGTATGAAGGGCGAGGTCCGCTTGACTCAAGAAAGGATGGCATCACTGAACCTATCCAACCTCCTACATTGGCAGCCTGAGACACTACAGGGCTAGGGTACACGGGAGTATCAAAAGACACCAGAACCAACAACAACAAGGGCCAACAAACGGAAGCATCTACTAGCAATCTGATTGAACAAATTCAGAAAATGCAGATGGGGAGCAAAACTGATTCTAATGAGTATGAGTGGGATAGCCTCTCTAAACTATCTTGTGACGAAAAAGATATTGATGTTGTCCATGAGTATGACCCAACCTCCACAAATGAGAGACAAAGCCCAAGGGCTAGGCCATTAGAGTCCGACCCGCATAGCAACAATAGTGAAAATCGTGAGGAAGGAATGTTCCCCCCCTTGACGGACCCACTAATAGAGAGTACCATCGCTGACTTTGTCTGCTCCTTCGATAACTCTATCCTAACCATCAACGCCATTGAAGCAGACCAACCTAATGGTCTCTTACCATTAGTACAGCCTGAACATATCGACTGGCACCTCGAAGGTACCACCCCTGAACTAGACACCTTCGAAAACGATGACGCGATCATCGATTACCTTGAGCTTATAAATCACATACCTGCAGGAGACCACAAAGCTAGCTATGCTATAGAACTCAACACGCAGTCCTATTTTGGGGAGAGCGCCAAGCCTTTCAGTCATAAGAATTTCAAAATAAAAGAAGGGTCTAACAGTGAAAACCGCTCCGCGGCAGCATTAGACCATCAAAATAGTAAAAACAAAGATGCATCCAATGGTGAAAACCTCTCAGAGGCACCGAAAGATGGAAGGCTTAACCCTCTCCCCAATCTTACACATCAGGAGAGATCGTCGATATTGATAGAACCAGCAGAACCTACCAATGTCAACACAGAGGATGAGCCCAGGATGATCTACATGGCTAAGGCCCTCATAGGACCTGAAAAATTAGCATTTACAGATTTCTTCAAAAGAAAGCAAGTCAACTTCGTGTGGACATACGCTACATGCCAGGGCTTGATCCAAATCTCATCATGCATCACTTATCTTTAGCTCCAGGAGCTAAGCCTGTTAAAAAAAAGCTCAGAAAGATGCATCCGCATGTGGCTCTCATGGTGAAGGAAGAACTAAAGAAACTGCTAGATGTCAGGTTTATCAAGCCCATAGATTATCCTGAATGGGTTTCAAATATCGTATCGGTGGCTAAACCAGATGGCAGGGTCAAACTATGTAGTGACTTCAAGGACCTAAACAAAGCTTGTCCGAAGGATGACTTCCCCTTTCCCAACATCGACATGATTATAGATCTCACAGCAGGTCATACCATGCTTTCACTTATGGATGGTTTCTCGGGATATAACCAGATAAAGATTGCACCAGAAGACCAGCACAAAACTGCATTTACATGTCCTTGGGGCACCTACTATTGGTGCGTCATGCCATTCGGTCTAAAAAATGCTGGGGCAACATATCAGAGAGCCATGACAACGATCTTCCATGATATGATGCATACTATAATGGAAGACTACGTCGATGACATTCTAGCAAAGTCTCTCACAAGAGAAGGGCATCTAGCAGTACTAGACAAGATCTTTAACAGACTGGAACAGTTCATTGTGCGACTTAATCCAAAAAAGTGTGTGTTCGGGGTTACATCAAGAAAACTACTAGGCTACATAGTATCTGCAAATGGTATCGAAGTTGATCCCGCTAAGGTGAAGGCCATAATGGAGATGCCACCTCCTAAAAAGTTGAGTCAATTGAGATCCCTATAGGGCAAACTACAGTCTATTAGACAGTTCATTTCCCAACTGGCAGATAAGTGCCACCCATTCTCTCATCTGCTACACAAAAATGCATCCTTCAAATGGAACGAGTCATGCGAGCAGGCTTTTCAATAGCTAAAGGAATACCTAATGAAGCCACCAATATTAATGCCACCAATTCAGGGCAGGCCTCTATTACTATATATCTCAGCTACATCAACGGCTCTGGGAGCTCTCCTTGCTCAATAGAACTATGATGGAAAATAACAGGCTATCTACTACATTAGTCGAACACTCGTCGGATACGAGTTGCAATACACACCAATAGAAAGAGCATGTCTAGCTGTTGTATTTGCCTCGCAAAAATGGAGACATTACATGCTGTCACACTCTGTTAAACTGATGGCAAAGATTGGCCCACTGAAATACTTACTCAACAAGGTTGCCTTAACAGGTAGATTATCAAAATGGGTCATGCTTCTCAGTGAGTTCGACATAGAATATGTGGATAGAAAAGAGATAAAAGGACAAGTGCTTGCAGATCAACTAGCAGAGGCACCTTTAACGGATGACAACCCCCTGAGCTTTGAATTTCCAGATGAGTCTATCTTCCACATCAACATAGCAAACTGGAAAATGTATTTTGATGGCTCCTACACTCAACATGGATCGGGGGCAGGTATCTTGTTGATCACACGTAATGGCGACACTATTCCAAAGTCATACAGATTAATGTTCCCTTACACTAACAATGTAGCAGAATACGAGGCTCTGGTCATCGGTATCAAGCTAGCAGTTGAGTGGAACATCAAGGAACTTCAAGTCTATGGTGACTCACAACTGGTCATCAACCAAGTAAATGACGACTACCAAATGAAGGATGAGAAACTGATTCCTTATAAACGCATGGTAGATGACTTCAAGGAGTATTTCCTCAAGATATCATTTGAACAGATACCAAGGATCGAGAATAAAGCTACAGATGCAATGGCTACAATCGCATCTCTTCTCAACATTCCAGGTAATCAAACATGATATGAGTTCTTAGTAGACCCAGTCTCATGTCCTGCTTATGACACTCCAGATTCCCATATCATATGCCACATCGTAGGAACCAATTCCCCTCTCTATGGTAAAATATTTGCCTATCTAAAAGAGAATACACTCCCACCCAACCTCTCCCATAACCAGAAAAGAACCTTCATTCGGCAGGCATCCTGGTATGCCATTGTTGCTAACACCCTGTATCGCCGAGGTCTCGATGGTACTCTCCTTAGGTGTCTAGATAGAGAGGAATATCAAACTGCTCTAAGCGAAATACATGATGGAATATGTGGGGCTCACTTTAGTGGCCCTACCCTAGCCAAGAAACTCATACGCATGGGATACTATTGGCCAACAATGGAACGAGACTCCTATCAGTTTGTAAAGAAATGCAAACAGTGTCAAATCCATGGGAACCTGATACATGCGCCAGCACAAGAGCTACAGCCATTGACAACTCCGTGGCCTTTCTGTCAGTGGGGACTCGACTTAGTGGGCAAGATTCACCCCCCTTCATCCAGTGGACACAAGTTCATAATCATTGCCACTAAGTACTTCACAAAGTGGATTGAAGCTGTGCCCTTAGCCAACATCACCGGCAAACAAATTGCCTCATTCATCCTAAACTATATCATTTGTCGCTATGGTATCCCTTCATCCATTATCATGGATAATGGACGACCCTTCAAAAATTAGGATGTCAGGGAACTATGTGACAAATTCCACATCCAACACCGCTTTTCCACCCCGTATTACCCCCAAGGCAATGGTCAGGCGAAGGCATCAAATAAAACCATATTAAAAATCCTAAAAAAGACTGTCAATGATGTCGGCCGTGATTGGCATGTTCAACTAAATCCCGCGCTGTGGGCCTACCGCACAAGCATCCGCACACCCATAGGTGCAACACCATACTCCCTGGTCTATGGAGCTGAAGCCATCTTGCCCATTGAAGTCGAGATCCCATCCTTTCGAGTTTCGTTAAGAGGCCTCATCTCCGATGAAGAATACAGAGTAACTAGACTACAAGAGTTAGAACTGCTGGAAGAAAGAAGGCAACAGGCCTTTAATCATCTAAAAGCATATCAACAAAGAATGTCTAGAAGCTACAATCATAAGGTAAAGCCCCGAGTCTTCCAAGTTGGTGACCTTGTCCTCAGAGAGAACCCCAGAAATTAGCTAGATAGAGAAAAGAAAGGAAAGTTTGAACCCAATTGGTTAGGTCCTTATGTCGTCATCACGGCTTATGGATCGGGGGCATATCAATTGGCCACATCTGAAGGTGAACTATTCGATGATCCTGTCAACAGCATGCATCTTCGCAAATTCTATACCTAAAAACCCTGATGTAAGGGAGTCCTGAAAAAATCAATTGTTTTTTTTTGAAAAAGTGATAAAAAACAGAACCAAAAAAACAAGAAGAAAAATGACAAAAGGATAGGTACCATGATGAAAACCTGGGAAAAATGCTTCATGTGTCCTTTGGTTGTGCGTGCAAATAAAAGTAAGTGGTGAAAACCTTGTAAATAGGCCCTATCAGTGACAAACCAATCCCTCCATCTATGCCGACTTTATTGACTTTTATCTCCATCACACCGAACCAGTCCTTTGGACAAGTCCCGAACTACGTCGCCTTTGAGCTATCACGTAGGCAAGGCCATTATCCATGCGCCCCCGAGGCTCCGTTGTCCCGTCAGTCCCATATCTGGCCTTTCTATCCAAGTCCATACCACTTCTGCAGATCCACCATCACCTAGGTCTTAGGTCCATTAGGGTTCACCCCGAACTACGTTGCCTCTGCGTCGTCACGTAGGCAAGGCCATTTAGCAATGAGCCCCCGAGGCACTAGGTTAGTCCCTTAGGGTCCGTCTCTCCACATATGTGGTCATCTCACTCATAATAAGTCGATCCTTGTCTAAACTGGGGGCAACTCCTCAACCTAGTTGCGGATTTGGATTCTTGAATGCCACTGTTCTAAGAGGATACCAATAAGGATTGCGATACCTTTCACTAGGCAAACAAACAAGAGCAGCAAAGTAAGATACCCAACAATAAAAGCCCTTGCCTCAAAAACATCAACCTGTCCTAAACAAAGCACAACACCATATCAAAACACTCAAAATGATTCTATATCAATTATGGCAAAAGACACATCTGATGCAAGAATGTTTTGTCAACAGGTCAATTTACAAGGTCTTGAATTTTTGTCACTATGACTTCCTATGATACTCAAGGATGCCAAAAGCTAGAGATGCTATGATGGGGGCATAATTGTTTTCTTTGTCTACTGCTTATGGATTAAACCTTAGTAATGTGATGACTTTCGTCTAACGACATGATCAACAAAAGATCATCGAGGACTCTGAGGTCTAAACATGAAAAGGGGCAATCCTTGTCTATTAAAACGCAAGAAGTGCTCAGGTCATCTAGATCCAAGTTTGGCTAGATGCTTGTATCAACTTGCTATATCAAAATCTAGGTAAGGGATACTCAGGACATCTAGGTCTAACTATACCTAGAGGCTTGTATTCTCTTACCACATTTCAAAAAATGAAAAATACCACAAAAAGTGCCTGATGATGAAAGCAAAAGACTTGCAAAGATGACAAATCCGTATCCGCATCCGTCTCATATCCAACAACTCCATATCATACACACAATAATGCAAACCCTGCCGCATATCCAGACGAAAGTCAGTATTTCTCCATGTCTTCTTCTATTCCACTCGTCTATATCATCTCTGTGTTGATTGAGTACATCTAGACATATAAAACACATAGCATATAAGTTGTATATCACATCACATGAGATAGTCATTCACATGATTACATCATTTGAGATCAATTTCCATACATTTTAGATCATCCATATACATTGTGCATCCATACATCATATCAAAAGAAAATCAAAAACATAGGTCACATACATATCGAACTGCATAACCATATCCATACACATTAGCATTTGCATAACTCAAAAGCATTCTAAACATCCATCTAGTATGCATAACATATACAAACACATCATAAAATCAAATTGCATCCATAGCATATAAAATATAAGAACACATACATGTAGACCATCAAATAGGTAGATCATCATATAAACATCCAACACATGTCCAAATGTACAATATATCACAAACTCTGTCCAATACCAGAGTCATGTCATAAGTGTATACAAAAAAATGGTGATACATGTCTCAGAATAAAAATACATCTATCAGCTATCTCAGCCATCCTCAAAAAGGTGCCACAATACACGTTAAATACAGGTGTCTGGCTCTAACTAACTTTGCCGTCAGGGAACACTGCTCCCGGCACTAGCCTCTCCTCTATCCACCCTTAACGGCGGTGGGCCTCTCACTGAGCCCACAGATTGAGACCCACCTGCTCTCTGCGCTGCCACTAACTGGCTTCGGAAGCTCAAGGCTCTTTGACTCGCTGGCACAGCACCGTGATATAACCACTAGTAATACTGAGTCTGCGCCTGAGCTCTAGTAAGATCACTCTGCAACTGCACTACCTGGGCCTATGACTGCTGTACCTATGCCACCAAGAAAATGGAGGTCCCATCGGTACCCATGGCCATCACGGCTGCATCCCGCTCTGACCTCATAGCCCGCATACTAGCTAAGGCTGCATCTCTCTCCCTGCTCAACTCGGATAGCTGAGTCGCATCTACCTCTCTCCGTGACTCCGCCGCTCTCAGATGAGCCCTCAACTGCCTAGTCTGGGTCTGTAAAGAAACCAGAACCTGTTGCTGCACATCAGGCTGTGGAGCCTGCTCGGCATGTGCCACCTACTACGCTGACACCTGTCCCGGTGTCGGCTGTACCACCTGCTGAAGCGGCGGCATCTGTCTCTGTGCTATCTCTGGCTGCACTGGCACCTGGATCTGTGCCTGTCCCACAGCCTGCTGCCCCATGAGCCCCTCTCTGATTCTCTGCCTCTGTCTCTATCTCCCATCATCTCCCTGATCTCTCCTCCTTCTCCGCCATCCACCCCTCCCCCTACCAGCTCCACCCCCTCTGTCTGAGTCACCCTCATCTATATGAGGAGCTACCTCTCCAGGACCTGAGTAGCGAGGAAACGGATGTGCTGCAAACCACTCCTCATAGTCTGGTGTCATGCCAGCATCTACTATGTCTCTCCGCATCGGCCAGGATGCATAGGGAATCTGTTGAAAATCGGCCAATGCCTCCTCATAAGATGCCACAGGACCCCACCTATACCTCTCTGCGTGAGTCCGGGCAAAGCATGCCTCGCCCTGCGGTTTGCCCTGCACACGGCCGAACTATCTCTGAACTCGGCTGACAATATGTCGCTCTAAAATATACCGAGTCCTGCCGATAAGCCATCTCGTCTGGAAGCAATAAGGTAGCTCATCTGCCTCGTCATCCCATACCTCGCAGTCAATGTATGGCCGCCAGACCACTGCATCTAGTCCATCAAAGGCATGCCTCCAGTACTCAAGCCTCCCCAGCCTGTGCTAGGAAATCACACCGCCATAGCCGTAACTATAGGGCTCACCCCTCTGTCTATGAAATACATAGATCGGCCATGTGATAGCAATGTGCTCCCACAACCAAAACTGTAAGAGAGACCCGCCTGCTGCTAAACCAGAGCCTCGGTGGTACACTGCTTGATGCATGTCTCGGTATAAGTGTGCAAGCATGCACACACCCCACGCATACCGGGTCCCGTCGGTGATCATACTCTCCAACACCCGTCCCCAACCAATGGGGAAGCCGTGTGCTCTCCTATCGGGGCATACTACGCCACCGATCAGTCCAGCCACTATGCCTGGGAAGTAGTCATAGCAATCATGCATGACCTGCCACGAGATCTCCTCCCCTACCAACTCGGGATCATCAAAAACATGCCTGCACTCCTCCAGCCCAGCGTCACGCTGTGACTCGTACTCAACCAACTCTCCCTAAATAGGGAGGTGCAGAATCTGATACACATCCTCTAGAGTAATGGCCATCTCTCCCGTCGGAAGATGGAAGGTCCCATTCTCACTGTGGAATCGCTCCACGGCTGCAGTCACCATCACCCGGTTCATGCGAACCTCAGGCATGAAGAGCACATGATACAAACCCATAGCACCTAGAGCCTCCCGCTCCATCTCGGTTAGCATATACCGCTGTAACAATGGCAACGAGAACAACTCTCGTGATGTCAAAATGTCCCGAATATCCTCCTGCAACCAAGAAATGCATACCATCAGTGAAATCCAAATCCATATCGAAAACCTACTCCAAGCAATCAAGCTATCCTATCATTGGCTCAACCTATCAAATTAATCAAAATAGCATATCATCTCATGACTAGATTCACAGCAATCTCGAAGATCGCTAATCAATTGACGCATCGATCAGGATGCCAATTGGGTTAATTTTGTTAAGTCAACTGATTTGCTTAAAGTGCAAATGCGCCAATCCAGGTGGCAAATGCGCCATTTCATACCAAAAGCGCAACTTCACCATGAATGCGCCACTTCTTGACGCGTATGCGCCATTCTGGTACATGCGCAACCTATTATAGCAAATGTGCAACTTCCCAACATATGCGCCATTCCATAGATCACATGCGCAACACAAACATATGCGCCCCATTCACAACACATATGCGCAACTTCGGGATGAATGCGCCACTTCCACGCTCAAATGCGCAAAACAAACAAATGCGCACATTTAGGAAACAAATGCGCAAAATAATCAAATGTGCCATTTGGCAGCGTAAATGCGTAATTTTGCAACATATGCGCCATTTCGGCATGCATATGCGCAAAACTAAGGTTGTTGCGCATTTGCCCTAGATGGTTTTCCTAGCCATTAATACGCATAAAAATTGACTTTCGATAAGTTTTGAAGAACTACATATCGGGGGTCCTGCCTCTGCTGGCCGATCGAATCATCGAATCCGCTCAAACTGATGCTCCTCGCACAGAATATCCATCTCTCTAGCTGCCATGCTCTTCTAAGCTCTCCAGAGGATAAATCACCTATGGACAAGTGTACAAATGAATCATACTTGTGGACCTAGCTCCTATATATAGTAAGTGGCACATATCTGACTGTATGACCCTATGACGGCTTCCCATGTCTGTTTCTCTGAACCATACCCTGTTTTTCTTCCGCCTAACCCGTCTTCACCTTCCACTTCGTGAGATTGTTTGTCTAACGCCCTCTGCCTTCTCCCCGTCCAATCTCCTGAGGGGGCATCCTATCACCATAACCTGTACCAGGGGCAAACTGGGGCATGTATCAGCATCAGACTATTCCTATTCTTTGAAACAACGTGATAAAACACATTGCTTCAAAGAGGGGCAAAATGTATACACCTAAAATTGGCTCGGGTCGAATTAAGTAAATATTTTAATATTTATCTTAATTCTTATTTTCTTCTGTCAATTAAATAAATATTCAAAATTTATTTGATTGTTTCATTATCCCATAATTAAATAAAGTCATTTTATTTAATTAAATTCCCTCAATTCTTCTAATGTTTAAAAACCAAAATCCACCTCATCAATCCACCTCATCTCTTCCACCTCACCATGTTGCACATATAATTAAATATTCTTAATATTTAATTAGCTAATATCCTCCATTTCCCAAAATAAATCTTTAAATCAATTATCCTCCACCAAATTGAATATTTAATTCAATGTTCCCCACTAGCCTTCACCAATTGAATATTTAATTCAATGTTCCCCACTATCCTCCACTATTGAATTCTTAATTCAATTGTCACAACCCACTGTCCTCCACTATTGAATTTTTAATTCAATTGTCATAATCCACCATTCTCAAATAAAGAATTTTTAATTTATCCATTATGAATTAAAGATTCACAAAAAATAAGAGCCATTGATCTCATCTTTTGATCCTCACCCTCCATTGCCTTTTTTGAAAATCTATAAATAAAACCCTCTTCTAAGCCAATGAGGAGGCACTTCATTTGGCAAAATAACTATATCCAAATTTCTCTTCTTCTCTTATTCATTTTATTTCAAGTGTCCTCCATTATCCTGTGTTTGAAGCTCACATTCAACACAACCTGGTACTACAACCATTCTTCCTTTGTCATCTTCAACAAGCAAGCAAGCAAGGAAAACTTCTGAGGGCTTCACAATCAAGATCAAAGAAAGATAGGAAAACAATGGAAAACGAGGTAAAAGAGATTGTAAGTATATTCACTTGTGTTGGTCCTAATCTTCTTTGCTTTCAACTTCCATTGGTGTTTGGGTTTATATGTTTTCATTAGTTTGATTTAACCACACATTTTCTCCCTTCACACTTGCTATACTTTGGATCATATAATGCCTCCACATAGGCTTTGGTAGCAGATCTATGCATGTTTCAACTTCTGCAAGTCACAAACTTGTGTATTCAGGTTCCGAAATAGACTATAATGCCTCTATCACTTAATCACTATCTTTGCAAACCACTAGAGCACTTGAAACTTCATCATAACATATCTAATACATATCTTGGTCATTACTTAGAACTGCATGACAAACAGATCTCTTTCGGAAGAATGCAGAGCATTTAATTATCTCCCCATTACTGCTCTGCTTTGTCTAGGTGATGGCCGATATACTATCCCTTGTAACTTTTCATGCTAAACATGTGAGAGGTTGAAACCTTGGATATATCATGTCACCACATACAAGAGGCTATCTTTGAAACCGCAAGGCAAAATCTTTCTTTGCGGAGAAGTGCAGACCAATTCAAGCTGCCTCTGCCTTAGGATGTGCACTATGAATGCCTTAGTCAGTTCTCTGCTTCTTATCATTAAGTGTGGTGCTCCCAAATTATAAGATATGTATGTGTGGATGCAAGAGCCATGCAAGGATATGAGTGTTCACCTTTGCATCATGCTCAAACCCAAAATAGATGCATACTTAGACTATTTTCTCTTTTCCCAGACTCGTTTGCCTTAACCATACTTGATCTTCCCTTGTACAAGTTTGCCTATACATTTCCATCTACTATGTTGACATCAATATATACTATGTTGACATCAATTACAACACATATTGCCAACAATCTCCCCTGTTGTCATTGATGGCAACATTTACTCCCCCTTAGACATATGTTTCTCTCTCCCCCTTTTACATCAAGGACAAAGGGATTGATAACCTTTGTATCAATCCAAAAACTATATGTACTCCCTCTTACAAAAATATTTCTAAACTGTACTCCCCCTAATTGAGTTGCAAAATTGTACGTTTGAAGAACAAAAACGGTATTGCTAATCTAATCAATATCCCTGCAATACTATGTACATCAAAACTAGTCTTATTTACATTGTTCTAACAACTCGTTTGGATGGTAGGATGGCTTTGTAGATTACCTTGACTTGTTGAATAGTTGTGGTCCATATAGTACATTCTGAGGTAAGCTTGTAGTTTTGACATTCACACTCCATGCACATTTTGTTAGCTTCCTCTAAGTTGCTTGGGGTCTTCATCTTTTGATCTACCTTTTTTACATCCCCTAACAGACTGGACATTGAGGCAAGTCTCAAATTTACTGCCTCTCTCAACTGACCAATTGCCTGTTTATATTTTCTCTTTGGTCCTATAATTGGGATAATTGTGCATGAAATCTCTCTACCTATTCCCTTGTTGCACCATTCTTATCCTTTGACATATCATAAGCTTCAGCCAATTTAGATAATTGTGACTCGATAGAGTCAATCTGTTTCTTGATATTCTTTATTGAAGTAGGCCATTTTAGACAAAATAGATATAAGGTTGTGGCTTCATTAATGCAGGTTTTGGATTTCTTCAAATTCTCTTTAATCTTATCATGTACACTGGCACATTTTTAAATCATTTCAACCATTTTCTTGTCATTATTCTTCTTTCTACCTCTTGTTATGCTCTTTGCTTTAAATGTGAGGAGTAATCTTTTAAAGAGTTCATTAGTAACTTGAGCTTTTTCTCAGTAGGCAGAGAGAGGTCAATGGTTGCCTCCAGGGTAACCCTTCTTGTATTAATTTTATTGCATCCTCTATTGCACTAGATTTCTTCAATTTTTCTTGTAAAAACTCTTTTCTTGCAGAGGCATGTATGTCACCAAGTTACAGTTTGTGTAGAGGAGAGATACTTGTCAGATCTATCTATCCGTCATTAGTTACAACTTGCAGTAGTTGAGGAGTGATGATCGGTTGAAATTGTACGTGTATACTCAATAGGTCTTGAAGAGAGTTTGTCTCAGATGCACTTTGGCCTATGTCATCTATCCCTTCTAATTGCTCTTCCTCTTTAGCTTTTCCCTTATCTTCATTCTTTTTTTACTCATCACTCTTCCCCTTCTCTTCTTGACTCTCCTTAGCAGTATATTCTCTCGTCATTTCCACATTTCCTGAATTTTCTGGAGGAGTTGCAATACTATCTTTGTCCTGACCCTCAATGTTTTGCGCCTCAGTAGTTTATGGAAGAAAAGAACTTTGCTCTGCAGGAGTGTCTGGAGGAGGTATATTTGTCTTACCGTGACCCTCTATAGCTGATGCTCCAATATCCTCAAGAGGGGGAATTTCCTTATTCTTTTCAGGCATTTCATTGCCTTCCTCACTTTCCTCAAATTGTCTGGATATATCTTCAACGATTCCCATCTTAATCTTCATCTCTTTGAGGACTTCCACAGTTTTCTTTAGTGTTTCCCTTTTCAACTTCTTTATCTCCTCCTCATTCCTTGACATCAGAGTGTTTAGTATCCTTTTGTTGTTATATGGAGCCTAATTAGACTCTGAGGTTAAATTTTCCCCACTTTTATCGCTAGGGTTTCCCCCCAAATTATTTAACAGGGGTTTGGGCATAGCACCTCCAAGACGGGGTCAAGGGGTAGCACCCCTTGCGGGGTCCAGGGGCAACGCCCCTAGTGCGCTCTCTGTCGTGATACAGGGCAAGGTCGAGGGGCAACGCCCCCGCGGGGGCTTGAGGGTAGCACCCCCGAAACCTCAAATGACTTTTATTATTTTATAAAGGCGTCAGGAATTATTTTTCTATTGGTCGACATAAAAACCCTATTTTGTAGCCGACATAAGTCTTGATAAAAATGACTAAGGGTTAGGGTTTCCGTTGATGTATTATATTGTAGCATTTGTAGCGGTATTGAGTTGCAAGGATTACTGGTTGTAATTGGTTTGATTTGCTAGATAATATTATTGGACTCTCTATTGGTGGATGTAGCCCGAGTTTGGGTGAACCATGTTAAAAATTGTCTCTCACTGTTATTATTTTTGTGTATTTTTCATTCCTCTGTTTAATCTTATTTGCATTTAACTGATATCTTCTGCATGCAATTCCTAACACCTTTTAGTTCTAAAATCTTTTGTTAGAATTTTAGAAACTCTAACTCTGCCTTCCTTGGAGATGGTGGAACAAATATTTTCAATAGCACTTTTCTTTATCTCAGCTTCTTCACTCAGTGCATCATTCCTTCTTTTGGTAAGGATATCAGCCAGGCTTTTGGGGAGTTGATCTATGATTTCAATTAAATCCAGATTGTGGGCTCCCATGTATCTGACTATTGCTTCTTCAAGAGTGGATTTATCATTGGTAGGCCTTTCATCATAAATTCTTTCCACTTATTTTGGGGCACCCTCTATAATTGCATTTACAGATGTTTCCAGTTGTAGGAGAACATAATTAGGTTTCTTGACCTTATTTGCTTTTCCTTTATCTTTCTCCTTTGAGGTCTAACCTTCTTTTCTTGTTATTTTCTTCAATAAAATGCTTTCTTTATTTCATCTTCATCTTCTTCATCATCTTCAACATTCACTGGATTTATCTTTTCTTTGGTTTTAACTTCTTCCTCTTCTTCAACATCTTTGACTTTTTCTCTTTTTGCCTTACTCTTTTTCCTAGGATTATTCTTTTCAACAGTTTGTACTGGGATCTCAGAACTAGTTCTTTTGATAGGTAGTGATGATCCAGAGGCAAAAGAGGAAGTGGTTGTAGTTGATCTGTTTGTTCTTCTTCGCATTTGTGCAGAGGGAAGTGTTTGTGACTCTCCTAAGGAACCTTCAGAAGATTTGAGTATCTCCTCTAGGTCTGTTTTCATTTTCTCAACCTTAGATTTTGTCTCTTCTATTTCCTTTACATCCTTTTTTGTATTTTTGCGCATGATTTCATCATATGTGCCAAACCTTTGAATAGAGAGATCCTTTGGTTTGTTGAGAAGCAGGTCAGCATATCCTACCAAGTTAAATTCAGCAACCTCATAACAAAGGAGAGATGAAGAATTTGCAGTAACAACTCCCCCTAAGTATATGTATCCTTCTGATAGATTCTCTTATCACTGTGAACCCTAAAGACTTCTGTAATCTGCCACATTTAAAGTTTTTTCTCTAGAATTTTGATTAGACCTCTTCAATTCCTTATCTTATCATGCTTATACCAACACTAGCCAAGATGCTAAGAATTCAACATCTTGCATATTCAGGGGTTTACAGAATTTTGCAGTTGTAACTCCCCCTGAACTAGTACTTCATCTTTTGGTTATTGGAGGATCCTTCTACACTGGGTAGAGGTCCGAAAACATCACAAACTTCCTTCTTTCTCCATACTTTGTTTATTTCCATCCATTACTAAGGAATATCAACTTTCTTTTGTGAAATAGGCCTTACATTCTTTCCAGAGTGCCTTGTTTGATTGTACTCATCACAGGTGCACTTAGTTTGCTGAGCACTTCCATTCCTCCTTGCCTTTGATCTACAATTAGCTACCTTGTGGCCAAACTTATTGCAATTGTAATAGTATCCATAGAAAGATTGAGCATTGTCCCTATTGTTCCTTGGCACTTTACTTCTACATACATTAGCCTCATGTCCTTTCTTATTGCAGACATAACACCTAGTTGAGTTATGATTTTTTTTGCTTCTACATTCAGTACCTTTATGACCAATTTTACTGCAAGTGTAACATCTCAATGTATTTCAATTTATCATGTTTCTACAGTCAACAACATTGTGCCCAAACTTATTGCAAGAAAAACAATAGCCATTAAAGCTTTGAGAGTACCTGATGTGAGTTGGTTGCCTTGTAGATGAAGGATCTCTAAAATCTTTGTTCATATTTTCCCTCTGTCTTTGGACATGAGTGCATTCATCTTCTCTTGTAACTTTGTCAGTTTTCTTCTTAGGATTTTCAGTGGAGGTCTTGTCCTTCTTTGACTCAGTCTTTCCTTCTAATTGAAAGTTATAATATAGGTTTGCAGAAGTACTAAACATTGGACTTTTCTCCTTTTCAAAACTAAGACCTGATTTTTCATTTGCTGGCTTTTGAGAATTTTTTATTTCATCAATAATTTTAGATCCTCCTTTAAACTTCAGACCTTTGTCAATCTATTCTTTTGCCTTTTCCAGTTCTTTCCTTAGAATGACAATTTCTTCCTCTAGTTTTGAACATTTAGTTGATTCTTCATTAAGTTTCATGTTCAACTAGTCTTCAATCCTCTTTTCTTCTTCAACCATGATCTTTAGATTTGAGATCATTTCTCTTGCCTCTTTAAGTTTTGTGTCACATCCTTTGTCTCCTTCTAATAGGATTTTCAGCTTGCTAACTTCTTCTTTTGATTTTTTGGCCTTTTCCTTCAATATGTCAATTGTCTCTTTGGTTGTTTCAAGCATGTCTTCATATTATTTATTTAGTTCTCTTGCATCATCTAGTTCATCAAGGGCTAACTTGAGTTCTCCTTCAAGGTCTATTCCACATTCACCAAGATCCCAACCTTCAGGCTCCATTGCTTCAAGATCTAGTTCTGGTACAAATACATCATTGTCCATGACTTTAGATTCCATGTGTTTAGATGCAAGATCTACCTTAGCTGTTAGGTTACTCTGATACCAATTGTTGAACACAACAAGATGCTGAGAGGGGGGTGAATCAGCATATACTAAAACTTAACCAAGGATTAACTTTTGAAACTAAATAACTTATATAACTAAAGGGAAAATATGCAACACAATAATCAACACGTGACACCAGTATTTTTACGTGGAAAACCCCAAGGCAGGGAAAAAACATGGTGAGAGCTATCTCATAATATAATATGCTCACTACAAAAATGTTACAACTTGTTTTAGGACTTCAACCCAAGGAAGCTACTACTCCCTGGTTTAGAATTTTAATTTAGGGCTACAACCCAAGGAAGCTTCTACTCCTTGAATACACAACTCACCGCTATTTGATTTACTATGACAATGTAGATAAAAGGATAGCTAAGGAAAACACATCTATTATATGTTGATGATGCCGTCCACTGATCTTTCTCAATACATGTCTTCAAACTGATTTTGTGTACTCAATGTGGACCAAGGATTTATTCACACACTATCTCAACAATGTCCATACTTCTTGCAGAAGAAGTATCATACCAAACTATGCATCTGAAAGACAAGAAATATGCCTGTCTACAGGGAATAGGGTCTTTCAGACCTCATGTGATGCATCACATCCCAAAATATGGTGTTGCGGTGAACTACAAAGCCTAAAACCTTTTGTATATGAGCTTAGGCATCAACATATGCTACTTATCAGATCCACATGCCTTTTTATAAAGTTTCTAGAGGAATTCAACATATGACTTAGGTACCTAAGGTTTCAAAGGGCAGTTATTATCATACCTTCACACATGCTTGAGGACTAGCCTTGATTCTCATATTATCTATTCCATTTATTGGGTCAAATTTTTAGTTTATAGGAATGAACTCAAGACTCTCAAATTCAAATTTGATTATGGGCCCAAGTTGATTCCCTTTCTACTAGTTGTTACTTGTCGACATAAACACAAAATATATTAATTTGTGTTCTAGCTATTGTATGAAAGTACAACCCCTAATTCACTTTTGGACATTCGAGAGAAAGAAAGATACATTTGATTAATCCAATAGTATCACACTAAACCATTAGCTCACATCATCATTTGTATTTAGCAACAGACTAGGGCATATTGAATGATAGCTTATGTCTTCATTCTTTGTTCCAAAACTGTTAAATCAAGATCTAGGTATTTACCAAAAGGAAAAATATCAGGTCACTTTTCAAACTCCCAAAGGTGTTTGTCAACACTGCCTATTTTTTGGACATAGGTTCCAGATGTAGAGATGAAGGTATTCCAAGTGATCAGAAATGCACAGTTCATTTTTAATAAAATAGATCAAATCCATAAGTCAAGGTCATTTTTGTAGATGCAAAGATCCCACAACACACTACACAATATCCAATTATCTGAAAAAGATTATCAATCACAAATTTTATCACTGAGTAGAATTTTGGATCATAGAGACTAATCTACAACAAAATACCTACTTGCCACTTCCAAAGCTAAGTCCTTGATACCTTGTTTTTCATTTGATAAAGTGTGGTTAGTGTCATTATTATGTTAGCTACTTTATCTAGGTTATTTACTAGTTTTTTCTTATTTCCCTTACTCACTCTCGATTATATGAAAGGTTATTTTTATTTCCCTTCATTTTGGTGAACCTTCCCAACCATAGACCCCCTCAAGTCTTGGCTTGTAGGGTTTTATTTTTTATTTCATTTCCAGATTTGATTTTTTTTATTTTTATTTTTTTGAGTTTTATATTAGATCATTTTTCTTGTTTCTTCATTTTAATCATTCTTTAGGACTTGTGTGTTGATTTTATGTCAAAGTGTCACTATCATCCCACTCTCTCTCTTTGAGAAGAAGTCTCCATCTAAATCCAATAGTAGCAAAGAGTCAACTTGAAAATGGAATCAATGTGCCACTCATCGTGAAGAAGAAGTATTTGATCTTGAAGAACTCTTTAAGCAAATGGATGGGCATGACATTGCTAACACTACACAATTACTTTCTAATAAGATTATCAATTTAGCTAGTGTTGCTCGTCCCACATAGTTGGTGGATGCTCTTTACAATTTATTGATTGATAAACCCTGTTGGTGTTTTTCCCAGACTGGATGCTTATTCCCAGTAATCCCTACAAGGTAGCCATCATTGATCAACAGGACTCCCAGGCCAGGGGCCAATAGTACAGGAGATAGACTCTATAAATATCTCCTCTTCTTCTTTAGGCTCTGCAGAACCAAGGGGGGTATTCCCTATTCAACATCTATAACATATGCACATGAACTTACTTGGATGTTGACACAAAGCAGATAAATCCTCTGTTATGCAGACCAAAACTGTTAAATAAGTGCAAAGGGGCTAGCTTTGGGCCTATATTCAGTTGTAGACAGAGGATTTTGATCCTAAAACTACTTCTAATGTCCTAAAGGTTTGTATATGAAGTTTGAGTTTGATTTTATGTTTGGATGCAAAACTGAGACTTTGGGTTGCAACCAAAATAAAAGACCAGACCGGTCCCTATCCAGGGCTCGGAGTCAATAGATATATATGTGTGAATGTTTATCACAGACCTAAAACAACAATCAGATTTCAAGGGGATTATGCAATGTCTGCCTTACAAACAATACCCAAGATAAAGTATATAGTTAATTCTGCTTACAAACATCCTTACTGCAATGCATTCTTCTTAATACTTAACCAAAAACATTTAATCTACTCATTGAGCAGAAGTAAAAGACTAAGCATTCAATATAGGAGACCCATATCCTAGAATCTCTAACACCTCTTAGATATTAAAATTCAGAAGAAGAACACATTTAATTTGGAGACAAATAACAAAATACATGCTATAAAGCATTACTCATTTAAATCAACATGAAACTGATGAATTCTGTATATAGGACATTCAACATACAACTCATAAACTCACAAAATACCTAGAATGGAGCCACCAATGAGATTGTATCCTCTTACAACACCAAAATTTGTCTAGTTTCAACAACCCCCAAATGAGTAACATAGTCTGCTTATACAACAAGAAAGTGTACTCCGCATTAATTACAAGGCAAAAATCAAAAAATGACTAGATACAGCGCACCAAAATGGCGCCCAAAATTGAAGGCAGCCCAGGAAAACAGAGGAGAGGGCAGGTGAGCTCAGGATCTGCACTGCCGTTCAAAGATTTTCGTCATAAACCTGGTAGTTGGTCATTCAACCATCGGCCCATACCTCTGTATATTACCATTAATGGCCCAACTACCCGCAACCTCTCTCAGAAATTACAACAGCGTGTTCATGGATTTTTCCCACTCAAAATATGTCTGCAGACGCAGGGAAAAACCAACACAACAACTTTAAAACCTGGCCGTCGATCAATTCCCATCGCTTGAAATCCATGGTACAAAATCCATGCTGAAAAGTCGCCTACCTATGATATTGTGCCATGTAGGCACCTTGATCTTCTACCGTTGACCTTTTCTCCTTTTCATTTTGCCCTTTTTTGCCCTTGTATATGCAAGAATGTGTGCATATACAATCGTCTTTGTTCACCTTTCAAAATCCCTTGTATATGCAAACTGCATACATGCAACAACTTAATATACAAGGTGGACCCCATGCCAGTTTAGAACAATTTGAAAAACTACTCGGGTCCGGCTTGCATCTTTTTCCTCTATATATCCGCGATATACAACACATACATACATACAAGCTACGGACTTCAAATCATTATGCATCAGAATGTACCTCCTTCTGAAGTCCATCTTGTATCCTTTCATTGCACATCAGCTTGTATATCAGCACATACAAGCGCTTTATACAACCCACGGACCTCAAATTTTATTTACTGCATTTCATTCCTCCATCGCGTCCCGATTGTATGTCTTTTCTTTGTATATCAGGTTGTATATTGCATATACAAATGTGATATACATACAACGGACCCCTGCCATTTATCTATCAGATTTGAAAAACTTTCAAATATGGGCTTTGTATATCCGCGGGCCCCATCATATGCATACAATTGCTTTTTAAACAAGGCAGAGCCCACGCCAGTTTATGAGGCAAATTAAAATCAATTTCAGGTTCATCCTTGTATCTTTGGAATGCATGTTTGATTGTATATCTGAACATACATTCATCCCTGCATACAAATAGCGAATCTTCCCTGGAATATACCTACAATGTATATTCTATCCTTGTATATTTCTCCTTTGTATCTCCACATGCAACCCGATATACAAACCGGGAATATTCTAGGAATCTGCGAAAGATTCCCCCTTTGTATATGCAAACACAACATGCATTTAAAATGCATATAACTCAATTCTTTATGATTTTTGGAAGCTGATTGAAATTTCACAAGCCCACCAACATACATTCATCCCTTGAACATACAAAATTTAGCATTTTCAAGAAGCGCGACAGGAAAAGGCGGTAAAACATTGCATGGGGCCGATCAACCTATTAACATAAAAGCACGAGGATGAGACTTATTAACCAGGAACCCACCACAAAAGGTCACCATTAGAATAGACAAAACAATGCAAGATCCCATGACTCAGAAATTTCAGGGTTTGAATTAGAAAACCTGCAAACGCCCAAGCATAAAACCCTAAACATAAATTAGTACCAATAGGCTCCGATTGGGGACGTGCAGGTGCAAGACTACAGCGAGGATCAGACTACTCCGGGGCAGACCAGACAAAACACAAAACACGGCCGACCACACAAGGCATGTACAAAATACTTACACCTAGTTTATAGTGTGCACATAAGGTACTCATTTATGAGAAAAAGGCTTTAAGGAATTTACCGTGCATTGGCAATTCCAGTAGTTCACCATTGAGGGATTGGAGAAAGTAAGAATCATCTTCATGGATATTGCCAATTTGATATGGACCAGTCCATAAGGTCTCAAATTTACCGTGCTTGCCCTTATCCTGGCTCCTTGCATTCCACATAAGGACCAAGTCACCTATCTGAAACCTTCTCTCTGTAGCCATTTTATCAAATAGGTATTTCACTTTTTGTTGTTTCTTGATGTTTGTTTTCTGTGCCTCCCGTCTGATTTCATCTAGTGCAACCAGCTGATTTATTCTTTTAGTCATTGGGTCCCTCATCGTTCCCTTGGATGAATTTATAAACTGGTAGGAGGTTATTCACAGGCAATCTTGCTATTGCACCATATACTAATTCAAAAGGTGACCTTCCAACTGCTCTTTTTACTGTCACCCTATCAGCCCATAATGCCAACTTCAGCTTTGAATCCCAAGCCTTTTTGTTTTTATCTATCACCCTTTTGATGATTTTCATGAGACTTTTGTTACTCGACTCTGCTTGACCATTCCCTTGTGGGTGGTATGGTGATGTATGAGACAAATCAATTCCATAATTGTTGCAAAAATCAATAAATTCACCAGACCTGAAACACATGCCATTATCTGCGACCAATTTGGCAGGTACCCCAAATCTGATAATAATATTTTCCAAAATAAAATCCATCACCACTTTGCTTATAGCTTTTTTAGTTGGAACAACCTCAATCCATTTAGTGAAGTAATCAGTGGCAACCAGAATCCAACTGTGCCCTCCACTTGATTTTTCTGAGATTTCCCCTATAAAATTAATTCCCCATTGCTGAAATGGAGCTTCTACAGTTATAGTCCTAAGGGGTAATGCACCTTCATATCTTAGCTTTCCTGAGAACCTTTGGCAAGGATCACATTTTCTTACCATTCTGTGTGCATCTGAGAAGAGAGTTGGCCACCAATAGCCTGCTCTGAAAATTTTGTGGGCCATTGTCTAGGCAGCGTAGTGTCCACCACACACTCCATTGTGCATATCACTTAAAATATCTCTGGCCTGATTTTCATCTACACACCTGAGTAGCACGCCATCAAAATTTTTCCAATACAACTCTCCTTGAGCAATGATGTATTTAATAGCATGTAGCTTCAAGGTCCTCTTCTGATTGTCACTTAGATGGGAAAGGCAGTTCAAATTCTGCAAATAATGTACTATGTCCTTATACCATTCAGATTCTGACATGTTTATAACTTCATTATGCACTACATTCACTTGGCATGCCTCTAGATTTGACTGTGTCATCAATTTTGCCAAACCTTGTCCTCTTACCAATTTTGTGATCTGTATTTCAACGTTGAACTCTTGCAATTTATTTATCCATCTGCATCTTCTTCCAGTCACCTCCTGCTGAGTAAAAATATCTTTGACTACTGCATGAGGCACATATGCAATTATCCGAGAGCCTACCAAATATGGCCTGAAACTTTTGACTGCTCTAACCAGTGCATATGCATGCTTCTCCATGATGTTATACTTCAACTCAGCAGCCTGCAATGACATACTAAAGAAAGCTATAGGTTGTTCAAAACCCTCTACATTTTTTTGCAATAAACATGTAGCAATAGTATGGAAAGAAGCAAATGAGAACAGCTGAAAGGGCTTAGAAAAATTAGGAGATTTTAGCACAAGAGTTATCTTTATGGCTTCTTTGATGTTTTGGAATGATTTAGTTACTTCATCCTCCCATGTGACAGTTGCACCTTTCTTCAACATCTTGGAGATATCTTTTGTGGTCTCTGCAAAGTTAGGGACAAATCTCCTAACAAAATTAATTTGTCCAAAGAAGGACTGAACACCTTTCACTGTCTTAGGGATCTGAATTCTATCAATTGCAGCCACCCTTTTAGGGTCAATCCTGACTCCATCCTTGGAAACAATGTGTCCAAGCAATTTTCCTTCTACCACCCCAAAAGCACACTTCTTTGGGTTGAGTGAGATACCATATTCCAATGCTCTAATAAAAATTTGCTCCAAGTGCATGCAATGCTGCTCCTCCTTTTTTGAATAAGCTGTCAAAACATCCTAATACACAGCCAAAATTGAGTCAATTAATCCTGCAAAAGCAACATCCATAGCCCTCTGAAATGTGGCACCTGCATTTGTTAGTCCAAATGGCATCCTCACATATACATAAGTTCCCCATGGAGTGGTGAAAGCAGTCTTGAACTGTTCTGATTCTTTTACTTTCACTTGATTGTACCCTAAAAATCCATCCATCATGGATAAGAGTTCACATCCAGTCACCTTCTGCAACATGGCTTCCATGTTTAGCAATGGATAATTATCTTTCAAAGAAGATACATTTAGATTTCTAAAGTCCACACAAAGTCTTATGTCACCATTTTTCTTTCTGAATGGGACAAGGTTGGACACCCAAGTTGAGTGTCTGATGGGCATAATTATTCCAGCCTCCCTAAGCTTCATAAGTTCTTCTTGCATCTTAGGAGCTAAAGTTGGGTTGATAGGTCTTTGTTTTTGTCTAAATGGTTTAGCTTCAGGCTTCAAAGGGATTTCATGCTGGAATAAATCCTCTCTATAAGCTTTCAGGTCTTCATATGACCAGGCAAAGACATGCTTATATTTTCTTAGTAATGTAATCAACATAGTTCTGATGCATGGTTTGAGCTGTTTGCCAATATACACCTTTTTGGGGGCATGAGATGTCCCCAAGTTTATCTCCTCTAAATCATTCTTGTTTGCTAGAGATGCCTTTGTAACAAATTGGTCCCTATTGTCAAAAGCTCTTTCTAGAGCAACCAACCCTCTAGGGATTTTATTTTTCTTAAGTTGAATCACCTTCTTCCCTAGAAGAGTCTCTTTTCCATCCACAACTTCTACAAAGTTCTAAAAATCCATTTCTTAGTTCTCATATTCATCAATACAATGTAGAAATCTGAGCAAATCCTTATCATCATCAAACACTTGCCAGCTGCATACATTATCTGGCACTATAGGTCTAAGTTTGACATTAACATTTGTAACATCTGATAGAGTTATATCATCTGGCCTTATAGCTAGATTAGCTAGAAAATCTGCCTTGACATTTTTTGATCTCTCAATCCAATTTATTGAAAAAGCATCAAACAATTCAATTGTATCCCAAACAGCATGCTTATATTGTTTTAACCTCTTATTTTTTGATGCATACTTATCTCTGACTTGGGAAACAACTAACTCCAAATCACCAAATACCTTGAGCATCTTGATCCCATACTTCAAAGCAACATTCAATCCTAACAACAAAGCCTCATACTCTGCAATACTATTTGTACAGGAAAACTTTAGCAAGAATGAGAATTTTAGAAGCTTACCAGTTGGAGACAGAAATACAATGCCAGCACCAGAGCCTTCCTTCAAACAAGCTCCATCAAAATACATGGTCCAGAGACCATGTTGGTAAAGCTCTTGAATGCACATATCTCTCCTTCTACCTTCCTTTTCATTTGAGACAACTCTAAAATTTTCACAGTCAGTGTCCACAAAACATATATGCTCCTCTGACTCTTGATCCTCAACTGTCTTTGATGATCTTTCTTCTCTGATCAGTTTGACATCCTTGCCATTCATAAGGATCATAGCATATGACAGGTCCAATTGTATGCTTCCACCAATCAATGCTGCCCATCTTCTTGACAACAACATACCATATTGTGGCTTGATATCAACAACTGTTATGTTCATTTTGTAAGTCCTTTCTGGATATGCTGCCAGTCTAAAATCTACATCTTTCATAATTCCAATGACTGGTACTTCTCTAGCATCCATGGCATAGCATTTCCCACATGCCTTATCTATTTTTAATCCAGCTTGCTGCATGATAGTTAAAGGCATGATATTCGTTGATGCTCTTGAGTCAAGCATACAATTCTTAATCACTTTTCCATTTATGACAAGGGAGACATAAAATGGTTCAACCTGTGAAGGGCATTTTGTCATGGTCACCCCTAGATACACTTCAGGAGTTTCATCCTCATCCATACACATAACTTGATTCTTACCCTGAGTCTCAATATTCTGATTAGCTTGATAGGGTACTCCTGAAATCAAGGATACTGTTTTATTTTTGAATTCTTCAACTTTCATGAGCTCCATCAATGGAACAAAGATCTTTATCTGAGATAGGACTTGAGTTATGTCAAACGGAGCATAATTTTGCATAACAGTCGTGGCCTGATCCACAGTTTTATTTCTATCCTGAGATGATCTAGCTTTAATTTTTATGGCTCCCTAATTGTCATTCTTGTTCTGAAAATTTTTGTTTTGATCCTCAAGGTCTGGGGAATTCTATTTTCTGGTTCTTGAGAATCATGACCTGTTTTTTGCTTAAAATTTTGATTATAATTGCTCCATTGTTTCTTTTGTGTTTCAGCCCCTTTATAACTTTGCACTGGCTGGTTCACAAAAGTATTTTCTGGTTGGTGTGAGTTACTTACCTGAGCCTTACCTCTTAGATTGTAATTGCTTTTAACTTGAGCTACTGCTGCAGCTGTGAGGGCTCTTATCTCTTCATCAGAAGGTCTCCTCAAGTTATTCAAGAAGATGTGTGAATCTTGAGCATAAGCATAGTTATCCTCATCATCTTCATCACAGGGAAACTGCTAGTAGACCTGAACCTCATTATTTGTGCTTGCATCAACATTATGAGAAGGATACTCCCTATTTGTAGAAAGCATATTCACATTATCATCCTCCATGCAATGCGGCTCATTGCACTCATCACAGGCTAAGGCATTGTTATATAGAGACTGAGCAATCATACATTGTGACTGTGAGTGAGGCATTTGACATATTATGTACCATGGGGTGTCATTAACATATTAACAACCTTCTTCAAAGGGTCAGGTGTTTCCTTAGCATTTTGAGTCCTTTGACTTGGGTTGTTGTTTGGGAGAATGGGTTTACCATTATGCCAGTTGGTATTATATGGCATGTCAAGTAATGATGGTCTTCTTTCTTGCCTTTGGTAAACCTGTCTGTCAGGACCAACTCCCTTTTCATTTTTAGCCATCCTATAGCTCAGGTCCTTGACAATAGTTGTCAATTTATCTAATTTATCCTCAGAAGTAGATGCGCTGCCTTGAACACTTTGAGATTTAGTATTTGGATTTTGCAAAATTTTTACATCATCTCTTCTGTTTGTCTTACCAGACGCTTTTCTATTATTTTCAATATTTGTCACTATTTTGAAAGCATCTTTGAGGCTGTGAGGACCCTTATCTCTTAATCCATAGGCTATTTTGGCATCAAAAGCATTTATGTACAACACTATGCACATAGGTTCATTAGGCCTTAGGTGATGTGGCAATTTGTTCAATACTTTAGTGAATCTAGCATTGAAATCAACAACCTGTTCATTTGATCCTTTGGTAATGCCAGTGAATTCATTAATGAAAAAACTAGGATCAATTTTGTCACCATATTGTTCTTTGAATATTCTCCTGAAGTCCTCCCATGATGAAACACTTTTGTCAGGAAGACCCTTGTACCATTCTCTAGCTTCATCAACTAAGGATTGCATAAATAATTTCATAAAAACATCCTCATGCTCAACCTCAAAGTTGTCCACGATATTCTGAAAAGCTTTTAAATGATCCTCTCTTGACACAGTATTATTTCCTGAAAACTTTGGCACTTGCAGCCTCACATGTTTATCAATAGGATTTGAATAACCAGGAATGCCATCAAAAACCAGTTGTCTGAATCTGTCCAGCTGCATAGGCTGTTTGCCAAACTGATTAACATTGGCATTTCTATTTGCATTCTAATTTCTAACATTATTTAATGGTACTCTAGCATTATTTACGTTCTGTCTTTGATCATTATGCTGATCCTGCACTTCATTTTTGTGCTGATTTCTCTGCATATTTGCATTTTCAAGGGTAGGAATTGAATCATTCTGAGCAACTCGCAGAGCCTGCACTTTCTGTCTCATGTCATCTCTGATTTTCACTGCTTGTAGATATTCTAATTCTGCCCTTAAGCTTTTGATTTCTTCAGCTAATTCCTCCTCTCTAGGCATAGAAGAGGATGGTTTCATTATATTCTGATCATCATTATCATCTCTTAGGGATTCAACTTCTTCAAATCTATCAGGGGAATCATGGAAAGGGCATTCTTGAAACACCTTTGATCTCATTCTCAATCCACCACCCTGCTATCTTTCATATACTTTTTGGATTTCAACCTCAGTGTTTGAAAAATAAGGTATTGCCACTCTAAAGATCTTGGATTGTCCTGAATATTATCATTGCTTCTGGGAGAATTGTCTTGACTGGATTGAGCAGTCCCCTTTTCCTTGTACATCATTTTTCTAGGTAATTCTTCAAATAGAGAATTACGTAGGGATCTTCTCCCTTGCATACAATTTTTTACTTTACCGGTTGGGAGATTGGTTCGGAGTCACCACCTATAACTAGGAATTGTTTTCTTTTAAAAATTAGGGTTCTTTCACAAAGTAGTCCCCAACAGACTCGCCAAATCTATTGGTGTTTTTCCCAGACTGGATGCTTATTCCCAGTAATCCCTACAAGGTAGCCATCATTGATCAATAGAACTCTTGGGCCAGAGGCCAACAGTACAGGAGATAGACTCTATAAATATCTCCTCTTCTTCTTTAGGCTCTGCAGAACCAAGGGGATATTCCCTATTCAACATCTATAACATATACACATGAACTTACTTGAATGTTGACACAAAGCAGATAAATCCTCTCTTATGCAGACCAAAACTGTGAAATAAGTTCAAAGGGGCTAGCTTTGGGCCTATATTTAGTTGTAGACAGAGGATTTTGATCCTAAAACTACTTCTAATGTCCTAAAGGTTTGTATATGAAGTTTGAGTTTGATTTTATGTTTGGATGCAAAACTAAGACTTTGGGTTGCAACCAAAATACAAGACCAGATCAGTGCCTATCCAGGGCTCGGAGTCAATATATATATGTGTGTGTGTGTGTGTGTGTGTGTGTGTGTGTGTGTGTGTGTGTGTGTGTGTGTGTGTGTGTGTGTGTGTGTGAATGTTTATCACAGACCTAAAACAACAATTAGATTTCAAGGGGATTATGCAATGTCTACCTTACAGACAATACCCAAGATAAAGTATTTAGTTATTTCTGCTTACAAACATCCATACTGCAATGTATTCTTCTCAATACTTAACCAAAAACATTTAATCTACTCCTTGAGCAGAAGTAAAAGACTAAGCATTCAATATAGGAAACGCATATCCTAGAATCTCTAACATCCCTTAGATATTCAGATTCAGAAGAACACATTCAATTTGGAGACAAATAACAAAATACATGCTATAAAGCATTACTCATTTAAATAAACATGAAACTGATGAATTCTGTATATAAGACATTCAACATACAACTCATAAACTCATAAAATACCCAGAACAGAGCCACCAATGAGATTGTATCCTCTTACAACACCAAAATTTGTCCAGTTTCAACAACCCCCAAATGAGTAACACAGTCTACTTACACAGCAAGAAAGTGTACTCCGCTTTATTTACAAGGCAAAAATTAAAAAATGGCTAGATACAACGCACCAAAATGGCGCCCAAAATTGAAGGCAGCCCAGGAAAATAGAGGAGAGGGCAGGTGAGCTCAGGATCTGCACTATCGTTCAAAGATTTTCATCATAAACCTGGTAGTTGGTCATTCAACCATCGGCCCATACCTCTGTATATTGCCATTAATGGCCCAACTACCCACAGCCTCTCTCAGAAATTACAGCAGCGTGTTCATGGATTTTTCCCGCTCAAAATATGTCCGCATACGTAGGGAAAAACCAACACTGCAACTTTAAAACTCGGCCGTCGATCAATTCCCATCGCTTGAAATCCATGGTACAAAATCCATGCTGAAAAGTTGCCTACCTATGACATTGTGCCACGTAGGCACCTTGATCTTCTACCACTGACCTTTTCTCCTTTTCATTTTGCCCTTTTTCGCCCTTGTATATGCAAGAATGAGTGCATATACAATCATCTTTGTTCGCCTTTCAAAATCCCTTGTATATGCAAAATGCATACATGCAACAACTTAATATACAAGGCAGACCCCATGCCAGTTTAGAACAATTTAAAAAAACTACTCGAGTCCGGCTTGCATCTTTTTCCTATGTATATCCGCAATATACAACACATACATACATACAAGCTACGGACTTCAAATCATTATGTATCAGAATGTACCTCCTTCTGAAGTCCAGCTTGTATCCTTTCATTGCACATCAGCTTGTATATCAGCACATACAAGCACTTTATACAACCCACAGACCTCAAATTTCATTTACTGCATTTCATTCCTCCATTGCGTCCTGGTTGTATGTCTTTTCTTTGTATATCAGGTTGTATGTTGCATATAAAAATGTGATATACATACAACGGACCCTTCCCAGTTGTCTATCAGATTTGAAAAACTTTCAAATCCGGGCTTTGTATATCCTCGGGCCCCATCATATGCATACAATTGCTTTTTAAACAAGGCGGACCCCACGCCGGTTTATGAGGCAAATTGAAATCAATTTCAGGTTCATCCTTGTATCTTTGGAATGCATGTTCGATTGTATATCCAAACATACATTCATCCCTGCATACAAACAGCGAATCTTCCCTGGAATATACCTGCGATGTATATTCTATCCTTGTATATTTCTCCTTTGTATCTCCACATGCAACCCGAATACAAACCGGGAATATTCTGGGAATCTGTGAAAGATTCCCCCTTTGTATATGCAAACACAACATGCATTTAAAATGCATATAACTCAATTCTTTATGATTTTTGGAAGCCGATAGAAATTTCACAAGCCCACCAACATACATTCATCCCTTGAACATACAAAACTTAGCATTTTCAAGAAGCGCGACAGGAAAAGGCGGTAAAACATTGCATGGGGCTGGTCAACCTATTAACACAAAAGCAAGAGGATGAGACTTATTAACCGGGAACCCACCACAGAAGGTCACCATTAGAATAGACAAAATAATGCAAGACCACATGACTCAGAAATTTCAGGGTTTGAATTAGAAAACCTACAAACGCCCAAGCATAAAACCCTAAACATAAATGAGTACCAACAAGCCCAATGGTTTACAAATTCTTCAAGGTGTTGGTTCCCAAATTTACTACAACCTGAAACCCTAAAACATTTTAGAATCACCTAGGCCAGGGGTATCATTAGGGTGATTAAAAAAGGTTTATCAATAGGTTAAGGGTGATTTTGGCCAATTTATAGGAGTGGGCAGACTCCTCTACACTTCAAGATCAACTTGGCTTAGGAGGTGACAAGGGTCGTTGTACCTTGGCATTTAATCATGTTTTCATGTGTCAAATCCAAGGTTGTGTCCTAGGCTATTTGCAATAAGGAACTTCATAATCAACAATCCTCAAACTAATCCTACTAATTTTACTATTTCGAGAATTACTGCTACTGATTTATCTATTGTGAAATGAAATTCTGAAAACATAAATGCTAAAGCAATAGACTGCAGGAAAATAACCTGTTCTAATATAAAGCTGGAAACATGCATTTACTTGAAAGCAATCTATTAATAGGAATGAATCTATCTATTGAAAGCAATGAAAATTTACTTCTAATGAAATATGTAAACAAACTGATGGCGGGAGTGGGCCCTTGCTCTACGCCTTCAGGACTGAAGACTAAAGCAAGAACTCAGTACCGAAATGAAATAACACAATCTTTCCTTCAGTTCAATTTCATGAAGGTACGCTTGTATTAAAAAATTATGTGTATCTAAAAAATAAAAATTACAATAAGCTAATAGCAATAATTCTATATCCATTCTGCTCCTCCTATCTAAACATATATTAGTCCAATGATGAGATATCTTTGGATCTAACTAGTTTATCAATTAGTTTATCTATGAGATACAACTAATCTCTTATTCTAACTAAAACATATAACTATTTAACTGAAGAGTATGATCATGCAAACTGAAAAAGGCTTTAGTGGAATAGAAGTCCCACTAAACTTAGAGTCTTAAAATAAAAAGGGAATTAGATCCGTGGCAGTCAACTGGAGTCTTCGCCAGATCCTTTGGTGTTGGCTGAGTGGATTCCGGAGCACTACAGTTGGCTTCTGAGATGCATATAGACAGTGGCGCTAGAGACTCTGCACTATCGCTAGTAGCTCCGGAGACTATCTGCTATTGCCAGCAGCTCTGGAGATGCATCCCTATTTCCTATACAGCTCTGGAGATCTTCAAAATTGCCTTTGCCCGTACAACTGCACCTGTGGACGCAAAAAGAGAGACTTTTCTGCATAATTTCATTAGTTTACTGCACATTAGTCATTTCATAAAAAAATAATGATCTTTGTTAATTCAACTCTCATTAGTGTAATTAAGACAAATCTTATCAATCTATATGGTGCAATTACCAGGACAATAGGATAAAAGGATGAAAAAAGGGAAGTAAAAAGGTGTATTATTCTGCGTACTATATGGTACTCATCAGGAGGGTAATCCTGGAGGTATCCCTCAATAGGGATTGAGATCAACAAAATATATTATCCCATTTGTGACTTTGTAAGATTACCCAGATCGTTGTTTTAATCCCAAACCCTATCACTAGAGTTAAACACACTTGTTACACTTAATAACCTCCCTTTTAAGCTGATGAGAGCAACCCTACATAATGAGGATGTTTATGGAATTGAAATTGCATTAAAACTTGATATATTGTTTTGATTGTTAATGAGTTAGGATGATCATAGGCTTTTCAAACTGGTGCCTATCCATTGGTCTGCAGAGTCTCATGTTTATCAAAGGAACATGATTACAAGGAAATGTATGACTGCCTATTTGAAGATTCAGATACATAAAAATCAATATCAAACCATGAGAATACTTAGTAATCCAACACCATACAACATTCTTCCATGTGTAATACTGAAATGACCATTTACAAAACTTGACACTTCTGATGACTACTTCATGAAGAACATAAACTGATCACTGGTTGTTGCCCTAATTGTCTTTGGACCTCTACACCTGGAGAGAGAAATTCTACCTAGAAAAATGACCAATGCTTGAAAAGAGTTTCCATCTTAAAATTATAGCTGTCACAACTCATATTGGATGGGAAAATGGGAGGGAAAACCCCACTAAATCCACAAAATGCATTCAAAATGTCAAATTCAACAACCCACTTTGCATTAATGGCGATTCAAAGAGTAGATGACGCATTTTCGTGCATTTCTAGGCGCTTCTGGGCCTTCGATAGAACTTCAGGCCACAGGAGGATATTCGGATTTGGGACATGGACCAAAAATCCCATCGGGCCCCAAAGTCTGGATGGGACTTTTCAATATACCACGAAGATCTAGAAAAGCAAGAGTTGGGTTCGTAGGAGGAGTTTTCACATTTGGCACTTTTGGAAAAAGTCCAAAAGTGTCGGCGAGCCCTGAAGTCCTGCTAGGACCAAAAGTCTCAAAAATCAAAATTAGAAGTTTGACTTGAAACCACATCAAATACTTAGTCCTTTCCTCAAAAAATTATGTAAAAATTTGAGCATTTGCACCGTCTTTATTTTTCTCTCTTTGCTTATCCATCCTCTGCACTTTATCTCTGCATGTTGGCCCTTTTTGCCATATCGACAAACTTTGAAGTTGGCAAGCCATCCACTTCATCTCTTCTTCGTCGACAATCCCACCTTAACGGCAAAATCGCTCAACACTAACTTTATCTTTCTTCATCCTTTTTATTTTCCTCTTCATTCTTTTCTCTCCCTTCGTCAATGGTTTCCTTCATCGGCCAAACATATGGTTTGTGAACCATTTCTTTTTGCAACAAAGGTGTGTTTTCTTGTTTCCTTGTCATTTCCTTCCTTTTCTTGTCTCTTTATCAGTGTTTCACCTCATCGGCGAACTTTATCATCGGTGAACCTTACGGTTTGCAAACTCGCCTTTTTACCGATGAAGCTATTGCTTTTCTCTTCTTCTGGCCTTAGAAAATTTTCACTTTATCACTGATCTAGGCTGTTGGCGAACTTGCAGGTTCATGAACTAACAAGTTTCTTGACAGACTTCACATTCTATCACTTTCTGCCTAGTCAGAAATGTTGGCAAGAAACACTACTATGATGAATGTTGAATGTTGTAATTGATGGCAACAAGGAAAAGAGTTTCTACTGACATGGCAAAGAGACTTTACTCCGGAAGAATAAATGACTACGTACGAGTAGTACACATTATACAAAGTAAGTGACAGTATTTGAGATGGTATGCATCCATAGTTAAAGACACTTATATGCGGTTCAGGTATGTTGTTGAGTACTACCTAGTGATCACATGTTCCAATGTTCAAGTCTTGACTTCCTCCAGAACTCATATGGTGAAGTATCTAAGTCCAGATGAACAGAGTTAAGACAGGAACAGTGCACAGTACCAGAGTAAAAGGGTCTGTATTCCTCCGCTGTGGCATATTTTGGCTTGCAGTTCTAAAGGTATGTTAAGAGACTAATGATGAATGTTGGATATGATTTTTAGAGTCTCATATGGTCTGCAGTAGAAGTTATGATGTGACAGTTGAATTGGTCAAGTGTGTTCTTAAGGGACAAGCTGATAGACATGTTAGATCTATATGCGGAGAAGATATATTGTTTGAATAATTATTCTAAGTGGTTGAATGATTGGTGCCGACCTATATGAAGATTATTGTATATTTCTTTGGGTCCGCATTCCTGTTTGTGCACAAGATCAAGTTGACTAGGTATAACAGTTGTATACACATTTCATGTTTGGCTTGCCGACCTACTTTTGAGTTAAATCTTAATCCAGATATATATACTAGGTGGATTTCAGTGTTAAATTGATGAGAATGTGTGGAAGCAGTGCAAATTCGATGTGTGAATGATTTTAAGCAGTTTGTAGAGTAGAAAAGGATAATAAGGGCAAACAATAGAGTATATTTAGTAGAGTGGAAAAGCAGGGCAAAACTAATGAAAACCTTTGAATTTGTGTATTGAGCCTTCAGTGGAACTGTGATCCAACATGTGGTAGATGCATTTGCAATAGTTCTTCACTGGCAGTGAGCCAATTTCCCTCTATCTTCTATCTTTCTCTCTCAGTGGACACTAAATCCACGTGGACAATGAATCCACCTGTAGTGTGCATTTATTTAGGCAGTGAGCCCCATGGCAATGAGCCCCATGGAAGCGAGCCTTATGTAATCTAGTATTGTTATCATAATATATTGTGAGTTAACACTCACCGTGGTTTTTCCCTTTTTGGGTTTTCTACGTAAAAAATCTTGGTGTCTATGTGTTATGTCTCTATAGTTGTTGTTCTTATGTTTATTCTACTTTCATGTTATTAATTTTTGTAATTGGATTAATGAAGTATTGAAGAAGTGGTTTTGTGGAATACTAATTCACCCCCCCCCTCAGTATTCCTTATATTCAACAATTGGTATCAGAGCAAGGTTCCTTGGAAGAAGCCTAACAACTTCAGGAAGATCTGGAATAGTATACTTATGGCAATAAGAAGACTTAGAAATTGCTCATATAAGAGCAATGTTGAACTGGAAGCAACTCTTATTGATCTTGAAAATTTTGAAGCAGAAATCAGGGATCTGAAGTCAAATGATCAAGAAGCTGATGAATGCATCCTAAAGCTAAGGGAGCAAGTGAAGAAGTTTAAAATGAAAAGCAAGGAGCTCAGCGATCAATTAAATGTAGCACGTGAAACCCTAACCAATTTAACATTGGAAATTGAAGAAAAAGAGGAGATTGAAAGGCATCTGAATCAAGTTGTAAAGGATAAGTCTGAAGAATATGAAAATTTGGGAAAAGATGTGGTACTTCTGAAATTTGATCTGGAAGCAATAAATAGATATAAAAAAAATGCAAAATAAGCTCCTCAAAGCTTGAGGAGTTGATTGAAAGTCAAGAAAGTTTAGATGAAAAGAAAGGCTTGGGATTTGAAAAGGGGGAAAGTTCTAAATCAGGTCAAGAAAACATTGAGATGAAGAAAAACAAAGGCAACTAGTTCCAAAATCAAAGAAGAAGATCTAGAGGACCTTCGGTCAGGTAACCAAATGCTCAAAGGTACCCATCTTTCAATGGCTATTGTTTTAATTGTAATAAGTTTGGTCATAAGGCTACTCAATTTAGAAGTAGAGTGAATCAAAATGCTCCATCATTCTCTGGTTAATGTTTTAATTGCAAGAAAATTGATCATAGATCAAATGAATGCAAAAGTCTGGTAAGGAATGGTTTTAACTATGCAAGGAATACTGAATCCTTCAATGGGAAGTGTTTTGCATGCAATAAATTTGGGCATATGGCTAACCAATGTAGAACAAGAATGAATCCAATCAACAAAGAGTCAGGGATAGAGGAATGTGGTATGCTACAATTACAACAAGTTCAGACATGTTGGAAGCTTTTGCAGATACAAGAATGAGAAAAGAGACTATTCTGTAGAGAAGAGGAAAATAGAGCAGAGAGAAGATAAAGGCAAGAACAAGATTGATCCAGTAGAAATCAAGAAGGAAATGAGCAAGGTCTGGATTAAGAAAGATGTTAATGAGGTCAGGGATGGATCCGCACCAGCCTTTGGTGCAGTTACTTCCTTTGGGAAGTAAATTGGGAGCTCTAGCTTAGGGGGAGCTGTATTGAAAATCCAAATCCCCTAGCCAGATAATCAGTGCTGGGATTCGGCATGAAGTTATGATGAAAACATTCATATGACAAATATTTTGAAAGGAATTTCGGAAGAAAAGGATCAAATTCATAATAGTGCAAAGCAATCTAGATCAACTGTGTTTAACAGAGAAGGGTTTGACAACCTTTTGAAATATAGCATTTATGACAATTAGGTCAAGACAAATAAAGGGTTAGAAATGAGTCCATTCGACGGACAATTCATTTTGTACTCGACGGAAGAAAAGGCACAAGAAGAAATGTTGAAGTCGCACATACCTGATAATGATTTAATTGGTGCAGCATCTGGCATCCTAAAGAAGTTGATTCCCTCATACCAAAAGTACATATCACAACTACCAATGGATTCTCTCAAAGGTCTAATCAAATCTGTAAGTTCACACTTTGAATCTTTTGAGAAGTCTGCAGAGATAAAAGTTAGAAAAGAATTTGATGAAATGAGGTTAGCTGAGTTGAAGATCATGTTAGTCAATGATAAATAAGAGGGATCCAATGAAGAGTAGAATATGTCAATTAAGAGGGCTAATAAGTGCTAAGCTAGACTCAATGTCAAATCTTGCAGCAAAAGTATTGAATGTAAGTACAATAATTGACACCCCCTTTGATGTACAAAAGGCAGAGAAATTAGTCTTTCTAATAAATGGCCATATTCAAATTTTGGAAAAAGCAAAGAAGAGTGGGGATGGAGAGCTAGCTCAAATCAAGATCATTTTTAACAACATCCTACAACCTACAACAAATTAAGTTGGAGATTGCACTTGTACATATGGGGCAGAGTATGACAGTTTTTGCAGTTTTGACACAATTTTGACTCTTGTGCATACACTTTTCCCATTGATGTCAAAGGGGGAGAAGAAGACCAGTGAAAAATGGGCAAACACCTAAGGAAGAGAAGAAAAACAAGTGTACAGAGTAAGGTGGAGCAGATAAGCATTTTTCACTAAGTGTTGCCATCAATGCCAAAGGGGGAGATTGTTGGCAAGAGACACTACTATGATGAATGTTGAATGTTGTCATTGATGGCAACAAGGAAAAGAGTTTCTACCGACATGGCAAAGAGACTTTACTCTAAATAATAAATGACTAAGTATGGGTAGTATTCATTATACAAAGTAAGTGGTAGTATTTGAGATGGTATGCCTTTGCAGTTAAAGACACTTTTATGTGGTTCATGTATGTTGTTCAGTACTACCTAGTGATCACATGTTCTAGTGTTTAAGTCTTGACTTCCTCCGGAAGTCATATGGTGAAGTGTCTAAGTTCGGGTGAACAGAGTTAAGATAAGAACAGTGCACAATACCAGAGTAAAAGGTTCTGCATTCCTCCGTTGTGGCATATTTGGCTTGCGGTTCTAAAGGTGTGTTAAGAGACTAATGATGAATGTTGGATATGATTTTTAGAGTCTCATATGGTACGCAGTAGAAGTTATGATGTGACAGTTTAATTGGTCAAGTGTGTTCTTAAGGGACAAGTCGACAAACATGTTAGATCTATATGCGGAGAAGATATATTGTTTGAATAATTAATCTAAGTGGTTGAATGATTGGTGCCGACCTATATGAAGATTACTGTATTTTTGTTTGGGTCCGCATTATTGTTTGTGCACAAGATCAAGCCCACTAGGTATAATAATTGTATACACGTTTTATGTTTGGCTTGTCGACCTACTTTTGAGTTAAATCTTATTGCAGATATATATACTGGATGGATTTCAGTGTTGAATTGGTGCGAATGTGTGGAAGTAGTATGAATTCGATGTGTGAATGATTTATAGCAGTTTGCAGAGTAGAAAAAGATAATAAGGGCAGAAAACAAAGTATATGTAGTAGAGTGGAAAAGCAGGGCATAACTAATGAAGACCTTTGAATATGTGTATTGAGCCTTCAATGGAACTGCGATCCAGCATGTGGTAGATGCATTTGCAACAGTTCATCATTGACAATGAGCTAATTTCCTTCTATCTTTCTCTCTTAGTGGACAGTGAGTCCACCTGTAGTGAGCATTTCTTTGGGTAGTGAGACTTATGTAATCTGGTATTGTTATCATAATATATTGTGAGTTAACACTCATTGTAATTTTTCCCCTTTTGGGTTTTCCACGTAAAAAATCATGGTGTCTATGTGTTATGTCTCTATGGTTGATGTTCTTATGTTTATTTTGCTTTCATGTTATTAATTTTGGTAATTGGATTAATGAAGTATTGAAGAAGTGGTTTTGTGGAATATTGATTCACCCCCACTCTTAGTATTCCTTATATTCGATAAGAAACGCAGTCAACCAATGAACCAAGGAACCTTAGTCAGCGAAATCGGTAGTTTGCAAACTAGTCGATTCACCGACAAAGACAACAAAGACCAAGACTGAGAAAATATTTCAAAGGAAGGAAAACACAATGATTTAGGGGAAATTTTACTTAGAATTTTCAATGAACAACACCCATTTAAAGTAATCTCATATTGGGTATAAAAAATGGGTTTAAGAGACAAAGGCACACACTTGGATTTTTGATGGATATGGGGCAAAATAATGAAATCTTGGGAACTTGGTTTTTTTACGTACCAACACAAGGCATTGGTACTAAGGATAGTTCTTTAAGTACATTACATAGTTTCTCTTCCTTGCTACAATCTAACCATCTAGTTATATTGTTATCCTTTCTACTTCTAATGTTTCTCGTACTATTCCTTTCTATGTGCTACCCACTTTTTATGATCCTCCCTCTAGTACCATGACGAGCCCTCATTTGACTAGCATTGAACCTATTCCTTACATTCACCCTATTGGTTTCGTGCCTCCATCCTATTCTACTAGTGTCATGCATTCCTCTCCTCCTTTTAGCATTACCACCACTTATTACCTTCCTCCTACTAGTGCCAAGTCCCTTCCTCACATTACTTATAGTCTATCTACTTCCCACATTCCTCACTCTCTTTATCTATCCATCATTTCTCATGTTTGCACCACTACTATCCATAGGTCCTCCCTTGATACACTCATTAAAAAACTTGATAGAGTAGATAGAGCAGAAGGCTTATGCCATGCCTAGTGAAAATGATATGGATTAATTTATTGAAGCACAACATGCTTCTCTTGATTTTGAGATAGTGACCTCTCCATTACCTGTTGGTTTTGTGGCACCACTATTTGAGATGTATAATGGAAAGGGTAACCTAACTACACATTTCTGGTCTTCTACATTTGCATGTTTGGATTATGTGTACGATGATAACTTATAGGCCAAATTGTTTGCACAATCATGGAGGGACATGGGTACATTCATACTTTTTTGAGTTGGACAAGGCATTTCTCCATCATCTTTTGAGTCATAAAGACTACATTTTCAAAGTTGTTTGATTGTGTACAAGAACCTGAAGATCACATTCATGATTATGTTATTAAGTTTTAGCCCTTATGTTCTAATATCCAACACCAACTCCTTGATGATGAGATATAACATATTTTTATTAAGGGATTATTGTCACCTATTCAACAAAGTGTGTATTTGAATGATTATGCTTTATTTGTAGATTTTTTTTATGCTTATGGAAAACGTGTTCAATTTAAATTGTTAGCATCAAATACACTCAAATATGGTTCTTCTCATGCCCCTTGCATGCATTCGTGCCCCAAATTTTCAAAAGAAAATTAGTTCTTGAAAGGATAGTGATAAACAAGAGAAAAAGTTCAACTCTCATTGTAGCTAATGCTTCAAATGATCTTACATTCAAGCCTAATTTTTTTACAAAGTGTACAAAATTGATTGAGCCCATAGATAATGTGCTTTAAATTCTACTTCATGCTAATATGATTGCACTAAACCACCTATTCATCCATTGGATACTTTAGAGGATTATCTAAGGGTTATGATGATATTGCATTTTTTCATTATCATATAATTCAATTTCATACTACACATCATGACATGGGTTTAAAACGTAAGGTGCAATATTTGATTGATAAAAATATGATACATGTAGAGTGCATAATGATGGGGGAAATCACTCAATGGCTCACCCTAATTAGAATTTAAAGATTTATATAAATCTTTTTCCTTCTCATGACCAAGCTAATAATGCACATTTTCGTGGGGATAATCATGAGTGATATAAGCACATTGATAGTGATGAGGTATATGAGCACCATGGTCATGAGATTGATGTTTGTTTACATTCACATGAGCATCATTTTGTCTATATTCTTCATAGTAGAGGTTCTTTCTCTTCTCATGCTCCAAAATTGATTCCATTTATGATGATGAGATTGCTATGGACCATTGTATGTGCACGGTATAGCACATGGCTATTCATGTGACGGTGTTCTCATTAATCTCGCTAATCAATTTCACCTGTGCAAATAATTTTCTTTAATAATCATCTTCACGAAAGCACTTGTGCACATTCAAGCATTTACTTGAAGATGACTAAAGGCATTCTTATTGATACTTTAGGCTGCATTATTTTACCTTTATAGTTGGGGCTTAAGGAGGTACCCATTTTATGTCATATCATTTCTATTTTAAACAAATTTTCTACTTCATTGCTAGGCCTTGGCTCGAGTGATTAAAATTAGTTCCTACTATGATGGACCCCTATCTATGTAGCTTAGTGTTGGGGTCATCCCACAATAATGGGTTACACTTTTTGGCCAAACTTGACCTTGAAATCAACATTTTGAACTAAATCTTCACTTTCTAACACCTATAGCCGCTAAATCATTAGGAATTTGAAGATGATGTGAACTACTGATTTGTGAGATTTTGTTTGTAGATTCTAAATATATATATTTTTAAAAACTTTGGAGTTAAATTGTAAAAAAAATTGCGTCTCCTTTGATAACTAGTTTTTAATAGTAAACAACATTTTTTTAAATGATGTGTATTCTGTAGCACATAACTTTTTTTCTACAAAGGATAAAATTCTAATTATTTTGAATTTAGATTGGTAACACCGATGTATAGGGCATGCATTTGGTTTCATAATGTTTTGTTGAATATCTTTTTTTAATTAAGTTTTGAAGTCAAACCAATTATAATTTAGACATAGGCGTATTCTTTAAAACATAACTTTTTCTGTATGTATCAAAATTCAAATTTTTTCTTTTTGTTGAAATAAGGACATCAATACCTAGGGCATAGATATTTTTTAGAATGTTTTTCACTAATTTACTAATTTTTCCTTGTGAGTAGAAAAGAGAACTTGATGTTCAGTGAAAACCTACATTCACAAGAAATAAAAAATAAATATAATAATCAAATTAAATATATTTAAAATTATACTTTTTGGGAAGCTTATAATAAGGACTACATACTTACAAAACATAAATTTTAAATGAATTCATTTGATCTCCCAAAAGGTAAATCAAAAGTCGTTTTTTATTAGCATTTTCATAGGTGTAGAGGAGACTCCATTATAGGTATGATTTAAAACTAGCAGGGTTCTATCCAAGGGGGTTTGAATCTAAGGGGGTTTTATCAAACCCTCTTCAATTAAAATCCTTTAAATGGAACCTTTCAAGGCTTAAATCATCATATTTTCTAAAAATATGTGATTTTAGCAAAAATTAGGATGTAGAAAGTGTAACCCATTATTGTGGCAACATCCGCTAGTGAAAAGTGTTGGCATTAGGTTATGTCATTGATGTCAAAAGAGCATTGTTGTCATAGGATCTCAGCTTATATTGGTATGTCAGTGGTGAAGTGTATGTCAATGGTGGAGTGATGATGGAGTGAACTTAGTTGGATTTGCTCAATTGATGTCAAAGATGATTAAGCAGCAAGAGGTTGTTTGAGTGGACCTAGAAGGATTGTAGACCATCTTTGTTTGTGTCATCAGTTAGATCAATACCTTCTATACAATCCAATGATCCACTGGTTTGTTCTTTCCACAAGAGGTTGTTTGCAAAAGTTCAAGATTGTCATGCATTGATGTCAACATATATATTAGTCAACACATATATAGCAGTATGCTTCTACGGATTTATAAGGAATGTTATGTGGTATTGGAATATGTCAGTGTTGTTAGAGGTTAAAGCAAGGTTGTCGTGATGTATTCAAGACACGTTACTTGGAAATGGGCCTGCCACATAGCTTGGTTTGCATATTAGGGTCTGAAGTATGTTGAAGATTAGCCCTACAACCTTGAAATCAAGTCACTGAATAAGTTTGCTTCTATGTTTTTTACTCTTTGCAAATGAACATGTCAATGCATTGGCTCTTGATTGAATTGTTTCAGATTGACACATGCAGTGGAATCAAAGTCCTAAAACCTTAAAACTTTCTAAAGCAAAGTGTTTCTTTCAAGTTCAAAATATCTTCATCATTTTGCTATTTCTTTGCAACAGATGCAGTGTCAAAGGTTAAGATTAATTCATGTCAGTAAGTAGTGACAAAACTTTAGGGTTTTGGGAAATTTTTGAAAGACCTAAGTCCTCCAAATCTAAAATCCTAATGACTCCTCAATACCTAGAATACAAGTTATAAGAATTTGTCTTGTGACAAGTTTTATTTTATTCTAATTCAGCATTGACTTGTTGTATCCGGTAACTAGACCGCTTAAGTGATAACTTAAGGGTTCAAAGTCATGAGATGACCGGCCCCACTTCCTAGTGGTGACCGGGTGAGCCGAGGGACAACTTGTATTCAAAGCGCCAAAATAAAATCTATGGCGATCATTCAATTTATAAAGGGCGTCAAAAAGTAAATCAATGATGGAGATTTAAATTGTGCAATGACCATTCACTATGAAGACTCTTTGACGGGCATACAACCATATTGTTGGTTGTGACAGTTTTTTGTTAGGTTTGGTAACCGCTCTTTGGATTGGAGGTTAGTGGATTTCAAACTAGAGTGGAGTTAGGGTTTTCAAACCTTAATGATGAGTCAAAAGAGATGAAAAAATAGCAAGATATTCATGTATTTTTTTAATGGTAAATGTATCTCATAAATATATATGAAAAATAGTTTGATAGTGAGGGTTTAAGACATAAGTATGTTGGAGGATCTGTGTGGAGCAGAATCTTTCATGAAATGTGATATCAAGAAGAACAAAGTGATAAGAGTGTTTTGTGAGATGTATGTTGCAGAGTATGGTGATGACAAATTGTGATGATAGTGGTAGAGTATGAAGATGGCAAAGCGTGATGATAGTGGCAAAGTATGATGATTATTGTAGAGATTGATAATTGAGGTAGATTGTAATAACTGTTGTAGAATAAAGATGGTAAGGATTCAATGCTTATTTTAATGTTTATTTATATTGGATATAGCTTTGAATGCAGTGATGGTACAAGCACAATGTAGAGTGAATGTTAGAGAAGTTTTGTGACAGGAAGATAAAGCATTATGCAAAGAAGAGGGTTCTTGATGTAGGTGTGAATGTCTTTTGGGTTCAAGTAATTTTGTATTTTCCCATGATGCCATTGTAAACAAAGCAATATACTTTTGTGTTCGGTGTATGATGGTTTTGAAGAGTTATTGTTTAAAAATTTGGCAAAGGAAGAGTGAGTTACTATTTTGAATATCGTCACATACAGGAAATGATTGAGTGAGAGTTACAGAATTCATCTGTAACCTTTAATGATAATGTAAACAGAGTAGTACTCTATATTTTTAGTTCTGATATGATTGGAGTTGGTGCTCCTGATTTGATTGGAGTTGGTGCTTCTAGTTTGAATGGAGTTGGTGTTCTTGACGTACTATGGATTGGTGTTCCTATCAATATGTGATCAATGAGATCCTTGCCAGTGAGGCATAAGTGTAATCAGTGAGATTTTGGTCAGTGATACCTAATGATGATTTTGGTGAGGTTGGATAGTGGTTTTTCCCTTTTTAGGGTTTTCCACTTTAAATCGTGTGTCATGGTTTCATTTGTATAATTCTATTGTTGGATGTTATGAAAAAGAAGAAACCTGATGATGTTGCTCCTGATGAGTGGGAAAGACTAGATAAAAGGCATGGGGTACAATCTGGTTGTGTCTTGTAGATTCTGTTCTACTAAATGTTGTGAGAGAAGTCTGCACACAGCTTTTGGAAGCATCTGGGTGAGATCTACCAAGCCAAGAGTATGATAAATAACCTTTATTTAAAGCGTAATTTATTTTCCATGAAAATGAAAGAGGGTGAATCGGTTGCAAAGCATTTGAATTCATTTAATTTGTTATTGAGTCAACTAGCATCTGTAGATGTTGAGGTGAATGAGGAAGATAAATGTATATTGCTTCTTTGTTCTTTTCTTGAGTCATGGGAGAATATTATTTTGGCAATCACTGCTAACCTCACAGATTTGAAGTTAGATGCTCTTGTTTGAGTTTTACCGTCACATGAATTGAGGAAGAAAAGTTCATATAGTTCAGGGGATGCTCTCAATGTTAGGGGAAGGTCTATGGAAAGAGGACCAAAAGGAGATGGAAAGGTAAATAAAGACAAGTCTACCAGTCATTCTAAGACTCTTGGAAAGAAGAACAAAGTCAAGTGTCAAAACTATGGAAAGAGAGGACATGTGAAAAGGAATGTAAAAACCCAAAGAAATAATGGGATTCCACAACTGATAAGTCTTCAAATGAAGGTGATGAGGTTTTACTTTCTTCATGTAATGTTGTTTCTCATGATCATTGGTTGGTTGACTTAGGATGCTTGTACCACATGACTCCACATAAAAAATGGTTTTCCACATACAAAGAATATGATGGAGGAAATGTGCACCTCTGGGATAACTCTACATATCCTATTATTGGACGAGGGAAGGTAATCTTGTGCTTCAGTGATGGGAGAATTAAAACCCTCCCTGATGTTTTGCATGTTCTTGGATTGGCTAGAAATTTGATTTCTTTTTCAAAGTTGAATGATTTAGGAATGCATGTGACATTTGATAAGCATGGTTGCAGATTGGTGAGAGGAAACTTGGTGGTAGCGAAGGGGAAAATATTAGGAAATCTGTTTAAGCTAGAAGCTACTATTGTTTGTAATGCCTCTTATTCATCTGAGGCTAATATTGAAAATACATGTATGTTGTGGTACCATAGATTGGGCCACATAAGTTAGTTTGGTTTAAAGACTATTTTGAATAAAAATTGTTAGACAGTTTATTCTATTATGATGAGAGTTTGAAATCCTGTGAACATCGTGTGTTTGGAAAACATAATAGGTCTCCATTTCCTTTAGGCAATAATAAATCTAATGATAAATTGAAACTTATTCATTTGGATGTTTTAGGTCTAGTGGATGTTGAATCAATTGGAAAATCTAGATATTTTGTATCTTTCATTGATGATGTCTCAAAGTTTACTTGGAATTATTTTATGCGTCACAGACCTAAAGTTTTCACTAAGTTTAAGGAATTTAAAGATTTAGTTGAAAAACAATCAAATTATAAGATAAAGGTTTTGAGATCTGACAATGGAGGGGAATAATGTTCTAGGGATTTTGATGAATTATGTAAGCATGCAGGTATTGTTAGACAGAAAACTACTCCGTATACTCCATAACAAAATGGAGTGGCAGAAAGGATGAATTGAACAATAATGAAAAGAACTAGAAGTATATTGAGTGAATCACTGTTGAATAAATGCTTTTGGGTAGAAGTTGTGTGTGCTACAAACTACTTGATTAAATAGATCTCTGTGTAAGGCTTTTGTTTCAACTCCTTATGAAATTTGGACAGGTAAGAAACCTTTTGTTTCACATTTAAGAGTATTTGGCTGTGAGGATTATGTTCATGTGCCCAAATAAAAATGTACTAAGTTGGATCCAAAAGCTGAAAAGTGTATTTTCATTGGATATAGTGATAATGTAAAAGGTTATGAGCTTTGGAATCCACTAACCCGAAAGATTGTCTATTCTAGAGATGTTATTTTTAGGGATCTTAGTGTTATTTCAGAACCTGAACAACCAAAAGAAAAGAAGAAAAGGTCGAGAGAGTGCACTTTAAATTAGAGCATGAAGATGCACCTAATGAAGAACAAAATGATGGATTGGGGCATGAAGAAGCAAAAGAATACTCAAGTGAAAGTTCTGATGAGGAAGAATCTATTGTAACATAAGAAGTTGGTACATATGAGCATGTAGAAAACATGAAGAGTCTCTTACTTCACCTATGAGAACATCCACAAGACAATGGAACCCAGTTGACAGGTACAGCCCACCAGATTTCTATTGTGTATTTGCTTTATTGAGTACTGACGATGAGCCTAGATCCTACAGGGAAGCTATTCATTCATATGATAGTGAAGCTTGGCAGTTAGACATGCATGAGGAGATTATGGCTTTAGAATCTTGCAACACTTGGGATCTTGTTCGTTTTCCCAAAGGCATAAAGGCCATAGGTTGCAAGTGGGTTTTCAGGAAGAAGTTTGGAGGAGACGGTTCATTGGAGAAGTACAAGGTTAGACTAGTAGCCAAGGGCTACTCCTAGAGAGAGGGAATTGATTTTGGTGAAATTTTCTCTCCTGTTGCTAAATTAACTTCTATTAGATTTCTCTTATCCATTGTTGTAGCTCTTGATTGAGAAATAGAGCAAATGAATGTTAAGACTGCATTCTTCCATGGAGATCTTGATGAAGAAATTTACATGCAACAGCCAACAGGTTTTGAGGTAAAAGGGAAAGAACATTGGTTTTACAAATTGAAGAGGTCTCTTTATGGTCTAAAACAATCCCCCAGAATGTGGTACCAAGAATTTGATTCATCTTTGTTGAAATTGGGTTTTTTTACAAGTGAGGAGGATCATTGTGTATACATTCATTGTATTGATGATTCCATTATGATCATTGCATTGTCTGTTGATGACATGTTATTTTTTAGCAATACTAAGGGTATGATTAGTGAATTGAAAGCCCAAATTTTAGGTGCATTTGAAATGAAGGATATTGGAGCTGCCAGGTATACTTTGGGGATGGAGATCAAAAGGAATAGAGGCAACATAAAACTTTGGTTATCTCAAAGTAAGTATGTGAACACCATTTTGCAGAGATTTAGTATGAATGATTGTAATCTAGTTAGAGTTCCTTTACCCATTGGTACTAAGCTTTCATTAGATATGTGTCCAAACAATGAGGATGATTTAGAAGATATGTCTAATGTGTCGTATGCTAGTGTTGTAGGGAGTTTGATGTATGCAATGGTTTGCACTAGACTAGATATTGCCCAAGCAGTGGGAGTTTTGAGCAGATTTATGTCTAACCCTTGTAGATGATGGGTTAAAAACTTGTTTGAATTTCTTTATCTCTAAAACCCTTTTCATGCCCTACCAATCTCTTCAAATTCCACCTTAATCCCTTATTTTGCCATTATTAGCTTATATATTAAAAAGTTATTTAGTATGTTTCAGGAGAATAAAATATGCTCAAGTTATCCATTTATGAGGAACTTAATCTAATCGGTTGCAATTGGATGAACATTGTAGCTTGACATGGAGGGGAGCGGCGATAAGGAGATCTTGTCAAATCTTTTGGGATCTTTTTGAAATCCTTTTTGGTTATGATTATTATAGGCCAACGGCCAAAATATAAACTCTATAATAATTGTAGACATTGTTGAAAGTTTGTTTGTTTTTATCGGTTGATATTTACTCAGACTTCTATCGAAGTTATTGGTCGTAGGACACATAACCAATATCGACTATAAAATACTCAATATATATGTACTGCTATGAAATGAATATAATATATATAATCCTTCTTGTTTTTGCATTGAATTACTAAACTACTGAGAATTCTTATATTGTTCTAAGCATCTCAATTCACCTCGCAATCGGGAGGACGGCTCACTATGCAGAAGCTTAGTGAATCTTTATTTCTACATTTTATTATTTAAGCAATGTGGTTTGAATAGAATAAGGATTGATTCATATATGATTGTAATCAGTAATGTGCATCATTTAAAGATACTAGACTATTACAATTTCGGTTGCACTCCTTTACCAAAAGAACATTTATTTGATGTGTGTAGTTCTGTTAGATATGGTACTTTTATTTTGTTTGGTGTTCTATTAACCTATCTGTGCGGGGTGAATTCAAGTATTTTCCAGCTATCTTTCTTGGGTCGATTAAAATCTATTCTCAGATAAAGCTGAAGTTGTTGTTATAAATAGAACACTCTTGATCTATTTGTGCAGTAGTTCATGTCACTTTGTTCATGTAGCAGTTCATGTTGCCTAATAGAACAAAGTTAATAATTAATTTCCACTTTAAAAGATTTCTAGGATTTGTAGGTGCATTTTATTCCCACTTAATTTACAGATTGGGCAAGTGACTTAGATAGTCGAAGGTCCACTAGTGGCTATGTGTTTACTTTGTTTGGCGGAGCAGTGAGTTGGATAAGTAAAAGGAAGCCCACGGTTGCTTTGTCCACCACCAAGCAATGTATATGGGTGCTACCCATGTCTCTAAGGAGGCAGTTTGGTTGAGGAGATTATGTACGGGTATTGGTTTTGATTGTAGGGTCATTCAGATTGGTTGTGATAGCCAGAGTGCTATTTGTTTGGCCAAGAATCCTATGTATCATGCTCAGACTAAGCATGTTGATGTATAGTATTCTTTATTTGATAAATGGTTTCAAGTGGACAGATTGAGCTGAAGAAGGTAGACCCTCAGGAGAATGTTGCAGATGCTTTGACCAAGACCGTGAGCATAGAGAAATTTGTTTGGTGCAAAGAGGCCATGGGCCTTGCTTCTAGTGCCTGATTATTTTATGGTTTTCCTATGGGTATTTACAATGTATAATGTCAAGTGGGAGAATGTTAGGATTAAGGTGCTATCAACCTTGTAAATCTTATGTAATTAATTACTCCTAATATTGTTTCTAAATCACCCATAAGGGATGAAAGGTTTCACCAACAACGATCTTGTTTTAGCCACATGTTTATATCTGGTCCTCAACGCTAATTCATCTGCGAGGGGTCTGGGGGCCACGCGCCCTGACGAGGGTTCGGGGTCAGCACCCCAGAAACCTCATTTTATTTATATTTTATCATTGTAAATCTGGACCGTTCGTCATTAGGTCATAGATTTGATGGTCAATGTTATGTTGATTTTCTTCCCATAGAAGGCAATCCCCTTCTATAAGCATACTTGTACTACATTTTTAGCAGAGTTGAGAGTAACATGCACCGATGGATTGAATATTGAAGGAGAGGAAGTGCATGTATTGTAATCTCATATTTGAAGATAATACAACTTGGAGCCTCTTTTTTGGGTGGAGTTTTTTTTTACCCGAAAGGGTTTTCTCCATGTTACATACTGTGTTATGTGTTCAGTTCTTAATGCATGTTATTTTTATGTAGTGGGTTTTATTTCATTTCCAATTTCCATTGATTCTACATTTTTTAGAGGACATAAATAAGGTTTGAACCAAATTTTTATTGTGTGGTTTGCACCTTCATTTCTAATAGAGAGTTGTAGCAAGCAAGAGGGGCTACCAACAGGCTCAATTTAATGCTCCTCACATCGTAACTTGTTGCCAAGAGAATGAACTATTCATTTTGCCTCAAAAAATGCTCCCCACAGACATTATTTGCAACAACAATATCCTGAAGAGGCATCCCTTCTCCCTAAGGAAGACCATGCATTGAGTGAACTTTGTTCTTTTCATTCTATTGCAACTTTCTATTGACCAAGCATCTAGAAGTGGAGCGGCCAACCATATGCCAATTTCAACACAATCTTCATGGCTCGAAAAAGAAATAAAAAAGAAGCCCTTCTCCATGGCTACAATTTCCAAATGACCACAACGAGACAAATTTCTAGTGGCCCATCTCCTAAAGGCATCAATGTTAGGCTGTAACCCTAAAAAACACCCAATGAGAGTGTTCTTATATTGCAAGGTCGCTTTGTCAACAATCAAATTAGGAATCTCAAGAGAAAGACCCTGATTCACATCCGTTGGCACAAAGGATAGCGACGTAGACATATATTGATCCTTAGAAACAACAACCCAAGAATTATTCTTAGACTGCTAAACACAAGAACCCAAAAGGGCTATGCCACTGAATTGTGCCTCCTTAACAGGTGTGAGGGTTAGAGTAGAAACACTTTCAGGACACTAAGATGCAACCTACAAAGAACCAATAGCCACTAGACCAACACAAGACACCACCTCATTCCCCAAGGCATGCAAACAAAAGGGGATACAAAGAGAAGAAAACAACAAAGGGGAAGAAGCCCCTGACTCCAAACGTGGGTCCTAAATAGTTGGGACCACTACATTACCATGTACAATAGTTATTCTCCAAGAATTAAAAGAAAATCAAGATTGAACCTATAACATTTCCAACTTGCTTTGCACACTTCTGTGAAGCTTGAACATCCAACTTGAATAGACACCAATCTAGAAAAGATGAAATTAAGATAAATCAAGCAAATAGACAACAAACATGGAGATTGATAACTTTAAAGTGAATTTTGGAGATCAAAGGAATAGTGCAATGTTTTCTTGTTGGGAATGAAAGCACAATTGTTGCAACTTTTATGTGTTCATTCATAAATACCTACATACGAAGCTTGGATGAGTGGTGTTGACACTGTGGTTGCCCTCTTTGCAAACATTTGTAGTGAGACCTTGTTAAGGGTCCACTCACCTCTACCATCCTCCTCCTTATCAAACAAAACTTCTATTTATACATAATCATGGTTAAAATCCTCACTCTCCATGGGAAGGGAGAAAATTAGTGTACCTTATTTTTGGCTTGCAAGTCTTATGGTGCAAACTTTTATACATGGTGGAAAAACTATAGAGCGATTGATATGGGAGTAATGGGCTCATAGACAAGTTCCCTACCTCCAAATTTTTAAAATAATGTGGTCAATTTTTTCATTAATCAATAAAATAACATAATCATCATTGTCCAAGTCCAAGAAAATTTTACGCAGAATTGCCCCTTTTTAAAAAATAGTTCAACGATCACATTAACTCCTTACAAAAAAATCTTGAGTACACCCTAGAAACAAGAGAAAAGCCATAGAGTATGCGTACACAATAATAGCAAAGTTTGAGCAATGAGATATTGATTAGAAATTGAAACACGTTTACTATTTAACACATTTGTGACAAATAAAAAAAATTAAAAAATGGGGTACCCATGCAGAAAGATGTTAACAATGTATAATCTTTTACACAGGATAAGTGAGGAAGTTGCTGAGATAAACTTACTACTAATACAAAAATAAAATTACTATTAATAAACATTGAACTGGCGGCACCATCATTGAGGACAAGACCATGTTGTCGATATTAACTTACTATTTAACTAGCACTTGTACCCTGATAGGAAATTATATTATTAAGTATAACATATTAGAGAGTACAAGAAATAAATGTATTATATTAAGAAGAATATATTTGTATGCATAATAAAACACACTAAATGGTAAATCTATTTCCATTAAATATTATTTTTTTAAATGAAAGGATGTAATATGTGATCCACATTCAATATTTAGCTTCTTACTATAAAGGAAAGACTAAAGTTAGATTTAGTATAAAAATGTAGCTCTCTTCTATTGTATACATATTTGTGTCTCCTGCTGCCCAAAAACTCACACTATTAAACATTAGAGAGTAAGCATTTTTTCCCAATAAATGACAAATTGGCATATGGTTCATACGATTGCATATAGAACATAGATTTAATAGTAGTGCAGTGGAAGCAAAACATTATTTCAAGCTATGAAGTTTTCTAAACTCGTCGGATAGTTTTGTGTGTTTAGTCTCACGCCGTTAAACAAAAAGTGCCAAAAAATGTATTTTTTATCTAATAATATTTTATTTGATCTAATTTGTAATTAGTTTGAAATTGCGGGCATTATGGACTATACCTGCATATGTGTTGGCCTTTCCTTTGTAATCCTACACCTTGTCTATTGTTTGGTCTCCTCGTAAACTAAACTAAATATATTCAACTAATACATTGGTTGATTTGAGTAGAAAGAGTCCTCATTCCAATTAGCAACCAAATTTCTTATTAAATCGGGTAATAATTTTCTTTTCATATAAATATCTTCAAAAATTAGGTCATATAAATTTTTCTAGGTCATATTCAACCATGTTCTCTAAAGAATCTAGAGTCCAATTTTTTATTTACATTACTAAATATTATTTTAATTGTATTACATAGATTATATAGTTTTATTTTGATTCAATGTGTAATCTGAAGGATAGTGATCCGTGGCCTTGATAAAATATTAGGGACTTGTCTTCCTATCATAAGATTTGGTTTCACAAGGCTCTAGATATTCTCTAAAAAATTGCATGATATTTGCCTACTTTTTTCCATACAACGCCTCCAAGATGACAATGAAAGAATTGAATCACTATAACAATTTTGAGAATGTAAATTTGAATGCAACATTTTGTAGATAACCTTTCAATATATTATTTTCTTATCATCTTCATAATATATGCTTTAGAAAAGAAAAAAATTAGCCTAATACATTCACACCTTCAAGATGTATAGGTGGATGTTTTGACTATTGTGTACCAATGCATCAAGAAATTTGTCCACATTACTAATATTAGATTTCCTTGTCTTTGTTTCCATTGCTTAACACAAACTAACATCCTATTGTTTTCAATACACACCTTTAAAATAAAAGCAAGCATTCCTTTACGATATAAGTGCAAACTCATTCTAGGCTCATCTGATAGAAGCAAAGGAAATTGGGGATCACATTCCAAACAAAATTGGAGTGATTTCAAAACATTCCTTCGATTGATTATAAAATTAATTTATACACAAAAAATGGTAAATAAAAATAATGTATATTTAATATACTAATTGAATTATACTCCCTAGCATATTAACTTACATATCGTTTTCTATCAGCGTAGCTATTGCACCTATGTCAGGAGCAAATGCTAGTTATAAATCTAGGAAAGATTGGAATTTGGTATTAATGAAATAAGATTTTCAATTTGAACATGTTTTTATATTTTTATTTTCCTAGTTTTACGATGCTTCTTGTATAATGGTCAACTTTTCCTGTTAATTGCAGGTGTTGACATATTTTAAGAAAAAAAAAAAATGTGACTGTTGTAGTGGATTAATTAAGGGTTGTTTAATTTTAGAATAACAATTTAATTTTTTTTGAGTGGGGTTTTTGTTTATTAGAAGAGGTGGGTTGGTGGGAATTGAGAGAGTTTCGAGGTTTGGATAGAAATATAACAAATAGAAGAGTAAATTCCATGGATAGGTCAATTCAAGCTATATCAAAACAAGGGACTAGAGTTAACACCGAGGTTTGAAATTTTAAAGGTGATTTAAATCTTGATTTGTTCATCGATTAGCTACAAGAATTAGGGAAATATTTTGACATGGAAAGTCCATGTAGAGTATCCAAGGAGAGTAAAGTGTACAGTGACAATGGTGAAGTCTCACTCTGCCTTATGGTGGTGTAACCTCCAAAATAATTGGAGAAGATAAGGAAAATATAAAATCATATTATGGCCCAAGATAATGAAACGAGTGAGATTCAAGTTCTTACCTATAGATTAACAACAAAGATTGTTCAAATAGTTTTAAAACTTGAAACAAAGGGAGTTGTTTGTACTAGAATACTTAAGAAAAAATTATGAGGTTGCAAACCTAGGTAGATCTATGAGAATATGGTGAGCATGTTTTTGCTAGATACCTCAATGAGTCATGGTTACAAATTCATGAGCTATCCCTAATCAAAATAAATATAATTGATGAAGCATATCGATATGCTATGAGAGTCAAGGAGAAACTCAATCGAGGTAATTGTAAATTATCAAGCAAGAAAGGTGACCACACTTGCCTTAGAGGAAAGGGAAGTTTCCTAGAACCTACCTAGAATGAGGAGGCCAAGGGAGGTGAGGATGTGAAATCCAAATGAAGCAAATCTTTTTTTTTTTGCTTTTTTCAAATGAAATGTGAGCTAATTAACTATATGAATTTTTCATGCATTCTATGGTATGTTTTTTTTGTCATTTTTAATTTTAAAATGCACTTGAAAGTAAATGAAACTTCTAATCTACTACAGTAAATGAAAAAAGCAATCTAGATCTAACACTACCCAAGAAAGCAACAAATAAACTTAAAGTTAGAAGAAATAATAAATTGATGTAGTCCTTAGGCAAGATGAGCAATATAATTACTACAAAATGAAATTGCTTCAAAATCAAAGAACCCAAGAGAAGCTTTTGGGCTTCTTGAAGAACTATTGTGAATGTGTCATTACAGAGTCCAACTTTTATTCGCCTCTTCTCCTCTTCCAACCTTGGGGTACTTTGCTTGATGGAAAGGGAAGATTCAAGTTGGGGTAGAATTGAGATTGATTTGTGAGGAAGATAACATTAACTTCTTATAATTTGTGTGTTTCACGAAGATAGCATTAGCTTCCTAGTATAACTTGTAATGTCCCCTTCTCGTGCATGAGAAGTGTGATAGAAATTAGCCTATTTTCCTAAGTTTTCCCGTAGTTTAATTTGTTTGGTAAAGGGCAAATAGATTAAATAATTATTTGAAGTTGTCAAAAAGAAAATTTATTTTATATTTCTATTTGACAACTTATTTAATTATTTAATAAAAGTTACTTTATGTTGTATAGTTAAGTGGCGCTAGGCTCAAGGGGATATAAGGGCACTTTTGCACACAATAAAATGTTTTTTTTAATTATTTTGAGGAGAATATAGAGGAATAACGGGAATTAATATTTTATCCCCTCAAAAGGTATAAAAGGAGTTGAGGTCAAAAGAGGGTTAGATTGTTATTTTGCATTTGCTATTTGCTCTAAGTGAGAACTTGAGCTCTTCTCTGATTTCACCCTGAAATCACCATTGTGTCGCAACTGAGTTTTGACAAGTTTTCTTATATGTTGGGTGTCTTTTATGTTTTTTGAGGGGTTTAATGTTGATTTTGATTTACATCATTTTGATAAGTTTTTGTAGTGATTGTTTGTGTTGCTATGAAGATTCTTGAAGACGTGTGTTCCATGTTGGCCTTCATTTTCGGCCTTGATGAGGATACTGATGTTCATGACTTCCAGTTGGTGACGATTTTCTGTCTCAAGATAGTTACCAAGAAACAAACCTATAAAATGGACTTCTTAGAAGTTATAGCCAGCAGGTTGTGCTACCAACTGGCTAATTTTGGCCAACAACAATTTTCAGTTCTTCTTTTCTCTTGCATCTAATGTTGTTCCAGAACCCACAATTCTTCCAAATTCACATGCATTTGACTATGACCGATGAGTCCATAGATGCACAGAAGATTGTTCCAATTTCATCTTGGACTCATTTACTAACAATTACTTTTGACTAATATGAGTTTTCAGAAAATTTCATGGCCCCATCTCTAATTGATCTTAGCCAAAAAAACATCACTTTCAGGATAAGTGACAAGTGAAGGGGTATCATGTCCAAATCTCGTATACCTTGTGATTGGTTCTTCGGGGCCCATTACACAATGATTAGAGTCCATGGTTTCAAGGAGGAACCTTTCAGGCTTCCTAATTTCTTAACAGATAGAATCCTGGTTATAGAACTGGCTCACCAGTTAGATGTAATAAACTCTGAGTACAGGACTGGAAGGAAGAAGAGATCCATATATGACCTCCTGTTCTCAAAGGGTGGTATTACAAAGGTAAAAAGATAGGCCGAGCACTTGTTAATGTTGAAGCTCGTAGATCTGGGCCTCAATCTGATTAAAGATCAATGGATATATGACACTGATGGTTTCATGGTAAAATGATTATCCCAATGGAAGGTCACAACCCCATTTAAACATCAGAGTCATCCTTTTTTGAAGCCAAACGGTCACCATCGATGGATTCACTTGATTTGTAAAAGAGTTGGATCAGGTTCCCGCCAAACCTCTTCATCCTTAGGAAACATTCTACACAGCCATAAAGACTTTTGATCCTACCATGTTTATGACTCGTGGTCTTAGAGAAACTCTCGTAAGAGAAGAGTGGAGTACCAGAAAGATTGATGCCTATTAGAAATATAGGTAAGAAATCAATCAGATGGAAAATAATTTTGGTGATATCGACACCGATGAGGCCTAGGAGAAATTATGGGATGATGAGCATGAACCGTTTGCTTCTCCTTACGATGTAAGACATCTAGCTAGAAGAGCGACCGAAGTAGAGGAAGTGGAGAGAGAACATGAACCATCAAGGAAGAGGAGGAAGTTACAATTTCAAAAAGACTCAGATGAAGAAGTGGCAATTGTTTTGGCACCATCAACAAAACCAATATCTAGCACCATGACAACTGAAGGGATCTAGGTAAGTATTTCTATGCCCTCTTCTACTTCTTAATCTTCTCTTTCTCCATCGGTGGCACCCCTTATTTCCATGATTCATCTATCCCCTGCCACTATACCCATGACCCCACCATATTCGTTTTCTTTACCCCTCATCTCACAATTGTCAGGCCCTCCCCTTTTGAATTTGCCTCCATTTTCTCCATCTGTCCTCATGATGTGACCACCATTTCCCATTGGTCCTAGATCTGTCCCATGACAACAAGTAACCATACCAAATGGTTTGCCCCAAGGTTTCCTTTTCGTTGGAGGAGTCATTCAATCCTCAATAGATTTTCACCAACAAATTGAAACAACTAGGAAAGCGCGGTAAACCAACCAAGATAAATAGAGAAAGAAATAAGGGAGAACCCCTATAGTGTCACACATGCAATCGTTATATGACCACTCACAATAGTCATTAATGATTGCACATATGACTCCCACATTGATCAAACCGCAAGCGCAAATGAGTCCAAAAGATTACATTATTCATGTGGTTGGATTGAATCTTACACAGGCTGGGCCGCAAGATAAAGTTGAGCTCATGGAGGAGACACAAAAGTCTATAACTACATACTTCATAAAAATGAGCAAGAAACTTGAGAAATAGGAGCTTGAGTTGTTGTGGGTGAAAAACATTGTTGACCAATTGAATGTAAAGGCCAAGGCAAAAGAAATAGAGCTTAACATACTGACACTTGACTTGCAAGGAAGAGTTCTGAAGGAAGCACTTCAAGCTAAGTAGTCAAAGAAATCAAGCTTATAGACAAAGTTGGATGCCGCTAAAGTTTCAATTGAGTCCTTGATCCAGGCAAAGAGTATGATAGAGAAGCGCCTAAAATATAGGTTGGATGAGGTGACTCAGCTCCACAAAACTCTCTCAGACCTCAGGGATTCAAACAAATAGCTCTAGGATGAACTTCAAGCTAAGGATCAACAAATAATGTAGCTAAAAGAGGAGCTCAGACAAAGGCCACAAACATCTGGGGTGTTGCTAATGATTCAAGAGTTGTATATTTCATATTGGGAAAGAATATTAAAGGAAACATCATAGCTCAAGCCTACACTTAAATTCATATTAGATGCTTAGAACCTCAGGGCAGAAGTAAGCACAACGGTGGAACATACCTTCTCTTTGGTCACACTTAAGGTTGTCGAGTCTCAATTGTTAGTATAGAAGTTGTCTAATGCTTCTGAAGAAGTTCTTCAAACAACGGGGGTGGAGAAAAAGAGTAAAGTCGTAGTGAAAGTGAATAAATTTTTGAGCCGTAATAAAGCTTCTCTTAAGTATAAGGCTCATCTAAATGCTTTGGAGCAGGTTGTGAAAGAAATGGAGACATTGAAAAACTAGTCCAGTTAGGACTCCCCTCCCCATTTCTTCATTATAAGAAGATATTTCGAGAAGAACAGATAAGAGCTTTGATGGTAAACAAGCAGAACGATTAGACTTCCTTTCAGGTTTTGAGCCAAACTCCAAGTGTTGTAGAGGTGGAGACAGTTCTGCAACCACTCGCTCAACTGGAATTCCAGATGAAGTCTGCAGTCCAAAGCTTATAGAGCTTCTCTTATAATGAAATCATTGATTTGGATAGTCTTTGAGGGTCTAAAGAAAAAGGAGTAGCTATCTGAAAATGAGTGGGCATCTTTACAGCTTGCTCTCCAAAAGCTTTGAAGTTGTTATGGGTGTGGTATCACAATTTTGTTGTTTCTGTGTTATTAATTATTTCAAAGATTTTGAGTTCTTCTCTGCAGGCATAGATCCCCTTGTGAGTTGCCAAGAATTGTAGAGCAAAAGTCCTACATTTTGAATTATTCATTCTTATTAGAGTTGTTAATAGAGGGAGTCAATTATGAGAGCCCATCCGATCAATGTCTTGAGACATCAATATAAATAATGAAACAAAAGTCTTGGAGCAATTTTATTGGAGAAAACATAGTCTAGGATGTCATGAGATTCTATGGGATGATTTCGTTTTCTTGTCAATTTTCATGCTTGTCATTTTTGGCAGTGTTGCGTCATTCGCTAAGGGATCCATGTGTCTCCATCGCACAAAGGGATGAGGCTCTTAAAAGAAATAATCTTTCAGGTTGCAGTATTGGTTTGAAGTACAAAGAGTCACTAGAGGATGGATTCTAGCAAAGGAAATAGAGGAATCCACGTGTCATCATGACACGCCTTTTTGATTTTGTCATTTTTGGTAGTGTTTTCTTTTGTGCCATTCGCTGAGGAATCCACGTGTCAGTGTTTCGCATTACTGAAATAAAGGGTTTCTGACAGAAAGAAGATGTTGTGGCATTGGTCTGAGATGGAGTCATCAAATTGTTTCTTTTTCATGTAGGGTCAAGGAATGGTAAAGCTGCAGTTCGAGCAGTTATAGGCACAAGTGATGCATTTTGACTTTCTTTTCATTCTCAGTGAACTGTTTGTTTCTTTACATAATCTCTAGGATGAGAAATTGTTTTAAATAAGCATGTGTTGTTATATTCTAAGGGTTAGAAAAAAGAGACATAAGGAACAAAAAAATAAAATTGTAAAAGGCTTAATGGGTGTTTCTCAAGAAAGGATTGAATATCATGTGTTTACGCAAATCAAGGCCTTTCATATTTTGTTCTCCGATCAACAATGAAGAGTGGTGACATTTTGTGCTAAATTATTTTAGTATTCTAATGTGTTGTTTGTGATACATCTTAGCCTATATGATTCACTTGAAATAATAACATTTTAGGAATGCTTGAAAATCATGTGTTTACACTCTTTTGAAGGCTATGAATCAATGTTGTTACCATTGAATGGATGCATTGTGTTTTTCAATTCTTTAAGTGTAGGATAATCTTTTGGTGCATTGCAACAGAGTAGATTTTATTCATACTTGTTTAGTTTTGAAGTGTTTCTCTTTTTTCCTCCATATTTCGAAGATTCAATGAAGAGTTGGCTTCTTTAAAATTCAGAGGTTATCTCATGAATCAAGTCCCACATTTATGACATTTCCCATTGTTGGTATTTAGATGCAAGTTTAATCATTAACATTGAGATAGGGGTAAAAATGGCACACCTGTGTGATACAGCGAGTCTATGCAAGAAAATGATGCGCTTTTGTAGTAATGCAAAAGGGGATGGGTTTTTGACTTGTGTAAATTGTTGACTTATTGATTTTGGATGGATGCAGAAGTGACCACTAGTGATATAATCGCGCGTGAGGTGACCGAGGACTATGAGGATATTCTTGCAGTTCACTAAGGAGGAGAAATATTTCATGACTGGATTGGGTGATGTCTTGGAGAGGATGATGGACGGTGAGGTGTTTCCTTGGGGACCCTATGTGTTGACACATTCATATAGAGAGCTACACAACTGAGTGTATAGAAAGAGTCAGTATTTGGGTTGTGGAGTGACATTGTTACACGTATGCGTGTGGGAGCACATTTCTATTATGAGGCCATTGTGTGATCATTTGAGAGGCGAGGACTGTCCCTACTACTGGTTATATGCAGTGATACTACATTATTGGTGGACAGGAGACATGGATTACTGGAGACACACCTTGGATGAGATGGACACAGTCACCTGGAAACCATGGAGGGAGTGCGAGGTATGGGAGGAGGATGCTGCACAGCTAGCATATGTACGACAGACTAGACACATCTTGGGAGGACTGCATAGACGGTTGAGAGATATATACCGAGATAGTTGGGGAGAGACAGACTACTGCCACACATGAGGCAGTGTTCCCTAGAGAGAAAGGGTTATAAATTCAATGATTTCCAATGTAAAATGATATTTTTCTACAGCTAAGAAAGGGAGAGCTCTCTAAGGGGAATTGCTAAAGACTTTGTGCTCCTGGTGTTTAGTTAATATTCAAAAAGAATTATTGTTCTTATGTCGGCATTGTTTTTTTGAAATTAATTGTTCTTATGTTTGATTAATTATTATCTTTTTCCCTTTATCTCCTCTTCTGCCAATCTGAATTGGAAGACTTTGTGCTTCTATTGCTAATCACGTTCATTTTCTCTCTTGAAAACTTATGTTGTGCTTCTTATGTTTAGAGGCAGATTTCTCTTTATTTTCTCATTTTTCCTTTTCCTGCCTTTTTGTACTTTCTAGTTAAAAGTACTAAAAAAATATTAAACCCCATCTTATGAGGGAGCTTCCCCTCTCAAACACAGAGGAAGATCACCATTGGTGATCTCTCCAACTGTTGTCGGCAATTTTGTCACCATTCCTTGGACAAGTCATAGTTTTCGTAACATTTTCAAAGTAACAAATATGTTTACCAATAGTGCCCAAAATATGTTTGTGGACTATAAAATCCACAATAATCGTTTAATCTGATTATCCATATTAGTTGCATTTTTTTTAGAAACCCCAAGGTCTATACCATAGTCCATAGTCCAAGGAATATGATATACTTTCAAACGAAACTACATTGCTTCAGCCTGTTGACGCCTGAATTGACTGGTGGTTTTCTGAGCAATTTTCATTCAGGCACTCTCCCTAAGTATCCAAAAAATGCTCTAAGTAACGGACCTCCTCAGTATTTTTCAGCTGCATCATCATATTTTCTTGAGGAGGAGGTCATCATCATCATGTTTGTTTCCATGAGGGTCAGCATCATCATGTTCTTCGTCGACCGGTTTCTCATCGTCATCATCATATTTCGCTGTCGGGTGATGTTCGGGTTTTATCCTGATGATGCTGACGAGCTACAGTGCGCCCTTATCTGCTTGCGAGGGTGATGTTTCAATGTCTCCGGTGATCTTCCATTTATCACCTTGCGCGAGCATGATGATGATGTTGCTTATTCTTTGAGTTGCTCGACCTAACTTGTTTTATCCTAAGGGTCGTCATCATCATCATTTTTTCAGTTGTCATCCTGCTGCTTGTGGAGGTCATCATATTTTCTGCCTTCATGATATTTCGCCGGGGTGATATTTCTATCATCGGGTGATCTTGGTTATGATCATCCTGATGATGATGTTGAAGAGTTTCAAGTACGACCCGATATTCACTAGGGTCATCATATTTCGAACGTCAGGATGATCTTAGTCAATATCATCCTGATGATGTTGTATCACTTCTTGTTCTTTGTTTCTCATCCTGATGATGCTGACGTCATCCGTATATCAGGGTGATATTTTTCTTTCTGCCTAACTGCATCATGATATTCCGAAGGAAGGGGTGATATTTTCATATCACCCGGATATAAGTTTGTTTGTCCGAGCATCATGATGATGCTAATATCAAGGAGATATCCGCCTGTTGGCTTCGCGCATTATCTCCGGGGGATGATCTTTTCAAGCAGCATCATCATATTCAGTTATCGCCCCGATCTTATAGAGGAGCTACAGTGCAACCTGATATTTGAACATCAGGAGGATATTTCCAAATATCCGGTTGTCTTCCGAATATCATGATGATGTTAATATGATGATGTCGTCATCAAGGTCCCGCGGGGGTCATATTTCTAACACTGATCATCTTGAAGAGACCTCCTGATATTTGCAAACATGATGATGACGTCATCCGGATATGAGGAGGTGTGCAGTAGGCAGATATGATGATGACGTCAGCAGGATATGATGATGACGTCATCAGGATGTTCATCGGCCAGACTTTTGTTATAAGCTCAGCAGGAGGATGTTCCTCCGAAGGATCAGGTTGTGCCGATTATCATGAAGGTTATGTTTCAAATATCATGATGACGTCAGGGTGATATTTCGAACAACAGGATATCATGCTGCTGGAGGATGATGATGATGAAGTCTATACTAGTGTCGTCAGGAGCAAAAGCGCCGACATGATATATGCTCATGACCTAGTATATAAAGTGCAAAGGAGGTTGCTGCGGGGTGCATGTGGGATAATGTTATCCTGCATATTCGAAATATCATGATGATGAATCTCGGCGGGAAGCGGTTGCGACTGTCTGTTTGATGTTCTTCCCGAGGCCGCAGGTTGGTGCGCCATCAATGGCGATTGTTGCAGAGGTATGGGCGATGGCGTGGGTCGATCTTGTACCCGACTGGAGGTGTCAATCAGCGGGCAGGAGCGCAGGGCTCGAGAAATCTTCCTGTCTCCTCCCCCACCTGCTGCATTCAAGTTTGGGCGCCAATCCGGTTGTGTTTGAGCGCCATTTCCATGATGCTGTGTATCTGGCGAGATTTTGGTCAACATTGTAATTAATTGCTGAGCACCTACCTGGCTGTTATAAGCAGGTTGTGTTGTTCATTTGTGGTTGTTGAAAGTTGTAGATTTTTGGCTCTGTAATCCAAAACCAGCTGATCTGGTTGCTCTGTACAGTTTTTCTTGTGAGTTTATGTATCTCCTGTTGTAGGACTTGGCATGAATCCACTGGTTTCATGGTTGATCTTATATGAGTAATGCTACCTTAGCATGTGTTGTGTTAATTCTGTCTCCAGTATTGCATGTATCCTTCTTCTGGATCTGGATGTTTGCTTATGTTTAGATTCTAGAGCATAGAATTCCTATGTTGAATGTCTGATCTTTTAACCTCTGCTCAAGGGGCAGATTAAACTGTTTTCAGGTTGAACATTGGGAAGGGTATACTGCAGTAGGGATGCCATAAGTAGAGATAGCTCAACACTCTATATTGGGAGATATCTGTAAGGCAGATATCATGTGTATCCCCCTGAAATCCAGTTTTAGCTATTTATGCTGATCATTCACAGGTGTATGTCTACTGACTCCAAGCCCTGGATAGGCACCAGTCATGCTGTGTTCTTGTGTTATACACCATGTCCAGCTTTGCATCCAAATTCAAACTAAAACACTTCATACTTCCACCTGTTAGTTGTAGGAGTAGGATTAGGAACCCCCTGCATGCTCTCATACCCAACCAGACATCATGTCCAAGAATGTTGCCAGCCTTGTGATCTATCATACAGATCTTGGTCCATACATGAGAGCATTCTGCCTGCTGTTGTCAAGTCAGATCTTTCTATCTTTGAGCCAGTCAAGGTTACATCTTAAGTTATAGGGATACCCCCCTTGGTGCGGCAGAACCAGAAGTGAAGGGGAGGAGCTCACGCAACCTCCTGTATTCAGTTGGCCTGAATCTGCCTGTGCATTAGAAGTGGCAAACCCTAATGCTGATTCAGAAGAAATGTCAACACAGCCAATCATAAAACACAACTACAGGTTAAAACTTCAAACTAGTAACCAGCATGTTTGTACAACATTTTAGATTATAGGAAAATTAGATTATTCTCAATCTATACTATAAGGAAGCATCAATTGAGGTTGGTAACACAAAAATGCCAGCATAACAAGAGGTGCTAGGACCATGCAAAAATAAAATGTGTTTACTAGCCACAAGCTAACTATTCATAACCCTATGTACCTAATATTAAGGGTGTAGCAGAACAAGATATGAAGTGCACAAAATCAGGTTGAAAACATGTATTGAGCAAGAAAAGCAGACTGCATCATCAGCATATAACAAATGTATTTTCCTTAGCAGTCCTTTTATCTATATTGTCATAGTAAATCAAATAGCAGTGAGTTGTGTATTCAGGGAGCAAAGGCTTCCTTAGGTTGAAGCCCTAATACAAGTTGTAACATTTTTACAGTGAGCATATTATATTGTGAGATAACTCTCACTATGGTTTTTCCCTACCTTAGGGTTTTCCATGTAAAAATATTGGTGTCATGTGTTGATTATTGTGTTGCATATTTTCCCTTCAATTCTATAAGTTATTCAGTTTCAAAAGTTAAACCTTAGTTAAGTTTTAGTATATGTTGATTCACCCCCCTTATTAGCATCTCATTGTGTTCAAAATCTTTTGGTGAGAGTTTTGTAGTTGGGTCAGTTCGTATTTGACAATCCGATGCAATATTGTGTAGCCACATGCAATATTATTTGTCAGTTGTTGAAACACATTTTCTAAGGTTTTTGGGCACCAATGCTCTATTTTTATGTGACATAGAGAGTTCCTGGTGTTGGTACATAGGGAAGTGCACGATAAAATGCCTTAAAGAAATATGGTCTCATGGAATAATGTGATCATAGGATATGAACAAATATATATTTGGATGATTTCAAGTGCCTAAGAGTACGTTGGTGGTAAAGCACAAAGAAGGAATATTTTTGTCTATTTTCTCATCGTTTGGGATTCTAATTTAAGCCCAAAACATGCCTTAAGGTGCATTGTTATTTTCCATCTATGTTCTACATTTCCAATGCCAACTTTTATGTGTGTTGCAACCTATTTTTTCGAGTTATTTTGAAAATGTATTTGCAACTATCCTAGAGAACAAGTGTATTAAATGTTTGCTTTGAGGTCCAATGTTGCATTACATGACATAAAAGGTATTTTTTTGATTTTGCATTATATGTCAAAGGAATAACTTCAACTATAAAGCCCTTGGGTTATTTGTCCTTGAAAATATCTTGCCTAAGACTATATGGTGTTGTTCATCACAGGCAAGCATTATGTTGCATACAACCAAGTCAGTGGTAGCTAATTATGGGGAAGATACAAAGATCTATTCGACTAAATTTGACCTTAGCTACAACTTTGTGTCCACTACTAACTATTATGTATTGGTTTGTCTTCAAATTTTCACCAAAAAATTATTATAGAACTTAAACAAATAGGTAGACGCAACATGAATAAGTTGATATTTGTCAGCGTAGTCCATTTGGACACTTGGTAGATCCTTATCTTTTGTACCATTAGGCTTGAAGAAACAAACAAGATTTCTATTCGAGCATTACCTTCTAGTGTAAATCTAATGGCCTAACTCTTCCAAATGACGATGTTTGGATTGCCTTAGGGATGATCAAACAACGAGCAAAAAGCAAACCTCTATCTATAGCCATCGAGGCTCGACAAATTTAGTAAGATGCAGACCTTCCAATTTGGTCAATAAGTCCTATATTTACGACTACCATCTACCGAGAGAGAATCTAGAACAACAAAAAGACCATGGACAAATTAACTGTGGTGTAGTTAATTTGGTAGATGATATTAAACTTCCATTTTTGTGCATATCTTGCAATCATTGTAATCCATGAGACCACATCTCTTGAGGTTATGTTTGACCAATATGATGGATTTTGATCATGTCAATGCTAATGGATGATGAAATACATCCAATTACTGGGTAAGCGAAGTAGACTTTGATGGATGAAGTAGATTCAATAAGAAGGAAGAGAGAAATGTCACTCTTCACAAAAAACATTACAAGGAATTGGGGAGACTTGATTTTCCCAATTTTAGTTTATTGGTGTCTCAAGAGATATGTATTGGAAGAAGTACTATGTGTCCAAGAAACACACGATGTGCATAGATTACAAATTATTGATATTAAGCAAATCTTAGGGAAGCAATAGCCATGAAAGTAGATCTAAATTGTTCTTTTGAATAGGAGTTGCATCTTTACTACATTTCCAATAAGTAATTTCATCTTGTAGGATATATATATGTCTTAGGGGGTCCCTAGACTCGTGCATTGGTTGAGCTAGAGGCAAAACCATGAACTACATTTAAGTCATAGCCTCAAAGTCTTTACTAAATGTGCTTTGTGTTGTAAAACACTATTGAACTACTATCAGTGGTCATGTCAATTAAGTGAGGCTTCTCCTAATGTTGAATGAGTGGCTCCTTCATCCTGCAAAATAAAGCCAAATGACTTGTTCCAAAATAAAAAAGTAAAATTGGGGTTTTACGAATATATGGAAGATATCTTGTTTCCCGCCTTTCCCGCCAACCATATTTGCAGAGGAATCCAACGTCAAAATAATATACCATGCATCACAGCTCACAATATAACTATCACTCAGAATTCAGAGGAATCCAAGGAGAGCGTATATAGCCCTCGTATACCATGCATCACAGCTCACAATATTCAGAATTCAGAATCTTTTAAATACCTCCATTGCCGGCAGGATTCGCTTGTAAGAGCTTCCACTAGGATTCGAGCATTCCTTTTCTCTGTTTTTGAATCCTTGCTCCTTAGATTTCATATTGATTCTCTGTTTTTTTTAGTTTTTGTTGTTGTGGCGTTGTTCTGTTCTGATGGATGTTTTGAATTTAGATTGGAAGAACATCGAGAGCAAATTTGTCAGGGATGAATTTTATGAAGATATTCGAGCACCCAAATGGGTGGACTTCCTGGCACTGGAGGAACCCGTGGAAGATCATACCTGGTTCTGCAAGCCTGGTATGGTTTTTCAATTATACTTATTACTGAGTGCTTTTACTTTTCAAGCCCTGCATTTTTCTTAAAGTATAATAGCCTTAGTGTACTCATAATTGCAAAATAAACTAGCAATTGGACCCATAGGTTCAATGGGCAGGCTGATAACTTTCCTAATAAATTGTAGAATTTGTTAGACATTTTTGATTATTTATTAATTTATAAGTTTTTTAATACACTAAATTATTTTACCAATTCTTATTGAAATTCCATCACATTAAAGGTTGTCTTCTTTCACTTATATTAGTAAATTTGATTTTATATTACATATTAAGATTCATAAGTGAGAAGCACTTTCACTACCAAATATTTTAATATGTAACAAATTAAGCTCCACATTGATATTTTTAAAAAATATTTGCCAATCATACTTATTAAAAAATATTAGTGAGAAGCTGGGAAAAAAAAAATTTGCCAAACATATTTACATACTAATTCAGTTTCCCACAATCTCAGATCTCTCCAGCCCCAAACTCTTCTTTCGACTCCTTCGATGCCTGAATATCCGCCCAGTCAAATCATGCGCCATCAACCAAGCCCACCACTGATTTCAGGAAAGCCACCCCCAATGGAGCCTCTTTGCGCTGCTCTTCCTCTGGCTGACCAACCATTGGAATGTTGAAGGCAATCCTTGGTCCGCTATAGTGTGGGAGCACCTCTGGCCATCAACGGCCCTCTGGACGGAAGCGAATGCCGGGAATAGCAATTTCCAACATCTACTCCAGCCCCCATCGCCCCCAACCATTTTGCCCCGATGAGGGCTCGACTCATTTCGCAAACCACATCCTTTGTTTCCCCCATGTCCAGAAGCACACCCACTAACATACTTGCAATGTCCGTGTTCACCTTGTAGTTCTCATTCAAATTCAGAAAAGCATCCCCCAGGACCATACCCACTGAATGGAAAGCTATTGTCGAGTCGAGCTTGAAGACTCCCCAAAGCCACTTGTCCGTGATCCGGCCTTGGAAAGCTATTTGCCTATGCTTTCCAATTAGCATTACCGTCGACTCCATGGTAGAGAAAGCTTCATCGAAAAACCAATGCATTGCCATTATCTCCTCCTAGAGGAATTTAATACCTCCAAATTATGCTCTTGCACAGGCTGCAATTAAAACTTCATTATTAATTGGATGGCGTTGTCTTGTTCTCACGCCCCGCCATACAACTTGGTGCATCAAGAAAATCCTGTATCTCCCTCCTCTGCAAATATCCGTGTAAAGCTGGTTGTTCATTGTCCTCCGCTTGCCATTTGGCTTAATACTCATCATACCCTAGCCCCACCAGTTTCCTTTTGCCACCTTTCCTTCATACTTTGGCTGTGGGTCATATGGGAGCCCTTAGTCGGCTTGCATTTTAATCGGCCTTGCCTTCTTCTTGTATGAGCAAGCTTATATCAAGGGCCAATTTGGCCCAATCCTCTACCGAATACCCAATCATCATTTCATCTTCTAGCTCGAATGCCATATTGGCCACCTTATCCGCCACTTTATTGGCCTCCCTAAAAACATGATTGACTTTGAATTCTAAGAATTTATCCATGAGCGTCAATCCTCTTTGGAGTAGATTGTTTAATTTCCAGCTTGGTGTTTGTCGGTTCCGGATGGCGTTTATAATTACTTGGGAATCTCCGTCTATATGTACCCTCCTTATACCAATCAAAATGCATAGTTGTAGTCCAGTGATTAGGGCTTGCATTTCTGCCTCATTATTTGTCATGATCCCAATACGTTCGTTACTGCTCCACACAACCTACCCTTATCATTCCTCACTATTACTCCAATTGATGTAGGCCCAGGGTTTCCCCTAGATGCATAATCAAAATTTAGCTTGCGCCATCCATTATCGGGGCCCTCCATCTTGCTTATGCTTTGCCATTGCTCGGTTGACCCCTTAAGCTCCCTTGAACGGGGGCTTTCAATAAGGATTCTTATTATCATATCTTATACCATTTTAATCTATATAAACATATATATTTAACAATACTTTAATCTTAAGGTATTTAATAATGTCCTTTCAATAACGATTCTTATTATCATATCTTATACCATTTAGTATTTAATAATGTCAATACTTGTATAAGTTATCATGAAGAATCTTAAGGTATAACAGCATTTACTCACACACACATTGATATTCGCTAATCTATATTCTCACTATTTTTTGTTTTGGATATAGTAATACTTGCATATAGTAGTGCCATATCTCATTTGATCTAATTTTCTATTATTGTACCTATATACACACTATTTAGTAAACTAATATATTATGATTTTTTTTGTCCTAGTGTTAATCTAATTCTTTATCACATTTTTCTTAATAATAGACCACATTGTTTTACAAATGTTGTACACAATTATCTTATATTGATTTTTGCAAGTTAAAAGTACATATACAATACTGAAAAACAAGTAAAAACATACAATAAAATATATAATTCCAAGCTGTCTGAGATCAAATATTTATCATGGATATTAATACTAATTTAGAAGCCTACAAAATTAGAATAAATTCCATCAATCATCTTTCTTAGTTCCAGAATCCTAAATCCTACTTGTTAACCAAATCCATCAATGAGGAAAATAATTCCACGCGGTGATTTTTTCAATAGCCACAATAGTACACATAGCATCAGTACTAATTTGAAAATCACATAGGAGAACGACTATTTTACCTATTTCAGATTAGTTACTAGACTTCTATGTCATCATGACTTAAACTGCAGGTGCACTACAATAAAGCATTTTGTATAGAAGATTGTTTAGGATCTACAAATTTACACAATTATACCTACCTTTGTACCCATTTCTAAATGGATTCCTCTCAACCAATGTATAATATCACTAAAGATCATAGTAGCATCCCTGCACTGCTTTGAATTCAACAAAATTAATTTTTCTTTTCTTTTAATCCTACTTTTCAAATAACAATGTGGCACCCAAAAGCTCAAACTCCATCTACCTTTTACATTATCAGAAATCCAGACCACCCACATGGAACCCAAATAGGACAAGCGATAATTTGTTATACCTTAAGATCAAACATTGTTCCCAACCTTTTGGCAAAGGCTCACAACGCAACTCTATTTCCCTCCATATACCACCTTCACTGGATTTGGCACCATCACAACAATCATTCTTAGTGCAGTCATCATCAACTTTGTTAATTTCAGGGACCTTGGACAAACTTGCTAGATTGCATGAAAAGGAAATCAATTTGCCTTTTAATGGCCTGCACTTCATTTAATGATCTTTTCTTTTGCTCCACTGATTGGGTAGAAGCACAGTCACCTCTAGAGTAGGAATTGAGGCAGGACATCCTACCATGATCAATGCTCCCAAACTCCTCAAATACAGAATTGGTGCATTGGGTGGTGTAGCAATTAGGATATAGTAAATACTATGAGTGCATATATGGGGTGCATTTATTTCTTCGCAAAGATAACAACTCTCAGTTTATTTCTACCACTTGATATTGACCATCTAATAGGCATTCACACTCCCTTTCACCATCGCGTATAGATTCAAAAGTTTTGCAATGTCTAACATATAGGATTTCATTGGCGTAGAGGTAGGGTTTGGTTTTTTATAGGGTAGTGTTTTACATAATAAATTTGTGTAAGGAAAAAATTGGCTATCCTTATCCATACAAAAAAGCACGGTTACAACCTTACCAAATACAAGAAAATCTGAAAAACAGACTGCAAATGTTAATCAAGTAATACAATGGGAGAGAACATTTCATACATTTTAAACAGATTGACTAGAATCGGAGAGAAAACATTTCAAAGATGATGCATAGGATGAAGCCTATAAGTCTGTCCAGCACTGCATTTCAGCAATCTTGACGAATGCTGAATGACAATATGAAGAAATAAGCTCTTTGTTTATGACCTTTGAGGATTCCAAAAGAAAAAGGAAAAGAAAAATGATGCTTTCAAAGCTGAAAACAGAAGCATTCTTACAACATCAAAAAACAAATAAAAATCAATCAATTTAAATATACAAAAGCAAAAAAACAGTATATACCATGTAGAGCAAAGAATTAATACAGGTCAGAGACCTGTGAATGATTCTGCATGAAAAAAACCTGCGCAAAAAATTTAGTTTATGCCTCAGAACAAAGCCATCAAACATATGTGAAGTGTGTTTGAGGCTCAAAAGGACAGGCACAATTACCTTCTTGTTCTTGAAGATCCTCGATTGGCTTACAACAATCAGAATTTATGATAATCTCCTGACAGTTCACCAATTCTCCCTCATTAGAATTCTCATTCACGTTACTTAACTTGTTGTGCAGCTCAGGGGGAAAATATGAGCTTTGTGCAAACAAAAATTGTGGATCCAGATCTTTTACTTTAGTTAGTTCCCTAGCTTTTAAGTTCTCGGATTTAGCATTGTCTCCTTCAGTTCTTTCCATCACTTGCCTTCCTCCCCAATCATCGAAAATGTAAAACATAAGAGCATTATAGTTATGCACTATAGATGCTACTAGCTGCCTTGGAATAGTGGTGAAGACGAATTCCTATTTTCTATTACCAATGATAACAAAAAGATCTTCACTCTGCAATAGAGTCCCTTCATAGATAGGTGGTAGGAATATGTTCTCCTTATTATAATCCAATAAACTAATATCCCTCTTCTGTATAAGCTTACGTGCACTAGTGTGAGTTTTGTGGTGTGATGTTACAAAGGTTCCAACCGATGAATACCATAATAAGAAGATGGGAAATTCTGTATCATTGCCATTTCCCATAACAGCTAGGGAGCTTTCATAAGTTGCTCTTTGCTTACAAAAATCCATTCTCTCAGGTGATTGTACTAGATGTATGTTATGAAACAATATACTTTGCTTAGCCCAAATACTATAAAAATTATGCTCATTCATATATCGAGCATTATGTATATCTTTCAATTGCCGTTGGGAAACACCTATTGTAATGCCCCCTTTTGGGATCACCTTATACTTTGACCTGAAATCACAATTCCTAATGAAACCAATAGCAGATTATAGTTAAAGATACAATTCCTTACTCAAAATCGAGATGATGTAAATCTGGTTATGGAGACCTGCAACCATGTTAGATGGATATGATATTAAATACATTTAATTCTAAGTCTAAGAAAGATCATATATAACAATGTAACAAGTCTCAAGGACTATGTGGGCTCAACCATAAAGAGGGGGTGATGAGGCGCCCCAAGCATCCTCTACCCTAGGCCCAACAACAGGACCTTATCCTCCGTTGGCCTCGTGTGGTCCTTAACCGATTGTCCTTAACCATCATCATGAGGTGGGCTACCTAGTGAGGGCTTTACACCGTTCCGTTCATCACACCAAACCTTCCTCTTATGATTGAAGATCCCCTTTTATTTATTTCAACAATTGATTCAAGTGGGGATAGTTTGGGAGGCTGCAATGGGGTGTCCTAGATCCTCAACTCTAGGCCCAAGGATACGACCTCATCCTCCTTGGCCTCATGTGGTCCTTAATCGATGGTCCTTAACCATCATCATGAGGTGGTCTCATGTGCTCCTTAACGGATGGTCCTTAACCATCGTCATGAGATGCCACTCCTAGCGAGGAATCATTTGCCATTCCCCCTCCTTGCAGTCGCCTCATCCCTCCTTGACTAATCCTTGCCAGAATCGGATCACCGTTCATAACATCAATAATATAGTTTATATTGGCATCAACTATCATTGTTTTAGTTGGTATAATTGTAAGTGTATATATACATATTTGTTCACATCTATATTCATCTATTAAATAAGCATAGACACACCTTATCATTGCATACCACAGGGACACGTTACTTTATTGTTCTGCTGCAATGGCGTATGTTTTCATTGCTATTGATGCCCAGATCTGATCTATGCCTGGCTGCGAATGTACTTCTGGAGGATGTCTTTCTGCCTTGCTGTCTAGGAGATGATGCTGCTTTTCTGAGTGCAAATTATTAACTCTGATTCCTTCGATATCTGCATGGATCCATCTTCTATATCTGCCTTCTAAACTCTCATATGCAGATCTGAGTGTGTCTTCTTGATATATCTTTATTCTTCCCCTTCTCCCACTCAACCACACATCACAAATGATATTTTATACTCCATAGAACAGCAACGATCCTCATGAAGGGATGCAGCCCTTGTTATCAAAGCAACTCTTCATAATCACCCACTAATCGCACCCCTTTCTTTTACCTTTTATATAAGACAAATTTTTGTCTTCTAGTGAGACAATTTTGTCCTCATGTGAGGAGCGCTCTCCCTTAAGATAATCAATCTCCTCTAAACAATATTCGCTGCCATCTTATGCACATACATTTCAAAACTGATCGCTCACTTCTCTCTTAGTCGGCCTCTTCTAAGACATTCACTATCCTTTTATTTCTATTTCTCACACTTCTCAAACTGATCGCTCCACATCTCCTAATCTTTAAGCAAACAATTTGGTTTATTATATATGATCGCTGCACTCATTTGGTTGGCCTCATTAAAGTCTTTTATTATGAAATTCAAAACATCATATTTGAAGTCGGCCAATTTATGTTAATAATGAGGTCGGCCAACATAACAATATTTGTTTAAATCTTTAATTTAAACAATACATCGACTTCTTCAAAATGATGATAGTCGGCTGTATCATAATCAAATTTATTTTAATGAATTCGTTGCATAGTACGGGACATTACACCTATATTAATAAGAGCATATGTATTCTCCTCAGTAGATTTTGGCCTCGAAAAAGAGCAAGAAAGATTGTCTTGATTACATTGAATGAGATCATACGATGTCATGATCTTTTGCTCTCTCATTTCATTTTCACCAAAGATCCTGGGCAATGAATACAAACTCTTTATTGTTATTTCTGACATCCAAAATGACAACAAAATGTCGCATTCTTTGCTATGATGAATTGCAGGAGTGTCGTGAATACTAGGATCCTACTCTTTTATGCAAAGCCAATTCTGTATTTGAGTAAAGGGATCTAGGTGTCCTTTATTGCAGGTCATATCTCTTACCCTATCACCCCTCTTTGCATGTTTTCCATGGTGACAAGAATTTTGCAGTGACATAGGAAGTACCGAGTTTGAAACATCTTCATACCTTAGGCTATGAACAAAATGTTTGTCCTCATTTGCAAAAAGTGAATTTGTTGATATATCCTCAACATCTTCATCGTTATGACTTAAACCCCTGTATTATGGCTAACCAAAGTGTTCTTCTCAAATGTATATTCATTCATCATGCTACTTTGTACATCCATCAATGGCCCACTATTTTGAAGTTCGAAAGATAGACCATGATTTGAAGCATCTTCCTTCAACTTGAATTCTTCCCCTCCATCAAGTGGAACCCCTTTTGTCTTAACTTCATTGATGTTTTGGTGATGCATGCCATCATTAGAAACCAATAAAATATCTTTCCTTATCAAAGAATCTTTATCTTCAACATCCTTTTTAGGTTCCTCTTGTTTTATTATTACTTCCACAACCTCTCCTTGTGATTTTGATTCTGAACTTTCTTCTGTCATCACTGATGATTCTCTTGGATCTCGCTCCTTAATCTCCTCCTTAGCTTCTTATGTATTCATATAGGCCTCTTTTGCCGGGATATTGGTAACCAAGTGCCTCCAAGTACTCATCAAGGGGACACAAGGTTTTGCATGATTTGACAAACTTTGGTACTGGTCAACAATTTTGGGAGCCTCAAGTTTGTACAATAACTCTTGAATAAGGTCCATGTCCTCTTCCTTTCGTAGACCTTCAAGTCTCTTTGACTAGAATACATCCAACATCTTAGCTTTACCGCGCAGGCTGGCAGGATCAAAGCTCTAATACCAATTGTAATGTCTCGTCCTAGGATTTCCTTATTTCTTAAAGTATAATAGCCCTAGCTTACAATCATAATTGCAAAATAAATTATAAACATGAAATCAAACTGGAAATAGTAGTTGTAATAGTTTAATGTAATTCAGAATTAAGATTTAGAATGTATTTCTGTTGTAGAATTAAACTTATCCTTATATTTGTTGTTTATCCTCTCGAAACTAAAATGATTTTTCTTTAGTAAATTGCCTTTGAAATGTCTTTAGGTCTGCATGAATCATGGGTTTTGGCCCATTAACTCATCAATCGTAATTAAGAGTTTTCGTCCTTAATGGCATAAACATGAGGGGTTTCGTCCTTAGATTTATCGATCAGGTTTCATGCTCCTTAAGGAGTAGATTCATATATAAAATTATCTTTCCATTGATGATCTTCTTCTCCTTGAATGATCTTCCGTATATATCTTTTCTTTTTCAAGAGACACAACCCTATATAGGTTGGTTGACCATTCATAAGAACTTAACCTTTATTTAACTTCAATTTGTGTATTATTAATCATCTTTTATGGGCGCTTCCTAAATATCTCTTATCTTGCGAATTCTTCCTATCCATCTCTAATGCTCCCACCACGTGCATTTATGTACCTTTTCAAGTTCTCTAGTATATCCAATTCAATTTGTTGCATTTTACGAGCACAAGAGTTTTCATCGTATGTTTCAAAACCTATGCAATGATTAGATGCTGCAGAAGCATCAAAATGTAGTGATCAATTCTTATGAGCCTTTGGAAATGACTCACACTTGGGTGCAGGAACATCTGTTTCCTTTAATGATAACAGGGTACCAGCAAGCTTCTCATTATGCTCGGAGAAGGGATCTTTAGACCCATCGTGACTTCCATTGGACCTCCCTGTTTTTAAAGATGCATGCATTATGTCATTGGCTACATCACTCTGACTTCCACTGAGAATACCACGCGCTTGCGTTTTGTTGTCTTTGGAATCTTCTAAGGATATATTCCTGCTATCATATTCTCCTCTGTCTGCAGAATCCATTCGTAACACATTCTTGTATGCCTTAGAATCTGAGTTTCGCATATCAGCGACTTGTCCTGTTGAATCAGAGTGTACAATAGAAACATCTGTGCCAGTTGACCCAAATCTCTGCCTCTTACTTGACCGCAACTCTCTGTCCATTGTCATTTTGTCCTCGTCTCCAAATTCAAAAAATATATCTGTGTGATTCCATTTACTTCGCCTGGTTGTAGATGTACATGACTGTAAGGACTTGGTTTCACTTTCATCTTCTCCATGTTGAGATGAGGAACTTTTCTTCTTTTCTTTGTGTTCCTTGATCTTTCTTATGTTTGTAAGGAGCTTCACATGTTGCTCAGGCATCACAGCCTTGACCGCCTCTAGACCACATTTTCGTATGAGCATTCCAAGCAGCAACCTTGGCTTTGAATGGAGTTTTCAAAGAGGGGACATTACATTTGAACTTTTGGGCATGAAAAGTCGAATTGGACACCCTTGCATGGTCTAGGATCCATAACTTCAATATCTTTGGCATCATTGTTGGAAATTGTTTGTTTAATATTTAGTTTTGACATCTTAAGTTGTGTCTATTCATCCTCATAGGATTTGAACGTACACGGTGTTTGTTGGTGTGTGCCTATGGTGGTGCATAGCCATTGCATAGTGATGGTGAGCATATGTGCTTGAATTTCGAGATGGGTTCTGAATTGCATGGCCTTAGATCTTCACCATTGCAATGTGTTGTTATCTTTTATTGTTTTAGGTAAACATAATGATTTTATCTGCTAGGATTTGTTCACAAAAAGATTTTGTTGCAGTGTTCCTATGGCCTTATGCTTTGAAACAGTTATGTATGTGGTTGAAGAATTTTGCATTGGAGTTTGATGGAAATGAAAATTTGTGTTGCAGATTGTAATCATCGCAGGACTGCAACGAGCTTGTTGGGTGCTCCATTATTTGAGTCGCCAAAGGTATGATTTTGCTTTTCAGTTCAGAGTTAGTATTTTTGTATTTGAACTTGATTTTTTAGAGTATGCTCTTAACTCACTAGCAAGATCCTAAAATGTAGGAGGTAAAAAGGCCCAGATGTGTTAGGTCTACTTCAACAGCAACTATGCCACTAGGGGACAGGACTGCAGGGTGTGTATTTCTTTCATCATTTTGATCATTCAAATCATTCTCTGTTTTTTTGGTATCATCCCATGAATTGATATGTTGGTAAATTCAACCTATTTCTTTACCTGTGCAGTACACTCAATTGCAAGAAAATTTGGGGTCCACCGTCAACTTCAAAAACTATCAAATTGAAGGCAAAGGAAAATGCATCAAGGGATTTAAAGAAGCCATCACCTGCAGATAGAAAGAAACATGCATCGAGAATGGGCAAAAACCTTCCAGTTGCTGAAAATGATAATCCTAATCGGCCACGTGGTGTTTTTGTTGTATCAAGCATGGGAAAGAATCCCAAATCATCTGCAGTATCAAGCACTGGGAAATCCCTCAAATCACAGGGTTCAAAACAATTTTCAATTAGACCTTTGAGCATGGACAAGAGAGGAGTTACAAAACAAGCAATTGGTATTCTGAGCACTTCTAGTAATACTGCTGCAGTAACAGTCACTGCAAGCAGTGAGAAGAAAGGGACTAAAATGCAAACAGTTTATAATACTACTACTCCAGTAAAAACCCCTGAAACCAGTGAGAAGAAAGGAGCTAGAACCCCCACCCGAATCACTAAACTAACATCCAACAAAAATCCCACAAGCGATAATCAAAGTTCATCTCAGAAATCTGGTTCAACAATTAAGGGCACTTTTTCATCAGGTAACCTCTTTGGTAAAACCCCAAAGAAAGATTTCTTGACAAATCTTTCCTCTGGATTGAAGAAACTTGCATTATGTGGAGGGGAGAGAAATTCTACCAAACAATCCAAAATGGCCTTTAAACATGATAGCAATGTACGCAGTGAGGAGAAAGGCAAACAGACTCAAGATGACAAGATTAACTGTTTATGTGAATTTTCATATGAGCGATCCAGTCTAAGTGGTTCCAAGGATCAACAAGTCATGAAAAATAGCATCATTGATCATCCTGATAAGTGCAATAAGTCAGGACCGAGAGAGATAGGGGATCTTCAGTTGAGAAAGAATAAAAAAGACATTGCAAAAAGTTGTCCAAAATCCAGGCTTCGATTGACAAACAATAAAAAAGATGCTGCAAAAAGTTGTCCAAAATCTAGTGTAAAGGAGGACAATTTGTCATCATTCAAGCAGCCAAAACTTGATGAGGAAGGTTTTTCATCCCACACCGAAAATATTGTAAGAGATACATTGGGAAACATGCTGACGAACTTGAGTACTATTAATGAGCATGTAGATGATGATTTTGAGAAAGTTGAGAAAACAAAAGATTCCAGTGATCCTTTCCTTGAATTATTCTCTGGACCTGTTCATTCCCATGAACAAGAAAATACTGCAAATTCGGTAGATACACAACTTGAGAAGTATGAGGGAAGTTCGGAACATCTGCAAAAGGGCTTCATGGAACCAGATAAGAAGTCATTTCATGCAAAGATATTCAGCCCAAGTAGCTGTAAAAAGAAGTAAGTCTCCCATTCCTACTTCTCATGTTTGTTCTGTATAATTTTTGGCTTTAGGTCTTATTTACATGCTGCCTTTCTGAATTCAGAAGAACTGATGGTGTGGAACAAAGGGTACATCCGACAAATAAGTATAGCTGGAATGCAGGCCAGAAGCCAAAGGTAATGTCCTATTATGTCCTGCAGTATCATTCATATATATAGCATAGTACAGGAAGAGTAGGGTATGTATGTTTAATGTAATTTTTATTATATTAACCGCACACACGGGATTAATAGATACTATAACAAATTGATATGCATGCACTGTGGGTTACTGTTGGATTCCAGTACTTCATTGTTGGATTGAACCTCAAGGGTTATGAGTGAACACCCTAAGTGCATAAATAGGTGGCGTATGTGATGCCATGTTGTATATTAATTTATTTGCTCAGGGAAAGGTGGGATTAATGACTCTGAAATTTGGTGTAGGAAAAGTTAATTGTTGCCAAACCCCTCTGTGTTTTACTCAGTCATTCTCTATTATAAATTATGTACAGAGGGATAGGAGCTATAGAAGATCGAAAGAATTGTTGTGGGAGATGAAATGGCTAGGATTTTGTCCATTATCTTTCCATGGATTATTCACAGATCTGTCACAGACATGTATGAATTCATATATGTGGCATCAAACAGTAACAGTTATTGTTGGTCCACAAGAAAGGGGATAAAGATGCATGGGTAGTGGGGGATGTTGACACCTGATGCCATCAAGCAGTGTCAATGCTGGTGATTGTTGGGGCTGGTTTTAGGGTCTTTGCACAGTTGCAAACTAGAAAGTTCTATCCGATGTTGGCATCCCAACATAGGAATCATGTTGCCATCTGGATCATTCCTCACAATTGTGGCTGATACAGGATTTTTTATGTCACAGTTAGTTTATGAGCTATAATGAGTTGTCATCAATTTGAAGAGAGGTTGGAATACTTACCATGTTGATTTGCGACAAAACCCCATGCTTCGAATAAACTGTTTCTGGATTTAGGAATCCATCTCCTTAAGATGCTTGATCAATGCTAGGATAGGTAAACATCGAAAATTCATGTTTGGATCTCGTGTAGTTTGAAATTTTCACTGATTTTGATTGTCAATTCTTGTTTGTGTTCCACCATAAATTTGAAATAGTTTCTGTATATGTCCTCCAAGGCTTTGAAGACATCAAGTTTGCTTTTTGTTGTTCCAGGATGTGAAGGAAAGTATTTCATAGATGAATGAAGAAGTGGTGAACTGGGAGGCCAACAGGCCTGCAAACAGTTAGCAATGGTCTAAATAACCTAAAACAGATCCTCTTTGGTTTCCTGGTGGGCTTTACTGGGTGGAACTAATATTGGGCAAAACAGACATGGGGTTCAAGACTTATACACCAACTGAGCAGCTGTAGTTCAGAGTACACCCTCGAGCATCTCCTCATGCAATACCAAATTACTACCCTCCATTTGCAATGGGTTAAATTAGCGATTCCAAAGCTGTAATCATTTTGAAATCCTTTGGCAGATGGAAAATATCACCTGTGTTTTGGAAAATATGTTGTGATCATAGTCACCAGATCCGACTGGATCTGGTTCAACTTGTTCTGATCTAGATATTTTGGACTGGCTGGATTTGTCCAATTCAGTTCGGAATTTTCAATTGCAATAGGAATTTTACCCTTTTTGTTAAATTCTAGATTAATTATTTTTTTGACTTCACCAAGGAATCAAATTTTTTCTCGACCTCATATGAAGGAATCAATTGTTTTTTAACCTGGCAAACATGGCTGTGATTTTAGACAGTGTTCATGAGGTTTTCATGTTCGGTTAGATTGAAAGGAAGAACCGCTAGACAAAGTGAAAAGTGTGTTTTAGTTACATCTGTTCTAGAAACTCTTCCTTTCAGGACATAGTTTTTAGCTTTTCAGTTGAGAGTTAGTATTTTTGTATTTGAACTTGATTTTTTAGAGTATGCTCTTAACTCACTAGCAAGATCCTAAAATGTAGGAGGTAAAAAAGCCCAGATATGTTAGGTCTACTTCAACAACAAGCATTTCCAGCACTATGCCACTTGGGGACAGGACTGCAAAGTGTGTATTTCTTTCATCATTTTGATCATTCAAATCATTCTCTGTTTTTTTGGTATCATCCCATGAATTGATATGTTGGGAAATTCAACCTATTTCTTTACCTGTGCAGTACACTCAATTGCAAGAAAATTTGGGGTCCACCGTCAACTTCAAAAACTATCAAAAATACTGCCACATTAACAGTCCCTGCAAGCAGTGAGAAGAAAGGGACTAAAAAGCAAACAATTTATAATACTACTACTCCAGTAAAAACCCCTGAAACCAGTGAGAAGAAAGGAGCTAGAAGCCCCACTCGAATAACTAAACTAACATCAAAGAAAAATTCTACAAGTGATAATCGAAGTTCATCTCTGAAATCTGGTCCAACAATTAAGGGCACTTTCTCATCAGGTAACCTCTTGGGTAAAACCCCAAGGAAAGATTTCTTGACAAATCTTTCCTCTGGATTGAAGAAACTTGCATTATGTGAAGGGCAGGGAGATTCTACCAAACAATCCAAAATGGCCTTTAAACATGATAGCAATGTAGGCAGTGAGGAGAAAGGCAAACAGACTCAAGATGACAACATTAACTGTTTATGTGAATTTTCATATGAGCGATCCAGTCTAAGTGGTTCCAAGGATCAACAAGTCATGAAAAATAGAATCATTGATGATCCTGATAAGTGTAATAAGTCAGGACCAACAGAAATAGGGGAGCTTCGATTGAGAAAGAACACAAAAGGCGTTGCAAAAAGTTGTCCAAAATCCGGGCTTCGATTGACAAACAATAAAAAAGATGCTGCAAAAAGTTGTCCAAAATCTGGTGTAAAGGAGGACAATTTGTCATCATTCAAGCAGCCAAAACTTGATAAGGAAGGTTTTTCGTCCCACACCGAAGATATGCTAAGAGATACATTGGGAAACACGCTGACGAACTTGAGTACTATTCGTGAGCATGGAGATGATGATTTTGAGAAAGTTGAGAAAATAGAAGATTCCAGTGATCCTATCCTTGAATTATTCTCTGGACCTGTTCATTCCCACGAACAAGAAAATACTGCAAATTCGGTAGATCCACAACTTGAGAAGTATGAGGGAAGTTCAGAGCATCTGCAAAAGGGCTTCATGGAACCACATAAGAAGTCGTTTCATGCAAAGATATTCAGCCCAAGTAGCTGTAAAAAGAAGTAAGTCTCCCATTCCTAATTCTCATATTTGTTCTGTATTATTTTTGGCTTTAGGTCTTATTTACATGCTGCCTTTCTGAATTCAGAAGAACTGATGGTGTGGAACAAAGGGTACATCCAACAAATAAGTATAGTTGGAATGCAGGCCATAAGCCGAAGGTAATGTACTTTTATGTCCTGCAGTATCATTCAAATATATAGCATAGTACAGGAAGAGCAGGGTATGTATGTTTAAAGTAATTTTTATTATATTAACCGCACACACGAGATTAATACATACTATAACAAATTGATATGCATGCACTGTGGATAACTGTTGGATCCCAGTACTTCATTGTTAGATTGAACCTCAAGGGTAATGAGTGAACTCCCTAAGTGCATAAATAGGTGGCGTATGTGATGCCATGTTGTATATTAATTTATTTTCTCAGGGAAAGGTGGGATTAATGACTCTGAAATTTGGTGTAGGAAAAGTTAATTGTAGACAAACCCCTCTGTGTTTTACTCTGTCATTCTCTATTATAAATTATGTACAGAGGGATAGGAGCTATAGAAGATCAAAGAGAATTGTTGTGGGAGATGAAATGGCTAAGATTCTGTCCATTAGCTTTCCATGCATTATTCGCAGATCTGTCACAGACATGTATGAATTCGTATATGCATCAAACAGTAACAGTTATTGTTGGTCCACAAGAAAGGGGATAAAGATGCATGGGTAGTGGGGGATGTTGACACCTGATGCCATCAAGTAGTGTCAATGTTGGTGATTTTTGGGTCTGGTTTTAAGGTCTTTGCAATGTTGCAAACTAGAAAGTTCTATCCGATGTTGGCATCCCAATATAGGAATCATGTTGCCATCTGGATCATTCCTCACAATCATGGCTGATACAGTTTTTTTTTTTTATGTCACAGTTAGGTTATTAGCTAGAATGAGTTGTCATCAATGTGAAGAGAGGTTGGAATACTTACCATGTTGATTTGCGACAAAACCCCATGCTTCGTATGAACTGTTTCTTGATTTAGGAATCCATCTCCTTAAGATGCTTGATCAATGCTAGGATAGGTAAACATCCAAAATTCATGTTTGGATCTCGTGTAGTTTGAATTTTTCACCGATTTTGATAGTCAATTCCTGTTTGTGTTCAACCACAAATTTGAAATGGTTTCTGTATATGTCCTCCAAGGCTTTGAAGACACCAAGTTTGCTTCTTGTTGTTCCAGGATATGAAGGAAAATATTTCATAAATGAATGAAGAAGGAAAATATTTCATAAATGAATGAAGAAGTGGTGAACTGGGAGGCAAATAAGCCTGCAAACAGTTAGCAATGGGCTCAGTAACATGAAACAGATCCTCTTTGGTTTCCTGGTGGGCTTTACTGGGTGGAACTAATATTGGGCAAAACAGACATGGGGTTCAAGGCTTATACACCAACTGAGCAGCTGTAGTTCAGTGTACACCCTCGAGCATCTCCTCATGCAATACCAAATTACTACCCTCCATGTGCAATGGGTTAAATTGGCGATTTCAAAGCTGTAATCATTTTGAAATCCTTTGGTAGATGGAAAATGTCACGTGTGTTTTGGAAAATATGTTGTGATCATAGTCACCAGATCTGACTGGATCTGGTTCGACTTGTTCTGATCTAGATATTTTGGACTGGCTGGATTTGTCCAATTCAGTTCGGAATTTTCAATTGCAATAGGAATTTTACCCTTGTATTTTAATTCTAGATTTATGATTTTTTTGGACCTCATGAAGGAATCAATTTTTTTTTAACCTGGCAACCATGGTTGTGATTTTAGACAGTGTTCTTGAGGTTTTCATGTTCGGTTAGATTAAAAGGAAGAACCGCTAGACAAAGTGAAAAGTGTGTTTTAGTTACATCTTTTCTAGAAACTCTTCCTTTCGAAACATAGTGTTTTCCAGAAGCTCTTCCTTTCAAGTCTTAGACAGTTCAGTCTTTTTGGAAATTTAGCTTCTTTGAACATTATAATTTTGAATATAGTTGGGTGGAAAGTGCTTGTTTTAAATATTTCGAGGGTGTCAAACTTTTTGCACATGCACAAATTCCTGAACTCTCCTGTCATCTATGATGTCATACGGTATTTCATGTTGGTCTGTCTTATTTATTGTTGAATCAAACAAGAACATCAACTGGGTTAACTTTTGCACACAATCTTTATATTTAGCATTTAGTCAGGATTTTATAGGTTATATGTTAATTAACATTACTATTTGAAATTATGAGCTTGGGCTTGAAATAGGCTTGAATGTTGAGTTCATTACTGTCAGTGGCAGTCGGGTGTGCCTGTCATATATGTTAATCATGTTTTATCTATTTTTCTGCCATTGCTTAGTTGTTCAGGATCTTGATTTGATCTTCTCCATTCCTGATTTAATGCAATACTCACTCTTATTTCGTCTTCTTGGCAGATGTTAGCCTATGTTTCGGACTTGCAGAAGATTGATGGACCAACAGCTAGAAACCAAGCTGTCAAAAAAGGAGGAAATAGACCGAGGAAGAAGAGTGATGTTATTGGAAGTGAAAATCTGCCTAGTATGTAGGAAATAGGAAATAATAATGAAGGAATAGGTACGAATGGTCAGGGAAAGAGAGATGGAAAACCATCTAAGGCTGCAAAGGCGGGAACAAGGTCAAATGCTTCTGGAGTGGGGGGAAAGAAGTTGCTAATAAGGCTTCTGAAGATGAAAAACCAAAGAAAAGAAGTAGATGGAAGAAACTTGATGAATTTGAATGGTAGTGTATTCCTACCGCTAGCCTCCTAATTGACTGCAGTATAAAGGAGAAAAAAGAATGAACAGTGGCATAAATACTGTAGCCGTGCAGGATGAACCTGCTAAGAAATTCAGGGAAGACATCTGTTGGGTATTTTAGAGTGCTCTTTTTTTTTAAAATATCTTTGGATATAACTTGACAATTTCTACATGTTCTCATAATGTTGTTCTCCATCACGTTTCAAGTTAATTGTCATTACTTTTCAAATTGCATATATGATCCTTGTTCATATGGCAACAATGAGGTATGCAATAGTATGTTCATGGTTACAAGGATATACCTTAAATTTTCTTATTGTTATTTACATATCATTGTATGCTAATTTAAATTTATGATTCGATCACTCAGAGGGTGTAAAGCATCTCCTTGTACAAGGCTGGAAACAAATAACTGAATCATAATTGAGTGAAACATCACAACTTCTACCAACCAGTGCATATATAAAAAAAAAAAAAACTTGGCATATCTTTTCAAAGTGACCACGAATACTACTTAAGCTTCTCCTGCTCCTATCTATCAACGATGGTTTGAAAATGCACTGCTTCATGTTGTGTTCTTGAGTCAAATTTTTTTTAATCGAAACGTAGTATAAGTCTCCTATCAATTTGTCAACAACTACAGGTAAAACTTGGTCTGTTTCTTCCTAGGTTTCAATCACATATGCTTATAAATATTCGTTACAGGTCTACATCATTTTCTTACAAATTTATTGTAACCAGTACACATGCGAGCCATCATTTATCTACCCTTATAAATGGTACGGAGCTCAAACTTCACCATGAACCTAACTTTACAGGGAGATTACTTTATTGCTTTCACAATCATAACAGGAAACTTAAAAAAGTCATTGTGTCTCATGAGTACATCCAAATATGATACACAATTTATAGCTATACAGGAGCACCCTCAAATTTCAACACTATACCAGCACCAAAGAGGATATGGAAAACCATCTAAGGCTACAAAGGCAGGAACAACAAGGTGAAATGCTTCTAGAGTGGGAGGAAAGAAGATGCTAATAAGGCTTATGAAGATGAAAAACCAAAGAAAAGAAGTAGATGGAAGAAACTTGATGAATTTGAGTCTTCTACACAAGGTGATGCAACCCTATAGGAAACTCAAGAAAGTGAGCAAGAATTAGAAAAGGAAGAAGCCAAGGAAGTAAAACTGAATCATATTATTAATAATAGAGGATAAGGACAAGAGTATGCCAAGACAGGGATGATGGAAGCAACTTCTTCTGGAAAGAAAGGGAAATACAAGAGAACAATTGCTGCCAAGGTAGAAAAACGGAGGAAAAAGGAGGCAAATAAAAATGGAAATGAAGTTGATATGCTAGATCACAAGATTGAGCACACTGATGACTCCCCAATAATTCTAGCATTCAATTTACTAATTTAAAAAGAAAAAAACTTTTACAGTATTAGATAATGAATAACTTGCAACTTGCAGTGGTTGGTGTAAATTCCATTTCTGTACGAACTGGGGATGTCCCAAGAGCTAGTAAACACATTTTATTTTTGCATGGTCTTGGCACCTCTTGTTATGCTGGCATTTTTGTGTTACCAACCTCAATTGATACTTCCTTATAGTATAGATTGAGCATAATCTGATTTTCCTAGAATCTAAAATGTTGTACAAACATGCTGGTTACTAGTTTGAAGTTCTAACCTGTAGTTGTGTTTTATGATTGGCTGAAGCAATGTAGTTTCGTTTGAAAGTATAACATATTCCTTGGACTATGGACTATGGTATAGACCTTGGGGTTTCTAAAAAAAATGCAACTAATATGGATAATCAGATTAAACGATTACTATGGATTTTATAGTCCACAAACATATTTTGGGCACTGTTGGTAAACAGATTTGTTACTTTGAAAATTGTACGAAAACTATGACTTGTCCAAGGAATGGTGACAAAACTGCCTACAACAGTTGGAGAGATCACCAATGGTGATCTTCCTCTGTGTTTGAGAGGGGATTCCTTAGCGAATGGCACAAAAGAAAACACTACCAAAAAAGACAAAATCAAAAAGGTGTGTCATGATGACACGTGGAATCCTCTATTTCCTTCGTTGGAATCCATCCTCTAGTGACTCTTTGTACTTCAAACCAATAGTGCAACCTGAAAGATTATTTCTTTTAAGAGCCTCATCCCTTTGCGCGATGGAGACACGTGGATCCCTCAGCGAATGGCGCAAAAGAAAACACTGCCAAAACTGACAACATCAAAAAGGTGTGCCATGATGACACATTGCGGCTTTACCATCCTTCGAACTTGCGTGAAAATTGACAAGAAAATGAAACCGTCCCATAGAATCTCATGACATCCTAGACTCTGTTTGCTCCAATAAAATTTCTCCTAGGCTTTTGTTTCATTATTTATATTGATGTCTCAAGACATTGATCGGATGGGCTCTCATAATTGACTCCCTCTATTAACAACTCTAATAAGAACGAATAATTCAAAATGTAGGACTTTTGCTCTACAATTCTTGGCAACTCACAAGGGGATCTGTGCCTGCAGAGAAGAACTCAAAATCTTTGAAATAAATAATAACACAGAAACAACAAAATTGTGATACCACACCCAGAACAACTTCAAAGCTTTTGGGGAGCAGGCTGTAAAGATGCCCACTCATTTTCAGATAGCTACTCCTTTTTCTTTAGACCCTCAAAGACTATCCAAATCAATGATTTCATTATAAGAGAAGCTCTATAAGCTTTGGACTGCAGACTTCATCTGGAACTCCAGTTGAGTGAGTGGTTGCAGAACTGTCTCCACCTCTACAACACTTGGAGTTTGGCTCAAAACCTGAAAGGAAGTGTGATTGTTCTGCTTGTTTACCATCAGAGCTCTTATTTGTTCTTCTCCAAATATCGTCTTATAATGAAGAAATGGGGAGGGGAGTCCTAACTGGACCAGTTTTTCAATGTCTCCATTTCTTTCACAACCTGCTCTAAAGCATTTAGATGAGCTTTACACTTAAGAGAGGCTTTATTACGGCTCAGAAATTTATTCACTTTCACTACGACTTTACTCTTTTTCTCCACCCCTGATGTTTGAAGAACTTCTTCAGAAGCATTATACAACTTCTATACTAACAGTTGAGACTCGACAACTTTAAGTGTGACCAAAGAGAAGGTTTGTCCCACCGTTTTGCTTACTTCTGCCCTGAGGTTCTAAGCATCTAATATGAATTTAAGTGTAGGCTTGAGCTATGATGTTTCCTTTGATATTCTTTCCCAATATGAAATATACAACTCTTGAATCATTAGCAACACCCCAGATGTTTGTGGCCTTTGTTTGAGCTCCTCTTTTAGCTACGTTATTTGTTGATCCTTAGCTTGAAGTTCATCCTAGAGCTATTTGTTTGAATCCCTGAGGTTTGAGAGAGTTTTGTGGAGCTAAGTCACCTCATCCAACCTATCTTTTAGGCACTTCTCTACCGTACTCTTTGCCTGGATCAAGGACTCAATTGAAGCTTTAGTGGCATCCAACTTTGTCTATAAGCTTGCTTTCTTTGACTACTTAGCTTGAAGTGCTTCCTTTGGAACTCTTTCTTGCAAGTCAAGTGTCAGTATGTTAAGCTCTATTTCTTTTGCCTCGGCCTGTACATTCAATTGGTCAACAATGCTTTTCACCCACAACAACTCAAGCTCCTATTTCTCAAGTTTATTGCTCATTTTTATGAAGTATGTAGTTATAGACTTTTGTGTCTCCTCCATGAGCTCAACTTTATCTTGCGGCCCAGCCTGTGTAAGATTCAATCCAACCACATGAATAATGTAATCTTCTGGACTCATTTGCTCTTGCGATTTGATCACTGTGGGAGTCATATGTGCAATCATTAATGACTATTATGAATGGTCATATAATGATTGCATGTACGACACTATAGGGGCTCTCTCTTATTTCTTTCTCTATTTATCTTGGTTGGTTTACCGCGCTTTCCTAGTTGTTTCAATTTGTTGGTGAAAATCTATCGAGGATTGAATGACTCCTCCAACGAAAGGGAAACCTTGGGGCAAACCATTTGGTATGGTTACTTGTTGTCATGGGACAAATCTAGGACCAATGGGAAATGGTGGTCACATCATGAGGACAGATGGAGAAAATGGAGGCAAATTCAAAAGGGGAGGGCCCGACCATTGTGAGATGAGGGGTAAAGAAAATGAATATGGTGGGGTCATGGGTGTAGTGGCAGGGGATAGATGAATCATGGAAATAATGGGTGCCACTGATGGAGAAAGAGAAGACTGAGAAGTAGAAGAGGGCATAGAAATACTTACCTAGATCCCTTCAGTTGTCGTGGTGCTAGATATTGGTTTTGTCGATGGTGCCAAAATAATTGCCACTTCTTGATCTAAGTCTTTTTGTAATTGTAACTTCCTCCTCTTCCTTGATGGTTCATGTTCTCTCTCCACTTCCTCTGCTTCGGCCGCTCTTCTAGCTAGATGTCTTACATCGTAAGGAGAAGCAGACAGTTCATGCTCATCATCCCATAATTTCTCCCAGGCCTCATCGGTGTCGATATCACCAAAATTATTTTCCATCTCATAGATTTCTTGCCTATATTTCTAATAGGCATCAATCTTTCCGATATTCCACTCTTCTCTTACGAGAGTTTCTCTAAGACCACGAGTCATAACATGGCAGGATCAAAAGTCTTTATGGCCGTGTAGAATGTTTCCTAAGGATGAAGAGGTTCAGCAAGACTCTGATCCAACTCTATTTACAAATCAAGTGAATAAGTTGATGGTGACCGTTTGGCTTCAAAAAAGGATGATGTTTAAATGGGGTTGTGACCTTCCATTGGGATAAGCATTTTACTATGAAATCATCAGTGTCATATATCCATTGATCTTTAATCAGATTGAGGCCCAGATCTACAAGCTTCAACATTAACAAGTGCTCGACCTATCTTTTTACCTTTGTAATACCACCCTTTGAGAACGGGATGTCATATATGGCTCTCTTTTTCCTTCCAGTCCTGTACGTAGAGTCTATTACATCTAACTGGTGAGCCAGTTCTATAGCCAGGATTCTATCTGTTAAGAAATTAGGAAGCCTGAAAGGTTTCTCCTTGAAACCATGGACTCTAATCATTGTGTAATGGGCCCCAAAGAACCAATCACAAGGTACACGAGATTTGGACATGATACCCTTTTGCTTGTCACTTATCCTGAAAGTGATGTTTTTTTGGCTAAGATCAATTAGAGATGGGGCCATGAAATTTTCTGAAAACTCATATCAGTTAAAAGTAATTGATAGTAAATGAGTCCAGGCTGAAATTGGAACAATCTTCTGTGCATCTATGGACTCATCAGTCATAGTCAAATGCATGTGAATCTGGAAGAATTGTGGGTTCTGGAACAACATTAGATGCAAGAGAAAAGAAGAAGAACTGAAAATTGTTGTTGGCCAAAATTAGCCAATTGGTAGCACAACCTGTTGGCTATAACTTCTAAGAAGTCCATTTTATAGGTTTGTTTCTTGGTAACTATCTTAAGACAGAAAATTGTTGCCAACTGGAAGTCATGAACATTGGTATCCTCATCAAGGCCGAAAATGAAGGCCAACATGGAACACACGTCTTCAAGAATCTTCATAGCAACACAAACAATCACTACAAAAACTTATCAAAATGATGTAAATCAAAATCAACATTAAACCCCTCAGAAAACATCAAAGCCACCCAACATATAAGAAAACTTGTCAAAACTCAGTTGCAACACAATGGTGATTTCAGGGTGAAATTAGAGAAGAGCTCAAGTTCTCACTTAGAGCAAATAGCAAAAGCAAAATAACAGTCTAACCCTCTTTTTGAGCTCAACTCCTTTTATACCTTTTGATGGAATAAAATATTAATTCCCCTTATTCCTCCATATTCTCCTCAAAATAATTAAAAAAAAACATTTTATTGTGTGCAAAAGTGCCCTTATATCCCCTTGAGCCTAGCCCCACTTAACTATACAACTTAAAGTACCTTTTATTAAATAATTAAATAAGTTAAGAGACATCAAATTTCCACAGTCCATAATGTTAAGTTCAGTGCTTCAGGTATAAACTGTGTGCAAGTTTTTATCTCAACGTTTCGGATCACACTCCATGATCCATTATCAGGAGAAAGAGTAAGAAAAGAGAGTGTGATCTGAAATGTTGAGATAAAAACTTGCGCACAGTTTATTCCTGAAGCACTGAACTTAAAATTAAATAAGTTGTCAAATAGAAATATAAAATAAAGTTACTTTTTGACAACTTCAAATAATTATTTACTCTATTTTCCCTTTACCAAACAAATTAAACTACGGGAAAACTTAGGAAAATAGGCTAATTTCTATCACACTTCTCATGCACGAGAAGGGGACATTACAAGTTATACTAGGAAGCTAATGCTATCTTCGTGAAACACAAAAATTATAAGAAGTTAATGTTATCTTCCTCACAAATCAATCTCAATTCTACCCCAACTTGAACCTTCCCTTTCCATCAAGCAAAGCACCCCAAGGTTGGAAGAGGAGAAGAGGTGAATAAAAGTTGGACTGCGTAATGACACATTCACAATAGTTCTTCAAGAAGCCCAAAAGCTTCTCCTGGGTTCTTTGATTTTGAAGCAATTTCATTTTGTAGTAATTATATGGCTCATCTTGCCTAAGGACTACATCAATTTATTATTTCTTCTTACTTTAAGTTTATTTGTTGCTTTCTTGGGTAGTGTTAGATCTAGATTGCTTTTTTCATTTACTGTAGTAGATTAGAAGTTTCATTTACTTTCAAGTGCATTTTAAAATAAAAAATGACAAAAAAAATACCATAGAATGCATGAAAATTCATATAGTTAATTAGCTCACACTTCATTTCAAAAAAGCAAAAAGAAAAAGATTTGCTTCATTTATTGCATGCACATAGATTAAGCCTTCATAGAAAAGAAAAAAAGCAAAGCAAATCCTTGATTCCACGAGAAGGCATGCAACAAGGGTCAACAAGTCATCTAAACAAAATCCTCTTCTTCCTTTAGATTTGGATTTCACATCCTCACCTTCCTTGGCCTCCTCATTCCAGGTAGGTTCTAGGAAACTTCCCTTTCCTCTAAGGCAAGTGTGGTCACCTTTCTTGCTTGATAATTTACAATTACCTCGATTGAGTTTCTCCTTGACTCTCATAGCATATCGATATGCTTCATCAATTATATTTATTTTGATTAGGGGTAGCTCATGAATTTTTAACCACGACTCATTGAGGTATCTAGCAAAAACATGCTCACCATATTCTCATAGATCTACCTAGGTTTGCAACCTCATAATTTTTTCTTAAGTATTCTAGTACAAACAACTCCCTTTGTTTCAAGTTTTAAAACTATTTGAACAATCTTTGTTGTTAATCTATAGGTAAGAACTTGAATCTCACTTGTTTCATCATCTTGGGCCATAATATGATTTTATATTTTCCTTATCTTCTCCAATTATTTTGGAGGTTACCCAACCATAAGGCAAAGTGAGACTTCACCATTGTCACTGTACACTTTACTCTCTTTGGATACTCTACATGGACTTTTCATGTCAAAATATTTCCCTAAACCTCAGCGTTAACTCTAGTCCCTTGTTTTGATATAGCTTGAATCGACCTATCCATGGAATTTACTCTTCTATTTGTTGTATTTCTATCCAAACCTCGAAACTCTCTCAATTCCCACCAACCCACCCTTTCTAATAAACAAAAACCCCACTAAAAAAAATTTAAATTGTTATTCTAAAATTAAACAACCCTCAATTAATCCACTACAACAATCACATTTTATTTTTATTTTTTCTTAAAATATCTCAACACCTACAATTAACAGGAAAAGTTGACCGTTATACAAGAAGCATCGTAAAACTAGGAAAATAAAAATATAAAAACATGTTCAAATTGAAAATCCTATTTCACTAATACCAAATTCCAATCTTTCCTAGATTTATAACTAGCATTTGCTCCTGACATAGGTGCAATAGCTATGCTGATAGAAAACGATATGTAAGTTAATATGCTAGAGAGTATAATTCAATTAGTATATTAAAGATACATTATTTTTATTTACCATTTTTTGTGTATAAATTAATTTTATAATCAATCGAAGGAATGTTTTGAAATCACTTCAATTTTGTTTGGAATGGGATCCCCAATTTCCTTTGCTTCTATCAGATGAGCCTAGAATGAGTTTGCACTTATATCCTAAAGGAATGCTTGCTTTTATTTTAAAGGTGTATATTGAAAACAATAGGATGTTAGTTTGTGTTAAGCAATGGAAACAAAGACAAGGAAATCTAATATTGGTAATGTGGAGAAATTTCTTGATGCATTGGTACACAATAGTCAAAACATCCACCTATACATCTTGAAGGTGTGAATGTATTAGGTTATTTTTTTTCTTTTCTAAAGCATATATTATGAAGATGATAAGAAAATAATATATTGAAAGGTTATCTACAAAATGTTGCATTCAAATTTACATTCTCAAAATTGTTATAGTGATTCAATTCTTTCATTGTCATCTTGGAGGCGTTGTATGGAAAAAAGTAGGCAAATATCATGCAATTTTTTAGAGAATATCTAGAGCATTGTGAAACCAAATCTTATGATAGGAAGACAAGTCCCTAATATTTTATCAAGGCCACGGATCACTATCCTTCAGATTACACATTGAATCGAAATAAAACTATATAATCTATGTAATACAATTAAAATAATATTTAGTAATGTAAATAAAAAATTGGACTCCAGATTCTTTAGAGAACATGGTTGAATGTGATCTAGAAAAATTTATATAACCTAATTTTATAAGATATTTATATGAAAAGAAAATTATTACCCGATTTAATAAGAAATTTGATTGCTAATTGGAATGAGGACTCTTTCTACTCAAATCAACCAATGTATTAGTTGAATATATGTAGTTTAGTTTACCAGGAGACCAAACAATAGACTAGGTGTAGGATTACAAAGGGAAGGCCAACACATATGCAGGTATAGTCCATAATGCCTGCAATTTCAAACTAATTACAAATCAGATCAAATAAAATATTATCAGATAAAAAATACATTTTTTGCCACATTTTTTAACGACGTGAGACAAAACACATAAAACTATCCGACGAGTTTAGAAAACTTCATAGCTTGAAATAATGTTTTGCTTCCACTGCACTACTATTAAATCTATGTTCTATATACAATCGTATGAACCATATGCCAATTTGTCATTTATTGGGAAAAATTACTTACTCTCTAATGTTTAATAGTGTGAGTTTTGGGGCAGCAGGGGACACAAATATGTATACAATAGTAGAGAGCTATATTTTTATACTAAATCTAACTTTAATCTTTCCTTTATAGTAAGAAGCTAAATATTGATGATGGATCACATATTACATCCTTTCATTTAAAATAATAATATTTAATGGAAATAGATTTACCATTTAGTGTGTTTTATTATGCATACAAATATATTCTTCTTAATATAATACATTTATTTCTTGTACTCTCTAATATGTTATAATTAATAATATAATTCCTATCAGGGTACAAGTGCTAGTTAAATAGTAAGTTAATATCGACAACATGGTCTTGTCCTCGATGATGGTGCCGCCAGTTCAATGTTTATTAATAGTAAGTTTATTTTTCTATTAGTAGTAAGTTTATCTCAATAACTTCCTCACTTATCCTGTGTAAAAGATTATACATCGTTAACATCTTTTTGCATGGGTACCCCTTTTTTTTTGGTCACAAATGTGTTAAATAGTAAACTTGTTTCAATTTCTAATCAATATCTCATTGCTCAAACTTTGCTATTATTGTGTACACATAATCTATGACTTTTCTCTTGTTTCTAGGGTGTACTCAAGATTTTTTGTAAGGAGTTAATGTGATCGTTGCACTATTTTTTAAAAAGGGGCAATTCTGCGTAAAATTTTCTTGGACTTGGACAATGATGATTATGTTATTTTATTGATTAATGAAAAAATTGACCACATTATTTTAAAAATTTGGAGGTAGGGAACTTGTCTACGAGCCCCTTACTCCCATTCCAGTCACTCTATAGTTTTTCCACCATGTATAAAAGTTTGCAACATAAGACTTGCAAGCCACAAATAAGGTACACTAATTTTCTCGCTTCCCATGGACAGTAAGGATTTTAACCATGATTATGTATAAATAGAAGTTTTGTTTGATAAGGAGGAGGATGGTAGAGGTGAGTGGACCCTTAACAAGGTCTCACTACAAATGTTTGCAAAGAGGGCAACCACAGCGTCAACACCACCCATCCAAGCTTCGTATGTAGGTATTTATGAATAAACACATAAAAGTTGCAACAATTGTGCTTTCATTCCCAACAAGAAAACATTGCACTGTTCTTTTGATCTCCAAAATTCACTTTAAAGTTATCAATCTCCATGTTTGTTGTCTATTTGCTTGATTTATCTTAATTTGATCTTTCTAGATTGGTGTCTACTCAAGTTGGATGTCCAAGCTTCACAGAAGTGTGCAAAGCAAGTTGGAAATGTTCTAGGTTCAATCTTTATTTTCTTTTAATTCTTGGAGAATAACTATTGTACATGGAAATGTAGTGGTCCCAACTATTTAGGACCCACGTTTGGAGTCAGGGGCTTCTTCCCCTCTGTTGTTTTCTTCTCCTTGTATCCCCTTTTGTTTGCATGCCTTGGGGAATGAGGTGGTGTCTTGCGTTGGTCTAGTGGCTATTGGTTCTTTGTAGGTTGCATCTTAGTGTTCTGAAGGTGTTGCTACTCTAACCCTCACACCTATTAAGGAGGCACAGTTCAGTGGCATAGCCCTTTTGGGTTCTTGTGTTTAGCAGTCTAAGAATAATTCTTGGGTTGTTGTTTCTAAGGATCAATATATGTCTACGCGCTATCCTTTATGCCAACAGATGTGAATCAGGGTCTTTCTCTTGAGATTCCCAATGTGATTGTTGACAAAGCGATCTTGCGGTATAAGAACACTCTCATTGGGTGTTTTTTAGGGTTACAACCTAACATTGATGCCTTTAGGAGATGGGCCACTAGAAATTTGTCTCGTTGTGGTCATATGGAAATTGTAGCCATGGAGAAGGGCTTCTTTTTTATTTCTTTTTCAAGCCATGAAGATTGTGTTGAAACTGGCATATGGCTGGCCACTCCACTTCTAGATGCTTGGTTAATAGAAAGTTGCAATAGAATGAAAAGAAGAAAGTTCACTCAATGCATGGTCTTTCTTAGGGAGAAGGGATGCCTCTTCAGGATATTGTTGTTGCAAATAATGTCTTTGGGGAGCATTTTTTGAGGCAAAATGAATAGTTCATTCTCTTGGCAACAAGTTGCGATGTGAAGAGCTTTAAATTGAGCCTGTTGGTAGCCCCTCTTGCTTGCTACAACTCTCTGTTACAAATGAAGGCGCAAACCACACAACAAAAATCTGGTTCAAACCTTATTTATGTCCTCTAAACAATGTAGAATCAATGGATATTGGAAACAAAATAAAACCCACTGCATAAAAACAACATGCATTAAGAACTAAACACATAACACAGTATGTAACATGGAGAAAACTGTTTCAAGTAAAAAAAAAACTCCTCCAAAAAAAGAGGCTCCGAGTTGTATTATCTTCAAATATGAGATTACAATACATGCACTTCCTCTCCTTCAATATTCAATCCATCGGTGCCTGTTACTCTCAACTCTGTTAAAAATGTAGTACAAGTATCCTTATAGAAGGGGATTGCCTTCTAGGGCAAGAAAATCAACATAGTATCGACCATCATATCTATGACCTAATGACAAACGGTCCAGATTTACAATGATAAAATATAAATAAAATGAGGTTTCCGGGGTGCTGCCCCCGAACCCTTGTCGGGGCGCGCGGCCCCCAGACCCCTCACAAATGAATTAGCGTTGGGGACCTGATATAAACATGCGGCTAAAACAAGATCGCCGTTGGTGAAACCTTTCATCCCTTATGGGCGATTTAGAAACAATATTAGGAGTAATTAATTACATAATATTTACAAGGTTGATGGCACCTTAATCCTAACATTCTCCCACTTGACATTATACATTGTAAATACCCATAGCAAAACCATAAGATAATCAGGCACTAGAAGCAAGGCCCATGGCCTCTTTGCACCAAACAAATTTCTCTGTGCTCACGGGCTTGGTCAAAGCATCTGCAACATTCTCCTGAGTGTCTACCTTCTTCAGCTCAATCTGTCCACTTGCAACCATTTATCAAATAAAGCAATACTATACATCAACATGCTTAGTCCGAGCATGATACATAAGATTCTTGGCCAAACAAATAGCACTCTGGCTATCACAACCAATCTGAATGACCCTACAATCAAAACCAATACCTGTACACAATCTCCTCAACCAAACTGCCTCCCTAGAGACATGGGTAGCACCCATATACATTGCTTGGTGGTGGACAAAGCAACCGTGGGCTTCCTTTTACTTATCCAACTCACTGCTCCGCCAAACAAAGTAAACACATAGCCACTAGTGGACCTTCGACTATCTAAGTCACCTGCGTAATCTGCATCAACAAATCCCTATATGTCCAAAGTTTTGTTAACACTGTCAAAGTACCAGAATAAAGCAAATAGTAATCAAGAGTACCTACTAGATATTTAAACACCCTCTTTGCATAATTCCAATGGTGTCTACTGTTGGGACAAAATTGTGATTAGAAATTTTAAGGTTGTGGTTGAATTCTTGGTGTGTATTTCAGTTTGTTCCTTGTGTCCATCTGGGATGTAAGACTTGTGAAAGGCATAACAACTATTTTCTTAAGAGCTGAGAGCAATAAATTAAGTGGGAATGAAATGCACCTACAAATCCTAGAAATCTTTTAAAGTGGAAATTAATTATTAACTTTGTTCTATTAGGTGACATGAACTGCTACATGAACAGAGCGACAGGAACTGTTGCAAAAATAGATCAAGACTGTTCTATTTATAACAACAACTTCAGCTTTATCTGAGAATAGATTTTAATCCACCCAACAAAGATAGCTAGAAAATACTTGAATTCACCCCGCACATATAGGTTAATAGAACACCAAACAAAGTAAAAGTACCATATCTGATAGAACTACACACATAAAATAAATGTTCTTTTGGTAAAGGAGTGAAACCGAAATTGTAATAGTTCAGTATCTTTAAATGATGCACATTACTGATTACAATCATATATGAATTAATCCTTATTCTATTCAAACCACACTGCTTAAATAATAAAATGTAGAAATAAAGATTTACCAAGCTTCTGCATAGTGGGCCCTCCTCCCGATTGCGAGGTGAATTGAGATGCTTAGAACAATATAAGAATTCTCAGTACTTCAGTAATTCGATGAAAAAATAAGAAGGATTATATATATTATATTCTTTTCATAGCAGTACATATATATTGAGTATTTTATAGTCGATATTGGTTATGTGGCCTATGACCAATAACTTCGATAGAAGTCTGAGTAAATATCAACCGATAAAAACAAACAAACTTTCAACAATGTCTAAAATTATTATAGAGTTTATATTTTGGCCTTTGGCCTATAATTATCATAACCAAGAAGGATTTCAAAAAGATCCGAAAAGATTTGACAAGATCTCCTTATCGCCGCTCCCCTCCATGTCAAGCTACAAGACTTCCTGTTCATCTAATTGCAACCGATTAGATTAAGTTCCTCATAAATGGATAACTTGAGCATATTTTATTCTCCTGAAACATACTAAATAACCTTTTAATATATAAGCTAATAATGGCAAAATAAGGGATTAAGGTGGAATTTGAAGAGATTGGTAGGGCATGAAAAGGGTTTTAGAGATAAAGAAATTCAAACAAGTTTTTAACCCATCATCTACAAGGGTTAGACATAAATATGCTCAAAACTCCCACTGCTTGGGCAATATCTGGTCTAGTGCAAATCATTGCATACATCAAACTCCCTACAACACTAGCATACGACACATTAGACATATCTTCTAAATCATCCTCATTGTTTGGACACATATCTAATGAAAGCTTAGTACCAATGGGTAAAGGAACTCTAACTGGATTACAGTCATGCATACTAAATCTCTACAAAATGGTGATCACATACTTACTTTGAGATAACCAAAGTTTTATGTTACCTCTATTCCTTTTGATCTCCATCCCCAAAATATACCTGGCAGCTCCAATATGCTTCATTTCGAATGCACCTAAAAGTTGGGCTTTCAACTCACTGATCATACCCTTAGTATTGCTAAAAAATAACATGTCATCAACATACAATGCAATGATCATAATAGAATCATCAATACAATGAATGTATACACAATGATCCTCCTCACTTGTAAAAAAACCCAATTTCAACAAAGATGAATCAAATTCTTGGTACCACATTCTGGGGGATTGTTTTAGACCATAAAGAGACCTCTTCAATCTGTAAAACCAATGTTCTTTCCCTTTTACCTCAAAACCTGTAGGCTGTTGCATGTAAATTTCTTCATCAAGATCTCCATGGAAGAATGCAGTCTTAACATTCATTTGCTCTATTTCCCAATCAAGAGCTACAACAATGGATAAGAGAAATCTAATAGAAGTTAATTTAGCAACAGGAGAGAAAATTTCACCAAAATCAACTCGCTCTCTCTAGGAGTAGCCCTTGGCTACTAGTCTAACCTTGTACTTCTCCAATGAACTGACTCCTCCAAACTTCTTCCTGAAAACCCACTTGCAAACTATGTGGGACGAGCAACACTAGCTAAATTGACAATCTTATTAGAAAGTAATTGTGTAGTGTTAGCAATGTCATGCCCATCCATTTGCTTAAAGAGTTCTTCAAGATCAAATACTTCTTCACGATGAGTGGCACATTGATTCCATTTTCAAGTTGACTCTTTGCTACTATTGGATTTAGATGGAGACTTCTCAAAGAGAGAGTGGGATGATAGTGACACTTTGACATAAAATCAACACACAAGTCCTAAAGAATGATTAAAATGATGAAACAAGAAAAATGATCTAATATAAAACTCAAAAAAATAAAAATAAAAAAATCAAATTTGGAAATGAAATAAAAAATAAAACCTTACGAGCCAAGACTTGAGGGGGTCTATGGTTGGGTTGGTTCACCAAAATGAAGGGAAATAAAAATAACCTTTCATATAATCGAGGGTGAGTAAGGGAAATAAGAAAAAATTAGTAAATAACCTAGATAAAGTAGTTAACATAATAATGACACTAACCACACTTTATCAAATGAAAAACAAGGTATCAAGGACTTAGCTTTGGAAGTGGCAAGTAGTTATTTTGTTGTAGATTAGTCTCTATGATCCAAAATTCTAATTGGTGATAAAATTTGTGATTAATAAGCTTTTTCAGATAAATGGATATTGTGTAGTGTATTGTGGGACCTTTGCATCTACAAAAATGACCTTGACTTATGGATTTGATCTATTTTGTTAAAAATGAACTGTGCATTTCTGATCACTTGGAATACCTTCATCTCTACATCTGGAACCTATGTCCAAAAAATAGGCAGTGTTGACAAACACCTTTGGGAGTTTGAAAAGTGACCTGATATTTTTCCTTTTGGTAAATACCTAGATCTTGATTTAACAGTTTTGGAACAAAGAATGAAGACATAAGCTATCATCCAATATGCCCTAGTCTGTTGCTAAATACAAATGATGATGTGAGCTAATGGTTTAGAGTGATACTATTCGATTAATCAAATGTATCTTTCTTTCTCTCGAATGTCCAAAAGTGAATTAGGGGTTGTCCTTTCATACAATAGCTAGAACACAAATTAATATATTTTGTGTTTATGTCGACAAGTAACAACTAGTAGAAAGGGAATCAACTTGGGCCCATAATCAAATTTGAATTTGAGAGTTTTGAGTTCATTCCTATAAACTAAAAATTTGACCCAATAAATGGAATAGATAATATGAGAATCAAGGCTAGTCCTCAAGCATGTGTGAAGGTATGATAATGTTAGGTTCAAATTATTTGCCATCTTTTACACAAAAATACATCACCTCTACACCAATCATTGTATTAGGGACAATCTAATCAAATTGAGCAAAACCAAGGACGAAAAGTGCAAAGTGTACAGTATTCACCCTTACAAAAATAAAGAAATGTGAAATAAGGTACTCACATTAATACATAAATGTGAAATAAGGTACTCACATTAATATTAAGTTAAGTAACAACTCCAAATATACCAGCTAATGTGTTTGTGTAAACATACCTATTTTATCCAAATTTCATTATATAATTTTGAATCAATCTTTATGAACCCATATTTTATGACTATGAATAGGTGTATCAAAATCAATTTACATATTAGCATATTTATATTAATTAAATAAGAAGGAATCAACATTTAATCAATATAATTATAGATACGGTCTATATCGATATATATGTTATGGAGTAAAGAGTTTCCCTATGCCTTTTTTGTAAGGAAAGCAGAGGTACAGAATACAACTTCCCTAATGTTAATTCTAAGGGGATAATGCAGCCAGGTAACTTTCAATTCAAAAACAACAGATGAATACACCAGCAAAGCAAAATAAACAATCAATACTACACAGAATGACACCAGTTTTACGTGGGAAAACCCTTTCGGGTAAAAAACCCACCAGCACAATAGAATCTATCTTTATTACAGTAAACTGAAGGCTTACAATAAAGATCTCAGCTCTTTGCTTCTAATATTGATTCTTTTACAATTATACAAAACCGTTTATTTCATCTACACATCTACAGAATAAACTGTATAATTTAAATCGTTTCATCAAACCTCCAACGACACACATAGATCCATTTATATTTTCAGTCTTCAAGAGCAAAGACAGTTATTTAACTTTCACCCTAACTGATTGATCTGACGTCCCCAGTGCCGCTGCCTTCAAACCATCATAACCGTTCACATTCTCGCGGGATGTTTAATCCCACATGCACAAGGTCGAATACAATATTCTGGTTTATATTGCCGAATGCTTAGTAATATCATCGGCGGTGACCGCTACACTTCCTCCATCCTTCATCGGACAGACCTCCACTATCGGTCCAAGCACTTTTCATTGTGCCGATGACCTATCTTAGGCCGATCGAACTCCATCACCAATTCCTATCAGAATAACACAAAGTCATCGGTAAAGGTTAACAAAGATCCACTATCGGTGTTCAGTCCCAGCAAAAACTATTCACATTGAACCACTGAACCGATGAACCTATCCCATTGAACCGAGGAACCATTGAACCAATGAACTGATGCCGAACCATTGAACCAATGTCGTCGAACCATTGAACCGTTGAACCAATGAACAGTTCAATGAACCATTGAACCCGAGTTCCGATGTTGAACCATGAACCCAATGAATAGTTCAATGAACCATTGAACCTGAGTTCTGACGTTGAACCTTGAACCCGATGAACAGTTCAATGAACCATTGAACCTGATGGACGAAGTTCAAACTTTCAATGAACCAATGCATATCGGTTGAACCATTGTATTCGATGAACCATTGAACCCAACGGGTGAAGTTCAAGAGTTCACCGACAGTTCAAACTTTGTCGATGAAAGATAAACACAAAAAACCAAGAAAGAAGTTCCAAGCAGTAACTTGAGACATTAAGTCTCTTCAATCTCCCACTTGTCAAAGAGATTACTGCTACCTGTTAATCCACATTCGATTACTTAGAATTATGGGCTCGAAGACCCATTCGATCTGAACACCATTTGAACTTGGTTGTGCTCACTGGTTTAGTTAAGGCGTCAGTGGCATTTTCCAAAGTGTCAATCTTTTCCAGCTTCACCTTCTTGTCTTCCACCATATCACGAACAAAGTGATATTGGACATCAATATGTTTTGTCCTAGCATGAAATGTAGGATTCTTCGCCAAACATATAACACTTTGATTGTCACAGTGTATTTGTATCTGCCCTGCATTAAAACCAACATGAGAACACAACCTCTTCAACCAAACGGCTTCTTGGCATGCACGAGTAGCTGTCATGTACTCTGCCTTTGTTGTGGACAAAGAGACTACAGCCTGCCGCTTGCTCATCCAACTGATAGCACCACCATTCAACGTGAATACATATCCCCTGGTGGATCTTCTACTATCAATGTCTCCTGCCCAATCAGAATCAACATATCCTTGAATATTGATAGATCTTTGTGATCCAACTGACTTTCCATGATAGCAAATAGCACAGTCAGAAGTTCCCTTCAAATACCTCATGACTCTCTTCACAGCATCCCAATGTGATCTACCTGGATTCGCCATAAATCAGCTCAAAACTCCCACTGCTTGGGCAATGTCTAGTCTGGTATAGACCATTGCATACATTAAACTGCCAACAGCACTTGCATAAGGCACTTTTTCCATGTCGTCAATTTCATTCGAAGATTCTGGACAATCTTCAATAGATAGTTTCATTCCCTACAAAACTGGAACAACTAACTGTTTGGAATTAGACATATTAAATTTATCAAGAACATTGGTAATATATTTGCTTTGGCTGAGCCAAAGCTTTCTCTTAGATCTGTCCCTTTTGATTTCCATTCCCAGAATGTACTTCGCTGCCCCCAGATTCTTCATTTTAAATTTCAAGGACAACTGAGCTTTTAAATCAGAGATCATCCCCTTACCATTGCCAATGAATAACATGTCATCCACATACAATGCAATTATAAGAATTCGATCACCATCAGTTTTATAATAAACACAGTGATCAGATTTAGATCTCACATATCCTAAAGATAAAACATACGTATCAAATTTTTGATACCACATTTTGGGAGATTGCTTCAAACCATAAAGAGACTTCTTAAGTTTACATACCAGATGTTCTTTACCTTCTACCACAAAATGCTCTGGCTGGGACATATAAATTTCTTCTTCAAGGTCCCCATGAAGAAATACTGTTGTCACATCCATCTGCTCAATTTCAAAATCATATGCTCTTGCAAGTGACAACAGAAATCTAATGGATGTCAGCTTAGCTACAGGAGAAAAGATTTCTCCATAATCTATACCTTCCTTTTGGGAATACCCCTTAGCAACCAGTCTTGCCTTGTACTTATCAATACTACCATCTGGACCATATTTCTTTTTAAATACCCACTTACAGCCCACAGGTTTTCTACCTTCAGGCAAGGGCACTAGATCCCAAGTTCTATTTTTCTCCAATGATGACATTTCGTTATCCATGGCTTCCAACCAAGAATCTGAATCAGATAAACTAATAGCTTCTTTACAGTCCTAGGTTCATCAGTATCAGTAAGCAAAGCATAGGCACAACTTGAATCGAGTACTGAAAATCCATACCTATCTGGTTGTCTTCTTTCACGTGTAGACCGCCTCAATGGCTGAGGTGCAGGTTTAGGTTCTTGCTCTAGATCTGAATCTTCGGAGCTACTCGAACTCTCTTCTGAATCATCTACACTTAGTGCTTGTTGTTCCTCTTTTACAGGGGTCAGAGGAATATTCACAACACTCTCTTCTTTCTTCTTTTCTGTCTTCTCCGGCTGAGGATTAATAACCAAAGATTTCAGCTCTCTGAAAATTACATTCCTGTTGTAAATTACTTTTTCAATTTCAGGATTCCAAAGCTTGTACCCTTTAACACCGACTCCATAGCCAATAAAGATACACTTGACTGCTTTGTAATCCAACTTAGATCTTTTTACATTAGGAATATGAGCATATGCCTCATAGCCAAAGACACGAAGATGTCTCAAAGAGGGCTTCTTTCTAGACCACGCTTCCATAGGCGTCTCATCAACCAATGCCGAAGTAGGAGAACAATTCAGCAAGTAACAAGTTGTAGCAATTGCCTCAGCCCAAAACCTTTGTTTAAGACCAGCATAACTCAACATACTTCTTGCTTTCTCCATCAACGATCGATTTAACCTTTCAACAACTCCATTTTGCTGTGGAGTATAAGGTGTAGTCTTATGCCTTTTAATCCCATGGTCTACACAATACTTATCAAAATCCGCATTGCAAAATTCACCACCGTTATCTGTTCTCAAGCATTTTATTTTTCTAGCAGTCTGATTTTCCACAAGAGTTTTAAATTCTTTAAATCGACTGAACACTTTTGATTTATTTTTCAAAAAATATACAAATGCTCTCCTTGAATAATCATCAGTAAACGATACGTAGTATCTTGATTTAGATAAGGAAGGAACATCAACTGGACCAAAAACATCAGAATGTACATAGTCCAGAACACCAGAAGATTTATGAGAACTAGAGTAAAAAGAAACACGGTTCTGTTTTCCATATATACAATGTTCGCAAAAATCGAACTCCAGATTACAATCAATCAACCCATCTACCAGGGTTTTGTTTTTGAAGGTTTTTAAACCTTTTTCACCTATGTGACCAAGTCTATGATGCCAGAGCATTGTTTTCTCTGCAGGAAGTTTAACTTCCATAGAGTTTGCATCATGTGTTACAATAGTAGCTTTTTTAGATTTTATAGAAACACTATTACAGCACACTGGTTTAGCATCTAACCTATATAGAGTTCCAATGCGTTCACCCTTTGCCAGTACAATAGAACCTCTAGTCATCTTACAGCCACCATTCACAAAAGTAACTTGCACTCCAACATCATTAAGCTTACTAACAGAAAGTAAATTTCAAGCCAGACCTGGTATGTGTAAAACTCCATTCATTCCCTTTATTCTGCCATCTAGGAACTAGATTCTGACTCTTCCTCGGCCAACAATTTCCAGTGTCGAATCACTTGCCAGGAACACCTTCCCACCAACATACAGTTCATACTTAGTGAACCATTCTCTGTGAGATGTCATATGAAAAGATGATCCTGAATCCACCAACCATACATCTTCAGATGCAGGCGTTGCCAAGGCAGCAATGAAGGCATCAGCATCACTCTGAGAAGAATCATTGTCAGAAGAGTTCTTCTTCTTCTTCTTTTTCTCCTCTTTGCAGTCTCTTCTGATGTGTCCTTTCTGCCCACAATTCCAGCACTTTACCTTGGACTTTGTGCCAGGAGATTTTGATCTCCCCTCTGATTTGGACTTAGACTTCTTGTCCTTCTTCTTGCCTTTTTCCTTTGATCTACCTCGAACAGACATGGCCTCTTTGGTTGTCTCAGAAGATTTCCTCCGCATCTCTTCAGATAACAATGAGGTAACAACCGCTTCAGTTGTAAACGTGGTTGTTGTACTTCCAATAGCCATCACAAGATGATCCCATGAGTTAGGTAAGGAACACAATAGAAGCATATAGTGGTCTTCCTCTTCTATTTTTACACCTACAGACGTCAACTGTGCAACAATCAGATTAAATGTGTTCAGATGGTTTGCTACAGATGCACCTTCATCCATCTTCAGAGAATACACCTTCTTTCTAAGGAATAGTTTATTCACCAAGGACTTGCCCTGGTAAATATCTCCCAACTTCTTCCGCAAATCTTTGGCTGACTTCTCTTCATGGACGTTCAATAGAATAGAATCCACAAGACTTAATCTTATCAGTCCTCTGGCTTTTCTGTCAGCTAGGTCCCAATCTTCTTGTTTCATGCTTGCAAGTTTAACCCCAAACACAGCAACCCAAAGATCTCTGTCGACCAGCAAATCTTCAGCCTTAATCTTCCACAACTCAAGGTTTGTGCCATTGAACTTTTCAATGTCTATTTTTCCTTATGTACTTGCCATCTTATTTAACAGAATAGACCTCTAGAGAACTCCCACTCACTGAACTAACACAAAAAACCCAACCTACCAACAAGGATAACACAACTGAACAGGCTCTGATACCACTTGTAAGGAAAGCAGAGGTACGAAATACAGCTTCCCTAATGTTAATTCTAAGGGGATAATGCAGCCAGGTAACTTTCAATTCAAAAACAACAGATGAATACACCAGCAAAGCAAAATAAACAATCAATACTACACAGAATGACACCAGTTTTACGTGGGAAAACCCTTTCGGGTAAAAAACCCACTAGCACAATAGAAGCTATCTTTATTACAGTAAACTGAAGGCTTACAATAAAGATCTCAGCTCTTTGCTTCTGATATCAATTCTTTTACAATTATACAAAACTGTTTATTTCATCTGCACATCTACAGAATAAACTGTATAATTTGAATCATTTCATCAAACCTCCAACGACACACATAGATCCATTTATATTTTCAGTCTTCAAGAGCAAAGACAATTATTTAACTTTCACCCTAACTAATCGATCTGACTTCCCCAGTGCCGCTGCCTTCAAACCGTCATAACCGTTCACATTCTCGTAGGATGTTTAATCCCACATGCACAAGGTCGAATACAATATTCTGGTTTATATTGCCGAACGCTCAATAATATCATCAGCGATGACCTCTACACTTCCTCCATCCTTCATTAGACAGACCTCCACTATCGGTCCAAGCACTTTTCATTGTGCTAATGACCTATCTTAAGCCGATCGAACTCCATCGCCAATTCCTATCGGAATAACACAAAGTCATCGGTAAAGGTTAACAAAGATCTACCGTCGATGTTCAGTCCTAGCAAAAACTATTCACATTGAACCACTGAACCGATGAACCTATCTCATTGAACCGAGGAACCATTGAACCAATGAACTGATGCCGAACCATTGAACCAATGTCGTCGAACCATTGAACCGTTGAACAATTGAACCCAAGTTCTGATGTTGAACCTTGAACCCGATGAACAGTTCAATGAACCATTGAACCCGAGTTCCGATGTTGAACCTTGAACCCGATGAACAGTTCAATGAACCATTGAACCTGATGAACAGTTTAATGAACCATTGAACCCATGAAGTTCAAACTTTCAACGAACCAATGCATATCGGTTGAACCATTGTATCCGATGAACCATTGAACCCGACGGGCGAAGTTCAAGAGTTCACTGACAGTTCAAACTTTGCCAATGAAAGATGAACACAAAAAACCAAGAAAGAAGTTCCAAGTAGTAACTTGAGACATTAAGTCTCTTCATTTTTACCTCCTAGTTTAGCTCCTACGCCCCCTTGTTTACACTTTACAAGTTAAATACTCATCCTGGAGCAATTTCCCTCGAAACCCATGTCAAATGGGACTTAGGAGCCTATTTTAAACATTTAAACATGACCAAAAATGGCCTTGGGACTTGGGTGCCCGCGCCTAAGTCTGGCTTAATTTTTTAGGATAAAAATAAAAGCATGTTAGCTTGGGCCCTTTCAAAAGGTTTCCCTTTGTTGGCCTTCTTAATTTACTTTACGAATGTTAGCCGAAATGCATATTTAAATAAGTTTATGTTCTCGTTTGTGTAATAGATGGATAATGCGAACTTGTGATATTGAGCAAAGAGCATTCAAGACCTTCATTGTGTTTTAGAGAATAATTGTGTTGTTATTGTGTTTGTTTGTTGTAGACTTGGCTTCATCAATCCATCTCCACATGATTTGAAGGATCTTCATCTCCGTGAGGGCTTCATCTCTAAGGTGACATCAATTTGTGTTTCAATCATTTCATTTCATCATTGGATTTGACCTATTCCCTCCTTGGGCATGCACTCTATCTAACAATGATGTTGGAATACTTGAATGTCCTTCTAGGGCTTGACCGAGGCAAGTTCCTAAACACCACAACCCCCAAAACACTTTCTTTGTGTTTGTAAGTTACAAGTGTGGGAGATGGAAAAGTACAGGTGTAGAGAAGCAGTTTGAAGGATTAAGACCTAGGATCCAAAAGAATCTTGTAGATAGTCCTCCCTCTTGCACTAGGGTGCCCGCCCCGTAGTCCTTCTGACAGGCTTGGCCTTGAACTCAGGATTAGGATACAGTCTAACACATCTCTCTACTCTGAATCTAAATTTTTTTTGCCTTATTAGACTTGGGTGCCCGCCTCGTAGTCTGTAAAAGTTTCATTTCTAGAAACTCAACTTTTGGTATGTTTTTTATCCTTCCTTAGTGCTTTCCTATCTGGTTTTCTATAGCATTTTGTTCGTCTGTATATAATTGCATTATAATTAGGGTTTAAGTCCTATTTGATTTAGGGTTTAATAAATCTCTCAATCTAATCTATTATTTCCATACCATTCCTGAGCAGAAAACCTATAGTTGAGCCCTCATCCATCTTGTAGTGACTTGGCTCAATTTTGTCCTCGAAAGGAGGGTTTGATTTGATATACCTTAACATAATTCATACCAGTATCCCCTTTTCACATTAAACAATATATATTTTAAACTATGTTGTTAATAGATATATCAAATACATTTATCTAAAAAATATCCAAAAATATTGGAACTCTTTTATTTATTTAAGAGTTATTTTAATTTATTTACGTTCACAACTATTAAAATATGTAACCACATATATATTTAAAATAAAACTAAAATATAAGGGATATATATCAAATAAAATAAAATTATTAAATAATATTAAGTAAATAAATTAAACAACTCTTAAATAAATAAAATTTCGTAAATTTTTTTGCTCAACATGGAGGTTTGAACCTTGATCTCCATCATGATAACCAAGTGGTCATAGCCACTTGACCACACCCCATACACTAAAATTTCCTCTACTTAACAAAAAAGCCTTTCTAATATAAATTGATTACGACCTTTTTGCATTTTAACATTAGTTGTCTACACATGTCAAAGGTTTAATATTTCCACTATATATGGCTAAAATGTAAAATATTGCCTGTAAGGGTGTTAATAATACAAGTTCTCCGAAGGAGAACAATACAAGAAAATTCCTTTCATGTACCGAAGGATATACAATGCCAACTACTGAAATAGGATTCAAAGCAAGTGAAAGCAATGGAACATGAGGATGTTGCATAACATCAATTTCACGTGAGCAACATGTCTTGTTTATGCTCATGGACAATGGTAATTAACATCAATATCAGACTATGTGTCCTCCTGGCATATTAAGTTAATGAAGGCATGTACAAACGTTTATTTTCAATTAAAATATTAAAATATTTTGGTGCATTAATAAGTCAATATTGTAGAAAGTTCATTATAATTGTTTTGGGCCATGTGAAGGTTGCAATAAGAGGTGAGAAGTTTTAACCATTAGGAATGCCAATAAATGTTAATAATTGATTTTGTACGAATATTTTTTATTAAAAGGTATGCATCTTTACTTTACAAAAAACAAATATTACTTTGAGGAGGATAAATTATGGCATTTAAATAGATGATAGGTACAGAGAATAATAACTAATTCAATAGTTTTGGTCACAATAGTATTGCCAAAGGCAGATACTAATAATAGATATATTTAATAATTTAATAAATTATAGAATGTTGGAAGCACAAGTCTATTAATGAACCCCCGACCACACTAAAAAAAAACTAGCAATCACACTTTAGTGTGCAGTGGGTACGCCAAAGAGGTCTTTAAGGTTAATTGAAGAGCCATAAAGTATTCTTGGTGTGTAATTACATCATTATCTTTTTTTGTCAATATGTGTTGTCATTGATGTCAGCATAGTATACATTAATGTCAACATAGCCGATGGCAATGTATAGGCAGACTCGTACAAAGGAAGAGCTAGTATGGTCAAGGCAAACTAGTCTGGGAAAAGAGAAAACAGTCTAAATATGCATCTATTTTGGGTTTGAGCATGATGTGGAGGTGAAATCTCATATCCTTACATGGCTCCTGCATACATTCATACATATCTCATTAGTTGGGAGCACCGCACTTAATGATAAGAAGCAGAGAATTGACTAGGGCATTCACAGTGCACATCCTAAGGTAGAGTTAGCTTGAGTTGTTCTGCACTTCTCAACAAAGAAATATTTTTTCTTGTGGTTCCAAAGATAGCCTCTTGTATGTATTGACATGATATATCCAAGGTTTTAGCCTCTCACACATTCAACATGAAAAGTTACAAGGGATAGTATATCGACCATCACTTAGACATAGTAGAGAAGCAATGGGGAGATAATGGAATGCTCCGCATTCTTCCGGAAGAGATCTATTTGTCATGCGGTTCCGAGGAATGACCAAGATATGTATTAGATATGTTATGATGAAGTTTCAAGTGCTCTAGTGGTCCGCAAAGACAGTGCTTAAGTGACAAAGGCATTATAGTCTGTTCGGGACCCTGAATCCACAAGTTTGTGACTTGTAGAAGTTGAAACATGCATAGATTTGTTACCAGAGCTTATGCGGAGGTATTATATGATCCAAAGTATATCAGGTATGATTCACATGTAGACATCCTTCATTTCCCGGTACTACATCAACCATTCATGTCTACAAGTAAAGTTTAAGTATAACTGCCCTCTGAAACCTTAGGTACCTAAGTCATATGTTGAATTCCTTTGGAAACTTCATAAAAAGGCATGTGGATCTGATAAGTAGCATATGTTGATGCCTAATCTCATATACAAAAGGTTTTAGGCTTTGCATTTCACTGCAACATCATATTTTGGGATGTGATGCATCACATGAGGTCTGAAAGACCCTGTTCCCTGTAGACAGGCATATTTCTTGTCTTGCCGATGCATAGTTTGGTATGATACTTCTTCTGCAAGGAGTAAGGACATTGTTGAGATAGTGTGTGAATAAATCCCTAGTCCACATTGAGTACGCAAAATCAGTTTGAAGACATGTATTGAGAAAGATAAGTGGACTACATCATCAACATATAACAGATGTGTTTTCCTTAGCTGTCCTTTTATCTATATTGTCATAGTAAATCAAATAGCGGTGAGTTGTGTATTCAAGGAGTAGAAGCTTCCTTGGGTTGTAGCCCTAAATTAAAATTCTAAACCAGGGAGTAGTAGCTTCCTTGGGTTGAAGCCTTAAAACAAGTTGTAACATTTTTGTAGTGAGCATATTATATTATGAGATAACTCTCACCATTTTTTTTCCCTGCCTTGGGGTTTTCCACGTAAAAATATTGGTGTCACGTGTTGATTATTGTGTTGCATATTTTCCCTTTAGTTATATAAGTTATTTAGTTTCAAAAGTTAATCCTTGGTTAAGTTTTAGTATATGTTGATTCACCCCCCTCTCAGCATCTCGTTGTGTTCAACAATTGGTATCAGAGTAACCTAACAGCTAAGGTAGATCTTGCATCTAAACACATGGAATCTGAAGTCATGGACAATGATGTATTTGTACCAGAACCAGATCTTGAAGCAATGGAGCCTAAAGGTTGGGATCTTGGTGAATGTGGAATAGACCTTGAAGGAGAACTCAAGTTAGCCCTTGATGAACTAGATGATGCAAGAGAACTAAATAAATAATTTGAAGACATGCTTGAAACAACCAAAGAGACAGTTGACATATTGAAGGCAAAGGCCAAAAAGTCAAAAGAAGAAGTTGGCAAGCTGAAAATCCTATTAGAAGGAGACAAAGGATGTGACACAAAACTTAAAGAGGCAAGAGAAATGATCTCAAATCTAAAGATCATGGTTGAAGGAGAAAAGAGGATTGAAGACTACTTGAACATGAAACTTAATGAGGAATCAACTAAATGTTTAAAACTAGAGGAAGAAATTGTCATTCTAAGGAAAGAACTGGAAAAGGCAAAAGAACGGATTGACAAAGGGCTGAAGTTGAAAGGAGGATCTTAAATTATTGATGAAATAAAAAATTCTCAAAAGCCAACAAATGAAAAATCAGGTCTTGGTTTTGAAAAGGAGAAAAGTCCAATGTGTAGTACTTCTGCAAACCTATATGATAACTTTCAATCAGAAGGAAAGACTCAGTCAAAGAAGGAGAAGACCTACATTGAAAATCCTAAGAAGAAAACTTACAAAGTTACAAGAGAAGATGAATTCACTCATGTCCAAAGACAAAGGGAGAATATGAAGAAAGATTCTAGAGATCCTTCATCTACAAGGCAACCATCTCACACCAGGTACTCTCAAAGCTTTAATGGCTATTGTTTTTCTTGCAATAAGTTTGGGCACAATGTTGTTGAATGTAGAAACATGATAAATCAAAATACATTGAGATGTTACACTTGCAATAAAATTGGTCATAAAGGTACTGAATGTAGAAGCAAAAGAAATCAGAACTCAACTAGGTGTTATGTTTGCAATAAGAAAGGACATAAGGCTAATGTATACAGAAGTAAAGTGCCAAGGAACAATAGGGACAATGCTCAATCTTTCTATGGATACTATTAAAATGCAATAAGTTTGGCCACAAGGCAGCTAATTGTAGATCAGAGGCAAGGAAGAATGGAAGTGCTCAACAAACTAAGTGCACCTGTGATTAGTACAATCAAAGAAGGCACTCCGAAAAGAATGTAAGCCCTATTTCACAAACAAAAGTTGGTATTCTTTAGTAAAGGATGGAAATAAATAAAGTATGGAGAAAGAAGGAAGTTTGTGATGTTTTTAGACCTCTACCCAGTGCAGAAGGATCCTCTGATAACTGAAAGATGAAGTACTAGTTCAGGGGGAGTTACAACTGCAAAATTCTGTAAACCCCTGAATATGCAAGATGTTGAATTCTTAGCATCTTGGCTAGTGTTGGTATGAGCATGATAAGATAAGGAATTGAAGAGGTCTAATCAAAATTCCAGAGAAAAATCTTTAAATGCAGCAGATTGCAGAAGTCTTTAGGGTTCACAGTGATAAGAGCATCTATCAGAAGGGTACATATACTTAGGGGGAGTTGTTACTGCAAATTCTTTATCTCTCCTTCATTATGCTGAGAAAATTCAACATGTATATGGGATTGATCAAATTCACAGAGCAATTGGCTAATCTGGGAAAGATTGCTAAAGGCTTTTGAGGCTCTATATATGAAAAGGGAAAATTAGGTTAAATCAGAGGATGTAATTAATGCAAAGTAGAATTGTTTGGTGAGATGGCTATATAGGCAATGCTTAATCATTTTTTGATCACATTTGATCAAAGACAAAAGATTTGAAGAGCCAAAGGAGAACTGAAGGCACTCAGCAAAGAAACTAAGCAAACCCTATCATCGCATATCCATGTATTTTTCATTTCTTTGGTTAAGACCCTAGCTTCTCAAGATATTGCAATGGTGACACCGATTGTAGTTGATGTGGTTGAGAGGCCAAGGCCAAGATTCAAGAAACATCCCTTCAAGTCCACTATAACAGATGAAAGTGGTGCCATTTCACATGTTTTAGCTAATGTAATACATATCTGGAAGGGTTTTCCAAACTTTCGATATGATGATGCTTGGGTAAGAATAGCCCTAAGTTGAATCCATGAAGATGTCTTCTGGTTAGACCACCCTAACATGATCACTAAGGATGCTAAAAAGGCAGTGACTGGTTTATGCTCCTGTGGACTAGTGCCTATCCTAAAGTCTGTAAAGAATGAAGAAGTAATGAAGCTCACCAGAGCTAAATTTGACAAAAGGACTTTGATAACACTCTATTTTGTGGTTCTTCAAAACTTTCCAAAATAATATACAAATCAAAGAAAGGATACCTGCCAAGGTTGTGGAGAAATATAAAAAATGATATCACATTTATGGTTAATAAAGACAATTGTTATATGGAGGTTGTGAAGCCAAGAACTGTTTGTATTACAACTCTTCGCTATGAGGTTGCTGAATTTTACTTGGTAGGATATGTTGACCTGCTTCTCAACAAACCAAAGGATCCCTCTATTCAGAGGTTTGGCACATATGATGAAATCATGCGCAAAAATACAAAAAAGGATGTAAAGGAAATAGAAGAGACAAAATCTAAGGTTGAGAAAATGAAAACAAACCTATAGGAGATACTCAAATCTTCTAAAGGTTCCTTAGGAGAGTCAAAAACACTTCCCTTTGCACAAATGCGAAGAAGAACAAACAAATCAACTACAACCACTTCCTCTGTTGCCTCTGGATCATCATTACCTGTCAAAAGAACTAGTTCTGAGATCCCAGTACAAACTGTTGAAAAGAATAATCCTAGGAAAAAGAGTAAGGCAAAAAGAGAAAAAGTCAAAGATGTTGAAGAAGAGGAAGAAGTTAAAACCAAAGAAAAGATAAATCCAGTGAATGTTGAAGATGATGAAGAAGATGAAGATGAAATAAAGAAAGTATTTTTATTGAAGAAAAGAAGGTTAGACCTCAAAGGAGAAAGATAAAGGAAAAGCAAAGAAGGTCAAGAAACCTGATTATGTTCTCCTACGACTGGAAACATATGTAAATGCAATTATAGAGGGTGCCCCAAAAGAAGTGGAAATAATTTATGATGAAAGGCCTACCAATGATAAATCCACTCTTGAAGAAGCAATAGTCAGATACATGGGAGCCCACAATCTGGCTTTAATTGAAATCATAGATCAACTCCCCAAAAGCCTGGCTGATATCCTTACCAAAAGAAGGAATGATACACTGAGTGAAGAAGCTGAGATAAAGAAAAGTGCAATTGAAAAGATTTGTTCCACCATCTCCAAGGAAGGCAAAGTTAGAGTTTCTAAAATTCTAGCAAAAAAATTTAGAACTAAAAGGTGTTAGGAATTGCATGCAGAAGATATCAATTAAATGCAAATAAAGACTAAATAGAGGAATGAAAAATACACAAAAATAATAACAGTGAGAGACATTTTTTAACGTGGTTCACCCAAACTCGGGCTACATCCACCAATAGAGAGTCCAATAATATTATCCAGCAAATCAAACCGATTACAACCAGTAATCCTTGCAACTCAATACAACTACAAATGCTACAATATAATATATCAACGGAAACCCTAACCCTTAGCTATTTTTATCAGGACTTATGTCGGTTACAAAATAGGGTTTTTGTGTCGACCAATAGAAAAATAACTCTCGACACCTTTATAAAATAATAAAAGTCATTTGAGGTTTCGGGGGCACTACCCTCAAGCCCCCGCGGGGGCATTGCCCCTAGACCTCGCCCTGTATCACGATAGGGAGTGCGCTAGGGGCGTTGCCCCTAGACCCCACAAGGGGCGCTACCCCTTGACCCCGTCTTGGGGGTGCTACGCCCAAACCCCTATTAAATAATTTGGGGGGAAACCCTACCGATAAAAGTGGGGAAAATTTAACCTCAGAGTCTAATTAGGCTCCATATAACAACAAAAGGATACTAAACACTTTGATGTCAAGGAATGAGGAGGAGATAAAGAAGTTGGAAAGGGAAACACTAAAGAAAACTGTGGAAGCTAATGAAATGTGCATGGAGTGTGAATGTCAAAACTATAGGCTTACCCTAGAATGTACTATATGGACCACAACTATTCAACAAGTCAAGGTAATCTACAAAGCCATCCTACCATCCAAACGAGTTGTTAGAACAATGTAAATAAGACTAGTTTTGATATACATAGTATTGAAGGGATATTGATTAGATTAGCAATATCGTTTTTGTTCTTCAAAGGTACAATTTTATAACTCAATTAGGGGGAGTACAGTTTAGAAATATTTTTGTAAGCGGGAGTACATATAGTTTTTGGATTGATACAAAGGTTATCAATCCCATTGTCCTTGATGTCAAAGGGGGAGAGAGAAACATATGTCTAAGGGGAGTACATGTTGCCATCAATGACAACAGGGGAGATTGTTGGCAATATGTGTTGTAATTGATGTCAACATAGTATATATTGATGTCAACATAGCAGATGGAAATGTATACGCAAACTTGTACAAGGGAAGATCAAGTATGGTTAAGGCAAACGAGTCTAGGAAAAGAGAAAATATTCTAAGTATGCATCTATTTTGGGTTTGAGCATGATGCAGAGGTGAACACTCATATCCTTGCATGGCTCTTGCATCCACACATACATATCTTATAATTTGGGAGCACCACACTTAATGATAAGAGGCGAAGAACTGGCTAAGGCATTCATAATGCACATCCTAAGGCAGAGGCAGCTTGAATTGGTCTGCACTTCTCCACAAAGAAAGATTTTGCCTTGCGGTTTCAAAGATAGCCTCTTGTATGTGGTGACATGATATATCCAAGGTTTCAGACTCTCACATGTTTAGCATGAAAAGTTACAAGGGATTGTATATCAGCCATCACCTAGACAAAGCAGAGCAATAATGGGGAGATAATTAAATGGTCCACATTCTTTCGGAAGAGATCTGTTTGTCATGCAGTTTTGAGTAATGACCAAGATATGTATTAGATATGTTATGATGAAGTTTCAAGTGCTTTAGTGGTTTGCAAAGATAGTGATTAAGTGACAGAGGAATTATAGTCTATTTTGGAACCTGAATACACAAGTTTGTGACTTGCAGAAGTTGAAACATGCATAGATCTGCTACCAAAGCCTATGTGGAGGCATTATATGATCCAAAGTATAGCAAGTATGATCCACATGTAGACATCCTTCATTTTTTGGTACCGCATCAAGCATTCATGTCTGCAAGTAAAGCTTAAGTATAATTGCCCTTCGAAACCCTGGGTACCTATGCCATCTATTGAATTCCTCTAGAAACATCATAAAAAGGCATGTGGATTTGATAAGTAGCATATGTTGTTGGAAACGAGGTAGATAAATGAGAGGGGGGGTGAATTAGTTATCTTAAATATTTTAACTTTCTTTTCTTCTTTAACAATTAGTGCAGCATCAAAACATCTAAGCATACATAACCATGAGAGCAGAAATAAAATCAACACAAATAACACAATGATTTTTACGTGGAAAACTCTGTTAAGGGAAAAACCATGGGGTGACTAACCCAAGATTGTATTCTCTGTTAAAAGAATAAGAAGTACAAAATGGCACTTGCCAATTAGGGCTCACTGCCCGAGCACACTGCTCATAAGAGGCACACTGCCTACGAGAGACTCACTGTCTACAAGGTTTATAGAAGGTAACTAGGTGATTAAACTGATGAGAAGCATCTGCAAATGCTGAGGTTCAGTTCCAATTAGGCTCACTATACTAATTTAATGCACTTCATTCTTCCTCTGTTCTAGTGTTGTTGTTCTGTCACATACCGGACTTGTATTGCTACTTCCACACTTCTCTGTACCTTTCCTCGCACACCCTTCCAACACAACACACACCTTCATACTGAAATCTATATGGTATATATATATATATATCCGCATCAAGGATTTCAACATCTTTTTAGTCGGCAACCGGAATACTCAAGATATTTCCAAGACACTGATCTGTCGTCTGAATCCATGCTTAATATGTGATGCGTATCAAAGACATAGACATAGAAGTCATCAATCATGTTGACCAACCATGTATGATTCCTCAAATAGCTTGATCACCACCAATTTCTCATCCGGATTAAAGTCTGATGCTCTGCCGGTTAGTTCTTCCTTAGTCTACTCTGCTTGTCAGGAACCCAACACTTAGATGTTCATATCTTTTCAATCATTCATCACCGGAGGCTCAATATTTGGAATATAGTAGTCGTGATACTCCTCTTGACTTGCCCAAGTCCGCACTTTGTTGAGTTACACCCTCTGAGAGATCTGGACCTGATTGTCGGACCTTGCTGCATGCACTGTTCTTGCTCACTGGACCAAAACACTCTTCAATCTGTCTTTCGGTAGACATACTATGTGTTGCGGATGTGTGGGAAAGACTTTTTTGCCATCAATGACAACATTCATGAAGCCACACAGTGTCTCTTGCCAACAATCTACCCCTTTGGCATTGATGGCAACACTTAGTGAAAAATGACTAAGTGTTGTAGCAAACTCCCCCTTGGCTGATGCTCTATCTTATGTACACTTTTACTGGAGCTCCCCCTTAGCTGGATTCCACATTTTTCACTACTCCTCACTCCCCCTTTGACATAAATGGCAAAGGGTGGAATCCGCAAACCAAAATTTGCAAAAATCAACCTATACATAGCCGCATAAGTATATAAACATGTTATATTTGCATATACTTAAGTATATCCGCAAAGGTGGTCTTCAACTGTACAGATTCTGTCGCCCAACTCTGCTTCATCCTGTCCAAAATTGAAATGTGACCACTCAACAAAAATACAAAACCTTCTCCCCTTCTTAAGTCTGCTGGATCATTGGTCCGGGCTGTGGTCTGAGGATCAGTTAAGGCCTCATGCATGGCCTCTAACTTAGGGATAATTATCCCTCTAAGTTCACTCATCCTGCTTATTATATTCTTCCTCTCCTTTTCAAGCCTCTTTATTTCATTTATAATGGCGATAGCCTGGCACTCTTGATTCATTATAGATGTGGTGAGGGGATCAAAATTCTGAGGTAAACTTGACACTTTATCTTCTTGTTCTTTTACCTTCTTTTCAATATCCTCAGTCACTTTAGACCAAGATAGACAAAATTTATACATTTCTCCACCATCTTTAAGAGCATTTTCTAGGCTCTTTATGCCAATATCCAGGGTCCTCTTGTCATTAGTTATGAGTCCCTACACTTCAGTGAATCTCTTTCTCAAAAATTCTTTCCAGACTTTCTCTTCTGTTGATTTCTCCAAAGAATCAAAATGGGTGCTAACAGAATTAACTAGAGATTTGAAGTTACCGGATGGAGAGGCTGAAGGATCCTTTTGGAAGGATGGCATGATCTTCTCCAGCATCCCGGATGCAATCTCTATCATCTCACAGTCTTCCATGTGAGACTTCAGAAGCTTCTCTTTTGCTTTAGCTTGGGCAAAAGATGCTATCTTCATTGTCTGGACCGGAGAGAGGGAATCAAAATTTAGTGGTACTTGAAATAATCCCGGTTCATCTATCTCTAACATTTCTTTGTTCAAGAATCTCTTTACTACCTCAACAGTGTCTCTTGCTGGAGACTGAGTCTTCTTTCCTTTTGCCACCTTAGAATTGTCATCTAGGATCTTCTTTGTTTGATCTTCTTCTCTTCCCTTTACCTCTTCTTCTTGACTCACTTTTTCTTCTTTTCTTCCTTCTCCTTCAGCTCCTGAGTCTGGAATGTCTACAGTAGGATCCGAAGGAGAGATGTTGACTTCTTCATGGACTTCCTCTTCTGGAACAGAGGAATCCAAGTACTTAGACTTCTCCTCATCTATCTCTTTTGACTCTTCTACATTTTTCACAGTAGATTCTTCTTTTGATGCACTTAATCCTTCGACATCCATGGTAGAAGGTTCTTCATCTAAGTCCTTTATAACAGGAAGATTGAATCTCATGAAGGCATTCCAGAGGATGTCTTTTGTTTCTTTTGCCACCTGATCAGTCTCTCCAAGCATAAGTTTGTTCATTCTTGCTTTGCTCTGGAACTCATCCTTGCAGTCCTTAAAGATCATGGTCATTTGTTTTGGAGTAATGGAAGGATAGAGCTGAATTGCAATCTATTCTCGGATCTCTAGGTCCTTTGCCTTAGCATTCTCCTTTCTCAGTTCAAGTACCTTCTCTAGACTTTTGGGAATTAGAGAGATGATTTCAATGAATGCTTTATTATAAATGTTTAGATACATGACTGTAGTATCTTCCAAAATCTTCTTGTCAATATCACTATATTCATCATAAAATTCAATGACTGGTTGCAGGTTCCCATCCACTGTGACTGCCTTAATGATATCATTAATAGAGAGAGTAGGCCTTTCAACAAAATCTTCTTCTTCTTCTTCCTTATTTTTACCAGCAGAGGATTCCTCGAAAGTTTTCTTCTTCTTCTTCTTCATTTTCTTAACTTCCTCATCCGACTCTGTTTCTTCATCATCCTTTTGGCTTATGTAGGACCTTGTGGCCTTTGTTTTCGTTCTCTTCTCTCCCTTTCCGGATGTCTTGGCTTCGAATTTTGAGGCTTTTGGGCTCTTAGAGGTGGCAGGTGCAGAGCTCTTGGAGGATCTAGTCCGGGAGGAGGCTTGTACCGGAACACTTTCCTTTTCTGCTTCTTGTTTCTCTTTCTCAGCTCTTTCTATTTTCTCCCTATTTGCATCAACTGCCTCCTTTGATATGCCATATCTTTTGGCAACTTCCTCTACTTCCCTTCTCACCTTTCTTTTCGTCTCTGGTTGTCTCAGTTCAACATGTATTTTCACACTTAATTCTTGAAAGATTCCAAACCTTTCTGCCTCAGGGTCCTTAGGCTGACTCAGTAAGTGTTCGAAATGCAGCTCCAGGATTTTCTCATCTACCTCATAGCCCATTGGCATAATCCAGACTGTTCTGGGTTCCATTGCCTCCATTAGGCATTGATCAATGTCTACCATGAAACACACTGTATCCTTGTATTTTTCAACTGGAGATTGGGGGATTCTTTCTCTTGCCTGCATCATACTTTGGAAGTTTTTGAAGTATCTTTAGAGTCCTATACTTTGAGCCTTGGCATCACCAAGCCCATACATGTAGTCTCTGATTTGTATGGCAACCTGTCTGTCATTTTGTCATACCCAACCACTTGATCCGGGTAACTCATTCATATAATAAAAGAATAAACACAGTATTAGCCCTCCATACTTAAATGAGTTATTATTATCCTTCTTCATTTTCTGAAAGTTTTCTAATAGTTGGTTCAGAAGATGATCACATAGGTCATAGTCAGCATTTTCCCTCAGCATCTGATATGCAGTATATATTGTAGTTCCGGACACAAAATTCTCCCTGCTGGAGTGATAGATTTTATAACCAATTATCATAGAGGCAAATTTGATATCCAGATCTGTGATATCTTCTATTGTCATTGCTCTCTTGTCAAACTTTGATCCGGTAGCCTCACTTAGTGTCTGGTTCTTGACAGATTTGAGAGCAGGCAACCCACCGGATGAGTGCAATCCAGTTACTTCCTTAATGGCATCTTTTGTTATCTTGAATGGCCTCATCAACCACATGAAGTTGTCATGTATTCTGCTAAGAACATATCGGACCCATTCATCTTCTGCAAAATAGTGAAAGTGGATGCAATGTCCAAAATGCTTATCCTGGAGGGCCTTGTATTGAGGTTTAAGTTCAAACGTTTCATCTATTAAATATTTATGATAGATATCCATCAGCTTGGATTCCCTAAATTCCTCAATATTTGCATGTATGTATACCCTAACATCTTCTACGTGCAGAACCCCATGTCGAATGCTAGAGAAGGCACCTAAGGGATCAACTTCTAGGGATTTGTAGGGGTGTTTCTTGAACTTTGGGCGCGGCCTATCAGTGATCTTAACAACATTTGGAGTAGCCATCTTTGTAAAAGATTCAGAGAGAGATGTTCAAAAATAGAAATACCTTTTTACGCTTCTAGGGTTCACAATATGAGCCGGAAAAGATTGCTGGTTGAATCGGATTCTGTGGTTGATCTCTGAGAGGGTTGAAACAATCTTGATGTAGAGATCTTCCTTTCTTTTTCTCGAATGCAAATGTGCAAATGATGAATAAAAGAACCCTTTTATCTCTGCGCAAACCCTAATTTCCTATTGCAATAAATGCACAACTTAAGTTATTGTGGTTGCCTTGTTCTTCCTTGTTCTGAGAGAGATATTTAAGAATCACTGAGATGCACTTAGAATTATTTTTAGTGAAAATTGACAATGTATCTCCTTTCCTCCAATCATGCCATTTATCCGCAGATCAAGATATTTCAATTTTGAATCATACCAGATCTTAACTGTGAAAATCCTGCTTTTACCGGATGGCTGTCAAACCGGATCAATCTTGGATGATTAAACTCTTCAAAACTCCTTGCGGATCTTTCATATTTTTACCGAGGATTACATAGATATTTCTCTGAGAACCCTTTAATCCGCAACAATCCATGTGCCAAATTTAGGCACCAATTGACTGGCTGGGGGAATTTCTTTTTCCTTTGTGACTCCCCCTGAGCCAGAGCTCATCTATTTAGTTTCCAGAAGGAATATCAGCACCAGATTCTGGTGCGGATCCATCCCCAACATTTTCTGTACTTCTCTTCACCAAAATCTTGTTCATCTCCCTTTAAACTTCATCCGCACTTACTTTGCCTTTTCCCTTGTCTTGATTTTGATTATGATTCACCGGACCCCTTTTATCCTGATTTTTACTTCTGCAGAATTTGGCAAGATGACCAGATCTATTGCAATTGTAACAAACAACATTTCTTTGCATTTTTGACTCATATCCTCTTGATCTGCATTGATTAGCCATGTGTCCCATTCTATTGCATGCAAAGCATCTACCAATGAATGAATTGTTAACTTGCATATTTCTGCATTCATGAGATTTGTGACCATACCTTTTGTAGCTGAAACACTGTTCAGAGAAGGATGAATTAGTCTGATTCATTCTTCTTCTGCACTGATTTGCTTTATGACCAAAGTTGTTGCAATTGTAGCAATATCCATTGAAGGTTGGATATCTTTGAGCATTTGGTTGCCTTACAGGAGGTCTTCTAGGCCTATTTTTTTGATTTCCTGAACCAGAGTTCTTCTGACCGGATCTGGAGCTTTCACCTTTCTCATAACCCAAACCATGCTTGTCATCTACCCTCTTTTGGCTTTCAAGAAGAATTTCAAGTTGAGTTAAGCTTATCTTGAATTTTTCTTTGTATTCATTTGTTGTTTGAAGATCTTGTTTAAGAGTGTCTATCTGATTCTCAAGTTGTTCTTCATTATCTCTAGCTTCTTCAAGATCAGATTCCAGATGCTTGATTATTCTGTCCATTTTGTGGCAGTCCTCTGACTTCTCCTTGAGAGATTGTTTTAGATTATCTTCAATTTTTCTTTTCTCTTCAATTTCTTGGATGAATTTCATAACTCCTGATTCCATTTCATGCCTTACCATAATGACCTCTTTTGATAACTTCTCACATAGCTTGTTTTTCTCATTCAGATCTTCATTAGTATCATTCACTTCACTTTGACTTGCTAATTGTTGAAGAAGTTCCTTTCTCTTTTTCACAGAGATACTCAGTTTTTCTTTTAGGTCATTTATGAATTCATCAGCTTGTTTGAGTCTTTCTCTCAAGTTATTGACCTCAGAGTGAGATTGCTCAAGATCATCTAGGGCGGACTGAAGTTGTTCCTTCATACCATACACGTCCATTGAGATTCCCAGATCATCCTCAAGCTGTTAGGCTCTATTTAAAGGAAATTAGCTCTGATACCAATTGTTGGAAACAAGGTAGATAACTGAGAGGGGGTGAATCAGTTATCTTAAAAATTTTAACTTTCTTTTCTTCTTTAACAATTAGTACAGCATCAAAACATATAAGCATACATAACCATGAGAGAAGAAATAAAATCAACACACATAACACAATGATTTTTATGTGGAAAACTGTGTTAAGGGAAAAACCACAGGGTGACTAACCCAAGATTGTATTCTCTGTTAAAAGAATAAGAAGTACAAAATGGCACTTGCCAATTAGGGCTCACTGCCCGAGCACACTGCTCATAAGAGGCACACTGCCTACAAGAGACTCACTGTCTACAAGGTTTATAGAAGGTAACTAGGTGATTGAACTGATGAGAAGCATTTGCTAATGCTGAGGTTCAGTTTTGGTTAGGCTTAATATACTGATTTAATGCACTTCATTCTTCTTCTTTTCTAGTGATGTTGTTCTGTCACATATCGGACTTGTATTGCTACTTCCACACTTCTCTCTGCCTTTCCTCGCACACCCTTCCAACACAACACACACCTTCATACCGAAATCTATCTGGTATATATATCCGCATCAAGGATTTCAACATCTTTTTAGTCAGCAACCGGAATACTCAAGATATTTCCAAGACACTGATCTGTTGGTTGAATCCATGCTTAATATGTGATGAGTATCAAAGACATAGACATAGAAGTCATCAATCATGTCGGCCAACCATGTATGATCCCTCAAATAGCTTGATCACCACCAATTTCTCATCCGGATTAAAGTTTGATGCTCTGCCGCTCAGTTCTTCCTTAGTCTACTCTGTTTGTCAGGAACCCAACACTTAGATGTTCATATCTTTTCAATCATTCATCACCGGAGGCTCAATCTCTGGAATATAGTAGTCGTGATACTCCTCTTGACTTGCCCAAGTCCGTACTTTGCTGAGTTACACCCTCTGAGAGATCTGGACCTGATTGTCAGACCTTGCTGCATGCTCTGTTCTTGCTCACCGGACCAAAACACTCTTGAATCTGTCTTCCGGTAGAGACATACTATGTGCTGCGATGTGTGGGAAAGACTTTGTTGCCATTGATGACAACATTCATGAAGCCACACAGTGTCTCTTGCCAACATATGTTGATGCCTAAACTCATACAAAAGGTTTTAGGCCTTGCATTTCACCGCAACATCATATTTTGGGATGTAATGCATCACATGAGGTTTGAAAGACTCTGTTCCCTATAGACAGACATATTTCTTGTCCTGTGGATACATAGTTTGGTATGATACTTCTTCTGCAAGGAGTATGGACGTTGTTGAGATTGTGTGAATAAATCCTTGGTCCGCATTGAGTTTTTGGCTTCTCCCCAGCAATAGAAAGATGAACAATTGATTGTCCTAAGCAGTATGAGCTGACCAATTAAATATCAAAACATGCAGAGTCTCATGATCAATTTCCTCAAGTTTGGAAGGTATGGAAATATGTGCTTTGATCTCTTTCATGAAGGCTTGAGGTCTACAACAAATCTTCTTATCATTTTGCATGTGTTAAGGCTGACCAGTGACAAGTTACACATTACATCTAATATTGATCTTGATGCAGACCTAATCAATGTTTCAAGGTGCTGCAGAGGATATATATATAGAAGATATAATTCATTTGAAAAGCAAGTAATGTGAATGCGAACAAAAAACAAGATATGAAGTGCACAAAATCAGTTTGAAAACATGTATTGAGCAAGAAAAGCAGACTGCATCATCAGCATACAACAAATGTATTTTCCTTAGCAGTCCTTTTATCTATATTGTCATAGTAAATCAAATAGCAGTGAGTTGTGTATTCAGGGAGCAAAGGCTTCCTTGGGTTGTAGCCCTAAATTAAAAGTGTAAATCAGGGAGTAGTAGCTTCCTTGGGTTGAAGCCCTAATACAAGTTGTAACATTTTTGCAGTGAGCATATTATATTGTGAGATAACTCTCACTGTGGTTTTTCCCTACCTTAGGGTTTTCCACGTAAAAATATTGGTGTCATGTGTTGATTATTGTGTTGCATATTTCCCCTTCAATTCTATAAGTTATTCAGTTTCAAAAGTTAAACCTTAGTTAAGTTTTAGTATATGTTGATTAACCCCCCCTCTTAACATCTCATTGTGTTCAAAATCTTTTGGTGAGAGTTTTGTTGTTGGGTCAGTTCGTATTTGACAATCCGATGCAATATTGTCTAGCCACATGCAATATTATTTGTCAGTTGTTGAAACATATTTTCTAAGGTTTTTTGGCACCAATGCTCTATTTTTATGTGACAGAGAGTTCGTGGTGTTGGTACATAGGGAAGTGCATGATAAAATGCCTTAAAGAAATATGGTCTCATGGAATAATGTGATCATAGGATATGAACAAATATATATTTGGATGATTTCAAGTGCTTAAGAGTACGTTGGTGGTAAAGCACAAAGAAGGAATATTTTTGTCTATTTTCTCATCGTTTGGGATTCTAATTTAAGCCCAAAACATGCCTTAAGGTGCATTGTTATTTTCCATCTATGTTCTACATTTCCAATGCCAACTTTTATGTGTGTTGCAACCTATTTTTTCGAGTTATTTTGAAAATGTATTTGCAACTATCCTAGAGAACAAGTGTATTAAATGTTTGCTTTGAGGTCCAATGTTGCATTACACGACATAAAAGGTATTTTTTTGATTTTTCATTATATGTCAAAGGAATAACTTCAACTATAAAGCCCTTGGGTTATTTGTCCTTGAAAATATCTTGCCTAAGACTATATGGTGTTGTTCACCACTGGCAAGAATTATGTTGCATACAACCAAGTCAGTGGTAGCTAATTATGGGGAAGATACAAAGATCTATTCGACTAAATTTGACCTTAGCTACAACTTTGTGTCCACTACTAACTATTATGTATTGGTTTGTCTTCAAAATTTCAGCAAAAAATTATTAGAGAACTTAAACAAATAGGTAGACGCAACATGAATAAGTTGATATTTGTCAGCGTAGTCCATTTGGACACTTGGTAGATCCTTATCTTTTGTACCATTAGGCTTGAAGAAACAAACAAGATTTCTATTCGAGCATTACCTTCTAGTGTAAATCTAATGGCCTAACTCTTCCAAATGACGATGTTTGGATTGCCTTAGGGATGATCAAACAATGAGCAAAAAGCAAACCTCTATCTATAGCCATCGAGGCTCGACAAATTTAGTAAGATGCAGACCTTCTAATTTGGTCAATAAGTCCTATATTTACGACTACCATCTATCGAGAGACAATCTAGAACAACGAAAAGACCATGGACAAATTAACTATGGTGTAGTTAATTTGGTAGATGATATTAAACTTCCATTTTTGTGCATATCTTGCAATCATTGTAATCCATGAGACCACATCTCTTGAGGTTATGTTTGACCAATATGATGGATTTTGATCATGTCAATGCTAATGGATGATGAAATACATCCAATTACTGGGTAAGCGAAGTAGACTTTGATGGATGAAGTAGATTCAATAAGAAGGAAGAGAGAAATGTCACTCTTCACAAAAAACATTACAAGGAATTGGGGAGACTTGATTTTCCCAATTTTAGTTTATTGGTGTCTCAAGAGATATGTATTGGAAGAAGTACTATGTGTTCAAGAAACACACGATGTGCATAGATTACAAATTATTGATATTAAGCAAATATTAGGGAAGCAATAGCCATGAAAGTAGATCTAAATTGTTCTTTTGAATAGGAGTTGCATCTTTACTACATTTCCAGTGTATTTTTCTAATTGCTTACATTATTTTGAGATTTGGTTAAAATGAAACTAATAGCCTCTGAGTAATTTCATCTTGTAGGATATATATATATTTATGTCTTAGGGGGTCCCTAGACTCGTGCATTGGTTGAGCTATATATATATATATATGTCTTAGGGGGTCCCTAGACTCGTGGATTGGTTGAGCTAGAGGCAAAACCATGAACTACACTTAAGTCATAGCCTGAAAGTCTTTACTAAATGTGCTTTGTGTTGTAAAACACTATTGAACTACTATCAGTGGTCATGTCAATTAAGTGAGGCTTCTCCTAATGTTGAATGAGTGGCTCCTTCATCCTCCAAAATAAAGCCAAATGACTTGTTCTAAAATAAAAAAGTAAAATTGGGGTTTGACGAATATATGGAAGATATCATGTTTCCCGCCAACCATGTTTGCAGAGGAATCCAACGTCAAAATAATATACCATCCATCACAGCTCACAATATAACTATCGCTCAGAATTCAGAGGAATCCAAGGAGAGCGTATATAGCCCTCGTATACCATGCATCACAGCCCTCGTATACCAGCTGGCAGGATTCGCTTGTAAGAGCTTCCACTAGGATTCGAGCATTCCTTTTCTCTGTTTTTGAATCCTTGCTCCTTAGATTTCATATTGATTCTCTGTTTTTTTTAGTTTTTGTTGTTGTGGCGTTGTTCTGTTTTGATGGATGTTTTGAATTTAGATTGGAAGAACATCGAGAGCAAATTTGTCAGGGATGAATTTTATGAAGATATTCGAGCACCCAAATGGGTGGACTTCCTGGCACTGGAGGAACCCGTGGAAGATCATACCTGGTCCTGCAAGCCTGGTATGGTTTTTCAATTATACTGAGTGCTTTTACTTTTCAAGCCTTGCATTTTTCTTAAAGTATAATAGCCTTAGTGTACTCATAATTGCAAAATAAACTAGCAATTGAACGGCAGGCTGATAACTTTCTTAAGAAATTGTAGAATTTGTTAGACATTTTTGATTATTTATTAATTTATAAGTTTTTTAATCCACTAAATTATTTTACCAATTCTTATTGAAATTCCATCACATTAAAGGTTGTCTCTTTCACTTATATTAGTAAATTTGATTTTACATTACATGTTAAGATTCATAAGTGAGAAGCACTTTCACTACCAAATATTTTAATATGTAATAAATTAAGCTCCAGATTGATATTTTTAAAAAATATTTGCCAAACATACTTAATAAAAAATATTAGCGAGAAACTGGGGAAATTTTTTTTTGCCAAACATATCTACATACTAATTCAGTTTCCCACAATCTCAGATCTCTCCAGCCCCAAACTCTTCTTTCGACTCCTTCGATGCCTGAATATTCGCCCAATCAAATCATGCGCCATCAACCAAGCCCACCACTGAGTTCAGAAAAGCCACCCCCAATGGAGCCTCTTTGCGCGGCTCTTCCTCTAGTCGACCAACCATTGGAATGATGAAGGCAATCCTTGGTCCGCTATAGTGTGGGAGCACCTCTGGCCATCAACGGCCCTCTAGATGGAAGCCAAGGCCGGGAATAGCAATTTCCAACATCTACTCCAGCCCCCCTTGCCCCCAACCATTTTGCCCCGATGAGGGCTCGGCTCATTTTGCGAACCACATCCTTTGTTTCCCCCATGTCCAGAAGCACACCCACTAACATACCTGCAATGCCCGTGTTCACCTTGTAGTTCTCATTCAAATTCATAAAAGCATATCCAGGACCATACCCACTGAATGGAAAGCTACTGTCGAGTCGAGCTTGAAGACTCCCCAAAGCCGCTTGTTTGTGATCGGGCCTTGGAAAGCTATTTGCCTATGCTTTCCAATTAGCATTACTGTCGAATCCATGGCAGAGAAAGCTTCATCGAAAAACCAATGCATTGCCATTATCTCCTCCTAGAGGAATTTAATACCTCCAAATTATGCTCTTGCACAGGCTGCAATTAAAACTTCATTATTAATTGGATGGCGTTGTCTTGTTCTCACGCCCCGCCATACAACTTGGTGCATCAAGAAAATCCCGTATCTCCCTCCTCTGCAAATCTTCGTGTAACGCTGGTTGTTCATTGTCCTCCGTTTGCCATTTGGCTTAATACTCATCATACCCTGGCCCCGCCAGTTTCCTTTTGCCACCTTTCCTTCATACTTTGGCCGTGGGTTATATGGGAGCCCTTAGTCGGCTTGCATTTTAATCGGCCTTGCCTTCTTCTTGTATGAGCAAGCTTATATCGAGGGCCAATTTGGCCCAATCCTCTACCGAATACCCAATCATCATTTCATCTTCTAGCTCGAATGCCACATTGGCCACCTTATCCGCCACTTTATTGGCCTCCCTAAAAACATGATTGACTTTGAATTCTAAGAATTTATCCATGAGTGTCAATCCTCGTTGGAGTAGATTGTTTAATTTCCGGCTTGGTGTTTGTCGGTTCCGGATGGCATTGATAATTACTTGGGAATCTCCTTCTATATGTACCCTCCTTATACCAATCGAAATGCATAGTTGTAGTCCAGTGATTAGGGCTTGCATTTCTGCCTCATTATTTGTCATGATCCCAATACGTTCATTACTACTCCACACAACCTACCCTCATCATTCCTCACTATTACTCCAGTTGATGCAGGCCCAGGGTTTCCCCTAGATGCATCATCAAAATTTAGCTTGTGCCATCCATTATCGGGGCCCTCCAGCTTGCTTTTGCTTTGCCATTTCTCGGGTGACCCCTTAAGCTCCCTTGAACGGGGGCTTTCAATAAGGATTCTTATTATTATATCTTATACCATTTTAATCTATATAAACATATATATTTAACAATACTTTAATCTTAAGGTATTTAATAATGTCCTTTCAATAACGATTCTTATTATCATATCTTATACCATTTAGTATTTAATAATGTCAATACTTGTATAAGTTATCATGAAGAATCTTAAGGTATAACAGCATTTACTCATACACACACATTGATATTCAGTAATATATATTCTCACTTTTTTTTGTTTTGGTTATAGTAATACTTGCATATAGTAGTGCCATATCTCATTTGATGTAATTTTCTATTAGTGTACTATATAAACACTATTTAATAAACTAATATATTATGATTTTTTTTGTCCTATTGTTAATCTAATTCTTTATCACATTTTCCTTAATAATAGACCATATTGTTTTACAAATGTTGTACACAATTATCTTATATCGATTTTTGCAAGTTAAAAGTACATATACAATACTGAAAAACATGTAAAAACATACAATAAAATATATAATTCCAAGCTGTCTGAGATCAAATATTTATCATGGATATTAATACTAATTTAGAAGCCTACAAAATTAGAATAAATTCCATCAATCATATTTCTTAGTTCCAAAATCCTAAATCCTACTTGTTAACCAAATCCATCAATGAGGAAAACAATTCTGCGCAGTGATTTTTTCAATAGCCACAATAGTACACATAGCATCAGTACTAATTTGAAAATCAGATAGGAGAACAACTATTTTACCTATTTCAGATTAGTTCCTAGACTTCTATGTCATCATGACTTAAACTGCAGGTGCACTAAAATAAAGCATTTTGTATAGAAGATTGTTTAGGATCTACAAATTTACACAATTATATCTACCTTTGTACCCATTTCTAAATGGATTCCTCTGAACCAATGTATAATATCACTAAAGATCATAGTAGCATCCCTGCACTTCTCTGAATTCAACAAATTTTTTTTTCTTTTCTTTTAATCCTACTTTTCAAGTAACAATGTGGCACCCAAAAGCTCAAACTCCATCCACCTTTTACATTATCAGAAATCCAGATCACCCACATGGAACCCAAAATAGGACAAGGGACAATTTGTTATACCTTAAGATCAAACATTGTTCCCAACCTTTTGGCAAAGGCTCACAACGCAACTCTATTTCCCTCCACATACCACCTTCACTAGATTTGGCACCATCACAACAATCATTCTTAGCGCAGTCATCATCAACTTTGTCAATTTCAGGGGCCTTGTACAAACTTGCCGGATTGCATGGAAAGGAAATCAATTGGCCTTTTAATGGCCCGCACTTCATTTAATGATCTTTTCTTTTGCTCCACTGATTGGGTAGAAGCACAGTCACCTCTAGAGTAGGACTTGAGGCAGGACATCCTACCATGATCAATGCTCCCAAACTCCTCAAATACAGAATTGGTGCATTGGGTGGTGTAGCAATTAGGATATAGTAAATACTATGAGTGCATATAAGGGGTGCATTTATTTCTTCGCAAAGATAACAATTCTCAGTTTATTTCTACCACTTGATATTGACCATCTGATATGCATTCACACTCCCTTTCACCATCGTGTATAGATACAAAAGTTTTGCAATGTCTAACATATAGGATTCCATTGGCGTAGAGGTAGGGTTTAGTTTTTTATAGGGTAGTTTTTGATGTGTTTTTCTTGCACATGCAAACTCCGAATAAAATACCAAGTATTCTATCCTCTCTTGAACAAAGTCTCTCGAATGCTAAACAATGTGATCAATCGAGACAACTCCAAGGTTCCTGATTCGTGTTTTGCTATGGATAGACTCAGTTGTTGATGTGATCGTGCTGGTAATCACAAAGGGACTTACGCTGAAAATGCTCCTTATTCCACTCGATATGTTATTTCTTCCTTGTGAAATGGAACTTCTTGAACAGGATTACAAAGAAATTGCAAAAGGGTCAAGGTTTAGAGAGAATCTACTCTACTTCTAAGTACAATGAGACAATGAATAATGCCAATGTAGACAAATTCCTTATAACAAGCTCCACTTCGCCATGATGAATTCAACAACTACGTAGAACAAGTGCAATCTCCCAAGGATAACTAAGGATTTTCATATTGCAAATACTCATTTGAGTACCCACAGTTGGCGCAACTCGAACTAACATCAACAACCGAACTATCGCAATAAGTTGAGGTTCGGGCTAACTTTGCACAACGATTTGCCAACAACAAACCATCAAAAGTATGAACCTTGGAACTCATCAAATATCTCAACACAAATCCATCATATCAATGAACTCTCTAATATTATTCTACTCTACTTGGAAACATTTCTCAATCATCTGCTAGAATTTGAAACCATGCCAACATCCCACAATCACACAAATCACCATGCAAGGCAACAATGAGCTTGTATTGATTTAGGAAGCATTTTACAACAATTTCGCATGTCTCTTCAACGGCTTTGAAGAATTTCCTCTACTCTACCCCTACAGAACTCTAATTCTAATATCTAATCCCCCTTTACAAATGAGAAGAATCCGCTTTATATAGAGCTCAAGAATTACAAGAACGACCAGGATTGATTTGCAAATCAATGGCCCAGATTGAGACAACAAGGCAGTTTGTTACAATAATTTGCTATTTTTAGACATGAAAGAGGGAACAAAGGCATGTTTCGCAATGTGATAAGTAACATGTCAAAATGTGATTGGCCTGATGATGTGTACATGCCACCTCAGCATTGAGCGAACCAGTTTGATTTTCTCCTTGTTCACATTGCTTGGAATAACTTCCCAAATTGTATCATCTTTCATGGGATAGTCTTTGAACTTGGATTTTCACCTTTGGAACTTTGCATCCTTCGAACTTGCAAATTTGGGATTTGGGATTTCTTCTTGGTGTCTTCATGCCTTAGTAAAATTTCTTGATTTCTTGATGATCTCAACTTTGTGAAATTCTTATTTCATGTGCAGGCTTCAACTCTGGACAATGCAAGGAGATGTCATGTACTTTCACTTTTGGAGTAGATTTGATGAAATGGATGATGCCTCTGCTTGAATTCTTGCAAGTGAACTTGAGATCTTTAGGAGTTTGTCGCTCTTGTGATGTTGTAGCAGACTTGTACTCTTGAGTTCTTGTGTAAGATTCTTGCAAGTAGCCTTGACGAAGTTCTCCGGTTGAAGTGTGATGATGAACTTGGATCATTGATGAACATGCAAGGTGAAATGATAATCCTTCGCTTTTGGATGATTGAGCTTGTAGAATGATGATGAAGTTCTCATTTTTCTGGTGATGAAACTCTCCTCTGGAAGCTAAATGATGGCGGACTTGATGATACTTTGATGAAGAGTAGCATTCTTCTTACATTTTGATGATGACGCCTTCTTTGATGTAAAGTGAATGACCTTGGTGAAATCTTGATCTTCTTGATGCTCTTCTTGTCGTTTTCCTTCAACATCCACGCTCCTTAAATCATGTATCATCAACCTACAAGTGAAAATACCACAAGTCAATACATCAACATGATACGTGATATATAAAGGAATTTTCACCACTAAATTCACCTTCCTCACGAATGTGGGACAAATAAAACAATTTCTATATATTCATCAGACAATTTTCAATTTAAGCCAACTTATTCAATTTGCAAAGTAATTTTGTTTTCTATGAAAATTTTTGAAAAAGTGGAAAATGTTTGGGTTCATGGAATATGCGCCCTTCTAGGGCGCAAAATGCTTGCTCTAGAACATTTTCCCATTTTTGCAAATTCAACACTTAAATTTTTTTTTTCTTGCTTTCTCCTTCAATTTCCTCTTGGCAAACTTGAATTGTGGCATTGGCTCTTGTTTATGTTTGAACAAGTCTTTGAATTTTCTTCCAGCTTGCATGGGCGCATAATCCTTATTAGTGAGGATTTTCCACCTTTGCAACTTAGAATCTTTACTTAGGCGAATTTTTCTTCAAGAATCCTCCATCTAAGTGAGCGAAATGTTTGCAAGACGATAACCTTATCCTAAGTCCTTGACCCTAGAGTGGATTGTGCTCATACACAAGAATTTCCCACTTTTTGTTTGGGCGCATATTGCATGCTTTAGAACATTTTGCGCTCTTCTACTTCATGAACAATTTGCATCTTTTACTTGGCATTTTTCTCTTTAAAAATCTCTCCTTTGGATGGACACCTTCACTTACGCGTTCAATCATGCTCTTGGTGTTCACTAGGAACCACAAATCATTCATTTAATCTTCATGAAACCTTTCTTTGTGCAAGGCACATATTGCATGCTCCAGAGCATTTTCCTTCTTTGGCACTTAGGTTTTTTTTTCTTTCAAATTTCAAATGTCGAGTGAATCTTCTATCTTGGAATTGTTTCATTGTCTTAAACATGAATTGAATCTTAACATCCTTCACACTTCACACATCTATCATGAAATTGCTAGGGCGCATAATGCAAGGTGCAGAGCAATTTGCGCTTTTCCTTGAAAAAGACCTTCAAGTTTTGGATAAACATCTTCATCTTTCACTTAGCATTCTCTTGATGTTTTACAAAACAATCATTGGATCTCAAGGTGTTGCTTGAACGTTTCATCCTAGGGCGGAAATTCCTTGGCCCAGAGCATTATGCACTTTCATCCTTGAAGGACACTTCAACTTATATTTGATTGAATCCTTTGACACTTTACTTCAAACTTTCAATTCATAGTGGAACAAAACAAATTTCATCATCATTATCTTGGGCGCAAAATGCATGAGGCAGAGCATTTTGCGCTTTGGAAGGCTCCATTTTATACTTAGGCATTTCAAGATTCATCCTTTTTCTCCAATAACTTAGTCAAATTTTCACTTCAAACAATCCTTCCATTTGCACTGTCCTTTGTTTGACAAATTCTTCCTATGTCCCTAAGTCCTTCCTCCTCTTGGCGAACTTCAATTTGATACTTAGCATTTTATCATCTTGGATCAAACCTCTTTCCTAGGGCGGAAAATCCATGCTCCAGAACATTATGCGCTCTTACCTTTTGACTTTCACTTTGCCTTAGATATTTCCTTCAAACTTCAAGTCAAGCTAGATCCTTGAGGTGCTTTATACTTGATCAAATTTCCTTGTGATAGGTTTGGGCGGAAATTCCATGGGGTATAGCATTATGCGCTCTTCTCCTTTTGATGAGCATTAAAACCTTGCCTTTGATCATGGCCTCAAACCTTCACTTCAAAATCCTCAAGGCAAGCTTAGATTTATGATTACCTCACATTTGACAAGTTTCTTAGTGCAAACCTTGGGCGCAAATTGCATGAGGCAGAACATTTTTCTTCATTTCCAACTCACCCTCTAGCTAGGGCGCAAAATGCAAGGGGCAGAACATTTTGCATCCACCATACTTAGTCAATTCTTGGAGTTGTGTCCAATTCAATCTTTCTTTCCTTGGCGAAATTCTGCTCTTACTCTGGTGCTCTGCTCTAAATTTTCTGCTTTTTCAGATTAAATTTAGGTGTGAAATGAAGAATTTCAGTCCTTCCCTTGTAGCGCTGCCTCTCTTCCTTCTCGTTTTTGGGAAATTTGCCTTACTTCTTGGATAAAATTTACCTTACTTAGTGAAGTTTTGCTCCTAAAGTCTGCCCTGCAGGTCCGATTTTCCCATTCAAACTTGATACAAATGAAGAAATTTCTCCTTTCCTTTGAAGCACTCACACACAAACCTTTATTTTGTGCAAAAAAAACTTGTCTTTTCTTTGATAAAATCTGTTGAAATCTGCCCTTCTTATTCGCTGCTCTGCTCTGATCTGCACTTTTATCTTTGCCTTTTTGTTTTTGAAATGAATGTGAGAAATGGGATTTTAGTCTTCTTTATATGCATTGCATTTACCTTCAAATGAGGTCGGCCTAATGCAGGTCGGCCTCATTTTGCAATGATTTTAAAAAAAAAAAACTTAATTCCCTGTCATAGGCCGACCTTGTCATAAGCTGAGCGGGTTTTGCAATGCTAAGAACATTATCTTGAGCGGAAATTGTAGCTGGCAGAACATTATGTGCCTAGAATGAGTGGCTTTTCCAGTTGTAAGAACATTTTCCTCATTTTTCAATTTGGAAACTTATCATTTTTCTTGCAAACATTCTTCTAACTCCCTCCACATTGGCGGATTTTGAGAGCATTATACACCTTTGAACATCTTGCCTTGTGCATTTGATCATGACTTCAAACTTTCACTTTGCACTTGCAAAAACATTATGTGCTCTACCTTGTCTTGGAGCTTCAAAACAATCATTGGTATTTCAAGATACTTGCATTACTTGAGCGGATATTTCAGGAGGTAGAACATTATGCGCTCCCTCTTACTTGCACTTGGACTTCATTCCCTCAATGACAAATTTCATTTTCATCTGTTAAACTTTGACATTTCAATGAGCAGAATATGATTTGAAGGAGCGGATTTTCCTTATTAGCAAACATTTTCCTTGTTTCATCACTAAGTTATACTAGAGGGAGGGCAGATTTTGAAGAGCCTAGAAAATTATGCGCTGTTTTGAAATTCCTTTACTTCTTTACTTCTGTAAGTAAGATTGAATTTTCCTTCAAAGAAGTACTTGATTCTATGTGAATTCTCCTCCCTTATCTTCATTCAACAACAACTTCACATTCATTTGTTGAAGCTTGACTTATCCTTTGATCAGATTTCTGATCCTCAAATTGCACTTAAAGGAAAGGGCGGACTTTGCATGGGTATGAGCATTATCCTTCATTTTGCATTCATCATACTTAGTTAAATCTCCACACTTTGATCTTGAGCACCAAATGCAAGTATATGTGCATTTTCCACCTTGTATCAACCTTTGACAAACCTTCACTTGGAGCTTCAAAACAAGATTGGAGTCTTCAAGATGCTTCTCACTTAGTTCAACTGCTTCATGACTACCAAGGCGGAAATTGTATGGAGTAGAACATTTACCACTTCAAGTTGGGCGGCTTTTGAAAGCTCCAGAACATTTTCCTTACTTGGCATCTTCAAACTTAGTCATTTTTCCCTTTAAGTTTCAAATGTTAAGTGAATCTTTCACCTTGAACTTCCTTCATCACCTTGAACATGGATTGAGCGTCAACATCCTCCACACCTCATGCACTTATCATGAAATCCCTAAGGCGCATAATGCAAGGGGCAAAACAATTTCCCAATTTTCAACTCATCTTCTAGGGCGGATATTGCTAGGTGCAGAACATTTTCTTCTCCTTGTAGGGCGGATATTGAAAGCTCCAGAACATTTTCCACCTTTCTTACTTAGACCTCTTTTTTGTCTTGACATTTCAAAATCTGTCATTCAATGCATGAAATTAAGTCGAGGACTATCCTTTGAGTACATTTCTTCTTGGGCGGATTTTGAATGCTCCAGAACATTTTCCTCCATTTTCCTGGGCGCATATTGCATGGTGTAGAACAATTTCCGCCCAAGGTCCAAGACTTCAACTTTTTTCGCCTGATTTTGACTTGTCCTGGATGGAAGTATATTTAAAAATATTTTTAAGTATTATACTTTAAATATTTTGAAATATACTTCCAGGATGTTTGAGATAGGTCCTGGATCCATGGGATTTAACATGCAGATTCTAGATTTCTGAGGATCCACCGGATTTCAGACTTAGTCAATTTCAGGATCTCAGAACATCAGGCTTCTAGACTCAATCAATTTTCAGGATCTGAGGACATGCAACAAGACAGGAAGATACAAATTCCTTAGCCGGAAAATGCCGAGGCTTGGGCAAAACAACACTACCAAACCCTACAGGCTCAGAGAAAAACTAAACCCTAAAGCAAAACAAAGCAAGAAAGCAGAAAAAAGAGGGGGTCCCCATTTGCAATGGGGCGATGTGTGATTACATCACAACAGTAGTGTTTTACATAATAAATTTGTGTAAGGAAAAAATTGGCTATCCTTATCCATACAAAAAAGCACAGTTACAACCTTACCAAATACAAGAAAAATAGACTGCAAATGTTAATCAAGTAATACAATGGGAGAGAACATTTCATACATTTTAAACGGATTGACTAGAATGGAAGAGAAAACATTTCAAAGATGATGCATAGGATGAAGCCTATAAGTCTGTCCAGCACTGCATTTTAGAAATCCTGACGAATACTGAATGACAATATGAAGAAATAAGCTCTTCGTTTATGACCTTTGAGGATTCCAAAAGAAAAAGGAAAAGAAAAATGATGCTTTCAAAGATGAAAACAGAAGCATTCGTACAACATCAAAAAACAAATAAAAATCAATCAATTTAAATATACAAAAGCAAAAAAACAGTATATACCGTGTAGAGCAAAGAATTAATACAGAGACCTGTGAATGATTCTGCATGAAAAAAAACCTGCCCAAAAAATTTAGTTTATGCCTCAGAGCAAAGCCATCAAACATATGTGAAGTGTGTTTGAGGCTCAAAAGGAGAGGCACAATTACTCTAAATAAAAGCAAACATGAGATTTACACTTAAAAACCTAACTACCTTAAAAAAATTCAATACAAAAAACTAGTATGCCTAATACTAAAAGAAGTCTGTCTGATCAGTAAATACCTCTAGCTTGATTCATTAATTTACAACAATGTTAAATTAATCACTGTGAATACATGTGCGAGGCAGAGAAGTAATCGAAACGCCTATAAAACATTGATTCTACAGCATGAAGGTCCATCATCAGGGGTCCCCTCTTTTTACCATAATGTATATATTTTTCAAGTCTATCTAAAAACAAAGGAGCTGTCTTTATAAACACTCTCCGAACTCTTGGAAATGAAGTATGAGGTGGGCACATCTCAACTGGCTTATCCCAAATTTATCCATTTATTTTAAAAATAAAACCAAAATTAGAGAGTTTCCAAAAATATCACAAAATTCTTCTTTCCTTTCATATATAGGTTCACTGCCTTCTAGACTTGAACTAACATCCTCTGAGCTGTCAGTTGGTTCCCTCTTATTGTTAGAGAGAGGAAGTCCCATTGAGAAAAGGCATTAGTGCAAACAATACCTTCTTGTTCTTGAAGACCCTCGGTTGGCTTACAACAATCAGAATTTATGATAATCTCCTGACAAGTACTCTTCACCAATTCTCCCTCATTAGAATTCTCATTCACGTTACTTAACTTGTTGTGTAGCTCAGGGGGAAAATATGAGCTTTGTGCAAACAAAAATTGTGGATCCAAATCTTTTACTTTAGCTAGTTCCCTAGCTTTTAAGTTCTTGGATTTATCATTGTCTCCTTCAGTTCTGTCCATCACTTGCCTTCCTCCCCAATCATCTAAAATGTAAAACATAAGAGCATTATGGTTATGCACTATAGATGCTACTAGCTGCCTTGGAATAGTGGTGAAGATGAATTCCTCTTTTCTATTACCAATGATAACAAAAAGATCTTCACTCTGCAATAGAGTCCCTTCATAGATAGGTGGTAGGAATATGTTCTCCTTATTATAATCCAATAAACTAATATCCCTCTTTTGTATAAGCTTACGTGCACTAGTGTGAGTTTTGTGGTGTGATGTTACAAAGGTTCCAACCAATGAATACCATAATAAGAAGATGGGAAATTCTGTATCATTGCCATTTCCCATAGCAGCTAGGGAGCTTTCATAAGTTACTCTTTGCTTACAAAAATCTATTCTCGTGCGCCATCCTCTCTCAGGTGATTGTGCTAGATGTATGTTATGAAACAATATACTCTGCTTAGCCCAAATACTATAAAAATTATGCTCATTCATATATCGAGCATTATGTATATCTTTCAATTGCCGTTGGGAAACACCTATTGTAATGCCCCCTTTTGGGATCACCTTATACTTTGCCCTGAAATCACAATTCCTAACGAAACCAATAGCAGATTATAGTTAAAGATACAATTCCTTACTCAAAATCGAGATGATGTAAATCTGGTTATGGAGACTTGCAACCATGTTAGATGAATATGATATTAAATACATTTAATTCTAAGTCTAAGAAAGATCATATATAACAATGTAACAAGTCTCAAGGACTATGTGGGCTCAACCATAAAAAGGGGGTGATGAGGTGCCCCAAGCATCCTCTACCCTAGGCCCAACAGCAGGACCTTATCCTCCATTGGCCTCATGTGGTCCTTAACCGATTGTCCTTAACCATCATTATGAGGTGGGCTCCCTAGTGAGGGCTTTACACCGTTCCCTCCATCACACCAAACCTTCCTCTTATGATTGAAGATCCCCTTTTATTTATTTCAACAATTGATTCAAGTGGGGATAGTTCGGGAGGCTGGGATAGGGTGTCCTAGATCCTCAACTCTAGGCCCAAGGACAGGACCTTATCCTCCTTGGCCTCATGTGGTCCTTAACCGATGGTCCTTAACCATCATCATGAGATGCCACTCCTAGCGAGGAATCATTTGTCATTCCCCCTCCTTGCAGTCTCCTCATCCCTCCTTGACTAATCATTGCCAGAATTGGATCACCGTTCATAACATCAGTAATATAGTTTATATTGGCATCAACTATCATTGTTTTAGTTGGTATAATTGTAAGTGTATATATACATATTTGTTCACATCTATATTCATCTATTAAATAAGCATAGACACACCTTGTCATTGCATACCACAGGGATAGGTTACTTTATTGTTCTGCTGCAATGGCGTATGTTTTCATTGCTATTGATGCCCAGATCTGATCTATGCCTGGCTGCGAATTATTAACTCTGATTCCTTCGATATCTGCATGGATCTATCTTCTATATCTGCCTTTGAAACTCTCATATGCAGATCTGAGTGTGTCTTCTTTATATATCTTTAGTCTTCCCCTTCTCACAAATGATATTTTATACTCCATAGAACAGCAACGATCCTCATGAAGGGATGCAGCCCTTGTTATCAAAGCAACTCTTCATAATCACCCACTAATCACACCCCTTTCTTTTACCTTTTATATAAGACAAATTTTTGTCTTCTAGTGAGACAATTTTGTCCTCATGTGAGGAGCGCTCTCCCTTAAGATAATCAATCTCCTCTAAACAATATTCGCTGCCATCTTATACACATACATTTCAAAACTGATCGCTCACTTCTCTCTTAGTCGGCCTCTTCTAAGACATTCGCTATCCTTTTATTTCTATTTCTCACACTTCTCAAACTGATCACTCCACATCTCCTAATCTTTAAGCAAACAATTTGGTTTATTATATATGATCGCTGCACTCATTTGGTCGGCCTCATTAAAGTCTTTTATTATCAAATTCAAAACATCATATTTGAAGTCGGCCAATTTATATTAATAATGAGGTCGGCCAACATAACAATATTTGTTTAAATCTTTAATTTAAACAATACATCGACTTCTTCAAAATGATGATAGTCGGCTGTATCATAATCAAATTTATTTTAATGAATTCCTTGCATAGTATGGGACATTACACCTATATTAATAAGATCATATGTATTCTCCTCAGTAGATTTTGGCCTCGAAAAAGAGCAAGAAAGATTGTCTTGATTACATTGAATGAGATCATACGATGTCACGATCTTTTGCTCTCTCATTTCATTTTCAGTGTTTCACCAAAGATCCTGGGCAATGAATACAAACTCTTTATTGTTATTGCTGACATCCAAAATGACAACAAAATGTTGCATTCTTTGCTATGATGAATTGCGGGAGTGTCGTGAATACCACGATCCTACTCTTTTATGCAAAGCCAATTCTGTATTTGAGTAAAGGGATCTAGGTGTCCTTTATTGTAGGTCGTATCTCTTACACTATCACCCCTCTTTGCATGTTTTCCATGGTGACAAGAATTTTGCAATGACATAGGAAGCACCGAGTCTGAAACATCTTCATACCTTAGGCTATGAACAAAATGTTTGTCGTCATTTGCAAAAAGTGAATTTGTTGATATTGTTAATTTTAACAATCAAATTGACAGTAAGGAACAAGAAAACACAAATGCACACATAACACAAAGATACCCTGGGAAAACCTCTCTCTTAGAGGTGAAAAACCCAGCAAGAAAATCTCAGATCCGATTATATTAATAGCAGAAGCAGGTTACAACTTTGCCTAGCTAGGGCACAAAGCATAGGCACCAAAACACAACTTATCTGAACTTTAATTCTGATCCGAACTGATTATTCGCTTGCACATAAGAGTTTTTGCACAGTAAACACAAAGGTTCGGCAGCCCTGGATAATCTTTAGCAGACCTGAAACAACTTCGTTCATGCTAGATCAGATTCGCTTCACCAAGTAACAGGTTCGCTGATGATTGCAAATGAATATTGCTTGTCTTGATGTAGATTGCTGATGGATAGTTTGCTCAGAGCAGAAATCGGTGTCTTTTTGCTTATGAATTGTGACTACAAGTCACTTTACATTTATAGGAGATCACTCAACCAATAACTTTGGTCGGCTTTATGCAATTTGGTGCCAAGTTACAATAATTCAAATAATTACATACAAGTTACATTGAAATAGGTCCTGACCTATTTGCCATTACAAGTTATATTGAATAGGTCCTGACCTATTTTTAATTGCAAGTTACACATAATGAATTCGCCCAAATAGGGCCTGCCTTAAATCAAATAATATAGCTGAGATTCTCAAAATGCTAAGGCCGATAGGCCATTCAACATTTTATGACTAGGTCGTGTTGTGACCAAATCACACATCACCCCATTAGGAATAGGGACCCCTTTTTTTTTTGAGCTCTGAGCTTTTCAGTGAGTTTCCAATGAGTTTTCAATGAGTTTTGCTGAGATTTTAATGATGTCCTGACTCGTTTTCCTTTGCCGGCTCGGTAACAATTTCCTTGCCTATGATCTTTGGTTCACGATTAAGGGTAGATGAACGTACAATAATGAAGAATTGTGATCAAATCCTATCTAGATATTGAGTTTTGAAGTTAATCCTTCAGAATGTTTGAGACCCTGAAAAGACTAAGACTAAAGCCTGAAATCCTGAAAATCCTGAAAAATGGCTAAGTCTGAAATCTGGTGAATCCTCCAAATTCTATATTTTGCATCTTAAATCCGGTGGATTCGGGACCTATCTCAAACATCCTGAAAGGTATATTGAAAAATATTTAAAGTATAAGAAATTCAATCTCTAAACTTATACTTAAATATATTTTTCAATATACCTTTACTCGCGCGATCCTGAAAATACTTGACGAAGTCAGAGGATTCAAAACACTGATCTAATGCGACTAGACACTTAGATGGCGCAAATCTGGGCGCAAAATCACGAAGCAGAAGACATTTGAGCCAGAGGATTTGAAAACATGATCCAGTGCGCCCATCTAATCCTTCATTCAGTGCGAAAATATCAGAGGATTTGAAAACTCCATCTAGTGCGCCCAGACTAAAAGGTCATTTCGGAGGAAGAGATGAGGATTTCAATGCCTTCAACCAATGCGAAAGTGAAAAAGGACAAGTCTAAAGCCAATCTTGGAGCAATTTTTAACGAAAATGTCAGAGGATTTTAGTTCTTGAAGTGATGCGCCACCAAGGAAGAAGAAGGAAATGAGAGTTTTGACTTGAGAAATGTTACAAGTTCAAAGGATTCTAAAATTTGAAGTAATGCGCTAGAGTTCAGGGAATCTAAAGTGTTTAAGTGATGCGCCATCTTAAAGAGGAGAGTGAAGTTTGATGTTGAGGAATCCAAACTAGTGATCTAATGCGACCAAGTTCTAGAGGATTTGCCAAGTCCATCTAATGCGCTTTATCATGAGGAGATTGCCAATATCCTAGACATCTAATGTTTGGTCTTCAAGGTAAGTTTCAGAGGAATTCAAAACTTGATCTAATGCGCCTATGGCAAGGTCATCCAATATGCAACACCAAGGTAAAGAGAGACACGTTCTCAGAGGATCCTACAAACTTAACCAATGCGCCAAATATCATACATAATCCACTTCAAGACAAAGGCTATCTAAGTTCATTCGAGTTTGAAGACTTCAACAAGCTTAACTAATGCGCCAACATTATGAGGTAGTAATCAAGGCTTGTATCTAGAAGATTTTCAAGTGTCATCTAATGCGTCATGAATGAAGTTTATTTTTGAAGAGCTTAAATTGCCTATCCATTGCGCCATGCACAAGAAGAATCTTAATTGCCTAAGCAATGCGCTAACACTCTAGAAGATTCATAAAGCCATTATCCATTGCGCCACTCCTTGAAGATCCAAATTGCCTAAAGCAATGCGCCATATCTAAAGAGGATCCCAATCCTTCAAAAGTTCAAATGACTCCATAATTAATGATTTAAACCGCCAAGTGTCAAGAGGATTCCGATCCTTTAACTAATGCGAAATGTGTCAAAGGGAATCCTATGCCTTCATCAAATGCGAAATCACTTGAAGATCCTACCAACTCCATCTAGTGCGACTTACAACAAGAGGATTCTAATCCTTTAACTAATGCGAAACATGAAAGGAGGATCATCAAGGGGTTAACTAGTGCGAAATACTGAAAGCAAGTGTTAGATAGCAAGACATGACATTCCAAGAAGGAGACTCCATTATCCCATCTAAGGCGAAATGAGAAGAGGAATTACAAACTTCATCTAATGCGAAAATCTTGAGAAGGCCTCGAAGACCTCAACTAATGCGAATTGCCAAAGGGAGTTTCAATTCTTCATCTAATGCGACTAGGAGGATGATGAAGGAAGAGCCTTATGAAACAAAGACAAGAAGATAACAACATGCTGATTCTATGCGCTTGAAAGAAGGAGGAAAACGTCCAACAATAAGAAGAAGATTATTAAGTCTTTATCCAATGCGTCCAAAAGAAAGAAGTTATAAACATTTAATAGTTGTTGCCTTCGAAAAACGTGAAATGCATTCATTTAATAAAGATCAAAATTAAATTAAATGTTTGTGCATGAGGTCGGCCTAGGAAGAAGGAAGGTTTTTTAAAGTGAATTATATATATGTGCCTCATTTCTTTTTCATTTGATTTATTTTCAAGAGCAGATTTGTTCTCCAAGAGCAGAATTTTCTTCAAGGAGCAGCCACAAGAAGTTGATTTTAGAAGATAAATCTGATTTTATCAAATTTTGTCAAGTGGGAAATCAAATTGCAAGGTATCAAATACAAAACAGCTCATCAAGTAAGTCTGATCTGAGTTTTTTCTGATCTGATTTTCTTATTTTTCTTTCATTAGATGCCTTGAAATTGTCCAAATATTGATAAAATTCTGGAAGAATAAGTGGATTTTTATGATTTTTCATAGATTTTCCAAATTTAATAGTAATATTTCATAATTTTAAAGGAAAATTTCATAATTTAATCCACTAAAGTTGCTGAAGTAAAATCTAAATTTTATTTGCAATCACTTATTCGCGTCAAGTCTGCAGAATAATGGCAATGACTTCCAAGGAACGACAAGCCAAGATCCGGATGGATGCCAAAGGGAAGATTCCTGAATCAAAGCTCGTCTCAAGGTGGACCAATGTAAGCGATACAAATATGGGAAGCAGCAACCTGGAAGATATCAAGACAGTCCTTGAAGAACCTAACGGAGGAAGCCTCGCTCGAGCCATCATGAGGAGTGGAGCCATTGAAGCTGCTTGTTTTCCGCCAACTTTGCCATGTCCGGAAATGATCATCGAATGTGTCAAAAAGTATGATGTAAATACAAGGCAAATCATAGCCAAGGATGGAACGATACTAGCCTATTTGCAAAGGGAAGCAGTTGAAGAGACTTTCAACATTCCAACCAAAGAGAGGATGATCAGCATCTCAAAACAACAAGGCCAGCAGGAGTATGATGTTGACACCAAGATAAAGTTACAAGAGATAAGGAGAGAGTGGATGGCCAATCCAGCCATGAAGTTCAATATGAATAATCCTCCACAGTTCCACGGTTCCATAAGTCAGATTTTCATCCGGAAATTGGATATCTAATCATGTTTTTGAACAGAATGACAGGAATGCCTCAATCTGCTACTTTTCAGCCTTGGATGTACTCTTTCATCAAGTCAGTTCTTAAAGGGAAAATGATTGATTGGGCTGGACTTATCAGTCAAAGTATACATGAGCAGTTCCTCAGTTTTGCTAAAACTAAGACTTGTTATATGAGTTCCTATATAGTGTACCTTCTTGCCAGAAATGAAGTCTACTCAGGTTTAACCAAGAAAGGAGAAGTCGGCATTGGACCTAACAAATTCTTGTCACATCAATGTTATCCTCAGTTGCACCTCAAGAGTATTAATCATTATACAAGGTTTAATGATGCATTTGCCATGTTCATCATGAAGAAACTGAGGGGAGAATTTCATAAAAGATTGTCTAATGCAGCAAGAGAATTCATTTCAGCATATGGACACTGGTATACTCAACATGAAAGGTACACTTACCTAAGGATCCAAGGATTCACATCATATCCATACAGATTGCCAAGGTATCCAACCAACAGGATGGTAATGTTAGAAGTTACAAGACAACTCCTAGAACTCATCAGGTTGCAGAAGTTGAAGAAGAAAGGAGGAATCCAATTTCCACTTCGTCTTGGACAAAATCTGGAATGTCCATCTTTATCAGCAGCTGAGTATTCTGAAATAGAGCTACAGGCTTATCATTTGCAAACTCATGGCACCAAGAGGCCTAACTTTGACCCTTTCCAAGTTTGCTGGAAATACAACAGAGAATTCAAACATATCAAGCAGTTGGAAGACCACTGGGCCAGTGCTCAAGATGAAGATGATCTCCGAACTCTTCAAAGTTCAAGACTCGACTGGGATTTAGTCAGAGCCACCAAAGCATTCAGGATTCCAGACCAGTTCACCGAGGATGATACTATGCTAGTAGATGAATTTGACAAGATAAAGGATTTGCCTTACACAATTGATTGGTCAAAGAGAGATGCATCCGAAGAAGATTTGATAAAGCCGGTTTTAGCCATGACACAAGTGTGTATCAATCAACTATTGCAGGAAATGAGTGCTGAAAATCGAGATCTCACCTACAATAAGATGGATGAAGGAGAACCCAAGCAGCATAGTACACATAGTCAACCACAACACAGTGGGAATGATCAGAGCAATAATTCAGCCAGAAAGAGGAAAAGACCTAGTCAAGATCAAAGGGAATCAAGCCGAAGACCTCAGAAAAAGAGTAATCCATCTACTTCATCTAATCCACAAGAAGGTGTTTCAATTGTTCAAAATCCAATACAAGAGGTAGAAGTAATAGAAGAAGTTGCCTTGATTCCATCAGAAGAAATCCAATCAAGCCCCACTGTCATAATAGAAGAGGATGATGATCTTGGTCAGGATGAAATAGGACAAGCTGAATCTGATGAAGAAGTAGCTCGTGTTCAACACAATCAAGCCCATGAACAACGAGACCTTTCTACTTTCCCACCATGGTTGAGACAAAGGATTGAAGAAAGTACAATTGTAGAGACTTATCAGCCTACTGCAGTTGAAGAATTGCTTGTAAATGTACAAAAGAATAATCAGAAGAAGAAAGCAACGATCCTTTCTAAAATCACTCAAGATTCTGCTGGAAACAGAGAGGTCCACATAGCTGTTCCTAGAAGTGACAAGGAGATAGAAAACATGGCACCTGAAGATTATAATTTGACTACAATTGGCATGGGTCCAATCACAAGGGAACAAGTCGATGAGGAACTACAAGATGCAGTGAATAATGTGAGAAGTATGTTGAAACAAGAAAGAGAAGCAAGGATGAAAGTTGAACAAGATTTTAGTACATTGAAGCATTACATCCAACAGGTCATGCAACCTATTCAACAGAAGGAAGCTACTGCAATTCCTCCTTCCATTCTTCCACAGGAAACAGTATCCCAAGTTGAGGACATGAGAACTTCATCTCAGATGATGAAGGGATGGATAGAAAAGACAGAAGACAAGGCCTATATTTACCTAGAAGAAATTGTGCAAGTGTATGACAGAGTCATTAAGCTCCAAGGTCGAGTCCAAGCTTTATTGGAAAGTTGTGCTGAGTTCAAACCAATCAAAGAGCAATATATGCCACAACTCAAAAGCTTAATGGAAGCTCCAGTAGAAGATTTAATTCATAATAAGGTGATTGACAGAGATACTCCACATGACTTTGTCACTTGGTATTTCTCCTTTCACAACAAGGGGCAACTAGTTGATAAGATTGAAGTAGATATGTCCAGGATAAGAAGTGTTCTTCTAAGAACAGAAAATCATATATATACTGCTTTGACAAAGATTTGTAATCCTTATGGAAATGTTACCATTGAGAACATGAAGCAACAAGTTAAGGCATTCTACTTTCAATATGATGGACTTGATGAAAGTCAACTAGATAATATATTCACACTTGCATATCGTCTTGGGGAAAATAAGTCTTGGATAAACGACTGGGAGAAGACACTTGGAGTCTATGAGGCAGATGTAGCAGTGGCAGAAGGATCCATTAAGGCAGCGACAAGTGTACCAATGGAAGATATTATTCAAATTGTGTCCAGATTCGTTGTATCTCATAGTACTACTACATAGTACTCGCCTTGATGATGTGGCTTCCTTATCCTCTTGGAAAGCGTGCCTTTGTTCTCTCTTTCATGACTTCTTTCATTTAATATGAGTAACCTCCTGTATTTAATAAAGTTAACCTCATTCATTTAATAAAGTATAGTTTGTTGTAACTACTTGTGATGTGGCTTGATCTGATCCGCTGATTTCGCCGATCAATCTTGACCCTTCTCTCCTTTGAGGACTATAAAAGAGCTCTCATTGCTCTCATTTGAAAGGGTTGGAAATTCTGAAATTGTTGTAAGAGCTCTCTGAGATAATAAAGGACTCATTGATTTGGTGATTCTATTTATATTTCTGAGTGTTTGCATGGTTTCAATTTTCACACGAATATTAAGTTAAGTTACAAGTTTTCTTTTAAGTATAAGTTAGTTAGTGAGAGATTTTTATTGCCTTGTAGTGAAGTCTTTACAATTGAGCGTCAATTTGATCTTTATGCCTGTTGAATTTTCATGAGCATAATTGATTTAAACATCTTGCATACCTTTGAAGATAGCACCTCTCTTGTGTAGTTGTTTCCTCTTGGCGAAACAAGATTCGGTTCGACTTCACTCTCAGCAGTAAACGTCCTTCCATTTAGGACTAGATTAGTTTTTCCTCAACCCTATATCTTTTGTCTTTTTTTATCAATCATTTAGATTTAGGATCAGAACGTCCATTGCTAAATCATACGCGTCAGTTGCAGTACCTAGATTTTCTAGTGTTCACTTCCAGAGTCTTTGAAACAACAAGTTGAACAATTGTGTAAGTCCCTTTGTTGATTAACAGCAGAATCATACTTAAATCATTGAGCTGTTTCTTACTGAAATTAAAACATTATTAGAAGGAACCTTGGAGTTATCTCGTTTGATCACTTGGTTTAGCATTCGAGAGGCTTTGCTCAAGAGAGAGTTAAATACCTAGTATTTTACTCTATTGTTGACTTGTCGAAAAACAACCATCAACAGGTCGGCCTCTAGGAGGGATCCGACCTAGCTACTAAAATCAACACTCCCTCTTAGCTAGGGAGGATTCCTTCATAAGGATCAAGTCACATAGTGACTACCATCATGGCTACTCCCATAGATGGAAAACATAAGTGCTTATTGTCATCTCCACATGACGTTTACCATAGATACTCCCAGAGGGTGAACAAGCACATCATGGAATTTCTCCCATGATATCCACCATACCTACTTGTAGAGGGTGGATCCACCATGCCTACTCGCAAAGGGTAGAAGATACAGTTTAATGTATCACTGATGTTGAGACTCCCTCTCAGCTAGGGCTTCATTCTCCACAACTCCAAGCTTGTCTCGAAAATATGCAAGCTTCACCCGAGCAAGAGGCTTGGTGAGAACATCCGCTGTTTGCTCATCAGTGCTGATGTACTTTAGCTGAATAGCATTCCGTTGCACCATATCCCGAATATAGTGATACTGAGTTTCCACATGCTTTGATCTGTCATGAAACACATGATTGACAGAGAGCTTCACACAGCTCTGGTTATCACTATGAATAACTGTAGGCTCCCAAGGTTGTCCAAACAATCCTGCAAGGAGTTTTCGAAGCCACACTGCTTCTCGAGATGCCACACAGGCTGCAATATATTCTGCTTCAGCAGTACTCAATGCTACTGAAGACTGTTTCCTGCTGCACCAAGATATCATGGTGGATCCCAAGCTGAAGCAAACTCCAGAAGTGCTCTTTCTATCAGTGACACTTCCTGCCCAATCAGAATCAGAATAGCCTTCCAAGGTAATGACTGTATTGGAAGAGTACTTCAATCCATATCCAACTGTACCACGTAAATATCTCAAGATATGCTTGGCTGCAACAAGATGAATCTGCCTTGGTTCACACATGAACTGGCTGAGGGCACTCACTGCATAGCAAATGTTAGGTCTAGTGTTAACTAGATACATCAAGGATCCAATCAGCTGCCTGTATTCAGTAGGATCCACAAGATCAGACCTAGCTGTAGATTTACTCAACTTCTTTAAGTTAGTTTCCATAGGAGTAGGCATAGATTTACAATCTAACATTCCAAATCTTTTCAAAATATCAATGGTATATTTTCAGAATAATTTCATTGGGTCTTTGCCATACTTCTAACCCTAGAAAGAAATGCATGAGACCTAGATCTTTCATTTCAAATTCTGAAGTCAATTCTTCCTTACATCTAAGAATGAGATGATCTTCTCCAGTCAGGAATAAATCATCAACATATAAAACCAAAATCAACATCTCACCATTGAATACCTTGAAGTAAAGATTAGGATCAGCATCATTCTTACAGAAACCTAAGCTTACCAAGTACTTGTCAATTCTTTCATACCAAGCACAGGGAGCCTTCTTAAGGCCATATAATGCTTTCTTCAATCTGCATACATGAGATTCTTTCTCATGGATCACAAAACCTTCAGGTTGCTCAATGTAGACCTCTTCTTCAATGACACCATTGAGGAAAGCTGTCTTTACATCCATCTGATGCAACTTCCATCCCTTAGCTGCAGAAATAGCAATGATAGTCTTAATAGAGGTATATCGAGCAACAGGGGCAAAGGTTTCCTCATGATCTATGCCTTCTTTTTGAGAGAAGCCATGAGCCACAAACCTAGCTTTGTATTTCTCAATACTTCCATCAGCAACATGTTTAATTTTAAACAACCATTTGGAAGATACAACTGACTTACTTTTGGGTCTAGGTACAATATCCCAAACATCATTCTTGATGATAGATTGATATTCTTCATCCATAGCATACTTCCATGCTTGCTGGTTCATGGCCTCTTCAACGCTGGAAGCTTCAGTCTCAATGATGTTGCACATCAATGCAACATAGTTGGAGAACTTTTGAGGTCTCCTACTTTCTCTGAATGTGCCACTTGGAGCTGCAAACTTTTCTGCCTCCTGAATAGTGTTTCTAACCCAAAGAGGTCTCTTCTTACTCACGGTGATATCTCTAGGCCCATCGGTAGGATCCATAGGCTCAATTGGATCATTAAGATCTTCAGGTTCTGTAGACTCCCTCTGAATCTCAGTATCATGATTAATATCCATGTCTTGAGGGTTATCATGAACTTCATTATCAATCTCAATACTTGAACCTTTAGATCTTTTGAATGCAATATTTTCTTCAAAAGTGACATCTCTACTAACTTCAATATACTTCTGACCTGGAATGTAAATTCTGAATGCTTTGGAGGTTTCGCTGTAGCCCACAAGAATACCTCTTTTGCCAAAAGGTTCCAACTTGGTTCTCTTCTCTTTGGGTACATGGACATATACTGGACTCCCGAAGATCCTCAAGTGGCTGATATCAGGTTTGATCCCTGAAAATGCTTCTTCTGGAGTCTTATCCTTCAATACACGGTGAGGGCATCTATTCTGAATGTAGACAGCTGTCCTAGATGCTTCGGCCCATAGGAAAGTCTGCAGATCCTAATCATGAATCATAGCTTTTGCTGCCTCAACTATGGATCTGTTCTTTCTTTTTGCAACCCCATTTTGCTGAGGGTTGTAGGGAACACAAAACTCCCTCTTGATCCCTGCCTCAATACAAAAATCATGAAAACTACCCGAGGTGTATTCACCTCCATTGTCAGACCTTAAAACTTTAATTCTTTTCCCAAATAGATTTTCAGCTAAGGCCTTAAATTCTTTAAATCTACTTAGGACTTCATCAGATTCTTTTGACTTTAGAAAGTAAATCCAAGTTTTCCTAGAGTAGTCATCTATAAAGATTACATAATACAAGAATCCACTTGGAGAAGCAACAGACATAGGTCCACATAAATCAGAATGCACAAGAGCTAATTTCTCTTTAGACCTACTTTCACTTTGATGAAATGGACTTTTAGTGTTTTTACCCATAGCACAACCTTTGCATGTATCATCATGAATATGACTAAGTTTAGGCATACCTTTAACTATCTTCTCAAGTGTAGGGAGGGCTCGGAAATGAAGATGTCCAAGCCTTCTATGCCATAGCTCGCTTGACTCAGGTGCTTCATGAATTGGAGCTCGAACTGGACGTGCTGAAAGCTTATATAGGCTCTCATACCTATTCCCAATGACACGAGCTGATTTGATGCTGGACTTCTTAGGCCATGCAAGCACTCTTCCCTCAGAAAATGCAATCTGATAACCTTTATCTTCTAGTGCTGATATGGAGATAAGGTTTCTTTTGATTCCTGGCACAAACAAAATATCACTGAGGTGAAGAGAAATTCCAGAATCTAAATTAAGGGAAGTAGTACCAAAACCTCTTACAGAATAGCGTGCATCATCACCAATGACCACATGAAGATTAGACTCCTTCTCCACCAAATCTGAGAGATGCTCTCGATAGCCGGTGATGTGCTTAGATGCACCACTATCAATCAGCCATGTATCATTGTCTATGGGTACATTACTTGACAGGGCAGAAATGAAAAGGAAGTCTTCAGCATTAGCCTAATTTGAGACTTCATTTAAGTTTGCTCCTTGTTGCTTTGGATGGGATAAACAGTCCCTTGCATGGTGACCGAATTTGTCACACCTGAAGCACTTGATGCGTGAAAGATCCTTCTTCTTTTTCTTCGAATGAGGAGCTGGATCAGACCTTTGATCTCTATTCCTCTTGAAATTGTTCTTCTTCCAATAGCCTCCTTTCTTCTTGATAGACTAGGCAGCAAGGACATGATTGTCTTCATGAGTGTTTTTGATAACTCCTCTAGCAGCCAGTCGTGATTCTTCTTGAATACAGTTAGCCCTTAATATGTCAAACTTGGGCAGATCAACCCTTGCACTAATTCCTTGAATGTAGGATTCCCAAGATGCTGGAAGACCATTTAGGGCTAGCATAGTCAAATCATTGTCATCAACAATTTTCCCAATAGATGAGAGCTGATCTCTCAAATCAGAAATCCTCATGAAGTTGTAGCACATTTCACAGTTGAGTATATCAGGATGTCAGGATGTTGTCTTTTCATTGATGTCAAAATATCAGGATATCAGGATGTTGCATTTCACAGTTTTCACAAGATGTAGTTGACAGGTATATATCATGTTTGGTTATGCAATCAGTGTTGTGAAGTATGCAATCAGTGTTGTGAAGTTGCAATCAGTGTTGTGAAGTTTCAATCACATGATATTTCAGAAGGATTTTTCATAAGACAGTTTAAGTCATGCTAAGGTTGGCTTTATGAGTGGTCTTCATGCAATTATGATCACAGTGATTTGGTATCATCTCAGTTTTGATCTATAATGACATCAGTGCATGGTTTTTCAGATCTCTTGGTTTTTGATAAGTGGCATTCATTGCATATTATCAATTTTTGAATTAGGGCAAGGGCTTGCATCATTTGACAAAAGTTAATATGCATTATATTAACTCCATCTACATTGGGTTCATAACAGTGGCAGATCTGATGAAGCATGGTGTTTCATTTCAGTGCTATAGTATTTGAAGTATGTGAAATTTGTCAAGGTATATAGTATTTGAAATGGTAAGTGTGTTTGTTTAATAATTGACTAAGTCTTATACATTGTTCTCAACATTTATTTTGTTTAACCCTATTGCCCGTCATCACACTATGCACTTTATGTTATAATTTCAAAGTGACCGGTCGAGGAGGTCATTGGGCTTTAAGTAACAACATAAGGGTATGAGACTCGTTAGTCTTACCGGCCCCGTTGCCTAGGGTGCCCGGTAACCAGTCAATGTGTTGTGTGCTCCGCGGGAAACGCCAAATCAACGACCATCTTTGAATCCTCATGTGGCGGGCACCGCAGATCGGAGGGTTAGATTTTAAATGGAAAGTTTAGTCAAACGGTTAGTTCGTGCCCTTAAAGTTGACGTCCTCCATTGTTAAAAAAGGCAATAAAACTATTTTTTCTTGACCTATCTCACCGAATTTCAAGGGCCACTGAAGTTGTTTTTTTGTGTGAAGGAAAGAGTAAGATTTAGAAGGTTTCTAATTGATAAGAAGATGAAAAGGCAGAATTCTTTGAAGGAGTTTCATTTTTCTTGTTTTGTGTTTTTTGATTTTGATTAGAGAGAAGATGATAAGTTTGAGAAAAAATATAATGTTGAAGTTGAACCGGTTTTTGAAGATTTTGTTTTTGATTGAAATTCTTTTTATATATAGAGACTTTTGTATGGCAGATATAAAATGTTGCAGATGAGAGACGACTTTTGAGAATTTTGGAAGAAGTTTTTGGAGAATGGAATTGTTGTTTTGACATTTATTTTTGCAAGAATGGAGAATCATTTTTCAGGGATTTATGTTGAGAGTTTGAAAGAATGTTGATTCAAAAATGAATGGAATTCTTCAATGATCATGATGGATTAATGTTTGTTCAGAGAAAGTGAAGGTGATTAAAGACTATAATTTCTCAGAGAGGATAAATTGTTCAGTTTTGCACAGAGAGAAAGCTCAAGAAATGGTGAATTAGTTTGAGATTGTTTTGCAGAGGTATGAAATATTTTGAAGATCAAAATTGAATGACTGTAGGTGTTGAAGACAGTTAAAGGTTGATTGCAAAGAATTTATTTTGTTTGTCTTAAAAGGGAGAAATAAGGTTTTGTTTTTATTGAAACAGGGAAATCCCCTGAGTTATAATTTTTCATTGAATGTGATGTTGTAATGTCAGTGAGACATGCAGAGAAGTACAATATGCCAGTGAGGCAGAATTGTAATGTCAGTGAGACAATTGTAATCAGAAATTTGAGTTAAGCCAGTGAGGCAGTTGAGTGGTTTTTATACCCCAGGAGGGTTTTCCACTCGGGAAATTTCTTGTATCAAGTTTTTGTTTTGATACTCTGTATATTTTTCTTTGTTCTATCTGAAGAATTCTACATTTGTGAATTTAAATTAAGAAAAGGAGTAAAAAGTGTTAAAATTGTTAACAACACTGATTCACCCCCCCTCTCAATGTTGAGTGTATTCCTACAGAAGTATGCCATGATGGATTCACCTTTAGCCATCTTGATGTGATGAAGCTGCTGCTTCAAAGCTAGGGCACGACTGGTGTTGTTGATTTCGTACATCTCCTCCAAAGTTCTGAACATTTCGCTTGCTGTCTTCAGCTTGGAGATGATGAGAACAATGTGGTCCTTCACGGAATCAACTAAGATCTTCTGAGCTTGAAGGTCTTTCTTCCTCCATTGGGTCTTGTCTTCTTCTTCCTCAGGCTCGGAAGATTCTTTGCTCACAAAGTCTGTAAGATCACTTCCATTCAATGCAAGCATGATTCGGACTCTCCATGACGTGAAATTAGATGCCCCATCCAATCTATCTTCAACCCTGAGACTGCGAGCCATCCTGAACTTTAATGATAAGAGCAAAATGTAAATAACTGATTACTGCAAATCTGATTACACTAATTCGAACCAAGCTCTGATACCATGTTAATTTTAACAATCAGATTGACAGTAAGGAACAAGAAAACACAAATGCACACATAACACAAAGACACCCTGGGAAAACCTCTCTCTTAGAGGTGAAAAACCCAGCAAGAAAATCTCAGATCTGATTAGATTAATAGCAGAAGCAGATTACAACTTTGCCTAGCTAGGGCACAAAGCATAGGCACCAAAACACAACTTATCTGAACTTTAATTTTGATCCGAACTGATTATTCGCTTGCACATAAGAGTGATTGCACAGTAAACACAGAGGTTCGGCAGCCCTGGATAATCTTTAGCAGACCTGAAACAACTTCGCTCATGCTAGATCAGATTCGCTTCACCAAGTAACAGGTTCGCTAATGATTGCAAATGAATATTGCTTGTCTTGATGTAGATCGCTGATGGATAGTTTGCTCAGAGCAGAAATCGGTGTCTTTTTGCTTATGAATTGTGACTACAAGTCACTTTACATTTATAGGAGATCACTCAACCAATAACCTTGGTCGGCCTTATGCAATTTGGCGCCAAGTTACAATAATTCAAATAATTACATACAAGTTACATTGAAATAGGTCCTGACCTAGCAATTACAAGTTACATTGAATAGGTCCTGACCTATTTACAATTGCAAGTTACACATAATGAATTCACCCAAATAGGGCCTGCCTTAAATTGGATAATATAGCTGAGATTCTCAAAATGCTAAGGCCGATAGGCCATTCAGCATTTTATGACTAGGTCGGCCTCTAGGAGGGATCCGACCTAGCTACTAAAATCAACAGATATATCCTCAACATCTTCATCGTTATGACTTAAGCCCCCGTATTATGGCTAACCAAAATGTTCTTCTCAAATGTATATTCATTCATCATGCTACTTTGTACATCCATCAATGGCCCACTATTTTGAAGTTCGAAAGATAGACCATGATTTGAAGCATCTTCCTTTAACTTGAATTCTTCCCCTCCATCAAGTGGAACCCCTTTTGTCTTAACTTCATTGATGTTTTGGTGATGCATGCCATCATTAGAAACCAATAAAATATCTTTCCTTATCAAAGAATTTTTATCTTCAACATCCTTTTTAGGTTCCTCTTGTTTTATTATTACTTCCACAACCTCTCCTTGTGATTTTGATTCTGAACTTTCTTCTATTGTCACTGATGATTCTCTTGGATCTCGCTCCTTAATCTCCTCCTTAGCTTCTTATGTATTCATATAAGCCTCTTTTGTCGGGATATTGGTAACCAAGTGCCTCCAAGTACTCATCAAAGGGGAAACAAGCTTTTGCATGATTTGACAAACATTGGTATTGGTCAACAATTTTGGGAGCCTCAAGTTTGTACAATAACTCTTGAATAAGGTCCATGTCCTCTTCCTTTCGTAGACTTTCAAGTCTCTTTGACTAGAATGCATCCAACATCTTAGCTTTACCGTGCAGGCTAGCAGGATCAAAGCTCTAATACTGATTGTAATGTCTCGTCCTAGGATTTCCTTATTTCTTAAAGTATAATAGCCCTAGCTTACAATCATAATTGCAAAATAAATTATAAACATGAAATCAGACTGGAAATAGTAGTTGTAATAGTTTAATGTAATTCAGAATTAAGATTTAGAATGTATTTCTGTTGTAGAATTAAACTTATCCTTATATTTGTTGTTTATCCTCTCGAAACTAAAATGATTTTTCTTTAGTAAATTGCCTTTGAAATGTCTTTAGGTCTGCATGAATCATGGGTTTCGGCCCATTAACTCATCAATGGTAATTAAGAGTTTTCGTCCTTAACGGCATAAACATGAGGGGTTTCGTCCTTAGATTTATCGATCAGGTTTCATGCTCCTTAAGGAGTAGATTCATATATAAAATTATCTTTCCATTGATGATCTTCTTCTCCTTGAATGATCTTCCATATATATCTTTTCTTTTTCAAGAGACACAACCCTATATAGGTTGGTTGACCATTCATAACAACTTAACCTTTATTTAACTTCAACTTGTGTATTATTAATCATCTTTTATGGGCGCTTCCTAAATATCTCTTATCTTGCGAATTCTTCCTATCCATCTCTAATGTTCCCACCACGTGCATTTATGTACCTTTTCAAATTCTCTAGTATATCCAATTCACTTTGTTGCATTTTACGAGCACAAGAGTTTTCATTGTATGTTTCAAAACCTATGCAATGATTAGATGCTGCAGAAGCATCAAAATGTAGTGATCAAATTTTACGAACCTTTGGAAATGACTCACACTTGGGTGCAGGAACATCTGTTTCCTTTAATGATAACAGGGTACCAGCAAGCTTCTCATTATGCTCGGAGAAGGGATCTTTAGACCCATCGTGACTTCCATTGGACCTCCCTGTTTTTAAAGATGCATGCATTATGTCATTGGCTACATCACTCTGACTTCCACTGAGAATACCACGCGCTTGCGTTTTGTTGTCTTTGGAATCTTCTAAGGATATATTCCTGCTATCATATTCTCCTCTGTCTGCAGAATCCATTCGTAACACATTCTTGTATGCCTTAGAATCTGAGTTTCGCATCTCAGCGACTTGTCCTGTTGAATCAGAGTGTACAATAGAAACATCTGTGCCAGTTGACCCAAATCTCTGCCTCTTACTTGACTGCAACTCTCTGTCCATTGTCATTTTGTCCTCGTCTCCAAATTCAAAAAATATATCTGTGTGATTCCATTTACTTCGCCTGGTTGTAGATGTACATGACTGTAAGGACTTGGTTTCACTTTCATCTTCTCCATGTTGAGATGAGGAACTTTTCTTCTTTTCTTTGTGTTCCTTGATCTTTCTTATGTTTGTAAGGAGCTTCACATGTTGCTCAGGCATCACAGCCTTGACCGCCTCTAGACCACATTTTCGTATGAGCATTTCAAGCAGCAACCTTGGCTTTGAATGGAGTTTTCGAAGAGGGGACATTACATTTGAACTTTTGGGCATGAAAAGTCGAATTGGACACCCTTGCATGTCTAGGATCCATAACGTTAATATCTTTGGCATCATTGTTGGAAATTGTTTGTTTAATATTTAGTTTTGACATCTTAAGTTGTGTCTATTCATCCTCAGAGGATTTGAACGTACACGGTGTTTGTTGGTGTGTGCCTATGGTGGTGCATAGCCATTGCATAGTGATGGTAAGCATATGTGCTTGAATTTCAAGATGGGTTCTGAATTGCATGGCCTTAGATCTTCACCATTGATCCAATGTGTTGTTATCTTTTATTGTTTTAGGTAAACATAATGATTTTATCTGCTAGGATTTGTTCACAAAAAGATTTTGTTGCAGTGTTCCTATGGCCTTATGCTTTGAAAGAGTTATGTATGTGGTTGAAGAATTTTGCATTGGAGTTTGATGGAAATGAAAATTTGTATTGCAGATTGTAATCATCCCAGCACTGCAGCCAGATTGTTGGGTGCTCCATTATTTGAGTCGCCAAAGGTATGATTTTGCTTTTCAGTTCAGAGTCAGTATTTTTGTATTTGAACTTGATTTTTTAGAGTATGCTCTTAACTCACTAGCAAGGTCCTAAAATGTAGGAGGTAAAAATGCCCAGATATGTTAGGTCTACTTCCACAGCAACTATGCCACTAGGGGACAGGACTGCAAGGTGTGTATTTCTTTCATCATTTTGATCATTCAAATCATTCTCTATTTTTTTGGTATCATCCCATGAATTGATATGTTGGTAAATTCAACCTATTTCTTTACCTGTGCAGTACACTCAATTGCAAGAAAATTTGGGGTCCACCGTCAACTTCAAAAACTATCAAATTGAAGGCAAATGAAAATGCATCAAGGGATTTAAAGAAGCCTATTGAGTTGTTGAGTTATTTGTAGCTTCGATCAGATAACGTATTACCAAATAGCATGATCGAATGATATACATCGTTTGCATTCTAAACGGCGATTAGTAATTGTTGTCATCGGTGAAACCGACTTCATTAGAAACGGTGGCTGTAGGAGTCACACCTGTGATAGGCGTGACTCCTTGAGGAGTCACGTCTATCACAGATGTGACTCCTACAGTCACTAACATATATATATCAATGTCTTTGCCCAGCAATACTATGAATCGACACAAAAATCGGAAGTGTATGAGAAGTAGAAATTGCATCTGGAAAAACAAAAGACAGTAATAAATTAACTCGGCAATACAAATATCCAACCTTCAGAAAATATCCAAATCAGAGATTATAAGTTCTATTTGAATTTACATGGTATCAGAGCGAAGTTAAGCAGAATCCGGGCAGAAAATCGAACTTGAGAAATTCAGATTTAATACATCCCATTTCTCAAATGGCAGCAGCAATCTGATTCGAAGACAGATTGGAAGGAGGAAATAACTTCTCATCATGGAAATTCAGAATTATGATGATACTAAAAGAAAATAAAGTTGATTTATTTGTGAGAGAAAACAAAACGGAACCAGAGAATGATCCTGATAAAACGACATGGATTGAAGGAAATGACAAAGCCATGAAAATCATAGTTGATGGAGTTAGAGATCATATCATGCCGATTCTGACAAAACATGAGACTGCATATCATATGTTTAAGTCACTTGAAAGCAATTATGAAATTAATAACTCCAGTAGAACCTTAGCCCTAAAGAGAGAAATAAATCATATAAGTATGAACAAAGGAGAATCTATCAATGCATACTTTATGAGAATATCTGCACTAAGGGATCAACTATCAACACTTGGGTACCAAATTGAAAGCAAGGAACTAACACTTATTGCCCTAGATGGTCTCCCAAATTCCTGGGAGACATTTGTTCAAGGCATTAGTGCAAGGTCCAAATTTCCAAAATTTGACTGCCTAAGATCAGACTGTCTTCAAGAAGAATCTAGACAGACAAAGAAAGGGTCAAAATAGAAAAATATAGATGAAGATCTTCATGTTCTAAATACAAACTCTCACAAGAAAGAGAAGAAGAAACACTTCAAGAAGAGGAAAAATCATCACGGGAAAGGTTCATTCAAGAAAGACATTTCTCGCATCCAATGTTTTAGATGTGACCAATATGGACACTATGCAGTTAGATGTCCTGACAGAACCAAGCAACAAGCATCTTATGCCAAAATAAAGGAGCATGAATCCGAGTAATATGATTCTACTCTACACTTTCAAACCAAGTAACAAATAAATCCAACACCTGGGTTATAGATAGTGGTTCATCAAGACACATCACAGGGTTCAGGGAACTACTAGACACCATGGTAGAAGAGACTGACAAAGAAGTAACAATTGGAGATAACTCTGTACATCCAGTCAAGGGTGTTGGCACATGCACCCTCAAATTAAAGACTGGCATCTCCATCCAACTTACTGGAGTATTGTTTGTCCCAGGCATCAAAAGAAATCTAGTCTCCATATCTGCACTTGGAGATAATGGATATAGGGTGACCTTTATGGATAGCAAAGTATTGGCATGGCCAAAGAATTCTACTATTAAGAAAGCCAAAACCATAGGTCATAGACAAGGGTACTTGTACGAGTTATGTACGGAATCAAATCTAGCCCTAATTCATGAAATTGCAGACTCTAATGAAATATGGCATAGAAGACTAGGACACCTAAATTTCCGTGCCCTAGCTTCCATGGAAAGACTAGTTACAGGGTTACCCAAACTCAAACAATATAATTCAGGGGTATGTAAGGGGTGTGCCTTAGGAAAAAATACAAAGGGGTCCTTTCAAAATAGTTCTAGCAAAACAAAATACGTATTAGAACTAGTTCACTCAGATTTATGTGGACCCATGTCTGTACCCTCCTTAGGTGGGTTTCTATACTATGTAATCTTCGTTGATGACTTCTCCAGAAAGACATGGATCTATTTTCTTAAATGTAAAGAATCACAAGAAATCCTTAAAAGATTTAAGGAATTCAAATCCATTACTGAAAACTCTTCCGAGAGAAAAATCAAAACCTTAAGAACAGATAATGGGAGTGAATACACTTCAGACATTTTTAAAGACTTTTGTAAAAACACTGGGATTAAGAGGGAGTTCACTGTACCTTATAATCCTCAACAAAATGGAGTTGCAGAAAGAAAAAATAGAACCATTGTAGAAGCTGCTAGGGCTATGTTGTTTGATCAGAATATAGACACTTCACTTTGGGCAGAAGCATCTAGTATTGCTGTCTATATACAGAACAGATGTCCTCACTCTCATATTGATGACAAAACTCCTGAAGAAGCCTTCACTGGCACAAAACCAGACATTAGTCATTTAAGGATATTTGGTTGTCCTGTTTACATTCATGTGCCCAAAGAGAAAAGAACTAAGCTAGAACCTTCTGGGAGAAAAGGCATCTTTGTAGGCTATAGTCAAATATCAAAAGCTTATAGAATATATATACCTGGTCAAAGACAGATTGAACTAAGCAGAGATGTGATTTTTGAGGAAGACATAGCTTTCAAAAGAGCCAGAAATTATATCGAGACAGAAATTTCAAACTTCCAACTTAGGCATAGAAGAGGATCCTACACCTGAGTTTCAGAGGGAGTATACTGAGGAAGATGTAAACCATGAACAAATCACATCACTAGAAAATCCCAAGAAAAGACCACTCTGGGCCACCAAAACAATGGAAGAAGCTAAAAATTATGCTGCTCCATCAGGGACTTTTAGGGAAAGCACAAGACCTAAGAGATTCTCTAGTTATGTAGCGTTAATGAGTGAATTCATTAAATCAGAACCTTCTAGTGCTATAGAAGCTCTTAAGCACCAAGCATGGAAGGATGCCATGACAGAGGAGTATCAATCCATCCTGAAGAATGATGTGTGGGATATAGTACCTAGACCAAAAGGGAAATCTGTTGTTTCTTCAAAATGGCTATTTAAAATCAAACATGCTACAGATGGCAGTATAGGGAAATACAAAGCAAGATTTGTAGCCAGAGGATTTTCACAAAAGGAAGGAATTGATTACGACGAAACCTTCGCTCCTGTTGCTTGATATACATCAGTTAGGGCAGTTCTAGCTATTGCAGCGGCCAAAGGGTGGAAAGTCCATCAAATGGACGTAAAAACTGCTTTCTTAAATGGAACCATTGAAGAAGAGGTTTACTTAGAGCAACCCGAAGGATTTGAGATTCACAATGCAGGATCCCATGTATGTAAATTAAAGAAAGCTCTATATGGACTTAAAGAGGCCCCCAGAGCCTGGTACAAAAGAATTGACAGTTACCTCTTGAGATTAGGCTTCTCAAAGAATGATGCAGATCCAAATCTCTACTTCAAACAAAGCAAAGGTGATATGTTAATATTGATATTATATGTTGATGATCAATTGATTACAGGAGAAGATCACCTTATTGATTAGTGTAAGAAAGATCTAGCTTCAGAATTTGACATGAAGGATTTAGGTCTATTACACTACTTCCTTGGACTAGAAGTATGGCAGAAATCAGACTGTATTATTCTAAACCAAGGGAAGTACACAATTGATATATTAAAAAGGTTTGGTATGATGGAATGTAGACCTGTCTACCCCCATGGAAACAAATCTTCATAAATTGAAGGAAGCAGCAGCAGATTCTCCGTTGGCAGATCCCACTCTTTACAGATAGATAATTGGATCCTTGATGTATTTGGTCAATACCAGACCTGATATTTGCTATGTTGTAAATGCCTTAAGTCAGTTTATGTGTGAGCCCAAGGAGATACATCTTGTGGCTTAAAATATGAAAAGGTTGACTTAGATCTACATGGATTCATAGATTCAGATTGGGCTGGAAGTGTAACTGACCGGAAGAGCACCTCTGGATGTTGTTTCAGTTTAGGGTCAGCAATGATATCATGGATCAGCAGAAAACAGTCTTCAGTTGCTCAGAGTTCTACAGAAGCCGAATATATTGCAGCTTCTATGGCTGCTAGAGAGGCAGTATGGCTTAGAAAACTGCTTGTGGGATTATTTGGTAAACCTCTGAAACCAACTATCATCCACTGCGACAATCAAAGCTATATTAAGCTATCCGTGAATCCAGTACTCCATGATAGATCTAAACATATTGAGATTCCTCATCACTATGTGCGTGATATGGTGGAAAGGAATGTGATTTAGTTGGAGTATATCAGTACAGGAGATCAAACTGCAGATATTCTTACCAAACCACTCCTCAAGGTAAAAGTTGAACACCTCAGGAAAAATTTTGGTATGATTGAAATGTAAAATTCTAATTGATTTGTACTAATATATCAAAGATGTTTAATGTGTAAACATCTTGTGTCATATGTGTGACTCTATGACATTATGGGCCTACCCATTCTGTGTTTATTTCTAAAAGGTGACGATCTTTTGGATAATCTACACTTGTACCTAACATTATAAGGTGACGATCTTATAATGTTCATTAGACTGATATCATGTGAATTGATATTGGTATGAATCATGGAGTTATCATGGTTAAGTTATGGTAGACATTATGTGACTTAATGTCAGTGCACATACCATAACTGGGATATATAAGGAGAATGTAATGTTCTCGAGTATAGTATATCCTTTAGTATCACGAGGTAGGTGATGCTACGTATCACGAGATAGGTGATACTATATATATCATGAGTTATGTGATATTAAATTACTTTGAGTAATTCATTACAGATCATATAATTGATATTCACAGAGATTATTGTGATATTGTTATCTTCCTGAGCTAAGAGGAAGTGTTGAGTTATTTGTAGCTTCGATTAGATAACGTATTACCAAATAGCATGATCGAATGATATACATCGTTTGCATTCTAAACGGCAATTAGTAATTGTTGTCATTGGTGAAACCGACTTCATTAGAAACGGTGACTGTAGGAGTCACACCTATGATAGGCGTGACTCCTTGAGGAGTCACGTCTATCATAGATGTGACTCCTACAGTCACTACCATATATATATCAATGTCTTTGCCCAGCAATACTATGAATCGACACAAAAATCGGAAGTGTATGAGAAGTAGAAATTGCATCTGGAAAAGCAAAAGACAGTAATAAATTAACTCGGCAATACAAATATCCAACCTTCAGAAAATATCCAAATCAGAGATTATAAGTTTGATTTGAATTTACAAAGCCATCACCTGCAGATAGAAAGAAACATGCATCGAGAATGGGCAAAAACCTTCCAGTTGCTGAAAATGATAATCCTAATCAGCCACGTGGTGTTTTTGTTGTATCAAGCATGGGAAAGAATCCCAAATCATTTGCACCATCAAGCACTGGGAAATCCCTCAAATCACAGGGTTCAAAAAACTTTTCAATTAGACCTTTGAGCATGGACAAGAGAGGAGTTACAAAACAAGCAATTGGTATTCTGAGCACTTCTAGTAATACTGCTGCAGTAACAGTTCCCGCAAGCAGTGAGAAGAAAGGGACTAAAATGCAAACAGTTTATAATACTACTACTCCAGTAAAAACCCCTGAAACCAGTGAGAAGAAAGGAGCTAGAAGCCCCACCCGAATCACTAAACTAACATCCAACAAAAATCCCAAAAGCGATAATCAAAGTTCATCTCTGAAATCTGATTCAACAATTAAGGGCACTTTTTCATCAAGTAACCTCTTTGGTAAAACCCCAAAGAAAGATTTCTTGACAAATCTTTCCTCTGGATTGAAGAAACTTGCATTATGTGGAGGGGAGAGAGATTCTACCAAACAATCCAAAATGGCCTTTAAACATGATAGCAATGTAGGCAGTGAGGAGAAAGGCAAACAGACTCAAGATGACAAGATTAACTGTTTATGTGAATTTTCATATGAGCGATCCAGTCTAAGTGGTTCCAAGGATCAACAAGTCATGAAAAATAGCATCATTGATCATCCTGATAAGTGCAATAAGTCAGGACCGAGAGAAATAGGGGATCTTCAATTGAGAAAGAATAAAAAAGACGTTGCAAAAAGTTGTCCAAAATCCGGGCTTCGATTGACAAACAATAAAAAAGATGCTGCAAAAAGTTGTCCAAAATCTAGTGTAAAGGAGGACAATTTGTCATCATTCAAGCAGCCAGAACTTGATGAGGAAGGTTTTTCATCCCACATCAAAAATATGCTAAGAGATACATTGGGAAACATGCTGACGAACTTGAGTACTATTAATGAGCATGTAGATGATGATTTTGAGAAAGTTGAGAAAATAAAAGATTCTAGTGATCCTTTCCTTGAATTATTCTCTGGACCTGTTCATTCCCATGAACAAGAAAATACTGCAAATTCGGTAGATACACAACTTGAGAAGTATGAGGGAAGTTCAGAACATCTGCAAAAGGGCTTCATGGAACCAGATAAGAAGTCATTTCATGCAAAGATATTCAGCCCAAGTAGCTGTAAAAAGAAGTAAGTCTCCCATTCCTAATTCTCATGTTTGTTCTGTATAATTTTTGGCTTTAGGTCTTATTTACATGCTGCCTTTCTGAATTCAGAAGAACTGATGGTGTGGAACAAAGGGTACATCCGACAAATAAGTATAGCTGGGATGCATGCCAGAAGCCGAAGGTAATGTCCTTTTATGTCCTGCAGTATCATTCAAATATATAGCATAGTACAGGAAGAACAGGGTATGTATGTTTAATGTAATTTTTATTATATTAACCGCACACACGGGATTAATACATACTATAACAAATTGATATGCATGCACTGTGGGTTACTGTTGGATCCCAGTATTTCATTGTTGGATTGAACCTCAAGGGTTATGAGTGAACACCCTAAGTGCATAAATAGGTGGCATATGTGATGCCATGTTGTATATTAATTTATTTTCTCAGGGAAATGTGGGATTAATGACTCTGAAATTTGGTGTAGGAAAAGTTAATTGTAGACAAACCCCTCTGTGTTTTACTCCGTTATTCTCTATTATAAATTATGTACAGAGGGATAGGAGCTATAGAAGATCGAAAGAATTGTTGTGGGAGATGAAATGGCTAGGATTTTGTCCATTAGCTTTCCATGCATTATTCACAGATCTGTCACAGACATGTATGAATTCGTATATGTGGCATCAAACAGTAACAGTTATTGTTGGTCCACAAGAAAGGGGATAAAGATGCATGGGTAGTGGGGGATGTTGACACCTGATGCCATCAAGCAGTGTCAATGCTGGTGATTGTTGGGGCTGGTTTTAGGGTCTTTGCAGTGTTGCAAACTAGAAAGTTCTATCCGATGTTGGCATCCCAACATAGGAATCGTGTTGCCATCTGGATCATTCCTCACAATTGTGGCTGATACAGGATTTTTTATGTCACAGTTAGTTTATGAGCTATAATGAGTTGTCATCAATTTGAAGAGAGGTTGGAATACTTACCATGTTGATTTGCGACAAAACCCCATGCATCGAATGAACTGTTTCTGGATTTAGGAATCCATCTCCTTAAGATGCTTGATCAATGCTAGGATAGGTAAACATCCAAAATTCATGTTTGGATCTCGTGTAGTTTGAAATTTTCACGGATTTTGATTATCAATTCTTGTTTGCGTTCCACCATAAATTTGAAATAGATTCTGTATATGTCCTCCAAGGCTTTGAAGACATCAAGTTTGCTTTTTGTTGTTCCTGGATGTGAAGGAAAGTATTTCATATATGAATGAAGAAGTGGTGAACTGGGAGGCCAATAGGCCTGCAAACAGTTAGCAATGGGCTAAATAACCTAAAAGAGATCCTCTTTGGTTTCCTGGTGGGCTTTACTGGGTGGAACTAATATTGGGCAAAACAGACATGGGGTTCAAGACTTATACACCAACTGAGCAGCTGTAGTTCAGAGTACACCCTCGAGCATCTCCTCATGCAATACCAAATTACTACCCTCCATATGCAATGGGTTAAATTAGCGATTCCAAAGCTGTAATCATTTTGAAATCCTTTGGCAGATGGAAAATATCACCTGTGTTTTGGAAAATATGTTGTGATCATAGTCACCAGGTCCGACCGGATCTGGTTCAACTTGTTCTGATCTAGATATTTGGACTGGCTGGATTGGTCCGATTCAGTTCAGAATTTTTAATTGCAATAGGAATTTTACCCTTTTTGTTAAAATTCTAGATTAATTATTTTTTCGACTTCGCGAAGGAATCAAATTTTTTTTCGACCACATATGAAGGAATCAATTGTTTTTTAACCTGGCAACCATGGCTGTGATTTTAGACAGTGTTCATGAGGTTTTCATGTTCGGTTAGATTGAAAGGAAGAACTGCTAGACAAAGTGAAAAGTGTGTTTTAGTTACATCTGTTCTAGAAACTCTTCCTTTCAGAACATAGTGTTTTGCTTTTCAGTTCAGAGTTAGTATTTTTGTATTTGAACTTGAATTTTTAGGGTATGCTCTTAACTCACTAGCAAGATCCTAAAATGTAGGAGGTAAAGAAGCCCATATATGTTAGGTCTACTTCAACAGCAAGCATTTCCAGCACTATGCCACTAGGGGACAGGACTGCAAGGTGTGTATTTCTTTCATCATTTTGATCATTCAAATCATTCTCTGTTTTTTTGGTATCATCGCATGAATTGATATGTTGGGAAATTCAACCTATTTCTTTACCTGTGCAGTACACTCAATTGCAAGAAAATTTGGGGTCTACTGTCAACTTCAAAAACTATCAAAAATACTGCCACAGTAACAGTCCCTGCAAGCAGTGAGAAGAAAGGGACTAAAAAGCAAACAATTTATAATACTACTACTCCAGTAAAAACCCCTGAAACCAGTGAGAAGAAAGGAGCAAGAAGCCCCACTCGAATCACTAAACTAACACCAAACAAAAATCCTACAAGTGATCATCGAAGTTCATCTCTGAAATCTGGTCCAACAATTAAGGGCACTTTGTCATCAGGTAACCTCTTGGGTAAAACCCCAAGGAAAGATTTCTTGACAAATCTTTCCTCTGGATTGAAGAAACTTGCATTATGTGAAGGGCAGGGAGATTCTACCAAACAATCGAAAATGGCCTTTAAACATGATAGCAATGTAGGCAGTGAGGAGAAAGGCAAACAGACTCAAGATGACAACATTAACTATTTATGTGAATTTTCATATGAGCGATCCAGTCTAAGTGGTTCCAAGGATCAACAAGTTATGAAAAATAGCATTATTGATGATCCTGATAAGTGTAATAAGTCAGGACCAATAGAAATAGGGGAGCTTCGATTGAGGAAGAATACAAAAGGCGTTGCAAAAAGTTGTCCAAAATCCGGACTTCGATTGACAAACAATAAAAAAGATGCTGCAAAAAGTTGTCCAAAATCTGGTGTAAAGGAGGACAATTTGTCATCATTCAAGCAGCCAAAACTTGACAAGGAAGGTTTTTCATCCCACACCAAAAATATGCCAAGAGATACATTGGAAAACATGCTCACGAACTTGAGTACTATTCATGAGCATGGAGATGATGATTTTGAGAAAGTTGAGAAAATAAAAGATTCCAGTGATCCTTTCCTTGAATTATTCTCTGGACCTGTTCATTCCCATGAACAAGAAAATACTGCAAATTCGGTAGATCCACAACTTGAGAAGTTTGAGGGAAGTTCAGAGCATCTGCAAAAGGGCTTCATGGAACCACATAAGAAGTCATTTCACGCAAAGATATTCAGCCCAAGTAGTTGTAAAAAGAAGTAAGTCTCCCATTCCTAATTCTCATGTTTGTTCTGTATTATTTTTGGCTTTAGGTATTATTTACATGCTGCCTTTCTGAATTCAGAAGAACTGATGGTGTGGAACAAAGGGTGCATCCGACAAATAAGTATAGTTGGAATGCGGGCCAGAAGCCGAAGGTAATTTCCTTTTATGTCCTGCAATATCATTCAAATATATAGCATAGTACAGGAAGAGCAGGGTATGTATGTTTAAAGTAATTTTTATTATATTAACCGCACACACGAGATTAATATATACTATAACAAATTGATATGCATGCGCTGTGGATTACTGTTGGATCCCAGTCCTTCATTGTTGGATAGAACCTCAAGGGTAATGAGTGAACTCCCTAAGTACATAAATAGGTGGCGTATGTGATGCCATGTTGTATATTAATTTATTTTCTCAGGGAAAGGTGGGATTAATGACTCTGAAATTTGGTGTAGGAAAAGTTAATTGTAGACAAACCCCTCTGTGTTTTACTCTGTCATTCTCTATTATAAATTATGTACAGAGGGATAGGAGCTATAGAAGATCAAAGAGAATTGTTGTGGGAGATGAAATGGCTAACATTCTGTCCATTAGCTTTTCATGCATTATTCGCAGATCTGTCACAGACATGTATGAATTCGTATATGCATCAAACAGTAACAGTTATTGTTGGTCCACAAGAAAGGGGATAAAGATGCATGGGTAGTGGGGGATGTTGACACCTGATGCCATCAAGGAGTGTCAATGCTGGTGATTTTTGGGGCTGGTTTTAAGGTCTTGGTAATTTTGCAAACTAGAAAGTTCTATCTGATGTTGGCATCCCAATATAGGAATCATGTTGCCATCTGGATCATTCCTCACAATCGTGGCTGATACAGTTCTTTTTTTTATGTCACAGTTAGGTTATGAGCTAGAATGAGTTGTCATCAATGTGAAGAGAGGTTGGAATACTTACCATGTTGATTTGCGACAAAACCCCATGCTTCGAATGAACTGTTTCTGGATTTAGGAATCCATCTCCTTAAGATGCTTGATCAATGCTAGGATAGGTAAACATCCAAAATTCATGTTTGGATCTCGTGTAGTTTGAATTTTTCACCGATTTTGATTGTCAATTCCTGTTTGTGTTCAACCATAAATTTGAAATGGTTTCTGTATATGTCCTCCAAGGCTTTGAAGACACCAAGTTTGCTTCTTGTTGTTCCAGGATGTGAAGGAAAATATTTCATATATGAATGAAGAAGTGGTGAACTGGGAGGCCAATAAGCCTGCAAACAGTTAGCAATGGTCTAAATAACCTGAAACAGATCCTGTTTGGTTTGCTGGTGGGCTTTACTGGGTGGAACTAATATTGGGCAAAACAGACATGGGGTTCAAGGCTTATGCACCAACTGAGCAGCTGTAGTTCAGAGTACACCCTCGAGTATCTCCTCATGCAATACCAAATTACTACCCTGCATGTGCAATGGGTTAAATTAGCGATTTCAAAGCTGTAATCATTTTGAAATCCTTTGGCAGATGGAAAATGTCACGTGTGTTTTGGAAAATATGTTGTGATCATAGTCACCAGATCTGACTGGATCTGGTTCGACTTGTTCTGATCTAGATATTTTGGACTGGCTGCATTTGTCCAATTCAGTTCGGAATTTTCAATTGCAATAGGAATTTTACCCTTTTTTTTAATTCTAGATTTATGATTTTTTTGGACCTCATGAAGGAATCTATTTTTTTTAACCTGGCAACCATGGTTGTGATTTTAGACAGTGTTCTTGAGGTTTTCATGTTCGGTTAGATTGAAAGGAAGAACCGCTAGACAAAGTGAAAAGTGTGTTTTAGTTACATCTTTTCTAGAAACTCTTCCTTTCGAAACATAGTGTTTTCCAGAAGCTCTTCCTTTCAAGTCTTAGACAGTTCAGTCTTTTTGGAAATTTAGCTTCTTTGAACATTATAATATTGAATATAGTTGGGTGGAAAGTGCTTGTTTTAAATATTTCGAGGGTGTCAAACTTTTTGCACATGCACAAATCCCTGAACTCTCCTGTCATCTATGATGTCATACGGTATTTCATGTTGGTCTGTCTTATTTATTGTTGAATCAAACAAGAACATCAACTGAGTTAACTTTTGCACACAATCTTTATATTTAGCATTTAGTGAGGATTTTATAGGTTATATGTTAATTAACATTACTATTTGAAATTATGAGCTTGGGCTTGAAATAGGATTGAATGTTGAATTCATTACTGTCAGTGGCGGTCGGGTGTGCCTGTCATATATGTTAATCATGTTTTATGTGTTTTTCTGCCATTGCTTAGTTGTTCAGGATCTTGATTTGATCTTCTCCATTCCTGATTTAATGCAATACTCACTCTTATTTCGTCTTCTTGGCAGATGTTAGCCTATGTTTCGGACTTGCAGAAGATTGATGGACCAACAGCTAGAAACCAAGCTGTCAAAAAAGGAGGAAATAGACCGAGGAAGAAGACTGATGTTATTGGAAGTGAAAATCTGCGTAGTGTGTAGTAAATAGGAAATGATAATGAAGGAATAGGTAAGAATGGTTAGGGAAAGAGAGATGGAAAACCATCTAAGGCTGCAAAGGCGGGAACAAGGTCAAATGCTTCTGGAGTGGGGGGAAAGAAGTTGCTAATAAGGCTTCTGAAGATGAAAAACCAAAGAAAAGAAGTAGATGGAAGAAACTTGATGAATTTGAATGGAAGTGTATTCCTACCGCTAGCCTCCTAATTGACTGCAGTATATAGGAGAAAAAAGAATGAAGAGTGGCATAAGTACTGCAGCCGTGCAGGATGAACCTGCTAAGAAATTCAGGGAAGACATCTGTTGGGTATTTTAGAGTGCTCTTTTTTTTTAGTTATATCTTTGGATATAACTTGACAATTTCTACATGTTCTCGTAATCTTGTTCTCCATCATGTTTCAAGTTAATTGTCATTACTTTTCAAATTGCATATATGATCCTTGTTCATATGGCAACAATGAGGTATGCAATAGTATGTTCATGGTTACAAGGATATACCTTAAATTTTCTTATTGTTATTTACATATCATTGTATGCTAATTTAAATTTATGATTCGATCACTCAGAGGGTGTAAAGCATCTCCTTGTACAAGGCTGGAAACAAATAACTGAATCATAATTGAGTGAAACATCACAACTTCTACCAACCAGTGCATATATAAAAATAAATAAATTTGCATATCTTTTCAATGTGATCTGAATTGTAAGTGACCATGAATACTACTTAAGCTTCTCCTGCTCCTATCTATCAACGATGGTTTGAAAATGCACTGCTTCATGTTGTGTTCTTGAGTCAATTTTTTTTTAATCGAAACGTAGTATAAGTCTTTTATCAATTTGTCAACAACTATAGGTAAAACTTGATCTGTTTCTTCCTAGGTTTCAATCACATATGCTTATAAATATTCGTTACAGGTCTACATCATTTTCTTACAAATTTATTGTAACCAGTACACATGCGAGTCATCATTTATCTACCCTTATAAATGGTACGGAGCTCAAACTTCACCATGAACCTAACTTTACAGGGAGATTACTTTATTGCTTTCACAATCATAACAGGAAACTTAAAAAAGTCATTGAGTCTCATGAGTACATCCAAATATGATACACAATTTATAGCTATACAGGAGCACGCTCAAATTTCAACACTATACCAGCACCAAAGAGGATATGGAAAACTATCTAAGGCTACAAAGGCAGGAACAACAAGGTGAAATGCTTCTAGAGTGGGAGGAAAGAAGATGCTAATAAGGCTTATGAAGATGAAAAACCAAAGAAAAGAAGTGGATGGAAGAAACTTGATGAATTTGAGTCTTCTACACAAGGTGATGCAACCCTATAGGAAACTCAAGAAAGTGAGCAAGAATTAGAAAAGGAAGAAGCCAAGGAAGTAAAACTGAATCATATTATTAATAATAGAGGATAAGGACAAGAGTATGCCAAGACAGGGATGATGGAAGCAACTTCTTCTGGAAAGAAAGGGAAATACAAGAGAACAATTGCTGCCAGGTAGAAAAATGGAGGAAAAATGAGGCAAATAAAAATGTAAATGAAGTTGATATGCTAGATCAAACCAACAATCCAGATGCCTCTGCAAAAGCATCATCAGAAAACACAAGTCAAGAAGGAAAGAGAAAGCGTGGTGGCAAATCAAACTAGGATTGTGGTTGTTGTCTTGAAGATATTTTTTGTCTAGTTTTGGCTAAAGTTGCCGCCAACTTACAGTATCAAATACAAAACACTGAGTCACAGGATTGAGTTGCATTGATGATTCCCCAATAATTCTAGCATTCAATTTACTAATTTAAAAAGAAAAAAACTTTTACAGTATTAGATAATGAATAACTTGCAACTTGCAGTGGTTGGTGTAAATTCCATTTCTGTACCAACTGGGGATGTCCCAAGAGCTAGTAAACACATTTTATTTTTGCATGGTCTTGGCACCTCTTGTTGTGCTGGCATTTTTGTGTTACCAAACTCAATTGATGCTTCCTTATAGTATAGATTGAGCATAATCTGATTTTCCTAGAATCTAAAATGTTGTACAAACATGTTGGTTACTAGTTTGAAGTTCTAACCTGTAGTTGTGTTTTATGATTGGCTGAAGCAATGTAGTTTCGTTTGAAAGTATATCATATTCCTTGGACTATGGACTATGGTATAGACCTTGGGGTTTCTAAAAAAAATGCAACTAATATGGATAATTAGATAAAACGATTACTATGGATTTGATAGTCCACAAACATATTTTGGGCATTGTTGGTAAACAGATTTGTTACTTTGAAAATGTTACGAAAACTATGACTTGTCCAAGGAATGGTGACAAAACTGCCTACAACAGTTGGAGAGATCACCAATGGTGATCTTCCTCTGTGTTTGAGAGGGGAAGCTCCCTCATAAGATGGGGTTTAATATTTTTTTAGTACTTTTAACTAGAAAGTACAAAAAGGTAGGAAAAGGGAAAATGAGAGAAAATAAAGAGAAATCTGCCTCTAAACATAAGAAGCACAACATAAGTTTTCAAGAGAGAAAATGAACGTGATTAGCAACAGAAGCACAAAGTCTTCCAATTCAGATTGGCAGAAGAGGAGATAAAGGGAAAAAGATAATAATTAACCAAACATAAGAACAATTAATTTCAAAACAAAATGCCGACATAAGAACAATAATTCTTTTTGAATATTAAAACTAATCATCAGGAGCACAAAGTCTAGCAATTCTCCTTACAGAGCTCTCCCTTTCCTAGCCTTAGAAAAATATCATTTTACATTGGAAATCATTGAATTTATAACCCTTTCTCTCTAGGGAACACTGCCTCGTGTGGGAGCAGTCTGTCTCTCCCCAACTATCTCGATATATATCTCTCAATCGTCTATGCAGTCCTCCCAAGATGTACCTAGTCTGTCGTACATATGCTAGCTGCGCAGTATCCTCCTACCATACCTCACACTCCCTCCATGGTTGCCAGGTGACTGTGTCCATCTCATCCAAGGTGCGTCTCCAGTAATCCATGTCTCCTGTCCACCAATAGTGTAGTATCCCTGCATATAACCAGTAGTAAGGACAGTCCTCGCCTCTCGAACGATCACACAATGGCCTCAGAATAGTTATGTGCTCCCATGTGCATACGTGTAACAATGTCACTCCACAACCCAAATACTGACTCTTGCTATACACTCAGTTGTGTAGCTCTCTATATGAATGCGTCAACACGTAGGGTCCCCAAGCAAACACCTCACTGCTCATCATCCTCTCCAAGACATTACCCCATCCAGTCGTGAAATATTGCTCCTCCTTAGTGAACTGCAGGAATATCCTCATAGTCCTCGGTCACCTCACACGCGATTATATCACTAGTGGTCGCTTCTGCGTCCATCCAAAATCACTAAGTCAACAATTTATAGAAGTTAAAAACCCATCCCCTTTTACATTACTAGAAAAGCGCATCATTTTCTTGCATAGACTCACTGTCTCACACAGGTGTGCCATTTTTACCCCTATCTCAATGTTAATGATTAAACTTGCATCTAAATACCAACAATGGGAAATGTTATAAATGTGGGACTTGATTCATGAGATAACCTCTGAATTTTAAAGAAGCCAACTCTTTTTTGAATCTTCGAAATATGGAGGAAAAGAGAGAAACACTTCAAAACTAAACAAGTATGAATAAAATCTACTCTGTTGCAATGCACCAAAAGATTATCCTACACTTAAATAATTGAAAAACACAATGCATCCATTCAATGGTAACAACATTGATTCATAGCCTTCAAAAGAGCGTAAACACATGATTTCAAGCATTCCTAAAATGTTATTATTTGAAGTGAATCATATAGGCTAAGATGTATCGCAAACAACACATTAGAATGCTAAAATAATTTAGCACAAAATGTCACCACTCTTCATTGTTGATCGGAGAACAAAATATGAAAGGACTTGATTTGCGCAGACACATGATATTCAATCCTTTCTTGAGAAACACCCATTAAGGCTTTTACAAAATTCTTTTTTTTTTTGGTTCCCTATGTCTCTTTTTTCTAACCCTTAGAATATAACAACACATGCTTATTTAAAACAATCTCTCATCCCAAAGATTCTGTAAAGAAACAAATAGTTCACTGAGAATGAAATGAAAGTCAAAATGCATCACTTGTGCCTACGACTGCTCGAACTGCAGCTTTACCATTACTCGACCCTACATGAAAAAGAAACAATTTGATGACTCCATCTCAGACCAATGCCGCAACGTCTTCTTTCTATCAGAAACCCTTTATTTTGGTGATGCGCAACACTGACACGTGGATTCCTCAGCGAATGACACAAAAGAAAACACTACCAAAAATGACAAAATCAAAAAGGTGTGTCATGATGACACGTGGATTCCTCTATTTCCTTCACCAGAATCCATCCTCTAGTGACTCTTTGTACTTCAAACCAATAGTGGAACCCGAAAGATTATTTCTTTTAAGAGCCTCATCCCTTTGCGCGATGGAGACACGTGTATCCCTCAGCGAATGGCGCAGAAGAAAACACTGCCAAAACTGACAACATCAAAAAGGTGTGCCATGATGACACATTGCGGCTATACCATCCTTCGAACCTGCATGAAAATTGACAAGAAAACGAAACCGTCCCATAGAATCTCATGACATCCTAGACTCTATTTGCTCCAATAAAATTGCTCCCAAACTTTTGTTTCATTATTTATATGATGTCTCAAGACATTGATTAGATGGGCTCTCATAATTGACTCCCTCTATTAACTCTAATAAGAACGAATAATTCAAAATGTAGGACTTTTGCTCTACAATTCTTGGCAACTCACAAGGGGATCTGTGCCTGCAGAGAAGAACTCAAAATCTTTCAAATAATTAATAACACAGAAACAACAAAATTGTGATACCACACCCAGAACAACTTCAAAGCTTTTGGAGAGCAAGCTATAAAGATGCCCATTCATTTTCAGATAGCTACTCCTTTTTCTTTAGACCCTCAAAGACTATCCAAATCAATGATTTCATTATAAGAGAAGCTCTATAAGCTTTGGACTACAGACTTCATTTGGAATTCCAGTTGAGCGAGTGGTTGTAGAACTGTCTCCACCTCTACAACACTTGGAGTTTGGCTCAAAACCTGAAAGGAAGTATGATCGTTCTGCTTGTTTACCATCAGAGCTCTTATCTATTCTTCTCCCAATATTGTCTTATAATCAAGAAATGGGGAGGGGAGTCCTAACTGGACTAGTTTTTCAATGTCTCCATTTCTTTCACAACCTACTCTAAAGCATTTAGATGAGCTTTACACTTAAGAGAGGCTTTATTACGGCTCAGCAATTTATTCACTTTCACTACGACTTTACTCTTTTTCTCCACCCCTGTTGTTTGAAGAACTTCTTCAGAAGCATTATACAACTTCTATACTAACAGTTGAGACTCGACAACCTTAAGTGTGACCAAAGAGAAGGTCTGTTCCACTGTTGTGCTTACTTCTGCCCTGAGGTTCTAAGCATCTAATATGAATTTAAGTGTAGGCTTGAGCTATGATGTTTCCTTTGATATTCTTTCCCAATATGAAATATACAACTCTTGAATCATTAGCAACACCCCATATGTTTGTGGGCTTTGTGTGAGCTCCTCTTTTAGCTACGTTATTTGTTGATCCTTAGCTTGAAGTTCATCCTAGAGCTATTTGTTTGAATCCTTGAGGTTTGAGAGAGTTTTGTGGAGCTGAGTCACCTCATCCAACCTATCTTTTAGGCGCTTCTCTAACGTACTCTTTGTCTGGATCAAGGACTCAATTGAAGCTTTAGCAGCATCCAACTTTGTCTATAAGCTTGCTTTCTTTGACTACTTAGCTTGAAGTGCTTCCTTCGAAACTCTTCCTTGCAAGTCAAGTGTCAGTATGTTAAGCTCTATTTCTTTTGCCTTGGCCTCTACATTCAATTGCTCAAAAATGCTTTTCACCCACAACAACTCAAAGTCCTATTTCTCAAGTTTCTTGCTCATTTTTATGAAGTATGTAGTTATAGACTTTTGTGTCTCCTCCATGACCTCAACTTTATCTTGCAGCCCAGCCTGCGTAAGATTCAATCCAACCACATGAATAATGTAATCTTCTGGACTCATTTGCTCTTGCGGTTTGATCATTGTGGGAGTCATATGTGCAATCATTAATGACTATTTTGAATGGTCATATAATGATTGCATGTGCGACTCTATAGGGGCTCTCCCTTATTTCTTTCTATATTTATCTTGGTTGGTTTACTGCGCTTTCCTAGTTGTTTCAATTTGTTGGTGAAAATCTATCGAGGATTGAATGACTCCTCCAACGAAAGGGAAACCTTGGGGCAAACCATATGGAATGGTTACTTGTTGTCATGGGACAGATCTAGGACCAATGGGAAATGGTGGTCACATCATGAGGACAGATGGAGAAAATGGAGGCAAATTCAAAAGGGGAGGGCCCGACAATTGTGAGATGAGGGGTAAAGAAAATGAATATGGTGGGGTCATGGGTGTAGTGGCAGGGGATGGATCTATCATGGAAATAAGGGGTGCCACCGATGGAGAAAGAGAAGACTGAGAAGTAGAAGAAGGCATAGAAATACTTACCTAGATCCATTCAGTTGTCGTGGTGCTAGATATTGGTTTTGTTGATGGTGCCAAAACAATTGCCACTTCTTCATCTGAGTCTTTTTGCAATTGTAACTTCCTCCTCTTCCTTGATGGTTCATGTTCTCTCTCCGCTTCCTCTGCTTCGGCCACTCTTCTAGCTAGATTTCTTACATCGTAAGGAGAAGCAGACGGTTCATGCTCATCATCCCATAATTTCTCCCAGGCCTCATCGGTGTCGATATCACCAAAATTATTTTCCATCTCATAGATTTCTTGCCTATATTTCTAATAGGTGACAATCTTTCCGGTACTTCACTCTTCTCTTACGAGAGATTCTCTAAGGCCACGAGTCATAACATGGCAGGATCAAAAGTCTTTATTGCCGTGTAGAATGTTTCCTAAGGATAAAGAGGTTCGGCGGGAATCTGATCCAACTCTATTTACATATCAAGTGAATCAGTAGATGGTGACAGTTTGGCTTCAAAAAAGGATGACTCTGATGTTTAAATGGGGTTGTGACCTTCCATTGTGATAAGCATTTTACCATGAAACCATCAGTGTCATATATCCATTGATCTTTAATCAGATTGAGGCCCAGATCTACAAGCTTCAACATTAACAAGTGCTCAGCCTATCTTTTTACCTTTGTAATACCACCCTTTGAGAACGGGATGTCATATATGGCTCTCTTTTTCCTTCCAGTCATGTACTCAGAGTCTATTACATCTAACTGGTGAGCCAGTTCTATAGGCAGGATTCTATTTGTTAAGAAATTAGGAAGCCTGAAAGGTTCCTCCTTGAAACCATGGACTCTAATCATTGTGTAATGGGCCCCGAAGAACCAATCACAAGGTATACGAGATTTGGACATGATACCCTTTTGCTTGTCACTTATCTTGAAAGTGATGTTTTTTTGGCTAAGATCAATTAGAGATGGGGCCATGAAATTTTCTGAAAACTCATAGTAGTCAAAAGTAATTGATAGTAAATGAGTCAAGGCTGAAATTGGAACAATGTTCTGTGCATCTATGGACTCATCGGCCATAGTCAAATGCATGTGAATCTGGAAGAATTGTGGGGTCTGGAACAACATTAGATGCAAGAGAAAAGAAGAATAACTAAAAATTGTTGTTGGCCAAAATTAGCCAATTGGTAGCACAATCTGTTGGCTATAACTTCTAAGAAGTCCATTTTATAGGTTTGTTTCTTCGTAACTATCTTGAGACAAAAATCGTCGCCAACTGGAAGTCATGAACATAGGTATCCTCATCAAGGCCGAAAATGAAGGCCAACATGGAACACATGTCTTCAAGAATCTTCATAGCAACAAAAACAATCACTACAAAAACTTATCAAAATTATGAAAATCAAAATCAACATTAAACCCCTCAGAAAACATCAAAAACACCCAACATATAAGAAAACTTGTCAAAACTCAGTTGCAACACAATGGTGATTTCAAGGTGAAATCAGAGAAGAGCTCAAGTTCTCACTTAGAGGAAATAGCAAATGCAAAATAATAGTCTAACCCTCTTTTTGAGCTCAACTCCTTTTATACCTTTTGATGGAATAAAATATTAATTCCCCTTATTCCTCCATATTCTCCTCAAAATAATTAAAAAAAACATTTTATTGTGTGCAAAAGTGCCCTTATATCCCCTTGAGCCTAGCCCCACTTAACTATACAACTTAAAGTACCTTTTATTAAATAATTAAATAAGTTGTCAAATAGAAATATAAAATAAAGTTAAATTTTGACAACTTCAAATAATTATTTAATCTATTTTCCCTTTACCAAACAAATTAAACTACGGGAAAACTTTGGAAAATAGGCTAATTTCTATCACACTTCTCATGCACGAGAAGGGGACATTACAAGTTATACTAGGAAGCTAATGCTATCTTCCTGAAACACACAAATTATAAGAAGTTAATGTTATCTTCCTCACAAATCAATCTCAATTCTACCCCAACTTGAATCTTCCCTTTCCATCAAGCAGAGTGCCCCAAGGTTGGAAGAGGAGAACAGGTGAATAAAAGTTGGACTCTGTAATGACACATTCACAATAGTTCTTCAAGAAGCCCAAAAGCTTCCCTTGGGTTCTTTGATTTTGAAGCAATTTCATTTTGTAGTAATTATATGGCTCATCTTGCTTAAGGACTACATCAATTTATTATTTCTTCTTAATTTAAGTTTATTTGTTGCTTTCTTGGGTAGTGTTAGATCTAGATTGCTTTTTTCATTTACTGTAGTAGATTAGAAGTTTCATTTAATTTCAAGTGCATTTTAAAATAAAAAATGACAAAAAAACATACCATAGAATGCATGAAAAATTCAGATAGTTAATTAGCTCACACTTCATTTCAAAAAAGCAAAAAAAAAAAAAGATTTGCTTCATTTATTGCATGCATATAGATTAAGGCTTCATAGAAATGAAAAAAGCAAAGCAAAAAAAGAAAAGCAAATCCTTGATTCCACCAGAAGGCATACAACAAGGGTCAACAAGTCATCTAAACAAAATCCTCTTCTTCCTTTAGATTTGGATTTCACATCCTCACCTTCCTTGGCCTCCTCATTCTAGGTAGGTTCTAGGAAACTTCCCTTTCCTCTAAGGCAAGTGTGGTCACATTTCTTGCTTGATAATTTACAATTACCTCGATTGAGTTTCTCCTTGACTCTCATAGCATATCGATATGCTTCATCAATTATATTTATTTTGATTAGGGATAGCTCATGAATTTGTAACCACGACTCATTGAGGTATCTAGCAAAAACATGCTCACCATAGTCTCATAGATCTACCTAGGTTTGCAACCTCATAATTTTTTCTTAAGTATTCTAGTACAAACAACTCCCTTTGTTTCATGTTTTAAAACTATTTGAGCAATCTTTGTTGTTAATCTATAGGTAAGAACTTGAATATCACTTGTTTCAACATCTTGGGCCATAATATGATTTTATATTTTCCTTATCTTCTCCAATTATTTTGGAGGTTACCCCACCATAAGGCAGAGTGAGACTTCACCTTTGTCATTGTACACTTTACTCTCCTTGGATACTCTACATGGACTTTCCATGTCAAAATATTTCCCTAATTCTTGTAGCTAATCGATGAACAAATCAAGATTTAAATCACCTTTAAAATTTCAAACCTCAGCGTTAACTCTAGTCCCTTGTTTTGATATAGCTTGAATCGACCTATCCATGGAATTTACTCTTCTATTTGTTGTATTTCTATCCAAACCTCAAAACTCTCTCAATTCCCACCAACCCACCCCTTCTAATAAACAAAAACCCCACTCAAAAAAAAATAAATTGTTATTCTAAAATTAAACAACCCTCAATTAATCCACTAAAACAGTCACATTTTATTTTTATTTTTTCTTAAAATATCTCAACACCTGCAATTAACAGGAAAAGTTGACCGTTATACAAGAAGCATCGTAAAACTAGGAAAATAAAAATATAAAAATATGTTCAAATGGAAAATCCTATTTCATTAATACCAAATTCCAATCTTTCCTAGATTTATAACTAGCATTTGCTCCTGACATAGGTGCAATAGCTACGCTGATAGAAAATGATATGTAAGGTAATATGCTAGAGAGTATAATTCAATTAGTATATTAAAGATACATTATTTTTATTTACCATTTTTTGTGTATAAATTAATTTTATAATCAATCGAATGAATGTTTTGAAATCACTTGAATTTTGTTTGGAATGTGATCCCCAATTTCCTTTGCTTCTATCAGATGAGCCTAGAATGAGTTTGCACTTATATCATAAAGGAATGCTTGCTTTTATTTTAAAGGTGTTAATTGAAAACAATAGGATGTTAGTTTGTGTTAAGCAATGGAAACAAAGACAAGGAAATCTAATATTAGTAATGTGGACAAATTTCTTGATGCATTGGTACACAATAGTCAAAACATCCACCTATTCATCTTGAAGGTGTGAATGTATTAGGTTAATTTTTTATTTTCTAAAGCATATATTATGAAGATGATAAGAAAATAATATATTGAAAGGTTATCTACAAAATGTTGCACTCAAATTTACATTCTCAAAATTGTTATAGCGATTCAATTCTTTCATTGCCATCTTGGAGGCGTTGTATGGAAGAAAGTAGGCAAATATCGTGCAATTTTTTAGAGAATATCTAGAGCCTTGTGAAACCAAATCTTATGATAGGAAGACAAGTCCCTAATATTTTATCAAGGCCGTGGATCACTATCCTTCAGATTACACATTGAATCGAAATAAAACTATATAATCTACGTAATACAATTAAAATAATATTTAGTAATGTAAAATAAAAAATTAGACTCTAGATTCTTTAGAGAACATGGTTGAATATGACCTAGAAACATTTATATGAACTAATAAGAAATTTGGTTGCTAATTGGAATGAGGACTCTTTCTACTCAAATCAACCAATGTATTAGTTGAATATATTTAGTTTAGTTTACTAGGAGACCAAACAATAGACTAGGTGTAGGATTACAAAGGGAAGGCCAACACATATGCAGGTATAGTCCATAATGCCTGCAATTTCAAACTAATTAGAAATCAGATCAAATAAAATATTATTAGATAAAAAATACATTTTTTGGCACATTTTTTTAACGGCGTGAGACAAAAAACACAAAACTATCCGATGAGTTTAGAAAACCTCATAGCTTGAAATAATGTTTTGCTTCCACTGCACTACTATTAAATTTATGTTCTATATACAATCGTATGAACCATATGCCAATTTGTCATTTATTGGGAATTACTCTCTAATGTTTAATTGTGTGAGTTTTGGGGCAGCAGGAGACACAGAATATGTATACAATAGTAGAGAGCTATATTTTTATACTAAATCTAACTTTAATCTTTCCTTTATAGTAAGAAGCTAAATATTGATGATGGATCACATATTACATCCTTTCATTTAAAATAATAATATTTAATGGAAATAGATTTATGATTTAGTGTGTTTTATTATGCATACAAATATATTCTTCTTAATTTAATACATTTATTTCTTGTACTCTCTAATATGTTATACTTAATAATATAATTTCCTATCAGGGTACAAGTGCTAGTTAAATAGTAAGTTAATATCGACAACATGGTCTTGTCCTCGATGATGGTGCCGCTAGTTCAATGTTTATTAATAGTAAGTTTATTTTTCTATTAGTAGTAAGTTTATCTCAATAACTTCCTCACTTATCCTGTGTAAAAGATTATACATCGTTAACATCTTTCCGCATGGGTACCCCATTTTTTTTATTTTTTATTTGTCACAAATGTGTTAAATAGTAAACTTGTTTTGTTTGATAAGGAGCAGGATGGTAGAGGTGAGTGGACCCTTAACAAGGTCTCACTACAAATGTTTGCAAAGAGGGCAACCATAGTGTCAACACCACCCGTCCAAGCTTCGTATGTAGATATTTATGAATAAACACATAAAAGTTGCAACAATTGTGCTTTCATGAACAATAAATAGTAGAAGAAATAACTATCATTGCCCAGCAAGTAAATAGGAAACCATTGAAGAGTAGTTACAGAACAACATACGAAAACCTGCAACTAATGAAAGAATGAAAAAGACACAAAGTTATGCAACACTCCTATTCTTCAATTAAACAAGAGTTCAAAGCCTCTCCAAAACCTCTATACAAATGACTATGCTGGAAAATAAACAGCATTGATGAAGTTTTTAGAAAAAGAAAAACCTTCCCCTGACTAAAAGTAATCATGAATGATGTTTTTCTGAGCAACCATAGGTTGCCATCGACTATGGGGGACAGTTCATATGGACCCATGGTGAGGAGATTTTAAGCATTGGTGAAGGGTTGAAGGGACCGCTTTCATAGCCTTGAGCCATGGATGGCCTAGTTTTATATGGAAGAGGTTAGATATTGGAATGATATTGAATGATTGTTCTAAATATTTATCAAGTACTCAGATCATCAAATAAATATTCCCTATGGTCGGGATGAAATCTCCATTATACCGGATACAGAAAGTCAGTGCTGAATTAGAATAAAATAAAGCCTGTCACAAGACAAGTTCTTATAACTTGTATTCTAGGTATTGAGGAGTCATTAGGATTTTAGATTTGGAGGACTTAGGTCTTTCAAACAATTCTCAAAACCCTAAAGTTTTTTCACTACTTATTGACATGAGTTAATCTTAACCTTTGGCACTGCCATTGTTACAGAGAAATAGAAAAATGATGAAGATATTTTAAACTTGAAAGATACACTTTGCTTTAGAAAGTTTTAAGGTTTTAGGACTTTGATTCCACTGCATGTGTCAATCTGAAACAATTCAATCAAGAGCCAATGCATTGACATGTTCATTTGCAAAGAGTAAAAAACATAGAAGCAACCTTATTCAGTGACTTGCTTTCAATGTTGTAGGGCTAATCTTAAACATACTTCATACCCTAATATGCAGACCAAGCTATGTGCTAGGCCCATTTCCAAGCAACATGTCTTGAAGACATCATGACAACCTTGCTTTAACCTCCAACAACATTGACATATTCCAATACCACATAACATTCCTGATGAATCCGTAGAAGCATACTGCTATATATGTGTTGACTGATATATATGTTGACATCAATGCATGACAATCCTGAACTTTTGCAAAAAAACCTCTTCTGGAAAGGACAAACCAGTGGATCATTGGATTGTATAGAAGGTACTGATCTAACTGATGACACAAACAAAGATGGTCTACAATCCTTCTAGGTCCACTCAAATAATTGAGCAAATCCAACTGAGTTCACTCCATCATCACTCCACCATTGACATGCACTTCACCCTGTCATAGCAATATAAGATGAGATCCTGTGACAACAATGCTCTTTTGACATCAATGACAAAACCTAATGCCAACACTTTTCACCAGCGGGTGCTACCACAATAATGGGTTACACTTTCTACCTATCCTGATTTTTGCTGAAATCACATATTTTTAGAAAATATAATGATTTAAGCCTTGAAAGGTTCCATTTAAAGGATTTTAATTGAAGAGGGTTTGATAAAACCCCCTTAGATTCAAACCCCCTTGGATAGAACCCCGCTAGTTTTAAACCATACCTATAATGGAGTCTCCTCTACACCTATGAAAATACTATTAAAAAATGACTTTTGATTTACCTTTTGGGGGGATCAAATTAATTCATTTAAAATTTATGTTTTGTAAGTATGTAGTACTTATTATAAGCTTCCCAAAAAGTATAATTTTAAATATATTTAATTTGATTATTATATTTATTTTTTATTTCTTGTGAATATAGGTTTTTCACTGAACATCAAGTTCTTTGTTCTACATACAAGGAAAATTAGTAAATTAGTGAAAAAAATTATGAAAAATATCTATGCCCTAGGTATTGATGTCCTTGTTTTAACAAAAAGAAAAAATTTAAATTTTGATACATACAGAAAAAGTTATGTTTTATGGAATACACCTATGTCTAAATTATAATTGGTTTGACTTCAAAACTTAATTAAAAAAAAGATATTCAACAAAACTTTATGAAACCAAATGCATGCCCTATATATCGGTGTTACCAATCTAAATTCAAAATAATTAGAATTTTATCGTTTGTAGAAAAAAAGTTATGTGCTACAGAATACACATCACTTTAAAAAAATGTTGTTTACTATTAAAATCTAGTTATCAAAGGAGACAAAAAAATTATGCACTCTACATGTATCATATTTTTATCAATCAAATATTGCACCTTACGTTTTAAACGCATGTCATGATGTGTAGTATGTCCTTGAATTATATGATAATGACAAAATGCAATATCATCATAACCCTTAGATAATCCTCTAAAGTATCCAATGGATGAATAGGAGGTTTAGTGCAATCATATTAGCATGAAGTAGAATTTAAAGCACATTATCTATGGGCTCAATCAATTTTGTACACTTTGTAAAATTTTGAGGCTTGAATGTAAGAACATTTGAAGCATTAGCTACAATGAGAGTTGAACTTTTTCTCTTGTTTATCACTATCCTTTCAAGAACTATTTTTCTTTTGAAAATTTGGGGCACAAATGCATGCAAGGGGCATGAGAAGAGCCATATTTAAGTGTATTTGATGCTAACAATTTAAATTGAACATGTTTTCCATAACCATAAAAAAATTCTATAAATAAAGCATAATCATTCAAATACACACTTTGTTGAATAGGTGACAATAATCCCTTAATAAAAATATGTTATATCTCATCATCAAGGAGTTGGTGTTGGATATTAGAACATAAGGGCTAAAACTTAATAACATAATCATGAATGTGATCTTCAGGGTCTTGTACACAATCAAACAACTTTGAAAATGTAGTCTTTATGACTCAAAAGATGATGGAGAAATGGCTTGTCCAACTCAAAAAAGTATGAATGGACCCATGTCCCTCCATGATTGTGGAAACAATTTGGCCTATAAGTTATCATTGTACACATAATCCAAACATGCAGATGTAGAAGACCAGAAATGTGTAGTGAGGCTACCCTTTCCATTATACATCTCAAATAGTGGTGCCACAAAACCAACAGGTAATGGAGATGCCACTATCTCAAAATCAAGAGAAGCATGTTGTGCTTCAATAAATTAATCCATATCATTTTCACTAGGCATGGCATAAGCCTTCTGCTCTATCTACTCTATCAATATTTTTAATGAGTGTATCAAGGGAGGACCTATGGATAGTAGTGGTGCGAACATGATAAATGATGGATAGATAAAGAGAGTGAGGAATGTGGGAAGTAGACAAACTATAAGTAATGTGAGGAAGGGACTTGGCACTAGTAGGAGGAAGGTAATAAGTGGTGGTAATGGTAAAAGGAGGAGAGGAATGCATGACACTAGTAGGATAGGATGGAGGCATGAAACCAATCGGGTGAATGTAAGGAATAGGTTCAATGTTGGTCAAATGAGGGATCGTCATGGTACTAGAGGGAGGATCATAAAAAGTGGGTAGCACATACAAAAGGAATAGTATGAGAAACATTAGAAGTAGAAAGGGTAACTATTGTCTCTCAGATCTGTACCCTTGCTACTGTTGTAAAACTTTAGCAATCTGGAGAAACATGGGAATGATCTCGAAGTGTGGGACCTTGCGAACTGAGATCAGACCTCCAGAGAAGGCTGGTTCCTCTTTCTAAGCCTATTACTTAGAGCAATGTATCTAAACCTAGTGCTAATGCTTACAGGGGAAAAGGGGGTAGAAGGAAACTGAAATGAAAAGGAGTGATACACCAGATTTAGTGAGCGATGACGATCTTGGTGTAGACACAACAATGATTTCAATGATGAAGGGGATTCACATAGACTTATGACTGATTGAGGCTTCGGTATGAAGGTCAAACCTGCAGAGGAGCCGTTTTACTCACAGAACAGACTATAACTTCAATTAAAACATAGAAATCAGGGCACAAGAGACGCAAGAAGTCATACATATATTAATCGCGAAGGTCAGAAACCATTGCATTACAGAATATTCAATAGTAGAAGTTTGACTACAGAAAAATTGACAACATAATAGCTCCAAAATAAAACCATCCTCCTCTAAATAATGAGGCTACATTACCATTTATAGGTCAAGCTCCTGCGCAGAAAGGCATGAAGTTGCTGCTCCACAAGATCTGAGGTCATTAATGCAGGAACAAGGGCGCATGGGTAGGGGCGTGGTGAAAAGACAGGAACCATGCCGCTGGCAGGTCCAAAACCATAGAAAATGGTTGCCCAAACGCAAGATAGGACAAGGCATTGAAGAAGAAACCCCCAAAGTTGCCACCCAACACACGAAAATCGGCCAACAAGACACAAAGCCCATACGCATTGAAGAGTGAAGCCATCCGCCATGAATGCACCCACAAAACTCACCAACCAGAGCTATTGTAAAAGATAAACAGCCTCTGTACATGCCAAAAGGTCACTGAAATGTCCAATCGGCTGAGCATGCAAATCCAAATCTAATTTTAAAGTGAGAAAATTCCTCTCAAAAGCCCGCCATATGAAAGAGGAGACAAAAATAAGCACTTTTGCCTTTTGAAGCGTGTTGAAATTCACCAGAATGCGGAAGATATTCATGGTCAAAGCTACGGTCAACTGCATTTGTATATCGCTTTGCATCTGTCGTTGAATCTCCCTTTGTATGTGCTATGACGCGTGTCATCATCTGATTTTCTGCTGAGTTGAATTGAGAAACATCGCTGAACATTTGCATCCTGCATCGGCCGTTGGAAAGACCACAAACAGAGCTACTGATGCACTAAGTCTCGCTGAAATCCATTGTATATGACCCTTTGTTTATTGATTGTATAAGAAATACAATCACACATACATACAATGCAGAACTCAGGAGATTATCAACTATATTGGAACTTTAGGACAGGTCCAGCCCTTGTATTTTTCTTCTTTGCATATCGGCATATACAATGGACTTCAACATAAAAACTGCGGAACTCAATGCTGAATTTGCCAAATTTGATTTCCCAGTCGGGTCCGCTTTGTATATTGTACTTGTACCTAATCTTTGTATATCGCATATACAATGCGAAATATACAAACAAAACTGCATGCAAACACTTGCATACAAACATGCATTTGAATTTGTACCTGCCCTTTGTATGTGACCTTGTATCTGCCCTTTGTATGTTTGAACATACAATGCGAACATACAAACAAAAGATGTATACAATCACTTGTACTTTTATCAACTAGAACGCATATTCATTTCAGGTCCGGGCTTTGTATCTCAGGAATGCATATTCCCTTGTATATGCGATTGTATGTGCAAAGATACAATCGCATATACATGCAATTGGTGGACCCCATCTTAGTATTTGACCTTTGCATATGCGCATGCATCAGCTGTCGGGGAGACCTTTGGCTGAGTCATCGATATGCAAAGTCTCACTGAAGACACTCTATATTTCTGCCCCTTGTATATAGTCTTGCATGTGCGCTTTGTATACTGCCTTGTATATCACACACATGCAATTTACAAACAGAACCGCATACATATCCCTTTGTATATGACCTTACATCTTTGCATTGCATATACAATGGAAACCCAATGCACATTTCCCTTTGGATCCCGCCTTGTATATTCCCTTTGCATCTGCGTTTGCACATTGACTTGTATATGCGATTGTATATGAGATACAATCGCCCGATATACAAAAGCTCTTTGTATATTGCATAAGCTCTTGCATGTTTCCTTGTATATTACCTTGTATCTACCCTTTGCATATTGAAACATACAACGCGAATATACATACAAAGAACGCATACAAAGAACCTGATGTTCAGTAAAACATGGCACATGACCAAGATACAAGGAAAAATGTATCTGAGATACAAGTCGACCAAATGACAGAAAAACCCAACACAAGGATGACGTCATCATCCTATACATGAAAAATGGTTAAGTATAAAACTAAGAAATCTCTGTGATGGAAAATACTTGAAGCTAAAAGATTTCTGGGTTTTTGGCAAAGATTCCTCAAGTGAGATTTTGGGAAATTTGGCAAGGCAGAGCATGAGTAATTGAAGAATTTAAGATTTCTCTCCTTCTATTTAGGCTTTCTCTGATCAGATTTCTTTGATAGGAGGAGGGAAACAGGAATATTTTGGGGCTAGGCAAAATATGACAACAATAACAATATAACTAGATGGTTAGATTGTAGCAAGGAAGAGAAACTATGTAATGTACTTAAATCCTGTGTTAGATCCTAATATGACAGAACGGTTTAGTAAAGAACATGCCGACCTGTGTTAGATCCTTATGCGGATCTGGTAGAAGTGTTTTGGTGAATTGCGTATGGGATATAATGTTAGTGACCAACATAATTGGTGACCTTCAAGTGTTATTTCTGGTACGCATCATTGGTGTATGGATTCAACCGACAGAACAAAGTATTTGTGTTGTTTGTTAAGTTTTTCACTAGGCCGACAGAAAGTGATTGAATTTCTTGAGGTGAATATATATAGCCGATGGATTCGAGTGTATTGGGGTTAGCAATGACGCGAATATGGAGTAAGAGCAAAAAGGGCAGATAGGAGTGCAAAAAGGAAGAGATCTAAGGTCTGGATTATGGTAGAGCAATAAACAGGGTAGAACAAAGATGAAGTGTATCAAGTCAGTATTATGTGCTTAACCGGAACTGAATCCTTGCATTGGTAGATGCTAATTATTAGTTAAAACTCATTGTAATGTTCCTTCTGTAGGCAGTGAGCCTTCTTTTGAGCGGCGAGCTCTGGGCAGTGAGCCTGAATGCATATGCATTTCCCTTTGTAATACTGTTAACAGAGTATAATCTTTGTGGGTTAACCCCCACTGTGGTTTTTCCCTTAATCGGGTTTCCATGTCAAAAATCTTGGTGTCAACTGTATTATTTATGTTTATGCTCATGTGTTATTGATTGATGCTGAAATGTTTATATCATTAATTTGATTACAAGTTGTAAAAGAAGATTAAAGGCAGAAAAGTTTAAATTGTGTGACAACTGATTCACACCCCCCCTCTCAGTTGTCCGAACTAATTCCAACAAGGACTTATTAGCCCTCTTAATTGACATATTCTACTCTTCATTTGATCCCTATTATTTATTAGGTTACTTATGTTATGAATAGTAATGACTTGTATCTCTTTGCTACTTGTTGACTCAGCTGCTAGGTCAAATGATTTGGAGATATTTACCAACTGCAATTCCTGATCCTTGATCTTTTCTTCTAACTCCTTTGTGGCTTCCGGACATGATAAACAAAATTTATACAAATCACAAGCTTCTTTTATGGCACTCTGTATACCTATTATTCCGTTTTCCCATAGAGTTTTATCATTGACTAACATGATCTTCAACTCAGCTAACCTCATTTCATCAAATTCTTTTCTAACTTTTGTCTCTGCAGACTTCTCAAAAGATTCAAAGTGTGAACTTACAGATTTGATTAGACCTTTGAGCTAATCCATTGGTAGCTGTGATATGTCCTTTTGGTACGAGGGAATCAACTTCTCTAGGATGCCAGATGCTGCACCAATTAAATCACTATCCTGTATGTGTGACTTCAACATTTCTTCTTGTGCCTTTTCTTGCACAATTGATACTAGTTTGAATTTTTGTACAGGAGATAATGAGATCAAATTCATTGGTCCTTGTAAGAGCTCAGACTCATCCACATCTTGTTCTCTTTCCAAAGATTCCCTTACAGAATCACCTGGGGTTCAACTTTTTTCGTACCTTGCACACAAATTCAACTTGCACAAAGAGAACATTAGGACATAATTCATTTCTATATCTTATAAATTCATATTCTTCTATTATTCATTAAAGTTAAGATCATGTATCTTTGTATATTCCTATCACATTCATCATAATAAACATTTCTTCTTATTCATAAGGATAGTGAGATAGGTATGAGTGACTATCATGGGCTTGGTATTCCTTTGTCTTAAGTGGGAATAATCCACATCTTAGGCAAAGGCCTTGATATATCTTTGGGTGTGACCCCAAAGCCTTCATAAGTAATCCTTAGGTTTTACCCTAAGGCCTTCATATATAATCCTTAGGTTTTACCCTAAGGCCATATTAATCTTTAGGTATTAACCCAAAGCCTTCTCCTTAGGTTATTAGCCTAAGGCCATTAATAATCTTTAGGTGTTACCCTAAAGCCTTCTCCTTAGGTTATTAGCCTAAGGCCTTCTCCTTAGGTGATTAGCCTAAGGCCATTAATAATCTTTAGGTGTTACCCTAAAGCCTTCTCCTTAGGTTATTAGCCTAAGGCCATTAATAATCTTTAGGTGTTACTCTAAAGCCTTCTCCTTAGGGGGTGAGCCTAAGGCTATTAATAATCTTTAGGTGTTACCCTAAAGCCTTCTCCTTTGGTGGTGAGCCTAAGGCCTTCTCCTTAGGTGGTGAGCCTAAGGCCTTCATACCAAACACTCATGATAATTATCAACCTATTCTCACATCTTTATGCTATCTTTTATACAATCATGAATTATCTAATCTCTTTAATTACTATCTCATATTATGACTTATCCATAGAGCAATCAGAGTTCTTTATTTATCTTTTCAACGTTTCATATAATGCATGAGCCTTCAAGTAAACAATGCTATGTTTCCATATTCTATAGTCATGTCATATATATCATTCATTTGTTTCATTGAGTGATTAGTGATGTATTTCCATATACAAATAATCATGTATGTTTAATCCATCTATTTCCCTTAATCATTTATAATACAATCATATCACTATTAGTCTACTTCAGAGTTCAAATGTATTATTTTCTAAATAAATATGATACTGCGTACCTTATGAAGCTGCCACAGGATTTGAGTAATAGATGTATTAAAAATCTGTTTGTGATCTTTCCTTGCAGTGGGAAGAATGAGTAGTGATTGATGCAACAGTGTCTCTTGTCATTTCTTCAGACACTTCTTCTTGATTTTGTTCTGGTGGTTCCATGTCCATGTTCTCTTGTTGACCAATATTTTGTTCTAGAGCAGAGCTCTTCTCAGCTTGATCAAGTTCTTGATTTGTCAACTTTTATATGCTCATCAATCTTTTCCTTATTTGTCTGATCAGATGTAGAGGATTGTCCTTCTTTTGTAGTTTTCTCAGGGCTTTTCTCTATCTCTTGTTCACTCATTTCTTTGATTTCATCAGTTTTCTCCAAATCTTGATCCATGCTATCTTCAGGAACAAAGGTGTCTACATCAACATTTATATCCTCTTTGTTGGAAATAGTTGGGATGTTAAGATCCTTTAGGATCTCAAAAAATGTTAGCTCTATGTTTTTCACAAATTCCTCAGTGTTCCCTGCCATTAGAGTGTTTACTCTTCTTTTTATCTCAATTTTATCTCCAAGTAACTTGAAAACTTTTGCTCTTTCCTCAAGGGTCACATCCGGACAAAATTTGATCAATGAGCTTTCTCTTAGCTCCCAATCCTTGGTCATTGCTTCCTCCTTCTTAGCAGTCAATATGCTTGCCAAGCTGCTAGGAAGATCAGATACTATCTCAATGAGGGCTCTATTATAAATCTCCATATATCTAATGACAACAACCTTTATAATATCTTTGTCTGCATCATCATAATCATCATACAGTTGTGCTATAGGTTTCATATTTCCATCAACTATAATGGCTTTGAGGACATCTTCAAGGTTTATTGTGGCCTCCTTTTATTTAGTCTATGCTATCTTCTCCTTCCTTCTTTTGCTACTAGAGGCTACAGTTGTCTTTGCTTTCATTTTCTTAATCTCCTCATCTGATTCAGTTTCTTCCTCATCAACCTCTATGCTGACATGCTTCCTCTTAGCTTTTGTTTTCTTTCTCTTATGTCTTGTTGTAGGGGCTTTCACACTTGCAGAAGGTGTGGGTCTGGTAGAAACAATTGCAATCTCGATAGAGGTAGAACCTCTAGTCCTCCTTTTTGTCACAGTGGTATTTTCTGGTTTCTTCTTAGGGTCATGCAGAGCCTCAACCGGTTCATCACTTTCCTTCTTGTCTTTTGCTTACCTTTTTGCTTGTGCCTTCACTCTGGCTTCAGAGATTTTTTCTTTCATAAAGCCCTTGATTTGGGCAAATTCTTCTGCTCTTTTCCTTGTCTTCCTCTGAATCTTTGGCATTCTCAAGTCAACATGAACTTTTACAGACAATTCCTCGTAGGTTCCAAATCTTTTCTCAGAGGAGTCCTTAGGTTTGCTTAGCATGAGCACTGCATATCCATCTAGCACATCTACTACAACTTCATATCCCATTGGCATAATCCACACTGTCCTAGGCTCAACTGCCTCCATCATACATTGATCTTTATTCACAATAAAGCAAATATCATTTTTATATTTTTCAAAAATTGTCCTAGGGATTCTTTCCCTGGATTACATTACCCTTTGGAAGTTCTTGAAATAGCCCCATATGGTTGTAGTTTGTGCATCATGACTTCCTATGCCATTTAAGTGATTTCTAATTTGTACTGCAACCGGTTTATCACTTGTCCAAATCAATCTTTTTATCATTGGTAGCTCTTGCATAAAATAGAAGAATAGACAAAGAATTAGAGTACCAAATTTGAATGGATACTTTTGTTCCTTGTTCTTCTTAAGATTCTCCATCAGCTGTTGTTGGAGTAATTCACAAAGATCATAGTTTTCATTTTCCTTAATCATCTCATAGGCTGTATATATAGTGGTACCAAAGACAGAATTCTCCTGATTTGCGAAGTAGATTTTGTAGCCCAATACCATGGATGCAAATCTTACAACATAGTCTTCTATATCATTGATTGTCAATGCCCTTTTCTCAAATTTTGCTCCGGTGGCTACTATCGTTGTTTCATTCTTCATAGATTTTAACACTGGTACTGTATCGGTGGAGCTTAATCCAATCACAACTCTTATCACATATTTTGTAATCATGAATGGTCTCTCCAGCCACATGAATTCATCATGGATTCTGCTCAGAACATACCGTACCCATTCGTCCTCTATGAATGTTGGGAAGTCTATGTACCGAATGAATTTCTTCACCTTCAATGTTTTATATTCTTCCTTCAAATCAAATTTTTTGTCGCTCAAGTGCTTCACATATAATTCAGAAAACCTACTATTAGCAAACTCTTCTAGGGAAACATGAATGTATGCCCTAACATCTTCCACATGCATCACTCCAAAAAGGTATTTCTAAAAATGCACCATTTGGGGCGACCTTTGTTGACTTGAAGGAGTGTTTCTTGAATTTTAGCCTTGGTATCTCAATTATATCAAGCACTTGTGGTGTTTCCATTTCCACTAAGACTCGAGAAAATTTATAGTAGAGTTTCAAACTGAAAAATACCTCTTTTGCTGAATTAGGGTTTCACTTGATCTTGCCTTGAATTGCTTTGGAAATCAATGTAGTTGCTTGGAATTTCGCTTCAGTTGGCCTTAGATTCTTGAGATCTTGAGTGCAAAATGAATTGTCCGTCGAATGGACTCCTTTCTAACCCTTTATTTATCTTGACCTAATTGCCATAAATATTATGTTTCAAAAGGTTGTCAAACCCTTCTCTGTTAAACAAAGTTGATCTGGATTGCTCTGCACTATTATGAATTTGATCCTTTTCTTCCAAAATTCCTTTCAAAAGATTTGTCATATGAATGTTTTCATCATAACTTCGTGCCAAATCCCATCACTAATTATCTGGCTAGGGGATTCAGATTTTCCATATAGCTTCCCCTGAGCCAGAGCTCCCAATTTACTTCCCAAAGGAAGTAACTGCATCAGAGGCTAGTGCAGATCCATCCTTGACCTCATTAACATCTTTCTTAATCCAGACCTTGCTCATTTCCTTCTTGATTTCTACTGGATCAATCTTGTTCTTGCCTTTATCTCCTCTCTGCTCTGTTTTCCTCTTCTCTGCAGAATAGTCTCTTTTCTCATTCTTGTATTTGCAAAAGCTTGCAACATATCTGAACTTGTTGCAATTGTAGCATACCACATTCCTCTGTCCTTGACTCTTTTTGTTGATTGGATTCATTCTTGTTCTACATTGGTTAGCCATATGCCCAAATCTATTGCATGCAAAACACTTCCCATTGAAGGATTCAATATTCCTTGCATAGTTAAAACCATTCCTTACCAGACTTCTACACTCACTTGATCTATGATCAATTTTCTTGTAATTGAAACATTAACCAGAGAATGATGGAGCATTTTGATTCATTCTACTTCTAAATTGAGTAGCCTTATGACCAAACTTATTGCAATTAAAACAATAGCCATTAAAAGATGGGTACCTTTGAGCATTTGGTTGCCTGACCGAAGGTCCGCTAGATCTTCTTCTTTGATTTTGGAACTGGTTGCCTTTGGTTTTCTTCATCTCAATGTTTTCTTGACTTGATTTAGAACTTTCCCCTTTTTCAAATCCCAAGCCTTTCTTGTCATCTGAACTTTCCTGACTTTAAATCAACTCCTCAAGCTTTGCGAAGGTTATTTTGAATTTTTCTTTATATCTACTTGTTGCTTCCAGATCATATTTCAAAAGTAACACATCTTTTCCCAAATTTTCACATTCTTCAGACTTACCCTTTACAACTTGATTCAGATGCCTTTCAATCTCCTCTTTTTCTTCAATTTTCAATGTTAAATTGGTTAGGGTTTCATGTGCTACATTCAATTGATCACTGAGCTCCTTTCTTTTCATTTTAAACTTCTTCACTTGCTCCCTTAGCTTTAGGATGCATTAATCAACTTCTTGAACATTTGACTTTAGATCCCTGATTTCTGCTTCAAATTTTTCAAGATCAATAAGAGTTGCTTCTAGTTCAACCTTGCTCTCATATGAGCAATTTCCAAGTCTTCTTACTGCCATAAGTATACTATTCCAGATCTTCCTCAAGTTGTTAGGCTTCTTCCAAGGAACCTTACTATGATACCAATTGTTGAATATAAGGAATACTGAGGGAGGGGGTGAATCAGTATTCCACAAAACCACTTCTTCAATACTTCATTATTCCAATTACCAAAATTAATAACATGTAAGCAGAATAAACATAAGGACATCAACCATAGAGACATAACACATAGACACCAAGATTTTTTACTTGGAAAACCCAAAAAAGGAAAAACCACGGTGAGTGTTAACTCACAATATATTATGATAACAATACCGGATTACATAAGGCTCACTGCCTAAAAAAATGCTCACTACAGGTGGACTCACTATCCAAGTGGACTCAATGTCCACTAAGAGAGAAAGATAGAAGATAGAAGGAAATTAGCTCATTGCCAGTGATGAATTGTTGCAAATGCATCTACCAAATGTTGGATCATAGTTCCATTGAAGGCTTAATAAACAGATTCAAAGGTTTTCATTAGTTCTGCCCTGCTTTTCCATTCTACTAAATATACTCTATTTTTTGCCCTTATTATCCTTTTGTACTCTACAAATTGCTTAAAATCATTCACACATCAAATTTGCACTGCTTCCACACATTCGCATCAATTCAACACTGAAATCCATCCAGTATATATATCTGCAATAAAATGTAACTCAAAAATAGGTTGGCAAGCCAAACATGAAACGTGTATACAATTGTTATACCTAGTTGACTTGATCTTGTGCACAAACAACAATGTGGATCCAAACAAATATACAATAATCTTCATATAGGTCGTCACCAATCATTCAACCACTTAGATTAATTATTCAAACAATATATCTTCTCCGCATATAGATCTAACATGTTTGTCGGCTTGTCGCTTAAGAACACACTTGACCAATTTAATTGTCACATCATAACTTCTATTGCAGACCATATGAGACTCTAAAAATCATATCCAACATTCATCATTAGTCTCTTAACATACGTTTAGAATCGCAAGCCAAAATATGCCACAACGGAGGAATGCGGGTCCTTTTACTCTAGTAATGTGCACTGTTCCTGTCTTAACTCTGTTCACCCGAACTTAGACACTTCACCATATGACTTCTGGAGGAAGTCAAGACTTGAACATTGGAACATGTGATCACTAGGTAGTACTGAACAACACACCTGAACCGCATACAAGTGTCTTTAATTGCAGAGGCATACCATCTCAAATACTATCACTTACTTTGTATAATGTATACTACCCGTACGTAGTCATTTATTCTTCCAGAGTAAAGTCTCTTTGCCATGTTAGTATAAACTCTTTTCCTTGTTGCCATCAATTACAACATTCAACATTCATCAGAGCAGTGTCTCTTGCCAACATTTTTGACTAGGCAGAAAGTGATAGAATGTGAAGTCTTTGTCAGCAAACTTGTTAGTTCATGAACCTGCAAGGTCGCCAACAGCCTGGATTAGTGACAAAGTGAAAATTTTCTAAGGCTAGAAGAAGAGAAAAGCAATGGCTTCATCGGTAAAAAGGCGAGTTTGCGAACCGTAAGGTTCACCGATGATAAAGTTTGCTGATGAGGTGAAACACTGATAAAGAGACAAGAAAAGGAAGGAAATGACAAGGAAACTAGAAAACACACATTTTTTGCAAAAGGAAATGGTTCTCAAACCATATGTTTGGCCGATGAAGGAAACCATTGATGAAGGGAGAGAAAAGAATGAAGAGGAAAACAAAAAGGATGAAGAAAGATAAAGTTTGTGTTGTGCGATATTGCCGATAAGGTGGGATCGTCGATGAAGAAGAGATGAAGTGGATGGCTTGCCAACTTCATAGTTTGTCGATATGGCAAAAAGGGCCAACATGCAAAGATAAAGTGCAGAGGATGGATAAGCAAAGAGAGAAAAATAAAGACAGTGCAAATGTTCAAATTTTTACATAATTTTTTGAGGAAAGGACTAAGTATTTGATGCGGTTTCAAGTCAAACTTCTAATTTTGACTTTCAAGACTTTTGGTCCTAGCAGGATTCAGGCCTCGCTGACACTTTTGGACTTTTTTCTAAAAGTGCTAAATGTGCAAAGTCCTATTGCAAACCCAACTCTTGTTTCTCCAGATCCTCGTGGTATATTGAAAAGGTCCCATCGAGACTTCGAGGCCCGATGGGATTTTTCGTCCATGTCCCAAATCTGAATGTCCTCCCGCGACCTGAAGTTCTATCGAAGGCCCCTTAGTGCCTAGAAATGCACAAAAATGCATCATCTACTCGTTGAATCTCCATTAATGCAAAGTGGGTTGTTGAAGTTGATGTTTTGAATACATTTGGTGGAGTTAGTGGGGTTTTCCCTCCCATTTTATCATCCAATATGAGTTGTGAGGGCTATAATTTGAAGATGGAAACTCTTTTCAGGCATTGGTCATTTTCTAGGCAGAATTTCTCTCTACAGGTGTAGAGGTCCAGAGACAATTAGGGCAACAACCAGTGATCAATTTATGTTCTTCATGAAGTAGTCATTAGAACTGTCAAGTTTTGTAAATGGTCATTTTAGTATTACACATGGAAGAATGTTGTATGGTGTTGGATTACTAAGTATTCTTATCTTTTGATGTTGATTTTTATGTATTTGAATCTTCAAATAGGTAGTCATACATTTCCTTGTAATTATATTCCTTTGATAAACATGAGACTCTGCAACCCAATGGATAGGCACTGGTTTGAAAAGCCTATGATCATCCTAACTCATTAACAATCAAAACAATATATCAAGTTTTAAATGCAATTTCAATTCCATAAACATCCTCATTATGTAGGGTTGCTCTCATCAGCTTAAAAGGGAGGTTATTAAGTGCAACAAGTGTGTTTAACTCCAATGATAGGGTTTGGGATTAAAACAACGATCTAGGTAATGTTACAAAGTCACAAATGGGATAATATATTTTGTTGATCTCAAGCCCTATTCAGGGATACCTCCAGGATTACCCTCCTGATGAGTACCAGGTAGCACCTAGAATAATACACCTTTTTACTTCCCTTTTTTCATCCTTTTATCCTATTGTCCTGGTAATTGCACCATATAGACTGATAAGATTTGTCTTAATTACACTAACGTGAGTTGAATTACCAAAGATCATTATTTTTTATGAAATGACTAATGTGCAGTAAACTAATGAAATTGTGCAGAAAAGTCTCTCTTTTTGCGTCCAAAGGTGCAGTTGTACGGGCAAAGGCAATTTTGAAGATCTCCAGAGTTGTACAGGAAATAGGGATGCATCTCCAGAGCTGCTAGCAATAGCAGATAGTCTCCGGAGCTACTAGCAATAGTGCAGAGTCTCTAGCGCCATTGTCTATATGCATCTCAAAAGCCAACTGTAGTGCTCCGGAGTCCACTTAGCCAACACCAAAGGATCCGACAAAGACTCCAGTTGACTGCTAGGGATCTAATTCCCTTTTTATTTTATTTTGCATGAGTTCTAAAAGACTTGTTAAGACCTATATTTCAGGGCCACCTGCCCATTGTTATTTAAGACTCCAGGTTTAGTGGGACTTCTATTCCACTAAAGCCTTTTTCAGTTTGCATGATCATACTCTTCAGTTAAATAGTTATATGTTTTAGTTAGAATAAGAGATTAGTTGTATCTCATAGATAAACTAATGGATAGAATAGTTAGATCCAAATATATCTCATCGTTGGACTAATATATGTTTAGATAGGAGCAGAATGGATATAGAATTATTGCTATTAGCTTATTGTAATTTTTATTTTTCAGATAGACATACTTTTTGAATACAATCGTACCTTCATGAAATTGAATTGAAGGAAAGATTGTGTTATTTCATTTCGATACTGAGTTCTTGCTTTAGTCTTCAGTTCTGAAGGCATGGAGCAAGGGCCCACTCTCGCCATCAAGACAGAAGGCTAGTATTTATTGCTTCAGTTTGTTTACATATTTCATTAGAAGTAAAGTTTCATTGCTTTCAATAGATAGATTCATTCCTATTAATAGTTTGCTTTCAAGTAAATGCATGTTTCCAACTTTATATTAGAACACGTTATTTTCCTACAGTCTATTGCTTTAGCATTTATGTTTTTAGAATTTCGTTTCACAACAGATAAATCAGTAGCAGTAATTCTTGAAACAGTAAAATTAGTAGGATTCGTTTGAGGACTGTTGATTATGAAGTTCCTTATTGCAAATAGCCTAGGACACAACCTTGGATTTGACACATAAAAACATGATTAAATGCCAAGGTACAACGACCCTTGTCACCTCCTAAGACAAGCTGATCTTGAAGTGTAGAGGAGTCTACCCACTCCTATAAATTGGCCAAAATCACCCTTAACCTATTGATAAATGTTTTTTAATCACCCTAATGATACCCCTGGCCTAGGTGATTGTAAAATGTTTTAGGGTTTCAGGCTGTAGTAAATTTGGGAACCAACACGTTGAAGAATCTGTAAACCATTGGGTTTATCAATTGATAAATTGTAAAGAGCATCCACCAACTATGTGGGACGAGCAACACTAGCTAAATTGACAATCTCATTAGAAAGTAATTGTGTATTGTTAGAAATGTCATGCCCATCCATTTACTTAAAGAGTTCTTCAAGATCAAATACTTCTTCACGATGAGTGGCACATTGTTCCATTTTCAAGTTGCTTCTTTGCTACTATTGGATTTAGATGGAGACTTCTTCTCAAAGAGAGAGTGGGATGGTAGTGACACTTTGACATAAAATCAACACACAAGTCCTAAAGAATGATTAAAATGATCTAATATAAAACTCAAAAAAATTAAATTTGGAAATGAAATAAAAAATAAAACCCTACGAGCCAAGACTTGAGGGGGTCTAGGATTGGGTAGGTTCACCAAATGAAGGGAAATAAAATAACCTTTCATATAATCAAGGGTGAGTAAGGGAAATAAGAAAAAAATAGTAAATAACCTAGATAGAGTAGCTAACACAATAACGACACTAAACACAATTTATCAAATGAAAAACAAGGTATCAAGGACTTAGCTTTTGAAGTGACAAGTAGGTATTTTTTTGTAGATTAGTCTCTATGATCCAAAATTCTACTCGATGATAAAATTTGTGATTAATAACCTTTTTCAGATAATTGGATATTGTGTAGTGTGTTGTGGGATCTTTGCATCTACAAAAATGACCTTGACTTATGGATTTGATCTGTTTTGTTAAAAATGAACTATGCATTTCTGATCATTTGGAATACCTTCATCTCTACATCTGGAACCTATGTCCAAAAAATAGGCAGTGTTGACAAACACTTTTGGGAGTTTAAAAAGTGACTTGATATTTTTGCTTTTGGTAAATACCTAGATCTTGATTTAGTAGTGTTGGAACAAAGAATGAAGACATAAGCTATCATGCAATATGCCCTAGTCTATTGCTAAATACAAATGATGATGTGAGCTAATGGTTTAATGTGATACTATTGGATTAATCAAATGTATCTTTCTTTCTGTCGAATGTCCAAAAGTGAATTAGGGGTTGTCCTTTCATACAATAGCTAGAACACAAATTAATATATTTTGTGTTTATGTCGACAAGTAACAACTAGTAGAAAGGGAATCAACTTGGGCCCATAATCAAATTTGAATTTGAGAGTTTTGAGTTCATTCCTATAAACTAAAAATTTGACCCAATAAATGGAATGGATAATATGAGAATCAAGGCTAGTCCTCAAGCATGTGTGAAGGTATGATAATGCTAGGTTCAAATTATTTTCCATCTTTTACACAAAATATACCAACTAAAGTGTTCGTGTAAACATACCTATTTTATCCAAATTTCATTATATAATTTTGAATCAATTTTTGTGAACCCATATTTATGACTATGAATAGGTGTATCGAAATCAATTTAGATATTAGCATATTTATATTAATTAAATAAGAAGGAATCAACATTTAATCAATATAATTATAGATACGGTCATACCGATATATATATATATATATATGTTATTTTTCCTATGCCTTTTTACCTCCTAGTTTAGCTCCTACATCCCCTTGTTTACACTTTACAAGTTAAATACTCATCCCAGAGCAATTTCCGTCGAAACCCATGTCAAATGGGACTTAGGAGCCTATTTTGAACATTTAAACATGACCAAAAATGGCCTTGGGACTTGGGTGCCCACACCTAAGTCTGGCTTAATTTTTTAGGATAAAAATAAAAGCATGTTAGCTTAGGCCCTTTCAAAGGGTTTCCCTTTGTTGGCCTTCTTAATTTACTTTACGAATGTTAGCCGAAATGCATATTTAAATAAGTTTGTGTAATAGATGGATAATGCGAACTTGTGATATTGAGCAAAGAGCATTCAAGGCCTTCATTGTGTTTTAGAGCATAATTGTGTTGTTATTGTGTTTGTTTGTTGTAGACTTGGCTTCATCAATCCATCTCCTCGTGATTTGAAGGATCTTCATCTTTGTGTGGGCTTCACCTCTAAGGTGACATCAATTTGTGTTTCAATCATTTCATTTCATCATTGGATTTGACCTCTTCCCTCCTTGGGCATGCACACTATCTAACAATGATGTTGGAATACTTGAATGTCCTTCCAGGGCTTAACCGAGGCAAGTTCCTAAACACCATAAACCCCAAACCACTTTCTTTGTGTTTGCAAGTTACAAGTGTGGGAGATAGAAAAGTATAGGTGCAGAGAAGCAGTTTGAAGGATTAGGACTCAGGATCCAAAATAATCTTGTAGATAGTCCTCCCTCTTGCACTAGGGTGCCCGCCCCATAGTCCTTCTTACAGGCTTGGCCTTGAACTTAGGATTAGGATACAGTCTGACACATTTCTCTACTCCAGATCTACAAAAATTATGCCTTATTAGACTTGGGTGCCTACCCCATAGTCTGCAAAAGTTTCATTTCTAGAAACTCAACTTTTGGTATGTTTCTGATCCTTCCTTAGTGCTTTCCTATCTAGTTTTCTGTAGCATTTTGTCCGTCTATATACAATTGCATTATAATCAAGTTTTAAGGCCTATTTGATTTAGGGTTTAATAAATCTCTCAATCTAATCTATTATTTCCATACCATTCCTGAGCACAAAACCTATAGTTGAATCCTCATGCATCTTGTAGTGACTTGGCTCGATTTTGTCCTCGAAAGGAGGGTTTGATTTGATACACCCTAACATTATTCATACTAGTATCCCCTTTTCACATTAAACAATATATATTTTAAACTATGTTGTTAATATATATATCAAATACATTTATCTAAAAAATGTCCAAAAATATTGGAACTATTTTATTTATTTAAGAGTTATTTTAATTTATTTACGTTCACAAAAATTAAAATATGTAACCACATATATATTAAAAATAAAACTAAAATACAAGGGATATATATCAAATAAAATAAAATAATTAAATAATATTAAGTAAATGAATTAAATAACTCTTAAATAAATAAAATTTCGTAGACTTTTTTACTCAACATGGAGGTTTGAACCTTGATCTCCATCATGATAACCAAGTGGTCATAGCCACTTGACCACACCCCATACACTAAAATTTCCTCTACTTAACAAAAAAGCCTTTCTAATATAAATTGATTACGACCTTTTTGCATTTTAACATTAGTTGTCTGCACATGTCAAATGTTTAATATTTCCACTATATATGGCTAAAATGTAAAATATTGCCTCTAAGGGTGTTAATAATACAAGTTCTCCGAAGGAGAACAATACAAGGAAATTCCTTTCATGTACTGAAGGATATAAAATGCCAACTACTTAAATAGGATTCAAAGCAAGTGAAAGCAATGGAACACGAGGATGTTGCATAACATCAATTTCACGTGAGCAACATGTCTTGTTTATGCTCATGGACAATGGTAATTAACATCAATATCGGACTATGTGTCCTCCTGGTATATTAAGTTAATGAAGGCATGTACAAACATTTATTTTCAATTAAAATATTAATATATTTTGGTGCATTAATAAGTCAATATTGTACAAAGTTCATTATAATTGTTTTGGGCCATGTGAAGGTTGTAATAAGAGGTGAGAAGTTTTAACCAATAGGAATGCCAATAAATGTTAATAATTGATTTTGTACAAATATTTTTTATTAAAAGGTATGCATCTTTACTTTACAAAAAAAAAAATTTACTTTGAGGAGGATAAATTATGGCATTTAAATAGATGATATGTACAGAGAATAATAACTAATTAAATAGTTTTGGTCACAATAGTATTGCCAAAGGCAGATACTAATAATAGAGATATTTAATAATTTAATAAATTATAGAATGTTGGAAGCACAAGTCTATTAATGAACCCCCGACCACACTAAAAAAAAACTAGCAATCACACTTTAGTGTGCAATGGGTACGCTAAAGAGGTATTTAAGGTTAATTGAAGAGCCATAAAGTATTATTGGTGTGTAATTACATCATTATCTTTTTTTGTCAATATGTGTTGTCATTGATGTCAGCATAGTATACATTAATGTCAACATAGCCGATGGCAATGAATAGGCAGACTCATACAAAGGAAGAGCTAGTATGGTCAAGGCAAACTAGTCCAGGAAAAGAGAAAACAGTCTAAATATGCATCTATTTTGTGTTTGAGCATGATGTGGAGGTGAACTCTCATATCCTTACATGGCTCCTGCATACACTCATATATATCTCATTAGTTGGGAGCACCGCACTTAATGATAAGAAGCAGAGAATTGACCAAGGCATTCACAGCACACATCCTAAGGTAGAGTCAGCTTGAGTTGGTCTGCACTTCTCAACAAAGAATTATTTTTCCTTGCATTTCCAAAGATGTATGTATTGACATGATATATCCAAGGTTTTAGCCTCTCACACATTCAACATGAAAAGTTACAAGGGATAGTATATCGACCATCACTTAGACATAGTAGAGAAGCAATGGGGAGATAATGGAATGCTCCGCATTCTTCCAGAAGAGATCTATTTGTCATGTGGTTCCAAGGAATGACCAAGATATGTATTAGATATGTTATGATGAAGTTTCAAGTGCTCTAGTGGTCCGCAAAGATAGTGCTTAAGTGACAAAGGCATTATATGTGCCTTGATCTCTTTCATGAAGCCCTGAGGTCTGCAACAAGTCTTCTTATCATTTTGCATGTATTAAGGCTGACCAATGACAAGTTACGTGTTACATCCAATATTGATCTTGATGCCGAACTGATCAATGTTTCAAGGTGTTGCAGAGGATATATATATAATTCATTTGATAAGCAAGTAATGCGAATGTGAACAGAGAACAAGATATGAAGTACGTAAAATCAGTTTGAAGACATGTATTGAGAAAGATAAGTGGACTGCATCATCCAGATATAACAGATGTGTTTTCCTTAGCAGTCCTTTTATCTATATTGTCATTGTAACTCCAATAGCAATGAGTTGTGTATTCAAGGAGTAGAGGCTTCCTTAGGTTGTAGCCCTAAATTAAAATTGTAAATCAGGGAGTAGTAACTTCCTTGGGTTGAAGCCCTAAAATAAGTTGTAACATTTTTGTAGTGAGCATATTATATTATGAGATAGCTCTCACCGTGGTTTTTCCATGCCTTGGGGTTTTCCACGTAAAAATACTGGTGTCACGTGTTGATTATTGTGTTGCATATTTTCCCTTTAGTTATATAAGTTATTTAGTTTCAAAAGTTAATCCTTGGTTAAGTTTTAGTATATGCTGATTCACCCCCCTCTTAGCATCTCATTGTGTTCAACAATTGGTATCAGAGTAGCCTAACAGCTAAGGTAGATCCTAGATCTGAACACATGGAATCTAAAGTCATGGACAATGATGTATTTGTACCAGAACCAGATCTTGAAGCAATGGAGCCTGAAGGTTGGGATCTTGGTGAATGTGGAATAGACCTTGAAGGAGAACTCAAGTTAGCCCTTGATGAACTAGATGATGCAAGAGAACTAAATAAATAATATGAAAACATGCTTGAAACAACCAAAGAGACAATTGACATATTGAAGGCAAAGGCCAAAAAGTCAAAAGAAGAAGTTGGCAAGCTAAAAATCCTATTAGAAGGAGACAAAGGATGTGACACAAAACTTAAAGAGGCAAGAGAAATGATCTCAAATCTAAAGATCATGGTTGAAGAAGAAAAGAGGATTGAAGACTACTTGATCATGAAACTTAATGAGGAATCAACTAAATGTTCAAAACTAGAGGAAGAAATTGTCATTCTAAGGAAAGAACTGGAAAAGGCAAAAGAACGGATTGACAAAGGGCTGAAGTTGAAAGGAGGATCTTAAATTATTGATGAAATAAAAAATTCTCAAAAGCCAACAAATGAAAAATCAGGTCTTGGTTTTGAAAAGGAGAAAAGTCCAATGTGTAGTACTTTTGCAAACCTATATGATAACTTTCAATCAGAAGGAAAGACTCAGTCAAAGAAGGAGAAGACCTACATTGAAAATCCTAAGAAGAAAACTTACAAAGTTACAAGAGAAGATGAATTCACTCATGTCCAAAGACAAAGGGAGAATATGAAGAAAGATTCTAGAGATCCTTCATCTACAAGGCAACCATCTCACACCAGGTACTCTCAAAGCTTTAATGGCTATTGTTTTTCTTGCAATAAGTTTGGGCACAATGTTGTTGAATGTAGAAACATGATAAATCAAAATACATTGAGATGTTACACTTGCAATAAAATTGGTCATAAAGGTACTGAATGTAGAAGCAAAAGAAATCAGAACTCAACTAGGTGTTATGTTTGCAATAAGAAAGGACATAAGGCTAATGTATACAGAAGTAAAGTGCCAAGGAACAATAGGGACAATGCTCAATCTTTCTATGGATACTATTAAAATGCAATAAGTTTGGCCACAAGGCAGCTAATTGTAGATCAGAGGCAAGGAAGAATGGAAGTGCTCAACAAACTAAGTGCACCTGTGATTAGTACAATCAAAGAAGGCACTCCGAAAAGAATGTAAGCCCTATTTCACAAACAAAAGTTGGTATTCTTTAGTAAAGGATGGAAATAAATAAAGTATGGAGAAAGAAGGAAGTTTGTGATGTTTTTAGACCTCTACCCAGTGCAGAAGGATCCTCTGATAACTGAAAGATGAAGTACTAGTTCAGGGGGAGTTACAACTGCAAAATTCTATAAACCCCTGAATATGCAAGATGTTGAATTCTTAGCATCTTGGCTAGTGTTGGTATGAGCATGATAAGATAAGGAATTGAAGAGGTCTAATCAAAATTCCAGAGAAAAATCTTTAAATGTGGCAGATTGCAGAAGTCTTTAGGGTTCACAGTGATAAGAGCATCTATCAGAAGGGTACATATACTTAGGGGGAGTTGTTACTACAAATTCTTTATCTCTCCTTCATTATGCTGAGAAAATTCAACATGTAAATGGGATTGATCAAATTCACAGAGCAATTGGCTAATCTGGGAAAGATTGCTAAAGGCTTTTGAGGCTCTATATATGAAAAGGGAAAATTAGGTTAAATAAGAGGATGTAATTAATGCAAAGTAGAATTGTTTGGTGAGATGGCTATATAGGCGATGCTTAATCATTTTTTGATCACATTTGATCAAAGACAAAAGATTTGAAGAGCCAAAGGAGAACTGAAGGCACTCAGCAAAGAAACTAAGCAAACCCTATCATTGCATATCCATGTATTTTTCATTTCTCTGGTTAAGACCCTATCTTCTGAAGATATAGCAATGGTGACACCAATTGTAGTTGATGTGGTTGAGAGGCCAATGCCAATATTCAAGAAACATCCCTTCAAGTCCACTATAACAGATGAAAGTGGTGCCATTTCACATGTTTTAGCTAATGTAATACATATCTAGAAGGGTTTTCCAAACTTTTGATATGATGATGCTTGGGTAAGAATAACCCTAAGTCAAATCCATGAAGATGTCTTCTGGTTAGACCACCCTAACATAATCACTAAGGATGCTAAAAAGGAAGTGACTACTTTATGCTCCTCTAGACCAATGCCTATCCTGAAGTCTGTAAAGAATGAAGAAGTAATGAAGCTCATTAGAGCTAAATTTGACAAAAGGACTCTTACAATGGATGATATTGAAGACTTGGGGGTCAAGTATGCAACCATGGGCATTGCATACAAATTCTACTATAAAAACATAGACAACCCTGCCTCTGCAACTACAATTTACACAACATATCAGATGGTTAAAGAGGGAAAATATCTTGACCTTTGTGAGCTCTTACGGTAATAGCTCATGGACAACCTAAAAAGGACAAAGGAATCCAAATTCAGGTTCTGATATGGCTCTTTAATCATATGTCTCATTTTTTACTTTTTGAATGAATTCCCTGGAATGAAAGGAATAATATGGAGATCAGATACACCTATTGCCCATCAAATCAAGGACTACATGAAAATTTTCCTTGATCACGAGAACTATAACACTCTATTTTGTGGTTCTTCAAAACCTTCCAGAATAATATGCAAATCAAAGTAAGGATACCAGCCAAGGTTGTGGAGAAATATAAAAATGATATCATATTTATGGTTGATAAAGACAATTGTTAAATGGAGGCTGTAGAGCCAAGAACTGTTTGGATTACAACTCTTCCCTATGAGGTTGTTGAATTTGACTTGGTAGGATATGCTGACTTGCTTCTCAACAAACAAAAGGATCCCTCTATTGAGAAGTTTGGCACATATGATGAAATCATGCGCAAAAATACAAAAAAGGATGTAAAGGAAATAGAAGAGACAAAATCTAAGGTTGAGAAAATGAAAACAAACCTAGAGGAGATACTCAAATCTTCTGAAGGTTCCTTAGGAGAGTCACAAACACTTCCCTCTGCGCAAATGCGAAGAAGAACAAACAGATCAACTACAACCACTTCCTCTGTTGCCTCTGGATTATCACTACCTGTCAAAAGAACTAGTTTTGAGATCCTAGTACAAAATGTTGAAAAGAATAATCCTAGGAAAAAGAGTAAGGCAAAAAGAGAAAAAGTCAAAGATATTGAAGAAGAGGAAGAAGTTAAAACCAAAGAAAAGATAAATCCAGTGAATGTTGAAGATGATGAAGAAGATGAAGATGAAATAAAGAAAGCATTTTTATTGAAGAAAAGAACAAGAAAAGAAGGTTAGACCTCAAAGGAGAAAGATAAAGGAAAAGCAAAGAAGGTAAAGAAATTTGATTATGTTCTCCTACAACTGGAAACATCTGTAAATGCAATTACAGAGGGTGCCCTGAAAGAAGTGGAAAGAATTTATGATGAAAGGCCTACCAATGATAAATCCACTCTTGAAGAAGCAATAGTTAGATACATGGGAGCCCACAATTTGGCTTTAATTGAAATCATCGATCAACTCCCCAAAACCCTGGTTGATATCCTTACCAAAAGAAGGAATGATGCACTAAGTGAAGAAGCTGAGATAAAGAAAAGTGTAATTGAAAAGATTTGTTCCACCATCTCCAAGGAAGACAGAGTTAGAGTTTCTAAAATTCTAACAAAATAATTTAATACTAAAAGATGTTAGGAATTGCATGTAGAAGATATCAATTAAATGCAAATAAAGATTAAACAAAGGAATGAAAAATACACAAAAATAATAACAGTGAGAGACAATTTTTAACATGGTTCACCCAAACTCGGGCTACATCCACCAATAGAGAGTCCAATATTATTATCCAACAAATCAAACCGATAACAACCAGTAATCCTTACAACTCAATACCGATACAAATGCTACAATATAATATATCAACGGAAACCCTAACCCTTAGCTATTTTTATCAAGACTTATGTCGGTTACAAAATAGGGTTTTTATGTCGACCAATAGAAAAATCACTCATGATGCCTTTATAAAATAATATAAGTCATTTGAGGTTTCAGGGGCGCTACCCTCAAGCCCTCGCGGGGGCGTTGCCCCTCGACCTCGCCCTGTATCACGACAGGGAATGCGCTAGGGGCGTTGCCCTTGGACCCTGCAAGGGGCACTACCCCTTGACCCCGTCTTGGGGGCACTACGCACAAACCCCTGTTAAATAATTTTGGGGGAAACCGTGCTGATAAAAGTGGGGAAAATTTAACCTCCGAGTCTAATTAGGCTCCATATAACAAGTACAATTTCAACCTATTGAGTATACAAGTACAATTTCAACCGATCATCACTTCTCAACTACTGGAGGTTCTAACTAATGACGAATAGGTAGATCTAACAAGTATCTCTCCTCTACACAAACTGCAACTTGGTGACATACATGCCTCTGCAAGAAAAAGAGTTTTTACAAGAAAAAATGAAGAAATCTAGTGCAATAAAGGATGCAATAAAATTAATACAAGAAGGGTTACCAGAGGCAACCATTGACCTCTCTCTGCCTGCTGAGCAAAAGCTAAAGTTACTAATGAACTCTTTTAAAGATTACTCGTCACATTTAAAGTAAAGAGCGTAACAAGAGGTAGAAAGAAGAATAACTGACAAGAAAATGGTTGAAATGATTTAAAAATGTGCTAGTGTACATGATAAGATTAAAGAGAATTTGAAGAAATCCAAAACCTGCATTAATGAAGCCACAACCTTACATCTATTTTGTCTAAAATGGCCTACTTCAATAAAGAATATCAAGGAACAGATTGACTCTATCGAGTCACAATTATCTAAATTGGCCAAAGCTTATGATATGTCAAAGGATAAGAATGGTGCAACAAGGGAACATGTAGAGAGCTTTCATGCACAATTATCCCAAATACAGGACCAAAGAGAAAATATAAAGAAGCAATTGGTCAGTTGAGAGAGGCAATAAATTTGAGACTTGCCTCAATGTCCAGTCTGTTAGGGGAGGCAAAAAAGGTAGATCAAAAGATGAAGACCCCAAGCAACTTAGAGGAAGCTAATGAAATGTGCATGTAGTGTGAATGTCAAAACTACAGGCTTACCTCAGAATGTACTATCTGGACCACAATTGTTCAAAAAGTCAAGGTAATCTACAAAGCCATCCTACCATCCAAATAAGTTGTTAGAACAATGTAAATAAGACTAGTTTTGATGTACATAAGTATTGCAGAGATATTGATTAGATTGGCAATACCGTTTTTGTTCTTCAAAGGTATAATTTTGTACTCAATTAGGGGGAGTACAATTTAGAAATATTTTTGTAAGAGGGAGTACATATAGTTTTTGGATTGATACAAAGGTTATCAATCCCTTTGTCCTTGATGTCAAAGGGGGAGAGAGAAACATATGTCTAAGGGGAAGTACATGTTGCCATCAATGACAACGGGGGAGATTGTTGGCAATATGTGTTGTAATTGATGTCAACATAGTATACATTGATGTCAACATAGCAGATGGAAATGTATAGGCAAATTTTGTACAAAGGAAGATCAAGTAAGGTTAAGGCAAATGAGTCTGGGAAAAGAGAAAACAGTCTAAGTATACATCTATTTTGGGTTTGAGCATGATGCAGAGGTGAACACTCATATCCTTGCATGGCTCTTGTATCCACACATATATATCTCATCATTTGGGAGCACCACACTTAATGATAAGAAGCAGAGAACTGACTAAGGCATTCACAGTGCACATCCTAAGGTAGAGGCAACTTGAATTGGTCCGCACTTCTCCGCAAAGAAAGATTTTGCCTTGAGGTTTCAAAGATAACCTCTTGTATGTGGTGACATGATATATCCAAGGTTTCAGCCTCTCACATGTTTAGCATGAAAAGTTACAAGGGATAGTATATAAGCCATCACCTAGATAGAGCAGAGCAGTAATGGGGAGATAATTAAATGCTCTGTATTCTTCCGAAAGAGATCTGTTTGTCATGAAGTTCTGAATAATGACCAAGATATGTATTAGATATGTTATGATGAAGTTTCAAGTTCTCTAATGGTTTGCAAAGATAGTGATTAAGTGACAGAGGCATTATAGTCTGTTTCAGAACCTGAATACACAAGTTTGTGACTTGTAGAAGTTGAAACATGCATAGAACTGTTACCAAAGCCTATGTGGAGGCATTATATGATCCAAAGTACACTAGGTATGATCGACATGTAGACATCCTTCATTTTCTAGTACTGCATCAAGCATTCATGTCTGCAAGTAAAGTTTAAGTATAATTGCCCTTCAAAACCCTGGGTACCTATGTCATCTATTGAATTCCTCTAGAAACATCATAAAAAGGCATGCGGTCTGATAAGTAGCATATGTTGATGCCTAAACTCATATACAAAATGTTTCAAGCCTTGCATTTCACCGCAACATCATATTTTGGGATGTAATGCATCACATGAGGTTCGAAAGATTTTGTTCCGTACAGACATACATGTTTCTTATCTTGCGGATGCATAGTTTGGTATGATACTTCTTCTGCAAGGAGTATGGACATTGTTGAGATTGTGTGAATAAATCCTTGGTCTGCATTGAGTTTTTGGCTTCTCCCCAGCTGTAGAAAGATGAACAATTGATTGTCCCAAGCAGTATGAGCTGACCAATTAAATATCAAAACATGCGGAGGCTTATGATCAATTTCCTCAAGTCTAGAAGGTATGGAAATATGTGCTTTGATCTCTTTCATGAAGCCTTGAGGTCTACAACAAATCTTCTTATCATTTTGCATGTATTAAGGCTAACCAGTGACAAGTTACACGTTACATCCAATATTGATATATATATATATATATATATATATATATATATATATATATATATATATATATATATATATATATATATATATATATATAAGAATATATAAGATATAATTTATTTGAAAAGCAAGTAATGCGAATGCCAACAAAGAACAAGATATGAAGTGCACAAAATCAGTTTGAAAACATGTATTGAGCAAGAAAATCAGACTGCATCATCAGCATATAATAGATGTGTTTTCCTTAGCAGTCCTTTTATCTATATTGTCATAGTAAATCAAATAGCAATGAGTTATTTATTTAGGGAGTAGAGGCTTCCTTTTGTTGTAGCCCTAAATTAAATTTGTAAATCAGGGAGTAGTAGTGATGCAGAGCACACAGCGGAAACCAAACACTTATCAACTTTTAGATCCTTTTGAACCCTTTGAATTCACTATCGGCAAGACCATATACCATCGGCAACCTCAAAAACCATTCCCCCGATACACCGATCACTCCGATATGTCAAACTGTGGTATATGCATAACATGACTTGTTATGGCCGGTTACTACACCCTGATTCACCGTTACGATCGGTCACCATTTGTATCCACCGAAATGTACATTTTCCACATACATTCACAACATGCTTTTCGATATGCATTCGCAACATACATTCGAAACTTACGCCGATGCTAGTGTCTTCAGCGGGACTCTTGTCATCGGTGAACGCTCATACATTTAGGGTGATGCGCATTGTCACCCCGATTTGAATCTTGGGCCGCGACTTCTGTTCAACGCCCTGAACTCCTCTTCAGCCAGATTGCCCTTAACACTCCGAAAGGGAAATGGTTCACCGATGGTCTCTGTCTCACTGATTGCGTCTTCAACTCCTCCGATCCAAACCCTAGCACATGGAGATGCTAGGCGATCTACTGTGCACACCCAAATTTGGTCCTCTGCGCCGCCGAATCATGAAACAAAACATAAAACAAACAAATATGATACAACGAAGCCATTCCACTGATTTCGACAGAAATCTCACCAGTGGAATGCTTCACTTCGACATATTGCAACAATGGGAAAACACAGAGGAATAGAAATCTACAGCTATGCAATTCGTATTTATAGAGAATGGAAAATAAATTGACAACACAGAAAATAGTTCGACTTCTCCTTAACACAATGCACGGTTACATTCAATCTCCTCTTCGATTAGATTACAATGAAAATGATATCTGCACTTGGTTCAATCCTCTGGGTTTATAAACTCGCCCAGAGTAGTATCGAACTCATTCAAGCGGCTGGGAAAAACTAACTATCTCCAAGCGGCTGGGAAACACTACTACCTATTTTTGGCATTATTGCTATTTTTAGCATTATGCGATTACAATTGACAAATGTCACTTGGGACTTACAAAATGAACCTAGATTTATTCCACTCAGACTCACACATGGCACTGGGCCTTACAATTGGTCACTTGGACCTTATACAACACCAAAACATCAAAATGAACATGAAATTAATTAAAGTATCTAGGTGCCCCTTCACCAAGTAGCTTCCTTGGGTTGATGCCCTAAAACAAGTTGTAACATTTTTGAAATGAGCATATTATATTGAAAGATAACTCTCACCGTGGTTTTCCCCTACCTTAGGGTTTTCCACGTAAAAATACTGGTGTCATGTGTTGATTATTGTGTTGCATATTTTCCCTTCAATTCTATAAGTTATTCAATTTCAAAAGTTAAACCTTGGTTAAGTTTTAGTATATGCTGATTCACCACCCCTCTTAGCATCTCATTGTGTTCAAAACCTTTTGGTGAGAGTTTCATAGTTGGGTCAGTTTGTATTTGACAATCCGATGCAATATGGTCTAGCCACATGCAATATTATTTGTGAGTTGTTGAAACACATTTTCTAAGGTTTTTTGGCATCAGTGCTCTATTTTTATGTGACATAGAGAGTTTGTGGTGTTGGTACATAGGGAAGTGCATGATAAAATGCCTTAAATAAATATGGTCTCATGGAATAATGTGATCATAGGATATGAACAAAATATATTTGGATGATTTCAAGTGCTTAAGAGTAGATTGGTGATAAAGCACAAAGAAGGAATATTTTTGTCTATTTTCTCATTGTTTGGGATTCTAATTTAAGCCCAAAACATGCCTTAAGGTGGATTGTTGTTTTCCATCTATGTTCTACATTTCCAATGCCAACTTTTATGTGTGTTGCAACCTATTTTTGTCAAGTTATTTTAAAAATGTATTTGCAACTATCCTAGTGAACAATTGTATTAAATGTTTGCTTTGAGGTCCAATGTTGCATTACACGGCATAAAATGTATTTTTTTGATTTTGCATTGTATGTCAAAGGAATAACTTCAACTGTAAAGCCCTTGGGTTATTTGTCCTTGAAAATATGTTGCCTAAGACTATATGGTGTTGTTCATCACTGGCAAGCATTATGTTGCATACAACCAGGTCGGTGGTAGCTAATTATGGGGAAGATACAAAGATCTATTCGACTAATTTTGACCTTAGCTACAACTTTGTGTCCACTACTAACTATTATGTATTGGTTTGTCTTCAAATTTTCACCAAAAAAATATTAGAGAACTTAAACAAACAGGTAGATGCAACATGAATAAGTTGATATTTGTCAGCGTAGTCCATTTGGACACTTGGTAGATCCTTATCTTTTGTACCATTAGGCTTGAAGAAACAAATAGGATTTCTATTCAAGCATTACCTTCTAGTGTAAATCTAATGACCTAACTCTTCCAAATGACGATGCTTGGATTGCCTTAGGGATGATCAAACATTGAGCAAAAAAAAACCTCTATCTATAGCCATCGAGGCTCGACAAATTTAGTAAGATGCAGACCTTCCAATTTGGTCAATAAGTCCTATATTTACGACTACTATCTACCGAGAGACAATCTAGAACAACGAAAAGACCATGGACAAATTAACTGTGGTGTAGTTAATTTGGTAGATGATATTAAACTTCCATTTTTGTGCATGTCTTGCAGTCATTGTAATCCATGAGGCCGCATCTCTTGAGGTTATGTTTGACCAATATGATGGATTTTGATCATGTCAATGCTAATGGATGATGAAATACATCCAATTACTGGGTAAGCGAAGTAGACTTTAATGGATGAAGTAGATTCAATAAGAAGGAAGAGAGAAATGTCACTCTTCACAAAAAAACATTACAAGGAATTGGGGAGACTTGATTTTCCCAATTTTAGTTCATTGGTGTCTCAAGAGATATGTATTGGAAGAAGTACTATGTGTTCAAGAAACACATGATGTGCATAGATTACAAATTATTGATATTAAGCAAATCTTAGGGAAGCAATAGACATGAAAGTAGATCTAAATTGTTCTTTTGAATAGGAGGTGCATCTTTACTACATTTCCAATGTATTTTTCTAATTGCTTACATTATTTTGAGATTTTGTTAAAATGAAACTAATAGCCTCTAAGTAATTTCATCTTGTAGGATAGATATATATATATATTTTTATGTCTTAGGGGGTCCCTAGACTCGTGCATTAGTTGAGCTAGAGGCAAAACCATGAACTACACTTAAGTCATAGCCTCAAAGTCTTTACTAAATGTACTTTGTGTTGTAAAACACTATTGAACTACGATCAGTGATCATGTCAATTAAGTGAGGCTACTGGCTCCTTCATCCAAATGACTTGCTCTAAAATAAAAAATTAAAATTGGGGTTTTACGAATATATGGAAGATGTTATGTTTCCCGCCAAGCATATTTGCAGAGGAATCCAACGTCAAAATAATAACTATCGCTCAGAATTCAGAGGAATCCAAGGAGAGAATCTTTTAAATACCTCCATCGCCGGCAGGATTCGCTTGTAAGAGCTTCCACTAGGATTCGAGCATTCCTTTTCTCTGTTTTTGAATCCTTGCTCCTTAGATTTCATATTGATTCTCTGTTTTTTTTAGTTTTTGTTGTTGTGGCGTTGTTCTGTTTTGATGGATGTTTTGAATTTAGATTGGAAGAACATCGAGAGCAAATTTGTCAGGGATGAATTTTATGAAGATATTCGAGCACCCAAATGGGTGGACTTCCTGGCACTGGAGGAACCCGTGGAAGATCATACCTGGTTCTGCAAGCCTGGTATGGTTTTTCAATTATACTGAGTGCTTTTACTTTTCAAGCCCTGCATTTTTCTTAAAGTATAATAGCCTTAGTGTACTCATAATTGCAAAATAAAGTAGCAATTGGATCCATAGGTTCAATGGGCAGGCTGATAACTTTCTTAAGAAATTGTAGAATTTGTTAGACATTTTTGATTATTTATTAATTTATAAGTTATTTAATCCACTAAATTATTTTAGCAATTCTTATTGAAATTCCATCACATTAAAGGTTGTCTTCTTTCACTTATATTAGTAAATTTTACATATTAAGATTCATAAGTGAGAAGCACTTTCACTACCAAATATTTTAATATGTTACAAATGAAGCTCCACATTGATATTTTTAAAAAATATTTGCCAAACATATTTATTAAAAAATATTAGTGAGAAACTGGAAAAAAAAAAGGGGGGTTGGTAAATTGCAAAAATCCTCCAGAAATTAACATTACTATCAAAAAACTTATCCAGGATGTTAGAGTTCCAGATTTCACTAAAATTACTATAATCTATTAAAAACAAAATCACTCAACTATATCAGCCTGAACTGTACAACCAAGTTGGCAATATTATTACATCGATTACTGCCCTCCCACAATTTACTAGAACAATCCAAAAATAGGCAATTTCTGGGAAGCCCACTAGCTGTCTACATAGCTGACAAAACCACAAACAATAGCTACAAGAATATCTAATTTGCATTTTTGGTGGGCTTGGTTTAGATTTTTAGTGTGAATTCGTATCTATCACATTTTGCTTGTTATACTTGGTATGTATTATTATTTGAATATGGTGTTTTCCTTTCTAATTTTCCTGAGGTAGACACTTCTTTGTGTTCTTCTCAATAATTATCGAATATGCAGACCAATTTGCTACTTTTATCCAATTATACAGAATAATAAAACATTATTATTATTGATATCTATCATATTACAATCAGCCAATACACTATGAATACTACATTTAATTAGGATGCATACACATCACATAGAAAATCAGAGTTGGATCAATATTTATTTGCCAGTACTACATAATAAACCATTCTATTGTAACCGCATTGAACTACCATTGTAGAGATAAACTTACAATTAATTTTGAATGGCACACAAACTATAAGGAAAGGTTACACAAGTTTTCAATGCAGTATGCAAGATTCTAACAAGAAAAATACCTGAAGAAAACCACTAACTGGCTCTGACATTGAATAACACGAATAAAATAGTGATTTCATTTTATAACACCAAGTATAGCAAACATTCAATAACATTATAATGAATAATCTACTGCTCTACTATATATAATATATTACTAATCAAATGTATCTAGAAAATCTTCAATAGTTTGTTAGAATCTTGCATACTGCATTGAAAAGTTTTGTAACCTTTTCTTATGGTTTGTGTGCCAATCAAGTAAATATATTAAAACCTAGGTCAAAATGACGAAAAATTTCAGCGTTTTTACACAGTTTAAGTTCCAAAGGTCAAAGTTACTCCATTTTTTGATTTGCAATACGAGCTTATTTCAATAAATAGCAAGTTAAAATGCCTACGATAAACCTTAAATCTGTGCTGAACAGTATTGACAGTTATAATTTGGTTAGATATTCAGACTATTATACATTCCAACACACTTTATTTATATGTCAAATATTTATCATGGATATTAATACTTGCATATATTCTGACCTCTTATAACTTGTATAAACAACATATATTCTCACTAAATATATTAATATTATAAGATATGATAATATTGTTTATATAAAATTATACCATTTAATAATGAATAAAGGCATATATATATATATATGCCTTTATAAACAATTATATATGCCTTTATTCATTATTAAATGGCATAATTTTATATAAACAATATTATCATATCTTATAATATTAATATATTTAGTAGTATTTAATAATGTCCTTTCAATAAGGATTTTTTTTAATTGGTCAATTCGGCTTAAGGGAGCCAAAACTCATGAAAAATAGAACCAATAAATGAAACAAAAACTAGCTGCTCATTGGATGAGGGCCATACTTTGTATTGACTATTTACTGTATTACATTCTATATTCTATTTGTATTATATACTATTTACAAACTGTATATATATTTCCTTCTTCACACTATAGTAAAATTTACATACTAATTCAGTTTCCCACAATCTCAGATCTCTCTAGCCCCAAATCAAATCATGCTCCATCAACCAAGCCCACCACTGATTTCAGGAAAGCCACCCCCAATGGAGCCTCTTTGCGTTGCTCTTCCTCTGGTCGACCAACCACTGGAATGATGAAGGCAATCCTTGGTCCGCTATAGTGTGGGAGCACCTCTGGTCATCAACGACCCTCTGGACGGAAGCCAAGGCCGAGAATAGCAATTTCAAACATCTACTCCAGCCCACCTCGCCCCCAACCATTTTGCCCCGATGAGGGCTCGACTCATTTTGCGAACCACATCCTTTGTTTCCCCCATGTCCAGAAGCACACCCACTAACATACTTGCAATGTCCCTGTTCACCTTGTAGTTCTCATTCAAATTCATAAAAGCATCCCCCAGGACCATACCCACTAAATGGAAAGCTACTGTCGAGTCGAGCTTGAAGACTCCCCAAAGCCGCTTGTCCGTGATCGGGCCTCGGAAAGCTATTTGCCTATGCTTTCCAATTAGCATTACTGTCGACTCCATGGTAGAGAAAGCTTCACCGAAAAAACAATGCATTGCCATTATCTCCTCCTAGAGGAATTTAATACCTCCAAATTATTCTTTTGCACAGGCTGCAATTAAAACTTCATTATTAATTGGATGGCGTTGTCTTGTTCTCACGCCCCGCCATACAACTTGGTGCATCAAGAAAATCCCATATCTCCCTCCTCTGCAAATCTTCGTGTAAAGCTAGTTGTTCATTGTCCTCCGGTTGCCATTTGGCTTAATACTCATCATACCCTAGCCCCACCAGTTTCCTTTTGCCACCTTTCCTTCATATTTTGGCCGTGGGTCATATGGGAGCCCTTAGTCGGCTTGCATTTTAATCGGCCTTGCCTTCTTCTTGTATGAGCAAGCTTATATCGGGGGCCAATTTGGCCCAATCCTCTACCGAATACCCAATCATCATTTCATCTTCTAGCTCGAATGCCACATTGGCCACCTTATCCACCACTTTATTGGCCTCCCTAAAAACATGATTGACTTTGAATTCTAAGAATTTATCCATGAGTGTCAATCCTCTTTGAAGTAGATTGTTTAATTTCCAGCTTGGTGTTTGTCGGTTCCGGATGGCCTTGATAATTACTTGGGAATCTCCTTCTATATGTACCCTCCTTATACCAATCGAAATGCATAGTTGTAGTCCAGTGATTAGGGCTTGCATTTCTGCCTCATTATTTGTCATGATCCCAATATGTTCGTTACTGCTCCACACAACCTACCCTCATCATTCCTCACTATTACTCCAGTTGATGCAGGCCCAGGGTTTCCCAGATGCATCATCAAAATTTAGCTTGTTCCATCCATTATCGGGGCCCTCCATCTTCCTTCTGCTTTGCCATTTCTCGGGTGACCCCTTAAGCTCCCTTGAACGGGGGCTTTCAATAAGGATTCTTATTATCATATCTTATACCATTTTAATCTATATAAGCATATATATTTAACAATACTTTAATCTTAAGGTATTTAATAATGTCCTTTCAATAACGATTCTTATTATGATAAATATCTTATACCATTTAGTATTTAATAATGTCAATACTTGTATAAGTTATCATGAAGAATCTTAAGGTATAACAACATTTACTCATACACACACATTGATATTCGCTAATATATATTCTCACTTTTTTTTGTTTTGGATATAGTAATACTTGCATATAGTAGTGCCATATCTCATTTGATCTAATTTTCTATTAGTGTACCTATATAAATGCTATTTAGTAAACTAATATATTATGATTTTTTGGTCCTAGTGTTAATCTAATTCTTTATCACATTTTCCTTAATAATAGACCACATTGTTTTACAAATGTTGTACACAATTATCTTATATTTGATTTTTGTGATTTAAAAGTACATATAAAATACTGAAAAACAAGTAAAAACATACAATAAAATATATAATTCCAAGCTGTCTGAGATCAAATATTTATCATGGATATTAATACTAATTTAGAAGCCTACAAAATTAGAATAAATTCCATCAATCATATTTCTTAGTTACAAAATCCTAAATCCTACTTGTTAACCAAATCCATCAATGAGGAAAACAATTCCACGCGGTGATTTTTTCAATAGCCACAATAGTACACATAGCATCAGTACTAATTTGAAAATCAGATAGGAGAACGACTATTTTACCTATTTCAGATTAGTTCCTAGACTTCTATGTCATCATGACTTAAACTGTAGGTGCACTACAATAAAGCATTTTGTATAGAAGATTGTTTAGGATCTACAAATTTACACAATTATACCTACCTTTGTACCCATTTCTAAATGGATTCCTTTGAACCAATGTATAATATCATTAAAGATCATAGTAGCATCCCTGCGCTGCTCTGAATTCAACAATTTTTTTTTTCTTTTAATCCTACTTTTCAAATAACAATGTGGCACCCAAAAGCTCAAACTCCATCTACCTTTTACATTATCAGAAATCTAGACCACCCACATGGAACCCAAAATAGGACAAGCGATAATTTGTTATACCTTAAGATCAAACATTGTTCCCAACCTTTTGGCAAAGGCTCACAACGCAACTCTATTTCCCTCCACATACCACCTTCACTGGATTTGGCACCATCACAACAATCATTCTTAGCAGTCATCATCAACTTTGTCAATTTCAGGGACCTTGGACAAACTTGCCGGATTGCATGGAAAGGAAATCAATTTGTCTTTTAATGGCCTGCACTTCATTTAATGATCTTTTCTTCTGCTCCACTGATTGGGTAGAAGCACAGTCAGGCAGGACATCCTACCATGATCTATGCTCCCAAACTCCTCAAATACAGAATTGGTGCATTGGGTGGTGTAGCAATTAGGATATAGTAAATACTATGAGTGCATATAAGGGGTGCATTTATTTCTTCGCAAAGATAACAACTCTCAGTTTATTTCTACCACTTGATATTGACCATCTGATATGCATTCAAACTCCCTTTCACCATTGTGTATAGATACAAAAGTTTTACGATGTATAACATATAGGATTCCATTGGTGTAGAGGTAGGGTTTAGTTTTTTACAGGGTAGTGTTTTACATAATGAATTTGTGTAAGGAAAAAATTGGCTATCCTTATCCATACAAAAAAGCACGGTTACAACCTTACCAAATACAAGAAAAACAGACTGCAAATGTTAATCAAGTAATACAATGGGAGAGAACATTTCATACATTTTAAACAGATTGACTAGAATGGGAGAGAAACCATTTCAAAGATGATGCATAGGATGAAGCCTATAAGTCTGTCCAACACTGCATTTCAGAAATCCTGACGAATGCTGAATGACAGTATGAAGAAATAAGCTCTTCGTTTATGACCTTTAAGGATTCCAAAAGAAAAAGGAAAAGAAAAATGATGCTTTCAAAGCTTAAAACATAAGCATTCTTACAACATCAAAAAACAAATAAAAATCAATCAATTTAAATATACAAAAGCAAAAAAATAGTATATACCATGTAGAGAAAATAATTAATACAGAGACCTGTGAATGATTCTGCATGAAAAAAACCTGCCCAAAAAATTTAGTTTGTGCCTCAGAACAAAGCCATCAAACATATGTGAAGTGTGTTTGAGGCTCAAAAGGAGAGGCACAATTACTCTAAATAAAAGCAAACATGAGATTTACACTTCAAAACCTAACTACCTTAAAAAATTTCAATACAAAAAACTAGTATGCCTAATACTAAACGAAGTCTGTCTGATCAGTAAATACCTCTAGCTTGATTCATTAATTTACAACAATGTTAAATTAATCACTGTGAATACATGTGCGAGGCATAGAAGTAATCAAAACGCCTATAAAACATTGATTCTGCAACATGAAGGTCCATCATCAGGGGTCCCCTCTTTTTACCATAATGTATATATTTTTCAAGTCTATCTAAAAACAAAGGAGCTGTCTTTATAAACACTCTCCGAACTCTTGGAAATGAAGTATGAGATGGGCACATCTCAACTGGCTTATCTCAAATTTATCCATTTATTTTAAAAATAAAACCAAAATTAGAGAGTTTCCAAAAATATCACAAAATTCTTCTTTCCTTTCATATATAGGTTCACTGCCTTCTAGACTTGAACTAACATCCTCTGAGCTGTCAATTGGTTCCCTCTTATTGTTAGAGAGAGGAAGTCCCATTGATAAAAGGCATTAGTGCAAGCAATACCTTCTTGTTCTTGAAGACCCTCGGTTGGCTTACAACAATCAGAATTTATGATAATCTCCTGACAAGTACTCTTCAGCAATTCTCCCTCATTAGAATTCTCATTCACGTTACTTAACTTGTTCTGTAACTCAGGGGGAAAATATGAGCTTTGTGCAAACAAAAATTGTGGATCTAGATCTTTTACTTTAGTTAGTTCCCTAGCTTTTAAGTTCTCGGATTTAGCATTGTCTCCTTCAGTTCTGTCCATCACTTGCCTTTCTCCCCAATTATCCAAAATGTAAAACATAAGAGCATTATAGTTATGCACTATAGATGCTACTAGCTGCCTTGGAATAGTGGTGAAGATGAATTCCTCTTTTCTATTACCAATGATAACAAAAAGATCTTCACTCTGCAATAGAGTCCCTTCATAGATAGGTGGTAGGAATATGTTCTCCTTATTATAATCCAATAAACTAATATCCCTCTTCTGTATAAGCTTACGTGGACTAGTGTGAGTTTTGTGATGTGATGTTACAAAGGTTCCAACCAATGAATACCATAATAAGAAGATGGGAAATTCTGTATCATTTCCATTTCCCATAGCAGCTAGGGAGCTTTCATAAGTTACTCTTTGCTTACAAAATTCCATTCTCATGCGCCATCCTCTCTCAGGTGATTGTGCTAGATGTATGTTATGAAACAATATACTCTACTTAGCCCAAATACTATAAAAATTATTCTCATTCATATATCGAGCATTATGTATATCTTTCAATTGCCGTTGGGAAACACCTATTGTAATGCCCCCTTTTGGGATCACCTTATACTTTGCCCTGAAATCACAATTCCTAGTGAAACCAATAGCAGATTATAGTTAAAGATACAATTCCTTACTCAAAATCGAGATGATGTAAATCTGGTTATGGAGACCTGCAACCATGTTAGATGAATATGATATTAAATACATTTAATTCTAAGTCTAAGAAAGATCATATATAACAATGTAAGAAGTCTCAAGGACTATGTGGGCTCAACCATAAAGAGGGGGTGATGAGGCCCCCCAAGCATCCTCTACCCTAGGCCCAACAGCAGGACCTTATCCTCCATTGGCCTCGTGTGGTCCTTAACCGATTGTCCTTAACCATCATCATGAGGTGGGCTACCTAGTGAGGGCTTTACATCGTTCCCTCCATCACACCAAACCTTCCTCTTATGATTGAAGACCCCCTTTTATTTATTTCAACAATTGATTCAAGTGGGGATAGTTCGGGAGGCTGCAATAGGGTGTCCTAGATCCTCAATTCTAGGCCCAAGGTCAGGACCTTATCCTCCTTGGCCTCATGTGGTTCTTAACTGATGGTCCTTAACCATCATCATGAGGTGGTCTCATGTGCTCCTTAACTGATGGTCCTTAACCATCATCATGAGATGCCACTCCTAGCGAGGAATCATTTGCCATTCCCCCTCCTTGCAGTCGCCTCATCCCTCCTTGATTAATCATTGCTAGAATCGGATCACCGTTCATAACATCAATAATATAGTTTATATTGGCATCAACTATCATTGTTTTAGTTGGTATAATTGTAAGTGTATATATACATATTTGTTCACATCTATATTCATCTATTAAATAAGCATAGACACACCTTGTCATTGCATACCACAGGGATAGGTTACTTTATTGTTCTGCTGCAATGGCGTATGTTTTCATTGCCTGGCTGCGAATGTACTTTTGGAGGATGTCTTTCTGCCTTGCTGTCTAGGAGATGATGCTGCTTTTGTGAGTGCAAATTATTAACTCTGATTCCTTCAATATCTGCATGGATCTATCTTCTATATCTACCTTTTAAACTCTTATATGCAGATCTGAGTGTGTCTTCGTGATATATCTTTATTCTTCCCCTTCTCCCACTCAACCACACATCACAAATGATATTTTATACTCCATATAATAGCAACGATCCTCATGAAGGGATGCAACCCTTGTTATCAAAGAAACTCTTCATAATCACCCACTAATCGCACCCCTTTCTTTTACCTTTTATATAAGACAAATTTTTGTCTTCTAGTGAGACAATTTTGTCCTCATGTGAGGAGTGCTCTCCCTTAAGATAATTAATCTCCTCTAAACAATATTCGCTGCCATCTGTTGATGATTGTTTTTAGACAAGTCAACAATAGAGTAAAACACTAGAGTATCCCACTCTCTCTTGAATAAACCTCTTCAAAGGCTGAACTATGTGATCCAGTGAAGTAACTCCAAGGTTCCTTTCTATGATTCCTAATGGGTTAACTCAGTGATTACATGTGATCTTGTTGGTAATCACAAAGGGACTTATGCAGATTCTTCTTCATACTTGTTTAGCTTATTCCTCCTTCAGTGTGGATAATATTTATACAAGGTCTCAATAACAAAGAAATAGAAAAGGGTGAGGGTTTAGAAAACTAGTCTAAGGTCAATGAGGTAATGATGATGTATTAAACAGACAAACTCCTAATCAATCTAACTCCACTTCGCCAAGGATGCCTACAACTACATGGAGTTGGTGCAATCTCCTAAGGTTACGCGAATGGTTTTCAAATCATGAAGACTTATACAAGCACCCATTAAACGGCGCAGCTCAAACAAGCATCCTCAATCGAAATGAGGCTCAGACTAGCTTTACACAACACTTCATCAGCGATGAATGTTAAAAGAATGAGCTAGGAGTTGATCGATATTCAATACAGACATACATTACAACAATGAGCTCTAATCTACTTTACTTTCTACTTGAAACATCTCTCCATTTTCATTAAGATACCAGAAACCATGTTATTTCACAAGATAACACTTAAACACCAAATGAACTTCCAATGTCTTTTGCATTAACCTTGAGAAATATTTACAACAATTTCAAGTTCTCTCAAGAAATGTCGAGAGTCTCTTCTATTCTACTCTGCTCCTACTACTATTGATGATCTACTGAATTACAAATGAGGCAACAAGGCCTTTATATAGTGTCTAGAATACAATGAATGGCTAAGATCATTTCATGTAGCCAAGGGCCTAGATCATGCCACCTCACAGGTAGTTACAACAAATTGCTATTTTTAGCATAAAAGAGGGAGGCAATGAAGGCACGTTTTCCAATGTGATAAGGTAAGGCGAAATCATTTAAAATATCTTCCACATAGGAATCCCTTTGGCTTCTTTTATTAAATGATACATTGATGCATTAAATAATGCGGCTAATCAAAATTGAATGATGTGTACTCGCCACATAGATGCCAACTCAGCATACTTTGAAAATTGTATCATCTTTGTGTGATGTATTCAATGTGATTGTTTGAACTTGTATGTTTGGGAATACAACTTGTAGATCTTTGCCTTATTCATTCTTCTTGTAGACTGGATGTATGATACTTGTTGCTTCACTTGATTGACTTTGTAATGTTTCTTCTCTGCAGGTAAGAGTAGATGATGAATGAATGTTTCTTCTTGATCTTCTTTGATGATGCTCCTTGATGTAGATGATGATGACATGAAGTAGAGATCTCTCTTGGACTTGAAGGTTGAATGGAACTTGAAGTTAAATGGATGAATGCCTTGCTTGATGATAGGATGAAGATGAAGTAGTGCACTTGGCATGTTGATCTCGAGGTAGCCCTTTGGAGTGTAGATGATAACACCTTCCTTGGATGTGAAGTAGATGTTGATAACCTCTAGAAGAAACTTTGAAGCTTGACGAACCTTGACTTGAAGCTTGTAGAACTTGACATAAAGCTTGGATGGATGAAAGTCTTCGAACATAGTACCATTGATGAAGTATACTTGCAGGATATTCCTCAGAGAGCTTGAATGGATAGATGCCTTGAAGTAATACACTTGAACTTAATGTGATCCAACATGATGTCAGTAACGAAGAGTATCAACATGTTGGCCTTGATGTGACCTTTTAGAAAGGTGTTTCCTTGGCAACTTGAAGGTGAATTAGGTACTTGCTCTTGATGACTTTTTGGCTTCACCAACACCCCTTCCTTTAATGATGCAACTTGATGATCTTCAAAGGCGGCTAGCATGATGCTCCTTACTCCTTGCTTGAAGGTGATTCCTTGGATAACTCCTTAGCTTTGTTAATGCTCCTACAAGACAAGGTAAACGATATATCAATAACTTCTTAAGATAAAAAACAACTTTAAACATGTAATAACGCCATTTCAAACTTAGGCGCAAATATAGGTGAAAATAGGAACAAAGCCGCCTAACATCATTTAGTCCCACATTCATTATTTCAAATGATCTCTAGCAATTGTAAAGGTTTAAAGAAGTTAATCCCTCTTAAGAGATTCATCCAAAAGGTATCTCTCAACACAATTTCTTCCTTAGGCGCCAGAATGAGGTGGTAGAGGTAAGAATGGGCGCCTAGCTTTCAAGCTTTATCCTTGTCATTTTTTAAGCTTTAAACAACTATGTAGATCTTAGGATGACTCCCCTCACCTAGGCGCTCATGTATGATAGATTTAATCTCATTTGACATCAAGGCGCTCACATTAGAATAGCTTAGAGTGTATCCTTTTCTAGGCGCACATTTGGTATTATTTAGACAAGGATTGGCGCCTAGCTATGTTTGGATGTCTTCTTGACATTTTGAAGTCCTCAACCCATAAAACATGCCTCAGGAGGCTTCTTTCTCCCAAGCGCCTACTCCTAGATACTAATTCATGTGAGTTTTTCCTAAGGCGCTATTTTGGTTGGTAAAAGTGCAAGGCGCCTACAATCAAGTTGACTTGGTGATTGTTTCATTCCTTCAAAATGCTTACTTATTGATGTCCACTCATGACTTCCTTCAAGGCGCCACCTAGAGGTCTACTTCCTTTCACCCACCTATACATTAACTCCTCTTGAAAGCGCCAAAACTAGACAATCTTGAAGGCAAAAGGCGCCCTTTTGAGACTTTATATACAAGGCACTCAAAGTTATGACGTCCAGACAACCATTTTCCTTTAGGCGCTAATTGTTGATGCTCAAGGCGCTCAATTCTTCAAGGTGCCAAAAATGGCAAAAGGGAACAAAGAATGGGCGCCTAAACTCAATCATGTCAACTCAAGGCGCAAATATCATTAGTTCAACTCTTACTTCACATCAAGGCGCCTAAAACTGGCAGGAGTAACAAGAAATGGCGCCAAAACTCATTCCTTCAACCTTGGGCGCAATCTTGGAGCGTTTTGGAGGTTGATCTTTCCCTAGGCGCTGATGTAAGTTGGCAGAGGTGGGAAAATGCGCCCAAGTACTAGAGGAAATTCGTGCCAAAAAAATGCAAGTTGCCAAGGTAAGGTATATTGAAAAATATATTTAAGTATAAGTATATACCTTTCAGGATGTTTGAGATAGGTCTTAGATCCACTGGATTTAACATGTAGATTCTAGATTTTTGAGGATCCACCAGATTTCAGACTTAGTCAAATTTTTAGTGTTTCAGGATATCAAGCTATCAGACCTAGTCATTTTCAGGATCTTCTCAAACATACATCAAGGATTTCATACTCTTTCTTCAAAATGCTCACTTGTTGGTGTCCATTCATGACCCTTTCCTAAGGCGCCACATAAGGATTGTTCTGAGTAGGAAAATGGCGCCTAGGGTCAAATAGGTGTGAGATGGCGCCTTTCTATCTTTCATATTGCTCACTCAACGACTTCAATCTAATGCCAAGGGTCTAATAGTTGACTCCATCACCTTCAAATCACTTGATGAATTACTCCTTGAGGTTAGGCGCAAATTTGAATGTTTTGATAATTTCATCTCAAGAACCCCTTAGGCGCACATCTCTACCTTGGCGCAAATTCATCTCTTCTAGGCGCTAATGATTCTTCTATATGTGGGCGCTCTTTGATCTAGGGAGCCAAATTCACCCCTCCAAGGAATTTAGCTCTAGGCGCTCAATGTGATCTTTTTGACTTAAGGCGCTAAAGTTCTAAACTCCTCATCATGGGCGCTTAAACTTAGGATTTCAAACCTCTCCTCACAACAAGGCGCTCATCTGGATGGACAACCTCCTCAAGGCGCTATTCATGCTCTCATCTACTTCAAAGCGCCCTAGTGGATTCACCTTCAAACTTAGGCGCATATCTAGCCATGACTTGAACTTACCCCCTACCAAGGCGCAATTTGGAGCTTCATCTACCTTAAGGCGCCACTTGTCACTGTCTTAAACTCCATCCTCACATCAAGGCACCTAAAACTGGTAGGAGCAACAAGGAATGGCGCCTAAGTCTTCTACTTCAACTCTAGGCGCAATTTTGAGGTTGTTTAGATGATGGAAGGCGCCCTAAATTCTAGGCAGAGTTTTGAGATGACCCTGGAGCAATTTCACGCCCAGAACTGACAGTGCCAGAGGTAAGGTATATTGAAAAATTTCTTATACTTTAAATATTTTTCAATATACCTTTCAGGATGTTTGAGATAGGTCTCAGATCCACTAGATTTGACATGCAGATTCTAGATTTTTGAGGATCCACCAGATTTCAGACTTAGCCAATTTTTAGGATCTTCAGGATCAGGATACCGGACTTAGTCATTTTCAAGGTCTCAAACATCAGGATCAGGTCATCAAGGGGCTCTAAGATTCATCACGAAGCTAAGGACTCAGGTAATACTGACTTCATCATGCAAAAGGACATCATCCTAGACTCAGCAAAGCACTGGAATTAAAAAAAAAGGGGGTCCCCATTTGCAATGGGGCGATGTGTGATTTGGTCACAACACCATCTTATACACATACATTTCAAAACTGATCGCTCACTTCTCTCTTAGTCGGCCTCTTCTAAGACATTCACTATCCTTTTATTTCTATTTCTCACACTTCTCAAACTAATCGCTCCACATCTCCTAATCTTTAAGCAAACAATTTGGTTTATTATATATGATCGCTGCACTCATTTGGTCAGCCTCATTAAAGTCTTTTATTATCAAATTCAAAACATCAAATTTGAAGTCGGCCAATTTATGTTAATAATGAGGTCGGCCAACATAACAATATTTGTTTAAATCTTTAATTTAAACAATACATCGACTTCTTCAAAATGATGATAGTCGGCTGTATCATAATCAAATTTATTTTAATGAATTCCTTGCATAGTACGGGACATTACACCTATATTAATAAGATCATATGTATTCTCCTCAATAGATTTTGGCCTCGAAAAAGAGCAAGAAAGATTGTGTTGATTACATTGAATGAGATCATATGATGTCATGATCTTTTGCTCTCTCATTTCATTTTCACCAAAGATCTAGGGCAATGAATACAAACTCTTTATTGTTATTGCTGACATCCAAAATGACAACAAAATGTTGCATTCTTTGCTATGATGAATTGCGGGAGTTTCGTGAATACCAGGATCCTACTCTTTTATGCAAAGCCAATTCTGTATTTGAGTAAAGGGATCTAGGTGTCCTTTATTGCAGGTCGTATCTCTTACCCTACCACCCTTCTTTGCATGTTTTCCATGGTGACAAGAATTTTGCAGTGACATAGGAAGCACCGAGTCTGAAACATCTTCATACCTTAGGCTATGAACAAAATGTTTGTCCTCATTTGCAAAAAGTGAATTTGTTGATATATCCTCAACATCTTCATCGTTATGACTTAAACCCCCATATTATGGCTAACCAAAGTGTTCTTCTCAAATGTATATTCATTCATCATGCTACTTTGTACATCCATCAATGGCCCACTATTTTGAAGTTCGAAAGATAGACCATGATTTGAAGCATCTTCCTTCAACTTGAATTCTTCCCCTCCATCAAGTGGAAGCCCTTTTGTCTTAACTTCATTGATGTTTTGGTGATGCATGCCATCATTAGAAATGTCATGTCCCTGTTTCCGGCTTGATCATCAAGTGAAGAACGGATTAGCCTATCTATCATTCCCAGAGGCTAATACCAATGATAAGGGAATGAAATTGGTTTTTGACTAACTCAATGTTGTGCTTTTGCAGGAATAAGTCAAAAACTACTTCAAGCGAACTGTGACAAGACTAGCAAATTTGGCTAAGTCTGAGAGTCATTTCATCAGCTCGAGTGGTCATATTGTCAAGTGATGTTATCATGATGTTTGGGCGCATTTCTAGGCAACTTATGCTCATTATGGCACCTAGCTTTCAAGTTCATTTATAGCACTCAGTGAGGGATCTAACTTGAGGCGCTCCTTGTAATTAACCTCCTCCAACCTAGCGCCTAGTACTGAGATAAGTGGAGTGGGTGTGGATGAAGTTTTCATGCTTGGGCGCAAATGTCATGATGAACCTACCAAATGTGTGCCTTGGGTTTTGAAGGATATAATCAAGAGAATGGAGTCATTTGAGGGTATGATGTGAATCTATTGAACTTGCAGGATCATCCAGTGTTGAGTTTGGGATCACTGAAGTGGTCCAAGTGAGTTAGGCGCACTTCCTAGCCTTCACAACACTCAAAGTGCGCCTAGTCCTCATATTGTGCCTAGACTCCTTTGCAAGTTGTGAATTCCTTCAAGGATTGATCAAGTGAAACTTCACCTTCAATAAGATCCAGTGGAATGATTGAATTGATCAAGTAATAACATATTCATCTCTAGGCACATTTTTCCTCTTGCAACTTGTCAATGAGCGCCTAGTATAAAAAGGGTCTCTTCTAGCGTTGGATAATGATTTTGAGATGAGGCGCTCAATAGCTAAGCCTCTTCACTAGGGTGCCTAGATGGATGATGAAGTTTGGGTGAGTATCTTGAGGTTTCAAGGCCTAGGCGCAGATACCAGTGAAGACTAACCCAAAAGTGCGCCTAAGGTAGATGTAAGACCTCAAAACTAGTTTGGATACAAGGCGCTCCATTAGGGGGGAAGATCATATCCATTTGAAATCAAGTTGCTTTCAAATTGCCTTGAAAAGATGATGAGTTGGAACCTAGGCACAAATTCCTAGCCAAACTGACAGTAAGTGCGCCTAGTTGAGAAAGAGACATCTTCAAGGGGGTGAATTGTTGGGCGCTCATTTCATAGGAGTCAATCTAACACTTGGAAGTTTCAATCTGTGATCTAAGCTTGTGGAAATGTGTCAAAACTATCCCTAGGCGCCAGATCTACTACAAATCCTCCAAATGTGCGCCTAAGTGGGAAGGTAGCTTCGAATCACTTCAATTAGTCAGGGCGCTTGGTGAGTTAGGTGTTTTACTTCACCACAAAGACTTCAAGTGTAAACCACCACATGCATGAAGGTGAATCCAATGCAAGGCGCTAGTCTCCTCCTACATAGACTCAGAAGTGCGCCTCAAGTAGTTTGACTTGGCGTTGGAGCTAGTAGACTTCCTTCGGAATGTGAAGACAACACAAGGGATCATTTCCTAGTTACATCATCTCCTGTTGGCACCTAGTCTTCAGTTGGGCGCAATCACCAGTTCAAACCACCAAGATGTACGCCTATAACCCATAAGGCACCATTTCATGAGCAAATCCACTTCAAGTGGCGTCTAGAAGAAGATAACGTAGTTACAACTACTTGAACTCTCATTGGCCAGAGAAATAACATTGGGATCCTTACCGGTGCATTGGGTAAGGTTGCCACATCACACTGAGTTGTCAAGTGGAATATTCTCTTGAATATGCTGCTTGGGAAACGTGCCTTGGTTCCTCTTTATGCCTTGAAAAACGTGCCTTCATTGCCTTGGAAGGCTTATAAAAGGAGGAGCTCTCTCATTCATTTGACATCTTATCTTTTGGCAAATTTTCTCTCTGCAAAGCTTTATGCTTGTGATCTTGAGGCCTGCGAGTTTCAAGTGTTGGGGTGATGCTCCCTCAACTGACAAGGTGATGCTACCTCAACTGACAAGGTGATGCTCCCTTGTTGTATTGTGAGGTGTTGACATCCAGTTGACATCATTGGGTTCAATTGAAGTGATCTACATCAACCAGTGAGATAGAGCTAGTTGTGTAGAAGTTGAAAGCATTGTATTCATCTAGGCTTCAAGGCCTTTTCTTATAATCATTTGAATAAGATTGTATATTCATGCCATTGTGGGCAATCATCAATGTAATAAGACATTTGCAATAAGTTGAATCAAGTAATAATACAAGTGCCCAACTTCAAGTTGAATCATGCAAGTTTCTTTTGTTATCTTTTCATATGTGATGTAAAGTAGACTAAGTAGTTGAAGAGTTAAGTGCAAGTAAATTTGTCTAAGTAAGAAAAATTTCAGTTAGTACTAGTTGGGTATCTTATAAGAAACCAATAAAATATCTTTCCTTATCAAAGAATCTTTATCTTCAACATCCTTTTTAGGTTCCTCTTATTTTATTATTATTTCCACAACCTCTCCTTGTGATTTTGATTCTGGACTTTCTTCTGTTGTCACTAATGATTCTCTTGGATCTCGCTCCTTAATCTCCTCCTTAGCTTCTTGTGTATTCATATAGGCCTCTTTTGTCAGGATATTGGTAACCAAGTGCCTCCAAGTACTCATCAAAGGGGACACAAGCTTTTGCATGATTTGACAAACTTTGGTACTGGTCAACAATTTTGGGAGCCTCAAGTTTGTACAATAACTCTTGAATAAGGTCCATGTCCTCTTCCTTTAGTAGACCTTAAAGTCTCTTTGACTAGAATGCATCCAATATCTTAGCTTTATTGCACAAGCTGGCAGGATCAAAGCTCTATACCGATTGTAATGTCTCGTTCTAGGATTTCCTTATTTCTTAAAGTATAATAGCCCTAGCTTACAATCATAATTGCAAAATAAATTATAAACATGAAATCAGACTGGAAATAGTAGTTGTAATAGTTTAATGTAATTTAGAATTAAGATTTAGAATGTATTTCTGTTGTAGAATTAAACTTATCCTTGTATTTGTTGTTTATCCTCTCGGAACTAAAATGATTTTTCTTTAGTAAATTGCCTTTGAAATGTCTTTAGGTCTGCACGAATCATGGGTTTCGGCCCATTAACTCATCAATAGTAATTAAGAGTTTTCATCCTTAACGGCATAAACATGAGGGGTTTCCTCCTTAGATTTATCGATCAGGTTTCATGCTCCTTAAGGAGTAGATTCATATATAAAATTATCTTTCCATTGATGATCTTCTTCTCCTTGAATGATCTTCCATATATATCTTTTCTTTTTCAAGAGACACAACCCTATATAGGTTGGTTGACCATTCATAACAACTTAACCTTTATTTAACTTCAATTTGTGTATTATTAATCATCTTTTATGGGCGCTTCCTAAATATCTCTTATCTTGCAAATTCTTCCTATCCATCTCTAATGCTCCCACCACGTGCATTTATGTACCTTTTCAAGTTCTCTAGTATATCCAATTCAATTTGTTGCATTTTACGAGCACAAGAGTTTTCATTGTATGTTTCAAAACCTATGCAATGATTAGATGCCGCAGAGGCATCAAAATGTAGTGATCAATTCTTATGAGCCTTTGGAAATGACTCACACTTGGGTGCAGGAACATCTGTTTCCTTTAATGATAACAGGGTACCAGCAAGCTTCTCATTATGCTCGGAGAAGGGATCTTTAGACCCATCATGACTTCCATTGGACCTCCCTGTTTTTAAAGATGCATGCATTATGTCATTGGCTACATCACTCTGACTTCCTCTGAGAATACCACGCGCTTGCGTTTTGTTGTCTTTGGAATCTTCTACGGATATATTCCTGCTATCATATTCTCCTCTGTCTGCAGAATCCATTCGTAACACATTCTTGTATGCCTTAGAATCTGAGTTTCGCATATCAGCGACTTGTCCTATTGAATCAGAGTGTACAATAGAAACATCTGTGCCAGTTGACCCAAATCTCTGCCTCTTACTTGACTGCAACTCTTTGTGCATTGTCATTTTGTCCTCGTCTCCAAATTCAAAAAATATATCTGTGTGATTCCATTTACTTCGCCTGGTTGTAGATGTACATGACTGTAAGGACTTGGTTTCACTTTCATCTTCTCCATGTTGAGATGAGGAACTTTTCTTCTTTTCTTTGTGTTCCTTGATCTTTCTTATGTTTGTAAGGAGCTTCACATGTTGCTTAGGCATCATAGCCTTGACCGCCTCTAGACCACATTTTCGTATGAGCATTTCAAGCAGCAACCTTGGCTTTGAATGGAGTTTTCAAAGAGGGGACATTACATTTGAACTTTTGGGCATGAAAAGTTGAATTGGACACCCTTGCATGGTCTAGGATCCATAACTTTAATATCTTTGGCATCATTGTTTAATATTTAGTTTTGACATCTTAAGTTGTGTCTATTCATCCTCATAGGATTTCAACGTACACGGTGTTTGTTGGTGTGTGCCTATGGTGGTGCATAGCCATTGCATAGTGATGGTGAGCATATGTGCTTGAATTTCGAGATGGGTTCTGAATTGCATGGCCTTAGATCTTCACCATTGATCCAATGTGTTGTTATCTTTTATTGTTTTAGGTAAACATAATGATTTTATCTGCTAGGATTTGTTCACAAAAAGATTTTGTTGCAGTGTTCCTATGGCCTTGTGCTTTGAAAGAGTTATGTATGTGGTTGAAGAATTTTGCATTGGAGTTTGATGGAAATGAAAATTTGTGTTGCAGATTGTAATCATCCCAGGACTGCAACCATCTTGTTGGGTGCTCCATTATTTGAGTTTCCAAAGGTATGATTTTGCTTTTCAGTTCAGAGTTAGTATTTTTGTATTTGAACTTGATTTTTTAGAGTATGTGCTTAACTGACTAGCAAGATCCTAAAATGTAGGAGGTAAAAAGGCCCAGATATGTTAGGTCTACTTCAACAGCAACTATGCCACTAGGGGACAGGACTGCAAGGTGTGTATTTCTTTCATCATCTTGATCATTCAAATCATTCTCTGTTGTTTTGGTATCATCCCATGAATTGATATGTTGGTAAATTCAACCTATTTCTTTACTTGTGCAATACACTCAATTGCAAGAAAATTTGGGGTCCACCGTCAACTTTAAAAACTATCAAATTGAAGGCAAAGGAAAATGCATCAAGGGACTTAAAGAAGCCATCAATTGCAGATAGAAAGAAACATGCATCGAGAATGGGCAAAAACCTTCCAGTTGCTGAAAATGATAATCCTAATCGGCCACGTGGTGTTTTTGTTGTATCAAGCTGTTGATAACTGAGAGGGGGGGGTGAATCAGTTATCCTTAATTCGCTTTTAGTTCAAACACTTAAATCCATTTTGTTAATCAATAGCATAGCAATTAATCATTCATGAAAGCATAAGACATAAACACCAGAGCAGATACACATCAACACATGAAACACCAAGATTTTGACGTGGAAAACCCGGTTAAAAGAAAAACCACGGGGTGATTAACCCAAGGATTATTCTCTGTTAGAAGAATAAGAAAAATAGATGGCACATGCCAATTAGGGCTCACTGCCCGAGCACACTGCTCACAAGGAGGCACACTGCCTACAAGAGACACACTGTCTACAAGATAACAAGTATTACAAACTTGAACTGGAGATTGACATCTTTACCATGTTTGGATCAGTTCCATTTAAGCCCAAAAACTCCTGCTCTGCCTTTCGCACTTCTCTTCGCTATATCACTCTCGTCACCACAAGACACACTACAAAATGAATTCACAAACCCCTATTTATACAAGGCATCGACTTAGGAACAATCATCTAAGTCGGCAAACACCTACAAAATCATTCGCAAGATGTGTAATACATCTGGTCGGCCTGTCTTAAGAAGAACACCAAAATCTGTGGTTATTCTTCAAATACAAACTCTAACTTCAGTGCGGACCACCAAACTGAACTGGACACGATCCACATATCACTACAAGCTTTCCTGAATCACCAAGAACATCCGCACCTCATCTGCTTACTAGAATCCTTCTCTCCTTCATTCGGAACTTCAAGAACACAGTCTGTCATCACTGTCATAATGCAAAAGGTTCTTCCGGACCTCCAAACAATGCACAAATCAAGTTGTCACTTCACACTGACTTCTTAAACACTCCCTCTAATCCGCAGAATGAGAGAATGTAATTCCAGAACTCACCGGACCAATCTGTGACACTCTGTCACCACTAAACGCTTGCCGGAATCGGTTCTACTTGAGCAAACATAACTTCTTCAGATCTTCATGCGAACCTCTGAAATCTTAACTGGAACATCTCAGGACTCATATCTACAAACCCTTTAATCTGCATCCTCTGATTCTCAATCCATTGAGTACTTTTGCCTTCTTCTTATCATTGTTCTTCACTGTAACTGATTGAGACTAATTTTCCCAATATCCTCAGCACACAGCTCATCCAATCCTTCTTATCAATGCAATATGAGTATGTTGACATCAATGACAACACTGGTTAACCTCATACTTGCAACAATCTCCCCCTTTGTCATTGATGGCAACATATGATGTGAAAAACCATCAAGACAAGAACTTCTCCTTTCTGTCACAACTCCCCCTATCAGCAACAACTCTTCACATGTCTTCTCTTCCTTTACTACTCCCCCTTTGATCGTCAACCACTTGTTTTTCACATGTCTTCTCTCCCCCTTTGACATCAATGGCAAAGGGCTCATACTTGCAATTCTAACACATCAGAATCATACCAGCTGCTCCCCCTTAGTAGCAGCTCCCCATCATCAATCCGGATCACAAGATATGACTGTGATATCCACCGGACTGATGCACATCAGTGCATCCTAGTTCATCACCGGAGGGGCCATGACCCCTAACTTCTCCCTGAGATACTCAAAAGAGTCCTTGGGAAGAGGTTTGGTAAAAATATCTGCAAGCTGATCCTTGGAGGGCACATACTCCAATCTGACTTCACCCTTGTTCACTTGTTCTCTCAAAAAGTGAAATTTGATAGATATATGCTTGGTCTTAGAATGCAATACCGGATTCTTAGAAATATTTATTGCACTTGAATTATCATAGAAAATTGTGATACGCTCCTCATATTCTACTTGAATATCTCTTAGCATTTGCTTCATTCACAAAAGTTGAGTGCAACTACCCGCTGCTGCAATGTATTCTGCTTCTGTTGTAGACAGGGATATTGCTTCCTGTTTCTTGCTTAGCCAAGAAACCAACCTTTTTCCCAAAAAGAATGCTCCTCCACTTGTACTCTTCCTATCATCCACATCTCCTGCCCAATCTGCATCTGTATATGCACGAAGAGAAAAGTCATGATCTCTGGGATACCATAGGCCATACTCAACTGTTCCTTTCAAGTACTTAAAAATTCTTTTGATTGCCATGACATGAGATTCTCTGGGATCAGCCTGGAATCTCACCACAAGACCAACAACCTGCATTATATCTGGTCTAGTCTGAGTGAGATACAGTAATCCACCAATCATTGATCTGTACTTTGTTTGATCTGTCTTAGGAGAGTCATCATCTTTGCTCAACTTACATCCGGTAGCCATGGGAGTGTTCATTGGCTTTGAATTTTCCATTCCAAATTTCTTCAATAGTTCTTTCACATATTTCGTCTGAGAGATAAAGATTCCTTTCTCTGTCTGAGTAATTTGCAGACCCAAGAAGAAATTCATTTCACCGAGCATTGACATTTTAAACTCACTTTTCATTTGGTTTGCAAAGGCTTTACACATACTGTCTCTTCCTCCAAAGATGATATCATTAACAAATACTTCAACAATCAAGATGTTTTCATGATCAATTTGGAAATATAGGTTACTATCAGCAGTACCTTTGTTGAAACCAATTTTCAAAAGATGTTTGTCCAGCCTCTCATACCATGCTCTTGGGGCTTGCTTTAGACCATACAGTGCCTTCTTTAATTTGCAGACCATATCACCATGCTCAGATAACTGAAATCCATCTGGTTGTTTAATGTACACCTCTTCTTCTAGGTCACCATTCAGGAAAGCAGATTTGACATCCATCTGATACATTTTGAAATCTTTGAAGGCAGTAAATGCAAGAAATAGTCTGATTGCTTCAATTCTTGCCACCGGAGCAAAGGTTTCCTCAAAATCAATCCCTTCTATTTGAGAGTAGCCTTTGCAGACTAATCTGGCCTTATTTCTGATTACTTCACCAACTTCATTTAGTTTGTTCCGGAAGACCCATTTGGTTCTAATCACATTCTTGTTTCTAGGTCTAGAAACAAGATCCCAAGTGTGATTTTTCTCAATTTGCATTAATTCTTCTTCCATTGCTTTTGTCCAATTTTCATCATTGCATGCTTCATTTATTGTCTTAGGTTCAATCTTTGAAATCAGACAACATTCATTTGAATTTTGAGCAACATTCTTTCTAGTTTGCACACCTTTGCTTTTGTCACCTATGATCTGATCTTCAGAGTGGTTCAGTCTTACATACCTTGGAATTTTGGGAGTTTCTTGCACTTCTGCTTCTTGATCATTCTCATTCAGACCTGACTCTTCTTCCTGTTTTACCGGATCAGTCTAAATCTGTCTTTCAGGAGAGGATGGAGTACCTTGAACCAGAACATCATTCTGATCATCTTCATCATACTCATAAAATCTTGTGGGCTTCTCAATACCTTCATCAACCTTCACATTTGTACTTTCTATCATCTTTCTCAGTCTCTTATTGTAACATCGGTATGCTTTGCTTTGAGTGGAGTAACCCAAGAAAATTCCTTCATCACTTCTAGCATCAAACTTTCCTAGATCTTCATCTCTTTTAATGTAACACTTGCTACCAAATACTCTGAAATATCTCATAGTAGGAGTGATGCCAAACCACAGTTCATAAGGAGTCTTACCGGTATTGCTTCTGATTTGAACTCGATTGAGAGTGTAGACTGCAGTGTTGACAGCTTCTTTCCAAAACATCTGGGGAACATTTGCTTCCATCATCATTGTCCTGGATGCTTCCTGGATGGTCTGATTCTTTCTCTCAACTACTCCATTCTGCTGTGGAGTCCTAGGAGCAGACAACTGTCTCTTTATACCATGCTTCTCACAAAAGTCTATGAATTCACCGGATGTGAATTCACCACCTCTATCAGACCTCAGACATTTCAGTTTTAATCTGGTTTGATTCTCTACCATAGCCTTGAAGATTTTGAACTTCTCAAAAGCTTCTAATTTCTCTTTCAGAAAGGTAACCCACATCATCCGGGAATGATCATCAATCAGTAACATGAAATATCTATCACCTTGCATACTCTTGATTCTTGTCGGACCACATAGATCTGTATGAACTAACTCCAATAATCCGGTAGAGGACTGATCCTTGCTCTTGAATGAGACTACTTTGTTTACCTAGCTGACATTATTTGCACAAACTATTTGTAGGTTTTACCAACTTTGGAAGATCTCTTACAGCCTGATTATTGCTTATATTGATGATGTTATCAAAATTTACATGACACATCCTTCTATGCCATAACCAACTCTGATCCACTTGAACAAACAGACAACTTTTATTAGTACCAACTAGATGGAAGATATTACCTTTTGTTTGAGTACCAGATGCAATCTCAGTTCCGGAGCTTTCAAAGATCCTACATCTTCCATTCTTGAACCGGAGATCATAGCCTTTGTCCACCAACTGACCAACACTGAGAAGATTGGGCTTCAATCCTTCAACATATAGTACATTACCGGTTTTGTTCTTTCCATCAAAAGAGATAGTTCCCCTACCTCTGATTCTACCAGCTGAATTGTCACCAAACTTTACCATTCCTCCTTCATACCTTTCCAAATCTAAGAACTTGTTCTTGTCACCGGTCATATGGTGAGAGCATCCACTGTCAATAACCCAATCATCCTTTTCTTCAACTTGGGCAGCCAAAGCTCTTTCGATAACCTTATGATTGATAGATTCAGGGAATGTTGGATCTTCTTCCTTGATGGCAATGAACACCCATTCATTTCCGGATTTGTCTCCTATCTTTGATTCATCATCTGTTACTCCATTATCAGCTTCTTCATGAACATAATAACAATTCTTTTGGAACCTTTGTCTGTTAGAATTTGATCTTGTGGATCTTTCCGAACATCTTGAAGCAAAGTGACCAATCTTATTGCAGTTGAAGCATTTAAAGGGTAATTTTCCTTCATACTTACCGGATCCCCTTGGCAGTCTTTTTGCAATGAGGGCTTCAAGTTGAGCTGTTTCTGCTTCTTCCTCTTCCATGTCTTTTCTTGCTTGATCATACCATGACAGCTTCCTTGAAGAGTTTTCTCCCAGATCAAATCTTTGTTTGCCTTTCACATAGGCACTGGCTTTGAATGCAGATTCAGTCTTGGGGGGATCATCTCCAAACTCGGTCATTTCAAATGCGGCCAGTTTGCTAGCCAATTGGTCTCTTGTGACAGTTGTATGGGCTCTGAATTCATCAATGGCAGCAACCTTGATTTTGTAGGCAGCAGGAAGGGATCTGAGAATTTTGCTAACAATCTCATTTTCATCCAAAACTCCACCAGCATAAAGGTAGTGATATTTTCATCATCTCTCATCTTCAATCTCTCAAATTTCCCTTTGAGACTCTGCAACCTTGCACTCTTAACAAACTTATCTCCTTCATGCAGAAGTTCCAGTTTAATCTAGATCTCATAGGCAGTTGGAAGGTCAATAACATTTGAGAGCTCTGAGTCGGTTATTGCACTTAGAAGAGCCTCTTAAGTCCGCAGATTGTTTTCAGCATCTGTGATTTCATTTAGAGTTGTTGGACCACCCTGTGGAGGTTTATATGCTTTTGTGACCATGGACAAGTACGCCTTTCCCATACACTCCAAGTGACATTTCATGCGGCCTTTCCAAAGAGTGAAGTTGGTTCCATCAAACTTCGGACTGTTCTTCTTATATGACGACATCCTGGATCTCCTCAAGCGGTTAAACTTCTTTTAGAGGAACTTTGCTCTGATACCAATTATTGATAACTGAGAGGGGGGGGGGGGTGAATCAGTTATCCTTAATTCGCTTTTAGTTCAAACACTTAAATCCACTTTGTTAATCAATAGCATAGCAATTAATCATTCATGAAAGCATAAGACATAAACACCAGAGCAGATACACATCAACACATGAAACACCAAGATTTTGACGTGGAAAACCCGGTTAAGGGAAAAACCACAGGGTGATTAACCCAAGGATTATTCTCTGTTAGAAGAATAAGAAAAATAGATGGCACATGCCAATTAGGGCTCACTGCCCGAGCACACTGCTCACAAGGAGGCACACTGCCTACAAGAGACACACTGTCTACAAGATAACAAGTATTACAAACTTGAACTGGAGATTGACATCTTTACCATGTCTGGATCAGTTCCATTTAAGCCCAAAAACTCCTGCTCTGCCTTTCGCACTTCTCTTCGCTATATCACTCTCATCACCACAAGACACACTACAAAATGAATTCACAAACCCCTATTTATACAAGGCATCGACTTAGGAACAATCATCTAAGTCGGCAAACACCTACAAGATCATTCGCAAGACGTGTAATACATCCGGTCGGCCTGTCTTAAGAAGAACACCAAAATCTGTGGTTATTCTTCAAATACAAACTCTAACTTCAGTGTGGACCACCAAACTGAACTGGACACGATCCACAGATCACCACAAGCTTTCCTGAATCACCAAGAACATCCGCACCTCATCTGCTTACTGGAATCCTTCTCTCCTTCATCCGGAACTTCAAGAATACAGTCTGTCATCACTGTCATAATGTAAAAGGTTCTTCCGGACCTCCAAACAATGCACAAATCAAGTTGTCACTTCAAACTGACTTCTTAAACACTCCCTCCAATCCGCAGAATGAGAGAATGTAATTCTGGAACTCACCGGACCAATCTGTGACACTCTGTCACCACTGAACGCCTGCTGGAACTGGTTCTACTTGAGCAAACATAACTTCTTCAGATCTTCATGCGGACCTCTGAAATCTTAACTAGAACATCTCAAGACTCATATATACAAACCTTTAATCCGCATTCTCTGATTCTCAATCCATTGAGGACTTTTGCCTTCTTCTTATCACTGTTCTTCACTGTTCCTGATTGAGACTAATTTTCTCAATATCCTCAGCACACAGCTCATCCAATCCTTCCTATCAATGCAATATGAGTATGTTGACATCAATGACAACACTGGTTAACCTCATACTTGCAACACAAGCATGGGAAAGAATCCCAAATCATCTGCACCATCAAGCACTGGGAAATCCCTCAAATCACAGGGTTCAAAAAACTTTTCAATTAGACCTTTGAGCATGGACAAGAGAGAAGTTACAAAACAAGCAATTGGTAATCTGAGCACTTCTAGTAATACTGCTGCAGTAACAATCGCTGCAAGCAGTGAGAAGAAAGGGACTAAAATGCAAACAGTTTATAATACTATTACTCCAGTAAAAACCCCTAAAACCAGTGAGAAGAAAGGAGCTAGAAGGCCCACCCAAATCACTAAACTAACATCCAACAAAAATCCTACAAGCGATAATCAAAGTTCATCTCTGAAATCTGGTTCAACAATTAAGGGCACTTTTTCATCAGGTAACCTCTTTGGTAAAACCCCAAAGAAAGATTTCTTGACAAATCTTTCCTCTGGATTGAAGAAACTTGCATTATGTGGAGGGCAGAGAGATTCTACCAAACAATCCAAAATGGCCTTTAAACATGATAGCAATGTAGGCAGTGAGGAGAAAGGCAAACAGACTCAAGATGACAAGATTAACTGTTTATATGAATTTTCATATGAGCGATCCAATCTAAGTGGTTCCAAGGATAAACAAGTCATGAAAAATAGCATCATTGATGATCCTGATAAGTGCAATAAGTCAGGACCGAGAGAAATAGGGGATCTTCAATTGAGAAAGAATAAAAAAGACGTTGCAAAAAGTTGTCCAAAATCCGGGCTTCGATTGACAAACAATAAAAAAGATGCTGCAAAAAGTTTTCCAAAATCTAGTGTAAAGGAGGACAATTTGTCATCATTCAAGCAGCCAAAACTTGATGAGGAAGGATTTTCATCCCACATCGAAAATATGCCAAGAGATACATTGGGAAACATGCTGACGAACTTGAGTACTATTAATGAGCATGGAGATGATGATTTTGAGAAAGTTGAGAAAATAAAAGATTCCAGTGATCCTTTCCTTGAATTATTCTCTGGACCTATTCATTCCTATGAACAAGAAAATACTGCAAATTCGGTAGATACACAACTTGAGAAGTATCAGGGCAGTTCAGAACATCTGCAAAAGGGCTTCATGGAACTAGATAAGAAGTCATTTCATGCAAAGATATTCAGCCCAAGTAGCTGTAAAAAGAAGTAAGTCTCCCATTCCTAATTCTCATGTTTGTTCTGTATAATTTTTGGCTTTTAGGTCTTATTTACATGCTGCCTTTCTGAATTCAGAAGAATGGATGGTGTGGAACAAAGGGTACATCCGACAAATAAGTATAGCTGGAATGCAGGCCAGAAGCCGAAGGTAATGTCCTTTTATGTCCTGCAGTATCATTCAAATATATAGCATAGTACAGGAAGAGCAGGGTATATGTTTAATGTAATTTTTATTATATTAACTGCACACACGGGATTAATACATACTCTAACAAATTGATATGCATGCACTGTGGGTTACTGTTGGATCCCAGTACTTCATTGTTGGATTGAACCTCAAGGGTTATGAGTGAACACCCTAAGTGCATAAATAGGTGGCGTATGTGATGCCATGTTGTATATTGATTTATTTTCTCAGGGAAAGGTGGGATTAATGACACTGAAATTTAGTGTAGGAAAATTTAATTGTAGACAAACCCCTCTGTGTTTTACTCAGTCATTCTCTATTATAAATTATGTACAGAGGGATAGGAGCTATAGAAGATCGAAAGAATTGTTGTGGGAGATGAAATGGCTAGGATTTTGTCTATTAGCTTTCCATGCATTATTCACAGATCTTTCACAGACATGTATGAATTCGTATATGTGGCATCAAACAGTAGCAGTTATTGTTGGTCCACAAGAAAGGGGATAAAGATGCATGGGTAGTGGGGGATGTTGACACCTGATGCCATCAAGCAGTGTCAATGCTGGTGATTATTGGGGAAGGTTTTAGGGTCTTTGCAGTGTTGCCAAATAGAAATTTCTATCCGATGTTGGCATCCCAACATAGGAATCATGTTTCCATCTGGATCATTCCTCACAATCATGGCTGATACAGGATTTTTTATGTCACAGTTAGTTTATGAGCTATAATGAGTTGTCATCAATTTGAAGAGAGGTTGGAATACTTACCATGTTGATTTGTGACAAAACCCCATGCGTCGAATGAACTGTGTCTGGATTTAGGAATCCATCTCCTTAAGATGCTTGATCAATGCTCGGATAGGTAAACATCCAAAATTCATGTTTGGATCTCGTGTAATTTGAAATTTTCACCGATTTTGATTGTCAATTCTTGTTTGTGTTCCACCATAAATTTGAAATAGTTTCTGTATATGTCCTCCAAGGCTTTGAAGACATCAAGTTTGCTTTTTGTTGTTCCAGGATGTGAAGGAAAGTATTTCATATATGAATGAAGAAGTGGTGAACTAGGAGGCCAATAAGCCTGCAAACAGTTAGCAATGGGCTAAATAACCTAAAACAGATCCTCTTTGGTTTCCTGGTGGGCTTTACTGGGTGGAACTAATATTGGGCAAAACAGACATGGGGTTCAAGACTTATACACCGAGCAGCTATAGTTCAGAGTACACCCTCGAGCATCTCCTCATGCAATACCAAATTACTACCCTCCGTTTGCAATGGGTTAAATTAGCGATTCCAAAGCTGTAATCATTTTGAAATCCTTTGGCAGATGGAAAATATCACCTGTGTTTTGGAAAATATGTTGTGATCATAGTCACCAGATCCGACCGGATCTGGTTCAACTTGTTCTGATCTAGATATTTTGGACTGGCTGGATTTATCCGATTCAGTTTGGAATTTTCAATTGCAATAGGAATTTTACCCTTTTTGTTAAAATTCTAGATTAATTATTTTTTTGACTTCATGAAGGAATCAAATTTTTTTTCGACCTCATATGAAGGAATCAATTGTTTTTTAACCTGGCAACCATGGCTGCAATTTTAGACAGTGTTCATGAGGTTTTCATGTTCGGTTAGATTGTAAGGAAGAACCGCTAGACAAAGTGAAAAGTGTGTTTTAGTTACATCTGTTCTAGAAACTCTTCCTTTCAGAACATAGTGTTTTGCTTTGCAGTTCAGAGTTAGTATTTTTGTATTTGAACTTGATTTTTTAGTGTATGCTCTTAACTCACTAGCAAGATCCTAAAATGTAGGAGGTAAAAAAGCCCAGATATGTTAGGTCTACTTCAACAGCAAGCATTTCCAGCACTATGCCACTAGGGGACAGGACTGCAAGGTGTGTATTTATTTCATCATTTTGATCATTCAAATCATTCTCTATTTTTTTGGTATCATCCCATGAATTGATATGTTGGGAAATTCAACCTATTTCTTTACCTGTGCAGTACACTCAATTGTAAGAAAATTTGGGGTTCACCGTCAACTTCAAAAACTATCAAAAATACTGCCACAGTAACAGTCCCTGCAAGCAGTGAGAAGAAAGGGACTAAAAAGCAAACAATTTATAATACTACTACTCCAGTAAAAACCCCTGAAACCAGTGAGAAGAAAGGAGCTAGAAGCCCCACTCGAATCACTAAACTAACATCAAACAAAAATCCTACAAGTGATAATCAAAGTTCATCTCTGAAATCTGGTCCAACAATTAAGGGCACTTTGTCATCAGGTAACCTCTTGGGTAAAACCCCAAGGAAAGATTTCTTGACAAATCTTTTCTCTAGATTGAAGAAACTTGCATTATGTGAAGGGCAGGGAGATTCTACCAAAGAATCCAAAATGGCCTTTAAACATGATAGCAATGTAGGAAGTGAGGAGAAAGGCAAACCTACTCAAGATGACTGTTGAGACATGGACCAGCTAGGACTCGAACCTAGGACCTTCCATTTGCTGCTGGAGTGCTCTACCATTGAGCTACTGGCCCCTCTTAGACAAGTCCATCGTCGGTCTGGGTGTGGATTATTTCCAACACCAACAATGACAACATTAACTCTTTATGTGAATTTTCATATAAGCAATCCAGTCTAAGTGGTTCCAAGGATCAACAAGTCATGAAAAATAGCATCATTGATGATCCTGATAAGTGTAATAAGTCAGGACCAACAGAAATAGGGGAGTTTCGATTGAGAAATAACACGAAAGGCGTTGCAAAAAGTTGTCCAAAATCTGGGCTTCGATTGACAAACAATAAAAAAGATGCTGCAAAAAGTTGTCCAAAATCTAGTGCAAAGGAGGACAATTTGTCATCATTCAAGCAACCAAAACCCTATAAGGAAGGTTTTTCATCCCACACCGAAAATATGCTAAGAGATACATTGGGAAACACGCTGACGAACTTGAGTACTATTCATGAGCATGGAGATGATGATTTTGAGAAAGTTGAGAAAATAAAAGATTTCAGAGATCCTTTCCTTGAATTATTCTCTGGACCTATTCATTCCCATGAACAAGAAAATACTGCAAATTCGGTAGATCCACAACTTGAGAAGTATGAGGGAAGTTCAGAGCATCTGCAAAAGGGCTTCATGGAACCACATAAGAAGTCATTTCATGCAAAGATATTCAGCCCAAGTAGCTGTAAAAAGAAGTAAGTCTCCCATTCCTAATTCTCATGTTTGTTCTGTATTATTTTTGGCTTTAGGTCTTATTTACATGCTGCCTTTATGAATTCAGAATAACTGATGGTGTGGAACAAAGGGTACATCCGACAAATAAGTATAGTTGGAATGCAGGCCAGAAGCCGAAGGTAATGTTCTTTTATGTCCTGCAGTATCATTCAAATACATAGCATAGTACAGGAAGAGCAAGGTATGTATGTTTAAAGTAATTTTTATTATATTAACTGCACACACGAGATTAATACATACTATAACAAATTGATATGCATGCACTGTGGATTACTGTTGGATCCCAGTCCTTCATTGTTGGATTGAACCTCAAGGGTAACGAGTGAACTCCCTAAGTGCATAAATAGGTGGTGGCGTATGTGATGCCATGTATATTAATTTATTTTCTTAGGGAAAGGTGAGATTAATGACTTTGAAATTTGGTGTAGGAAAAGTTAATTGTAGGCAAACCCCTCTGTGTTTTACTCTGTCATTCTCTATTATAAATTATGTAAAGAGGGATAGGAGCTATAGAAGATCAAAGAGAATTGTTGTGGGAGATGAAATGGCTAAGATTCTGTCCATTAGCTTTCCATGCATTATTCGTAGATCTGTCACAGACATGTATGAATTCGTATATGCATCAAACAGTAACAGTTATTGTTGGTCCACAAGAAAGGGGATAAAGATGCATGGGTAGTGGGGGATGTTGACACCTGATGCGATCAAGCAGTGTCAATGCTGGTGATTTTTGGGGCTGGCTTTAAGGTCTTTGCAGTGTTGCAAAGTAGAAAGTTCTATCCGATGTTGGCATCCGGATATAGGAATCATGTTGCCATCTGGATCATTCCTCACAATCGTGGCTGATACAGTTTTTTTTTTATGTCACAGTTAGGTTATGAGCTAGAATGAGTTGACATCAATGTGAAGAGAGGTTGGAATACTTACCATGTTGATTTGCAACAAAACCCCATGCTTCTAATGAACTACTTCTGGATTTAGGAATCCATCTCCTTAAGATGCTTGATCAATGCTAGGATAGGTAAACATCCAAAATTCATGTTTGGATCTTGTGTAGTTTGAATTTTTCACCGATTTTGATTGTCAATTCCTGTTTGTGTTCAACCATAAATTTGAAATGGTTTCTGTATATGTCCTCGAAGGCTTTGAAGACACCAAGTTCGCTTCTTGTTGTTCCAGGATGTGAAGGAAAATATTTCATATATGAATGAAGAAGTGGTGAACTGGGAGGCCAATAAGCCTGCAAACAGTTAGCAATGGGCTAAATAAACTGAAACAGATCCTCTTTGGTTTGCTGGTGGGTGGAACTAATTGTTGGCAGTGAGCTGCCCCCTTATTAGTGAGGCATTCAACGCTGACCTCGGGATTCGTGACATGGCAGTGAGCCTCCCGTGGATCTGGGTTAAGTCTGGCGTTTGTAGCGAGCGTTGATAGCTCGAGCTTTTGGCGCAACGGCAAACGATTCCAACAATTGGTATCGGAGCCATGGGTCACGGGTTCGAATCCCTCGGGTTGCGTTGAGGGGGGGATTGTTGGTAGTGAGCTACCCCCTTGTCAGTGAGGCGTTCAACGCTGACCTCGCGATTCGTGACATGGTAGTGAGCCTCCCGTGGATCTGGGTTAAGTCTGGCGTTTGTAGCGAGCGTTGATAGCTCGAGCTTTTGGCGCAACGGCAAACGATTCCAACACTAATATTGGGCAAAACAGACATGGGGTTCAAGGATTATACACTAACTGAGCAGCTGTAGTTCAGAGTACACCCTCGAGCATCTCCTCATGCAATACCAAATTACTACCCTCCATGTGCAATGGGTTAAATTAGTGATTTCAAAGCTATAATTATTTTGAAATCCTTTGGCAGATAGAAAATGTCACGTGTGTTTTGGAAAATATGTTGTGATCATAGTCACCAGATCTGACTGGATCAGGTTCGACTTGTTCTGATCTAGATATTTTGGACTTGCTGGATTTGTCCAATTCAGTTCGGAATTTTCAATTGCAATAGGAATTTTACCCTTTTTATTTTAATTCTAGATTTATGATTTTTTTGGACCTCATGAAGGAATCATTTTTTTTAAAACCTGGCAACCATGGTTGTGATTTTAGACAGTGTTCTTGAGGTTTTCATGTTCGGTTAGATTGAAGGGAAGAACCGCTAGACAAAGTGAAAAGTGTGTTTTAGTTACATCTTTTCTAGAAACTCTTCCTTTCAAGTCTTAGACCGTTTAGTCTTTTTGGAAATTTAGCTTCTTTGAACATTATAATTTTGAATATAGTTGAGTGGAAGGTGCTTGTTTTGAATATTTTGAGGGTGTCAAACTTTTTGCACATGCACAAATCCCTGAACTCTCCTGTCATCTATGATGTCATATGGTATTTCATGTTGGTCTGTCTTATTTATTGTTTAATCAAACAAGAACATCAACTGAGTTAACTTTTGTACACAATCTTTATATTTAGCATTTAGTCAGGATTTTATAGGTTATATGTTAATTAACATTACTATTTGAAATTATGAGCTTGGGCTTGAAATAGACTTGAATGTTGAGTTCATTACTGTCAGTGGTGGTCAGGTGTGCCTGTCATATATGTTAATAATGTTTTATGTGTTTTTCTGTCATTGTTTAGTTGTTCAAGATGTTGATTTGATATTCTCCATTCCTGATTTAATGCAATACTCACTCTTATTTCGTCTTCTTGGCAGATGTTAGCCTAGGTTTCGGACTTGCAGAAGATTGATGGACCAACAACTAGAAACCAAGCTGTCAAAAAAGGAGGAAATAGACCGAGGAAGAAGAGTGATGTTATTGGAAGTGAAAATCTGCCTAGTGTGTAGGAAATAGGAAATGATAATGAAGGAATAGGGAAGAATGGTCAGGGAAAGAGAGATGGAAAACCATCTAAGGCTGCAAAGGCGGGAACAAGGTCAAATGCTTCTGGAGTTGGGGGAAAGAAGTTGCTAATAAGGCTTCTGAAGATGAAAAACCAAAGAAAAGAAGTAGATGGAAGAAACTTGATGAATTTGAATGGTAGTGTATTCCTACCGCTAGCCTCCTAATTGATTGCAGTATAAAGGAGAAAAAAGAATGAAGAGTGGCATAAGTACTGCAGCCGTGCAGGATGAACCTGCTAAGAAATTCAGGGAAGACATTTGTTGGGTATTTTAGAGTGCTCTTTTTTTAAAAAATATCTTTGGATATAACTTGACAATTTCTACATGTTCTCATAATGTTGTTCTCCATCACGTTTCAACTTAATTGTCATTACTTTTCAAATTGCATATATGATCCTTGTTCATATGGCAACAATGAGGTATGCCATAGTATGTTCATGGTTACAAGGATATACCTTAAATTTTATTATTGTTATTTACATATCATTGTATGCTAATTTAGATTTATGATTCGATCACTCAGAGGGTCTAAAGCATCTCCTTGTACAAGGCTGGAAACAAATAACTGAATCATAATTGAGTGAAACATCACAACTTCTACCAACCAGTGCATATATAAAGAAAGAAAACTTTGCATATCTTTTCAATGTGTCCTAAATTGTAAGTGACCACGAATATTACTTAAGCTTCTCCTGCTCCTATCTATCAACGATGGTTTGAAAATGCACTGCTTCATGTTGTGTTCTTGAGTCAATTTTTTTTAATCGAAACATAGTATAAGTCTCCTATCAATTTGTCAACAACTACAGGTAAAACTTGATCTGTTTCTTCCTAGGTTTCAATCACATATGCTTATAAATATTCATTAAAGGTCTACATCATTTTCTTACAAATTTATTGTAACCAGTACACATGCGAGCCATCATTTATCTACCCTTATAAATGGTACGGAGCTCAAACTTCACCATGAACCTAACATTACAGGGAGATTACTTTATTGCGTTCACAATCATAACATGAAACTTAAAAAAGTCATTGAGTCTCACGAGTACTTCCAAATATGATACACAATTGATAGCTATACAGGAGCACCCTCAAATTTCAACACTATACCAGCACCAAAGAGGATATGGAAAACCATCTAAGGCTACAAAGGCAGGAACAACAAGGTGAAATGCTTCTAGAGTGGGAGGAGAGAAGATGCTGGAAAGGCTTATGAAGATGAAAAACCAAAGAAAAGAAGTGGATGGAAGAAACTTGATGAATTTGAGTCTTCTACACAAGGTGATTCAACCCTATAGGAAAATCAAGAAAGTGAGCAAGAATTAGAAAAGGAAGAAGACAAGGAAGTAAAACTGAATCATATTATTAATAATAGAGGATAAGGACAAGAGTATGCCAAGACAGGGATGATGGAAGCAACTTCTTCTGGAAAGAAAGGGAAATACAAGAGAACAATTGCTGCCAAGGTAGAAAAACGGAGGAAAAATGAGGCAAATAAAAATGTAAATGAAGTTGATATGCTAGATCAAACCAACAATCCAGATGCCTCTGCAAAAGCATCATCAGAAAACACAAGTCAAGAAGGAAAGAGAAAGCGTGGCGGCAAATCAAACTAGGATTGTGGTTGTTGTATTGAAGATATTTTTTGTCTAGTTTTGGCTAAAGTTGCTGCCAACTTATAGTATCAAATACAAAACACTGAGTCACAGGATTGAGTTGCACTGATGACTCCCCAATAATTCTAGCATTCAATTTACTAATTTAAAAAGAAAAAAAACTTTTACAGTATTAGATAATGAATAGCTTGCAACTTGCAGTGGTTAGTGTAAATTCCATTTCTGTACCAACTGGGGATGTCCCAAGAGCTAGTAAACACATTTTATTTTTGCATGGTCTTGGCACCTCTTGTTATGCTGGCATTTTTGTGTTGCCAACCTCAATTGATGCTTCCTTATAGTATAGATTGAGCATAATCTGATTTTCCTAGAATCTAAAATGTTGTACAAACATGCTGTTACTAGTTTGAAGTTTTAACCTGTAGTTGTGTTTTATGATTGGCTGAAGCAATGTAGTTTCTTTTGAAAGTATATCATATTCCTTGGACTATGGACTATGGTATAGACCTTGGGGTTTCTAAAAGAAATGCAACTAATATGGATAATCAGATTAAACGATTACTATGGGTTTTATAGTCCACAAACATATTTTGGGCACTGTTGGTAAACAGATTTGTTACTTTGAAAATGTTAGGAAAACTATGACTTGTCCAAGGAATGGTGACAAAACTGCCTACAACAGTTGGAGAGATCACCAATGGTGATCTTCCTCTGTGTTTGAGAGGGGAAGCTCACTCATAAGATGGGGTTTAATAATTTTTTGGAACTTTTAACTAGAGATTACAAAAAGGCAGGAAAAGGAAAAATGAGAGAAAATAAAGAGAAATCTGCCTCTAAACATAAGAAGCACAACATAAGTTTTCAAGAGATAAAATGAATGTGATTAGCAACGGAAGCACAAAGTCTTCCAATTCAGATTGGTAGAAGAGGAGATAAAGGGAAAAATATAATAATTAATCAAACATAAGAACAATTAATTTCAAAAAAAAAATACCGACATAAGAACAACAATTCTTTTTGAATATTAAAACTAAACATCAGTAGCACAAAGTCTCAAGCAATTCCCCTTACAGAGCTCTCCCTTTCCTAGCTGTAGAAAATATCATTTTACATTGGAAATAATATAATTTATAACCCTTTCTCTCTAGGGAACACTACCTCGTGTGGGAGCAGTCTGTCTCTCCCCAACTATCTCGGTATATATCTCTCAACCGTCTATGCAGTCCTCCCAAGATGTACCTAGTCTATTGTACATATGCTAACTGTGCATCCTCCTCCTCCCATACCTCGCACTCCCTCTATGGTTGCCAGGTGACTGTGTCCATCTCATCCAAGGTGCGTCTGTAGTAATCCATGTCTCATGTCCACCAATAGTGTAGTATCCCTGTATATAACCAGTAGTAGGGACAGTCCTTGCCTCTCGAATGATCACACAATGGCCTCAGAATAGTTATGTGCTCCCACGCGCATACGTGTAACAATGTCACTCCACAATCCAAGTATTGACTCTTGCTATACACTCAGTTGTGTAGCTCTCTATATGAATGTGTCAACACAAAGGGTCCCCAAGCAAACACCTCACCATCCATCATCCTCTCCAAGACATCACCCCATCCAGTCGTGAAATATTGCTCCTCCTTAGTGAACTGTAGGAATATCCTCATAGTCCTTGGTCACCTCGCGCGCGATTATATCACTAGTGGCTGCTTCTGCATCTATCCAAAATCACTAAGTCAACAATTTACACAAGTCAAAAACCCATCCCCTTTTGCATTACTACAAAAGCGCATCATTTTCTTGCATAGGCTTACTGTCTCACACAGGTGTGCCATTTTTACCCCTATCTCAATGTTAATGATTAAACTTGCATCTAAATACCAACAATGGGAAATATCATAAATGTGGGACTTGATTCATGAGATAACCTCTGAATTTTAAAGAAGCCAACTCTTCTCTGAGAAACACTTCAAAACTGAACAAGTATGAATAAGATCTACTCTGTTGCAATGCACCAAAAGATTATCCTACACTTAAATAATTGAAAAACACAATGCATCCATTCAATGGTAACAACACTGATTCATAGCCTTCAAAAGAGTGTAAACACATGATTTCAAGCATTCCTAAAATGTTATTATTTCAAGTAAATCATATAGGCTAAGATGTATCGCAAACAACACATTAGAATATCGAAATAATTTTGCACAAAATATCACCACTCTTCATTGTTGATCGGAGAACAAAATATGAAAGGCCTTAATTTGCGCAGACACATGATATTCAATCCTTTCTTCAGAAACACCCATTAAGGCTTTTACAAAATTCTTTTTTTTATTTTTTATTTTTTTGGTTCCCTATGTCTCTTTTTTCTAACCCTTAGAATATAACAACACATGCTTATTTAAAACAATCTCTCGTCCCAAAGATTCTGTAAAGAAACAAACAGTTCACTGAGAATGAAATAAAAGTCAAAATGCATTACTTGTGCCTACGACTGCTCGAACTGCAACTTTACCATTCCTCGACCCTACATGAAAAAGAAACAATTTGATGACTCCATCTCAGACCAATGCCACACCATCTTCTTTCTGTTAGAAACCCTTTATTTCGGTGATGCGCAACACTGACACATGGATTCCTCAGTGAATGGCACAAAAGAAAACACTACCAAAAATGACAAAATAAAAAAGGTGTGTCATGATGACATGTGGATCCTCTATTTCCTTCGTTGGAATCCATCCTCTACTGACTCTTTGTACTTCAAACCAATAGTGCAACCTGAAAGATTATTTCTTTTAAGAGCCTCATCCCTTTGCGCGATGGAGACACGTGGATCCCTTAGCGAATGGCGCAAAAGAAAACACTGCCAAAACTGACAACATCAAAAAGGTGTGCCATGATGACACGTTGCGGCTTTACCATCCTTCGAACCTGCATGAAAATTGACAAGAAAACGAAACCGTTCCATAGAATCTCATGACATCTTAGACTCTGTTTGCTCCAATAAAATTGCTCCCAGACTTTTGTTTCATTTTTTCTATTGATGTCTCAAGACATTGATCAGATGGGCTCTCATAATTGACTCCCTCTATTAACACTTCTAATAAAAACGAATAATTCAAAATGTAGGACTTTTGTTCTACAATTCTTGGCAACTCACAAGGTGATCTGTGCCTGCAGAGAAGAACTCAAAATATTTGAAATAATTAATAACATAGAAACAAAAAAATTGTGATAACACACCCAAAACAACTTCAAAGCTTTTGGAGAGCGAGCTGTAAAGATGCCCACTCATTTTCAGATAGCTACTCCTTTTTCTTTAGACCCTCAAAGACTATCCAAATCAATGATTTCATTATAAGAGAAGCTCTATAAGCTTTGGACTGTAGACTTCATCCGGAATTCTAGTTGAGCGAGTGGTTGCAGAACTGTCTCCACCTCTACAACACTTGGAGTTTAGCTCAAAACCTGAAAGGAAGTCTGATCATTCTACTTGTTTACCATCAGATCTCTTATCTGTTCTTCTCCCAATATCATCTTATCATCAAGAAATGGGGAGGGAAGTCCTAACTGGACCAGTTTTTCAATGTGTCCATTTCTTTCACAACCTATTCTAAAGCATTTAGATGAGCTTTACACTCAAGAGAGGCTTTATTACGGCTCAGAAATTTAGTCACTTTCACTACGACTTTTCTCTTTTTCTCCACCCCTATTGTTTGAAGAACTTCTTCAGAAGCATTATACAACTTCTATACTAACAGTTGAGACTCGACAACCTTAAGTGTGACCAAAGAGAGGGTCTGTTCCACTGCTATGCTTACTTTTGCCTTGAGGTTCGAAGCATCTAATATGAATTTAAGTGTAGGCTTGAGCTATGATGTTTCCTTTGATATTCTTTCCCAATATGAAATATACAACTCTTGAATCATTAGCAACACCCCAGATGTTTGTGTCCTTTGTGTGAGCTCCTCTTTTAGCTACATTATTTGTTGATCCTGTTGGTGCCTGCATAAACATTCAGATTTCAAGCATTTAAATTTGCAGGCACTTTCCAAGAAATTCCTAGGTTTTAGGTTTCATGTATTCATCCGTAGGCATTTTCATGAAGAAACCCTTAAATTTCTAAGTCCCTCGGCCTCTTGAGTTACATGCATATATCTTTGCATATGCATTGTTGTTTGTATGTACATTTGAATGCGCAAGCGCGAATGTACGTTGGTGGGCCCGAAAAATAAGTCAAATTGGCTTGAAAAAGTGCAAAAATTGGTTGTATGCATCTTTGTATGCATATCGGTCTTGTATGTGCAATTCCAGGCGTGAAAAGTGGATGTACATTGAAGATTCCGTCGCAGATTCCTAGAATATTCCATGCTTGTATGTAAGGGTTTGCATGTATATTTTGCATGTATGTTTGATATGCAATGGGTAGATATAATGGCGATATGCAAAGGAAACATACATCGCCAAGATACAAAGGCAGAATGTACATCGCAAAGATACAAGGGTGAATGTATATTTGATATACAAGGAGGAAACATGCAAGGGACACATACAAAGCCAAGATACATAGGCGAGAGATGCAAAGCCTGGGGCCCACCAGTTACATACAAAGGCGATTGTATGTTTGCACATGCAATCGAATATACAAGGGAATATACATTCCCGAGATACAGGGCCCGGACCCGAAACAAATATACATTCTGTTTGATAAAGGCAAAAGTTCGATTACATGTATGTTCTGCTTGTATATTCACATTGTATATGCGATATACAAGGCCAATATGCAAAGGTAAAACATGCAAGGCGGACGCGGCCAAGGAGTTAACTGCATTTGTGAGAAGGTTGAAATCCGTGGTTGTATATTGGGATTGTATGTTCCCAATGTACAATCGGATATACAAGGCCGATATACAAGTAAAACATACAAGGTGGGAGCGGTCAAAGTCAAAGATGTTCAAATGCATGGTGGGGCCCACACAGTTGTATGTCCCGGTTGTTTGTATGTGTGCCTATACAATGCAAAATATACAAGGCACACATACAACCCGGACGTGAGGGAAAATTGTTTTATGGTGGATAAATGGCTGGGGTCCGCGGGTTGTGCATTGCACATTGTATGTGCGATATACAAAGAGATGTGCAATGAGTTACATACAACGCCCGGACCCGATTGAAATTGCAATTTGTTTTACAGTAATTTAGGGTCCGCAGTTTGTATGTTAGGCACATTGTATATGCGATATACAATGGGAGATACAATGAGGTAGATACAGCCAGATTTCAAAGGTCACTCCAATCCAATTGATAAATAAGCTGGAATCTGCATTGTATGTATATTGCATTTGTATGTGCGATATACAAAAGCAGATACAAGGCCGGACCCGACTACGATTTCAAATTGCTTCATAAAAATTTGGGGTCCGCGCCTTGTATGTGTTGTGATTGTATGTATATGCTTTTACATATACAAGGATTTAAAAGGGCAAAAAGGCAAAATGTATGTTGTGATGGGAAAAGTCAGTGATAGGGAAATGCGCCTACATGGCACGTTTTAATTGGCCGACGACTTTTCAGCATGGTTTCAAGCCGTAGATCTTGGCGATAAGGAGGAAATCAACGGCCCTGTTTCAAATTTAAGCGAGGGTTTTCTTGTGCATTCACAACTGCATTCCAGGCGGGAAAGCATTGCAAAGCACGAAGGTGCGAGTAGGTTGGCCATTAATGGAGAAATTGCAGGGGTATGGGTCTGAAGCGACAAGCTAGCTACCATTTTAATGAAAAAAATCTTCGAACGGCTGCACATTTTTCAATCTCACCTACTCTTTCTCTCTTTTCTTCTCTGCTGCATTGAATGTTTTGGGTGCCATTCTGAAGGTGCATTGTATCTGGAAGCATTTTGAGAAGACCATTGTATTGAATGCTGAGTACACGTTCTTGCTATAAAAAGAAAACTGTGTTACTCATTTTGGTTGTTGAAGACTTGGGCATTTTTTGGAGAAAATAACAAAGATCAGAGCATTTCTTGGCTATTCTGTCTCTTTTGGAGTTTATGAGTTGCATTTGAATGTACCCTGCACATATGTTCAGTTTCTTGTCGATTTTATATGCAATATGCTTCTTTGCATGTGTTTATCTGTTTGTCTCCATTTGCTCTATGCATCCCTTCTTTTGAATCTGGTTGCTAAGGGTTCCTCAGATTCTAGAATATAGACTTTCTGTATTGCATGCTTGATCTCTAACTTCCATTCAAGGAGTGGATTAAATTGTTTTAGGTTAAGTATGAGGAAGAATGTGTGTCAGCTGGGATATTTATAAGTAGAGGCAGCTAAATACTCAGTCTTGGGTGGTGTTTGTAAGGCAAATACCAGTTTTGACCCCTTGAAACTTGAATGCCAGTTGCAAATCATTCTCTTGTATACGTCTAGTTGACTCCTTGCCCTGAGATAGGCACCGGTCTGCCCTTGTGTAGTAGTTATGATCCAAAACCCCCTGTCTTGCATCCAAAATATAATACAAACCATTTCATAATTCCAACCTGTTAGTTTGTAGGAGTAGAAATAGGACCCCTGCATACTCTCATCCCTAATCAGTCAGATATGTGCAAGAAAGTTGCTAACCTTGTGATTTATCACCCAAATCTTGGTCCAAACATGAGAGTATTCTGCCTGTTGTTGTAAAGCTAAATCTTTCTATTGGGTGAGTCAAAGACAAATCTTTAGCTATAGGGATAACCCCCTTGGTGCGATAGAACCAGAAGTGAAGGGGAGGCAGCTCACACAACCTCCTGTATTTGTTGGCTGGATCTGCTTGTGCATTGGAACTGGCAAACCCTCTGCCGATTCGGAGATTCGTGAACCAACAGATCCTTAGCTTGAAGTTCATCCTAGAGCTATTTGTTTGAATCCCTGAGGTCTGAGAGAGTTTTGTGGAGCTTAGTCACCTCATCCAACCTATCTTTTAGGTGCTTCTCTACTGTACTCTTTGCCTGGATCAAGGACTCAATTGAAGCTTTAGCGGCATCCAACTTTGTCTATAAACTTGCTTTCTTTGACTACTTAGCTTGAAGTGCTTCCTTCAAAACTCTTCCTTGCAAGTCAAGTGTTAGTATGTTAAGCTCTATTTCTTTTGCCTTGGTCTCTACATTCAATTGGTCAACAATGCTTTTCACCCACAACAACTCAAGCTCATATTTCTCAAGTTTCTTGCTCATTTTTATGAAGTATGTAGTTATAGACTTTTATGTCTCCTCCATGAGCCCAACTTTATCTTGCGGCCCAGCCTGCGTAAGATTCAATCCAACCACATGAATAATGTAATCTTCTGGACTCATTTGCTCTTGCGGTTTGATCACTGTGGGAGTCATATGTGCAATCATTAATGACTATTGTGAATGGTCATATAATGATTGCATGTGCGACACTATAGGGGCTCTCCCTTATTTCTTTTCGTATTTATCTTGGTTGGTTTACCATGCTTTCCTAGTTGTTTCAATTTGTTGGTGAAAATCTATCGAGGATTGAATGACTCCTCCAACGAAAGGGAAACCTTGGGGCAAACCATATGGTATGGTTACTTGTTGTCATGGGACCAATGGGAAATGGTGGTCACATCATGAGGATAGATGGAGAAAATGGAGGCAAATTCAAAAGGGGAGGGCCCGACAATTGTGAGATGAGGGGTAAAGAAAATGAATATGGTGGGGACATGGGTGTAGTGGTAGGGGATGGATGAATCATGGAAATAAGGGGTGCCACCGATGGAGAAAGAGAAAACTGGGAAGTAGAAGAGGGCATAGAAATACCTACCTAGATCCCTTCAGTTGTCGTGGTGCTAGATATTGGTTTTGTTGATGGTGCCAAAACAATTGCCACTTCTTCATCTGAGTCTTTTTGCAATTGTAACTTCCTCCTCTTCCTTGATGGTTCATGCGCTCTCTCCGCTTCCTCTACTTTGGTCGCTCTTCTAGCTAGATTTATCAAATCGTAAGGAGAAGCAGACGGTTCATGCTCATCATCCCATAATTTCTCCTAGGTCTCATCGGTGTCGATATCACCCAAATTATTTTCCATCTCATAGATTTCTTGCCTATATTTCTAATAGGCGTCAATCTTTCCGGTACTCCACTCTTCTCTTACAAGAGTTTCTCTAAGACCACGAGTCATAACATGGCAGGATCAAAAGTCTTTATGGCCGTGTAGAATGTTTCCTAAGGATGAAGAGGTTCGGTAGGAATCTGATCCAACTCTATTTACACATCAAGTGAATCAGTCGATGGTGACCGTTTGGCTTCAAAAAAGGATGAATCTGATGTTTAAATGGGGTTGTGACCTTCCATTGGGATAAGCATTGTACCATGAAACCATCAGGGTCATATACCCATTGATCTTTAATCAGATTGAGGCCCAGATCTACGAGCTTCAACATTAACAAGTGCACGGCCTATCTTTTTACCTTTGTAATACCACCCTTTGAGAATGGGATGTCATATATGGCTCTCTTTTTCCTTCCAGTCCTGTACTCAGAGTCTATTACATCTAACTAGTGAGCCAGTTCTATAGCCAGGATTCTATCTGTTAAGAAATTAGGAAGCTTGAAAGGCTCCTCCTTTAAACCATGGACTCTAATCATTGTGTAATGGGCCCCGAAGAACCAATCACAAGGTATACGAGATTTGGACATGATACCCTTTTGCTTGTCACTTATCCTGAAAGTGATTTTTTTTGGCTAAGATCAATTAGAGATGGCGCCATGAAACTTTCTGAAAACTCATAGTAGTCAAAAGTAATTGATAGAAAATGAGTCCAGGCTGAAATTGGAACAATCTTCTGTGCATCTATGGACTCATCAGTCATAGTCAAATGCATGTGAATCTGGAAGAATTGTGGGTTCTGGAACAACATTAGATGCAAGAGAAAAGAAGTATAACTGAAAATTTTTGTTGCCCAAAATTAGCCAATTGGTAGCACAACATGCTGGCTATAACTTCTATGAAGTCCATTTTATAGGCTTGTTTCTTGGTATCTTGAGACAGAAAATCGTCGCCAACTGGAAGTCATGAACATTGGTATCCTCATCAAGGCCAACATGGAACACATGTCTTCAAGAATCTTCATAGCAACACAAACAATCACTACAAAAACTTATCAAAATGATGTAAATCAAAATCAACATTAAACCCCTCAGAAAACATCAAGAACACCAAACATATAAGAAAACTTGTCAAAACTCAGTTGCAACACAATGGTGATTTTAGGGTGAAATCAGAGAAGAGCTCAAGTTCTCACTTAGAGCAAATAGCAAATGCAAAATAACAGTCTAACCCTCTTTCTGAGCTCAACTCCTTTTATACCTTTTGAGGGAATAAAATACTAATTCCCATTATTCCTCCATATTCTCCTCAAAATAATTAAAAAAAACATTTTATTGTGTGCAAAAGTCCCCTTATATCCCCTTGAGCCTAGCGCCACTTAAATGTACAACTTAAAGTACCTTTTATTAAATAATTATTTAATAAGTTGTCAAATAGAAATATAAAATAAAGTTACTTTTTGACAACTTCAAATAATTATTTAATCTATTTTCCCTTTACCAAACAAATTAAACTACGAGAAAACTTAGGAAAATAGGCTAATTTCTATCACACTTCTCATGCATGAGAAGGGGACATTACAAGTTATACTAGGAAGCTAATGCTATCTTCCTGAAACACACAAATTATAAGAAGTTAATGTTGTCTTCCTCACAAATCAATCTCAATTCTATCCCAACTTGAATCTTCCCTTTCCATCAAGCAGAGTACCCCAAGGTTGGAAGAGGAGAAGAGGCAAATAAAAGTTGGACTTTGTAATGACACATTCACAATAGTTCTTCAAGAAGCCCAAAAGTTTCTCCTGGGTTCTTTGATTTTGAAGCAATTTCATTTTGTAGTAATTATATGGTTCATCTTGCCTAAGGACTACATCAATTTATTATTTCTTCTTACTTTAAGTTTATTTGTTGCTTTCTTGGGTAGTGTTAGATCTAGATTGCGTTTTTCATTTACTGTAGTAGATTAGAAGTTTCATTTACTTTCAAGTGCATTTTAAAATAAAAAAATGACAAAAAAACATACCATAGAATGCATGAAAAATTCATATAGTTAATTAGCTCACACCTCATTTCAAAAAAGCAAAAAAAAAAGAAGATTTGCTTCATTTATTGCATGCATATAGATTAAGCCTTCATAGAAAAGAAAAAAGTAAAGTAAAAAAAGAAAAGTAAATCCTTGATTCCACCAGAAGGCATACAACAAGGGTCAACAAGTCATCTAAACAAAATCCTCTTCTTCCTTTAGATTTGGATTTCACATCCTCACCTTCCTTCGCCTCCTCATTCTAGGTAGGTTCTAGGAAACTTCCCTTTCCTCTAAGGCAAGTGTGGTCACCTTTCTTGCTTGATAATTTACAATTACCTCGATTGAGTTTATCCTTGACTCTCATAGCATATCGATATGCTTCATCAATTATATTTATTTTGATTAGGGATAGCTCATGAATTTGTAACCTCGACTCATTGAGGTATCTAGCAAAAACATGCTCACCATATTATCATAGATCTACCTAGGTTTGCAACCTCATAATTTTTTCTTAAGTATTCTAATACAAACAACTCCCTTTGTTTCAAGTTTTAAAACTATTTGAACAATCTTTGTTGTTAATCTATAGGTAAGAACTTGAATCTCATGAAGAGATAGTTTTCTCCATGCAAGTAAAACTTTTAAGGACTGATATCCTTTGAGAACCATAGATCATGCACTAATATCAGAAACACACAACTGATACTATAGACTCTCTGATCACTATTATCTGATACACACAATAACATCAAGAGATGCATATGATCTTTGAAGATGCCATTGTATCACAAACATTAGAATTGACAGTATAATTCATATGCAAACAAAGATCAATACAACTATTGGCATTGCTTTGAGTACAAACCACTGGTGTACTCCCCCCAAACTTATTGGTCAATTTATGCACTCAGTGATGCCTCTTGTGCATTATGCACAAGATTAGGTTTTTCTTTCTCTTGGTCTTGTTTTCTTCTCCAAACTTTCATAGGTTCTTTCTTATGCTTGATCAGGGTATCTATCTTCTTGTTATGTATAGGTGGTTTCATCAATCTACTTCTACAGTGCTATGCTTTATGCCCAATGTTATTGCATTTATAGCAAATGATATTGTTACCAACCACAGGAACAAAAGAATTATATCTTCTTGAAAATTCAAAAAAAAATTTCTTACTTGTGTACTACAAAACTGCTCAGTGTGACATAGATGGTTGCATTTATAACATAAGACATTACTTCTTTTATTTGACAACTCATAAGAACTCTTATTCCAATCAAGTTTCCTTGCATTCATCCAACACTCTATTTCTCTATGACCAAATCCATAACATGAATAGCAATAACCATGAAAAAAGTTTTCAAACCTGGTGTTTTGATGTTGTCCTTGATGGAAAAACCTTCTGAATTTGTTCTTGTTGACTTATGGAGTTCTTTCTTTTTGTCAAACATGATTTTCCTTCTTCTTGCCTTCAGTCTTAGGAGTAATATAATGATAGTTTAGATCTATTTTCTTCCTAGGAGTTTCTTTGACCTTAGAACTCTGTCCTTTTTCATAGCCTAATCTAGTAGTATCCTTACGATGTTTTTTCTTTCTCAACATCTCGTTCAACCTGCTGGTACTATCTTCAAATTTTTGATTTTTCTCTGACTGAAACTTGAGATCTTCAAGATCTTTTCTTAGAGTGAATATCTCTGCTTCAAGATTTTGGCATTCATTTGTTTTGACTTCAAACTCAAACTTTGTCACATCTGCTATCCTTTTGGCCTCTTCAATCTCTATTTGTAGGCTGATGATTAATTTGTCTGATTCTTCAACTTGTACCCTTAAATCCATGATCTATTTCTTTGTTCTGTTAAGGGTTGAAAGTGCTTTGGTCTTGGAATCCTTTTTTTATTGAAGTTGCAACTTTAGTATTGAGTTTTCCTTTTTAGGTTTTTCAACCACATTATAAGCGTAATAGAGTTCTTCAAAATCTACTTCTTCATCATCCTCTGGATCAGTTTTGACCTCTTCTTCTTCATGTGAATGTTTCCTTTCCTTGTCATTATCCTCAACCACAAGGTTGTCCTCTCTTTTAGATCCTTCTAACCTTGTATTAGGTTTTGGTGGTGGTTGTTGATCAATATTTTTCTTAGCACTTCTTCCCTTATTTCCTTTTCTTCTTGCCATAGTATTCCACTACCAAGATCAACCCAAGTCTATTAGACTTCTGCTAGGAACCTATTGTTCTCATACCAATTGTTGGAATACAATGGATCATTGAGAGGGGGGGTGAATCAATGATCTAATAAAACTAGTTCATTTATCAACCTAATAGTTGTAAAAGCAATTAATACCAACATGCCAAAGACAAAAAACAATAGAATCATACAAATGAAACCATGACACACAATTTAAAGTGGAAAACCCTAAAAAGGGAAAAAACACTATCCAACCTCACTAAAATTATCATTAGGTCTCGCTGACCAAAATCTTACTGATTACACTTATGCCTCACTAGCAAAGATCTCCTTAATCACATATATGTGAAGAACACCAACTCCATTCAAACCAGGAGCACCAACCTCAATCAAATCAAGAGCACCAACTCCAATCAAATCAGAACTAAAAATATACAGTACTACTCTGTTTACATTATCATCAAAGGTTACAAATGAATTCTGTAACTCTCACTCAATCATTTCCTCTATGTGAAGATATTCAAAATAGTAACTCACTCTTCCTTTGCCAATTTTTTAAACAATAACTCTTTAAAACCATCATACACCCAACACAAAAGTACAATGCTTTGTTTACAATGGCATCATGGGAAAATACAAAATCACCTGAACCCAAAAGACATTCACACCTACATCAAGAACTTGTTGGAATTAGGTTGGACAACTAAGAGGGGAGGGGGGTGAATCAGTTGTCCCACAATATTAACCTTTTCTAATTTTGATCTTCTTTCTCAACTTATAAATAGATTAATGATGTAAACATTAAAGCATGAATCAACAATGCATGAGCAAAAACAAAATGAACACACATAACACTAGAATTTTTTACATGGAAACCCGGTTAAGGGAAAACCATAGTGGGGGTTAACCCACAAAATTCGTACCCTGTTAAAAGTACTTAAGAGAAATGGGAAGGCACTTGCCTTCGGGCTCACTGCCCAGAGCTCACTACTCAAAGAGGATCACTGCCTACAGGAGGCTTACTACCTACAAGATTTTATGTTTAATACAGAAAGAATGAACTGAGAAATAGCATCATCTTCATGCCTGGTTCAGTCCCATTGAAAGCTCACAAAACCTTCTGCTCTATCCCCAAACAGTTCTTCCCTATCTCTTCATCCTTGACTTCTCTTGTTCTTCTGCTCCTCCTCTTCTCTTGTTCTTCCTCTATACCTTTCTTAGGATTTTATCATTTTCGCACATAGATCACTTTCCACAACTCATCCACAATTATTTATATGCTTCATCAACCTTGGAATGAACATCAAGGTCCGCTTGACTTAATGCTGATCACTATACTGTCGGCCAAACATAGCTGGGACTTGAATCTTCCTCAAACAACACGCCACGCTTCATAGAACTACTCTTAGATTATCCACAACATGCACAAAGCATCTGGTCGACCAAAACTGGAATGAGGAGTCCTAGGAGCAAATAATTGTCTTTTAATTCCATTCTTTTTACAAAATATATCAAACTCACCGGAGATAAACTCTCCACCTCTGTCGGATCTCAGACACTTTATCTTCACACCAATCTCTTTCTCCACCATAACCTTGAACACCTTGAATTTTTCAAGAGCTTCTAATTTTTCTTTCAAGAAGGTTACCCACGTCATCTGGGAGTAATCATCAATCAACAACATAAAATATCTGTCTCCTTGCACACTCCTAATTCTAGCAGGACCACATAGATCAGTATGCACAAGTTCCAACACTCCACTTGAATTTTGTTCTTTTCTCTTGAATGTAGTTCTGCTCTGTTTACCCAACTGACATTCTCTACACATGTTATTAGCAGGTTTCACAAGTTTTGGAAGATCTCTTACAGCCTAAGAAGAACTTATCTTGATAATGTTGTCAAAGTTCACATGACACATTCTCCTATGCCATAACCAACTCTGATCGATCTGAGCAATCAAGCAACTCTTACCAGAACTACTTAAATGAAAGATGTTACCTCTAATTTGAGTACCAAATGCAATTTTAGTTCCAGAACTTTCAAAGATTCTGCATTTTCCATCCTTGAGTTTGAGATCATAACCCTTGTCGACCAACTGTCCAACACTGAGAAGATTATGCTTCAATCCTTCCACATACAAAACATCATTAGTGTTATTCTTACCATCAAAAGAGATAGATCCTTTGCCACATATTCTACCAGCTAAGTTGTCTCCAAATTTCACAATTCCACCTTCATATCTTTCAAAACTTACAAACTTACTTTTATCACTGGCCACATGATGAGAACATCCACTGTCAATCACCCATTCATCTTTTTCTTCAATTTGAGCAGCTAAAGCACCTTCCACATTCACACAACTAGTAGATTCAGTAGACATCGAATCTTCTTCCTTGATAGCAATGAACACCTAGTTATTTTCAGAGGTACTTCCTTTATTAGATTCATCATCTGTGACTCCCTTGGCTTCTTGGACATAGTAACATTTTTTTTGGCCCCTAGGTCTGTTAGGGTTTGGTTTTGAAACCCTATCTAGACATCTTGAAGCAAAATGACCAATCTTATTGCAAGCAAAACATTTGAAAGGCAACAATCCTTCATACTTACCAGATCTTCTTGGTAATCTTTTGGCAATAAGAGCTTCAAGTTGTTGAAGCCCAGATTCATCTTCTTCAAGTTTCTTTCTTGCCTTTTCATATCTGGTTGATCTTCTTGAAGAGATTTCGCCTGGATCAAATCTTTGTTTTCCAAAAACACTGGCCTTGAATGCAGATTCTGATTTGTGAAGAGAATCACCAAACTCACTTAATTCAAATGCTGAAATCTTGCCAACCAACTAATCTCTTGTAACTTTTGTGACAGTTCTGATCTCCTCAATAGTAACAACCTTATGTTTGTTTGAATCAGGTAAGGATCTAAGCACTTTTCCAACAATCTCTAATTCTTCCAATTTTCCAACAGCACCCCTGATACCACACACAAGTTAATTTACCTTCTGCATGTAAGAAGTGATGTTTTCATCTTCACTCATCCTTAAAATTTCATATCTACCTCTCAGACTTTGTAACTTAGCACATTTGACATATTCATAAACTTCATATAGATTTTCCAATTTCTTCCAGATTTCATAAGCAGTTTTTAGTTCCACGACATTTGTCATTTCTGTATCAGTCAGAGCACTCAACAAAGCTTCTTTAGCTCGAATATTGTTTTCAGCATCTCTGATTTGATCTAGAGTTGTAGGACCATTCTGCAGAGGCTTATACTCATTGTTTGTTATCGACCAATATTGATCACCCATGCATTGCAAGTGACACTCCATCCTACTTTTCCAAAGGGAGTAATTTGTTCCATCAAATCTCAGGCTGTCCTTTTTCTATGTCGTCATCCTAGATCTCCTCAAGTGGTCAAGCATCTTTTAGAGGAACCGACTCTAATACCAATTGTTGGAATTAGGTCAGACAACTGAGAGCGGGGGGGGGGGGTGAATCAGTTGTCCCACAATATTAGCATTTTCTAATTTTGATCTTCTTTCTCAACTTATAAATAGATTAATGATGTAAACATTAAAGCATGAATCAACAACGCATGAGCAAAAACAAAATGAACACACAACACCAGAATTTTTTATGTGGAAACTCAGTTAAGGGAAAACCACGGTGGGGGTTAACCCACAAAATTTGTACCTTGTTGAAAGTACTTCAAAGAAATGGGAAGGTACTTGCCTTCGGGCTCACTGCCCAGAGCTCACTTCTCAATGAGGCTCACTGCCTACAGGAGGCTCACTGTCTACAAGATTTTATGTTTAAAACGGAAAGAATGAACTAAGAAATAACATCATCTTCATGCCTGGTTCGGTCACATTGAAAGCTCACAAAACCTTCTACTCTTCCCCCAAACATTTCTTCCCTATCTCTTCATCCTTTACTACTCTTGTTCTTCTGCTCCTCCTCTTCTCTTGTTCTACCTCTGTACCTTTCTTAGGATTTTATCATTTTTGCACATAGATCACTTTCCACAACTCATGGATCCACAATTATTTATATGCTTCATCAACCTTGGAATGAACATTAAGGCCAGCTTGACTTAATGTTGATCACTATACTGTTGACCAAACATAGCTGGGACTTGAATCTTCCTCAAACAACATGCCATGCTTCATAGAACTACTCTTAGATCATCCACAACATGCACAAAGAATCCGGTCAACCAAAACTGGAATGAACAGCAACACTCAAGAAGAAATCTTTGACCACGAGCTCAATTCTCAATGCAGGCCATCGACATAGTAGGCACACGATCCAAAGACCACCATAAGCACAATGAAATCATCAAGAACAACCACACCACTTCAGATCACAAGAATCACTTGCATCTTCATACCGGAACTCAAGAACACTGACTGCCATGACTGTCATACTAGAAAGGTTGCTTGCGGACCTCCAAACCACAAATCACTGGAGTTGAGGATACACATCAACATCCCAAACATGCTTCTAGAACCGTAGACCGTAATGTTTCAATACGGAGCAATCTGGACCAACTAACTGTCACTTTGTTTCCTCTGAACAACTAAAAAACCTGGTTGTACTCAGAAGGCCATAACTTCACCAATACTTCCTGCGGACCTCTCAAATCTTAACTAGAGAAACTAAAAACAATCCTTGACAAACCCTTTAATCCATAGACTTTGATCTTCATCTTACTGGGAATGCAGAGCAATCTACTTCACTGAACTACATTGTCTTCATTGTGTTGATGTGTAAAATTGTGCAGGTTCCAACACCAACATGGGAAGTTTCAGGAATACCTGAAACAAACTCCAGATTTTAAAGAAGCTGGCTCTTCTCTATTTTAAATGGGTTTGGGGAAAAGGGTAGAAACTTAACAGAATTACAGATGCAATGAAAACAAATCTATCTATGGCGATGCACCTGAATAAGGTGTTTCTCAACTAAGCACAGTGAAACTATCCTCAAGATTCAGTTACATTAAAGAGCAATACTGCATGATTAATATAAACAGATGAAATGAATAAAATCAAAGGCTCACAACTAGACAATTTGCAATGACATAGAAAATATCAACCAAGGCACAAAACTCCGTCTTTCTCATTAATTATCCAGCAACATAAGAGGCACAGATACATGCACAATTACATTTACTTTCTGAATCAAGAATAACAAAATAAAGGCAAATGATATTCACTGGTCACAGCAAAAGTCTCAAACTTCTCTTCTTAAATTTCTGACAGAAAACTCTGTAGCAAAACTATCTATGAATGAATCTAGAATTCTCACTTCAAAAACTAACTCCTGATCATTACAAATGTTACATATTTATAGCACAAGATCGAATCTAGATTGTCTGCAACAATCGAATCCCAACGGCTTAACTGAACTGGAGGTAACTGGAAGTCTCTGACAGTTAAGATCTTTCAGATCTGCAAATAGTTACATTTACTGCAAGTCCATTGGCTATGGTAAAATGTGTGTGGCGCACCTCCTCTTGTAAGGAAAAGACACTTGGTAGCCTCTGCGCTCATGCAACAATAAGTTTCGTGACAGATGGCAGCGTCCACATGCACAACTTGAAACTCTTTCATTTCCCGGGAAGAAACGGGAAAATGACACTTGGCGACTTCCGCAGCAACTAGAAACAATACGTGTCTTTATCCGCAGCTTTGATACTTAACTGTGTCTTTGTATTTGGGAGAGCTCCACCTGTGACAACTGTCACGATCCGCCGCATTGAAACTTAAAAACACTGTTAGGAATGGGACCCACAACTCTCCGCTTGCTAGCTTTCAAAAAGGGCAGGTGGCAACTTCTGCAGCAACTAGAAACAGCTACGTGGTAGCTTCTGTGGCAACTCTTGAAAGTTTAGAAACCTTTTGAGACTCACGCGGAGGTTGACACATGTCGGGCTTCGCATCATTAAGGGACAAAACCTTAACTTTGGCGCCGTATCCACCACATGGCGCACTTCGCTCATTTGATACCCTACACTGGGGCCCACCACCATCCGTCACTTAGCATCAAATTATATAGAAACAGATACGCGGAAACTGACACTTGGCAATCTCCACAGCTATCATAAAAGACACATGGCGCCTTCCGTGCTCCTGCTGAAACATTTAGGAAGTGCCTTCGCTTCTGACACGTGGCGCCTTCCGCAACTTGTAACTTAAAACATAGAAACATCCTCCGCTATATGGCACGCTTCGCGTTAAAGTTATAACTTAGGAAAAAAATGTGGCTTGAACTGGGGCTCGACACTTGGCGACTTCTGCGGCTTTGGCAAAAATGAAACCCTCGCAAACCCTCGCGGCCATTCTCAGACACATAACTGTAATTCGCGGATGCACTGCTTCTGAAACAAAATGTAGAGTCTTATACTCTACAGCTCTTGGCGACCCCTAGTACTTTTGAGCCTGCTCAAAAAGAACCCAAAACTTGGCAAAACATATGTATTTAAAATACATCACAGGGTCACAGATTCTGCAAAGTTGTTTGGTAAACAGACCATTCTGAATTAGAAAGTCCCTATTTATTCTGCAAGTCTTGGAATGCAAAATCAAGGTTTATAATATCCTTGTGGGAGAAAGTCTGCAAAATTTGAACTGAGGCCTTTAATTGAAACTCCAATTGGGCCATTGGTATCAAGACAGCCTCCACCTCCTGGACTGATGAGGAATCACTTAAACCTCAAAAAATAGTTTGATCATTCTGTCTGGTTAGAAGCAGGGTCTTGATATCATCAATCATAAGTACAGTATTATCATCTAGAAATGGTGAGGGAAGACCCAGCTGCACTAAATCTTCTATGTGTCTCTTCATATCTTTGACTCCTTCTTTGACAATATCTAGGAGCTCCTGGCAACTTGTGGCAGCTGAGTTGCATCTCAGAACTTCATTTACCCTCTTTGCAGCTATCATTCTGTCACTGATCCCTGATGAACAGAATGCTGCGGCTGCAACATAGGCTCAACTCCTAGCTGAGCAACAAATAACAAAACAGCTAACACTTGAGTTAGCTAACAGGCCTCAGAATGCTGGAGTTTTGAATCTGGTCAAGGAGCTATATGTGTTAGTGTGGAAAAGAATCTCTGAGGATATTATCCAGCTAAGGCCCTCATTGACATTCATGTTAAATGCACAGCAGTTACGTGAAAAAGTGGAAAATTCAGTTCAGGCCACTCTGTCCACTATTTCCTTGAGGGTTTCTGACTCTCAACTGTTGCTGAAGAAGCTGTATGACACAACAGACTCTTAGATCATGTACTCTAAGATCACAATGACTACTAACCATAATGTCACAGTATCTTACTCCCCATGAAAGATGCGAAGTCTGATATAGTGATACAAATCACTACCTGTTTGATATAAATCACTGTCAATGAATATCTTCTATCTACAACACATTGCCAATTAGGCTTTGAGGTATGTCCACACCCATTTCCAAAGTTCCAACTTGAGCAGAGACAGGGAACATGCTGGCAAAGGTTAAGAAATTTGGATTTACAACCATTAAATGCACTTGCTTAGACGTTTCTATGGTCTTTTTATCAAACTCATGTTGAACATATCCTAAAAACATGTCATTCCATTAGACCACATTTCTTTAAGGCATTTTGTTACAAAGTTCATGTGCCTTGTTTATTCTTCTACTTTTTGCATACATGTTTACCAGGGTACTTGCAATTACAACATTTGACAACAATATCCCTTCCTTTATACTTTGATGGATGTCATATCCTGTTCCAAAGATCCTATTTTTGCACAATACAAGAATGTTGGCAAGGGTTACATAGTCTAATTTTACACTTGCCAACTGTATTTTCTTGAATATTCCTAAAGCCTTTTCAACAAATCTATTTTGTGTGTATCCTGCAATCATTGCATAAACTAGCAGTGCACTTGACAACAATGTAGAAAGCATATTGCAATGCAATGCATATACTTCTATGACTTATAATATGTCAGACACTATTTCTCTTGCTTTTGTCACTTGATCACTACTCTTCTAGCTTGTAGAAAGAAACTTACAATGACTTTCATATTGTTAGGGTTAGCCAACAGAAGATATCAATTAAATGCAAATAAAGATTAAACAGAGAAATGGAAATACACAGAATTAATAACAGCGAGAGACAAGATTTAACGTGGTTCACCCAAACTCGGGCTACATCCACCAAACAGAGAGTCCAATATTATTATCCAGTAAATCAAACCGATTACAATTAGCAATCCCTGCAACTCAATATCACTGCAAATGCTACAATACAACACTCAAACCCTAACCCTTGGCCGCTTTTTATCAAGCCTTTTTGTCGGTTACAAAAATTAGGGTTTTCTTATGTTGGTCATAAAAATAGGATTTTTTTTAAAGTCCGCCCTAGGATTTTTAAGTCGGCCCTAAAAAATTTTCTCGGGGGCTACCGCCCCCGAACCCTCGTTTCTCGGGGGCTGCCGCCCCGAACCCCGGCGAGGATACATGGCTAGTGTACAGTACTTTCCTGATCAGTCGCTACCTATCAACACATATATCTTCACAACTCTTCTTAGCAATGTGTTAGCTTGAAATCTAGACTCAAATGTAAACATAGCTTCACCTATACTCATGCAGGCTCAGTGGACTATTATCTCTTACAAATTTTGAGCAGACTTAGCATGAGATTTTTATAGACTTCTCATAATTTTGTGTAGGTCTCTCCTTTCATTTGATATTGTAGATGTTTGATTTCAAGAGGTGATATGCATACCAAGTGCAAGGTTTCATAATCTCATAAGATGCTTTGAGAAAATGAAAGGATGACACAACCATTATAGCATTTAACAACCTCATAGTGCAAATACTGTATAATTTACACATCTCATGATCAAAATGTAAGAAACATTTAGAGTTTCAAGCACATAACACTCACCTGTTATATCTCCATAAAAGCTTGCTCCTTGACTGCTATCTAATATTTCAAATCCTGTCATATTGCTGCAGACACATCATACTCCTTATCCTTGTTTTTGTCCTTTACTAACTTATCAAATTGATTTGACATTGTCACCAGTCACTCCATTGACCAGTGATGTGTCACATTTGTTGTGTCATACAGCTTCTTCAGCAACAGTTGAGAGTCAGAAACCCTCAAGGAAATAGTGGACAGAGTGGTTTGAACTGAATTTTCCACTTTTTCACATAACTGCTGTGCATTTAACATGAATGTCAATGAGGGCCTTAGCTGGATAACCTCCTCAGAGATTCTTTTCCACACTGACACATATAGCTCCTTGACCGGATTCAGAACTCCAGCATTTTGAGGCCTGTTAGCTAACTCGAGTGTTAGCTGTTTTGTCATTTGTTGCTCAGCTAGGAGTTGAGCCTATGTTGCAGCTGCAACATTCTGTTCATTCAACAACTTTTGCTGAGACACTGTGGCTTGTTGCAGTTTCTCCTGATACCTCTTCTCTAAGGTGGCCTTTTCTTGCCTCAAAACATTTACTGTAGCTTTTTCCTGAGCCAGCTCAACCTTTAGGGAAGCATTTTGTGATTGTGTTGCTTGATGAATTTGACAGGAAACAGTATTTTGCAACTGTTTAGTCAGATTCTCTATTTCATCTTTCTTTGACTTCAGCTCTCCTGCAAGGTTGCTACTATTTGTCTTTTCTTGAGCTAAGTCAGTTTCAACTTTCTGCAACTTCCTGGATGCTTTCAAGTAATCGGTTGCAACAACAGAAGCGGTCTCATTGAGCAGTTCGACCCTATCTTGTGGTCTGAATAATGACATGTCCATGGCTACTGCATTCATTGCAAAGTCCTGAGGCTGCATCTGCTCATTTGGCTTCACCACATTTGGGGACAAATGTGTGACAGTCAGCTGCTGTTGAATAGGGTCAAAGGGAGACCTCATGTGTGGCACAACCAAGCTTTTATTTTCTTTTTTTCTTTTCTTATCCATCCTAGCTTCTCTAGCCTTCTTAGCAGTATCTGCTTGAGCCTGGAAAGTGGGAGGAGAGGCAATATATCCCCTAGCAAAGGCATGACCCTAAGGTAAACCATAAGGTATAGCCAATGATTGTTGGCTAGGGGAAATTTGGGGAGGGGCTCTTTTTGGAACAGCGAGGGAGAACAATGACAATGAGGTGACCTGTGAAGACATGGCCTGAAGAGTGATAGTTGGGGTAAGTGTAGATATAGGCACAACAGAGGTGGCAGGGGATACTAATGTTTGGCCAGTTGGGATTGCCACCCCTATGGTAGAAGAAAGAGACAAAGAGGAAAAAGGAGAAGAAGCACTTACCTGAGGAGCAACAGATGTGACTGATATTTGTTGTAATAGTGGGTCTGCTTCTTCATCTGACTCTGGCGGCAGGTTCAGTTTTCTATGCTTCCTTGGCCTTTCTCCTGTCTCTTCTTCAGATTCCTTTTCTTCTACATTAACCACTATTGAAGGTGGCAAGGGTACAAAACTAGAAGCCCCAGCACCTGAAACTGATGGAGTCCCTCTAGGTGGTGATGACACCACGCCCTTTTGTTTTTCTAGAGTATTGAGAGATTGGGGCCAAGAAGATACAGGGGCAGTAGATGAGGCTTGTCCTGTTGCTTGCATCATATGAGTTGACTCAGCCTCCTCTTCAGACTCTTCACCCTTCTTGTGGATTCTGCTTGTATCAGAGCTAGAAACTGGAGAGGGATGCCGCTCATCCCAGATAGATTCCCATCTTTCATCAGTATCAACATTTCTGAATGAATGGGTGATCTCTGAGATCTCCTGCCTATACTTCCAATAGGCCTCTATCTTCTCTGGCTTCCATTCTTTGTTTTTTAATGCCCTTCTCAGTCTGGTGGTCATTCTTAACTTAGGGTCAAAGGCCTTATGTTTAACATAAAAGGTCTCCCATGGCCTAGGCCCTTCAAAGAGCAAATCTGCCAATTCCACATATAGGTCTAGGGTATCTTCCTTAGGGTTTCTTCTATCCTCCCAAAAGGGCCGACCCTCATGTACTATTTTAGCCCCAACCTTATTGCTTCTAACCTAGGAGGCTATAAAACTATTTGGGTCATACCTCCACTTGTCTTCAATGATGAAAACTCCCAAGACAGCTAGCTTCCTGAGCAACAGGTGTTCAGCATCTCTCACTTCCAGGGCCATGTTCTTTCTGACCCAAGGAATATCATACATTTTCTTCTTCTTCTTCTTGCTGCCAAGCTCATTGTCAACCACGGACACTTGCCGGGTTACTTCTAGAAACGCTACCCTGGGGGTCAAAATTTTGGGCAGCAGCATTGGTTCCTCATTGAAACCATGGACCCTAATGATAGTGTTTTGGGACCCAAAGAAATAGTCACATGGGATTGGGAAATTAGTCATGAAACCCCTAATGCTCTTTGTCAACCTGTGTTCTACAGGCTCAGGGCTCAAATGGTAGAAGGCAGGGGCAACAAAGAGTCCCCAAAACTCATAAGGGTCAGATGCCTTAGATAGTACATGTGTCCATGCAGACATAGGAATAGTTCTATTTTGTCCAAAATCTGGGTCATACCTACACAATTGCATACTTTTTGCAAAAAGGTTGTGATTCTGATACAACATTAAATGAAATAGATAAGTGGAATACCTAAAAACCCCCTTGGCTTTGAAATTGACAAGCTAATCGACCATGGAGTAGGCAATCTGTTCTGAAAAGTCCAGCCGGTATTCCTGTGTCTTGTCGATAGTCTTCAATCTAAAAAGGATGGCGATTTTCCAGTCATAGACTGTGCTATCTTCTTTCATACCAAAAATAAAAGCCATCATTGACAGTGCCTCTTGGCTAGCCTGACTAAATTGTGCCCTTGCTATAGGTAGTGTGGGCATCTGGGTATTCTCCTCTTCCAACTGCATTTTTGAGTTGAGAAACCTTATTTGGTTGTTGACATTTGACCATGTCTTTTGTATCTTAGCAATAGTGGGAAAAGTGGCAATTCGATCATGATACAAGGCCAACATGTCCCTTATAGCTTTGGGTGTAATGTGTACTATAAAGGGACCCTGTTGTATGGTGCTTGAGGGCGCATGAAACAGCTCTGCGCATATATCAATTAGGTCTAGACATAGATGCACATTTGGGACCATGAACTGTGCCAACTGTGAGGTCCAAATCCTCATTCCAAACATCTCAGATTGTCCACTCTTTGCCTTTTGAATGCATCTCTGGTGTGCCCCTTCACGGAGAGCCTTGGTAGATTTTTAAAGGGCTGGGTCAAAGATACCATCTGCAAAATCTTTTACTTTCGCTGGGTCGACAGAGTAACCTACTTCAGGGACTCTCGTTCTAGGGTAGGGTCTCTTAGGTTGCGCAGGAGCTGAGGCGTAAGATTTGCTGCTTAAGAGCCTGTCAGTTGAATCATATATTCCGAGTCCCTCCTGAGAAGATTGTGCTTCGGCCATGTCTATATCTACGGGGATAATATGAGAGGCTTTGACACAGCAAGGTCAGAAACTGCGCAATAGAAAAGACACTTAGCAGTTTTTTCTTGCTAGGGATTGGATTGCAGACAACAGTGATTTGCAACAGAGAGACAGAAGCAAATGAGCGCCACAGTTAAGGTTTAACTCTAATTAATGGGGCTTTTAATGACACATCTAGTCATATAAATGGCATTAACGCCGAAAACCATTAGTGTATCTTTCTAAATCGGTATGGGACAGAGTGTCAGAAACATTATGAGAGTGACTGCGAAAGTGGTACTTTTGGGGATTTTGGGGATTGCAGATAACCTTAATGAATGCGAGACTTTAAAAAAAAAAGAGGCTTATGCTGCTGACACGTGTTCAATGAACACTTATTGAAAGGAAAGCGGGAAAAGAAAGTGGGAAAACAGAAAACAAGAAAGGGAAACTAACTATAGTACATAAGAGTCCCTACTTAGTTAAAATGTTTCAAATAGATCCCATTAACAGGAATCTCTTTAGGCTCGCCATCCATAGTTTCCAGTTCAAAAGAATTTTGCTGCTTATAGGAACGAATCTTGTAAGGGCCAGTCCATAGTGACTCAAATTTGTTGTGTCAGCCTGGCTTGGCAGCTCTTTCATCCCACTTCAAAACTATTGAGCCAACTTCAAAATGGGGATTTGAAGTTTTCTTGTCAAAACAATCCTTGATTATTTTCTGGTGTTTTATTAGTGACTCATGTGCTTTTTCTCTTTTTTCTTGTACTTTCAGGAGCTCAGCAAGTCTGATCAGGTTCTTATTTGTAGATTCTGCCAGACCATTACCCCGAGTGTAATAATTTGAAGAAGTCTTCAAATAAATTCCATTCTTTAGTGGAAACTCAGATATTTTTGTTCCTAAAAATGCCTTAGCATTATCTGATATTATGGTATGAGGAGGGCCAAACCGAGCAGTAATACCTTCTAGAAAGTTTAGTATTACCTTTTCTGTTGCTTCCTTGAGTGGTACTGCTTCACTCCATCTAGTAAAGTAATCTGTAGCTGTAAGGATCCATTTGTGTCCCATACTTGACACTAGATTGATCATACCAATGAAATCAAGACCCCATTGGGCAAAGGGTTCATCTACAATTATGGGGCCTTAGAGGCATTGCAGCATTTCTTCTTTTCCCTGTATAAAACTGACAGGCCTGGCATTCTTTAACCAGCTGATAGCAATCTGTGAATAGGGTGGGCCAGAAGTATCCTTCTTGGGTCACTTTGATTGCTGTGGTCCTTGCTGAAAAGTGTCCACCTGAAGCTCCATGATGTAACTCATGTAGTATTCTTTGAGCTTCATCTTTCTCTATACATCTCAGAAGTATGCCATCAACATTTCTCCTGAATAGAATATGGTCAATTAATACAAAGTGGGTCCCTTGCTGCCTATAATACCTTTTCTTGTCATGGGAGAGCTCATTTGGGAAAATCCCATGCTTCATAAACTAAATTCTGTTTATGACCCAGGAATCTTGATCAAACTCTTGGATTCTCAACACATTTTCACTTTCTGATTCTTGTGTCATCATTTTCTCCATGTCCTGAGCCATATATTGGCACAATCCTTTCCCCCTTACTAACTTAGTGGCTCTGACCTCCACATCATATTCAAGGATCTTTGTTATCTAGTTTTCTCTTTTTTCAGTGATCTCACCCTCCATAATGTATTCTCTTACACTAGGATGAGCCACTAATATCAAAATCTTATTCCCTATGACCATATGTCTGAATTTCTTAAGGGCTTTTACCATGGCATATGCCTGCTTCTCCACAAAATTGTACCTAGCCTCATATTCCCTAAGAGTCCTAGAGAAAAAGGCTACTGGATGCTCTCCTTCTTGCTGTTCATCTTTTTGAGTTAAGACAGCAGCAACACTAAATTCTCCTCCATACACATACATGATAAAAGACTTAGAGAAGTCTGGGTTTCTGAGTATTGGGGTTGTTGAAATAGCTCTTTTGATTTCTTCAAAAGCATGTCTTCCCTCTGCAGTCCATTTGAAAACTAGATCCTTCTTTAGCAACAATGTCATTGGTCTAATTAGATCTGCAAAGTCAAATATGAAATGACTAACAAAATTGATCTTTCCCAGGAAGGATTGAACTGCTTTCTTATTAACTGGCACATATAAGTTCATTATGGCAGTGACTCTCTCTGGATCAATAGAGACTCCTTCCTTTGACACTATATGCCCTAATAGTTTGCCCTGAGGTATTGCAAAGATGCATTTCTTTGGATTCAGGGATATTCCAAACTCTTGACACTTCTTAAAAATAGCTTCTAAATGATCAAAATGATCAACATCATTTTTAGAGAAAATAGTAAGGTCATCTAAATAAATCAGGATGATTTTGTTTATAAGCTCCCCAAATGCTACATCCATTGCTCTCTGAAAGGTTGCTCCAGCATTTGAGAGGCCAAAAGGCATCTTAACATATGCAAATGTTCCCCATTTTGTAGTGAATGCAGTCTTATGCTGGTCTTCATCAGCCAACCAAATCTGATTATATCTAGAGAAACCATCCAGCAAGGAAAATCTCTTTGATCCAACCACTGTCTGTAGAATTTGTTCCATAGAGGGCAGGGGATAATGATCCTTCAAGGATGCTCTATTCAGATCCCTGAAATCTACATAGAGTCTTATGTCACCATTCTTTTTTCTTACTGGCACTAGGTTTGATACCCAGGTTGAGTGCTTGATTGGAAAAATAATCTTTGATTCTAAAAGCTTCTGCAACTCATCCACCATTAGAGGTTCAATCCTTGGATTCACTGGCCTTTGCTTCTATCTGACTGGTTTAGATCCTTCCGTCAGCTCTATAGTGTGCTGAATGATATCTCTATTATAGCCATGGAGGTCTTCATAGGTCCAGGTAATCACCCTATCATATCTTTCACACAAATCAATCAACCTTTCTCTTTCTTGCTAGGTTGTAGAATTGCCAATCTTTAATTTTCTACCTTCACTAACTTGAATTTCAGAATAGTCTTCTTTCTTTGCTTGAAACCTCTTCTTCTCCAAGCTTACATCTTCTGGGTCAAATAAGTTTTCTAATGTGATCAGTCCTTTAGGGAGCTTATTTGACTTCAATTGAATAATTTGGTCTCCATACACTTCTTCGATCTTAGGGTGCAACTGATCAGCAAATTCTCCTGATTGTTGCAAAAATGAAAGGACTTAGAAATCATTTTCAAAAACTTGCCAATTTTGGTCATTGTCTGGGATGGTTGGTCTTACTATAACTTTGACTGACTCATTATTGACTAGTAAATCTGTTCCTGGGTCAAACTGTGAACCAATCTGTGCCATTCTATTTGCCTCAGAATTTTGGGCTCTAGGAACTACTTCAATGTTGAAAGCTTCAAAATCATCTATTAGGTCCCAGATTCTATGCCTATAGGATCTCATTCTTACATTTTTGGCTACTGCCTTTTCTCTGATTTGTTTCACCACTAGTTCTGAATCTCCTCTTACTATTAGATTATTTACTCCTTTTTTCTTTGCCAGCATGAGTCCATGCACCAATGATTCGTACTCAACATCATTATTTGTACAGGCAAACTGAAAGTGAATGGCTCTTAAAATTTTCTCACCATCTGGGGCAGTAAGGCAAATTCCTGCACCAGCACCGTTTTTACTTCTAGCCCCATCAAAATTTAGAGTCCAGATTTCTGAGTCCTTTTCAGATCCTTGAGTCTGTGATGTTTCTTTCCTTAAAACATTTGGGATCTCTTGGTCTTCGTCAAATATGACATAAGTGCCTAAACCAGTAGAGTCATAATTTCCATATGGGTCACTTTGCATCATAGTCAACAACTGATTATTCTCTTCTTCCTGTTGGTCATGTTCAGTCCAGTCACCTATCTCTTCAACAAAGATTCTTTCCTCTTTATTCAACATAGCATGGGCTGCCTCTAATTTTGGGGTTGGTTCATTTGTGATATGGTCTTTTGATAATGGCTCAGATAGTATCTTCATCTTTGTCCCATATTTGGTTCTCAAAATGAGGTGTGCCCAATCTAATGACATGTAACCTCTTATCTTGGTTGTGAAATCTCTAGATAAACATAGACCAAATACAGGGGGAATATCTATGACTACCACATCCTGATTTACAATTATATTGGGGCAAGTATATAGTTGCAATGGGAGTTGTTTAATTCTCCCCCTATTGTTTGCACAGATTTCCCATCCAATTGCATAACTCCTCTTGTAAGTGGCTCATACTTTATTTTCAAAGAATCTACTATTTGCTTTGGCATTACTGTAGTACTAGCCCCAAAGTCTATCATTGCATTATGCAACAGTTTCTTCCCAACTATTAGAGTTAAATAAAAGGGATCTGGTTTAGATTTACCTACCTCAGGTGCATTATTCAACAGGGTTGTTGTCTGCAAGGGTACAGTATCTTTGAGTTGCAACTTTTCTTTATTAGTGGATCCTCCTTTAGCACCAGTGTGTTTAGAAACTTCTTGGCCCTGCAGAGCCTCTTGCAACAGTGTCTTCTGCTCAGGAATAGCTAGCATGTCCCAGATTGATACATGCGTTGGCGTTCTTTTTAACTAATCCACCACATTCACAGGTCCTAATGCTTGGGTCTTTGGGTAATAAGGGTACCTTGTCTTTTCTTGAACTTGACTTGAGGCTACTTGATTATGCATAGGCTGGGGCATTTCTTGTCTAGCAACTGTGCTCTGATGACCTTGAGAGGGGGAAGCTCCCATGATCTCATTATTAGTGACTTCAGGTTGTTCCATCATTCTCCTCTTTGCTCTGGTATAGTAATCTGATTGTACCAATGGCTTCTTGGAAGTAGATGCTTCATTCAAGAACACTGACTCTTCATCTTCAATCCATGAAAATAAAGCATGTTCAGGGGCTATTTCCGCTTCCTGTTGTAAGGACATTCCTTGCATCTGAGCCACCAGGGCTGCATTTTGTACACCAGGAGACTGATATGGTAGAGTGTTAGAAGATGCAAATTGCCCTTCTGATACTCTCTGTTCTGCTATCTTTTGCTGTAAATTTCCTCTGGGGCAGTCCCTGGGCATATGGGCATTGTTGCAAGGAAAACACCAAGCATTTGTGCCATTTGCAAAATTATTTTGCCCTGGAACCATCTCCCTATTGGGATTAGGAGGAATAGTTTGTAAAGGTGTGGGGACTGTGACTAACTGGTTGGATGGCTGAGGATTAGCTTGCCTTTGAGGGCCCTGATATTGGTTTGGCTGAAAGGGAGGTCTATTTCCTTGATAACCTTGATAAGGGGGTTTTGGATAAGGATTTTGTTATCTCTTTAGGTTAATGATCTCATTTGAGAAGGTTCTTAAGATGTTCTTGACATCATCCATCTCAGATGATTGAACAGGGGCAATCACTTTAGCAGGTTGTTGAGGAAATGAATACATGGACACAGGTGGGGTTGTAGGGTTAGGTGCTTCTTGACGCAATGGTAGGGTAATTTCTGGGAACATGGGCATAGGAGTCCTTGGGGGCAGTTTTCTAGCATCTATTAAATTATTTTCAGCCTTGATTACCAACTCATAAACTTTTGGTAGTGTTTGACCTCCAAGGGACTGGATCATCACTGATATATCTGAGTTTAAAGCTTTAAGGTAAAACACAATAGCCATACTTGGTAATGGTCTTGCTATAGTAGGAATTCTTTCCCAAGTCTTTTGAAATCTTGAATTGAAATCAATCATAGCTTCTTGTGGTGCCCTTTTGATGGTGATCAATTGTTGCAGCAAAGAAGATTTATCACCCTTTTCGTTAAATCTTTCAAAGAAAGCATCACCAAGTTGATCCCATGTAGAGATTGTGTTTGGGGTTAAAGATCTATACCAGTCCAGAGCCTTCCCTTTGAAAGAAGCTGCCAACAGTCTTATAGCCACATTCTGTTGAGTGATCACATGCACTGCACAGACATTAGATACATCTTGCAGATGTTCCTCAGGTCTCTTGAAATCTTCCCCACTGAACTTAGGCAGAGCCTTCAGAGCATTGGCTGGAATAGCATCCTAGGTGGTTGGTGGTATTGGGAGAATCAGAGGACTGCCAATGTTCCAATTTGCATAGTTCCTTGGGGCTACAGGTGCTCCCATATTTGCTCTTGTTGCTGCTATAAACTGACTCACTTTTCTCCTTGGATTAGCTATCAGTGGTGGCAAAAGAATGCCTGGGTTAGCAACAGATTGAGCTCTTGTTACAGGTCCACAGCTCTGACTTCCTGTGGCTTTCTGGCTCATACAATCTTGACAGTAATTTCAAAAAATTGTCCCACCGGGCGTGCCAAAAACTGTTGATGTGTAAAATTGCACAGGTTCCAACACCAACATGGGAAGTTTTAGGAATGTGGGACTTGCTAGCTGAAACAACCTCCAGATTTTAAAGAAGCTGGCTCTTCTCTATTTTAAATGGGTTTGGGGAAAAGGGTAGAAACTTAACAGAATTACAGATGCAATGAAAACAAATTTGTCTATGGCGAATAAGGTGTTTCTCAACTAAGCACAGTGAATCTATCCTCAAGATTTAGTTACATTAAAGAGCAATACTGCATGATTAATATAAACAGATGAAATGAATAAAATCAAAGGCTCACAACCCAACAATTTGCAATGACATAGAAAATATCAACCAAGGCATAGAACTCCGTCTTTCTCATTAATTATCCAGCAACATAAGAGGCACAGATACATGCATAATTACATTTACTTTCTAAATCAAGAATAACAAAATAAAGGCAAATGATATTCACTGGTCACAGCAAAAGTCTCAAACTTCTCTTCTTAAATTTCTGACAAAAAACTCTATAGCAAAACTATCTATGAATGCATCTAGAATTCTCACTTCAAAAACTAACTCCTGATCATTACAAATGTTACATATTTATAGAACAAGATCGACTCTAGATTGTCTGCAACAATCGAATCCCAACGGCTTAACCGAACTGGAGGTAATTGGAAGTCTCTGACAGTTAAGATCTTTCAGATCTGCAAACAGTTACATTTATTGCAAGTCCATTGGCTATGGTAAAATGTATGTGGAACACCTCCTCTTGTAAGGAAAAGACACTTGGCAGCCTCCGCGCTCATGCAACAATAAGTTTCGTGACAGATGGCAGCGTCCGCGCGCACAACTTGAAACTCTTTCATTTCCCAGGAAGAAATAGGAAAGTGGCACTTGGTGACTTCCGCAGCAACTAGAAATAATACGTGTCTTTATCCGCAGCTTTGATACTTAACTGTGTCTTTGTATTCGGGAGAACTCCGCTTGCGACAACTGTCACGATCCGCCGCATTGAAACTTAAAAACACTGTTAGGAATGGGACCCACAACTCTCCGCTTGCTAGCTTTCAAAAATGGTAGGTGGCAACTTCCGCAGCAACTAGAAACAACTACGTGGCGGCTTCCGTGGCAACTCTTGAAAGTTTAGAAACCTTTTGAGACTCACGCGGAGGTTGACACATGTCGGGCTCCACATCATTTGGGACACATTTATTAATATCGGAGAAAGGGACAAAACCTTAACTTTGGCGCCGTATCCACCACATGGCGCACTCCGCTCATTTGATACCCTACACTGGGGCCCACCACCATCCATCACTTAGCATCAAAATATATAGAAATAGATACGCGGAAGCTGACACTTGGCAATCTTCGCAGCTATCATAAAAGACACATGGCACCTTCCGTGCTCCTGCTGAAACATTTAGGGAGTGCCTCCGCTTATGACACGTAGCGCCTTCCGCAGCTTGCAACTTAAAACATAATAGAAATATCCTATGCTACGTGGCACGCTCCGCGTTAAAGTTGTAACTTAGGAACAAAATGCGGCTTGAACTGGGGCTCGACACTTAGCGACTCCCACGGCTTTGGCAAAAATGAAACCCTCGCAAATGCTCACGGCCATTCTCAAACACATAACTGTAATTCGCGGATGCGCTGCTTCTAAAACAAAATGTAGAGTCTTATACTCTACACATTGTTTCTAACAATGAGATATATGACTCACTTGTTCCTTTGGAAAGGCTAATTTTCTCAATATCTTCAACATTCTAGTCTTCTAACACAGGCAATAGATTAGGATACAGTTGACACCAATGGAAACAAGAATATGTTGACATCAATGACAACACCGATTAGGCACACATTTGCAACAAAACCATCTTCTTTGCATAATGCTTTATCTTCCTATCACAAAACTTCTCTAACATCCACTCTACACTCTGCTTATACCATCACTGCATTCAAAGCTATATCCAATATAAATAAATATTAAAATAAGAATTGAATCCTTACCATCTTTATTCTGCAACGGTCATTATAATCTACCTCAATTATCAATCTCTGCAATAATCATCATACTTTGCCACTATCATCACACTTTGCCATCTTCATACTCTGCCACTATCATCACAATCTGCCATCACCATACTCTACAACATACATCTCACAATAACACTCTTATCACTTTGTTCTTCTTGATATCACATTTCATGAAAGATTATGCTCCACACAAATCTTGCAACATACTTATGTCTTAAACCCTCACTGTCAAACTATTTTCATATATATTTCTGAGATAAATTTACCATAAAAAACATACATGAATATCTTGCTATTTTTTCATCTCTTTTGACTCATCATTAAGGTTTGAAAACCCTAACCCCACTCTAGATTGAAATCCACTAACCTTTGATCCAAAGAGAAGTTACCAAACCTAACAAAAAACTGTCACAACTAACAATACGATTGTATGCCCATCAAAGAGTCTTCATAGTGAATGGTCATTGCACAGTTTAAATCTCCATCGTTGATTTACTTTTTGACGCCCTTTATAAATTGAATGATCACCATAGATTTTATTTTGGTGCTTCGAATACAAGTTGTCCCTCGGCTCACCCGGTCACCACTAGGAAGTGGGGCCGATCATCTCATGACTTTGAACCCTTAAGTTTTCACTTACGTGGTCTAGTTATCAGATACAGTAAGTTAGTGCTGAATTAGAATAAAATAAAGCCCGTCACAAGATAAGTTCTTATAACTTGTATTCTAGGTATTGAGGAGTCATTAGGATTTTAGATTTGGAGGACTTGGGTCTTTCAAACAATTCTCAAAACCCTAAAGTTTTTTCACTACTTATTGACATGAATTAACCTTAACCTTTGACACTGCCACTGTTGCAGAGAAATATAAAAATGATGAAGATTTTTTGAACTTGAAAGAAACACTTTGCTTTAGAAAGTTTTAAGGTTTTAGGACTTTGATTCCACTACATGTGTCAATGTGAAACAATTCAATCAAGAGCCAATGCATTGACATGTTCATTTGCAAAGAGTAAAAAACATAGAAGCAACCTTATTCAGTGACTTGCTTTCAAGGTTGTAGGGCTAATCTTCAACATACTTCAAACCCTATTATGCAAACCAAGCTATGTGGCAGGCCCATTTCCAAGTAACATGTCTTGAAGACATCATGACAACCTTGCTTGAACCTCCAACAACACTGACATATTCCAATACCACATAACATTCCTGATGAATCCATAGAAGCATACTACTATATATGTGTTGATTGATATATATGTTGACATCAATGCATGACAATCCTAAACTTTTGCAAACCTCTTCTGGAAAGAACAAACCAATGGATCATTGGATTGTATAGAAGGTACTGATCTAACTGATGACACAAACAAAGATGTTCTACAATCCTTCTAGGTCCACTCAAACAACCTCTTGCCACATGATCATCTTTGACATCAATTGAGCAAATCCAATTGAGTTCACTCCATCATCACTCGACCATTGACGTACACTTCACCACTGTCATACCAATATAAGCTGAGATCCTATGACAACAATGCTCTTTTGACATCAATGACAAAACCCAATGCCGACACTTTTCACCAGTAGGTGCTGCCACAATAATGGGTTACACTTTCTACCTGTCCTAATTTTTGCTGAAATCGCATATTTTTAGAAAATATAATGATTTAAGACTTGAAAGGTTCCATTTAAAGGATTTTAATTGAAGAGGGTTTGATAAAACCCCCTTAGATTCAAACCCCCTTGGATAGAACCCCGCTAGTTTTAAACCATACCTATAATGGAGTCTCCTCTACACCTATGAAAATGCTGATAAAAAACCACTTTTGATTTACCTTTTGGGGGATCAAATGAATTTATTTAAAATTTATGTTTTGTAAGTATGTAGTCCTTATTATAAGCTTCCCAAAAAGTATAATTTTAAATATATTTAATTTGATTATTATATTTATTTTTATTTCTTATGAATGTAGGTTTTTCACTGAACATCAATTTCTCTGTTCTACACACAAGGAAAATTAGTAAATTAGTGAAAAAAATTCTAAAAAATATCTATGCCCTAGGTATTGATGTCCTTGTTTCAACAAAAAGAAAAAAAATGAATTTTGATACATACAGAAAAAGTTATGTTTTACGGAATACGCCTATGTCTAAATTATAATTGGTTTGACTTCAAAACTTAATAAAAAAAAAGATATTAAACAAAACATTATGAAACCAAATGCATGCCCTATATATCGGTGTTACCAATCTAAATTCAAAATAATTAGAATTTTATCCTTTGTAGAAAAAAAGTTATGTGCTACATAATACACATCACTTTAAAAAAATGTTGTTTACTATCAAAAGTTAGTTATCAAAGGAGACACAAAAAAATTTACAATTTAACTCCAAATTTTTTTTAAAATATATATTTAGAGTCTACAAACAAAATCTCACAAATCAGTAGTTCACATCATCTTCAAATTCCGAATTATTTAGTGGCTATAGGTGTTAGAAAGTGAAGTTTAGTTTAAAATGTTGATTTCAATGTCAAGTTTGGCCAAAAAGTGTAACCCATTATTGTGGGATGACCCTAGCACTAAGCTACATAGATAGGGGTCCATCATAGTAGGAACTAATTTTAATCACTCAAGCCAAGGCCTAGCAATGAAGTAGAAAATTTGTTTAAAATAGAAATGATATGACATAAAATGGGTACCTCCTTAAGCCCCAACTATAAAGGTAAAATAATGCAACCTAAAGTATCAATAAGAATGCCTTTAGTCATCTTCAAGTAAACACTTGAATGTGCATAAGTGCTTTAATGAAGATGATTATTAAAGAAAATTATTTACATACATTAAATTGATTAGCAAGATTAATGAGAACACCGTCACATGAATAGCCATGTGCTATACCGTGCACATACAATGGTCCATAGCAATCTCGTCATCATAAATGGAATCAATTGTGGAGCATGAGAAGAGAAATCACCTCTACTATGAAGAATATAGACAAAATGATGCTCATGTGAATTTAAACAAACATCAAACTCATGACCATGGTGCTCATATACCTCATCACTATCAATGTGCTCATATCACTCATGATTATCCCCATGAAAATGTGCATTATTAGCTTGGTCATGAGAAGGAAAAAGATTTATATAAATCTTTAAGTTCTAATTAGGGTGAGCCATTGAATGATTTCCCCCATCATTATGCACTCTACATGTATCATATTTTTATCAATCAAATATTGCACCTTACGTTTTAAACCCATGTCATGACGTGTAGTATATCCTTGAATTCTATGATAATGGCAAAATACAATATCATCATAACCCTTAGATAATCCTCTAAAGTATCCAATGGATGAATAGGAGGTTTAGTGCAATCATATTAGCATGAAGTAGAATTTAAAGCACATTATCTATGGGCTCAATCAATTTTGTACACTTTGTAAAATTTTGAGGCTTGAATGTAAGAACATTTGAAGCATTAGCTACAATGAGAATTGAACTTTTTCTCTTGTTTATCACTATCCTATTAAGAACTATTTTTATTTTGAAAGTTTGGGGCATGAATGCATGCAAGGGGCATGAGAAGAACCATATTTGAGTGTATTTGATGCTAACAATTTAAATTGAACACGTTTTCCATAATCATAAAAAAATTCTACAAATAAAGCATAATCATTCAAATACACACTTTGTTGAATAGGTGAAAATAATCCCTTAATAAAAATATGTTATATCTCATCAACAAGGAGTTGGTGTTAGATATTAGAACATAAGGGCTAAAACTTAATAACATAATCATGAATGTGATCTTCAGGTTCTTGTACACAATCAAACAACTTTGAAAATGTAGTCTTTATGACTCAAAAGATGATGGAGAAATGCCTTGTCCAACTCAAAAAAGTATGAATGGACCCATGTCCCTCCATGATTGTGGAAACAATTTGGCCCATAAGTTATCATTGTACACATAATCCAAACATGCAGATGTCGAAGACCAGAAATGTGTAGTTATGTTACCCTTTCCATTATACATCTCAAATAGTGGTGCCACAAAACCAACAGGTAATGGAGAGGTCACTATCTCAAAATCAAGAGAGGCATGTTGTGCTTCAATAAATTAATCCATATCATTTTCACTAGGCATGGCATAAGCCTTCTGCTCTATCTACTCTATCAAGTTTTTTAATGAGTGTATCAAGGGAGGACCTATGGATAGTAGTGGTGCTAACATGAGACATGATGGATAGATAAAGAGAGTGAGGAATATGGGAAGTAGACAGACTATAAGTAATGTGAGGAAGGGACTTGGCACTAGTAGGAGGAAGGTAATACATGGTGGTAATGGTAAAAGGAGGAGAGGAATGCATGACTCTAGTAGGATAGGATGGAGGCATGAAACCAATAGGTTGACTGTAAGGAATAGGTTCAATGCTAGTCAAATGAGGGCTCGTCATGGTACTAGAGGGAGGATCATAAAAAGTGGGTAGCACATAAAAAGGAATAGTACAAGAAATATTAGAAATAGAAAGGGTAACAATATAACTAGATGGTTAGATTGTAGCAAGGAAGAGAAACTATATAATGTACTTAAAGAACTATCCTTAGCACCAATGCCTTGTGTTGGTACGTGAAAAAACCAAGTTCCCAAGATTTCATTATTTTGCCCCATATCCATAAAAAATCCAAGCGTGTGCCTTTGTCTCTTAAACCCATTTTTTATACCCGATATGAGATTACTTTAAATGGGTGTTGTTCATTGAAAATTCTAAGTAAAAATTCCCCCAAGTCATTGTGTTTTCCTTCCTTTGAAATATTTTCTAAGTGTTGGTCTTTGTTGTCTTTGTTGGTGAATCGACTAGTTTGAGAACTACCGATTTTGTTGACTAAGGTTCCTTGGTTCGTTGGTTGACTGAGTTTCTTATTGAATATAAGGAATACTAAGGGCAGGGATGAATCAGTATTCCACAAAACCACTTCTTCAATACTTCATTAATCCAATTACCAAAATTAATAAAATGAAAGAAGAATAAACATAAGAACATCAACCATAGAGACATAACACATAGACACCACGATTTTTTAAGTGGAAAACCAAAAAAGGGAAAAACCACGATGAGTGTTAACTCACAATATATTATGATAACAATACCAGATTACATAATACTCATTGCCCAAAGAAATGCTCACTACAGGTGGATTCACTGTCCACTGAGAGAGAAAGATAGAGGATAGAAGGAAATTAGCTCACTGCCAGTGATGAACTATTGCAAATGCATCTACCACATGCTGGATCACAGTTCCATTGAAGGCTCAATACACATATTCAAAGGTCTTTCATTAGTTATGCCCTGCTTTTCCACTTTACTACATATACTTTGTTTTCTGCCCTTATTATCTTTTTTTTCTCTGTAAACTACTATAAATCATTCACACATCGAATTCATACTACTTCCACACATTCGCACCAATTCAACACTGAAATCCATCCAGTATATATATCCACAATAAGATTCAACTCAAAAGTAGGTCGACAAGCCAAACATGAAACGTGTATACAACTGTTATACCTAGTCGGCTTGATCTTGTGCACAAACAACAATGCGGACCCAAACAAATATACAGTAATCTTCATATAGGTTGGCACCAATCATTCATCCACTTAGATTAATTATTCAAACACTATATCTTCTCTGCATATAGATCTAACGTGTTTGTCGGCTTGTCCCTTAAGAACACACTTGACCAATTCAACTGTCACATCATAACTTCTATTGCGTACCATATGAGACTCTAAAAATCATATCCAACGTTCATCATTAGTCTCTTAACATACCTTTAGAACCGCAAGCCAAAATATGCCACATCAGAGGAATGCAAACCCTTTTACTCTGGTATTGTGCATTGTTCTTATCTTAACTATGTTCACACAAACTTAGACACTTCACAATATGACTTCTAGAGGAAGTCAAGACTTGAACACTAGAACATGTGATCACTAGGTAGTACTGAACAACATACATGAACCACATAAAAGTGTCTTTAACTGTGGAGGCATACCATCTTAAATATTGTCACTTACTTTGTATAATGTATACTACCCATACTTAGTCTTTTATTATTTTGGATTAAAGTCTCTTTGCCATGTTGGTAGAAACTCTTTTCCTTGTTGCCATCAATTACAACATTCAACATTCATCAGAGCAGTATCTCTTGCCAATAATTTCCCCCTTTGGCATTGATGGCAACACTTAGTGAAAAATGCTTATCTGCTCCCCCTTACTCTGTACACTTGTTTTTCTTCTCTTCCTTGGTGTTTGCCCATTTTTCACTAGTCTTCTTCTCCTTCTTTGACATCAATGGCAAAGGTGTATGCACAAGACTCAAAATTGTGTCAAAACTGCAAAAACTGCAAAAATTGTCATACTCTGCAACATATGTACAGATGCAATCTTCAACTTAATTTGTTGTAGGTTGTAGGATGTTTTCAAAAATGATCTTGATTTGAGCTAGCTCTCCATCCCAACTCTTCTTTGCATTTTCCAAATTTTGAATATGGCCATTTATTAGAAAGACTAATTTCTCTGCCTTTGTACATCAGAGGGTGTGTCAATTATTGCACTTACATTCAATGCTTCTGCTGCAAGATTTGACATTGAGCCTAGCTTAGGATTGTTGGCAAGAGACACTGCTACGCATGACTGGTGTTGTTATTGATGGCAACGAAGTTCATTCCACACATCCACAGTGTAGTATCAGATCATACCAGAAGTCAGTTTCAAGATTTGTCAAGTCTGATTAGACAGGAACAAAGTATATGGCAGAGATCAGTCTTTTGGTCAGCGAATTTCTGCAGTCAATCATTGTGTGTTGCCTATCTGAGGTAGTGTAGAGGAATGTCAGGACAATCTAAATCTAAGATGTCAGCCTCCGGTGACAAGGGGATTAAAAGTTATGAGCATCTGAGTACTGGGTCCTAATATGACAAAACAGTTTAGTAAATAACAGGCTGACCTGTGCTAGATCCTTATGCGGATCTGGTAGAAGTGTTTTGGTGAGTTATGTATGGGATATAATGTTAGTGACCGACATGAATGGTGACCTTCAAGTGTTATTTCTGGTACGTATCAACATTGGTGTATGGATTTAGCTGACAAAACAAAGTATTTGTGTTGTTTGTTAAGTTCTTCACTAGGCCGACATAAAGTGATTGAATTTCTTGAGGCGAATATATATGTTGCAAGTATGGGCCTAACCGGTGTTGTCATTTATGTAAACATACTCCTATTTCATTGATGTCAAGGATTGGATGAGCTATGTGCTGAGGATGTTGAGAAAATTAGTCCTATCAGAAATAGAGAAGAATAATGAAGACAATGAAGCTCTATGAAGTGAAGATCCCAGCTAGATGAAGATCAGAGAATGCGCATCAAAGGGTTTGTAGATATGTGTCTAAAGATGATCTAGTCAAGATTTGAGAGGTCCGCATTAAATTGTGAAGGAGTTATGGCCATATGAGTAAAACTAGTTCTGGCAGCTGTTCAGAGGTGACAGAGTGACACGAATAGGTCCGGTGAGATCTGGAAATGCAATATCAATTGAAATGAATAAAAATTAGTTTTTGGAGGCAATTCACAACTCCCAGTGAGTTTGCCTACTTGGAGAAACTCATTTCTTCTTTATTTTATTGCATTACAATACCACAGGCTCAACACTAGGTATTGTCCAGATCATCTTCATCTTCTTTCAAAGTGTCTTCCAAAAGTATCAAACAAACTTAGTCTCTGTCTGAAACTATGCTCTTAGGTAATCCATGCAATCTCACAATCTCCTTAAAAAATAGGTCTGCTACATGCACTGCATCAGTTGTCTTCTTACAAGGTATGAAATTTGCTATCTTGGAAAATCTGTCCACCACTACAAATATTGAATCATGTCCTTTCTATGTCTTCGACAATCCCATTACAAAATCCATGCTTATGTCTTCCCAAGGTTTCTCCGGTACTGTCAAAGGTTTATACAATCCAGTATTCTGACTACTCCCCTTTGCAACTTGACAAACTCTACAACTTTGCACAAATTTCCTAACATCCTTATGTATATGAGGCCAAAAGTAATTTTCACTCACCAAAGCCATTGTTTTATCAATGCCAAAATGTCTTGCCAATCCACCACTGTGTTTCTCCTTGATCAAATTATCTCTCATTGAACTCCTAGGTATGCATAACTGACTTCCTTTGAACAACATATCTTCCTAAATGAAATACTCCAACCACTTACTCCCATCTGTCACAATAGGTTCCTTACATGCTTTCCAAGGTTCTGCAAAATCCAGATCTTCCTCATACATGCTCTTCAATTCATCAAATCCCAACACTTCAACTCTCTTCTCTATCAGCAAGTTCCTTCTCCTACTTAGGGCATCTCTAACTTTGTTTGATTTTCCACTCCTATGCTTCAACACAAAAGTATAACTCTGCATGAATTCTACCCACCTCATATGTCTCCATTTCGACTTTTCTTGAATGTTCAAATATTGCAAAGATTGATGATCTGTATACAACACAAACTCCTTAGGCAACAAGTAATGTCTCTACTTCTTCAAGGCTTGAATTATGGCATAGAACTCTTGATCATAAATTGAATATCTCCTCCTTGCATCATTAAACTTCTCACTAAAATATGCTATAGGTCTACCTTCTTGACTTAACACTTCTCCAATTGCATTTCCACTTGCATCATGATCCACATGAAATACCTTATTGAAATCCGGTAATGCCAACACAAGTTGCTCTGTCACTTTCTGCTTCAACAATTCAAAGCTCTGATTTTCTCCTGATGTCCACTTAAAGTCCTTTCTATCACCTCTCATTGTCTCTGTCATAGGGCTACAAACTGAACTAAATTTTTTGATGAACTTCTGGTAGAAACTAGCTAATCCATGAAATGATCCGACTTCTCCAATGCTCTCCTGTGTAGGCCATTCAACAATTTCTCTTACTTTCTTAGGGTCCATCTTTAATCCTTCAATAGAAATCACAAATCCCAGATATACCAAGTCTTCCTTCATGAAACTACACTTCTTGATGTTTATTAAATTTCTCTTCTCTCAGTCTCTGCAATACTTGTCTCAAATGCCACAAATGTTCTTTTGTCTTACTAAAAATCAGAATATCATCCAAATATACAATAACAAACTTACCCAAGAATTTCTTCAAGACTTCATTCATAAACCTCATGAAAGTACTCGATGCATTTGTCAATCCAAAAGGCATCACTAACCACGCATACAATCCTTTATTTGTCTTAAAAGCAATCTTCCATTCATCCCCTTCTCTGATTCTGATATGATGGTATCCACTCTTCAAATCTATCTTTGTGAAATATTTTGCTCCACTCAAACAATCCATAATATCATCCATCCTCGATAAAGGAAATCTATACTTAACTGTGATCTTGTTGATTGCTCTAGAGTTTGTACACATTCTCCATTCTCCAACCTTCTTAGGTGCTACTGCAGGTACTGCACAAGGACTCAAACTTTCTCTAATCAAACCTTTCCTCAAAAACTCATGTATCTTCCTATTCAATTATTCATTCTTTGTTGGTGTCATTCTGTGTGTTGCTTTGTTAGGCAAACTAGCTCCCGGTATAAGATCCATGTGATGACTGATACTCCTGATTGGTGGTAATCCTTGAGGTACATTATCTGATATGATGTCTTCATACTCTATCAGCAACTTAGTTATCTCCTCCGGTTGTGTTTCTTTAGTCTCCTTCTTCAATGTTTTAGGCTTTTTAGGAATCAAAACATAACACATATTCTCATGTCTCAAACCATCCAGAAATGTTCTTCGATCTACCAAACAAATTCTAGCATTCCCACATACTTCACTCTTAGGATCATCTTCTAAAGGAATCAATGTAATTCTCTTTCCATTTGATGTTATAGTATATGTATTCTTTATCCCATCATGTATAGCTTTTCTATCATAATGCCAAGGTCTACCCAACAAAATATGACATACATCCATAGGCATAATATCACACAATACTTCATCATGATAAGATTCAATATGAAATTTTACCAAACATTGTTCACTCACCAATACCTTATGATCATCCTGAATCCATGCTATCTGATATGGCTCAGGGTGTTTCAATCTTTCCAACTTTAGATTAGTTGCCATCTCCTCTGAAACTAGGTTATATGAACTACCACTATCAATTACAACCTTACAACATTTACCTCCTGATTTGCATCTTGTCCTGAACAAACTTTCCTTTGCGGTGGTTCTCTATTTCTCTGCTTGAAATAGTGCTCTCCTCATGATAAGTGATTCTCCTTTCTCAGGTTTACCAACTGAACTAGGTGATTCAACATGTTCTTCTTCCACATAGGCTGCTCTTCCACTGTTCTCTGTCCTCTTGCTTGTACTACCTTGATTACATTCAAATGCTCTATGTCCTTCACCTCCACACTTGAAACAAGTTCCTCTAAATGTTCTCTTGTCAAGTCCTCTTCCTTCTCTTCTGTATCCTTCACTCTGGTATGGACTAGGGTTTCCTCTATGGTAGAAGGTTATGTCATCTCTCTGGCATGCATTGTTATCTCTATCCTCCTTCTTGAATGTGCTTTCTTGTCTGTCCTGCTCCACACATTATCTTTCTCCTCCAGAAAATATTCTACCTCTTTGAAATTTACCTCCTCTGCCTCTCTATCTATGATCATGCCTCTTGTTCAACTTTTCTTCAACTTTCAGGGCAAACTGATATGCTTCTTCCAGTGTTGTCATCCTCACCAAACTCAGTTCTTCTTGAATGTTCAATCTTAGTCCATTGATGTATCTAGCCACTTTCTCCTTATTTTCTTCACTATGTCCTATCCTTATGACCATCTTATGAAATTCTTCAGTATACTCCTTCACGGATTTCTCCTTTTGTCTCAAGTTTTGCAATCTCTTCAACAGCTCCAACTCAGTCAGTAGGTATAAACTGATTCTTCAACTTTGTCACCATTCTGTCCCACTTTGTAATCTTTTATTTTCCTCTTCTGTTTCTATCCAACTGAACTTCTTTCCACCAGATAGCAACATATCCTTTCAACTTTGTCTTTGCAAATTTCACCTTCCCTAGATCTTCAGCTTATTCATACTCAAAGTATTCTTCCATGTCATTTATCCAGTCAATCAACTCTTCAGGATTCAAATTACCAGTATAATTCGGTACATCAATTCTAGGTCTTTTCCCAATCTTTGAAATAGCTCGCAACATCTTTGTTTGATCTGATTCTTCTTCTCCCTCATCTCCTAGGGTTTCGCCATCTTGATCAGTAGATTGAAATTATTTATCATCATCACTTTAAACATTAGGTCTAGGTGTCAATCCTCTTCGCCTATCTTCTTCAACAGGATCTAAGTGAACTCACATGGTTTTCATCATTTCCATCATCTCATCCATTCTTCTAGCCATTGTACGAACAATAGGGATTCTCCTCGGTGGCATCTTCCTAGGATCAAGTGCGAACTACCTCAAGTTTGGCGATCGGGCTACAAGGTGACAACTGCCTCACAATCAACGATTAGTTGCAACACAAGTAACCTACCTTGGATTTGGCGATCTATCCACAACATGATCTTATGGAATTCCTTCGCCAACTCACTCAATTCACTCCCAAAGATTCAAACTTGCTCTGATACCACTTGGTGCAGTCATGGTTAGGAGGGTCCTCAAAGAGAACATTCAAGACCGTGCAACAAGAGTAAACACAACGGAAACAACACAAACAGATAACTCAAATGCAGATTTAGTCATCTAGTATATCAAAGAATTCAAATACAAATTGGTCAGTAACATGCGGGCTTACAATTAGGGCTCACAGGCCTGATTTCACAGTTATAAAGTATTTGCAAGATATGGCTTTGAAGCTCCTTCACAAGAATTCAAACTCATGATCTATCTAGAAATCAATGACTATTGATGACTACTTTCGTATACCTCCATTACATCATTATATATCATCTCTGGAACAATAGGCTCCTCCGCATCGGCTAGGGAAGATCACAAACTCCAATGAAGCGCTGTAACATGTGTAAACAGATAGGTTGGACCTAATCATGTAAAACTCCTCCACAAATGAATGGAATGATGTGCGGATCTCAGGGAAGGTCATCCACGAACCAAGAAACATTGAATGATGTGTCATTAGGCTCCGCAAGTCGTGAATTGCTCTGTAGGTCTTCTCCTTCAACTGATTATCTGAGACTGTCAGGATGCTCTTCTCTAAGAAAACAGTTGATCTTCTGATAGCGATAAATTTTCGGTAACTGATCCAAATGCTCTAAAAATTGGATATGATGTGCATGAACATGTCTAGATGCTAAGCCCAACTCTGTAAGGTCTGAAATGCAATTGCCGTAGAATGCAGACCAAAATACAAAAACTACTTCTAACTGAACTAAACTAGAAAGGAAAAGAAACAAACTGAAATGCAAATATTTTTGGTTGATGCAAGATTGCTCTTGAACCAGGGATGCTCCTGCATCAAGAAATCCTATGACACATGTCATAAGGCTCAAAATAGAAAAAGAATCTCCCTAATTAACTTATGTAAAAGTGAAAAAATAATTTTTCACCAACAAATATCAACTTCATTGTGTAGACCATGAGATATTTAACTATTGTTTTGATGGATGTCCATACCCTAATCCAAAATTCTTATATCGGCATGGGCTGGGAGATGAGTCCACTGCCAAAAGTTGTGGAATTTGGCTTTGCAGCCACCAATTGCATTTGCCGGAAAGTTTCTAAAGCCTTCTAAATAAATGGATTATGTGTATATCGTGCATTCATTGCATTCCATGAGATCAAACGCCTTTACGACGGCTTGAAGGCGTCTTATCTGTGTGTCTTCGTTTTGCGTTCAAATCTGCTAATTGCAATTTGCTTGAAAGTTTCTAAGACTTGTAAACAAATGTATTTTGGACACATTTTGCAATGATGTGGCACTGATAGAACAACAAGTGCGATTTGTTCTTGCTTTCACCTTTGCACACGAGTTCACCATAGCAATACCAACTACAATATCGGACAAAAACCCTGTTTCAAATGCATCGATTAATGTCTGTACTATAATCCAGAACTCCCATATTGGTGCGTGCTGAGGATAATTTGCTGGCAGACGTTGTGGAATTTGGTTTTTCACCTTCCAATTGCATTTGCCGGAAAGTTTATGAAGCCTGAGCAACAAATCGCTTTTGCGTATTCAAAACTTTAATTCATGGCGGTAAAAGAGGCATCAACGAAACTTAGGGTTTGTAAACCCTAAAGGTTGCCGATGAGAAGATATCAAGAAAACTTTAATTTGCAAGCCTTTAAATCTTCGAAGAGAACAAAGCACCGATAATTCTTTCATCGGTGATCTTTAAAAATTTAAAACTTTTAAAGAGAGTTTGTCGGAGAAAAATGAAGTTTCAAAACCATTAATTTTTCCGATTTGAAAATGTCGGCAAATAATTTCGTGTGCATAAACTTTAAAATCATCCTTTAATAATTTGCAAAACCTCATACTGTCGGCTAATTGGCAAAATTTCAAAATTACGAACTGACAAATCAGCAAAGTTCAAAAATTACGAACCATCGGCCAAATATAAAGTTCACAAACCTTTATGATTTCCGCCGATAAGAAATGAATTTTTCTGAACTTCCAATTTCCCCATGGGTAAAACTGGCACTGCCCTACACATAATAGAGTTTTAAAACTTTAAAAACCTATCATTGAATATGCACCGATAAAATTAAAATTTTTTGATTTCTGAAATATCCCGATAATATTAAAATTTTCCAAAGAATAATATTTCACCCCCCCCGCCAGTAAACTTTATATATCTCCAACTTCTCACCTTGAGACAAATAATTAATCTCCGCAACAAACTTTCTTAATATTTTCTTGATTTCTTAACTTTAGAACATTAACCAGATAAATTAATGCCTCATCATTTAAAAATTAAACTGTTGGAAAATGAATATTTCAAGACCTTCTGACTGGAGGTGAATTTTAACCCAAAAATCGATGGTGGGACGTGAAATAACCCCACAAAGCTCTATGCAAAATTGTTCCTCTTTATGTTTCATAAAACCTCAAATTTAATGTTTTCTGCAAATTGGGGCACTGGAACAGGAAAATTCAAAATCTCCCAATCTGCAGAGAATTTGACCTTGAAATCTCAGCTACATTAGGTGAAGTTGAGTCAGAAAACTTGTTGTAGGACGGTTTTACGCCATCATCCATAGATTCTCATATTTAATTGTTTTTGTGACCATGACTTAATCTGGGTACTGGCTTCTCGACATTGGGTGAATGAATAAACTTTTGACTGAGCACTTTAAATTGATACAATGCCAAAGCTCTTGAAAATAATATGATGGTTTACCAGAAACATAAATAGACCAACATCATGGGGCAACCTGATGTGGAGGATTCATGACATGAAAACCAACCACCTGAGTTCGACATGCAACCATGAAATTGATGAGGCGTTTGTTGTAAGGACAACTGATTTGAGAAGGTTATAGGGATAAAAGGACTCAATGCAGTGATTCTAGCAAGTATTTGACAACCTGCGAAAAGTTTAAAATTGGTTGAATTCAAGAATGAGGCCAACAGGGGACTGGGGTTTCTAAGGGATAGCCTTTCTTTTTTGGATTTTTGTAAGGGTTGAAATCAACCCAAATAGTTTACAATTAAATGAGAATAAAGTTGAGAAATGACTTCCAAAACAATTGCATACAAATTCTTTTTGAGAATTGATATTTCTAGCCACATGTTGGGATCCATATTCATGGGAATAAATTTATTGACATCTTTGTGAACTTGGATAAATATAAATGACTCATTTAATTTCCAAAATAATCATTTAATGTGTGCATTTGTCCTTTTTATGCATAAAATCAATAGTCTATAGATGAAGGTTAAATGGTTTCGGATTTCAATTTTTATAGAGTATTTTGGTTTAAAATTCCCTAAAGATGCTCAAGTAACTTTTGTATGAGGTGTTGTACATGCACTCAATCTCTTTGGAATGAATCTACACCTCACATTGTCTAGTTATTTGAATCCCTTTAGTAAAATACTTTTGGTTTTCTTTGGTTAGCCTTGTTTGGTCTTAATTAACGTAAACAACCTATACAATTAATTGAGAATAAATTTGAGAAATACCTTCCAAAACAATTGTATGGAGATCATTTTAGAGGATCACTGGGTTTAGGGATGCATTGTGATCCATCATGGGAATTATCGACACCTTTGTGAATGTAAGACTTGCAAACCAAAAATAAGGTACATTGATTTGATCCCTTACCATGGACGATGGGGATTTCAATCGTGATTGTGTATAAATAGAAATTTTGTTTAATACATTGCATTTTTCAACTTCAAAAATTCCTTTTAGTCATAACTTTTCTTGGTTCTTTAGGAGGATAGTAGAGGTGGGTGGACCCTTAACAAGGTTTTATAACAAGATGTTTGCGAAAAGGGAAATTGAATAAACACATAAAAGTTGTGACAAATTGTGATTTCATTCCCAACAACAAAACATTGCACTTTTCTTTTGATCTCCAAAATTCACTTAAAAGTTATCAATCTTCATGTTTGTTGTCTATCTCTTTGATTTATCTTAATTTGGTCTTTTCTAGATTATTGTGTACTCAAGTTTGATGTGCAAGCTTCATAAAGTCTGCAAAGTAAATGTAGAAATGTTAGGCTCAATCTTGTTTTTTTTTTTCCAATCCTAGAAGAATAACTATTGTATATGTTAACATGGTGACTATTTTGTGTGTGAGTGCTCATGCATGTTTTGTGTGTTATTGAAAGGAAAACAAAGAGAAAGGAGATCACTAATCAAGTATTGGAGCATTGTTTGAAGTAATTTACCATCCAAAGAAGAACAAGAACCAGAAGCATAACCACCAAGATTCAACAATGGAGACAAGAGTTTTGAAGGGGGGGAAGCAAAGAAAAACCCCCAATGCATGTAGATGGCAAGAAGCCTAAAATATTACAGAGAGAGAGAGAGAGAGAGAGAGAGAGAGAGAGAGAGAGAGAGAGAGAGAGAGAGAGAGAGAGAGAGAGAGAGAGCATGTATGAATGTGAGAATGAGAAAATTGAGAAAGAAGCATCTCATAAATAGAGGTGAGAAAGGAGTTGCATGTAACTCTCATATGCCACCTATCATCTAAGTGTGTGTAAAGTGTCAATCCTCAGAAGGAGGAATCTAAATATAAAATCCTCCAAAGAGGAATTTGAACGTGTGTTATCCTCACACGTGTGAGGATAATAAAACAAAATAAAACACTTGTATTAACATACACGTAATAAATAATCTTCATTAAGTAAAGATTAATTTCTAACAGTTTTAACAATGAAGTGAAAAAAATTTAACATGCTATGTTGTCTAGGGTTTCTATATGTTTTGGCTTTCAATTTTTATGGACCATTCCCGTTAGCCCCCGTCCTTGTTTTTTTTAAAAGGTTGAATTTAATCCAATTAGTTGAGAATAAATTTGAGAAATGACTTACAAAATAATTGCATACCAATCCTTTAAGAGAATCAAGGTTTCTAGCCACACATTGGGATCGATATTCATGGGAATAAATTTACTGACATCCTTGTGAACTTGGATAAATATAAGTGTCCCATTTAATTTCCAAAATAATGATTTAGTGCACATATTTCACAAATGTGTGGGGAAGTGGTAGTTTTACTTTGTTGAATATTATATATTGTAGTGCTTGGGCAATAGAGATATATGAAGATTATTGTATGCATTTGTGATCTCATGTTGGAAATATAGTGTAGAGTGGCTTCTTCCATATGGAATAGTATATGATGTTGCCTTACCTCAAGGGTTTACTCTATATCAAAGCATATTAAATATTATTTAGAGTATTTATATTGGTCTTTTAATGTTCATAATATATGGTATCGGAGTTTTGATTTGGGGAAAGTGGGGAAAAAATGTTGTTTTTCAAACAACTCACCTATATTACGTAAGGTTCATATGCCTCACATAGATATCCAATTTAAACAATCTTAAATTATATGGAAAGAAAATTTCATGATCTTTTTAAAAAATGTCATAATAAAGATTTAGATTAGTATCAAGGGAGATATGATGATGTAGAATTGACCTTGCAATTAATTTTTTTATGAAATTTTCAACATGAAATTAGGGCAATTTTTTGTTGTATGTCATTCATTGCACACATGTCTCCAATTAAAGCAATCTTGAATTCATTGGAAATTAAATTTTGTTAGATTTCTAAAAACTGGTCATAATAAAGATTTAAAGCAATATTGAGGGAGATATGGTGATTTTAAGTTGAACATGGGATTCTACTTTCTAGGCATAAAATCGAAGCAATATTTTAATATCATGCAAAACGAGTAAGAAATATGAATTCTAGTTTTTGTAAGTGGAAGAAAATATTTAGATCCACCTTTCTACACCATTTTATTTTTAAATCTATGGTTAAAAATGTGATCAATTGAAATATTTTTTTGAAACCCTCATTTTCTTAGAGGTTCCTAGATTTGATGGAAGTGCTAATGCTATATAATTGTGATTCCAACATAAAAGGGATTATTAAGAACTTATGATATTTATATCAAGATTCAACTATGTAGTTTTTTAGTCAAACTCATTGACCCATATTTCATTAGTAGTGGTTTACACGAACCCATATCTCATGAGAATGAATGGTCCACTTAGCACTCATTGTATCTAGGTGATGCTCATAGGGGTGAAGCATCGAAACTGCTCGGGAGGTCACCTATCCTAGTACTACTCAGACTCAAGTGTGCTTAACCATGGAATTTCCCACATGATCAATCCCACTTCTCTTGCTACCCCATTTGTAAAACCTTCAACAAGTGTTGTGCCTTATGGAACATTTATTTTAGAGCCTCTTTAGCATTCTACTTGTCCATGAATGAGCTCAAGGGTCTCTACAATGAGTTATTCATAAGACACAACACTTGCTAAAGGTTTTGCAAATAGAGTGGAAAATTTTAAGTGAAGATTACTACTAATCTATCTGTGATAAAAATAAAGTCACCCTAGCAAATTTTAAGTGAAGATTCCTCCCCTAGCTAATTTTGAAATCCTTTGGCATCTCTTTATCTCAATATCACTAAATGATTTCCACTTAGTCCAATATTTACAATTTATGTCTTGATTTGTCCATGATAAAAATAAGAATATTGTTGGCTCTCAATTCCTCACCCTAGTGTTGCCTAGTTGGTCTGGCTAGTCATGGTGTACTATCGCCAAGATCTAGATCTAGTTCATGCAATTTAACTAAAGATTGCTATTGACTTATCCGTAATAAAAGTAGGTGTATTGTTTGTTGATGGTGGTTTTAACACACAACAACATAGGTGAAATAAGGGTATCTCACCTCTCTTGAAAAAGGTATCCTATCTTAGATAGGACTGCCCCAAGGTTTATACAGCTAGATCTTAGGTTGTGTGGAATAACTTTAGTGGAATGTATTAGTTGTGCCAACAAGGGGACTTACATATAACATAGGGTTTGATGAATAATGCAATTAAGGATGCAAAACCCTATTATACTTCAGCAAATTTATAAATGAAGGTGTTGCCTTAAAACCTAATCTAATAGATGTTTATAAAGAAAATGTAAAAGAGTAAAGGGTTAGAGAGGGATCCTAAGTGACAGTCACAACTAGGTAAAATGCTGCAGATTGACAAATTCTTTTAATAAACCATTCCATGTTTCACCAGGATAGGAAACCCACAATGTTGCAAGAAATGATACAATCTTCAAAGGATCCTTATGATTTTCAAATTGCATTCACTCATCAAACACCCAGACAATGGAGCAGCTTAACTAGTGTTGTGCAATCAAACTGTATTCGATAATGCGGCGCAGGCTAACTATACACAACAACTTACAATCAGCAAGCACTAATAATATGGACCAAAGCATTCATCAGCATTTACCCATCATTGCAAAAGCACAACTAATTAACTTTAGATTGATATGAACCATGAAAACCAAAATCAGATAACACAATGATGCAAATTCCCAGCAACCTGCAAAACTTTCTTTGTATTGACTGGATTCTGGCAGAGTCTCAACAATTCATTATCAAATCTTACTTGTTACAATGAGAGAATGATGGCTCTTTTATAGACAAGGCACCATACTGAGTTTTTGAATGGACGGTGGAGATTAACTCAACACCAATAGTCTAGATTACACAACATTTAATGAGGTACAACAATTAGTTGCATTTTTGGATTTGCTTTTGTCTTGTAGGAAAAAGAAAAATATAGCTTGCAAATACATTGAATCTGGACAAAATGGATACCCATTTGGTTGTACATGACAAAGAGCCACTTTCCAAGGTGGAAGTCAAAATAGAGCCATATGACATGTGAAAAGTTGAGTTGATGTGGCTTGATGGGATTCCAAGTGCTAACTGGATCAAGAGGAGTATGTGGCAAATTTTTTGTGAAGGTATATCCAACTAGATGCTTGCTAGATCATTATTGCATGATTGGACTCTTGGGATAGCTATGAACAAGTGTGAACATGTCTTAGACATTGGACTCGATCTGCAGGAACATCAATGAAGTAGACTTGATCTTCAGTGTCTTCAAGCTCCTAGGCATCATCTCCATCATATTGGACATCATATTGACTTCCTTCTGCATGTGCAACAACAATTTGGTTGATAGAGTGTTGATTCTGCATTTCTAGGTCAGTAGGGTACCTCTGTGTGTTCATCCTTCCAAGACAACTCTAACAAGATCCTGTGTCCTCCAAGACGTACAATTCACAATGCAAAGCATAAATTTCATCATAAACAATAATTTTTCATTAATTTGGATCAAGATATGTCCACTTTCAGCCATAGATCAGTTAGGAACAACTCAAACTCAATGTTGCTTCCTTATAGACCTCTTCACAAATCTAGTGATTTTCACATGATTTTCTACATTTTTTACCATTTTCAAGTACCCATTTGGCCAATATGTTGATTTGGGAAGTTTTTGTGGCCATTTGAATCCATTTGGATACTTTTATTTTGCATTTTTATAGCCTTTTATGTAAAAAGCGAGATTTTTTTTGGGTACTGACTTTTCATGTGCAGTAGCATTAATTGTTGCCAAACACGCTCAAAATCCATAAAAAATCGCTAAACATTTCCATCATGAGGTGATAAATAGTTGTACATTCAATCTCACCAAGAAAATCCAATTTGCACTTTGAAAAAATTAGTTTCTTAGGCCAAAATGTCAAAAAACAATGATTTTGAGGTCTACCGACCTAGTGCGGATTTTAGGTGTCACGGACTAAAAGTCGGTGCAATGCAATTCTAGCGCTAACACCTTTAGCGCGGATTTCATGGACTACTGCCTTAGCACGGGTTTTGGGGTGCGCTGAATAAAGTTGGTGAGGGCACTTTTCAGCACAGGTCAGAGAGGTTCATTTTTAGTGCAATAGGCTTTAGCGCTACTTTTGGGTCTGACTGACCTATCGATCGAAGGCGGTGAAAGCGATTTTTAGCGCAAGTCGGCAGAAACCCATTTTAGCTCAAGTCAGTGAAGTGGGTTTTTAGCGCAAGTCGGTAGGAACCCATTTTAGCGCAAGTCAATGCAAGCTATTTTTAGTGCTTTTGGCAGTAGGAGGCATTTTTAGCACCAGTTTTTTGAAAGCCCCAGGGTGAAGTATGTTTAAAAATATATTTAAGTATAAGTCACTTTAAATATTTTTAAATATACTGTCAGGTTGTTTGAGATAGGTTCTAGATCCATAGGATTTCATATGCAGATTCTAGATTTTTGAGGTTCCACCAAATTTCAGATAGCCATTTTTAAGGATTTTCAGGGTTTCAGACTTAGCCAAATTAGGGCTTCAGGACCATGCATCAGGATGAAAGCATATGTACCCCTTAGTGAAACCTTATGGAATTTGACGTGATTTTGCAACTTTGGGACCTGTAAACTAGGAATTTCAACATGACACATTAATGCAGGTCAGGGTTCAGGAGTGTTATCAGACAGCTAAACCAAGTAGCCAATGACAAAGTCACAACGAAACAACGACAGCAGAACAACAGAACAACAATGATTTATTCATATACAAGAGATAGTTACAGTAGGAGTATAGTCTGCATTACAAAGATATTGGCCTCAGCCTTACAATGCTACAAGATGCAGATCAACTGATCATGCATTCAAGAGAAATCTTTGGGAAGACTCCCAAAACGTACTACAAACTTCAGTAAGGAAAAGCCCCCCCTTAAAGAACGAATCCCATGAATTTATAGACTTCTATGGTGGCCGCTGACCTTCCTTAATGATCTTGACATGTGTCATGCCTTGATTTGCCCTTAGAACGGCTGCACAGACTGTCAAAATTGACTTTTTGTTGTTTCTGGTTCACTGGCGGGAAAGTCAATCCAACCGGATTTTAGCGCAATAGGAGAAAGCGCTAGATTTGTCTTGTGCCGACTTTTACAGAGAAAGCGCTCAAATCAGTCTCGACTGACCTTCGTAGAGGAAAGCGTGGGATTTGACCACATTCGACCAGCGCAGATTTTGACCTCATCTGATTTTGTTAGTGCCACTTGATTTTAACGCAAGTCAGTGAGCAAGCCTTTTAGTGCTAAGTCGCAAAGCGACGATTTTCTATCTGTCTGACTTGTGCGGATTTTGATGTCGACCAACTTAGGCAAAGGAACCGGTATTTAGCATAAGGTTGGCGATGAAGAGTTTTAGCGCAGACAGTGTGAAATTGCTCAGCACAGATTTTGGCGTCGACAAACTTAGGTAGTGGGACTGGTTTTTTTTTTAACGCAAGGTCGATGATGAAGAATTTTAGCACAAGAGGTGTGAAAGCACTCAACGAGAAATGATGATGTTGCCAACTTAGTGGAGGATTCAAATGTGATGGACCTGGTTGCTAGGAGCTATTTATAGCACAAGTTCGAACCTTAGGATTTTAGCGCCAGGTCGGAAGGACTCAAAAGTCGCGTTGGAGCATAACTTCACCAATTTTGACCAGCTCTTCACCAAAATTGAGGTACGGATACCCATTTGGGCCTTCTTTAAGATTAACCCCTTACTTGGTCAACTTCCTTAGGAAAATTCTTTAAATTTGATCAATGCACTCTTGCAGCAACTCCTGTAGCCAAAACAGACAACAAAAAAGTAAAAACAAATCTTTTTGATTGATGAAGATTGCACATGAACCCGGATGGTCCTGCATCAGACATGTCGGATAACTGAAATATTCCATGAGTTGAAAACTCATGAACATTTTGGCAAGTCTGGAACAAGAATCCTAAACTTGACAAGTTCTACAATAGTCAGCCAAGAAGCTTCATCTACAGCTCGGTTCTTCCATCTAACCAGATACTCCATTTACTCCTTTCCTTTAGTCTTCTTAGCCACTCATGAGTCAATCACCTTATCTACTTCTTCCATCTTCTTTTTAGGCAACTAATCTATCCATCCTTGTGAATGTGAATGTATCCCTCCTTGTGAACTTGACTCTCCTTCATAGAACTTATACATATCAACAACATTGAAAATAGGTGAGATATCTATCCCTGCTAGCAATTTAATCTCATAGGCATTGGGTGAGAACTTTCTCAACACCTCGTACGGACCTATCTTCTTGAATTTTGACTTATTATATGTTCCTTGTGGAAACCTTTCTTTCCTCAAATGTGCCAAAACTAAGTCTCCTACCTAAAACTCTTGTTCCCTCCTATGCATATCAACATGTTCCTTGTACTTTTTGGCATTGCTCTCCAATTGTTCCTTCACTTTCTAATGAACTTCATGAAGTTATTTTGCAAAATCTTCGTCAACAACACTCTTTTTGTTCAAATCTACACTATCTCAGAGTTCATCAACACCTTTTGGGCTGTACCCATAAACTATTTGGAAAGGACTCCTTGTACTTCTATTTACGAAATTGTTATAAGCAAATTTTGCTTGTGCCAGGATAAGATCCCATTGATCTGGTTTATCTCCCACCAAACATCTCAATAGATTTCCTAAACTTTTATTCACAACCTCAGTTTGTCCATCAGTCTAAGGATGATAAGCTGCACTGAAACCTAATTCAGTGCCCATTTTCTTCCATAAGGTATGCCAAAAATGACCAACAAACTTTGTGTCCCAGTCTGAAACTATGCTCTTAGGCAACCCATGCAACCTAACTACCTCTCTGAAAAATAATGTAGCTATGTGGGATGTATCACTAGTTTTCTGACATGGTATAAAATGAACCATCTTTGAAAATCTGTCCACAACAACAAAAATGGAATCATGACCTCGTTGTGTCCAAGGCAATCCCAAAACAAAGTCCATACTTATATGCTCCCATGGTCTATCAGGTATGGGCAATGGCTGATACAATCCTGTATTCTGTCGTGCTCTCTTAGCATATTGGTAAATTCGACAGCCTTGTACCAGTCTCTTCACATCTGCACTCATTCCAGGCCAAAAATAACTTTCATTCAGCTGTGCCACTGTCTTATCTACTCCAAAGTGTCCACTTAAGCCTACACTATGCTTTTCTCAGATTAGATTCTCTCTCATTGAACTTCTAGGAATGCATAATTTTTGTCCTTTGAACAACAAACCATCCTAGATAAAGTATTCCAACCATGGTGTCCTATCTCCTACTACTGGACTCTTACTAACAACCCATGCTTCCTTAAAATTAGGATCATCTAGATACAAATCCTTCATTGCATCAAAGCCAACAACATTAACCCTTAGCTCATTCATCAACAAACATCTTCTGCTAAGTGCATCTGCTACCCGATTTGACTTACCACTTTAATGTTTCAAAACAAATGAATAACTTTGTAGGAACTCCACCCACTTCATATGTCTCTGGTTTAACTTACCTTGACTGTTTATGTACTGTAAGGCATGATGATCAGTATACAACACAAACTCATTTGACAGCAGATAATGTCGCCACTTCTTTAATGCCTGCACTATAGCATAGAATTCTTGGTCATAAACTGAGTATTTCCTTTTTGCTTCATTAAGTTTCTCACTGAAGTAGGCAATGGGTCTACCTTCTTGACTTAACACTCCCCCAATTGCACTACCACTAGCATCACAATCTACTGGGAAAACTTTGCTAAAGTCTGGCAATGCCAACACTGGCTGTTCTGTCACCTTCTTCTTCAACATCTGAAAACTCTTTTCTGTTGTAGTTGTCCATTAGAACTCTCTCCTAACACCCTTCATTGTTTCAGTGATTGGTGCACATATTCCACTAAAATTCTTGATGAACTTCCTATAGAAGCTCGCCAAGCCATGAAAACTTCTGGCCTCAAACATGTTTCTGGGGGGAGGCCAATCTAGTATTGTCTTAACCTTCTCAGGGTCCATTTTTAACCCCTCCTCTGATACTACAAAACCCAAATATACCAGTTCTTTCTGCATAAAACTACACTTATCCATATTCACCAATAACTTCTCTTCTTTTAATCTTTGCAAGACTGCCCTTAGATGCAGTAGGTACTCCTCCTTTGTTTTGCTGAAAACCAAGATGTCACCCAGATAAACTATGACAAACTTTCCAAGGAACAACTTCATTACCTCATTCATTAATCTCATAAAGGTGTTGGGTGCATTTGTCAACCCAAATGGCATCACTAACCACTCATACAGTCCATCCTTGGTTTTGAATGCTATCTTCTATTCGTCCCCTTCTCTAATTTTGATTTGGTGGTATCCATTCTTCAAATCGATCTTGCTGAAATACCTTGCTCCGCTCAAACAATCCATCAAGTCATCCACACGAGGCAATGGAAACCTATACTTAATGGTTATCTTGTTTATAGCTCTTGAATTAGTGTACATATGCCATTTTCCATCCTTCTTAGGTGCCAGTACTGCAGGTACAGCACACAGACTGGGACTTTTCCTAATCATCCCTTTATCTAATAGCTCCTGCACTTGCCTATTCACATCTTCATTTTCCATAGGTGTCATCCTATATGGTGCCTTGTTTGGCAGGCTTGCTTCTGGTATCAAATCCATGCAATGACTTATGCTTCTAACTGGAGGTAATCCATCAGGTAAGTCCTTCATTAGTATGTCGTCAAACTTACTCATAATTTCTTGGAACTCTGTGGGAACTTCTGTCCTCTTCTCAGCTGTCATAGCTTCTGTAATTTGAGGTAGGAAGGCATAACAAATCTTCTCCTTTCTGATTTCTTTTAGGAATTGTTTTCCACTTACTAAACAAACCCTATTGCCTCTCTCAGCATCCTCCTCTTTATCCTTCAAAGGATTCAGCACATACTCAACCCCATCCTTCTTAAGGGTAATGCAATTCTCTTGCCATCATGAATGGTCTGCCTGTCATATTGCTAGGGTCTTCCCAACAACATGTGGCATGCATCCATTGGCATAACATCACACAATATCTCATCTTTATAATTCCCAATATGAAATTTGACAAGGCATTTCTCACTTACCAACAATTGATGTCCCTTTTGCAGCCAAGAGACCTTGTAAGGAGTGGGGTGTTTCAATCGTTTCAGATTTAACTTCTGCACCATTTCTTCTGATACTAAATTGTTAGTACTGCCACTGTCCACAATGACCTTGCAACATTTTCCTCTAGACTTACATCTGGTTCTAAACAGACTTCTTCATTGTTCTGGTTCCTCTCGTACCTTCTCTGGTGCTAGAAGAACCTTCCTCATCATCAAGGATTCTCCATCCTCGGCTTCTTCTCCATGCTTCGGTGAGGCTGCACTAGCCACACTTTCCTCCTTAGCTTGTGCTATATGGGCTCTAATCTCCTTTCCTTTGCCACTGCTCTATTGTACCTGAGGGCATTCAAATGCCCTATATCCAGTTTGTCCACACTGGAAGCATGTTCCACTGAACCCTTTTCCTCTTCCAAAATTTCCTCTACCTCTAGGGTAATCACCCCGCCCTCTACCTCCTTGGGTATTGGAAGAACTTGCTTCACCTTGCTTATCCTAAGACCCACGTCCAGGATTTGACTGCCCTCTTCCTTTGAAGGGTTTACCTCTTCCTCTAGAGCTATTCTGCCTCCTAGAGATCTTTTCTTCTGCCTTCAATGCAAATTGATAGGCTTCTTCTATGCTGGTAATTTTGACCATGCTAATTTCATCTTGGATTGAATAATGCAACCCATTTACATACCTGGAGATCTTCTCAGCATCATCTTCAATGTGACCAGCTCTAATATTCAATCTGTAAAATTCTTCAGTGTAATCTTGTACACTTTTCTCCCTTTGTTTGAGGTTTTGCAACATCTTGAACAGGGTGATCTGATGATCGTCATGCAGAAATTTTGTCTTTAGCTTGGTTAACATCCTCTCCTAGGTTTTAATCTTTTCCTTCCCTTTTCTTTGTCTTTCAACTTGAACATGATCCCACCACAAAGATGCATGTCCTTTTAGCTTTGGCGCTGCAAGTTTTACCCTCTTAGGGTCTTCGATAGATTCCAACTCAAAAAACTTTTCCATTTCTGAAATCCAGTCTATCAACTCATCTGGTTTCAGACTACCATTATAACTGGGTAGCTCAACATGGGGTTTACTGGCAATCTTTTTCATTGCATGCAGAAACCTCCCCCCAAATCCATCTTCTCCTTCTTCTACTTCCTCTTCACTGACTTCTGCCTCCTCATTGTCACTTACATCTGCCACAGGTACTCCTCTGTATTGCGTTCTCTCCATTGCATCCAGCCTAGCCGTGATGCCTCTCAGCACTTCTGCCAACGCTGCATCTCCAATCCTTGGAGATGGTCCTCTCCTTCTTCTATCTCGGTGCGCCATGTACCCTCTACAGTAATCCCACGGCCTTAAAGAGTGTGAAACCTCACTCTAATACCACTTAATGCAGGTCAGAGTTTAGGAGTCTTATCAGACAGCTAAACCAAGCAGCCAATGACAAAGTCACAACAAAACAACAACATCAGAACAACAGAACAACAATGCTTTATTCATATGCAAGAGATAATTACAACAGGAGTATAGTCTGCATTACAAAGATATTGGCCTCAGCCTTACAATGCTACAAGATGTAGATCAATTGATCGTGCATTCGAGAGAAATCTTCGGGAAGACTCCCAAAACGTACTACAAACTTCAGTAAGGAGAAGCCCCCCTCAAAGAATGAATTCCATGAATTTATAAACTTCTATGGTGGCCGCTGACCTTCCTTAATGATCTTGACACATGTCATGGCTTGATTTGCCCGTGGAACAGCCGTATAGACTGTCAAAATTGACCTTTGGTTGTTTCTAGTTCACTGGCGAGAAAGTCAGTCCAACCAGATTTTAGCACAACAGGAGAAAGTGTTGGATTTGTCTTATGCCGACTTTTACAGAGAAAGTGCTCAAATCAGTCTCAACCGACCTTCATAGAGGAAAGCACAAAATTTGACCACATCCGACCAACGCGGATCTCGACCTCATCTGACTTTGTCAGTGCAGCTTGATTTTAGCGCAAGTTAGTGAGCAAGCCTTTTAGCACTAAGTCGCAAAGTGGCGATTTTCCATCCGTTCAACCTGCGTGGATTTTGACGTCGACCGACTTAGGTAGAGGAGCCGATATTTAGTGCAAGGTCGGCGATGAAGAGTTTTAGCGCAGACAATGTGAAATTGCTCAGCACAGATTTTGGCGTCGATGGACTTAGGTAGTGGGACCGGTTTTTTTAAATGCAAGGTCGGTGATGAAGACTTTTAGCGCAAGAGGTGTGAAAGCACCTAGCAAGAAATGATGACATCACTGACTTAGCGGAGGATTCAAAGGTGACAGACCTGGTCAGTAGGAGTTGTTTGTAGCGCAAGTTCAAACCTTAGGATTTTAGCACCAAGTCGGAAGGACTCAAAAGTCACGTTGGAGCATAACTTCACCAAATTTGACCAGCTCTTCACCAAAATTGAGGTACGGATACCCATTTGGGCCTTCTTCAATATCAACCCATTACTTGTTCAACTTCCTTAGGAAAATTCTCCACATTTGATCAATGCACTCTTGCAGCAACTCCTGCAGCTAAAACAACCAACAAAAAAGTAAAAACAAATCTTTTTGGTTGATGAGGATTGCACGTGAACCTAGATGCTCCTGCATCACACATCCTATAGAAATGGTTTCAAGGACAAAATGCAGTGACATAGGATTTTAGCACAAAATGCAGTAACACCCAATTTTAGTACAAAAGGCAACAAATGACTACTTCTTAAGCACAAGACCACTCAAGACACCTCCAAATCAATTCCAAAAGGCATCAAATAACTCCAATCATGCGAAATGACCAAATTTGAAACAACTCCTGCCTTCTAAGCACAAATTCAACTCCTCATTGTTGTAAGGAAGAAATGATTGAAACTCCAAGCTAACGCAAAAGAGGGGGTCTCCATTTGGCAAAATGGGGCATGTGTGCAAGGAACAACAAATGGTGACTCTACTATGGAAATGCTCCATAGCATTTCTAACATAAACAACAGTTTCAAACCCAGAATTTTTGTGTTTCCCACATGTTAAACGGGATAACATGACATCATATCATAGAAGCATAAATCAATAGCACAGTGCAGCCATTCATATCCTGAAAGCTTGAGTGTGTACAATTGCATTAATTCCCATCCCTTAGCAACCAATATCATCCAAGATCCTTCGCATTAAGCTATGTAAGTTGACACACATCTCATCCACCTTGACATTGCCCCGCTACCAGTCAGGCGTCCATAGCCCCGATGGAGTTGTCTTGCAAACTCATTAGCTCAACTAAGTTGCAGTGTGTGATATATGTGATAAAGTTTTTTTTCTTTTTTTTTGAACTTTATTGCTGGTAGAGTACAATGCAGTGTCACTTACCCTTTCAATTTTGCTAACAAAATTAACAATGGTGGTAGAGATGAAGTCTTTAGATTTTTCTCTTAATACGATATCACCTAGAATCCTTTAGTTGCTTCAAGATCATTACAAGTTTAGGAGATATATGGCTAGAAAATACTTCAAGTGCACTGACTAATGACTCATTTCCCATGAACATACATCATACCATCCGGGAATAACTGTGGAACCCACAAGAGGACCTAAGTAGAAAGCTAAAGTTTCTCAAAGAAATCCCCAGATTACTTACTTAAAGAGGGCCTCTTGTAGGTCTGCACAATTGCCACCACGTTCAAGAAGTGGAGATCCCCAACAAAGAAAGCGCAGAAAGCAAAGCAAGCAAAACAACTAACCTAAGCAAAGCAAACTACTCTAACAGCTAAGGAAATAAACAACTAATCAACTAGGGAAAACAGAAAACATAAAGCAAGAACTAATCTAAAACAACAAACTACTAACGAAAAACCTAACTAGAAACAAGTAGAACTATGTACAAAATCTTTGGACAAGTATTTACACTTCCTTGTGATTTATTTTCTTAGGACATGCAGAAGTAACAGGGTGTAGGTTAGTGTCCTAAGTCTGGCAAATTCATTTTTGTACTCTAAAAAGTGAGGTATAGGCAGGTTAGGTTCATGTTTAGGGTACCAATTACGTAGAATCAACAGTTGGGGCAATTCATTAGGGCCATGATCAATCCAAATGCAAGTTGTCTTACCCAAGTAACCATAATCAAATTGATAACCATTGAAACTGAGTGAAAGGGGAAAAGATACAACCTGATTTCCAATACCATCAATTGGGCATGTAAGTTTATCACCTTGCTGCATTGTACCGAATACCCTCTCATCTTTAGGGGATCTTAGCTCGTGGTGGATCATGTCTTGTGCATCAAATACCTTTGGATCACTGAATGTTGTAGCAATCTCCCAAGCAAATAGAAAGTCTGGACACCCTTCTTTAGAATGTGGATCATTTGGGTGAATTCTGCATGCATTGGTCAAAGCAAAGTCTATCATGTGCAGTGAGTTACCATGAAGTAGCATATCCTTACTCATTCTTGACACCAACTCGATGATGTGATCAAGTAATTGATATGAAAAAGCTTCCAACCCATCACTCTGCATGACTATTTGATTTTTATTCCTAGATTGTATACTTATGCTCTCATTTGTCATTATTGGGTCAGCATCAACCATGTGGAGATCTTCTTTTATGCAAGTATGAACAAGATTAGCCTGAGGAACGTATGATTTCTTCATATCTACTGCATCAAAATCAGTCATATGTTCTGAGACAATTTCATCGGTATCAATCAGTAATTCCTCTGTTTCAGTTAATGGCTGATATGGGATTGAAAATTCATTATCTGTAGTAGCAATAGGGTTTCCTTCTATGACTGGATCCATAATGTCAATGCCACCTTGTAATGATGTATCATCCATATTTTGTCCATTTGTCTTAGCTAAAAACTCTATTGGAGCAACTGCATCAGCTTGACATGGTTAATCATGATGGTATACTAGGCTGATGCAGTCAAGAACTTCATTTGTTTTCACCAAACAATATGATTTTAGCTCTTCCTGCATTGTTGTCCATGACTTTCCTTCATCTGAAGGACAGATTTCTTCTTGTTTTTGCATATATCTGATCTGAACAACCTACTGTTCTATCTTAGAATTATCAACAGTCTCAAATGGATTGTTGTTCTACATTTCCGCAACAACAAATTCAAGCTTGTCCAACTTGATATTTGTGAAGTGTCTGGTTGCTAATCTGCATCCTCAACATGGTTGTTCATCAAATCTGATTTATCATCTACCTTGTCCCTATCCTTAGTAATAGAAATATGACTTTGTTTATTATTCTGTGACTGAAAATAGGTTTTTGCCATGTTGGGACAACATATCCTATGGCTGAATGGTCTGGATCTAGTGGTTGAAAACCAAGTTTTAACAAGGCATGGATCTCATCTTCATTAGTTGGGTGACTTGCAGACCACATGCATTGTCTACCCTCATCATCTGGATATGTATTTTGATGAACAACTTGAGGGACTTTAATTTTTCCAATGTGAAGACTACCCTTTTGACTGTGATCAATTATCAATTGTGGATTTACAGCTCCTACAGTCTCAACTCTTTAGGTGCTTTCAACTGAGGTATGACCAAATGCATATGCATCCTTCCATACTATAGCTCCTCCATGTGTTGTCTTGCTCTGAATATGAATATGTTTGTTATGCCAATATCCTACTTCAGGCTTGTAAATCTCAAAGATAGGGAGCAGTCCTTTTAAGTGCAAATCCAATCTTTGAAGGAAGGTTAAACAATCAATTTTGTCATGCAGCTCTCTAGGATGTATAGTGCAGACCTGAGGTGAACTAAAATCAAGCAACGTTAATGGATGATACTTCACCCTGATTTGCCTATCTAACACTTCTTTGAAAAGTGGGATATCTACTTTGAAGTTCTCTTCATAATATGTCTGCTGAGATAGTCCTCTGGAGAATGAAGAGATCTCATGACTGAAACCCTTATATGTATCCATTGGAGTTGAATCTCCTAATTACTTAATTCATTTCAGCATGTGCAATAAACCATCATAATCTTTGTTGTGCCCTCCTTTTAGCGCCAATTCTAGTGATGGTGGTTTTAGCACACAACAACGTAGGTGAAATAAGGGTATCTCAACTCTCTTGAAAAAGGTATCCTATCCTAGATAGGACTGCCCCAAGGTTTATACAACTAGGTCTTAGCTTGTGTGGAATAACTTCAGTGGAATGTATTAGTTGTACCAACAAGGGGACTTACATATAACATAGGGTTTGATGAATAATGCAATTAAGTATGCAAAACCCTATTATACTTTAGCAAATTTATAAATGAAGGTGCTTCCTTAAAACCTAATCTAACAGATGTTTATAAAGAAAATGCAAAAGAGTAAAGGGTTAGAGAGGGATCCTAAGTAACAGTCACAACTGGGTAAAATGCTGCAGATAGACAAATGCTTTTAATAAACCATTCTTGGTTTCACCATGATAGGAAACCCACAATGTTGTAAGAAATGATGCAATCTTCAAAGGATCCTTGTGATTTTCAAATTGCGTTCACTCATCAAACACCTAGACAATGGTGCAACTTAACTAGTGGAGCGCAATCAAACTATGTTCAGTAACACGACCCAAGCTAACTATACATAGCAACTTACAATCAACAAGCACTAATAGTATGGACTAAAGCATTCATCAGATATCTTAGCATTTACCCATCATTGCAAAAACACAACTAATTAACTTCAGATTGATATGAACCATGAAAACCAAAATCAAATAACCCAATGATGCAAATTCCCAACAACCTGCAAAACTTGATTTGTATTGACTGAATTTTGGCAGGGTCTTAGCAATTCATTATTAAATTTTACTTGTTACAATGAGAGAATGATGGCCCTTTTATAGACAAGGCACCATACTGAGTTTTTGAATGGATGGTGGAGATTAACTCAACACTAATGGGCTAGATTACATGACATTTAATGAGGTACAACAATTAGTTGTATTTTCAGATTTGCTTTTGTCTTGTAGGAAAAAGACAAAATATAGCTTGCAAATATATTGAATCTGGACAAAATGGATACCCATTTGGTTGCATATGACAAAGAGCCACTTTCCAAGGTGGAAGGAAGTTAAAATAGAGCCATATGACATGTGAAAAGTTGAGTTGATGTGGCTTGACGGGATTCCAAGCACTAACTGGATCAAGAGGAGTATGTGGCAAATGTTTTGTGAAGGTATATCCAACTGGATGCTTTCTGGATCATTATTGCATGACTGGACTGCTGGGACAACTATGAACAAGTGTGAACTAGACATTGGACTGGATCTACAGGAACAACAATGAAGTAGACTTGATCTTTAGTGTCTGCAAGCTCCTAGGCATCATCTCCATCATATTGTACATCACATTGACTTCCTTCTGCATGTGCAACATCAATTGGTTGATAGAGTGTCGATTCTACATTTCTGGGTCAACAGGGTACCTCTATGTGTTCATCCTTCCAAGACAGCTCCAACAAGCTCCTGTGTCCTCCAAGACCTACAATTCACAATGCAAAGCATCAATTTCATCATAAACAACCATTTTCCATTAATTTGGATCAAGAAATGTCCACTTGCAGTCATAGATTAGTTAGGAACAACTCAAACTCAATGTTGCTTCCTTATAGACCTCTTAAAAAATCTAGTGATTTTCACATGATTTTCTGTATTTTTTACCATTTTCAAGTACCCATTTGGCCAATATGTTGATCTAGGAAGTTTTTGTGGCCATTTGAATCTATTTGGATACTTTTATTTTGTATTTTTATAGTCTTTTTATGCAAAAAGTGGGATTTTTTTGGAGTACTGACTTTTCATGTGCAGTAGCATTAATTGTTGCCAAACACGCTCAAAATCCACAAAAACTTGCTAAAAATTTCCATCATGATGTGATAAATAATTGTGCAATTCAATCTCACCAAGAAAATCCAATTTGCACTTTGAAAAAATTAGTTTCTTAGGCCAAAATGTCAAAAAGCGTTGATTTTGAGGTCTATCGACCTAGCGCGAATTTTGGGTGTCACGAACTAAAAGTTGGTGCAATGCAATTCTAGCACTAACACCTTTAGCACGGATTTCATGGACTACTACCTTAGAACAGATTTTGGGGTGCACTAACTAAAGTCGGTGAGGGCACTTCTTACCGCAGGTCGGAGAGGTTTGTTTTTAGCGCAATAGGCTTTAGCGCTACTTTTGGGTCCGACTGACCTAGTGCGGATTTTGGGTCTGACTGGCCTGTCGATCAAAGGTGGTGAAAGTGATTTTTAGTACAAGTTGGTAGGAACCCATTTTAGGGCAAGTCAGTGAAGTGGGTTTTTAGCACAAGTCAGTAGGAACCCATTTTAGCGCAAGTCAGTGCAAGCTGTTTTTAGCGCTTTTGGCAGTAGAAGGCATTTTTAGTGCCAATTTTTTGAAAGCCCCAGGGTGAAGTATATTTAAAAATATATTTAAGTATAAGTCACTTTAAATATTTTTAAATATATTGTCAGGATGTTTGAGATAGGTTCCAGATCCATAGGATATCATATGCAAATTCTAGATTTTTGAAGTTCCACCAGATTTCAAACTTAGCCATTTTTAAGGATTTTCAGGGTTTCAGACTTAGCCAAATCAAGGCTTCAGGACCATGTGTCAGGATGAAATCATATGTACCCCTTAGTGAAACCTTGTGGAATTTGACATGATTTTGTAACTCTAAGACCTAGAAACTGGGAATTTCAACATGACACATCATACATAAGTAGTTTCAAGGACAAAATGCAGTGACATAGGATTTTAGCACAAAATGCGGTAACACCCAATTTTAGCACAAAAGGCAACAAATGACTACTTCTTAAGCACAAGACCACTCAAGATACCTCCAAATCAATTCCAAAAGGCATCAAATGACTCCAATCATGTGAAATGACCAAATTTGAAACAATTCCTGCATTCTAAGCATAAATTCAACTCCTCATTGTCGTAAGGAAGAAAGGATTGAAACTCCAAGCCAAAGCAAAAGAGGGGGTCTCCATTTGGCAAAATGGGGCGTGTGTGCAAGGCACAACACTGTTGGCTCTCAATACCTCACCCTAGCAAATTTTAAAAGCCTTTGGCATCTCCCTATCTCAGTGAGGTTATATCACTAAAGGATTTTCATTGACTACAATATTTATGATTTGTGTTCCGATCTATCCATGAGAAAAATAAGAATCTTATTGACTTCTAATTCCCCACCCTAGCATTACCTAGTTGGTCTAGGTAGTCATGTAATACTATTTCAAGGATTGATGTCTCGTTCAGGTTATTTAAGTGAATACATACAAGATATGACACCAACTTCAATTGGATTATATTATGACAAGAGTACATACTGCAATCTACCATCAGTTACATCAATGTCTTAGAATAATTCTTGACCCTTTTCCATAGGCTTACAAAGTGGTTGTCACCTAGCGATCTATCATTCCCATAATTTGTTCTATCCTATTAGATGCTTAATACATGAGCTCTCTAGTTCAACTTCCTTCTACTAAAATGGATCTCTCTAATCTACTCTTCCTATACATGAGTTTTTCTTTGTTCCTATTATAATTAACTATCCTAATGTCCCTCCAAAGTGTCTTTGAATGAACCATACAAGGGTATTTATAGGCCTCCCTAGTCTAGGGTTTAGCCACCAACATACTCTGATAATCTATTGCATCAACACTTGTTTACTCAAACCTGCCACATGGTAGTGGATCCATGATCCTTGACACGTGGGTGCTAAGTGCAATTTAGTTGTCTTCCACTTCACATCATCCTTTGCAACCTTCAATAGTCAACTTAACATTTCACTCCTCTTTTGGCAATCTTCACTCTTTGGTCTATTGTTGATTGGTGACCCTCATACTTCCTTCAAAATTGGGTTATCGATGTTGGCAGCTTAGTATACTTTTGGTGCCAATAAATGTGCACAATAGTTTCTCTTAGACATGTGACTTATCAGAGATAACTCCTTGGTCTCTTGGTAATATATGTGCATTGAATGAATATAAAAATATTTAGTTTTTCCATTCATTCATGGAATAATTGGGAATTACCATGGCACAAAATAGGAGCACATTTCCATTCCATTTCATACACTTTTTCTCTAAGAGAGATGGACAGCAAGAATTCATTCTATCTTGGGTGTAATGAAGTTTAACTATCCATGTAAAGTAGCTTTCCTTATGTTCGATATTGAACCCTTAAAGGTCTAGGCACTTTTATTAGTAAATGGAATAATTGGGAATTACTATGGGCACCATATAGGATCACATATCCATTCCATTTCATTAAATTTTTCTCTAATACAGATGGAAGGTAGGAATTTAGTCTATTTTGGGTGTAATATAGTTTGATGTAGTTTAACTATCCACATAAAAGTAGCTTTCCTTATGTTGTTTTATATTAGACACTTGAAGGTCTAGGTACTTTTACTTGCAATAGTCATAATGTTGATTTATACGACTTACTTCCGAGAATTGGTCTTATGATAGTTGGCTTTTTATAAAGGTTGGTGTGGATAATGGCTAGATACTAAGTGAAGCAAGATTGACTTAACATTCTAGGATGAAGTGAGTCATGCATTTCTCTTCTGTATGTACTTGACATTTGAGAAGATATTAGTTACTTTTAATAACTAGGTGAAAAAAGATAGTGATGACACAAAGTTGATATACATGTATAAAAAGAGTAAATTTATGTGAATAATTACCCCCTTGATTATGTTAATAATATAATGGAGAATTATTAGATAGTAATAGTTCTTGTATGAATGTAACAAGTATAAATTTTTAAGAAATTACATTCATTTGTCTTATAGATGGAAAATGTGATGTGTGTCTTGGTCAATATGTTGTGATCATAATCACCAAATCTTGTTGGATCTAGTTCAATCTAGTTCAGTCTAGATATTTTGGATTGGTTAGATATGTCTGATTCAGTTCAGATCTTTTCACTTGCAATAGAAATTTTACTTTTTTTTAATTCCATATTTATGTATTTTTTTACCACATGATGGAATCAATTTTTTGAACTTGGCAAGCATGGTTGTGATGCCTTTGAATAAGTTTTTGTCATTATACATGAGATTTTCATGGTCCATTAAATTGAAAGGAAGAAATGTTGGAAAAAATTGTGTTTTATTTACATCTTGTCCACAAACTCTTCCTTTTGAAACAAATTTTTCCATAAGCTCTTTCTTTCAAGTTTTAGATAGTTCAATTGAACAAGAACATCAAGTGTGTTAAATTTTGCACACAATCAAAAAAAATTTAGTGATAATATATGTCCCCATCCAATTAGTTGCATACAAGTGATGTGGTGAATTCAAGGAGAGGAGAAAATGTTATTATCATGTAATCCTAATAAGCATGTAATAAATGTCATAAATAATATTATGTGACAAACACGTGATAATATAGTAAGATGCAGTCATGAAAGCATGTGTAAGGAGGGGAAACAAGGTGCCCCTAATGAGGGCTATAAACAAGTGATAATATCCATAAGTTTCAAATAGCATCAAATAATCATGGATAAGTTTCATAACATGTAGATATGGTAAGCATGGACATGATATGTGTTGGTCCTTCATTTTTCACTTCCTAGAAATTATGTTATTTATGCCCAAATCCTTTTATTTTTCATCCTGGAGTATCTTGAGTTTGTTCCCCTTGTGAAATTTTGTGTTCCCATGCCTTATTGTAATGTTGAAAATCCCAGATTTTTTTTTAAATGTTCATAATGGGTAAGTCAATGGCCTGTCGGTGACTTCCTAGTAGGTGCAAAATCACTAATTGATTAGAACAATTCATAGATGGGTCCAAAAAATTGACAGTCTCCTTTGTTCCCTTTTGTCGCCTTGTTCCTGGTAGGCAGGAAATCACCGACGGATGGGAATTGGACATGCAAAGTGAGTTTGAAGATGATAAAAAGTTTCTAAGTCATAAAGGTAAAGGAGAGATGAAGATATGTGAAGAAAGAATGCTCCATCAACAAGTTCTTGGTCGGTGGGAAATCGCCAACGGATAGGAACAACTTAGAATTAAAGGTTGAAAGTCAAAATTTGGACTTTTAAAGTGTTGTAAAAGTTGTTTCAAGGGTTTTCTTCACGCCTGTGACTGGTAAACATGCCCATGTACCCCCAAATCACACCATTAATGTATTAAGATGCAGATTTGAATATTGTTGAATTTAATACGAGATAGATAGATTTTAAACAAAGTCAACATGCTATTTACGCATCAAATGGTGTTGGTGTAATTTAATGCTAGGTAGATGGGTAGGTATTTGGCACCCAAAAGGCAATAGTGAAGGGTGTGCTATAAAAACATGGAGAGAAGACATTGCAATGGTTGGTCGTGAAACCATCCACATATCTGCAAATGCCTAAGAAAGACCCAGGGCTTCAAATCGTACTAGTCAGGGATGGAAACAAGAGGAATGTTTTTAGCACATTGTAGGAAAGCTTTTGTAAAGAAAATCTCCATCTGATGATATATCTCCATGGGAAAATGTAGTGGTTCAGGGAGATGTCTGAACCTAGTTATTCATCCTCCCTTGCCACATTTGCTGGCATGATTGTAACGGGTTTTTAATAATGTGTGATAGCATTAAAATCAATGCAAGCTTTGTGTTGGGTCATTATTGTGTTACAAATGGATTATTGTATGTTTTTCCTCGATCACTAAGTATGTTTACCATGTGGGATTTAATTTGAGAAATGTATGCAAATGCAGTTCTAGATTATGTTGAGGCTTGTTGGATTCTTTGTTTTTCTTGACTCTGTTGCCCATTGGAGTAGGCACTGATCTGATTTTGGGATGGATCAATCACTTCTTTTAAAATTAATTCGTTGTCTTGTTGGTTGTAGGAGTAGGAGTAGGATTAGTTTAGGGTTTCACATGTTGTTCATGCATCAGTTTTATAATCAAGGATGAATCTCAAGTGATCCAAAACTATTTTAATCATATGAGAGTTATGTTCATGCATTCTTGCACCTTGTAGCTTGTGTATGTAAAGTTAAATGGATTTATCTTGCATCTTTGAGTGCATGTGCAAGGTACAATCATCAGCATTAAAAGTTTTGTGCAACTATAGACATCTAAATTTGACAATATCTTGATTATCCTATTTATTCCTTATTATTCCCTAATTATTCCTAGTTTACCTTTAATCACCATCTTCCATAAATAATAAATTAAAATTAAAAACTTAATTTATTATTTACCTACCTTACCCTTTGCATGAGATTTAATTAATTACTTAAATCCTCCCTTTCTACACATTTCCCATGAATAATAAATTAATTATAATTTATTATTTACTTAACCTAAAACCTCTCGTTAATAATAAATTAAATTTAACAACTTTAATTTATTAGTAACCTAAACCAAAACCTAAAACTAGAAATTAAAAGAAGTAATTAAGCAACTCATTCAACTACTTTACCGTTCAACCAACTGTCTAACCATCCTCGAACCACTTCTACCCAAACTTTATAAAAACCTATCTCATTGTCATTTACCCCTCTGGAGAAATTACATGGGAGTTATGCTGGAAAACAATGAGTAACCACATTTCAAACATCTTCAATAACATTTATGTTTATTTGTTTTCTATAGTTTATCGTTGATCTCTGTTGCATTTGATATAAATTTTAGGGTTTTAGTTTCAAAATCTTTTCAAATAAAATTTATATCTCGTGTAAACATTAATTGGTGAACATGACGTGAACCCCCTCTGATCATTTGTTTGCAAGTATTTTGGTGTGAAAGCTTGCAGGATCTGGATACACATTGTTGTTGTACTCGGAGCGACAGATGTTTGTATAGGTTTGGAGCTGTTGACTCATTGGCATCATGGTTGCATAATGTTTTGAGAAACAATATGATTTTTTGTGCAGCAATCATTCATCTGTCATCTTCTTGATTCATTGTTTTCTTTTGTTAGCAAGGGTAAGAAGTGTTTTTATCTGCCGGAATAATACTACTGGTTTCAAAAATTTCTATTTTTTGTTTTTTTGGATATTGTCTGGTGGTTTTTGAGTTAATTTCCCTGACAAATTGGAAATTTTGGCATTTATTATTCGCTAGTATTAGCTCTTTTAACAGTGGTTAACCGCTTATGTAACATATGTGTAAAGAAATCTTTTAATAGTCATTATGCATTTGTTAATAGTTATGAATTTCAAAAGGTGAATGTTTGTTGTTGGATTTAACATATAGATGCTCATTGTTGAGGGTTTCAACGAGAACACATTTACAATAGTTTTATAGCGAGAGCCCTGTCTATAATAATATGATCATCTCTGGCTTTCTTCATATATTCTCGCAATGATGTGCACAAGTTCCGAGTCCTCAAAAAATGAGCTTAAAATAATCTTCCACCGCTCCCATTACATCTTTGTCTGCAGCCACAGTACTATCTCTTATAATCACCACTCCGTATCCCATGACTATTTGTGTTCAGCCAAAAATTTAGTACAATAAGGATTTGGTCACTTGAATGTTTTGCCATAATCTCACACAAATTAAACTAAAGTAGAGAGAGTTATAAATATTTGATCAAGTGCATCACATGATTGTTAATGATATCACATGTTTCTACACTCATGAAATCTGTCTCAGATATTCCTCTGCAACCACAGGTTGCTCTACAAACCAGGCAACTAAAGAGGCTTCAAAATCTGAGAAACTAATGCAACTCTGTATAACAAGTAACGAAAGCAAAAAAGAGGTGTTGGCAGTAATTTGTTAAGAGATTTTCTGAGCTCGTTGGTTATTCTTAACAACGTATTCCTTGAAATTAGTATGAATTTTTTTTTCCTTGAACCCCCAATGGGTGCAAGATAGACGTGGCCTTTCTGTTACAGCTAAACCCTAATTCCGTTGGTCGAGCATGCATTTATTATTGTTTTCAGTTAGCAGTGAATATAATTGCTTCTCATATATGTGGCATTTCAAATTGCTTGTTACATTAATAATCAACGTAGAATGTTTTTGTCATATCTTTTGATTGCTAATGTTTGTTAAAAGTTGTTTACATTTGTTTCCAAACTCATTAGTTTTCTTTTGTTACAGGCGCAAATTGTGGCAAATAGTTTTCAAACTCTAAACAATTGTTGACCGATCACAGCATAGCAATTGTCAATCATCAAACTTAGCTGCCAATTTTTAACCAAACTGTTTATGTGAAACACAGAATTAGCAAACCACCAGAGAGCCAATTTTTAGCCCTCGGAGGCCATTTCAGTTAAACAAACATAACTTTTGCGCTACTCATCAATTTTTTACAATTTTATAGGCGACAGAAAGGTGATTCGACGAACTACACAGTGGAAGAATCTGTTTTGTCAAATTCATCACAGAATCACATGTATAATCATTTGAAATTCAAGCTTTGGTTTTGAATCATCAAACATTTTTCATCTCGCGGTGCATTTAATGTTTTTGTGTGGACTTTTACAAGACCATTCATCTTGTTCTAACATTTTCTTATAGCTTCTTGTGCGTCCAAGACACAAATTTTTGCAAACTATTAATACATTTTTTTGCAGGATCCCTTTTGTGTGTTTGCATGTTAACATAGGAACATTTTAATTAGTGCTTTAAAAAGAATCTAATTGCTTTATGTGTATGGTGCATTTGCACATTTCATGTTAGTAGATCCCAAGGTAGAACAAAAGTATCCTCTCCCCTTGCCTCTTAATAGATCTTGGGTCTGAGATAAATTGTTCTATCTTCTTTTTCTTTTTTTAGAAGAGTCTACCTTGGTGGGAAAAGAGGTACTCAACCCAAGGGACTACTCTAAGCAGTACTTTCAATTCGGTCCGCTATATAAAAGGTTGAGGCGAAATCCATAGACTTCTTGGTGATGTATTCTTATTCTTATAGTTCCCTAGTATCCATACATTTGTGTGTGAGATATGTTAACCCCATTCTTTCCTTTTAAAGGATTGATGTAAGTGGCTGGGATAGTCTCTTAAGTGAGTCACTGCCGCATGAATAAGCGTCAAGTCCTTGAATTCTTACTAGATACCTTAAGTTAGAAGCTTACCCTGTTGATTGAGTTGTTGGTGTCTTGTTCAATGAAAGAGGATACGTTCTCTAAAGATACTCACCATATGGCTCCCTGAGATGAGATGGAAATCTTCAGCTTAGCATAAGCTACTTGTTGACTTTCTGAGAAGAGGGTGATCAGGTTATCCTTCCAATCTTGGAGCCCCGTACCTGTCCTCTCTTACAAAGACAAAAGTGTATACACATTGGCCATTGACCTTAGGTAGATTAAGCATTGTTTTCAAGAGTCTTTGATTGTGTTGAGACCTATGGAAATTTGGCCTTAAGGGGCTATCGAACATACACATTACACTTATACTACTTCCTATTAAACATCTGGTCATTGTGTTTTTGTGCTTGAAGTTGTTAGTGTAGGTTTTTTATTCCTTATTATAAGGTTTTTCCTACACATCTTTTTAAAGCTTGCTTAGGTAGTTTAATAATGTGAGCTATTTAATAGGCCTTTTATGTTAGTGGGTGCTTGTGTGTGTCATGTCAATCTATTCATGGAATTTACTCCACCTCCTCCTATTTTTGGAGATGCTGGAGTTATATTTCCTATTGGTCAATATTGACACCTCATCCCACTCACCTTGCCTATAAATACTCACTCCTTTGCATGTATTTTTCATGGGTTATTCAATGCATTTCTCCAATATTTTGCATCAATATTCTCTTGGCTTTTTTCATAACTCTCTTGTAGATGAATGCTTGCAATTGATCCTGGCTCTAACATGGTATCAGAGCTCCAGGTTTGCAAGTTTCTTCTCGAATCTGTGAGAGTTTTAGCCTGGAGAGTCTAAAAGGTGTGTCCTGGAGAAAAACTAACCTTGCCATTGCATTCAAAAGGGTCGAAAACCCTAAAAACAATTGTCAAATCATATTGAAATCGGAGATAAAAAATTTGTTGTGATTTTTTTTGTGGGTGCATCCTTTTATCCAACGGTCCGAAGGGTAGTTCCGCAGGGTGCATCGTTTTATCCAATGGTCTGAAGGGTGCTTCCACGTCCTTTTATCTAGTGGTCCATCATTTCATCTAGTGGTTCGAAGGGTGTTTTCATAGGGTAGTGGTCCGAAGGGTGCTTCCGCGTACTTTTATCCAACGGTCCAAAGGGTGCTTCCGCATGGTGCATTGTTTTATCCAGTGGTCTGAAGGGTGCTTCTGTGTCCTTTTATTTAGTGATCTGAAGGGTTCTCCCATATGGTTTGGCCTTTTATCCAATGGTTAAAAGAAATCCCCCAATTTGCCCTCCTCTGTATGCCCTAATGGAGCAGTTTCACGAAAAACTGTCATAACTTGGGCAAACGGAGTCGATATTTTGCAAATGAAATATTGTCAGAAAAGCTAGTTTTGAACATTTTCTGATGGTATGATTAGTTTTTTCTAATTTTACTATTTGACACTTGTTTTTGTTGTTTGAAGTCAAGGCATCTTTTTTGGCTTCTGAGCTCCGTTCTTGCGCCCAGAATCTCTGTTTTTCGAAAATGAAAAGACGTTGGAAAGGTATCAGAGAGCTCTACACAGCCACCTATGTACTGTTTTTAGATTTAGCCCCAGGTATCTTTTAATCAGTTTGTCAATTTTATGGCTTCTATTGGATATCCTGGACATGCTGCCTCCTGGAAAGGTTCTGTTTGCTTTGATAGGCTTCATTTATCAGCAATAATCTATTTTTGGTCTCTCTTGCACTTTTTGTAGCATAATGGGAATATCAAACTGTTTGTACTTGTGCTTATGCTTCCTTGGTTTCACCCTAGAGGCAACTTTCATAATTTGTTTAGTATTTTTGAGATCATTGGTACCTTATGTTACCAACCTCTTTGATCTTGCTATTCAGTGAGGTTTTCTAGTACAACATAGTTCTTCTTTGACATTTATGTGTATTAGATCATTTTTAATCCTTCCATGACTTGTTGCTACATCAGAGTTCAGTGTTGCATCATCATTGGCTTCCAGTAATTCTGTGCAATAGGTCATCTTCTATCCTATGTTGCTTCATCAGAGTTCAGTGGTGCTTTGTCATGAGCTTCCAATAATTAAGAGTCGCTTCTTCATGAGCTCCCAGTAATTCAAGGTTGCTTCTTCGAATGCTTTGAGTAATTCTTGCAGTAGAAACAATCATTGTATATGGGTACCTAACATGGCTTTCTTTGTTGGGACCCATCTTTACATCTCCTTAAGTTGCATTTAAGGGGGGGGTGTTAGTGTAGGTTTTTTATTCCTTATTATAAGGTTTTTCTTACACATTTTTTTTAAGCTTGCTTAGGTAGTTTAATAATGTGAGATATTTAATAGGCCTTTTATGTTAGTGGGTCAATGTGTGTGTGGTGTCAATCCATTCATGGAAGTTACTCCACCTCCTATTTTTGGAGATGCTGGAGTTACATTTCCTATTGGTCAATATTGACACCTCACCCCACTCACCTTGCCTATAAATACTCACTCCTTTGCATGTATTTTTTCATGGATTATTCAATGCATTTCTCCAATATTTTGCATCAATATTCTCTTGGATTTTTTCACAACTCTCCCATAGATGAATGCTTGCAGCTGATCCTGGCTCTAACAGAAGTGCATTCTTGTCACCATCTTTCATACAACAAACAAAACTTCATCAAATCCAATCTATCCATTTCCCATATAATTCATTTATCATCTTACTCATATTCTTATCCTTGAACCTAGTCCAATCCTTATTTGTCAAAATGGTTGTGATCATCAACAAATCTAGGTCAAATCCAAAACCCAAAGTCATACTCCGAGGTGGGCCAAAATTCGCTCTTGATGATGATGAGAACTTTATAGATCATGACGCATATTTTGATACTCATGTTCACCATATATCCCCCCATATTTGCTTCCACCAAAATCCTCATCAACGTCATACAAACCTTCATCCCATAATGAACACCTTCGCATAGAAGTTATAATCAAAAGGTGTTTAGTCAAAAGGATCCTAATAGATTGTGACTCAAGGATAAACTTGTGCACTCTAAGGTGTTTAAAACAATTGGAACCATTGCAATACTCCACCATGGATATTGAAAAATACCATTCCATCACTATTAAAACTTATGATGAAATTGAAAGGTGAACTGAAGGTACTATTTGATTACCCATCAAATTAGGTCCAGCCTTAGTGGAAATCACTTGTCAAGTCCTAGACCTCAATCTCCCATATAATATCCTCCTAGGATGACCATGGATTTATGCCATGAGTTGCTCCTTCCATCTATAACAGATGCATCAAATTTCCATTTAATGATCAAGATGTTACTATTTATGCAAACCCAAATCCTCTTCATCCAAGTCACCCCCATCATCATGTCAACCTAGTCCCTCCATATCAACCCATCTCATGAATATTCCTCAATATCCATCTCCAAATTCTCCAAAACATGTGCATGCTAGTGTTGATTTAAGACAGACAACTGAGAGGGGGGGTGAATCAGTTGTCCCAAAACTTTTCTTTTCTTTAAACACTTAAATCCTTCTTGTAATTCAACAACATAATAATAAATCATTCATGGAAGCACAATACAATAATTCAAGAGCAGAAACACATTAACACATATGACACCAAGATTTTAACGTGGAAAACCCGGTTAAGGGAAAAACCACGGGGTGACTAACCCAAGATTGTTTCTCTGTTAAAAGAATAGGAAGAATAAAATGGTATATGCCAATTAGGGCTCACTGCCTGAGCACACTGCTCACAAGAGGCCCACTGCCTACAGGAGACACACTGTCTATGGAATAATAAATAGTACATACTTGAACTGAAGATTAGCATCTTCACCATGCTTGAGTCAGTTCCATTTAAGCCCAACACTTCTACTCTGTTTTTCGCTCTTCTCCTCTCTACCACTTCCTCATCTCCACAGATACTTTGAAATGACTTCACAACTTTTATTTATACAAGACATCAACTTTGGGATAATCATCAAAATAAACACAATATACGCTTTATTTTATTACAGAGCAAATACACAAATACAGCTTGACTTATTACAAAAGATGTCATGCAAATCACCACACTGTCGGCCACACATAACTAAGACTTCAACCTTCTTTGAGTAACACGCCATGCTTCACAGAACATCTTCAAGATCATCTGCAAGATGTACAAACCATCTGGTCAGCCATGATTAGAAAGAACGTCACTCGGAAGTAAATATTCAATTACAAGTTCAATCTTCAATGCGGACCACCACCACGAACTAGACACAATCTAGAGACCCCCACAAGATTACCTAAATCACCAAGAACATCCACACCACTTCTGTCTACTGAAATCATTTTCATCTTCATCCGGAACCTCAAGAACACATTTTGTCATCGCTGTCATATTAGAATAAATGCTTGCGGACCTCCAGACCATGAACCAATTGAGTTGTCAATTCACACTGGCTTCCTAAACACTCCACCAAATCCGCAGAAGATGAAATTGCATTTTTGAATCTTACCGGACCTATTTGTGTCACTCTGTCACCTCTGAACTCCTGCCAGAAACAGTTTCACTCAAGTGGCCATAACTTCTTCAAATCTTCATGTGGACCTCTCAAATCTTGATTGGATCATCTTTAGACACATATCTACAAACCCTTTGATGCACATTATCTAATCTTCATCTTAGCTGGGATCTTCACTTCATAGAGCTTCACTGTCTTCACTGTTCATCTCTGTTTCTGATAGGACTAATTTTCTCAATATCCTTAGCACACAGCTCATCCAATCCTTGACATCAATGCAACAGGAGTATGTTGACATCAATGACAACACTGGTTAGGCCCATACTTGCAAAAATCTCCCCCTTTGTCATTGATGGCAACATATGATGTGAAAAACTGTTTTAACCATCAAGACAAGAACTTCTCCTCACTGACCAGCATAGCTCCCCCTATCAACAACAATCATTCACATGTCTTCTTTTCCTTTACTGCTCCTCCTTTGACCAGCAACCACTTTTGTTTTTCACATGTCTTCTCTCCCCCTTTGACATCAATGGCAAAGGGCACATACTTGCATCAATCAAAATCATACAAACTGCTCCCCCTGAGTAACAGCTTCCTACCATCAATCCGAATCACAAGAAATGACTATAAGATCTACCAGACTGATGCACATTAGTGCACCTTAATTAAGAACCGGAGGGGTAATAACCCCTAACTTCTCCCTGAGATACTCAAAAGAGTCCTTAGGTAGAGGTTTAGTAAAGATGTCTGCAATTTGATCCTTAGAGGGCACAAACTCCAATTTGACTTCATTGTTGTTCACCTGCTCTCTCAAAAAGTGAAACTTGATGGATATATGTTTTGTCTTTGGATGTAACACTAGATTTTTTGAAATGTTTATTGCACTTGAGTTATCACAGAAGATTGTGATAGGTTTCTTATACTCCATTCTAATGTCTCTTAGCATTTGCCTCATCCATAATACTTGAATGCAACTACCTGTTGCTGCAATATATTCTACTTCTGTAGTGGATAGAGATATTGCCTCTTGTTTCTTGCTCAGCCAAGAAACCAATATTCTCCCCAAAAAGAATACACCACCACTGGTACTCTTCCGGTCATCCACATCTCCTGCCCAATTCTCATCTGTATATGCATGAAGAGAGAAATCATAATCCCTAGGATACCATAAACCATACTCAATTGTTCCTTTTAGATATTTGAGAATCCTTTTGATTTCCATGACATGAGATTCTCTAGGATCATCTTGGAATCTGGCAACAAGACCAACAACATTCATAATATCAGGTCTAGTTTGAGCAAGATACAGTTGTCCTCCAATCATTGGCCTATATTTTTTCTGATCAGCCTTAGGAGAGTCATCATCTTTGCTCAGTTTACATCTGGTTGCCATGAGAGTATTCATTGGTTTTGAGTCTTCCATCCCAAATTTCTTCAACAATTCTTTCACATATTTGGTTTGAGAAATGAAGATTCCTTTCTTTGTTTAAGTAATTTGTAGACCCAAGAAGAAATTCATTTCCCCAAACATAGACATCTCAAATTCACTTTTCATTTGATTTGCAAAAGTCTTGCACATACTATCTCTTCCTCCAAAGATGATATCATCAACAAACACTTCAACAATTAAGATATTTTCATGATCAATTTTGATGTACAAGTTACTGTCAGCAGTACCTTTGTTGAAACCAATCTTCAAAAGATGTTTATTTAATCTTTCATACCAGGCTCTTGGGGCTTGTTTGAGTCCATACAGTGCTTTCTTCAACTTGCAAACCATATCACCATGATCAGACAATTGAAATCCATCTGGTTGCTCAATATATACTTCTTCTTAGAAGTCACCATTCAAGAAGGTAGACTTGACATCCATCTGATATACTTTGAAATCCTTGAAGGCAGCAAAGGCAAGAAATAATCTGACTGCTTCAATTCTTGCCACCGGAGCAAAAGTTTCTTCAAAATCAACTCCTTCAACTTGAGAATAACCCTTGTAGACTAATCTAGCTTTGATTTTGACTACTTCACCATCTTCATTCAGTTTATTCCGGAAGACACATTTGGTTCCAATCACATTTTTGTTTCTACGTCTGGGAACAAGATCCCAAGTGTAATTTTTCTCAATCTACATCAACTCTTCCTCCATTGCTTTAGTCCATATTTCATCATTGCATGCCTCACTTACTGTTTTTGGTTCAATCTTTGAGATAAGACAATACTTTTCTGAGTCTTGAGCAATCTTTCTTCTTGTTTGAACACCTTTTCTTTTATCACCTATGATCTGGTCTTCAGAATGATTCAATCTTACATACTTGGGAGTTTTGGGAACTTCTTGCACTTCTATTTATTGGATAGGTTCATTCAAACTTATCTCTTCTTCCTGTATTTCAGGATTCTCCGGATCAGTCTAGATCTAAATTTCAGAAGGGGCTTGAACAAAAACATCATTCTGATCATCTTCTTCATATTCATAAAACCTTGAGGATTTTTCAATGCCTTCATCAACCTTCACATTTGTACTCTTTACAATCTTTCTCAATCTCTTGTTATAACACCGGTATGCTTTGCTTTGAGTAGAATAACCTAAGAATATTCCTTCATCACTTCTAGCATCAAATTTGCCAAGGTCTTCATCTCTTTTAATGTAACATTTGCTACCAAAGACTCTAAAATACTTCATAGTAGGAGTGATGCCAAACTAGAGTTCTTAAGGAGTCTTACCAGTATTGCTTCTTATTTGTACTCGATTAAGAGTATAGACAACAGTGCTTACAGCTTCTCTCCAGTAGATCTGAGGAACATTTGCTTCCATCATCATGGTTCTAGATGCTTCCTAGATGGTCCGGTTCTTTCTCTCTACTACTCCATTTTGCTGTGGAGTCCTTGGAGCAGATAACTATCTTTTTATCCCATGTTTCTCACATAATTCTATGAACTTTCTGGATGTGAATTCTCCACCTCTACCAGACCTAAGACACTTTATGTTTAATCCAGTTTCATTTTCTACCATAGCCTTGAATATTTTGAATTTCTCAAGAGCTTTAGATTTCTCTTTTAGGAAAGTCACCCACATAATCCAAGAATGATCATCAATTAGTACCATGAAATATCTATCACCTTGTAAACTCCTGATTCTTGCCGGTCCACATAGATCAGTATGTACTAAGTCCAACAATCTGGTAGAAGATTGTTCCTTACTTTTGAATGTGACTCTGCTCTACTTACCCAACTGACATTCTTTGCACAAACTGTTAGTAGGTTTCATCAATCTTGGAAGATCTCTTACAGCCTGAGTGTTGCTTATCTTAATGATATTGTCAAAATTCACATGACACATTCTCCTATGCCACAACCAACTTTGATCATTTTGAACAAATAAACAACTTTTGCCAGTACCAACCAAGTGGAATATGTTACCTTTTGTTTGGGCACTGGATGCCACCTCTGTTCTAGAAGTTTCAAAGATCTTACATTTTCCATTTTTGAATCGGAGATCATAGCCTTTGTCCACCAACTGACTAACACTGAGAAGATTGTGCTTCATACCTTCAACATATAGTACATCACTAGTTTTATTCTTTCCATCAAAAGAAATAGTTCCTCTACCTCTAATTCTGCCAGCAGAATTATCACCAAATTTTACAACTCCTCCTTCATATCTTTCCAAATTTATGAACTTATTTTTGTCACTAGTCATATGGTGGGAGCATCCACTGTCAATGACCCAATCATCATTTTCTTCAACTTGGGCAGCCATAGATCTTTCTATCATTTTATGATTGACAGATTCAGAGGACATTGAATCTTCTTCCTTGATGGCAATAAACACACAGTCACTTCCAGATTTGTTTTCTATCTCTGATTCATCATCTGTTACTCCTTCATCATCATCATCTTCATGAACATAGTAACATTTCTTTTAAAATCTTGATCTGTTTGGATTTGTCCTTGAAAATCTTTCCAAACACCTTGAGGCAAAATGACCAATATTGTTGCAGTTGAAACATTTGAAGGGCAATTTTCCTTCATACTTACCAGATCCTCTTGGCAGTCTTTTTACAATAAGGGCTTCAAGTTGAGTAGCTTCTGCTTCATCTTCTTCTAGGCCTTTTCTTGCTTTTTCATACCATGATAGTTTCTTTGAGGAGTTTTCTCCTAAATCATACCTTTGTTTTCCTTTTATAGAGGCACTAGCTTTGAATGCACATTTAGTCTTGGGGGGCATCTCCAAACTCAGCCAATTCAAATATAGCTAATTTTCCAACCAATTGATCTCTTGTGATATTTGATAAGGATCTGAATTCTTCAATAGCAGCAACCTTGTGTTTGTAAGTAGGAGGTAGGGATCTGAGAACTTTGAAAAAATCTCATCTTCATCCAAGATTCCACTTGGACACCTAATTCCACAAACAAGCTCATTTACTTTTGGCATAAATGTAGTGATATTCTCATCTTCATTCATCTTCAGGTTTTCAAATTTTCCTTTCAGACTCTGTAACTTGGCACACTTAACATATTTGTCTCCTTCATGCAGAAGTTCCAGTTTTTCCTAAATCTCATATGTAGTTTTTAAATCTACAACATTTGTCAGCTTTGAATCAGATAAGGCACTTATAAAGCTTCTTTAGCTTGAAGATTTCTTCAACATCTTTGATTTCATCTATAGTTGTCAGACCATTCTTAGGAGGAACATACTTCTTTGAAGTTATGGTCCAATATTGCATTCCCATACATTGCAAGTGACATTCCATGCGGCTTTTCCAAAGAGTGTAATTAGTTCCATCAAACCTTTGACTATCCTTCTTATAGGAAGACATCCTAGATCTCCTCAAGCAGTTAAGCTCTTTTAGAGGAACTTAGCTCTGATATCAATTGTTGATTTAAGATAGACAACTGAGAGGAGGGGTGAATCAATTATCCCAAAACTTTTCTTTTCTTTAAACACTTAAATCCTTCTTGTAATTCAACAGCATAATAATAAATCAATCATGGAAGCACAATGCAATAATTTAAGAGCAGAAACACATTAACACATATGACACCAAGATTTTAACATGGAAAACCTAGTTAAGGGAAAAACCACAGGGTGACTAACTCAAGATTGTATTCTCTGTTAAAATAATAGGAAGAACAAAATGACACATGCCAATTAGGGCTCACTGCCCGAGCACACTGCTCACAAGAGGCCCATTGCCTACAGGAGACACACTGTCTACAAAATAATAAATATTACATACTTGAACTGAAGATTAGCATTTTCACCATGCTTGAGTCAGTTCCATTTAAGACCAACACTTCTGCTATACTTTTCACTCTTCTCCTCTCTACCACTTCCTCATCTCCACAGATACTTTGAAATGACTTCACAACTTTTATTTATACAAGACATCGACTTTGGGACAATCATCAAAGTCAGCACAATATACACTTTATTTTATTACAGAGCAAATACACAAATACAACTTGACTTATTATGAAAGACTTCATGCGAATCACCACACTGTTGGCCACACATATCTGGGACTTCAGCCTTCTTTGAGTAACATGCCATGCTTCATAGAACATCTTCAAGATCATCCACAAGATGTGCAAACCATTCAGTCGGCCATGATTAGAAAGAACATCACCCAGAAGTAAATCTTCAATTATGAGCTTAATCTTCAATGCGGACCACCACCACAAACTAGACACAATCGAGAGACCCCCATAAGCTTGCCTAAATCACCTAGAACATCCACACCACTTCTGTCTACTAAAATCATTCTCATCTTAATCTGGAACCTCAAGAACACATTCTATCATCACTGTCACATTAGAATAAATGCTTACGGACCTCTAGACCACGAACCAATTGAGCTGTCAATTCACATTGGCTTCCTAAACACTCCACCAAATCTGTAAAAGATGAAATTACATTTTCGGATCTTACTGGACCTGTTTGTGTCACTCTGTCACTTCTAAACACCTACCAGAACCGGTTTCACTCAAGTGGCATAACTTCTTCAAATCTTCATGCAGACCTCTCAAATCTTGACTGGATCATCTTTAGACACATATCTACAAACCCTTTGATGCGCATTCTCTAATCTTCATCTTAGCTGGGATCTTCACTTCATAGAGCTTCATTGTATTCACTGTTCATCTCTGTTTCTAATAGGACTAATTTTCTCAATATCCTCAGCACATAGCTCATCCAATCATTGACATCAATGCAACAGGAGTATGTTGACATCAATGACAACACCAGTTAGGCCCATACTTGCAACAACTAGTACTAGTCACTCCTCACACCAAGATCAAGAATCCTTAAGCCATCTTAATGATACTCTTGACAAGGGAATTACCACCTCAAGTTTGGAATCATACTCCAATCCATCTACTAGCTCCCTCATCCATCACCATCCAATAGAATGCCTATACCAAAGCCTACTAGTCCTACACCAACACCACCATCAAACTTTCCAAGCTCTAATCCATCAACCAATGAATCCTTGGATGATTTTCTCCAAAGACTCTTTACAAAATCTAAAAGCAAAAGAAAAGCTATGGAGAAATCCAAATCCACTCATCCTATTTCATCCCCATCTAGTACAAGAAATCCTAATCCTAATCATAAGCCTACACCATCTACCATTATTCTCTATCCGTTATATTTTCCATCCACCCATATATGTATGAAGGATGTGATCCAATGGCTATTAGCAAGGAGTAAACCATCCCCATGTCATCAAACATCTATCCCTAAGCCTACCAAAGAACCTTCAAACGTCATGCCTAATCTTCCAAATACATCATGTAGTCCACAACCCATAGAGCCTATCAAAGAATCACCCACTTCCACTTCCATCCAAAATCAAGAGTTATGTCAAGTGTCTAATCTAAAGCATGTGGAAACATTAAACCCTTATCCAAATCAAGATCAAAGCCCTTCCATTCAACCTATCCATAACCTATATCTTTTCTATGATCAAGATATTATCTATTATGAAGAGCCTATTCATGAGAAACTTGATCCTATCCATAATTCCACAATTATCCATGAGCAAGCTACCCAAGATCCACATACTTAATCTACTCCTCCTCATGGTTATCTTAGTAATAAGAGTGAGTATGAAAGTCTTGTTAGCCTACTTGAGCATTCACCCCATTTCATGGCCTTCATTCGAAGCAAAGAAATTTCTCCTCCAACTATTCCTATTCATGATCCACCAATATTCACCTCCCTTGATGAGACACTTGGCCCCCAAGCAAGCATAGATGATCAAACCAATAGCGTCGATCTTAGTAAGCATAATGATAATCAAAATCCTTTGTTATCCACTATTGACCATATTGCAAATCCACCATCATATCCCCTTGGTCTTACCACTTTCATCCATGAATGTTCTTCCCTAGGAAAGACACAACCGCTATCTATCACCTCACATTCTCCATGAAATAATGAGCTCAAATCTAGTATCCAAAAAATACATAGTCCCATTGTCCATCGTATACTCCAAAAAATGAATTATCAAGGTAAAGACCTAGGCCTTTATGAACAAGGTATTTTGGAGCCCATCCATGTCAAAGTCCCTCCACGCTCATATGGCCTTGGATATACATGCCAAGGAAAATAATCTCAAGATGTTGGTACTTCTTCCATTCCTCCTAAATCCACCACTTTCCATCACAAATTCTATCACACCTCCAAAACATATGTTGCCATACCTCCTCCATCATCCTACAAACCCAAAAAGCATGTGACCATACACCTTCCACCATCCACTTTACCTCCACTACTTCCAACTCCTAATATCCCTCCATCTACTTTACCTCCAATCCTTGTAACTTCTAATATTCCCATCTTCAAATCCCCTTATCACTTTAGCCACAAATCCATCCATACATCCCATTCCTATAAATCCCCTACAATTCCTAATCATGATCAATGAACGCACACATCGACTAAACATGAAGCTATCACAAACACCCTCATGGGATTCAAAAATAAAAATTTGGATGCCTCCACCCATTAAGCAAAAAATCCTAATGATCCCCATGCCATAAGGCACCAATGCAACGAATCAAAGTAAAATCAAAACTCAAAATGGCTACCCAAGTCCACATCTCAAAAATATAATTTCAAAACCAAAATGGTTTAGATCCCCAAGCAAAAAGCATATAATTCAAATGGAGCATCCACAATCCTAAAATCTCAAACATCCCACTCCCCATCACAAAATCTTAAAATTCATAACTCCGTTTAGGTCCCTAAAGTCCTAAATAGGCAATCCCCTTAGATAACATCTCATTACTCCCAAATCCCCCTTCCAATAAAAAGATTCAAAATTCAATTCGGTGTGTGCAACCATTGGTCTTGGTTCCCTTCCACTCCACAACATTCCCACATACCTCGATCTCCCCATCTTCTATCTACTATCCCACTTATCTCTTCCATCATATCCCTATGGTCCATGCTTTTCCATAAGTCCTATCTATCTCTTTATCTCCATCCTAATCCACTATCCTTCCATCCTAGTCCACATCCTAATCCACTATTCCCTATGATCCATCCTTGCATGAACCTTTCATAATCCACATCAAAATCCACTATCCACTTAATCCGTCTCTCTCATGCAATCTTATACCAACATCCATGAGCATAATACCACTTGACATGGTCTGTGAGTTACTTCTATCCATCATGGGAAATTACCATCTTGCTATGGGAACAAAATCTTAAGTCTCAACCTATTCCATCCAAATCCCCTACAAAAAAAATCAAAATAGTAAAAGATAAATCCTTCGTCCAATGGTGAAAACCATTTTTATGGCACCTTGGATAAGTACCATGATGAAAATCTAGCAAACAAGCGTAATGTGTAGGTGATTATCTATGTGATTTACACTTGGGGGCATGTTGTCTCATCTATCCCCTCCTATCTACCCCATCTCATATCCTATCATATCATTTTCCATCCCTTTGGCTTAGAGATGAAAAACTCCTTATCTTCCAAATAACAGCTCCATTTTTGACAAAATTTGGATAGGAAGATAATTTGGCCTCTCGGAGAAAAACCCAAAAACCTTTTTAGCTCCAACGACCCGAACATCAAATTTTGGCTTTATTTGCAAATTACCATCGAGAAAATCAAAGGTTTAAAATCTTTCAAACGGTATGGTATTTTGGCATGCAAACTGGTCATATTGGGTAAAATGGGGTTAGGATGAAGTCCCTAAAAGGATTTTGCACCAACTTTTATAGATTTTCAAAATTAATTATTTTTGTGATTTGGCAGGATAAGGCGTATGGGGATGTACTGAAAGTTTAAAAATTGGCCAGGTCAAAGATGGGGCCAACAACGCTCAAATCAATAATCAAGAAATAAAATAAGCAAACCATATAGACACATGATTTACATGGAGAAACCCTTTCAGGAAAAAACTCCACCAAAGAAAAGAGGACAAGTATGTTTTATTCTTCAATGCACATAATACAATATCAACACACTACCACTCCAATAGCATTTTGACAACACTTATGTGCTTATAAAACAACACTCTCATAATCCACTACCTCATACTCTCAATTTATAGGCAAGGAATAGGCCAAAACCACAAATGGTTTTACCAAAACAACAGGTACCAAAACCATGGTATGCTACAAAAATCCCATGCCCAACTAATAGAGCATCTTCCGAGAATAGTAAATAATTTAATAACTTCACATGGACTTCACATGGGCTCAATAAATGAGTCTCTAATTAGAAATTTTAATCGACATAGCATCTATGACAAAGCAACTCCCACATCCTCAAATATAACACTCCAAAGTGGAGTAGCCAACTCATGTGGGTCCCATATGTCATAACAAGATTCCATTCCTCAACCTTAGTGCCTAGAATTGGGAAAGTGTCATAACTGAGTCCAAAGTCAAAAGTAACCACTACCGTTGTGCTCCACCTCCTTCATGAATGCATATGACAACTAATGCCAAGAATCTCGGGAATCTAAATTACAAATTAATTCTTCCAATTACACCCTAGGCGTGGAAGGACACTTTCCAAGAGTGTTGGAAACACATAAAATATACATAGGATCTGCAAGGTACATGGCATCTTAATCCTAACAAGAACTACATGACTTGAATTCCTTGGTTGGGATATGTAGGTAGTTTAAAGACATGATATTTCCATAGTCCATCTGAATAATATCAAAATTTTTCCGTGTCATCTCCACCTTTTTAATGAGCTAGTTTCTGCAATTGTGTATCATTTTTATCCTCTTCCCAATGATGGATCACAGAGTGTGATCCGAAACATCTTTTACTATACACTTGATGCAAAAAAGGTCTACACAGTTTTCTCTAGAAACATTTTGATATTATATGTAGGTAGTCCAATTCAATGGACTTGGTGAACATGTTGTGTCTAGGAATTGTGTGTTCTTTTAAAACTAATCTTGGTTGGAAACTCCAATCTTTTCTGATAAGTAGAGTGACATGTGTAACATGTCAAATTATAGAATGAATTAGTTTTACAATATGATAGAGATTTACAAATTTAATGATTTCATTTAATGACCTCTTAGAGTGGCCATTTCACTAAATGATCGAAACAGGGTGAAATGATATTGGTGACAAGGGTGAATAAAGTTGTTATAGTAGAGGTACAATAGACAACACAATTGTTAATTTATTATAAAAAACTGGAACAAATTGAGTCACATGGAAGATTGTCTCAACATCTTGTTATGTGGCGACTATGTTGTATCCATTGGCTACCTTCCATATAGACTAATGTAAAAACATCGCATTGCTTTCAAATCTTACCTAAACTAAATTTGCATACATATTTAAACAATAAGTATTAAGTTGCGAACAAAAATTAATTAATATGTGATTTTCCTTTCTTTAACACAAAAGCCCGCCAAATACTATTTCGCCCAAAAGAAAAACCTATAATTAGCCAATAGGCTTTTATATGTGAGCATTATAGTGCTCAGGATTGTCTCACACCGTGAAATTTCACCGGAAAATTTTCTAAGATCGTGGGTTGTTCCTATCGGCGTATTTCTTGAACCTCCTATGGGTGCAAGTGCTAGTTATAAAACATAGACAACCAAAAGAGGAGGATCTCTTTCTCATACAAATGAAGACATTCCAATCACAGGTCTGGCAAATACTTTCTAAGAAGATTTTGTGGACTACAACCCACCAAGTATACGATTTAGTAGCCACCCCAACATTGTTATGTAGCATTTCCATAGAACTAGAAATGTGTGAATGCAATGCTCTTGGCTGCTAGTTTTGTGTCTTTAAGAGTGATTTTATTCTTTCCTTAACATGGGGTTGCTATAAACCACATGACCTCAAAACCCTAATTATAAGGTGTTAACATCCTCAAGTCCATTATGCCAAAATTTTGAAGTCTTACCTCACAACCATGTGAGCATGATTAACCCAAATGGCTCCCTTAGCCTGAGATATTTTACAAAAATGCACCTAAAACAGGTTTAAAAAAACCCAAGATGCAACGATCTTCATGTCGAAATTCATATAAATAAAATTTGAAAGGTGAACTGGTAAATAGATTTTAATAAAAAACTCCATGATGATTACAGAGCATATAACTATTTGTTCTGGGAAGAGTTAAAGTGGGCGTTCTCAGGAGGAATTTCGATCATGTTGAGCTGTTGCAGACGAATTTTGAGAATAAGCAACACAAATTCCCTCCACTTGGATAACAATAACAGAAACCCTGCTTTTGCTTATCTACTGAAATCAGCCAAACCGTGGCGGGACTTATACAGATGCAGTTCAACATTGCAAAGATCCGCCGCAAAGAGTATAAAAGAATTTGCTTTATCTCACGGACAGTGGCTTCTTCCCCCAGAGGTCATGCGAAGAAATGAAACGATGCAGAGGAATGTGGAAAATATTGTCCATGTACTCCATTCCAGGGGTCCGCAGGCTTTGGAACATGCACTTGCCCAGCTCAGAGTCAGATTGACAGAAGAATGTGTTAGCAAAGTATTGAAGAAGCTTGACAACGATGATGTATTGTCAGGTTTAAGGTTTTTTGATTGGGCGGGTCGACAAAAGGATTATCGCCATACTAGGGCTGCCTATTACGGCTTTTTTAAAATGCTTTCTAAAGCCAAATCAACTCAGCTGATGTTGGGCTGGTTGGATTCCTTTCAGAAGCAGAAAAATGTGAGGAGTTTTACATTTTATGAGACTCTGATCATGGGGTATGCTTTTGCAGGTAGGGATAATTTTCAGCATTCAAATTTTGAAACCCTGGCGCATCTTTTTTAATATCGAATTTATATATCTTTTTTTCTAGATTTGGTGGTTATATTAAAACTAGCTTTTCCAATTTACTTTGATATTTCAATGTGTGCTATATAATAAAGTTGCCAGTTCTTCAAGAAAAGAAATGTTGTTTGACAGAAATTGAGGCTAATCTTATTTTTTAAATGTTCCCACATAATCAAAAAACCATTTTACCAATTTGCTTAATATTTTATATAAAATGCTGGGCAGATTCTTTTAGTAAAGAAATGTTGTTTTGTAGAAATTGAGGGGAAACTTCATCTTCAAATTGCCAATGTTTTTAAGAAAATTTGGCAAAAGAAAAACCAGTTGGCAAATGTCAGTCACTAAAATTATCCCTACTTGCAGGACAATCCCACATGGCTCTGCAAATGTTTGGGAGAATGAGGTTTCAGGGGCTCGATTTAGAGCGGCTTGGATATAATGCCTTGTTGAATGGATTGATTGAGGAGAAGTGTTTTGATGTTGTAGACGTCATTTGCAAACAGATTTCCACTTCAAGGGGGCACTTTAAGAGTTCTTGTTCTACAGACTGTATAGTGATGAGGAATCTCTGTAAACAGGGGAAGCTAGACGAGGCCAAGGAGTTGCTGTGCAAGATTAGAAAGAAAGGATCTGCAGTTGGCATATTAGTTAGTGCACTTTGCAAAGGAAAGAGGATTGATGAAGCCCGGGCTTTGGTTGAAGAAATCAGGAAAGAGGGGCAAGTAAGTTCAATGTCAAAAGTATATAATGCGTGGATCAAAGGGCTTGTGGAGGAGAAAAAAGTGGATGATGCAGTGGAATGCTTTGAGGAGGCAAGGTCTTTCCAAGGTTTCGTTCCTGGAGATTCCTGCTACAATGCACTGGTAAGTGGTCTATTAAAAAAAAATAGGCTTGAGAAGGTTTACGATGTGAGAAAAAATAGGCTTGGGAAGGTCTACATTTTGATGAATGAGATGAAGAAGCAGCTTATTTTTCCAGATAGTTGTACCATGAATGAACTGATTTGTTTCTTTTGCCAAAGAAGGGGCATGTTAGACATCGCGCTGGGTTTATGCAATGGATTATCGAAAATGGGCTTTTCCCTAAGTAATGTGACCTATAATGCACTTATCATTGCACTTTGCAGGGCGAGAAAACTGGATGAGGCACACAGACTCCTAGAAAATGTGATAGCCACTGGCTTCAACTTTTGTAAACTACCTTATTTTGACATTGTCAAATCTTTGAACAAAACTGGGAAATTAGATGAAATACAGGAGGTCATCGATGCAGGGATAAAAAGACTGAATGCACCAAGTGTTTCCACATGCAGCACATTCAGTTCTGTTCTGCAAGAGGTCATCGATGCAGGGATAAAAGGACTGAATGCACCAAGTGTTTCCACACGCAGCACATTCAGTTCTGTTCTCTGTGATGCTGGTAAAGTTGATGACAATTTTTTGGTCCCAAAAAAAATGAGGAAGAACATACTTTTGAACAAAAAATGTTATTCTGCTATAATACACAGCTTTTGTGTCAACAAAAATCCAGAGATGGCTTTCAAGATGTTGCTTGAGATGCAGGAATATGGTCACCATCCGAGTCGCCCCACATTCAGAACTGTGATTAAGGTTCTATGTGAAACAGGCCACTCTGATCAGGTTCTTCAATTGTTAGATATGCATGTATCAGGTAAACTCAGTAACGTGAATTTGTACAGTGTCTTTATAAATGGCCTTTGTGATGCAGGCCACCCTGACATAGCCACAGAAGCATTTAAGAGGATGCATGAAAATGGATGCCAACCTAACACTAACACCTATGTGGCCTTATTAAATGGGTACATGAAATGTAAAGAATTGGTTGATGCATTGAACTTCTTTGAATCACTAAGTACAGTTCATCCTCCCTGCACTAGATTGTACAGTGTCTTGATCAGTGGCTTTTGCAAGGCAGGTAAAGTGGAATTGGCATTTACATTTTGGCAAGAGATGAGTGGTAAAGGATTGATCCCTAAGCTTGGATGCTGTGAGGATCTTATTTATGTTTTATGCAAAGTAGGCATGTTTAATGGAGCACTAAAAACTTTTGCAGACATGAGGGAAAAAGGTGGCCGCTCCTCTACTTTTATTTACAATATACTCTTCCATTATAGTTTTAAGGTACGAGAAATCAACTGGTCCAGAGTGATTTTTCAAGTGCTGTACACACAAGGATCTCATCCTATTGCAGGCATGTTTATCAGTGGGCTTTCTAATACATCAAATCTTGAGTCCATTTTGCAAGAATTAATAGAGCAAATTTTTGTGCCTAATGTTTTTACTTTCAACATACTTATCGGAGCCCTGTGCAAGGAAGGAAAAATAGAAGCAGCTTGCAATTTATTCAATTATATGCCCAAGAAAGGTTGCAGTCCAAATGTATGGTCTTATGATTTTATTGTGCATGGGCTCTGTACGATACACAGAGTAAATGAGGCCAAGGCATTCATGGAGGAAATGATTGAAAAGGGATTCAAACCCAGTGTATGGACAGACAACTTATACAGGGCGTTGATAAACAAAGGCAATTGACTGGTCTATGTTATTGCCTGCATTATATTTTGGCTGATAGGCAACATTCATTGTAACTGGCAAATGTCATAGTATATTCTTTTTTAATGAATTTTGTCATACCAAATTTGTTGTTTTTGGCCTTTCTTGCAAACAGCCTTCCACTTGCATGCATTTCTATTCAGAGGGCAGGAAGATTCATTTGTTTGGAATGGTGAAAGCTTGCAAGGGTTTTAAATGGGCTGTGGAGTGTTTTAATTAAATGCAGGCATTTTTGTATTACTGTTAACAGATGCTGGGCTTTGTGAATTCTGTCATGTCTTTTGATGTTTTTTTTCTCATCAGATTACCATGGCAACCGCAACAATGATGAGATCGGAATTGCTTGCTGAAATTTATCATCCATCCGAATCTGAATATTTTTCAAATGTCTGTTAAATTTAATGAGAACAACCCTTATCTACAAATGTTTGTTATGTTTGTGTCAGCGTGTTTATGTTTAATTTGTGGATTTATTTCAGCAGAGAAATTTATGCTGCGATTTTGCAAAAATGGAAGTGTTAAAATGTCCAGTGGATCTGTGGCGCACTTAGGGCAGGGTTTATGCTTACAGTTGAGAAAACCTTCCATATGTAGGGTTTTATGATATATGCATTTTTCTCATTCTTCTTATTCTGTTCTTAAAAACATTTCTTATGTTTTTCATGATGTATATGTTTTGAAGACAATTTTTTGTGGTTTGGAGTTTGGGCTACTCGAATTCTAAAATTGTTAAAAACATACTCACTGGGAAACATGGGTGCAGGAACAGTATCCAGTTCCATAATCAAACACATCTCTCCTGATGGCAATATATATAATACGGTCATACCTCATGCATGGATCACTGTACATTGATTTGAAAATGGTGGGTCTGTCCCTCTATGTCTGCTATCTGTACTCCTCAATCTCTTGCTGACTATTATAAAGAATTGTTTGTGTTAGAGACAATATTCAATAGACATTTTTGATGTTTTTCACATTCTTGTGATTCCAGGTCAGACAGAGCCAGGGAAGTAGAAATATAGTAAAAGACCTGAAAGTATTTTCTTCATTTGAGGAGGAACTGTACAAGAAGATTACACAACTCCTTACTTTAGATAACTTGAGGTATTTCGTTTTTCAAACATGCTCATTATAGAAAAAGTCCATGTTAAAGGATTTATTTTGATGTCATATTTGCTGACATGATTTTCTTGACATGAAGCAGAGAAAATGAGCAGCTTTCTAAGTATGGGGAGACCAAATTAGCTAGAAATATTATGTTATTAGAACTCAAAAAACTTATAGAATCTAGAGAAGTTGCAATTTCCTGGGCTTAAATCGTCTCGATTGTGGATGCTTATTAATCAAAGGTTTGTGTTAAAATTTAGGCTGTTCAGTTTAGTAATACGAGCATACAGAAATTTTGTTTTTCTTCTTTTGAACTTCTTATGTTACTCTGATATAAGTAATGCACTTTCACAGTTGCACATTATTGACCTTATTTAATCTGCGAGCCTTTCTGGTTCATTCCAGACAGTGGCTCTGCAGGCATTTTATGGTGATTGAAACTTAATTTTCCTGGTTTGTTTTCTTGGTTAATTTTTGCAGTTTGAATTGGCAGCATCAACTCTGTAAAAATCCAAGGCCTAATCCTTACATAGAAATCTTTTTGCCCATCATAATTGTGGACAACAAAATGGAGCATGTCCTCTGCAACCTGCAAACAATTTTATGGTTGCATTTACCAAATCAACGCCCTTAACCCCACTAGTAACCAGTCATACAGTAAATGAAAGTGGACCTATAGTTATTGTACTTTCGAGAATGATGTCTTCTTAACTTTTAATTTGTTGTGTGTGTGTTCATAACTTCATAATGGATTCAATCTGATACCCTCTTGTGGGTGTTGGTAACCAGCCATTCCAGCCAGAACCTAGAAAGCTGCCTAGTGCCCTTGCAGGTTGGATGGCTAATCCTGCCTCTGTGGCGCATCCTGAAATTGTCCTCACTATATTATGAATGATTCAATATCATTGTTGTAACTTTGTTGAAATTTGATGTAACTTCTCAATTATGGTTGTCACTGCAAAAAGATTGGATATTTTGTTTGTGTATAGTCTGTGTTGTATTTCCTTTGTTCTTTTTTGTTGTTAGTATATAATAATATTTTTTGTCAAATTTCCATCTTTAGCTACTCTTGTTAAGCGTCCAAGGACCCCTTCAGTAAACACCCCACCGGTAGATTGTCAATTCTGGGGATTCTTGAACATCTCTTGAAACAAACAAGGCCAAGTGCTTAGCCAAGCAAAGAGGTATTTTAAAGACCTCATCTCACTCTTTAATTAGCGAGCACTGTCTTTTTGCTGAATTGTGCTCAGGGGAGCTACATATTTAGTTTATAGTGTGTTTTGCATTTAAAGGAAAATGTAAAATTCCAATCATATTGTTTCCGATATGCATGCACATTTAAACTCGTTGCAGGCCAATTATCATGGGACAAATCATCTTCAATGCCTGTACTCACAAGATGATCTTCTTAAGAATGTAGCTCAAACTTTAAGCCAGGGATCTTGCATAATGAGCATGGATTTTCACTCATGCACCAAACTGTACTTGCAGGTATGGCATTATAGTATAATGTATATTGCTATCATTCTATTCAGTTATTGAATGAAGTTATGCAAATCTATACTATGTGGTTGTACATTATGGATTGCCATACAGAATCAGACATTTTTGATATGCCACATTTCTGAAGTTGATAGTAATGTTATTACTATCTTGTACATGGTTGGGAAGTTAAATGTTGCTTTTGCCTTTGAGATGCTAATATTATCCATTGAAGGCGACCTTGCCTTCACCATGGAACATGTCAAACCCTAATCTATTTGGTCATTGATTTGTTGTTTTTGATAAGCGATTTGCCATTTGATGTTTTTTCTTAAATTTCTTTTCAAAAACTCTAGTATTTTATCCTCGTACAACTAAAAGTATCCATATTTTTGGTATAATGCATTTTTGTGAGTTCTCTTTACCAACTCTGTATTGTCAATCTCCCTTAGTATACATATTACATATAATTTATTTTGTTGGTTTTATTTTCTTAGTCTTGATTATCTTATTTGAGACTGAATAGCATTTCTTAATCATGCTTCCAGACATGAGGGTTGTGTCACCTATATTTGTTTTCTTGTGAGTGTAGCAGTGGGTAAATGTGGGTGACATAAGCATATGGGAAGTGAGTTAATGAGAAAGATAGGCTTCCCGAAATTTTAAGGTTTGGGATCTTGCAGGTTGTAGTGTTTCAATACAGGTAGTGTTGTCATTCTTTTCATCCCTTGGTTTAAACATTTTATGATGCACTCTTTGTTGTATTCAGTTTATATACACAGATCTAATTGAATGTCTTTATTGGTGATGCAAGCAGCAGTTGTCAACGATCCTGCTGTATCTGTTAACAGTTTTATATGGAGTCCAGATGGCACTTTATTTGGTATGTGGTCATATGTCAATGTGGTTAGTTTGAACATATATGGACAACATCTTTTCACCATATAAACGTTGTTCTAGCATACACGACTTCTGAGTGCTGTTATAACAAGAGGTGTTGACTATTAAAAGCATATAGTACATATATATACCTACCATGGTGGCAGTGATTTGTGGAATCACTTTGAGGTATTTGACCAATTTGCTTTATATTTTTATTTGGATGTCAATGTAAAATTGAAGCATAATAAGCTAGTTGTTTGTCAAATCTATCACTTTAAATATGGAAGGAACTCTGCCCGTACATTGATTGTGATTTGGATTTGCTCCAACTAATTCTTTTCCCTGTTTCTGAAATGCATTTTGAAGCTAAGTCATCTTGACCACATTTACCAGGAACATATACTATCAATAAGATCTGCATATACTACAATAACTAATATGAAGTTTTTGGCGCGTGCACATGGGTGCACACACAAGCGCATACACATGCTCACACGATTTTGGAGTTTGGATGGTACATAAATAATACCACATCACAAGATATGCTGAGTCCCAAGTGCAACACTCGTAAACCACAAAAAATTGAAGGTACTTTGAACACCAAAAATCAATGCACCTTTTTCCATGTGCAAATGGAATTGCAAGATTTTGTTAAGTAGGGTTTTGTGACAAAGTAAAAGTTCATGGGGACATATCTACAGTGCACATATTCCCTTCTCCCCTTTTGTTGGTATTTATAGTAAAATGATTAAAAAAGTTATGCAGGTTACTAAACCTGTGAATGATTTGGAAAAAATAATTTACAATTTACATGGTTATGCATGTTGTTAAATGGGAATTAATTTCCACCATTTATTTTCCATTAATCTTGATTGCCTTACCCTTTACATTCTGCATCTCCATTTCACCTTCAAGTGACTTCGTGCTTATCTACTCCTTCAAATGCAAAGTGACTTCATATCTGCAGCATCTGAACAATAACACAAGTTCTACTAACATATGATCCAAAGGATTAAATGTATATTTATACTTGTCTGTGATTGTTCTTGTGGCTTTCATTTGGCATGTCTAGGAATTCCTAAAGTTTATGACTTTATGTTAATTTTTGTAGATATGTGATTGTATTTTGTTTATGTTTAGCTGCATTTTTTTTTTTCACGATTTGACTTGTGGAAGAGAGTTTCCTTGATTGTGTGTGTGCTTAGAGATTGGGGAAATGATGCAGAATTTGAAAGAGCTTTGGCTGTAGCTTCAGGAGCATTAGAAGTAAAATTGGCCATTGCAAAATTTCAAAATAGGTAATATTTTATAGCTTACCCTTGTCCATTGAAGAAGTGGTAGTTATTCTATTTATAAAAGCTTATCAAAATGTGCATAAATGACATGCCTTCTTTGGGATCTGAATAATGCATATAGTTTGGAGTAACACTTATAATACTCAAGTAGTTGTAACAGATCATAGCCAAGAAAAGCATAGAGTTTGGAGTAACACTCGTTATAATACTCAGCCAGATCAAGCATCAAATGCTTTACATGCAACTTTTGAATCTGAAGACAACCTTTTTTAATAGGCAATATGTTACAGGTTTGGATGTTCTTGGACAATTCTATCTCTCGACATCTATACAAATTTTTTAATTAATTGAATTGTAATTACTAATATAGATGAGCTGTTTATTTTGCATAACTAGGTGAGAACAGGGAAAATAATTGCCATCCATTAATAGAACAAGATCCCTTCAAGCAATCAAGTATACGCAGTGTAAGATAATAATTATGATACAAACTTTCAGTAATTTGATTCAAATTTATCACTCAGAAGTTTTGAAGTTATAATCAGGTGAGATGGAGCAGAGCAGTAAAACAAGGTTGATGGATCAGAATTAGACACTGTTTATTCTCAGGGACAAGATAATCGTAATGGGATAAATGGGCATGAACAACTCGAAATGCCACTATGTAGCTCTCTGTGTCTTTGGGATTGCAGATTATGTACATTTTCCCTTCCTTTTGTATTAAGGTGATCTACCTACCATAATGTGATTTATGTTTCAACTATTCAGACAGTTCTTGACATAAGTGGCATCCAAACATATATTATAACAATGCAAAAATTGTTTATTTGAATGAGAGGCCTCATCTCAGGCAAGAAAAGGCATTACAAATACTTGTGAAATATGCGCTTGTAGTCTCCTGGATTCATCTCAGTTTCGCTCATAATCTATAATAATGACACTGTAATAAAGATAATCTGCTCATTTAAACTTGTCTACAGATTCATATATGGAATTTTAGAAATTGCAGTGAAGAAATATGATACAAGTTGCATTTGTAATTCCGTTTGAAATATTTTGCAGCTAGGATATAGTGTTTTGCTATCTGATGTAGATATTGCCTATGTACAAGATCCATTTGATTTTTTTTCACAGGGTCTGAGATGTGGAATCAATGACCGACGGCCATGCACAATGAGGATTTGATGCAGGAGCATCCAGCTGGAGTCCTTGTGGGGTCCACTTCTATAGTTTCAATTTAAAAAAAAAAAACTTCTATTCATTGCTAGTGTGTGTCTTTTTTATCGAGGCAGGAAGAATATCCTCATATTGGTTTGCATAACTCCTACCAGTTGGGACCCACCATATCTTCTTTGGCATTTAAAGAGGAGATTGTAGTTAAAGCGGCACATTACCTATGCAGGATTCATAACAGAAGTGTTGTACTCAATAAAAAAAAAAATTCTTCATTAAGGCATTTTGTGAAAGTCTAGAAATGTTTCGTCAAAAAGTCAAAAAATCAATTTCTAAAAATAGACGTCAGATTAGATTTTCTAGGTTTTTTGAGATATGGATGTTGGCAAAATTTTTTAAAAATAGAAAATTTTTAAAAATAGAATTCCGATTCAAGTGTCGTGCCTGATTCTGATTGGTCGATTCTGCTTCACAATCAAGGTGGTTCAGATGAAATCTGCAAAAGGTCAAGTTTTCTCTACTGGGTTAATTCTGCTTTTTCATAAGGTGAAGCATGAGCTCCGGAGCCATCAATGGAGGAAGTTCAATTGCCAGAAATCAATTTCAAGTCTTTGAGGGTTGTTCAGCGAACTTAGAATTGACGAACAATCGTCGATTTGACAAAGAATGGAAGACGGAGCAGGATGGATCGGGAGTGAGGAAAAGTTGAAAATCGTAAATTTTTCTAAGGCATGGATTTTCAGGTGCCCCTGGAGGCTAGGGGCGCCCAACTTTAGCAGTGTTAGAATTTTTTTCGCATTTTTCAAAAAATGCGACAAAAGTCTCCGCCAGTCAGTTCCGGGGTGGATAAAAGTAGTCATTTTGGTCAACAGATCCTGAAAAACTAGAATTCACCTCAAATATGCTCAGGCTATCCATTTCATCCCTCAATCAGTGGCAGTCGACTGGCAAAACATCGAAATTGGCGACAGGAATCAACTGTTGGCACGCGAAATGGAGCAAATTGCAAATAGAGGTTGAAAATCATGAATTTGACAAAGAACGGAAAACGGAGCAGGATGGATCCGGAGTGAGGAAAAGTTGAAAATCGTAAATTTTTCTAAGGCATGGATTTTCAGGTGCCCCTGGAGGCTAGGGGCGCCCAACTTTAGCAGTGTTAGAATTTTTTCCTCGTTTTTCAAAAAATGCAACAAAGGTCTCGGTCAGTCAGTTTCGGGGTGGATAAAAGCAGTCATTTTGGTCAACAGATCCTAAAAAGTTGGAATTCACCTCAAATATGCTCAGGCTATCTAGTTCATCCCTCACTCAGTGGCAGTTGATTGGCGAAACATCGAAATCGGCAACATAATCAGCTGCCGGCACGCGAAATGGAGTAAATTGCAAATAGAGGTTGAAAATCATGAATTTGGCTAAGGCATTAAAGGCTAGGGGCGCTTGTGGAGGCTAGGGGCGCCCATCTTTTCATGCCTTAAATTTTTTTCGCGTTTTTTGAGAAACGTCAAAAAAGCCTCCGTCAGCTCGTTTTCGGGTGATCAAACTTAGTCAAACTCAGTCGAATGCTGGTAGAAGCTGGGATTTCATCTCAGGGATGTTGAGACAGCTCAAATCACCTCCTGTCCTGCTTCTGCAGTCGTCCGGATGACAGAAAACGATGATCAAACATGACTTGTTGGCATGAAAATCGATGAATGGAATACAAAATTGAAAATATCAAAAATATTCAAAGGCACAGAATTCTAGGTGCCCCTGGAGGCTAGGGGTACCCATCTTTTCTTGCCTTAGCCATTTTTCCCTGTTTTTACGAAAAACGACAAAACCTCCTCCGTCAGCGTAGTCAGATTCACAACAAATCAGTTTAGCGCGATTTCAAAGGCAGACAAAGGGTACGATCAGCTCAATTTTCATCAGGCTTGCTTGTATACCAGATCATCAGACTCGGTTTTGCTTCGGCAGACAGAAATCGACAGCCAAATAGGGGTACACAGCCACAGGAACGCGCACGCAAATCAAAAATTTGAAAAAGATTAATTTTTCTAAAAAACGGCTAAGACACAAAAAACCAGGTGCCCCTATTGGCTAGGGGTGCCCAAGTTTTCATGCCTTAGAAAATTTTCATGTTTGACAGTGTTTTTCAACAATCATTTCCAAATCTTTGTCCGGTGACAGGTTTTAGAAGTCGGATTTGTAGTCAGATGACGTTAGATCATCAGTTTGAGGCTAGGGATGAAATCACAGTTGATAAATCTTCAAGGTGTCATGATCAGTCATCTTTTTTAGTCAACAGTGATAGCTTGTCATCTTGTTGAAGTCAGAGACAGGCCATACGAGTGCAAAAGTGTCAAAAACGAAGGAAAAATTGGCTAACACTTTTGCAACCTCGCGTGTTTGATGCCATCATCAAAAAAAGATATTTTTCATCATCTCACACATGAAGCCATAGGCAGCTATAAAATAGGGATTCTTCCTATTCGAAGACATCTACTTGGATTTGCGCTTTAAAAGATGCTTTCTTCATGGATAAGATTGAAGTTTTATTCTTTCACAAAGAAAGCTATTTTTTTGCCCTAAAGTTCTATAAAGACAAGTTTTTGGCTTCTTTTATTCATTATTTTTGCAGGTTGCATCCAGAGGAAGGAAGATTTTATTTTCTTTCAACGAAGATTCGAAGGCTCAAACGAAGTGTTGTTTTAGCGTTCTTCATAGTTTCGGGATGATGAAGCACATAGGCATGCTTTTTCAAGGTCATTTTTTCAAGGGGATCATTTTTTAGAAACAAGACCGAAGCTTTTTTAATTTTCATCGAGATGGGTCCATCCAAAATTTCATCCTCTTGAAGATTGGGAAATTTTATTTTTTCGAGAATATGCTTTTTTGCCATTTTTTGGGGAAATCCTCTGCTTTTTCAGAATCCGACGATCTAGGTTGCTTCAAAATAAGATTGTCTACAAAACCCATGTGTCAGCTTTTTCTCTCGAAATCAGCTTTTTAGAAGATATTATTTCTAAAAATACCAGTGGATGACATCACCAATAAAGCAAGAATAAAGATAACTGTTGGTTAAGGGTGCCCAAGTTTTCATGCCTTAGAAAATTTTCATGTTTGACAGTGTTTTTCAATAGCCATTTCCAAATCTTTGTCCGACGACAGGTTTTAGAAGTCGGATTTGTAGTCAGATGACGTCAGATCGTCAGTTTGAGGCTAGGGATGAAATCATGGTTGATAAATCTTCAAGGTGTCATGATCAGTCATCTTTTTTAGTCAGCAGTGACAGCTTGCCATCTTGTTGAAGTCAGAGACAGGCCATACTGTTGTCAAAACGAGTGCAGAAATGCCAAAAACGAAGGAAAAATTAGCTAACACTTTTGCAGCCTCGCGTGTTTGATGACATCATCAAAAGAAGATATTTTTTATCATCTCACACATGAAGCCATAGGCAGCTATAAAATAGGGATTCTTCCTATTCGAAGACATTTACTTGGATTTGTGCTTTAAAACAGGGTTTCTTCATGGATAAGATTGAAGTTTTATTCTTTCACAAAGAAAGCTGCTTTTTTGCCCTAAAGTTCTATAAAGATAAGTTTTTGGCTTCTTTTATTCATTATTTTTGTAGGTTGCATCCAGAGGAAGGAAGATTTTATTTTCTTTCAACGAAAATTCGAAGGCTCAAACGAAGTGCTTTTTCAACATTCTTCATAGTTTCGGGATGATGAAGCACATAGGCATGCTTTTTCAAGGCCATTTTGTCTAGGGGATCATTTTTCAGAAACAAGACCGAAACTTTTTCAATTTTCATTGAGATGGGTCCATCCAAAATTTCATCCTCTTGAAGATTGGGAAATTTTATTTTTTCGGGAATATGTTTTTTTGCCGCTTTTTTAGGAAATCCTCTGCTTTTTCAGAATCTGACGATCTAGGTTGCTTCAGACTAAGATTGTCTACAAAACCCATGTGCCAGCTTTTTCTCTTGAAATCAGCTTTTTAGAAGATATTATTTCCAAAAATACTAGTGGATGACATCACCAATAAAGCAAGAATAAAGATAACTGTTGGCTAGGGGCGCTCAAGTTTTTATGCCTTAGAAAATTTTCATGTTTGACAGTGTTTTTCAACAGCTATTTCCAAATCTTTGTCCAACGATAGGTTTTAGAAGTCGGATTTGTAGTCAGATGACGTCAGATCGTCAGTTTGAGGCTAGGGATGAAATCACGGTTGATAAATCTTCAAGGTGTCATGATCAGTCATCTTTTTCAGTCAACAGTGACAGCTTGCCATCTTGTTGAAGTCATAGATAGGCCATACTGGAGTCAAAACAAGTGCAAAAGTGTCAAAAACGAAAGAAAAATTGGCTAACACTTTTGCAGCCTCGTGTGTTTGATGACATCATCAAAAGAAGATATTTTTTATCATCTCACACATGAAGCCATAGGCAGCTATAAAATAGGGATTCTTCCTATTCAAAGACATCTATTTGGATTTGCGCTTTAAAAGATGCTTTCTTCATGGATAAGATTGAAGCTTTATTCTTTCACAAAGAAAGCTGCTTTTTTGCCCTAAAGTTCTATAAAGATAAGTTTTTGGCTTCTTTTATTCATTATTTTTGTAGGTTGCATCCAGATGAAGGAAGATTTTATTTTCTTTCAACGAAGATTCGAAGGCTCAAACGAAGTGCTTTTTCAACATTCTTCATAGTTTCGGGATGATGAAGCACATAGGCATGTTTTTTCAAGGCCATTTTGTCTAGGGGATCATTTTTCAGAAACAAGACCGAAACTTTTTCAATTTTCATTGAGATGGGTCCATCCAAAATTTCATCCTCTTGAAGATTGGGAAATTTTATTTTTTCGGGAATATATTTTTTTGCTGCTTTTTCAGGAAATCGTCTACTTTTTCAGAATCTGACGATCTGGGTTGCTTCAGAATAAGATTGTCTACAAAACCCATGTGCCAGCTTTTTCTCTTGAAATCAGCTTTTTAGAAGATATTATTTCCAAAAATACTAGTGGATGACATCACCAATAAAGCAAGAATAAAGATAACTGTTGGCTAGGGGCGCTCAAGTTTTCATGCCTTAGAAAATTTTCATGTTTGACAGTGTTTTTCAACAGCTATTTCCAAATCTTTGTCCAACGACAGGTTTCAGAAGTCGGATTTGTAGTCAGATGACGTTAGATCGTCAGTTTGAGGCTAGGGATGAAATCACGGTTGATAAATCTTCAAAGTGTCATGATCAGTCATCTTTTTCAGTCAACAGTGACAGCTTGCCATCTTGTTGAAGTCAGAGACAGGGCATACTGGAGTCAAAACGAGTGCAAAAGTGTCAAAAACGAAGGAAAAATTGGCTAACACTTTTGCAGCCTTGCGTGTTTGATGACATAATCAAAAGAAGATATTTTTCATCGTCTCACACATGAAGCTATAGGTAGCTATAAAATAGGGATTCTTCCTATTCGAAGACATCTACTTGGATTTGCACTTTAAAAGATGCTTTCTTCATGGATAAGATTAAAGTTTTATTCTTTCACAAAGAAAGTTGTTTTTTTGCCCTAAAGTTCTATAAAAATAAGCTTTTGGTTTCTTTTATTCATTATTTTTGCAGGTTGCATCCAGAGGAAGGAAGATTTTATTTTCTTTCAACGAAGATTCGAAGGCTCAAACGAAGTGCTTTTTCAGTGTTCTTCATAGTTTCGGAATGAGGAAGCATATAGGCATGTTTTTTCGAGGTCATTTTTTCTAGGGGATCATTTTTCAGAAACAGGACCAAAGCTTTTTCAATTTTCATTGAGATGGGTCCATCCAGAATTTCATCCTCTTGAAGATTGGGAAATTTTATTTTTTCAGGAATTTATTTTTTTGTTGCTTTTTCAGGAAATCCTCTGTTTTTCAGAATTTGACGATCTGGGTTGCTTCAGAATAAGATTGTATACAAAACCCATGTGCCAGCTTTTTCTCTCGAAATCAGTTTTTTAGAAGATATTATTTCCAAAAATACTAGTGGATGACATCACCAATAAAGCAAGAATACAGATGATAATGTGACTCAAAAGAAAGCAATTTTAACTCAATGCTTTTTGTTTTAAAGCATTCGCTTTCATCCAAAGCTCATCCATTCTTTATTTAGAAAGAAATCACTTTATAATAGTTGGAGCTTTCTATTCTTTAAAGCAAATTGTTTTAAAGCATTTGTTAGTTGTAATCTGTGTCTTAAAATAGAAATAAAGCTTGCGAGTTCGCAAGTTAGTTAGGTTAAATCAAGGAGATTTTAGGGTTCCCTACTCCTTTGATTTAGTATAAATAAGGGCAGCCTTGCCCATTGTAAGTAACGGTAATGGTAATTGTGATAACAAATTTGTTATGCTTATTCTAGCTTGTAGAACTTGTTATTCCAAGTGCTTGTTCATTTTAGGTTGTTTGTTTCCAGTGTTTGATCGTATATTGTATGCCTGCCTTTTGTTACAATATTGCTGTCCTAGAGTTGTATCAACTTTATGATATTGGAATAGAAGTCTCATGCCTGCCTTTTCTCTGATTTTCTATCTCACTAATCATCAAGTTTTGTCATTAGATGTGTGGCTTGCGTAAATTTTATTTCAATTTTCATCATTAAAATACAATGAGTCTTGTGATGTGAATCTGAGAGAAATTTATTAAAGTCTTTATGTTAAAACAAATCATTCCTCGTCCACTTTTGATTTCTGTGCTCTGTGTTTACTTAGACAATCAAAAGCGTCATTTAGTTTAAGCTTAGCTGTAGTTAGAAGTTTATTAAAAGGAAAAACCTTTTCTACAACGAAATAGAGTTTTATAACCTTGTGCTCGCAGTTGAGAATCAAAAAGAAGATAGGCAAATTTGGTTTTATTTATCTTTCAAGCGACAAATTTGGTTTTATTTATCTTTCAAGCGAACATCAACAAAAATAGAACTCCCCCTCATAATAGGAGAGCAGTTTATCTGCGCATAGCTGTCTGTTTCCAACTCGCATTCCAGAGGTACGAATTGAAATGCTAACAAGAAGAAAGGGGATCAACAATGAAATAGAGAGCAGCCAGAAGTGACTGGGAGGCTGCATGTGGTTCCTTTGTTTCCTTGTTTGATGCGGCTTGTTTTCCCTCTTTTCCCTCTGGATCCCATACACAAGCAACCATTCGTTCATTCAATCCCATAGACAAGCAATCATTCATTCATTCAATCTTCTTGTTGGTTGATCATTCTAGCTTCTGGGACCCACATATCTAGTTGGCAAACCATCTTTTTGCTGGGCAAATTCCTTGCTTGGGCCCGCAAATCTTCCAACCTTGGCACTGCAAGGAAAATATTAATTCTTAATTGGCGTTTTTGGGTGATCACGGTCTTCTGGCGGCAATGTTTTGACTTGCACTTCCTGCGCATCAAATCTAATGCTAACATTTCTCCTCTTTAAAGAAATCGTAGAAAACTGACATATCAGGGAGATGATGGTGGTTGTGCCATCTTTTTTGGTCATTAAAAAATTTGACGACTCATTCTATCTTAAGTCTGCAGTGGCTCCTCTTCCTAATTTTGACTTCCTTTGTCTTTATCTAGTCTCAGCAAATCATAGACTAACACTCGTTATAATTATCAACTAGATCAAGCATCAGATGCTTCACATGCAACTTTTGACTCTAAAGACACTTACCTTTTTTCATAGGCAATATGTTACAGGTTTGGACGTTCTTGGACAATTCTAGCTCTCGACATCTATACAAATTTTTTAATTAATTGAATGGTAATTACCAATATAGATGAGTTGTTTATTTCACATAACTAGGTGAGAACGGGGAAAATAATTGCCATCCATTAATAAAACAAGATCCCTTCAAGCAATCAAGTATACACAGTGTAAGATAATAATTGTGATACAAAACTTTCAGTAATTTGATTCAATTTTATTGCTCAGAAGTTTTGAAGTCATAATTAGGTGAGATGGAGCAGAGCAGTAAAACAAGGTTGATGGCTCAGAATTAGACACTATTTATTTTCAGGGACAAGATAATCGTAATGGGATAAATGGGCATGAACAACTCGAAATGCCACTATCTAGCTCTCTGTGTCTTTGGGATTGCAGATTATGTACATTTTCCCTTCCTTTTGTATTAAGGTGATCTACCTACCATAATGTGATTCATGTTTCAACTATTCAGACGACTCTTGACATAAGTGGCATCCAAACATATATTATAACAATGCAAAAATTGTTTATTTGAATGAGACTCCTCATCTCAGGGCAAGAAAAGGCATTACAAATACTTGTGAAATATGCACTTGTAGTCTCCTGGATTCATCTCAGTTTCGCTCATAATCTATAATAATGACATTGTAATAAAGATAATATGTTTATTTGAACTTGTCTACAGATTCATTTATGGAATTTTAGAAATTGCAGTGAAGAAATATGATACAAGTTGCATTTATAATTTCGTTTGAAATATTTTGCAGCTAGGATATAGTGTTTTGCTATCCGGTGTAGATATTGCCTATGTACATGATCCATTTGATTTTTCTTCACAAGGTCTGAGATGTGGAATCCATGACAGACAATAATGCACAATGAGGATTTGATGCAGGAGCATCCAGCTGGAGTCCTTGTGGGGTCCACTTCTATAGTTTTCAATTTTTTTTAAAAAAAAACTTCTATTCATTGCTAGCATTTGTCTTTTTATGGAGGTAGGAAGAATATCCTCATATTGGTTTGCATAACTCCTACCAGCTGGGACCCGCCATATCTTCTTTGACATTTAAAGAGGAGAGGGTAGTTAAAGTAGCAGATTACTAGTGTAGGATTCATAATAGAAGAAAGGGGATCAATAGTGAAATGGAGAGCAGCCAGAAGTAACTGGGAGGCTGCCTGTGGTTCCTTTGTTTCCTTGTTTGATGCAGCTTGTTTTCCCTCTTTTCCCTCTGGATCCCATAGACAAGCAATCATTCATTCATTCAATTCTGTTGTTGGTTGATCATTCTAGCTTTTGGGACCCACATATCTAGTTGGCAAACCATCTATTTGCTGGGTGAATTCCTTGCTTGGGCCCATAAATCTTCCAATCTTGGCATTGCAAGGAAAATGTTAATTCTTAATTGGTGTTTGTGGGTGATCATGGTCTTCTGGTGGCAGTGTTTTGACTGGCGCTTCATGTGGATCAAATCTAATGCTGGCATTTCTCCTCTTTAAAGAAATCATGGAAAACTGGCATATCAACGAGATGATGTAATATCCCTTGCTATTTCAGACCTTATTTTGCTGATTTGAACCTCAAGGAATATTGTCAAACACTTCTGATGTAAACCCAATGCTTGCTGGTCTGTGTTTTCAGTCTGATATTTTTGCTTGATAATGATAGCTGAGTATTCTAAATGCTCATAAATCCAAACTACAATGTCTAAGCATTAATCTAAATGCATATATGATTTCTTTTTGGTATTTTCAGCCAATTGACATTTTGTCAAACACTTGGCATGCATACTATTATGCTAATCATAAAGGATATTAATATGCACATGACATCAAATAGATGGCTTACAACTTGTCACTCCTTTATTGAGATATATTGTCTAATACAATGCTGATATGAATGGCCAAGACTCTTGGCTTTACAATTTTATGCAACTCCTAAAATCTAAGAACAAATGACAACTATGAAGCAATGCTGATATAAATATGCAACTCATGAAAGAACCTGGAAATGTAAGCTGCTGTGAATCGATGACGAAGATGAAGGAATGGCAGCCTCAAAACAGCTCATAAACATCCCTCTCAAGCCCCAATCGTGCCTCTCAAGTGTAGCACCCAGCCTTCTCATCAATCAAGAAAAGGAGTCTTGTCCAAACCCAAATTGAAACCTTCTCCTAGCTGCCCTGTACTGTAGCATTACTGTTCATGGCACTGTAGCAATCACTGTAGCAAAACACTGTAGCGCTACTGTAGCGATCACTGTAGAAAAAATACTGTAGCATACTGTAGCAAAAACACTGTAGCGTACTGTAGCAAAAACACTGTAGCGTACTGTAGCAAACACTGTAGTAGCCAATAGAAAAACTTCTGATATGCAAATTGATACCTCCAAACCCTTAGTTAATACTACAGATTTAAGCACAAATGAAAGGACTGAAGTATCCCTTCCAATTTGCAACCCTTTGGAGGATATTTCACCACCTCAGTTATGTTAATCTATGGGAGTTTCCGTTCCCAAAGACCAAATATGCAAAAACCCTTGGCTCCACAAAACTCATCAAATGCAAATGTCAATAATCGGATGCCTGGAAGCTTGCCTTGCCCCTTCCTTTATACTTTTTCAATCCCACTTCAAGAAGCTTCTAGAAAAATAATATTATTTTATTTTAGTGACTTTATGTAATAATATTTATTTAAGTCACTTTATTAAATTAATTAAATATAAGGTCACTTTATAATATTTATTTATTTAATAACCTTACAAATAATTAATTTTATTATTATCTCCCTTTATTTTCCCATCCAACTGAATCCAAGAAACCAACCATCGACCAGGTGACTGCCTCAAGAAGACCCTCCTAACCATGTACATTAGCCTACGGGGGTCAGGAATAGGCTAAACCATCCGCAAACAATATCAGCTAAAAAGGGGACATTACAGTCTGCCCTCCTTGAAATTGCTTGTCCCCAAGCAATCTTGGCTACAAAGACAATTCTCCCCACCTGGATCCCAAGGGAGGATCTGTGTAATGTCCCTGTTGTCACCAAAGAGCTCCTGTAACACCAGCACTAGCACAACTAATTGAACCTGCTGAATCAAATCAACCCCAACGCCAGATGTCGCAAGAGCATAAGCATTAAGTGGAAGCAACTCTGAATACCGACAATGTTTGCTTCCCATAACTGCACAAGCTAAGCTGTCATACACACTATCTAGCATATACGCAACTGAGCTATGCATCTGAAACAGATCATGTACATAAAGATCAAAAGTGCAACTGCAAGTAATCACCCTCATATACATGCTGCAAAACTCAACAGTGAGCCCTGATTGGAACCCTGATGCACGCAAAGGATTCCTCAACATACTGGAGAGTATCCCACAACTAATGCCCGGATCCCAAATGAATCTGTAAGGAACTGCATCAGAATCTCGCTGAAAACAGCTGCAGCCATAGAACCTGCCAAAACTCAGCAAATTGTGCAATTCTGTAGCTGAAATACTTCTGATGTCAATCCCTGGGTCCCAGTGCCAAACTGGAAGTCCATCACAAAGCACACCTGTTGACTTCCACTGTACCATTCTACATAAACCACTGACATCGCACCAAGAGTGGTGGAACACCTCATCAAGACCAAAATAGAGTGAGAATCAAACACGTCACCACTAGGATCCCAAAACAGAATCAACAATCCACTACCAATGACAACTGGTGGCACCTGCTGCACCATACTGTCTGCAACTGAATCACTAATCTGCCAAGAGGTTGCTCCCTGATACTGAGACCTGTGGGTTATGGACCCAAACATCTGTCAGAAAAGATGAGTATCTCCTAACTCATCTGCAAATGTTGGTGTCCCCACAATACTCCAACTGCCAAAGCTGGAAGAAGAGTGCTCCTGACACCAACTCATAAAGCCAGTTGCACTAATCAATGCAAATGTGGAGGGTTGATCCCTCTCAGCATCAACAGAAGTGGATATATGTGCCTCTTCCCTCACGAGTGCACCATACAACTGCCTAGCAACCATGAAAGCACAACCTCTATCCTCTGCCCAATTCCTATGGACGTGCTGACTAACCAAGCCATCATACCTACTGCCCCCATAATCATCCTGTAACCATGTATCTGTGTGAAATCTCTGTGACATAGAAGTAGCAAACCTTGTCGGATACATAATAGCATGATGGATAACTGACTGCTGTCCCTGCAAGTAATTCCTCATACACAACTGAGTCGGGTACTTGTAGGCTCTAGTTCCATCTTCTGTAGATGGCAACTCTTCATCCCACAATGGATGGTATAAGCCCCCCATCAATCCACATCGATGCATCAACCAATCATCTGCATGTGAACTAAAAGAAAGGTGATGAACTCTCCTCACTATGTAGTCATGGTAAAAATTACCAACCTCCGTCAATAGTTGACCATCATAGTCCTGCTTTGTATCCCTTGACATGGAACTAACCTTAGGGGAATCAAGTGTATTTTCAGATTCATCTCTCATTTGAATAAAGAGTTTTCTAATGTTATCTATCATTTCTTGTCTTGCTATGTTGATGAGATTGATCTTTTCTTTCACTTTTTGAAGATGTTGTCTTGCATTGGCAGCCATTAATCTAGCCTCTTTGGCTTTTTGCAACCATTCTTCATTAATTTTTTTGGACTTCTTTACCTCTTCGATGCCAAAATATACAAAATCAGTCCTCTTATCCTTGATATCTTCATGTCTACCAAATGGTGTAGGGCTGCCATCAATGGGTGATATCATATCATTGGCTTTCTCATGATCACAAGCTCCTATCTCACGAGAATGATGGGAAATAGTGCTGCTGTCCTCAAACAGATCAGTGATGACATCATGCCATTGTAAAATGTCTCCTTCATCATGTGTATTCATAACACTAGTGGCTGCTCCACTAAGCAAAGGATCAACTTTCACATCCACCTTAATATCTTGGACCTTCAATAGACTTTCATATGTATGAATAACATTCATGGAAGCACCATCTAATTCTTTACCACGATAGGATGAAGCAATGCTAGACTCACCTAATAAAGCATCACAAGAAACCATATCTTCATGTAGCTACTCTAATGTAACTGGTTTGTCTTCACCCATCACTTGCTCTTCTTTTCCCTCATTTCCTTGTCCCTCAATCACATGCACAACACAAGATTCTTGCCCATCCAAAGAGGCTGCAATAGAAGACTGATTTTCTGATTTCTTTGGTGAAGCATGAGCCAAACTCAACTCCACATTCAACTCCTCAATCTGATTTTCCGCCATAAGGAGAGCCATTTGGGATTCTTCCAAAGATTTTCTAGTCTTCACTAGCTCCGTGGTGAGTTGATCAACCTCTTCCTCTTTCCTCTTCAATACATCTGAATATATGACACCCAATTCAAGTAGGTGATCTCTATCGGAAAGAAGAGTTAAATAGTTATTTTTCATAATCTCCATGGCTGTCTTAAATGCTTGCAAATCAGAAATTGATGAAGCCTCTTCAACACTTCTGTGTCTCCCCTCAAGTTGGACCTTCCATAGATGAATTTCCACCATCTTGTGGGAATGATCAAAATGGGACAGCACTGTAACAATCTTATCTTCACCAACCTTTAGTTGGTTCTCCAAATCAGACTTAGGGACCAAGGAAAATTCATTAGTTGAAGTTGTGGGCTGCCAATGGAGAGCTTGCCTCTCATCAAAATATTCTTCTAAAGTGTCCTCATGCTGGTTTGGAACTAGAGCAGCAGTAGTTCCCAACCCTAACTCCTCATCATCCCTCCAAAAAATAGACTCAATGGATGATGAATTGCTAACCTTATGCAGAGAGGTAAGATCACTCTTAGGACTATCAAAAGAGTCCCCAATCATAACCTCCATGTCACCAACTAGGAGACTCGTGCAACCTTGTCCTGTAGGATCCACTGTTTCGTCCTCTCTACCTTCTGTAACATCAACTAGGTGAATATCAACTGAAATAGACCCGATCTCAATACTACTGGTCCATACTTCACCTGTTAGTTTTCCCTCTGGATTTTCGTGAGTGCATTTAACATCAGCCCCAAAGGAATCATTAAAAGAATCCATACCATTGTTATCCTCCTGAAGAGAAGATGGAACTTGTAACCCAAAAGAAGGCATCTCCTGCTCATCGCTTGTAGAGACCTTTTGTTCCTCCTTTTTGTTTTGTGATGTAGACCCCTTAAAAATGGATGCCATAAACTAAGCTGCTTTGTCTATGTTTGCAGGGTGTGAAAATAATTCATTCATCCTCTTCTGGTTTTCATCCAACTTATTCAAACTTTGTTTAAGCTTCTCTATATTCCTGTCCCACTGCTTCTGAGTACTTGAAGTAACCATGATTAACTAGCTGATTCAATGTCCAATCTACCCAACAGGATGGCAGGACAAAAGCTCTGATACCACTGTAATATCCCTTGCTATTTCAGACCTTATTTTGCTGATTTGAACCTTAAGGAATATTGTCAAACACTTCTGATGTAAACCCAATGCTTGCTGGTCTGTGTTTTCAGTCTGATATTTTTGCTTGATAATGATAGCTGAGTATTCTAAATGCTCATAAATCCAAACTACAATGTCTAAGCATTAATCTAAATGCATATATGATTTCTTTTTGGTATTTTCAGCCAATTGACATTTTGTCAAACGCTTGGCATGCATATTATTATGCTAATCATAAAGGATATTAATATGCACATGACGTCAAATAGATGGCCTACAACTTGTCACTCCTTTATTGAGATATATTGTCTAATACAATGCTGATATGAATGGCCAAGACTCTTGGCTTTACAATTTTATGCAACTTTTAAAATCTAAGAACAAATGACAACTATGAAGCAATGCTGATATAAATATGCAACTCATGAAAGAACCTGGAAATGTAAGCTGCTGTGAATCGATGACGAAGATGAAGGAATGACAGCCTCAAAATAGCTCATAAACATCCCTCTCAAGCCCCAATCGTGCCTCTCAAGTGTAGCACCCAGCGTTCTCATCAATCAAGAAAAGGAGTTTTGTCCAAACCCAAATTGAAACCTTCTCCTAGCTACCCTGTACTGTAGCGTTACTGTTCATGGCACTGTAGCAATCACTGTAGCGTATTGTAGCAAAACACTGTAGCGCGACACTGTAGCGCTACTGTAGCGATCACTGTAGCAAAAATAATGTAGCATACTGTAGCAAAAATATTGTAGCGTACTGTAGCAAAACACTGTAGCGTACTGTAGCAAACATTGTAGTAGCCAATAGAAAAACTTCTGATATGCAAATTGATACCTCCAAACCCTTAGTTAATACTACAAATTTAAGCACAAATGAAAGGACTGAAGTATCCCTTCCAATTTGCAACCCTTCGGAGGATATTTCACCACTTCAGTTATGCTAATCTATGGGAGTTTCCGTTCCCAAAGACCAAATATGCAGAAACCCTTGGCTCCACAAAACTCATCAAATGCAAATGTCAATAATCGGATGTCTGGAAGCTTGCCTTGCCCCTTCCTTTATACTTTTTCAATCCCACTTCAAGAAGCTTCTAGAAAAATAATATTATTTTATTTTAGTGACTTTATGTAATAATATTTATTTAAGTCACTTTATTAAATTAATTAAATATAAGGTCACTTTATAATATTTATTTATTTAATAACCTTACAAATAATTAATTTTATTATTATCTCCCTTATTTTTCCCATCCAACTGAATCCAAGAAACCAACCATCGACCAGGTGACTGCCTCAAGAAGACCCCCCTAACCATGTACATTAGCCTACGGGGGTCAGGAATAGGCTAAACCATCCGCAAACAACATCAACTAAAAAGGGGACATTACAGATGATGGTGGTTGTGCCATCTTTTTTGGTCATTAAAAAATTTGATGACTCATTCTATCTTTAGTTTGCAGTGGCTCCTCTTCCTAATTTTGCTTCCTTTGTCCTCATCTAGTCTCAGCGAATCATAGACTGAGGCAAAGAATTCGGAAGGAAAGGAGAATTTCATTTGTTTTCAGTTGGAGTGTCAATGTGAGGTGTAATTCATGAGAGTCGCAAAGGAGTGGCCTATTGAGTCATGTTTATTTTGGTCGCGAGTTCAGAGTCAAGTAGTAGTAGTCCATATTATAGTGAGGTCGTGAATGTTCTATCTATAGTGGGTATTGTTTTAGAGGGCTGCACTTGGCATATGATGACGAGTGTAAAGGAAATGAGTCATAGACTTTTGAAGAATCACAACTTAGGAGGAATTTTTTGGTTCTAAGGAGAGTCATGAGGTTGTAGAATTTCAGGAAGAAGTCATGAGTTGAATATTTGTCTTGAGTCATGGTTGGAGTTGTGACTATTGAGTCAAGTTAATTTACCTTTTTCTTAGAGTTGTTAGTATCTTATGAGTATAATGAAAGGTGTTGAAGGAAATATGTTGCTAGAAGTTTCTTTGTTATGCTGGGTTGATGTCCCTTGTAATTGAAGCTTTGTTTGTCTGTGCCTTTTAGAAAATTGTATTGTGTTTGATTCAAGTTCTCAAAGAAATATAGTTGTGCTAAGTATGATCTTTGTTTGCTTTGATTAAGCGGGGAATTATCAATTCTGAGCCTAGAACCTTGCAACATATCACTGTCTCATCTGTTGGAATGATATTGAGTCCATGAAATTATGAAGTTTTTGATGAATTATTGGAGGTTAAGTTTGATATTACTTTGCTATTGGTAATGAATGGTTTTTGTGCGTGAAGAGTTGCTTGGATTGGGTTCCCTTCAATGGGTACTTGATCCTTGGCTACATTGGGATTTGGGTTTTGGTTTTTTTTACGTTAGTCCTACGGTCTACCATTCTTTTAATTGAGTTGTTGATTGACTTTCTAAGGATAAAGCTTTGGGATCAAGCAATCTTCAATGAGGAGCTCATTTTCCTATTTTGTTAGGGTTACAAAGGCCTTCATGCATCAAGAAGGACAATATATTAGTATTATTATCAATTTTTAATAGCAAAGTTCTATTCACAAGGTTTGGGAAGGATCCAAGCATGGCCAACTTTAAACTGGTTGTTGACCATATCAATTATGGTCCATATAAGCTTCCTAGAATGAAGGTTGTTGTTTAGTATTATGTTCACAAAAAGAAATAAGCTCTTGATCCTTTTTAATAGCAAAGTTCTATTTACAAGGTTTCAGAAGGATCTAGGCATGGCTAGCTTTAAGCTGGTTGTTGACCATATCAATTATCATCTAGATAAGCTTCCTAGAATGAATGTTGCTGTTTAGTATTATGTTCACAAAAATAAATAAGCTCTTGATCCTTTTATTGATGGCTTTGATTGGTGATTAGTGAGGGAGGCATACTTGTAAGTTGTTTGAGAGAGTGAGCAATTTGAGATTCTTCTCTCTCAGTTTCTTTCTATTTTGGCAATCTTCAAAGTCTACTGCAAAGTGGAAGGTCCTTAATATCTTAGGTTGCAAGAGCCTCCAATGTTATTTTCATAAGCTTTCTGTCAACCTAATGCTCCACAGATGTTCATTGTCGGGCAACAGGAGGATTGCCAATAGACATTTTGAGTTTTCTTATAGTATATCTGATGCACTCTAAAATTCGGTGCCTTGCCAGACAACAAATTTTAGCAGCACAAACACACTTTTGATTTAGATTTCATTTGTTGAATTTAATAGTTGCAAGTATCAAACTTAGTAATTAGTAGAAGCAAAAATACAATGCACAGAAATCATTTACTTCAATTCAATCTGGTCACAATTCTATTATTCACCGGCAGCATACAATAATTTCATGGCAACTTTGATATCTATTCCTCATTCAATTCAACCTTCTCATCAATTCTGTTGTTCTTTCCTTCTCAACACATATCTGCCTGTTTCGTTTTCCATTCACTTTTGGCTTATTCCTGAGCATACCCCTCTTAAAAACTACTTCTTTGTTCTATTCTGGTGCCTCTGTTTTGTTATTCGCCTTTTCTTCCTGCTTCTTAGCAAGCCCCCCCTTGCACAACAACTTGCTATTCTTTTTATGATGGTCCAAGCACTTGAAAGCGAATGGACACTTTTCCACCATTCAGCTCAAGCGACACTTTTTTTTTAATTTGCTAATATTGAATAGAAATTCATAGAAATTAAAGCCTAGGCAAACAAAATGATATCCATGATAAGATTGGTCTGTTGACCACTTTAAGAACTTGACTATGGATGGCAATATCCCAACATGGATTCTATCTCTGCAGATTTTATATTTTTGAATTCCTTTTTGAAGTGCTAAATTCCTCACACCGCCCAATCGACCTCATTCTCCTTATCACTTATGCTGGTAATGTTTTATAAACTTTTAAATCCTCTTTTGGCCGCCCCATTTACCCATTCGATCCTCCTTTTGGCATTATCTGTTGTTTGTTGTTAATATATGCAAATATATGGCAGTTTCTATTGAAAAATCAAGGACAATACAAGACAGTGACCCCACCACCATACATACATTTGATGTAAAGTTCCACAAATTTCATAATCGAAGACTATGGTACAGTCCCATGCATTCAAGCAGTGAATGAAATGGATCTTCAAAGTAATAATGCATTATATGCCTCACCAAACAACTTGACATGATCCAAAGGAGTTCAAACTTCACAAGAATGGAAATGGTTATACCGGAGTGCACCATTTAATCCAATGTGACCAAAATCCAAGACTCTGCAACTAGTCGCAACCAACAAAAGTGAAGTAAAATATGCCAATTTGAATCAAAATCACCACAAAATGGATATGATGCGAAGTCGACAGAAGTCGCGAGAACAACGCCACACCGCACAACCCAACCAAATGACAAAGTAGATTGAAATCAAACCAAAACTGAGATAACTATTCTTTTTTGGTGATGCAGGATTGCACGTGCACCCGAGTGCTCTTGCATCAGACACGTTGGGTAAGAGAAAATGTTCTATGAGGTTGCAACTCATGAAAATTTTCGGAAGCTTCGAATGGTGATCCCATGTTCATTCTTAATCTAGATTTCCTCTTCATCAATCTTTTCTTCTCTTTACCTCTTCCTTCTTTTTACATTCCTTCGTAGCTTATGCTGCAACTGGCATTGACCTCAATGGTCACCTCTACTTGGCTATTCCCAATGACGAAAATCTACTTCAAAGCTCTCATATAAGAATGCATCTTGTTCCAATACTAAATTCTGTTTTCCTCTTAGACTCTCGTCACTTCTTTTACAACCATTTGGCTGCCCCTTATTTTTCTTCTCTCCCTTGTGCAACTCTTCATCATTCCCCTTGACCTCACTCAAATTTCTCTTCTCATGAACCATTGTTGGGGTGCTCCCAACCTCACTTGACATTGTCACAACTCCTTCACTATCATGAAAGCAAACCAAGGAACTACCTTCCACTTGTTTCTCCTTATCCTTCAATAGACTCAAATGATACTCCCTTCCATCTTTTGTGATGGTATACATGTTTGCCCAACTATCATACATAGCATGTCTATCATATTGCCACGGTCTACCCAAAAGGACATGACAAGCGTCCATGGGCATCACATCACACAACATCTTATCAACATAACTACCAATCTGAAATTGAATCATACATTGTTCACTTACTAGAATTTCATTATCCTTTTGCAACCAAGTGACCTGGTAAGGATTTGGATGCTTTGTCTTCTTTAACCGCAACTTCTCTACCATCTCATGTGACACCAAGTTATCAGTGCTTCTGCTATCCACAACTACCTTTCAACATTTGCCACCTAATTTGCACACCGTTCGGATTAAACTCCGCCTTTGTATTGGCCTTGGTTGTTCATTTTCTGGTTTCAATAGAACTCTGCTCAACATCAATGCCTCTCCCTGTTCGGGCTCTTCCACTTGCTTTGGAGAATTCACACTCACCTCATCAGCTTGTGTTGCATAATTCTTTGCTGCACTCTTTCTACTAACATCTAGTTATATTTGAGGGCATTCAAAAGCCCTATGTTCAACCTCTCCGCATTGGAAACATGTGCCTCCAAATCCCCTTCCTCCACCTCTACCCAAATAGCCTCTTCCCCTGCTATTTTGACTTGATTCCTCTTTGCGAAAAGTATCATTTTCTTCCTCAAAAACTTGTTTTCCTTTCACATTACTTGCTAGTTCACTTCACATGATAGACCTTCCTCTTCCTCTTGTATTTCCTTGGTGTTTTTTTGACAACTTTTCTTTAGCCTTCAAGGCAAATCGATATGTCTCTTCCACCATATAAAGTTACAACATAGCCAATTCATCTTGAATGTTATACCTCAATCCATTTACATACCTTGAGACTTTTTCTGCATCATCCTCCACACGTCCAATCCAGATATTTAGCTTGTAGAACTCCTCGGTATAGGCCTGCACACTTAATTCTTTTTGCTTCAAATTTTACAATTTACGAAATAGACTTGGTAATCCTTTGGTAGAAATTGAGCTTTCATCTTTGCTACCATCCGATCCCAAGTTCTGATTTTATCTTTGCCTCTTCATTGCCTATCAATCTGCATATGATCCCACCATAATGATGCATGTCCCTTCAACTTTGTGCAAGCAAATTTAACTCTTTTCGGGTCCTCTATTGACTCATAGTTGAAGTACTTCTCCATTTCTAATATCCAATCAATTAAGTCTCCCGGATTCAAACTTCCATGGTAACTAGGGGTATCCACTCTTGGCTTGCTGCTGATTCTCTCCATTGCTTTCAAAAATCTGCCTTACACTCCATCATCCTCATCCTCAAATTCAATTTCGGGAGCCTCAACCTCTTCTTCATCTTCGCTGACATCTACCACAGGTATCCCTCTTCGCTGCGCTAATTCCATTGCATCCAATCTCGCTGTGATACCTCTCAACATCTCCATGACTATTAGATTTTCATTATTTTGAGGTCCATTCTGTGCTCCTCTTCGCCCTTGTCCTCTTTGTGCCATGTTTACGGGCTCCCTGCAGTTGTGGGTCTCCTCGCCCTCACACTTACCCACAAAATTTTTTGCTAGGGTTTCTTCTTGTAACACACCCACAACCAGGCTTTGATACCAAATGATGCAATCTAAAATTTAGTGCCTTGCCAGACAACAAATTTTAGCAGCACAAACACACTTTTGGTTTAGATTTCATTTGTTGAATTTGATAGTTACAAGTATCAAACTTAGTAATTAGTAGAAACAAAAATACAATCCATAGAAATCATTTACTTCAATTCAATCTAGTCATAATTCTATTGTTCACTGGCAGCATACAATAAAATTCAGTGCCTTGCCAGACAACAAATTTTAGCAGCACAAACACACTTTTGATTTAGATTTCATTTGTTGAATTTGATAGTTACAAGTATCAAACTTAGTAATTAGTAGAAACAAAAATACAATGCATAGAAATCATTTACTTCAATTCAATCTAGTCATAATTCTATTGTTCATTGGCAACATACAATAATTTCATGGCAACTTTGATATCTCTTCCTCATTCAATTCAACCTTCTCATCAATTCTGTTGTTCTTTCCTTCTCAACACATATATGCCTATTTCATTTTCAATTCACTTTTGGTTTATTCATGAGTAGACCCCTCTTAAAAACTACTTCTTTGTTCTATTCTGGCGCCTCTGTTTTGTTATTCACCTTTTCTTCCTACTTCTTAGCAAGCCCCCCCTTGCACAACAATGTTCTATCCTTTTTATCATGCTCCAAGCACTTGAAAGTGAATGGACACTTTTCCCCCATTCAGCTCAAGCGACATTTTTTTTATTTGCTAATATTGAATAGAAATTCATAGAAATTAAAGCCTAGGCAAACAAAATGATATCCACAGTAAGATTGGTCTATTGACCACTTTAAGAACTTGACTATGGATGCCACTATCCCAACGTGGATTTTATCTTTGCAGATTTTATATTTCTGAATTCCTTTTTAATGTGCTGAATTCCTCACACCGCCCAATCAACCTCATTCTCCTTATCACTTTTGCTGGTAATGTTTTATAAACTTTAAAATCCTCTTTTGGCCGCCCCATTTACCCAATTGATCCTCCTTTTGGCATTATCTGTTGTGTGTTGTTAATATATGCAAATATATTTCAGTTTCCATTGAAAAATCAAGGACAATACAAGACAACGACCCCACCACCATACAAACATTTGATGTAAAGTTCCACAAATTCCGTAATCAGCGACTATGTTATAGTCCCATGCATTCAGGTAGTGAATGAAATGGATCTTCAGAGTAATAATGCATTATATGTCTCACCAAACAACTTGGCATGATCCAAAGGAGTTCAAACTTCACAAGAATGGAAATGGTTATACCGGAGTGCACCATGAAATTCAATGCGACTAAAATCCAAGGCTCCATAACTAGTTGCAACCAACAAAAGTGAAGTAAAACCCGCCAATTTGAATCAAAATCACCACAAAATGGATATGATGCGAAGTCGGCAGTAGTCGCGACAAGAACGCCACACCGCACAACACAACTGAATGACAAGCTAGATTGAAATCAAACCAAAATTGAGATAACTATTCTTTTTTGGTGATGCAGGATTGTGCGTGCACTCGCGTGCTCTTGCATCAATATCCTTTTTGCCAAGAAATGAAAAAGATTTGTTCCATTATTTCAAAACTTTTACAATTGTGAATGCTTGCTTGTTCTTGACTTTTCTTTAATAGGTTCATAGCAAGTCTTTGAGGTTTCTTCTTTTTAATCTTGATACATGCAACTCCTTTTCTGAAGTGTTTATAATGATATTGTGTATTGCTTATTTGTTTTCTCTCTTTTTCATTCGTAAATAATCATAATTACAGTAAAGTGTGTAATTTTTTGTTTTATGATTTCTAAGCTAGACTCATGTTCCAGGCTTCCTTAAGATTGTGTTTTTCTACTACAATGGTCATAGTCATTGCTCTTATTTGTAGAAACACTTGCATTCTTGTGTTCTAGAGGAGACATTTGTTCTAGACACAAATGATATAAACATGTCCATTGTATTCAAGTCTTGGTCCAAATATTTCCCAGGAGCCCTGACACCAAAATCTCCTACTAAACACAAAGAGCGATTCATACTATGTGAGTGCTCGGATGAAAACACTTCTAGCTACGCTTTATTTTTTTTTGTGGGTTATTATCTTATATAGGATGCATAACTTTAAAAAAAGTATTTTTTTATACAATTTGTAAACATCTAAATTTCACTGTGTCCTAACATGGCACCAGATTCATCCCACATCTCCCCTTCCAATGTTAATTAAATAATCATATTTATTTAATTAACCAATTCGATCACCCTCCTAATATTAATTAAATAAATTTCGATCATTTAATCAATAAATCTAACCTTTCTTCTAATATTAATTAAATAAATTACGACTAATTAATTAATTAATTCAGCCCTTCTAATGTTTTAGCTTTAATTGAATAAATCCATATTTACTTAATTAATCAATCATCCCCTCAACATTCTGCGAAAAATTAAATAAATACATAATATTTATTTAATTTATTCTAAAATCTTCCTCAATCATTAATTGATTAAATAGCTTAGTTAATCAATTAATTAATCATTTGCACATTCCTCCACCAAATCAACTAAGTCAACCTTGCACAAGGCTCCAAATTTGCACATGGCTCGAAAAATGGCCTTTTTCAATCCTCACCCTCCATCAAAAATAAAAAAATCCTCACTCTCCATCTCTCCTCAACCTTTGCCCTAACCATGTGCACTAATTACAAGACGTCACTTTTTGGCTTCTCATTTTCCCTTGTGAATGGATCAACCCCATTCCTCCATTGCACAAGATCTAATCCTATCCATCCATCATCTCCATTTGAAATCTATAAATCCACCATTCCTCAAGCCGTTTCTAAGAGTTGGAATTGGATGCAAAGCAAGGTCATGTTGCTGTAATGAGCAACCACATCTCAACCCAACAACAATCAACTTGAGCACATCCGAATTGGCAACAAGGTTTTTGTTGGTGAGATCTTTGTTCCCTTTTCACCATTTTGTTTGCAAATCTTAGCTCAATCAGAGGTGTAGATTAGTGTAGAATAGGATAGGTGTTTGAATGCATTTATCTATTTGTTTTATTCTACATTTGATATACACACAATTTTTTTGGTCATATGTTAAAACATAAACATTTAGTTCCTAAGGATTCATATGTTGCACTTTATATTTTTTTGACTTATTACAAATGTACAATTTTGCATCCATATCAAATTGCACAGTACTTTATATGTTGATTGTCTAGGATTGAGAAGCTCCTGCACTTTTCATTTTTTTGGAGTATTTGGAGAAAAGTGTTAAGCATTTTTCTATTATGGAGAATTTATAAGTTTGTGTTTAATGTGCTTGTTCATGCATTATCCATAGCAATTTATAAGAGCAAACAATTCCTATTTGCTCATTTATGGTTGTGTAAAGATGTTTTGGGCTTCTTGTCCATGTTTTATGTCTAAAATGATAATGCATCATTGTTTATTTAGACTCTAGATCCTTGTAGGCATTTTTACAAACCTTTTTATGAACTCTAATTGTTATGGGACGTTTTCCCCAAAGTAAAAAGAAAGTCATTTTTCTATGAAATAACCTTTTAGAATTAAAATGGAGATAGAAAATAAAGACCATTATGCTCCTTTACTTAAAATGGGCATTCATAAAGGGTATTTATATAAACTCTTTTAAAAGGCGAGGAATACATGTATTTATTTAAATAATTATTAAAAGACAACCTTTGTGAAAGGGTGTGATGGTTTGGAAACCACCCCTTAAAAGGTCATATAAAGTATTTATGTGAGACTTGGAAATGGCATGGAGATCACTCAAAGAAGGTGGTTTTGCATGCTGTGTTTTGAATAAGAACTATTTCCTCTTGGAGTGTGTCATAGCTATGAGGATCAAGACCATTGATATCTTCTTAGAGTGAGAGTGGCACTTCCAAGTGCTCTTTGTTGTGCATGTTTTACATGCTGTGTTTTGAATAAGAACTATTTCCTCTTGGAGTGTGCCATAACTATGAGGGTCAAGACTACTGGAATCTTCCTAGAGTGAGAGTGGCCTTTCCAAGTGCTCTGACTCAAATAAGTATTGAACTTATTGTTATTCAAAGATATTTAAGATTACATATAAATGAGATGGAATTAATTAAATTAAATCTACAAAAGATGTTATTTGTTCCCTTTCGATAATATTCATATTGTCGGATATAATTTTATATATATTAATGATGGTGATCTTAATGTTCTAAAATCTTAAACTAGTTAAATTTGATAGGCATGCATTTTTGTGCATTTCTTCTAAATTATAGATGTACTTTATAATCTTTAAACTAAGATAATAATAATAACAAATTTGCTACCATACAAAATTAATTTTGATATTAAATCTCTCCAATTTAATATAGATCATTGGAGAAAAGTAGCATTACACTAACCAAAATAGATTATCTTCATAGTTATTTTGAGGAAATGATTTAAATTTTCTATTTAATTTTCTAACATTGTTGTGGTTTGCAACATGCAGTTTTGATGCAATTAAATATTTATATACTTTGAGATTAATGTTTTGAATTAAGAGGGTTCATTAAGAACCATTGCATGGAAGAAAATATTTATTTTTATCATATTCCCAAGCTGCTAATAAAGGGCATTGTTTAGCTTACGATTATGCAGAGTATTGCCTTTATTCAAGTAGACTTTATGGCAACTTTTTTATCATATTCTCAAGCTGCTAATAAGGGCACTGTTTAGCTTATGGTTATGCAAAGTATTGCCTTTATTTGAGTAGACTCTTTAGCAACGAGAATAGAAGTCAATATTAACTTGATTGGGTTTGAACTTCGTCACGACAGTAGGGTATCTGATAAGTTCCCAATTATTCTCAGTTCCATGACAGAGTTATACATGTGGATGGTTTTAAAATAAAATGTCTTGGCCTGCTTATAGATTGTCATAACTATATATTATATTTGGCCTTTTTTTTTACATCAATATTTTTAGCAAAAAATAGGCGTCATCCTCAATTGTTTTAAAACTTTAAATGTTGTTTAGGGTTTGTTTCATTTGTTGTTTGTGATTTTGTTTGATATATGACTTTCTTTATATTTTGTTATTTGTTATTTGTAGATGAAATAATTTATTATGAATGCAAAGCTACAAATAATTGATTGGGGGTGAAACTTCTGCATAAGATCCCATGAATGACATAAAAGAAAACCCACACATCAATAGATCCTCTACACAAGAATACCAAGATACCAATGGATGTCTTTAAAGCACTTAAACAATACTATATATTGTAAGATTTGGCTGTAAAGGTAGCCAACCAAGATCAAGAGGGCCTAGAAGAAAGCACAAAGAAGACTAATATGTGTTACCGCAAAATTTGAACTCAAAATTTTCAAATTTTTGCACATTTTCCTATACACCCTTGACCCTGCAAGATCATGAAAACAACTAAAATTGCAAATCCGTAAGAGTTAGTATGAAATCCTTTGATGGGTTAGTCCCTAACCTCGTTTTGCTCAATCTGGCCAGTTCTCTTGCTCATATGCCTTACCATTTACAAAATCTTAAACCTTACATTTTTCGGTCAATGATTCACAAATGCAGCTAAATTTGGATTCCCTGGTTGCTGGAGTTTTAAAGGTTTCTGGGTTTTGCTCGGAGCGACTCAATCACCATTCTGTCCAAATTGCAAAAGAAATCCAGTTCTTAGCTGAAAGTTATGGAGTTTTCTGTGAAAATTGTCAAGTACCAAAAATGTGCCGATTTTCTAAAGTCAAGGGATTTAAAGTCCAATTATTTTACAAAGATGAATGATTTTGTCAAGTCCGTGGCATTGGAAATGATTTTAAAAATTGTGAAGTCCCATGGCTTACAGGGTAAATGACTTTATTAAAGTCATGTTTTAGGAGGTTTTAAAGTTTTATGCCAAGTTCTAGAAAGACTCTATAAACAATGAAATTCTTAGTTGTTGGAGAGTCGGGAGTTTTTGAAACTCCCGAACTCCAAATTAAAGGTTCTAAAGTTCACAAAATGTGCGACTCCCTGACGGAAGAGCTTAACCAGCTGGTGCGTTGTAAGCGACCGGCTGGTCGACATTTGGTACGGCAGACTGTTCCCGTCGAAAACTGGTGTACGGCAGGCTGTTTATTTGTTCAGGTCGAAAAACTGAATGCAATCGTTAATTAATTTTAGTCGACTGTTCCCGTCGACTGGCCCACCGTACAGTCAGTGAGTTACAACTCACTGGCTGTTTACGGTGGGCGCTCCCTGACTCCTTGTTATTGGGGGTTTCAAAAGTTCTGAAACTTACAATATCTCGTACACTCCAATGCCTGCCAGAAGTCTCCTATGCTCTGCTGGTCAAACAAGTAGCCTGGGGCAATTAACTCTTCATCAGCTCCTTACACCACCAATGGATCTTGCGTGCCTTTATCAAATGAAGCACTTCGTAAGTTTGAACCTCCTACTGAAATCCAGAAGATGATTGTGCCTGAGGAAACCATAGAATACATGATGTTGTCTTAAATTATTTCAAATATGAGTAACAGCTGCAAGAAAAAGCCATGAGTAGCTCTTGCCTTTTACGGGACCCAGATTGATCTCAAATGTATTGTTCAAGACCATGTGGTTATGAGGATTATTTCAGGGCAATAAAAGTGAAGAACATCTCTGTGATAATGAATACGCTTCAAGGAAGAAATCTCTATGCACTACAACAATTACAGGAAGTCGAGCTCAACCTACAAGAAGAAGTGTGGGGTTTAATTCTTGAGGCTTGATCGAAATTCTATTCAGTTTTTGTTGAAACTTAGAAAGCTCCAGAAATGTGTCTAAGAATGGACATGGGTGTGACCTAAGAGAAGTCGCGACAGATGTCCTCACTAAATCGAAACACAAATGGATCTTCATGGAAATGGTGCCAGTATCCTCCAGTAGCCATGCCTCAAGATATGACTGAGTGTGAAGAACTTAAGTCATCTTTGCCAAAGATTCAAGATAGCAGAGATATGTAACATGCTGGGCGAATTCTTGGTCGACGGTTTCACACTAGAAAGCATTTACTAATGGACCAATGAGCACACTATTTCATGAGACTAATACAGGTGATGAGAGTAATCATGGGCTTCATATGGTGAATTCAGATTAGTTTGTGGACAAAATTATTGAGGCTAACAAGTTTAGAACCAAAAAGGCCATACATACAATTGGTAATAAAGTAAATTACATTGTCAACTCAGACAGTTAACATTACATTGGGAACATGTAAATGGAGCTTTATGGAGCGACTTCAGCTCGAATGAGGAACTAGTTACAGGCACTCACCAAAGCATGATGATGTTACATTATTTTTATTAGGGTTGCAAATGCCCTGGTAGACATGTATGCATTTGTGAAATCACAGATAGGCATGCGAGCTGTTCGCAGAAAGTCTCCAAAAGACTATCTTCACTAGAGATTTGTTGAAAAGGGCTTTAAAAACTTTCAATCAAATGCAATTGACAGATGCGTCACCAGCTCCTATCACTTGTGCTAGTGCTTCGTCTCAGCATGCGCAAAAGAAAGACTTCTAGATTGTTGTCAAATATCAATCATCACAAATATTCTGGCAGCCCGATAGTATCTTTATTGTGTTGGAGATTGTAATCCCAACTACTTCATTGAGTTTGCCAGCAGAACCTGTCGTCTCTGTATCCTCCTGATGGGCAGTCAACCTTAATATTAATGACAGCATTAAAAACAAATCTTATTGAAGATTTTTAATAGATTCGAATGGTTTTTTATTTCCCCAGCCTGTAATTTCTCCCGTAGCAGTCAAAGGGCATTAAATTTAGAAGCTTCATCCATCTGTAATAGCATTTAATGTAGAACCTTCTCCACCGTCTCTCACCTACTCTCACCGACCAGTCAGTCCACCAATGTGTGTTGAATTTCAACCATGTGCAGAGTTCTAGATTGTTCTCAGTCTTCTATTTATAGAGGCATCTTGTAATGTGTTTCTCATCAAGCAATTGAAATTGCTTTGATCCCCAAGCAATGGTTTGAGTGTTTGGGTAATTTTCTGTGTTTATTTTGATTTTTCTGCTCCCTGTTTCTTTCATCTGGTATCAGAGCAGGTTCGAGAAGCTTGTCTGAGGTTAAAAATTTGCATAAGTAAATGTTCATGCTTGGCTGTTGAGAAGAGGCCACTCCAAAACAATTGTTTGCAATTGTTGAAAAGTAAGCAGGAGGTTGCAGTCCTCCGAAAACATCATATGAATGAAGGTGAACGCTTGAAGAAAAAGAAGTCTTGAAACGATTCAGAAGAGCTGGTTAGGTCGTGGACTGGAGGTATTGAATCAATTAAATTGCTTGAGGAAACTTGCAGGCCGTAGCCTTGAGCCAGATCGCTGGAGAATTCATCAAAGAATATTAAGAGGAGATTGAAGGTTTTTATGCCGTAGCCGGAGTTGCATACACACTGCCATTGTCTCTATGTTCTGCTGCAGTCAGAAATACAGGTTGCTAAAGGGAGAAGTTGCTGCTGAAGAAAAGTTTGTATTTTTTTTGAGCCGTAGAACTAAAAAGTTTAGGAGTGCTCTTAGTTTTTGAGAATGAAGTTTATTTTTCTTGAAAGAGAAGGGCTGCTAAAGTTAAAGTCACCCCCAGAATCAGAGATTGTAGAGTTAAAAGAAGATCTATAATTTCAAGAGAAGTCATAGCATTTGAGAAGGCTGTATGTGTAACTATTTAGTTTGAGAGAGAATGAAGGATTGTGAAGAAGTGCATATTTAAAGTCCGCAAAACAATTTGAGGAGTTGATAAAGAGATCAAAAGATCAAAGGAGGATAGGTGTCTGAAGTTGTAAAACAAGTTAAGTGAAATTGTCAATGTATAAGGAAATAATATGATTGAATGCCGCAGCATTCTGTATTTGTGTGAAGAATGTATGAAGTCACGAAAAGTTGTTTAAAGTGAGGATCCCCGAGCACCAGCAGTGTGACTCTATGGGAGGTGTTGAAGAAAAAAGTGTCTCACACCTGAACCTACAATGGACTGGTTACCAAGCGTGCCAGAGCTCATGGTTAGAGCATCCTAACAGCAAACTGGGATTTCCTAGGTTTGATTCCTACAAGTTGAAGATTGTAGATGCCGAAGCATCAGTGAAGAGGCAGAAGAAAGAAATCAGAATTTGTAGTTGTGATTAAGGGGGAGTGTTGGAGATTGTAATCCCAACTAGTTCATTGAGTTTGCTAGCAGAACCTGTCGTCTCTGTATCCTCCTGATGGGCAGTCAACCTCAATATTAATGACAGCATTAAAAACAAATCCTACTGAAGATTTTTGATAGATTCGAATGGTTTTTTATTTCCCCAGCCTGTAATTTCTCCCGTAGCAGTCAAAGGGCATTAAATTTAGAAGCTTCATCCATCTGTAATAGCATTTAATGTAGAACCTTCTCCACCGTCTCTCACCTACTCTCACCGACCAGTCAGTCCACCAATGTGCGTTGAATTTCAACCATGTGCAGAGTTCTAGATTGTTCTCAGTCCTCTATTTATAGAGGCATCTTGTAATGTGTTTCTCATCAAGCAATTGAAATTGCTTTGATCCCCAAGCAATGGTTTGAGTGTTTGGGTAATTTTCTTTGTGTTTATTTTGATTTTTCTGCTCCCTGTTTCTTTCATATTGGAATGATGCTTGTCAAGTGTCCGTTCTAAACTAGCGTGTTTGCTGAACTCATAGGAATAGTTGTCAATCAAGGTGAAGGATTACTGGTGACAACACCTTCAAATGCCGCTATAGAAAACATGGTGGAAAGACTTGCTGACAACAGCTTGTATAACTACAAGAAACCTAAACTTCAAGCGCAGTGGGGAATATTCCAAAAATGTGAAAGTATGGACATGGCGCATTAACCGTGTGACAATCCACCTCAAAGAAGTCTTATCTCATTGAGTACAAATATTGCAGATTATGGACAAAATAATTTCGGAACTGGTAGCTTGTAGTTTTCTTGAATATGATTCGGATGGCACTGGGGGAGAATGTTTCGATTTGGATCAGTTTGTTCACTCTGCAGTTGTTAACACATATGCCAAAGCAAATAATTTTATGGATAGAGTATTGAAGAAAGGGTGGCTATAACATAGGTGGCCATGGTTCCATGAAAGGAACTCTCGGAAGTGCGCCATAACAATCAAGGAAATACTAGTGATTTTGAAATTAGGCCATTTCAAATACCAGTCACAGATCTGCCTCCCACTCATCCTATCAGGCTTGGCTTAACACTGAACTTTTCAGTTTTCTATTATGAAATTCAGAATTCACCTGAGAGAGCTGGTCACTTAACAAAACAAGCGTTTGATGGAGCCATTGCAGAACTTGGTACACTTAGCAAGGAATCTTATAAGAACAGCACACTGATAATGTAGTTATTGAGTGGCAATCTTACTTTGTGGACTTCAGTTTTGCAAAGTGATGGAAGAACATGGTCCCATTCACTGTGTTTTCAACGGGTTTGACAGAGATTTTTGTTAATTATTATAGTTCAAAATGCCTTAGTAGTACGAACTATGGAGGAACTACCAAGGCTGAGAGCACATTTTGATCAGAAAATGATCAACCCAAGCTAGGAGGTGCTATCTATAGAGAGCAATGTTGAGATTCCTAGAGAAGGAGGCAACGACCGGGAAAAAGGAGATCAGTAGGAAAGTGATGCTAATTCTAAGAATAAGAAGGCACAACTGGTGCAAGAAGAAGAAAGAGAGACCGGTAAGGTTAGCATTTGGGTCATGTTTTCTTTAATTGCAAATGAACTTTGTATCTTTGCAATCTTCAATGTTTATTTCTGTTACATGGAACTGTGTATGTATTTATTTCTGCAACTTTGATTTCAGAAATTAATCCATTTGTTGAAAAGGGGTCTGTTGTTCATCCTTTTCCTGGGTATTGTTTGCGGGTGTGGGAAACATGAACTTTGTGTCATTTATCTGCATCCTCTTTGTTTCTAATTTAGTCTTTCACATCTATTGCATGGTTATGAATAGGTGTTAGTTTCCTTTTTTGTTTTCTGGTCAAAAGCATACCCCAAATTCCATTCATTGCATATCATAAGAGGGAGATGTACCTCCAAAATTCAAAGGAAAGTTGCCAAATCAATGGCAACTTCTCCGACTGTTAGTACTGATTGTTCTTCTTTCTGGATATTCTGAGTTGTTTTCTAAAACTATTTTCGAAGGACAAATCTGTTCACTAACAATATGAAAGAATATTTCTATTCTATTTGAAGGATGTAAATGACACAAGATTGTGTGTACAAAATTCTTAGCTCATATGAGAGAAAAAGGTGAGTAATATACCACTGAGAGATGTGAATGTACAACAATATGGAATAAAGGAGACGTAGTCAAATGTGTGTGGTACAACTCCACCAAACAAGGAATGTACAAGTCATATGATGCAAGTGCAACTTACTCAAGTAGAAAAAACCTATCTAAGAAAGCTTATCCTCTTTGATGATAGTTCCATAAGAGTTTCATAGTAGGTGCATAGAGTGCAATAAAGTAAATAAACTAAATGAAAAAATAAAATAATGCACCAACACCCCCAAAGCATAGCTCATGTGGGTAGGAAGGAAGGATGGATGGGACCTGACAAATGTGTAGCCACGTTAGTACCCATGTACAAAATGATCCCCTTGAAAAGAAGAGAAGAAGAAAACTTGTAGGAAAAGAGTCCCCTCTAAGAGAGGATGAAGAGAGCAGGGCTAGGTGACTCCACTCAAAAGAACTAAGAAGGATAAAACCCCATGCAAGGAAAAACTCCACCTCAGAAAAGAGATAAGAAGAGAAACTGCCCAACCCCCCTCAATGTGTAGTTTCCTGCATTGATGGTGGAAGCTCAAATTTGAATGCTAAAGCTAATACAGGATTGTCAAACAACATTTCTTCCCTTCGAAAGAAACAAACTCAATGGAGTATGTAGAAGATCTTCCTATCCTTGAAGGAATATGGGAAGAATACTTAGAATATATCTTTGGAAGCTATTCAAATGTTGCCATGTTGATGCCGAAAGGAGTCACAATTGAATCAAGAGTCTCAAGCCTAACTAAAGAATGCGACCTCTCAAAACCATGTGGAAACTGATGTAGAATAGGAATCAAAGATGAAGAGACAAAAACTAGTATGGAATTGTCATCGAAGAGGATATGAATATCCTCAATGGCGACCACCAAATCTACAAGATGGGACTCACAAAACAAACATGATAGATTTGTCAAATACTCATCCCAAGGAGATGTCTTTAGAAGACATTGAAGATCTTTTTATAAGGAATCACTGGAAGTTGTGGAAGAAATAATTTTAAACTTTGTAGAAGCAATATGTGATGAAAATGAGGTCTCAGTGTATGTCATTGGACTACATTGCTCATCCAATGATGATATGTCCACACAAGATGTCTAAGTATGAACACCAATTAGATTTGCCAATGCTAGAATACAAGAGTCCTTAGTGATCTAGACAATACCTAGGGCTGAGCCTGTGGTATTGTAATACAATAAAATAAACAAAGAAGAATTGAGTTTCTGCAAATAGGCAAATTCGTTGAGAGTTGTGAATTGCCTATGAAAAACTAATTTTTATTCATTTACCTTTAAAATATATAGGCTTACATATCATATGAAGGGTCACATTACCCTTGGAATACAAAAAGAGCCACTAGAAGGTGAAACTAATTACAAAAATTCAAAAAACTTCAAAAATTAGAAAATTTTTGATCTTCCCCTTAGCAGGGTCATAACTCCTAGCTATTATATCAGAATTTAAACTTCTTGGGCTTGTTGGAAAGATAAACTAATTATCTAGTTTGAGCTACCCAATTGCTAAAGCTTCACACCAGGCAACCGACAAAGTTTCAAGCCTTAATTCTGGTCCGAAGGCCTCCAAAAATGTAATTTACTAAGATGTAGAAAATACCAAAAATTATATTTTCGAGATTTTCCCAAAAATACCACTCAAATGACCCTGGATTAGATCAATGCTTCCCCCTTAAGAGGAAATGGGTCCCATTGCATCTATAGTCTGCAATAGCTGAGGAAACTGCTTTGCAATTTGATCCCTGGTGAACCACTTGCCTTGATGAGGAAGTCTGCCTGCCTGAACCACATAGTAAAGGGGAATTTGTTGTTTCTTTAGTTTCTTGACCAAGACATCAGTGATCTGATCAGTTATGAGTGGAGCAGTAGTGTCTAGATTCAATTCTGTGTTTCTGATATGTTCTGCCACTTCTGAAGTATCCAATAATGGTGGAAAGTAGGGATGGAATAACTCAACATTGAAAACAAGATGCAGTCCCAGAAAAGATGGCAAGTTAAGCTCAAAAGCATTCTCACCTATTTGCTTTGTGATGGTATATGGCCCATATCGAATGGGGTGAAGTTTCTTGTATGGCACTTAAAGCCTCTCTTTTTGAAGGTGAAGCCATACCTTATCTCCAACATTGAATTGATGAGGTATACAACGTTGATCATGCCTATCCTTATATTTTTGGCTAGTATGCTGCAATATGTCCTGAACTTGTTTGTGGATATGGAAGCTTTTCTCAACAAACTTGGTTGCCTTATCTACTTCCTTTTCAACATGTGATGAGGAAGCATCTGAAATGACTGGCATTGCCACATCAATAGGAGCCAATGGTTGATACCCAAGACACACTTCAAATGGACTATGCCTTGTGGAACCATGCAAGGCACGATTGTAGCTATGCTACACATATGGTAGACTCTCATCCCAAGTGCAAGGATGTTTTGAGTGGTACATCTTCAAAATATGAAGAATCATTCGGTTCACTACCTCAGTTTGCCCATTCGTCTGCAGATGGAATGCAGTAGACTTGGTCAGTTTGGTATCCATCAGATCCCATAGTGCTATCCAAAAGTTGCTAAGCAACGTACTGTCTCTGTCAAAAATGATGCTCTGTGGTAGACCAAAATGAACCCAAACATTTTCAAAGAAAAGCTTGGCAATTTCTTGTGCAGATATCCTCTTCTTGCAAGCTACTAGGATAGCCATCTTTGAAAATCTATCTACCACCACACACACACAGTCATATCCATGTTTTGTGGATGGTAGGCCAGACATGAAATCCATTGAAACATATTGCCAAGGTTTGGCAGGAATAGGAAGAGGTGTGTATAGTCCTTGCTTACGATTGATAGGCTTTGCAATGGTGCAAGCTGTGTAAGATCGAATGTACAAAGTGACATCATGTCATAGTTTGGGCCAATAGAAATACCTTTGAAGTACAACAATGGTTTTCTCCTTTCCAAAGTGTCTTGCAACATGGCTGTGGTGTGCCTCCCATATCATCTTTTGTCGCTCCTTAGTTGGAACACAGATGTGTCCCATGTGACAGAGAATACCATCTTGCAAATAAAAGTTAGGAACTGGTGTACCTTCTACTAGCCTATTGTAAATATCAGCAAAATCATCATCTGAAGCATACAACTGAGACCATTTTGTGGTTTGGTGACCACAATCATCTAGTACTACTGTTAAAGCTTTGATTGGAGGTCTGCTCAAGCAGTCTGCAACTTTATTACTACTTCCCTTTTTGTGGCAAATATTGAGGTGAAACTATTGCAAGTAGGCAGCCCATCTTTGATGCATGTCATTTTGCGGCTTTCCTTGTGTATGTAAGAATTATAGAGGCTTGTGGTCTGTGTGGATTATAGTCTCCTTCTCCAAGATATAGTGTTTCCATTACTTCCAGGCTTGAACAATGGCATACAATTCCTTGTCACATGTAGGATACCTTCGTACTGTATAAGAAAAGGTTGCACTATGGTAGGCAACTGGATGCCTGTGTTGCATGAGTACTACCCCAAGTGAGTAATCTGATGCATCTGTTTCAATTTCAAAAGATTGTGTCTAAGTGCTTGATTCGTGGGCCATGCTAAATGTGAAAATCCAAGTATGAACCTACGATAAAAGTTAGCCAATCCCAAAAAACTACAAAGTTTTGTGAGATTCTTAGGAGATGGCCAATCTTTGATGACTTGTATCTTTTTAGGATCCACACGAATACCCTTGCTGTCCACAATGTATCCCAAGTACTGAATACTTACCATTCCAAACAAACCCTTATCTTTGTTGGCATAGAGTTGATGTTGCTGTAGGGTTGATAGTACTTGTTGAACATGCTGCAAATGCTCACCCCATGTCTTGCTGAAAATGAGGATGTCATCCAAGTACACAACAAAAAAAGAATTAGTGAATGGTCTCAAAACATCATTCATCATTCTCATGAAGGTAGCAGGGGTGTTAGTCAAGCCAAACAACATAACTAACCACTCAAACAAACCCTCCTTGGATTTGAAGGCAGTTTTCCATACACCTGCCGGTTCAATTGGCACTTGATGGTTTCCAGATTTTAGGTCAATTTTGGTGAAAAACTTAGCCCCTCTAAGTTGGTCCAGCAAGTCATCAATGCAAGGGAGTGGGTATCGGTTCTTCACAGTGATCTTGTTGAGGACCCTATAATCGATGCAAATCTGCCATGTTCCATTTTTTTTTCTGAAAAGAATAATTGGGCTGCCACATGGTGAAGCACTTGGGCAAATATGTCCTTTTTGAATCAGCTCTTGGATTTTCCACTTGATCTCATCATTCTCCAAAATTGATCGCCTATATAGTGACCCATTTGATAATTGTGTCCCTGGAATTAGATCAATTGAATGCTTGACTTGATAGTGGAGTGGCACCCCTGTTGGTGAGGTAAAAAGATCTTCATATGATGATAATATTTTATCCATCTCTTTTTCCTGAGTGAAAGTGGTGGCCATTTTGTTATGGGTATCGACTACAACTTACCTCTCTCTCATTTCGAACCTGTTGGGTGAATATTTTGTCTTCAACTAACTGAAGGCAAAATGGTTATATCAACCACAGTGTAATGAGATAAATCTCTCCTCTCAGCAAGGGGAGGTTCCCTATTAACTATTACAAACTTATTTACACTAAAAACTAATTTCGGGGTGAAACCATGTCATCCATTTCTCTTTTTTCAGAAATGATGTTTACAATATAAAAGAGCACTTTCACAATACAAATCAAGATAACCGAGAAACCCATGAGAGCACAAAGTCTATTGTTGCTCTTTTTACTGATTTACAATTTAGAACCAAGTAGGATAAGGTGTAGCTCAAAGTCTTCACCGAATACTATGACAAAACATACTATCACAAAAGATAATAGTAGTTCAAAGTCTTTCCAATATCTTTTACTTTAAAACATAAAATCACAAACTAAAGATAATTGTTGTAGCACAAAGTCTCCAAAATCAGCTTTAGAACATCTCCCAGATTATCCACACTCACACTACAATTTGATCAAGTAGATAAGATAGCATAAGGAAAAGGACATAAGAACACTTTCCAATATACTACAAGTTATTCCAATACAAAGATTGAACGATCGCTTGCTTTTCTATTCAATTGATAAAATATGATTTACAATTTAAACACAAAGTCTCAAAATGCTCTTCAATTTGGCAGAGTTTCGCTTCAATAACTAAAAGATGATCATTACAATGGGGAGTCCTCTTTATTTATAGGAGAAACTGAGAGCAAAAATAGGAAAAGAACAACTAACTATGACTTATTCAACAAAGGAGTCCTTTTTGATTTGGGACTTCTTACATTTTTACATGTAATTACATATGAGAAAAGTACATGTAAATATGTCCAAAATTATTTTAAAAGTAGATCTGAAAAATAGAAAATAAACTAAGTGATGAAAAAGCTGCTTCAACTTGCACTGCCTTCTTTCTTCATGTGGCAATCATACATAGTAAACCCAGCTTGCATCCCCAAACTATCTGGACTGACTGTGTTCCTAAAAATTATTTGGGCTCTGACTATTGCATCTCTGACTGTGATAATTGATTTTGCATGGCTAGTTAACTTGGCCTTCAGATTATCCAAAGTTAACTGGTTATCAAGAATATTATCCATGGAAGCTACTGAAAATGTTTTGTCCTCAAACTCCTTCCGAAACATATTCTCAAATTCCTGGGTCATCTCCTCTGCAGAAAGAAATTGATTATCCTTTGACACCAAATTGCATGGCAGCTCCTCCAACTTGTGTAAGAGACTAACGTCACTTTGGTCACTCAGCGTCCTTGCAGTTTCTAAGTCATTGATAAGATCTTTCAACACACGACTCCGATATGTCAATGCCTCCTTAGTCTCGGTATATGAATCCCGATTTGGAATAACACCAATTGATATCAAAGCACTTATTTTCAACTTCCTCATTTCTACCCACTTATCATGACTCTGCTCTAAATGCTCAATATCTTGAGAAATAGCATCAATTAAATCATCAAGTTCTGCCCTGATTTTCTCCATTTTGCTTGTTTTCTTAGCTAGCTTTGTAAGAAGAGAGATTCCCTATGTGCGCATCCTTTCCAAATATTCTTCAAGCACTTTTCCCTTAAGGTGAGTCTTTTCAACTTTCTGGATGATAGGATCTTCAACATAAATGGCCTCAGGAGTCACCGATTCTGAATTCAAAGTAATCTTCCTTACCACTGCAGTCAATTACTCTACCATTGCTTTATAATGATCTTTCATCTCTTTTTCTTTATCAAACTTCTGAATCAAAATATCCATTGCCGATTGCATGTCAGTCTTTGCACTCTCATGCGTTATTTTGCCCAGATCAATTCTAGAAATAGAGTAATCACTCATACTAAAATTTTCTATGGTAGCAACCTGTGTGGGCCTTGTAATCTCCACAAATTTGTGCCCTTTGTCTCCCAGCACTCTTGAAATAATTTTTGGCTTCTTTTGAGTCTTAGCCTTAATAGGCACTAGCTTACCGAAATCAAAGTCATCTGGAGAGATGGCTTGTTTCTTTCTTTTAGGCGTATATGCTGACAACCATGGAGGAAACACATAAGTACTCACATTTGGATCTAGTTCCATTGTCGGTGTTATGGGAACTGTACTGGCACTGGAAGTAGAAACAATAGGTGGAGTATTAGTAAACACTGTACCTGACACATTCACATTCGAAACTTGCTCAGAACCCAATACAAAGTGATCAAATATTGAAGAATCTCCAATATCAAAAGATGAGGAGGATAGACTAGGAATGGACCTAGAAGAACGAAGAACATCATCAAAAGCAGTTTTAGGATTATCAAAAATTATTTTTGAGGGTGATGGAGATTCAGAAGATGGGATGTTGATAGGTGAAACAAGGATGGTAGGTAAAACAGATAGAGGAACTGAAACAGGTATGTTAGGCAAAGGAGAAGAGACTCCAGTATCCTGTGGTACATTCTTCTATGGAGACATAACTTCATCCCTTTGTTCTTCTCCTATCTCCTCTGTTGATCTATTTTCAACCTCCATTTCTTCGGCAGCTGGCTCATCAGTATTTTGTTTCTCAATTTCCATTTCTTCTACCTCAGATTCTTTCTCTACAGCCTTTGACTTCTTAGAAACAAATTTGATCCTGGGTTTATGTGTCTTAGAAGAAGAGGGAATGCCACTCTTATTCTTTGTCCTATTCTCCACCTTCTTGCCAGTTTGTTCTTGGACTTCAGTCTCTGATCCAGTAAGGAATTCTTTCAAAGCAATCCCCTTACCTTCTAACCACTTGTTTGTGTTAGCTAATATAGCATCAAATCTTTTCCTTAAAGAAGTCAATTCTTTTTGAGACCATTGAATAGGTGGAAGAGGAGAATCAACAATCTGTTCAATGTTATACCTAGGATCAATCAGCTCTTCATCATCCACCAGGTCTTCAGGAATATCAGCCAAACCTAGATACTCAATCTGTTCCAGAGATAATCTGCTATAGTCCAATTTTCTGATATCCTCTTCTGTCCTTGAGTCCACCCAGATGTCTTCAACCATTGGTTCATGAAACTGGGTCTTCCTTTTGATCTTGTCTTTTACACCCTTGTAATCAAACCTTGGTCTTTGTTTGAATTGTTTCATGGTCACTAGCTGCATCTTAGTTTCCATCACCTTGGCCTTTGCTGCAGTTGACATTGAGTATCTACCAATTTCAACTAGAAATCTGAAACCTAGTTTCTTGAGTTCCATTTTCTTATTATGTATAACAATCATTTGCGTACATAATTCCATCAGAAAAAGCTTATTTGAAGGAAATCTGGGCAACATATAAGGATACCCTTGGAAAAACCCAACCCTTAAATATGAGAAAGTCTGAAATTGTAAGAACATGCACCCATAATCATTCACAACTGACCAAGCTTTGTCTGAAACTCTTCTTTGCTCTAACTAAGGGTCAAAAAGACATAAGAACACTGCAAAGAAAGCATCATTTACTCTCCTGAAATGATAAATTGAACCTTTCAACGTCAGCTGAGGATAGTATTGATACACAGGAACCACTCTCCTATCTCCTTCAGATGTCAAACCCAGAAAGATCCTCATTGAGGCTGCTATATACACAAGGTAAGAAGTCATAGAATTTGAAAGTAGTGGATACCTTAGTCAATTGCTCATGTAGAACATTTCTGATTTGTTCACCCCAAAAGATGGCTTGCTTGCCTTGAAGTATAACCTTGATAAAAGGGTACATCCATTCATGGAAAAGAGAGGAAGAAGCCAACCCCCTTATCCTACTAAGAAGAGTTATGAGATCACCAACTTCTTCAATAAAATCACTTCTGGGAAAGCTTCTTGGCCACCTAGACAAGTTTGGCCTCGAAGTCTTAAGCCACTTGGTGTTAATTGTCTTCTTAGCTTTCTCAGAATTTTTGTCATATTCTTTTTGAGCCTCAGCAAAATCTAGTTTCACAACTTCTATAGCAGCAGGACACATGAAAACTTTATCAATGAACTCTGGATCCAATCTGATGATCACATTGCCATTCGTATCCACCACTGCTCTAGTATCTCTGTTGTAGAACTGAGCACATTGTAGAACAAACTTTGTATTATGAGCTGCCACCGGGAAAGATGACACCAAGTGAATATTGCTATCAACAATCTTCTTCATCATAGAACTAGGGTTATCAAACTTAGTTCTTTCCACAAACTCAGCCATGTCTACATGGCCAATTTCCGTATCCTGAATATCATCAATATTGGAGGTAAATGAGGTGATTGGAAAAACACCCTGATACTTATACTTCATTGCTTTTGACTTCTTTGGAGACATCTCATTCATTTGAAAAACTAACACCAGAAGGAATGTCGATGAAGAGAGAAAATCTGTAGAAGAATCTGAAGGAATGAATGAAGGTAACATAGTCAAACTCTGATGGAGAAAAATTCACAGTTCGCTTTTGTTTATGAATGTCTTGACACGCACAAGAGGTATAAAGGGTAACGAGATAAAAGAAAGAATGAATAAGAAACAACTAAAAAGATCCTTTTTTAACAACCTAAATTGAAACAAGGAACTCATAATTAATACCACTCGAGTTAACTCAGGACATCATTAATTAGATGCAACATCGATGAATTTGGCCACTCTCGTATATAATGAAAGGAACTAATCATGTTCGGGTGGCGAATTTTGCCGATGTTGCATGATATTTAGTCGAAGGACCTGCGTGGGTGGCAAAATCCGCCGCCCATACATTTAATACACCCATGTATGTAGGAGCAGCAAAATTGGCCGACTCTACACATAAAAACTAAAAAAATTCTAACACCCAAAAACAACCAAAATTGATATTTTGACAAGTTTGCAACCTAGTCGATTTTCACGATTTTTGAGGAATCGACCTAGGGGAATGTCGCAAACCATTTTGGCGATGTTAGAGAACTTTGTGCGAGGCCAAGAGGACTTGTCTCGATACGTGAACTTAGAGTGTAAACTATGAAACATACAAGTTTCGTAGGGGTTGTTTACAAAAATGAGCGTAGCTGATTTTGAGAACAATAGAACTATTAATAGAACAAATTTTCCAGTATGAGCAATTAAACGCTTACATTGTTTTGCAGTAATCAAAGATGCTAGTTGTGTAGGACTTACCTCAGGTAATCGATATTTCTTTTCTCCTAGTTTGATAGTGAGACTGGGAGGTCTGGATTCATATACACCATGACGCTTGTACATATATGGGTGCCCCAACAATACATCACACACATCCAATGGTGCCACATCACTTATGACTTCATCTTTGAATGGTTTGATAGATTAAGGTAAGTGAGATTGCTTATTTACCTGAATATCTTGGCGTTGATTGCTTACCCATCCCACATGATATGGTTGTGGATGAGGTGTGGTCCACAAGTTCATCCTTTTAACAGTCTTAGCAGAGATAAGATTCTTTTAACTTCCACTATCAAAAATGAAATGGAGGGCCTTGCCGTTTACCCACATTTGTGAGTGGAATAAACGCTCCTCATCTTCACGAGGCAAAATCCTGGCAGAAGCGACTGTGGCATAGGGGTCAGCTTCAATTAGTTGGTCACCATTCCTTTGCTCAAAAGAGTCCACAGGCAATGGTTCAGGTTCTTTTTCTTGCAACCCTATCATCAACGTCTTGGTAGCTCGACGGTCCTTTGTGTTATGTCATGGGCTTCTATGGAATTCACACATCTTCTTTCCACTCTTGTTTGCTATTGATGATGCTTGTGAAGCGAAATCCTTGGTTGGTTGTTTTCCCATGAATTTGCTGCCACTTTCATTCTTGGATTTAATATTTGAAAAATAATCTTTTTTCCCCTTTTGTTTGAATTTCTCCTCAATATTTCTGATAAGGGTGTGATTCGGTGGTTAAGTCGCTTGGTTGTAGTGGCGGCCACCAGAGTTCAAACCCTCGCTAGTAGGCTTTACGCCTTCGCTGGGCCAACGAGCTCGCGGGTTTGAAGTATTCTTGCTAGGGGATGAGGTCCCCCGTATTGTCGCCTCATTGGTTCATTGCTCCGGGCAAAAGCATTCTCGTGGAGCTGGAGGACGTGTCGCACCAACGTCGTCGGTCATGTTAAAAAGTTTACCAAACGCATTATATTTAAACAAAAAAAAATTCTCCTCAATATTTACTACATATTTGTAGGCAGTCCCCAAGGTCTCAATATTGAGAAAATCCATCTCTATTTGGATTTAGCGATGAAGTCTGCTTCGATACTTCATAATTCAATGCTTTTCTGTATCCATGATGCTAACCTTTGCTGAAAGAGCATGGAACACATTAATGTAATCCTGAACAGATTGATCCTTCTTCTGGTGAAGCGTCAGTCACTCCATATTTTTATCCTCACATGAATTTTTAGGATAATATTCTCCCTTGATATGTTCCACAAACTCTCCCCAGGAGGGTTCACCTTGAGTTGCTTCATCAAATTCTATATCAGGGTTTTCTCTACACAACATTATATTTTCCCATGATTGTTTTACATGATGCTTAGCTTTGAGGAGAGCGAATGCTATTTTTTCACAATTAGAAAACTGATTCATAGAAAATTATCTTTCTAATTTTGACAACCAATCATCAACAACATCTGCATTTATTTTGCCTTCAAAATTTGGAATATCAAAATTTACCTGCACTTGAAAGGAGTGTGACCACCGAATGGTACTCCACCCATGTTGGGTTGTTGATTTCTTTGAAGCAGATAAGAAAATTGATTCATCATCTCCTCACGTTGTTTTGCCAAAGCTTCTTCCACCATCACCTTAAAAGGGTTTGAATGTTCCTCTTGTTCTGACATTTTTGATCGAGTGCACCTCAAAGGAAGATAATTTCATGGGTCATGTGTCTTCAACCCTAACTTCTGATAACCTAACCGTGTGTGGTGTGACATACAGGAGTGAACTTCTCTAATACCACTGATCTGGAAAATACCTAGCGCTGAGCCTGTGGTATTGTAATACAATAAAATAAACAAAGAGGAATTGAGTTTCTGCAAATAGGCAAACTCGTTGAGAGTTGTGAATTGCCTCTGAAAATCTAATTTTTATTCATTTCCCTTTGAAATATATAGGCTTACATATCATATGAAGGGTCACATTACCCTTGGAATACAAAAAGAACTACTAGAAGGTGAAACTAATTACAAAAATTCAAATAACTTAAAAAATTAGGAAATTTTTGATCTTCCCCTTAGCAGGGTCATAACTCCTAGCTATTTTATTGGAATTTATACTTCTTAGACTCATTGGAAAGATAAACTAATTATCTAGTTTGAGCTACCTAGTTGCTAAGGTTTCACACCAGGCAACTGACAAAGTTTCGAGCCCTAATTATGCTCCGAAGGCCTCCAAAAATGCAATTTACTAAGATGTAGAAAATACCAAAAATTATATTTTTGAGATTTTCCCAAAACTACCACTCAAATGACCTTGGACTGGATCACTTAGCCTTAGGATGGGAACTTGTAGATAAAGAAGATGAATCATCTGAGCTTGTATTATAAGTTTAGGAAATTGAAGAATCAACTAGAGTCTCTAGAGTAGTAGTACTAGGAGAAGTCACTATGTCATCACAATGTTAACAACTTTCCCAATAGTCAAGCACCATATTTATTTTATGGTCATATGGTGGATTCTCATAATCATCTAGAGGAACAAGACAATCTTGTTGGGACCCAGAGTTTTTGGTTCCCAAACATGCATAAGTTGTGCCTAAATCCACCATAATCTAATGATTGTTGTTTGCCCCTCTATGTACTTCCATGTTGAGCCCATCAAAGAAATTTGATTTGAGACATTTTAAAAGTGGGCTCCTAGTTCTAAACCCTTTGAAAACATTCTAAGCTAAAATCCTAAGTGTTTGATTGTGGGGGAGTTCTCCAGATAGAAAAATCATCGAAATGGCGAAAAGGAGACAAAGTTGGCAAAGAAAGAAAAGTTTACATGAGGCCCAATTTTCCAAAAGTAAAATAGATAAATAAAGTATTGAGCTGATATTTTAAGTTTTGTAAATATTTGGAGGTGTTTTTCACGAATTTGCCCGTAAAAAATGTGTCTCCACTTCTAGACTGTAGTGTATGCTCAGGTTGATTGGATTGTTGGTGGATAAATTAATGGTAGTAGGTGGGTGGTAGGTGGATTTGAAAAGTTGTTTTTCCCTAACTGGTTTCTTGCCCAGGCCGCTACAACAAGAAGAAATGTAGCACTATATGCAGAAGAAAAGGAGATTTTTCAACAGTTGGTTGTTGAACCAATTGGGTGCAGCTGGCTCAAGAGATTCTAGGGCGTCAAATATTATTGGTTCCATTTGTAATGGGAAGGATATGTTTTGTAAATCAGAGGAATGGGCTTTCATGGTGCATTTGTTTGTAATGGTATGTCTTCGTGATATTTTGTAATGATTTAGGGGAACATAAATCGTAGTTTCATGTTTTCATTAGCCGCATTTGCTGGCGTGAATGTAACCTAGTTTGATGTATGTGCGACATCATATTCAATAGTATAAATCCTTTATATTGGTCTTTCCATGGTTGCATATGGATTATTGTAGTAGTATTTCGGATAACTAAGTATATCCATTGTATGCAATACTATCTTAGATTTCTATGCAAATACATATTGTATTCTGTTGACATTTTGCAAATGTATTTCCTTCTATCTTGCATTTTGTGACACTGTTGCCTAGTGGAGTAAGCACTGATCCATATTGGGGAAGGATCAAACACTTTTAATTTCAAACCCTCATCTTATTAGTTGAAGGAGTAGGAGTAGATTAGGTTTTATATGTTGTTCATGATTCTATTTTATAATCAGGGACAAATATCAAGCAATCCAAAATAGTTTAAATCATTTGTGAATCATCTTCATATATGCCTGCACTATATATTTTATGTATGTAAAGTTTAAGTGGATTCATCTTAAGGAATGCGATGTCATATTTGGGTGCATATGCATAGTGCAGTAATAAACTTTATTAGAGGTTTGTGCAACCAATCGTCTTGGCTTGGTGACATTCATAGGGGGTCAAGTGTACATTGAGTATGGCTATGGTTATCAGTTTGTGTCTTATTTTATGCCTCTAGAAATACCCCTTAAGGGTCTAGCTTAGCTCGAAGTGAAGAGGAGAATACCCACTCCTAGAAATTGACCCAAAATTATCCTCAACTTGTTGATGAATTGCTCTCCAATCATCTTGATGATACCCCTGGCTAGGTGATTAGGTAATGTTTTAGGGTTTTGGATCTTGGTTATTTTGGGAACCAACATTTGGCACTATTGTCGGGGATTGTTTCTTGTTGGTAAATTTTAACAGGTTGTCAACTCATGCATTGCTGTGTTGAAAAGAAATTGAAGACTCTATTAATGAGTTGAACCCAGATTTAGTTTTGTGGCTTTGAAGATTGTCATGCTTCAAGGATTTCCTCTTTGATAGAGGTGGAAAATTTTCTATCAAAAAGAAATGTGTGTGTTGCTGTTCCTTCTTGTGTTGTTGGTGATTTGAACACTTCATTTCAGTGTGCATTAGCTGATGACATTAAGGTGCATGGGTTTCTTCCTACCTTTGAAGATTATTGTTCTTGTCATGTTGAAGGAACAAATCTCTATACCTTTGTTTTCTATCCTACATTGTAGGATGTTTTAGTCATAGAAAATTGATATGAATATGATTATTCTAGGGTTTCCCCTTCATATGAGTCTTCCTATATCTCAAGCCCTAGACATTACATTGGTGTGGATTCCCGTGATCATCCTAGCAATGCATATTCCAGTCATTGCTTTGCACCTTATACAAATCCACACCTATATGCACCCATGCAAAACTAAAATGAGTTAGCAATGCAGTAATATGAAAATGATAAAAGAACTTAGCAGCTAGAGTCCATGTTATAGGAAGAAAAAGAAATTGAAAAATGTATGAGGCTGCTAGAGTATAGGGTACAATCTAATGCTTTCCTTGCTGCCCCAAAAAATTAGGTTGCTCAGTCCCCAATCACTCCCTTAGATTCTATTTATAATTAGTTAGACCTCTCTTGGGTTGATTACAAAACAATGAGCATGCCAACCAAGGTCTACAAACAGTTCCCCAAGTTTGATGGGTACAATGTTTAGGAGGGGGACACACATGTTGATGTATTCTCAAAGTTTATGGAAAAATTTCAGTTTGAAGATGAAGACATGTGGATGAGGTTCTTTGTTAGGTCATTTAGTGGAAGGGCAAAAGACTAGATTCAAAACTTTCTAGGGTAGTCCTTTGCCTCTTGGAATGAACTTGTGGTTGCGTTTGAAAATGAGTTTGCAAAAGGTTTAGACCTTGCTGATCTTGTTATAGAGATGGAAAAAATCAAAAGAAAAGAGGGAGAGTCTAGCATGGATTTTGGTCACAAGTTTTATGTTGATCTTTCTAATATTTTAAATGATTTCAAACCTAACACTCTGTTGGTAAACAGATTTGTCACTGCAGATTTCAAATTGACTCACTCAATGGGCAATGACAAACGCTCCAATAGTTGGAGAAGTTGTTATTAGATTAATACCTTTCCTTTGCGTTTGAGAGGGGTAGCTCCCTCGTATGATAGGGGTATTTGTAACTTTTTTATGTACTTTTAACTTGAAAGTACATAAAGGAGAAAAGGTAAAACTAGAGGAAAATAACTAATAGAAATCCCAACAATAGACATACGAATATCAGTTGAGATTTCACAACGGATATGACAAATTATAAAGGGGTTTTAACAAAAAATATGTTTTGATGTGCAATGACAATGAAAGAAAGATGACAAACCTCAACATACGAAAAGATATGCCACTTCAACATGTTCAAACCAAGATACCAAGATATGAATGTTATTCATTACATTAATCACATAAAATACCAATGGTTTGCACAATCACATAGAAGGATTACTGATTTAACATACACAAAATCAGCAATGATAACACATGAATACATTTAGAACATACGAACCAAAAGCATTCTTCATTATCTCCTTGAAATTATACAATTCCAAAAACTATTCTATACCTAGTGTCAAGCCAAAAAAAATCTTCATACATTCTCTTTGAGTAGTTCTCAAAGTTTTCCCCTTTTGCCAAAAAAGTCCTCGCTTTTACAATGACAAAGTCTTGTATATATAGACTTGTCCCCTTGTAACTACTTTATAATTACTTAGTAACTACCCTTTTGAAATACAATAATTTAAAAATAAGCTTTATTCTAATTAGATTTTACCTAACTTTTCTGGAAACAAAGCTCATTTTCTAACTTTAGAATTTCAAGAAGTGACGTAAGTCACTTTTTACAAAAAGGTAACTTAAACTTGTAACTTTTGAGTTGTGAACTTCGCTAAGTTCTTTTCATCTTCATCTATTCCATTTTGGCAATCAAACTTCGCCAGACCATGACAATTATTCTGAATAACTGAATCTTAGACTCCTATGTCCATGCATACAAAACATGAACTGTGAAAATAGCTTTTTTTTCACTGACAACATCATCTTGATAGTCATAAACTGAATAATGCTAAGCATTTTCCTGCTCTGATTGCAATCATAAAATATCATTGTCATCATCTCCTAAGCCAATTTCCCTGGCTTTTCATGGATTTATGTTGTTTGTAGTTATGATCTGTCTCTTCCACAAAAATAATGTAGTATTTTATGGCCTTCAAGGACATGTATGTTGGAAACACGATTGCCATTGCACCAAAAGGTCGACCTTTTCATGCCCAATACAACCGCCAGAGTTAATGAATCCATGGGAGGCGGTTAAGCCATGTCACGAATCCTGCAAGAGATGCTGGTTCACTGCCAAAAATCCCCCCCAATGTCACTCACAAGGGAGATTCAAACCCAGAACCTTTGGCTCTAATACCAATTGTTGGAAACATGATTGCCGTTGCTACAAAAGGTCGACCTTTTAATGCCCGATACAATCGTCAGAGTTAATGAATCCACGGGAGGTGGTTAAGCCATGTCACGAATCCCACGAGAGATGCTGGCTCACTACCAACAATGTACCCCAATTGTATCTGGCGATCATCTTTCTCTTCCATGAACCTCATCTAAAGTTTGTAGGAGATTTGAATATCCTCTTTCGCAAAAATCTTGATTTTATAATCACTGCAAATTATTATCACATTTGCATAGCGATTAGGCATGCTTGAATGATTTGAGAACTTCATTTTTCTACCCATCAAACGCTCGTCAAGCACAAACTCTTTATTAAAGTCAAAGAGAAAGCAATAATTCTCTTGGTTATAAATTTTTCTTTGCTCTTCAACTCCTTTATGTGAAATCAATTTACTGGTGTACCCAACAAGGTACTCATGCTTCTGAACATTATCTTAGGTAAAAAAATCTCCTTGTAATAGATCTCTTTGCAAAGAATATTTAACTTCTTTGTGAATGAAAGTTTTCTCCACTTTTATCTTCAACTTGTATGGGATTCCACCATGGTTCTAACAATTTTCATTCTTTATCGGTAATCTTCATCTTTAACGAGCAATATTTCTTCATTTATCACGACCATGCTCAGCCATACTAGTATCCTTCTTTAGCATAACAAATTTTCCATATTGACATCACATGCCTTATACATATTTCTATATGTTCCTTGTCTAATACATTCGTCTTCTTGTGAGAATACTGGTGAAGACCACGTACTTTGGTCCTACATAAGCCATTTAAAAATTTCAAACATGAAGTTTTAGCTTGTGATGGTTCTAGTTTTATTCCCTTTATAGTTCAACTTGTATCATTTTCCAAGTTTTGAAGATGTTGGCGTTGGTTATGCACTCCATGAGACCACATTTATCAAAGTTCATGTATGCCATTTTGCACTCATGTCCGTCAATGCAGCTAAATAACTCACACGCCTTTTCTTAGCTTCCCATTTTGCATACATTTCTACCAAGACATTTATAACTGCTACACCAAACAAAAATTCATTGTCAATCATGTTTTGATAGATGTCAATACTTGGTTTCGAAACTCTTTTATTGGCACTGAGTAAGGAAAATGCTAGAGAGGGTCATAAAGTCTAGTTTTATACCTATAAATTGCATTTGTTTGAAAGTTTCAGAAGCCTTTTCAACAAATCCACTTTGTGCATATCGTATCAGGGCGGTTGCTAAAACAATGAATGCCTACCAATTGCATTTGCTAGAAAGTTTCTAAACCATTTCAATGAAACCGTTTCATGCATACCCTTCAATAATTGCATTCCAGTTGAGATGGTTGTCAAACAATTCTTGTGCATTGCATATGCTTGCAAACTTTGCATGCATGGTTACCAAAGCAACTGCAACAAATCTATTTTATACATATCTTGCACCATTGCAATTCATGAAACAAATTTCTTTGAGCTATTAGCAACTATTTATCATCACACAAAAACCTCTGAAGAATATTCTTTGATGGACGTCCATATCTCTTGCAGAAGGTGCAATTGGGCAAGCCGTGGGGATGTGGTTTAACTCCTACAAATTGCATTTTTTTGAAACTTTCTAAAAATCCTCATAAGAAATTGTGTAGCCTTCTTTCCTTAGGTAGTTATAATAACTACTTTCTCATCAACTCTTTATCAGAATTTTGAGTGGTTCTTAAAAGCTCATTGTTGGCTAAATACACTTTTGAAAGTGCTTACATTTTGCGATGATAGAAGTTGTCTTCGTCAGTAGTTTGAGAGTTTTACACAACCTCTTCGGTAGTCGATGAAGGTTTTAGAACCAATCCTTCCACCCGAGGAATGAAGAGATTACCTTTTGAAAGGCTTTGTGAGCCATTTAAATAACCTTCAAAACCTTTTAAAAACATCTAACACAATGTATTTTGGATTTTGAATGTGTTTTGTAACCTCTTTAAAGTGCCCATATAGTACATACTTTAAACATTCGGCAAAGCATGGAATCAAACAAGAAGAAGCCCACAACTCTCTTTTTTTGTTTTCATGTTTAGGTAGCAAATACATACATATCGGCTTATGGCATGCTTTCACAACTTCATAAAAGAACCGATTAAGGTTTTTAAAACTGATTTTCATATCCTTGTAAAAGTTTTAGAAAGTCTTGATGAGAGTCCATAGAGGCTTCTAAAATAGGGATTTATTTATCATCAGTGTTTTAAGATGCTTCCAAAACTAATCAAATTTCCTGATAACCAAAAAGAGTTTCCTTTTGCACTGTGCTTTGGAAAGTTGAATCAGATATTTTTTAATACTTTTATAAAGAGTGGATGAAAGTCGAATTTAACACCAATACATAAAGAAATGCCTTTTTGAAAGGCTTCAACGATAGTATAAGATGCTTTTGAAACGTTATACATTGTTCATAATATTTATCATCATTTAAGAAACTTCTTCAAACTGTTGATGCAAGTATCCTTCATCGTTATTTGAGACTAATTTTTGAACCTTTTACTTTTGCCAAAAATAGTTTTCATAACACCTTGATAATAGAAGTAACCATTTTGTTGATGATGTGTGAAGCATAACACTTTTGTAGTTCATATTTCGTGATGACACAAGTAAAGCTTCTCTCGTTGGTGTTGTTAGAGACTTAACAACTTTGTGGATGCCAAAAACTTTTGAAGGTGATTGATGCTTAACGTTACTCGGAGAAAATCGCCCGATTGATCTCGAAGCGTGAAGATGGTGAAAGAGGCATAACTTTTGACTGGGATAGTATTTTCTCACAAAATTTTTCCACATTATCCATAATAGCACCATGAGATCCCCTTCCAAGTTATTCTACTCTAGCCTTTACATAAACCATGATTTAATTGTTTCTGCAAACTACCTGTCAAAAAATTAAACTTTAAAATCTCCCAAACTGTAAGACACCTTGACCTAAAAAGTTGCTACATTAGGTGAAATGGAGTCACGAACACTGCCATAAAAGGATTTTGCACCAGCTATCACGGATTTCAATATTTAATTATTTTCATAAAATGCCACATACCAAATAAGTGCACTTGAGAAATTGAGTGAAATAATGATTGTTCTTCCTCCAAATTGATGATGTTGTAGAAAGTTCAATGTAGGAAAACAAATTGTGACATCTCGGAAATAAGTTATCTCATTGACTCATGTAGGAAAAATGTGACATTGATGTTTTGCAATCGAAAGGTGACTTGGCGAAAAGGGTTTAAAGCATGGTTAGGCTTGTCATTTTGGCACAAAAAGTTTAAATTTTGAAGTGTAGAAATAGGGTCAACACACTCTCACCTACAGTGATATGTTTTTGATGCATTTGAAGTTGGATTGAGTTTTGTGTGAGAAGATTTTAAAATAACAAGTATGCAGTAGACATATTTATGCCTAGACTCCATGGAGAAAGTAAGAAATGATTACATAGTTAGTTTTATATCCACAAATGTAAGTATTGCTGGTAATGAACATGTTGATATGAACAACAATCATATGGATACAACTAATCAGATGAGTGCAATATCAGATCAAGATGATTGTGTAGTTAGAAAGGTAGAATGTGAAGGTGGTGCATTGTATGACAACAATGTAGATGATGAAGATAGTGTGTGCACCCACCTTTAGTTGGACAGTTCATCAGTTGAAGATGAAAATGGTGAACCTAATGATGACTTCCATCTTGAGAATGAGGTTTGTGGTTTTTTAAATAAAGAAGGCATGTGCATGAGTGAGCAGTCATGTCAATTGGCTTGTAAAGTTGATCATATTATGTGTGCACACACAAGTGATGTTCAAGGTGAGCAAGAAATTTATTTCTTGTTTGATGAGCTACCTTCTTTTGTTCCTATTAGTGAGGTTGAAGCTCCTCCTATTTGTTTGCATGAGGAAGATGGATATATGGCTGCACTTAATGATAGCCAATTAGAGATAAGTGTTAGTGCAGTCATAAATTTTTAATGTGAAGAGTTTACCCTTGAAGAGTGTAAAGATGGTAATCACATGGACGCATATGAGAGCTTATTTCTTTGGTGCAAGGTTTTTTGTCTTCCCCATGCAGATTGTGCTTCAAATCAACCACAAGGAAATATTATAAGAATGAATAGGGAAGAAGTGTGTCACCAATTTGTTTGTAGTAGTATATGTGACACAACAGATTGTTGCATATGGGTTGTCATTGATGTCAACAGTGGTATGGAGTGCTGCAGTATGGAAGAGTGTAAATGATGTCAAAGGGAGATTGCAATAGTATGGTTATCAATGAAAACATTATAGAATAAGTGATTAGAAGTATTGTGAAGCAAAGAGCAAAGGGATGAATATATGCTCTGCAGCCAAAGGAGCAAATCAAGAAAGAAGGCAAAAGGAGATGGATCAGTGATGGGCTGAAATATTGAACTATTTTTATGTTGTTTTTATATGCTTTTAGAACTTTTCCATATGATCCTCCAGACACTTTACCAACATAACCATCATTATATGTTGTCTTTTTATATACTTTGCAAGACTTTGAACCTATGTTATTAATATGGAATATGGTGATGGTATTAGCAATTCAATGATTTAAATATGAGTATGCATGCAATATAGATGGAATCCCATGGTTTATTCATGAAGGTTATTTTTGTGCATATGTTTTGTAAATTAACCCCTATGCAATAAGAACGTGTCATCAAGGAAATGAGCATTTGCAGCAAAGTTCAAGACAGGAGAATTAAAGGAAGTGAAGATAGGATGCCAAAAGTGCAACCAACTGGAGGATGAATGTGAACCATCATGGACATAAATAAACTTAGAAGAAGTAGACTATTTCAAATGCAGCTTATCTGTGTCCTTCATGAGAACCATTGCATAAGAATTATTGTTTGGATAGGACTCTGCTTCCTATATTCAGTTAGATTAATAAATCAATCTCAAACCTATATCCTAGTATCTAGGAATGGATTACTGATTGAAGTTAGTTAGTAGTTACATAAAACTCTCCCATTTTTGTATAAGTTAGGAGGGATGAGTTAGATGTCAAGTTAGTCACTTTATTTTCCAGTTACTCAGTTGTTACTCTATTTTTCTATATTGGAAGATCCAGACATGTTTTATTAAGGAATGTCATTATTGAATACAATATGAAAGAGATTTTGTTTATGATATGAAGTGAATGAAACTATGTGTTATGAAGATGGGTAAGAATTTGAATTAGATTTGATTTCCAGTTATGTGAGTCAGTCCCCTGAGCCGGCCACTTAAGGTACTGATCCTCACTTCATTTATTTCCTTGTTCCTTTATGTATTCATTGTTAAATCTATTTTTCATTTGCATATAGATAGATCACGAGTCACTTAGATTTCTTTGATTGTCAAATTACAGTACAATGGTTCATGAACAAATGCATGCTTTGTCTACCTTAAGTCCTCTAGAGGTTAGCATTAGCTCTCTTATCATTTTGAATGTTTTGGATTAGTTCTGTAATTTCATGTTGTTAACAGTTATCTACAGCTTATGCTGAAGGTGCCCGTAGCCACTAGATCTTGTAATTGTTTTCACTGTTCTTGCATTTTTGTGAATTCCAGTAGAGTAGAATAGCCTAAGTAGGTTTGGATAAGATAGTTTAGGAAGAATATGAAACTTGAAGGCACATATAGTGTAGTTCCATCATAAGTTTATGCTTCTTGGTTGATAATTTAATGTAGGAAGTACAATGATAGAGTGGATTGTTCAGATAGATTTACCCCTGAATTATGTTAAGTCTACAATGCATTAGTTTTCCTCTACATTTTTGGCATCGTTGTCAGGGATGGTGCTACCTTCATAGGCTCATTTTTACATGCTTTCATAGTTTAAATTTTGATTCCAACATTAGGATTACTAAATTCACTTTTTAGGAAACACCAGAAATTGTACTAACATTGTGCAAGACTGCTGGAATATAAAGCCAAATTCACTGTGTGTGGAGGCAGAGAGATAACCGAGGTAGATTCCTCCCTTCAAATTTTTAGGATAGAGAAGAAACAACTGACTTTATCAATTATACAGTAGAAAGTGCTAAAGAAGAATTTCCTCTTACATCTTCATCAACACCTTCTACATCTTCATCAACTTCTTCCACAACTATAGAAGGGACCTTCAGAACCATGGCAAATGCTGTAATGGAGGATCCACCAGAGCAAGCAACGTTCGAGTTTCCTATCACTGATCAGGAGAGGGCTACAGTGCTGAAAAATATTCCACCATCAACATTACCAGTCTTCTATGGCCTGGTGATAGAGGACCCAAATACATTCCTATTTCAGTTTGATATCTTGTGTAGGAGCTATGACTACACTTCAGACACTCACAGGCTGAAACTCTTTCATGCTACCCTCAAGGATGCAACTTTGAGATGGTTTATGGGGCTTGGAAAAGATGTCATTCTAGACTGGGATACTATGAAAGAGAAATTCTTGGAGAAATACCAAGATTATTGCTGAGGACATGACAGGAGGCGAGATGACATCTTTAGGATGTCACAAAAGGAGGAGGAGCCACTTGAAGATTATGTTGAAAGATTCCAATTTGCTCTGAAGAAAAACCCTTAAAACAGAATGTTTGAAGAATCATTAAAACTAGTTTTCTTGAGAGGGGTTAAGGATGATTGCATGGATGCTTTGAATCTCATTAGGCAAGGTGATATTTCTCAGTTACCTTTTGAGTCAATTTGTAAAGTTTGCTGAAACTATTCAAGGACTTTCACTAGATGACCAAGGGGAGAAAGGGCATCAATTACAAACAAGGCAACCAATGGAGTTTCCAGAGTGGAAATCAGTAACTTGCTATCCAACATGAAGGAAGACATAATCGGTCATATGGCCAAACAATTGGGCACTCTTCACATCAAGAAGAAACAAGAAGAAGCTGATGCAATGCTTACTGAGTACTGTCCCAGTTATAGGCAAAGGAAGGCCAGTTGTAAATGTAAAAGGGTGGCAAGCATCCAGCAAGAGAAGTTGAAAGGCCAAAATTTCAACCATTTGAAGGATAGGATGGACAATTGTTCTTCATAGATCAAAAGATACCTTGGCAGCAAAGACAAGGTATGCCCTCTGATCCACTAAATTTTAGTTCACCCTTTCCTACTGGAAACCAAAATTTCTTTGCTTGGAACACTCAACCATGGCCTAGTAATCAAAATCTCTGGCAGAACCCACAATGGCCTACTCCACAACTTGGTTGGAACCAATAGCATCCAAGCCCATGGCCCCAACAAGGTTTTCAAGGTTCCAACTATAATCCCCAGTGGCCTAGATAGCAACCTCAATGGAAGCCTCAATGGAACAAGAACCAACAATGGCAGCAAAATGCAAATTACCAGCAACCTATGATTCCATCTCAACCACAACAGCCAACCATAATGCCTCCATTAGCACCTCAAAATCCACCTCCTAGACCTACCCAAATCCCTGCCCAACCTGCACCTAACCCTAATAATAAGCATGTTTAACAAGATTATACTAATGAGGTGATGCAATACCCCACCTATGGGGTAGAAGTGAGTAATGTTCATCTTAGATCAGGGAAGCAACTTGCAGGCCCTTCATCTCCCCAAATTACAGAACTTGAAGATGAAGAACCCACATAGGAAGCCTCAGATAAACCACCTTTGGAACCTGAATCAACTCATGAACCTCAAACCATTTCACATCCTAAGCCTCATTTCCCTAAATGCTTGGCTATCTAGAAACAACCAGCACAGTTTGAAAATGACCTCATAGGCTAGTTGCAAGATATAAGCATAAAGATTCCCTTAATCCAAGCCATCAAAGATATTCCCATCTACACTAAGACTATATGAGATCTTTGCATAAAGAAGCCAGGAAGAAAGAGAATAGACCCAAAGACAGTTCATGTTTTTGGTAACCTAGCTGACATAATGTTGGGGAATATAATTGTTCCCAAATATATAGATCCAGGTAGTCCAGTGGTGGATGTCAAAATAAATGGGACTCTGATTAATAATACTCTGATAGATTTAGGTGCTGCAATTAATGTAATGACTAAGGAGACAATACAGACACTCTAGTTGAGCAACCTTAGGCCTACTCAGACAGTCTTACAATTAGCTGATAGGTCTATAGTTAAACCTGAAGGAGTCATTAAGGATTTGGTCATTGCATTAGATTCTTGGGAATACCATACTGATTTAATAGTCCTACAACCAAAGGTTAATCTTATTGGTTATCCTCTTATACTAGGCAGACCATGGATTTGTTGGCAAGAGACACTGCTACACATGATAGGTGTTGTCATTGATGGCAACTAAGTCTATCCTACACATCCGCACTAGAAGATTTGTTCATACCGGAAGTCAGAGTGAGGATTTGTCTAAGTTCGGGAGTCAAAAACAGAGCAGGTAACAGGGTCCAGTATCTTAGTCTAGATCTCTCTGATAGTAAATCACAGTGTGTTGCAGATTTGAGGGAGTGATAAGGATTGTCCAAACTATCTAAATCCAGGATTTTGGCCTTCGGTGGTGAAGGATTCAAAAGTTATAAACATCTGAGTATTGGGTTCCAGTTAGTCTGCACAGTCAGAAGAAGAACAGGTCGACCTAGTATCTGATCTTGGTCCGAATGAATAAAAGTTTTTGGTTAAGAAGTTTGTGATAATTAGTGGTATTGGCCGACATGATTGATGACTTGAGAACACAAGTTTTTAGTCCGTGTTGTCATTTGTGCATGGATCCAGCCGACAGAGCAGACTCCTTAATAAATGTTCTAAATTTTCTTGGAGCCGACTATAGTTGATTGAACTTCTTAATGCGAATATATATAACCAATGGATTCGTGTGTTTTGTGTGTGGTGTGATGATGAAGTAAGTGTGAAAAAGAGCAGAAGAAGTGCAAAGGAAAAGATCTAAGCCCAGATTATGGCTGAAGTGTGAAACAAAGCAGAATAAGGATGAAGTGTGTAAGATCAGTATACTGTGCTTAACTGGAACTAAATTTCTGCATTGGTAGATGCTATTCATTAGTTCAAACATTCTGTTATACTCTTGTAATCATTTCTGTAGGCAGTGAGCCTCTTGGAGCAGTGAGCTTTGGGCAGTGAGCCCTGAAGGCATGTGTCTTCCCCATTTGTAAATACTTTTAACAGAGTATAATTTCTTGTGGGTTAACCCCCACCGCGGTTTTTCCCTTAACCAGGTTTCCACATCAAAAATCTTGGTGTCAGGTGTGTTAATTGTGCTTCTGCTTATGTGTCTTTAATTCATGCTTTCATGGTTATATCTTTAATCTGTTAAAGAAGATTTAATTACAACAAGTATTAAAGTTTTTGAGACAACTGATTCACCCCCCTCTCAGTTGTCATCCCTTATTTCAACAATTGGTATCAGAGAAAGGTTCCTTGGAAGAAGCCTAACAGGTTGAGGAAGATCTGGGAATAAGTTTTAATGGGTTCACTTAGAGAACAACTTCAATTGGCTTTAGAAGATCTTGATCAGTCCTGTTGGTGTTTCAATTCGCACCTCTGGTATGCGATTTGGAAACGGACAGCTATGCACAGATAAACTGCTCTCCTATTGGAAGGGGGAGTTCCCTTTCTTGCTGATGTTCGCTAAAAAGATAACTTGAATGAAACTTCGCCTATCTTCTTTTTGATTCTCAGCTGCAGAGCACAAGGTTATAAAACTCTAAACGCTGCAGAAGAGGTTTTTCCTTTTAATAAAACTTCTACTACAACTAGCATAGACTAATGACACTTTCAACCTCCTGAGTAAATTCAGAGCAAAGGAAGTTGAAAGTGAACGGGGAATGATTGTTAACACAAAAACTCAAGTAGTTTTCCTCCAGATTTACACCACAAGACTAAGAGTACTTTAATGATGAAAGCTGAAAATGAAAGCCACAGAAGCTACACATCTGATGACAAAAACTTGATGAATCGATATAGAATATCAGAGCAAAGTAGGCATGAGATTTCTATTCAATATCAGAAAGTTTAATACAACTCTAGGACAGCTAGACTGCAGCAAAAGGTAGGCATACAATAAGCGATCAAACACCGGAGAACACTGAACACAAATGAACAGATACTTGGAATAACAATGTTTGCAGGCTAGAATAGGCACAGCAAATTTGCTATCACAACTACCATTACAAACAATGGGCAAGGATGCCCTTATTTATACTAAAATCAAAGGAGTAGGGAACCCTAAAATCTCCTTGATTAACCCTAAGTTGCCAACTCGCAATCTTTATTACTATTCTAAGACAAAGATACAATAAACAAATGCTTTAAAGCAAAAAGATTCCAACTATCACAAGGTGCTTTCTTTCTAAATATAGAATGGATGAGCTTAGGATGAAAGCACATGCTTTAAAACAAAAAGCATATGTTTTAAAGCTGCTTTATTTTGGAATGCATCCTCATCAACATTCTAGCTTTTTGGTGATGTCATCCGTCGATATTCTGGGAAACAATATCTTCTAAAAAGTGGGTGACCGCATCTCTACCAGGAACACTGATACTCTCTAGAACAATATTCTGATTCTCTAACATTTCTTCACCATTGGCAACCATCTGAAGAAATTTGTGAACTTCACCCGTAGCCTTGTCAAATTTCACTGACATTGCGGCAAGATGACTCATCTTGCCGGCATTGATATCATCATTAAAGTTGTTGCAGACGAGAGTCTGGAACTCTGCTTGCACTTCCCCGAGGTCATACAGGGTACCATCTTCTTTCTCATATGAACACGGGATCTGAGAGACAAAGGATCTGACGAACTTGAGGATGCCGATTACCTTTTCTTTCCATTCTGTCAACTCTGAAATCATACTGTCATAAGTTTTTACTGTGAAAAGATATTGTGCTTTCCAAGTAGAAACTGTCCTCTTATCTTCAGCTGAATCAACAGTATCAAGTGCAATCTTCAAGTCGGAGATAATGATCTCAAACACTGGTCTATTTTCAGCCATGATCTGCTATGACCCCTGTATGCCTTGGCGTAAATCATGAGCGTTGTACTTCAACTGATAAAGCTCTGCAAGTACAACTCTCCCTTTGGTCACAAATTCTTCTACCCAACTGTCCATGTGCCTCCCATAGAGGACCAACTTACTGAAATGCCGCTGATCGGCTGCTGATCCAAGACTCGGTGGAAGAAGCAAATCAACCTATGAAGTGCCATGGAAAAGGTTGGAAATATATTGCCGCAACTGTCGAACCTCAGCTTTGAGAGCTGCCTTGTCTTCTCCATCTCTCAACACCCTTTCCTTCAAGCTATCTGCTGCAACCTCAAAGAGATTGACATCTGTATGGTGAGTACTTCTGCCAAGGTTAGCTTTGACAACTGTGAAGTCATCAACCTCGACATCATTAGCACTTCTATTTTCTGGAGGTGTTGCAGTCTCAAGAATGATTTCTCCATCCGCATTCTTCTCAATGCGAATCTGCTTCTTCAGCTGCTTGTCTGGTGTGTCTTGATAGACGCTTTTTAGCTTTGTTAAGTCCAGCTAATATGAGGGCTTTCTTCTCTTCCTTCCCAGAATGTTTTAAAGCCAGGATGAGCCATCCTCTCTTGGAAACTCGGTTCTCGCCTCGTCAGCTCCTGATGAATCAATGCTTGCATCAAAGTTGCGAACCGGTGAATCTGGCTCTGAATCTATGTGAATAGGAGAAGGGATCGGTGAAGTTGGAGATACATGATCTGAAGGTAACACTTCATCATGCGGCGTTGTTTCAACAGGAGCTTCTGGTTCAACTGGTGGATGTTCCTGTTTGACATGAGCTGGAGACTCGTCTTTCTTCCTCTTTAACTTTGCCATTTTTGTTCCCTCTGGGAGAACACTCATAGCCTTTAATCTTTGTTTTGGCTTGGAAGTGGAAGGTTCTGATGGTTGCACAACTGGCGGCTCTGCTACTGGAATATCATCCTTCCGCTTAGTCTTCAAGAATATCAAACTATTTTTAACCACTCGACTTGTTCTCTCCTCAATGGAAGTACTCTCTTTTACTGACCAATTAACTAGCGGCAACGGTTGTTGCTCAATTTGATCCCTGAAATACGTGGGAAGTAGAACTTCACCACTCTCTGTCAAACCCTCTATGTCCTCTGATAGGATATCAGACATTTGCTGAAGAGCGAACCTACTGTAACTGCGTCTTCGCACTTCATACTCATCAGCACAATTAGCCCAGAAGTCTTCAATTGCAAACTTGTGTGTACAATTCTGACCAAGATGTGATGCATAGACACCACGGGGATCATATGAAGATCTCCTGTCGAAAGACTTAAGACCATATCTGGATGATTCATTACCGATTGCCTTGGCATCTGCTCCAAATCTACATCTGTAAATACTCATCCCAAGTGGAAAATTGAAGGCAGTCTTGCGTCTGCTACGCAAAAATGTATGCACTTGATAAGCTTGCCTCAAAAATTCCATAAATGCTATTTCATCTGTGGGATATCGCAGCAACATGGCTGGCTCTCCTGAGAAGCCATATACTCTGATGTACGAAAAAATAGGAAATTGGATAAACCAATCAGCCCATTCTACCATTGCTATTCTAGCCTCTACAGAAAACCGTATATGCAACTCCTTGTCCATGTCTCGCACTGCATGCATCAAGAATGCATCATTCACCCGCCTGTAATGTCATTCAGCTTGAGAGATCTCTAACTGCAGGAAATAATGATACACATGCTGAGTACCCAGAGTTCCAACAACATTCAAACCTCTGAATTGACCCTGAAAAGCCATCAAATACACAAGGTATGATATCATATGGAATTCATGAACCCTTTGAAAATCAATTATTTGTTGGTGGAGACAATCACTGATTAGTGCCGACCAATCATAGAATTTGGTTCCGTCAACAATCTGGGACATGACGTAAAACATCCAAGGCTGAAATTTGTTTGCATCTGCTTGACCCATGATACGACTTAGCAGAGTAATCATTATTGCATGCTCCTCTTTGAATTCTCCACGTCCAACGTTCTTTGGCATAATATTCTACTTTTCTTTCAACCACCTCTGACCAATCTTTTTTCTGTATTTTTCCTTATCATTATTCCAAACCCTCTTGCATTCTTCAAGTGAAACAGTTAAGTTCTCTCTCTAAATAGGTATTGTAAAGCACTTTTCAATGTCGTTTGGCCTCAAGCTGCAGAGCACACGTCCATCACCCGACTGAATTTCTCTTGTGACCGAGTTGTAATGCGTCACACAAGCAATCGCAAACTCGATACTTTGCACGGTGATAGGAAAGGATGCCGCTGCAAGCAAACCGGAGTGTCCAAGATTCCTGATGGCATTATTTCCTGCATCCTCCAAGGAGTGTAAATTGATTACTGGAAGTACTTTATGCAAGTCTGTTTCACAAGTTTTCAGGTAATCATGAACCAATGCAGTTTTGTGCATGAATTGTGTTGGAGAGTACTGCATATTGGAAGATTTGAAAATCAACTGTGAACACGCTTATGTTGGAAAAAGTATTGAACAGATGGCTGAAAATTGTTTGCTGATTTTTAGAAAAAGCAGAGTGTGAGCTAAAAAAGCTGGCACATGGGTTTTGTAGATAATTTTGTTTCTAAGCAACCCAGATTGTCGGATTTTGAAAAAGCAGAGATTTTCTTGAAAAAGCAGGAAAAAAGCAGTTTCCCGAAAAAAAGCACAACTCCTAATCTTCAAGAGAATGATAATCTGGATGGACCCATCTTGACAAAAACTGAAAAAGCTCTTGTCGGATTTCTGAAAAATGATCTCCTTGAAATAAGGACCTTGAAAAAGCAAGCCTCTCTTCTTCCTCAACCCGAATCTATGAAGAAAACTGAAAAAGCACCTGGTTTGGGTCTTCAAATCTTCATTGAAAGAAAAATAAAATCTTTCCTCTGGATGCAACCTACAAAAAATAATGAAATAAAGAAGCCCAAAGCTTGTCTTTATAAATCTTTTGGTCGAAAAAGCAGCTTTACTTGTGTGAGAAGAAAACTTCATCCTCATCCATGAAGAAATCAACTTTTAAAGCATAATTCCAAGTGGATGTCTTCGAATAGGAAGATTCCCTATTTTTTAGGAGCCTATGGCTTCATGTGCAAGATGACAAAAAATAACTTCTTTGATGATGTCATCGAATGTGCGAGTTGGAAGAAGTGTTAACAAAATTTTCTTCATTTTCGACACTTCAACACTCGTTTTGACTCAAATATGGCCTGTCTCCGACTTTGACAAGGTGGAAAAATGTCATCATGAACTGAAAAAGCTAACTAATCTTGACATTTTGAAGATTGATCAATTGAGATTCCATCCCCTGCCTCTGTTCGACGATCTGACATCGTTTGACCAAGTTTGACCTCCCCGAAACTGCCAACGGGCGAAGATTGGTAACAAGGCATGTCGAAAAACACTGAAAACACAAAAATATTCTAACACTACACAAGATGGGCGCCCCAAGCCTCCTGGGGCGCCTAGTTTCCCAACACTTAGCCATTTTTTTTAGTTTTTTCAATTTTTTCAATTTCTTGGTTTGCGTGCGCGTTCCGGAGGCACAGGACCCCTATTTGGCTATCGATTTCTAACAACTGGGATGAAAATGAGTCTGATGATCTGGAAAATATGCAAGCCTGATGAAAACTGAGCTGATTGTACCTTTCGTTTGCCTCGAAAAACGTGCCAAACTGATCAACACTGAACCGGAGCGGGCTGACGGAAGGAGATTTGCGTTTTTCAAGAAAAACATGAAAAATAATCTAACACGGGTGAGGATGGGCGCCCTTAGCCTCCTGGGGCGCCCATTTTGTCAACACTTAGCCATTTTTTGCAAAAAAATTCAATTTTGTACCTTTTCTCGATTTTCGTGCCCACGGCTCCTGTTCGGTCTTCGATTTCGGTCGTTCTGACGACTGTCGAGGTGAGCTAGAGGGTGATCTGAGTAGTCTGAACATATCTATGATGAAATCCTGGCTTTAACTAACTTTTGACCAAGTTTGACCAAGTTTGACCAACCGGAAAGGAGCTGACGGAAGCATTTTTGACGTTTCTCGAAAAACGTAAAAAAACTAACACAGGAGAGGATGGGCACCCCAAGCCTCCAGGGGCACCCAGTTTCACCAGACTTAGCCATTTTTGTGATTTTCCAACTTTTCCATTCACCTTGGATCCATCTTGCATCGTTTTGCGTGCATCGTCGAGTCGACGGCCGTTTGTCAGTTTTGCGTCGTTGAAACAACGTTGGAAACTCATCGAAGAGATTTGGCAGGTGAACTTTTCTGTGTTGATGACTTTCGAGCTCATGCTTCACCCTATGAAAAAGCAAAAATGACCCAGTAGAGAAAACTTGGTCGTTTGAAGATTCCGTCTGAACCGTGCCGATCGTGAAGGAGAATCGACCAATGAGAAACGAGCGCGACACCTGATTTGGAGATTCTATTTTTAGAAACTTTCTATTTTTAGAAAGTTTTGCCAACATCCATATCTCAAGAAACCCAGAAAACCTAACTCGACGTCTATTTTTAGAAATTTTGCTTTTTTGACTTTTTTGACGAAAAATTTTCTAGACTTGTTTCAAAATGCCTTGATGAAGCAAAAATTTGGTTGAGTACAACAATTCCAAAGCAGAAATAAATGATCTGAAAGCAAACCTTAAAGATGCTGATGATTGCATTGAGATGTTAAAGGAAAAGCTAAAGAAATATATGGAAAAGAGGAAGGAGCTACTTCAGCAGTTAGCTAATTTCACTAAAGAAAATGGCATGAATGAGGCCTTGGAAGAAAAGACAAAGGAATGCGAGAAGCTGAAAAAAGAAGTTTCTGTTCTAAAACATGAGATGGAATCTGGGGTGATGAGGCTAACCAAAGAAATTGAGGAAAGAAAGAAGACTGAAGAAAACCTGAATAAAACTCTGAAGGAAAGAACAGAAGAATGTTGCAGAATGGATAGAACAATTGGTCACCTAAAATCTGATCTACAAGAATACAGATATAATGAGGAGGAACTTGAAAGGCAAATTGTCATTCTTAGACATGACCTAGAAGTTGCAAATGAATACAAGGAGAAGTTCAAGATAAGCTCAGCTAAACTTGAAGTGCTGCTTGAGAGTCATAATAAGTCTTGGGTATGAGAAAGGTGAAAGCTTCAGATCCAGACAAAGAAATTCTCAATCAAGGAATGGGAGAAACAAACCTAGAAGACCTCCGGTAAGACAACCAAATGCTCAAAAGTATCCATCTTTCAATGGAAATTGTTTCAATTATAATAAATTTGGTCATAGAGCTACTTAGTGCAGAAGCAGAGTAAATCAAAATGGTCCATCCTTCTCCGGTCAATGCTTCAAATGTAAAAGGTATGGTCATAGATCCAATGAATGCAGAAGTATGATAATGAATAACTCTAACAATAGAGGAAATGGCAATTGCTTCAATGGCAAATGATTTGCATGCAATAGGTTTGGACATATGGCTAATCAGTGCAGATTAAGAGGAAATCAATCAAATGGGCCCAAAGAAATGTTATGTGCTTCAATTGTAACAAATTTGGTCATATTGCAAGATCTTATAGAAGCAGGAACAATGAGAGAAGAGGTTTGGTAAATAGAAAACCGGATGAACATAAACAAGACAAAGGCAAGGGCAAAATTGATGTAAATAAGATCCAAAATGAAATGAACAAAACATGGGTAAAGAAAAGTGAAATGAATGTTGACAATGGGTCCGTACCAGAATCCGGTGCTGATAATTCCTCTGGGAATTAAATCAGGAGCTCTAGCTCAGGGGGAGCTACATTGAAAATCAAATTCCCCCAGCCAGTAAGTGGGTGCCTGAATCTGGCAGGATGAGAGGGGACAAATTGGGTTATTACAAATATGTTGAAGCAAAATCTGGAAGAAAAGAAGCAAATGTGGTTGATTGCGAAGCAATTGAAGATTGACTGCATGTAGAAACAGTGTAACTGGATGTACTAGGGCAGAGCATTTATTACAATGATAAATTAGGTTTTGCAGAGGATAAAAAGTCACTCATTCAAAGCATATGAATCACCTTGCATTCGAAGAGAACAAGAAGAAGAGCATCTGAGCTAAAAATCTAGAGATTTGAATTATGAAGAACGAATTTGACTGGCAAAATCATCAGCTAACCCTAACTCCGCGGAAGAAAAAGGTATTTTTTCTGCAAAGCTTTGAACTCATAATCTTTTGAGATGGCTACTCCTCTTGTTGTTGATATTACTGAAAGGCCCCAACCAAAATTTAAGAAGCATCCATACAAGTCAGTCGAAGTTGAACCATTAGGAGCTTTTTCTAGTGTCCCATACGGAGTGTTGCATGTCGAGGATATTAGGGCATACATCCATTGTAGCGTAGATGAATTTGGAAACCTGAGATTACTAGATTTGTTTGAGAAATACCTTAAGGATGATAATCATGATTTGAATTCGGAATACAAAACCCTAGAAAACAAACATTTTCTACAGGCCATTGAATTTCTGAAATTTGATGAGAGTGAGTGGGTTCAATACATCTTGAGTCAAATGCATGATGAGTTCATATGGCTATTGAAACCATTCAAGATTACAAAGGATGTTATCAGGATTGTAACTGGGTTAAATTCAACTGGTGGTTTACCCATGTTGAAATCTGTGAAAAACCAGACCGTTACTAATGCAACTAGTGCCAAATTCGACAAGAGGGCAATGACCATCAATGACATTATTGATCTGAATGTTAAGTTTGCCTCTATGGTAATTGTTTACAATATTTATCATTCTAGCAGGGAGAATTATGTGTTTGGAACTGCCATATATGTTGCACACCAAATGTTGAAAGAAAATGTAGATTATGACCTATGTGAGTTGTTACAGAACCAACTGATTGAGAACTTGAGCAAAAATCAAGAAGGACAAGAAAAACACCTTCAAATATGATTCCCTGGTTATATGTTTATTCTTCTACTTCATGAATGAAGTGCCTGGAGTAAAAGGTGTGCACTGGACTAGTGACAGGCCAGTTGCTACTTAGATAAGAGATCATCTACACAACATTGGAGACTCTAATGCACAAAAAACTACAATCTGGGGATACTTCAAAAATTTTTAGAGTATGATGCATTCTAGGTAAAGGATCCCTAAATTAGTTGTTGAGAAATTATACAAGAATGACATCTATTTCATGGTGGACACTGATCAATGCCTAATGGAAGCTGTAGAACCCAGAACTGTTTGGATTATGCCTATGGGTTATGAGGTTGCTGAGAAGATTTTGGAAATGTATGCTCAACATCTCCTGAGAAAACCCAACGATGACACTGTTGAGAGGTTTGGGACTTATAAAGAGCTTGATGAAAAGTTACATGTTGAACTCCAGAAGCCAGAGATTAAGAGAAAAGTTCAGAAGCAAGTAGAAATGTATGCTAAAAGCATTGGGATAACAAAGGAAGTTGTGAAGCAGAACAAAGAAAGAATAGAAAAAGTTGAGAAGGAGAAGTAGGATAAGAAACAAGGAAGCACTCTGATAGAATCCTCCCCCACTCCAAGGACTACTCAGAGCTCTACTGCTACCCTTGTTCCCTCAAAACCTACCAAATTTGAGAAACTGAAAGACATATCATCTGGTGAAGAAAAGAAGAGAACTAAAGTAAAGACAAAGAGGTCATATGACAATTTTCAAAAAGAGGATGAAGAAAAGATAGATTCTGATGATGGGCTTAAAGAGCTAAAGGCATCAGGCACTAAAGTAGTCAAAGTGTCTAAGGAGAAGAAACACATGATGACAAATAAGAGGCATAAATCAAAGGCTGATGTTGAGAAGCCAATTCCCTTTGTGAAAAACATTGTCAAGACAATCACTGTTGATGGGAATTTAAAACCATTGACTAAATTCTATAATCTTTACAATGATGCTAACAAAAGACTCTTGGAAGAAGCCACTATCAAGTACTTGAATGTATTCAACCGAGCACTAGTAGAAATCTTGTCAGAAGTTCCAAAAGGCTTAAGAGACATCTTGGAAATAAGAAAAAAAGATGCCAAGTCAAAAGATATGGAGCTGAGGGAACATGTATTAACCACTCTATGTCTGGTAATCTCTAGCAGAGAAGTAGATAATTTTTTTAAAGAGGTCAAAAATGAGTTCAGGAGCAAGACAAGAATGAACAAACTAATGATTGGAGAGATAGAAGTAGTCCAAGAAACTGAACAAATTCTGAGGAAGCATTGGAAAAAAACAAGTTCTTTGTATTTTTAGATGAACCTACTAATGACACATTAGTTCTAGATGAAGAAGAGTAGCAAAAAGATGAGAAACAATTTGGAATAGATGACTCCTCTGTCCCAGAAGAGGAAGCAATAAATAAGGAAGATGAAAAGATAACAGATGAAATTGCTGATGCAAGAGGTATTCTAACCCCTCTGGATCATTCTGACAAAGAAGACACAAAGAAAAATATAAAAATAGATGATCAAATTGAAGATGATTCATTGAGGATTGGAGAGCATAAAACAGAAAAGGCTAAAGACCAAGAAGCAAAAGAAGTCAAGGAGAAAAATGATAAAGATGAAGAGATTGCAAAGGATGATAAAGAGCCCAAGCAGGACAAACCGGTTGACAGTACTGGTAAGAATCAGATAGACACATCATCATTTTGGGCAAGAGACACTGCGGAGGTAGTGAAGGAAATTTTGGAAAGAGACAAACAAATTGAAGAAGATCAGGACATTATACAAGGTCCAATAAATTTTGATATGTTATCTCCAGTGCAGAAAATAAAGTTGGCTTCTATAGTTCAAGCCAAAGAAAGAGAAGAAATTTTGAAGTCTCACATAGAAGATAGTGAGCTACTTGGTCTGGCATCAAGAATTTTAGAGAAAATCATGCCAACTAACTAGAAGGATTCTTTAGCATCCCCCTCTGGACAGTTAAAGAACCTAATAAACTCTGTAAGTACACATTTTGAATCCCTAGATAAGTCTGTAGAGGTTAAGGTCCAAAAGGAATTCAATGATAAAAGATTTGATGCTCTTAAAGGTTTGATTGGAGTTGATAGAATGGTGTTGGATGCCAGTATAAAGAGTATTCAAAATGCTCTTACAGAAGGAGGAAATGTATATAAATTTTTCTTATCCTATCCTAAAGTTTTAGAGGATCTTCAAGATAAAATAAAAGTGTAAGAAAAAATTATCTAGTGTACCAAATTCTTTTGATCTGGTGACAGCATTAGTGGCAAGCAAGGAGGGTCAAGTGATCTTCCTGATTGAGGATATAAAGAAATTGAAAAAAGAAAAGGAGAGTATAGAGGCCAGAATGAGTGAGTTTTGGGGACTAATTTCCCCCAAAATGGAAGCAATGTTCAATGCCTTAACTGAAGCCCAAGATGCAGCTCAATCAAGTGAGCCCATTGATCTTTGAACGACTGAATCTCAGACATTTATTTTCAATGGACACATCTCAATTTTGAAAACTATAAAGAAGAGTTGGGATAGTAAGTTGGCACAGTTAAAGAGCATTTTTGGTAATGTACTCAAGTTTATGTAAATAAGACTTAAGGACTGTTTGTACATATGCGGCCTGGTATGTAGAATTTTTGTACAAATTTTGGTTTACGAACCCCGCCCTTTTCCATTGATGTTATTACGTCAGCAAAACAAGCGACTTTCAAATCAATAATGGAATGGAAGGCACACACATCTTTTATTTTAAATAGACTCTATTTTTATCTCCTCTTCTTCTTCAGGCTCCGCAAAACCTAGGGGGGTATTCCCTACTCAACATCTATGAAATGCATATTTGTATTAGCTAGGATGTTGACATAAAGCAGATAAATCCTCTCTTATGCAGACCAAAACTGTGAGATAAGTGCAAAGGGGCTAACTTTGGGCCTATATTCAGTTGTAGACAGAGGATTTAGGATCCTAAAACTAATTCTACTGTCCTAATGGTTGTTTTGGAGTTTGATTTTGATTTTGTGTGTTTGGATGCAAAGCTGGACCTAGTGTATAACCTCAACACAGAGCTAGATTGGTGCCTATCCAGGGCTTGGAGTCAGTAGACATACACATGCAAATGTTTAGCACAAACATAACAAGACTGGATTCAAGGGGATTTCATCATATTTGCCTTACAAATATATCCTAGAATAGAGTGTTTATACATCTCTACTTATGATATCCTTACTGCAATATACTTTCCTCAATACTTAACCTGAAAACAGTTTAATCTATCCCTTGAACAGAAGTTAAGAGATCAAGCATTCAATATAGTAAACCTATATCCTAGAACCCAAGACACCCCTTAGATATCCAGATTCAAAAGGAAAGCATATTTAATACAGGAGACAGACAACAAAACACATGCAATATAGCATTACTCATCTAAATCAGCATGAAACCAATGAATTTATGCACAAAACATAAGGCATGAGACTCATAAACTCACAAAATCCACTGCATAGAGCAACCAAAACTAGATGTATTTCATTACAGAGCCAAAATGTCCAGTTTTCAACAACCTCCAATTGAGTAGCATCATCTGCTCTTTATAGCAAAACTATGCACTGAAAAAATTAATTACAAGGGAGGCCCAAAAATCCCGCCAAATACACAGTATCAAAAAAATGGCGCTCAAAATCATAAATGCAATAGGGGACAAATTATGGAGAAGCCAGAGAAGGACGAGGAGCAGGTGAGAATCAGGATCTGCACCGCCGCCCAGGGACATGCATCATAAAAATGGTGGTTAATCTGTCCATCATCGACCTACACCTCTATGCAATCGTCATTAATGTTTCAGCTACTCACAGCCTCTGGAAACGCAGCCGCAGCAAGTTTTTGAAGATTTCCCGCCCAAACGCGGCCGCAGATGCGAAGAAACCCATCGTTGCATCAAAATTGAAAGATATCCATTGATCAAAAACCCTTCGCTTGAAATCAACGGCCCCAAAAGTGTCAAAAAGTCGCCACCAACAAAAACGTGCCACGCAGACACTTTAAGTTTCTATCACTGGGTCCTTTTCCTCCTTGTTTCCTTTATCTTTCCCGCTGAGAGCCCACTGCCGGAAACTCACGGGGAAGCCACCACGTGGCAAGCTCCGCGGCACCCTTGGAATGCTAGGGACTCTCGAAGAAACTCAGGCGGAAACCAACATGTGGCAGGTTTCATGACACTTACAAAACTGTGTCTCCATACTTAAGTGGCCCCCGCAGGTGACAACTGTCACAATTCACAGCATTTGAAACATGAGACACATTAAAACTGGGGCCCACAAACTCTCGCTCACCATCGTATGAGGAAAACACGGCCGAGTCCGTGGACGCTGACACTTGTCAAGCTCCACGGCCACCTCTTGAAACATTTGAAACACTGTGAAACTCATGCGGAAGCTGACACTTGTTGTGCTCCGCGCTCTTCAGAAACTTTAAGGCCCCTCTTTGAAACTTCTGCGGAAGTTGACAAATGTCATCATCCACGGCACTTGAGACACTTCACTGGGACCCACCACTATCTGTGCCAAACCATGAAACAAAAAAGAAACCAACGCAGAAGCTGACACTTGTCAGCCTCCACAGCAACTACGAGGGACACACGGTGCTTGCGCATACTTGTTGAAACATATAGAAACTGCCCCCACCGTTTGACACTTGGCGCGTTCTGCCACACTTGACACTTAAGCTGGGGCCCACTTCAAGCTTCACTACACTCAAAAACAAAAAAGAAACTAACTCGGAAGCTGACACTTGTCGGCTTCCGTAGCAACCAAAAGGGGTACGTGGCATCCTCCGCCCCTACTTAGAAACTCAAAAATTTTTTTTGCAACATGGGTGGAGTCCGACACTTGGTAGGATCTGCGGCCACCAAAGAAACTGAGAAACACTTTTGAAACTCCTGCTGAGGCAGCCACTTGGCATTATCCGCTGCAGCTTAGAAACTTCAATGGGACCCACCATATCTGTGCCAAACTATGAAACAAATAGAAACAAATGCGGAAGCTAACACTTTTAGAGTCCCTCGGGTGCCTCCACATGGTGCTTTCCACGTCCAAGATGAAACATAAAAGAAACTCAATTGAAACTTTGGCGGAAGTTGACACGTGGCACCTTTCGCGCATTCAACTTGAAACACAAACGAAATGCTTAAAGGGTCTTTGAGATTCAAGCGGAAACTGACACATGTCGAGTTTCGCAGCTAGCAACTTAAAGCAACACTAGAAACAACTTCTGCCACGTCACGCTCCGCGCTACGGTTATCAGTTAGAAAGAAAAGTGCGGCATGAATCAAGGCTCAACATTTGGCGGATGCCGCGATACTAGCAAAGGGAAACGCTCATAGCCATACTCAGAAATAATTTTAGACACAGGAAACTGAGACCCGATATGCATCTAAAATGCATCTGACTCAAATTTTTATCATTTTTAGGGGCCGATAGTAATTTTAGCAACATAACAAGATCCCGCAACTCAGAAACTTCAGGGTTTGAAGGAAAAAATTAGCAAACATTCAAGTTTAAAACCCTAGACATAAATAATTACCAACATGCCTGAAGGATTACCACCTATAAGGAGTATCAGTCATCACATGGATCTTGTACCGAGAGCAAGCTTGCCTAACAAAGAGGCACACCGGATGACACCGACAGAGAATGAAGAATTGAATAGACAGATACAAGAGTTGTTGAGGAAAGGTTTGATCAAAGAAAGCTTGAGTCCTTGTGTAGTACCTGCAGTTTTGGCACCTAAGAAGGATGGAGAATGGAGAATGCGTACTGACTCTAGAGCAATAAACAAGATCACAATTAAGTATAGATTTCCTTTACCTAGGATGGATGATATCATGGATTGTTTGAGTGGAACAAGATATTTCACAAAGATAGATTTGAAGAGCGGATACCATCCGATCAAAATCAGAGAAGGAGATGAATGGAACACTGCTTTTAAGACAAATGAAGGATTGTATGAGTGGTTAGTGATGCCTTTTGGATTGACAAATGCATCGAGTACTTTCATGAGATTGATGAATGAAGTCTTGAAGAAATTATTGGGTAAGTTTGTGATTGTATACTTGGATGATATTCTAATTTTTACTAAGACAAAAGAAGAACATTTGTGGTAGATTAGACAAGTTTTGCAGAGGTTGAGAGAGGAGAAATTGTTGATAAACATCAAGAAGTGTAGTTTCATGAAGGAAGAGTTGGTATATTTGGGATTTGTGATTTCTATAGAAGGATTGAAGATGGACCCTGAGAAAGTGAGAGCAATTGTTGAATGACCTACACCAGAGAGCATTGGAGAGGTTAGATCATTTCATGGATTGGCTAGTTTCTACCAGAAGTTCATCAGAAATTTTAGTTCAGTTTGTAACCCTATGACAGAGACAATGAGAGGTGATAGAAAGGATTTCAAGTGGACATCAAGAGCAAATAAAAGTTTTGATTTGTTGAAGAAGAAAGTGACAGACCAACCTATTTTGGCATTACTGGATTTCAATAAGGTATTTCAAGTTGATTGTGATGCAAGTGGAAATGTAATTGGAGCAGTGTTAAGTCAAGAAGGTAGACCTGTAGCATATTTAAGTGAGAATTTGAATGATGCAAGAAAAAGATTTTCAGTTTATGATCAAGAGTTCTATGCCATAATTCAAGCCTTGAAGAAGTGGAGACATTATTTGTTGCCTAAAGAGTTTGTGTTGTATACAGATCATCAAGCTTTGCAATATTTGAACAGTCAAGGTAAATTGAATCAGATACATATGAGATGGGTAGAGTTCATGCAGAGTTATACTTTTGTGTTGAAGCATAGGAGTGGAAAATCAAACAAAGTTGTTGATGCCTTGATTAGAAGAAGAAACTTGTTGACAGAGATGACAGTTGAAGTGTTGGGTTTTGATGAATTGAAGAACATGTATGAGGGAGACATTGATTTTGCAGAACCATGGAAAACATGTAAGGAACCTGTTGTGACAGATAGGAGTAAGTGGTTAGATTATTTTATTCAAGAAGATATGTTGTTCAAGGGAAGTAAGTTATGCATACCTAAAAGTTCAATGAGGGATAATTTGATCAAGGAGAAGCATAGTAGTGGATTGGCAGGACATTTTGGCATTGATAAGACAGTGGCTTTGGTGAGTGAAAATTACTTTTGGCCTCAGATACATAAGGATGTTTAGAGATTTGTACAGAGTTGTAGAGTTTTTCAAGTTACAAAAGGGAGTAGTCAAAACACTAGATTATATAAACCTTTGGTAGTACCGGAGAGACCTTGGGAAGACATAAGCATGGATTTTGTAATGGGATTACCTAAGACACAAAGAGGACATGATTCAATATTTGTAGTGGTTGACATATTTTCAATAATGGCTCATTTCATACCTTGTAAGAAGACAACTGATGCAGTGCATGTAGCTGACCTATTTTTCAAGGAGATTGTGAGATTGCATGGATTACCTAAGAGTATAGTTTGAGACAGAGATACAAAGTTTGTTGGATACTTTTGGAGGACATTTTGGAAGAAGATGAAGACAAATTTGAAGTTTAGTTCTACTTTTCATGCACAAATAGATGGATAGACAGAGGTAGTGAATAGGAGTTTGGGAAACTTGTTGAGATGTTTGGTTGGAGAGAAAACCGGAAGTTGGGATTTGATTCTTTCACAAGCAGAGTTTGCATACAATAATTCAGTAAACAAGAGTACTGAAAGAATACCTTTTGAGATTGTTACCAGAGTGAATCCTAGAGGAGTTGCAGAGTTGAGAGACATCAGTATGGAAGAAAAGAGGAGTGCAGAAGCAGAAGAATTTGCAGATCATATGAAGACAACACATAATCAGGTGAAGAAGCATTTGGAGGATATGAATAGTAAGTACAAAGAGAAGGCAGATGAGAATAGAAGACATAAGGAATTTGAAGTTGGAGATGAAGTAATGGTGTACTTGAGAAAAGAAAGATTTCCAGTTGGGACTTATAACAAGTTGAAGATGAAGAAGTTTGGACCTTGTACGATACTCAGGAAATTTGATTCAGGAAATGCATATGAAGTAGAGCTATCGGAGAGATTGGGTATTTCACCAATTTTCAACATTGCAGATCTTTATCAATATCGTGAAGAAGAGTTCAGTGAGAGCGTGGAAGAAGACTTGAAGAAGCAGTTACCACACAAAGCACCAAAATAGATAGAAGACATTTTGGACAGCAAAGTTGGACATAGCACTAGAGGCAAACAATATAAAGAATATCTTGTGAAGTGGAAAGGCAGACCAGAAGAAGACTCATCTTGGATTTCTCAGGCTGAGGTGGACCGTCTTGGTTCTCCCCTAGCCCCAACAAAGTGAGGGACTCACTTTTTCAATAAACCTGGATGTCTGATGCAGGAGCATCCCTGGTTCAAGAGTAATCTTGCATCAACCCAAAATATTTGCATTCAGTTTGTTTGCATTTCAGTTCTTTCAGTTCAGTCAGAAGCAGTTTCAGCTTGTGGTCTAGTTTTGGCATTTCACACCTTGTAGATCTAGACTTAGCATCTACATTATATCAAGAATTCAGAGTATTTGTATCAGTTACCAGAAAGATATCTCTATCAGAAGATCAACTGTTTTCTCAGAGCAGAGCATTCTAATAGTTCCAGATAATCAGCTAAAGGAGAAGGCTTGCGGATCATTCCTTGACTTGTAGATCCTAATGAAACATCATTCAATTATCCTTGGTTCATGTCTGACCTTCCCCAGAGGTCTGCATGTTGTTCCATTCATTTGAGGAAGTGTTCTATGCATTTAGGTCTGATCTATCTGTGAACACGTTACATCTCTTCATTAAAGTTTGTGACCTTCCTTGGCCGACGCAGAGGAATCTATTGGTCTGAAAAATGATATATATTGATGTAATAGATCCTTAGGAAAGTAGTTCTCATAGCTATTCACGTAGGAAAGATATGATAGTTTAGATTTGTGCGAAGGAGATTCAAAGCTTTATCTTGCGCATGTATGTAATCAGGCTTGTGAGCCCTAATTGTAAGCTGCATGTTGCCGGCCAGATTGTAATTGAATTCTTTGATATACTGAATGACTGAATCTACATTTGTTCCATATTATTGTGTTGCTTCTGTTGTGTTACTCTTGCTGCACGGTCTAGACAGTTCATTCTGTGAACCCTCCTACCGTCACTGCACCAACATTCCTGCCTTCCTTCATGATTCCCTTGTTAGTATGATAGAGCGATTCAACATAGGGTCTGGGCTTTTGAAATATCATGGTCTTGTTCATTTATTTTGTAAATATCATTTCCATAAGAAAAGAAAACCAGATGCAAAATGACTGAAGTTTCTGTAGAAATTTGAGAACCCTAAACCCTCAAGACAATTTGAGGAAGGTGAGTCGTCTGGTATGGCAACCCAAAATGTGAGAGAACTCTCCCCTGTACCTCAAGGTGACAGACAAGCTCTTGGAGGCGAAGTGCCAGAAAATCTAGTAAATCCCTTAGATCTTGAAGAGAGGCCTAAACCACATAATGTACCTGAGAGCCCAGAAAAATGAGAAAATTTGGATTTAGTAGATTCAGAGGAGGAATATGTTTGGCCCCGTAAAAAGGAGAGAAGGCCCAAAATGAAACTGCAAAAACCTCCTCCTCCAAGAAGGAGCAAACGACTGGCCATTGAATCTAGATGTGCCGCAACCTATGAATTGTTCCCTGTTCCCAAGAAAAAGAGACAAGAAAGGCAGCCTTGTGAAAAAGTAACTCAGCCAAACGAGACTGTATCTCAGACATGTGTAAATGTAACTCAAGCCTTAGAAAGCAATAAACCCCCTGAATCTGGACAAGAAATTGACCCATCTAAGGAGGACCAAAAAGAAATAGGAGAAAAAGGACAAGAGGGAACCAGTCAACAAATGCCCAATTATGTTCTAATTGAAGAAGAGGAGGGTCATGAATATGAGGCTGTAGAAATAATTCCTTCATCACAACAGCCAGTAGACATTCAAGGAATTGATATAGTGCTTGAGGAGAGACAATGGTCTCCTTTAAATAATGTTGGTGACATAGGACAAGGCCCATTAGAAGCAATTAATGCAAGACATGTGTCCGACAGTGAAACATAAATTTTTATTTCCCCCCTTTCTACAGATGTAGAGGATAACAAAACTGAGTATATGAAACCTGAAACAGAGGAATTAAAAGCAAAAATTATGCAGTTGAAAAATAAAATACAACTGAATGAAGAATAGTTAAACAGACAATAACAGGAGATAGAGAAATAGATAGAGCTTCTGGAACAGAGGGATCAAACCATTAGAGAACTGCGATCCCAATTGCAACAAGCTGAAGAAAAAGATAAGCATTGTCTAACTAGTCTATCTGAAAAAGATAGACAAATTAAGAATTTAACCTTCAGTTTGGAACAATGCTTGAAAACATTTGTAGAGGAGCAGGAAAAGCAAAAATTAGAGCTAAATAAAGCCGTGAGTAGAACTATTGAATTGGAACAAGATTTACAGAAAGTCAATATTACGCCAACTATGGAATCAAAGGAGGTTCAAACTGAGCCAACTAAGATGGAATGGTTTCAAGTCCACATTCCTCCCATGTTGACCAAATGGATGGAGCAATGCTATTTCCTAAGACAATCTGGGGCTAAAAATGCTAGACTTAAGAAAGAAATGGTATTGTTAAAGGAATTTTATGATAGATTGTATCAAGCTAAAACAAATGCATGTAAAATTGGAGAACTATTACTAGCCTGTAGGAAACCATCCAAATTGTATTCCATGTTCTTTAATGAGAAGCTATTAAGATGGAAGCTCTTGAGAATCTCTTGCAATTTGCCACATGACCCAGATGACCAGCAGTTCCTAGAAGCATTTAAAGAAGCATCTCCTATGCAGAAAGATTTGTTATGTGAGTTTCATTCATAATCTATTTCTTGAAAAACATAATGATTTCTTCATCAATCTATTTATGGGGGAAGTTCAATTAAGGGCATTTATGTCAAACATGTAAAATCAAATTCAATGGCAAGATAGAACTAGGGAATATCTTCATGCAGAGAGAACTGTGGGATTACAAATGAGATACCCTAATTGGAAGCCTTTGCTTTCAAAGCCCAGTCCGAAGAATTAAGAGTTATGAACATATGAAAGAAAAAAACAATGAAAGTATTAGGATCTACTTTGAAGACTTCAAGATTAATGGACCACCATTGATTGACAGAGCTTGGAGTGCCTATAAAGAAAGATATACCCCTCTGCCTATGTATTTGAAAAGGAGAGAAATGATTTCCCCTACCAACCTTAGATGGTCATACAAAAGAGCTGAGGCACTGACAGAGATTCTACAACAACTAAAAACTAAGTGGATAGGGATGCGTTACAGGCCTCCACTACTTTTACAGCCACCCCTTGCAGTCTTAGTGGTTACATAATAGGATCCTAGAGATTTATATACCTGGCAAATGAGAATCAAACTACACAAAGGTTTTCTGAAGGTCCCTGACCATATTGATGAGGAGGCAAATGAAACATATGATCTGAGTTCAAAGTTTGATGAATTAAATAGGAAAAGAGAGGCAGAGAGACAAAGGATTCATTAGAGAGTAGAAGGACTTGCTCAAGGTTAGGAATGGGAGGATGATGAGGTATAAACAACCTCATTTCTTTGATGAAACAAATAGCCCTTTTTCCATTGCCCAATCCCCTAGCCTTGCTAATTTGTTTGTTTTTATAAGCAATATTTATCTATTATTAATAAAATGTTGCACAAATCTTTATTTCCTAAATTGATTGAAATTAGCTCTTAAATGTTGATATAATGGTATGTAGAGTTGAGTAATTGTGTAGGGTTAATGCATGGCCTACAAGAGAAGCAGACTTCATGCACCTAAGGTCAAGTGCACTGGAAGTTAAGGGCACCTTAGGTGTGCATTGATTGAAGACTCTTTTTAGTTTTGTTATTTCTGTTGGTTATCCAAGACATTATGGCTCCGCTCAGAGCCTTTTCTATGTTTTAAAAGACATCAGTAGTTATTTTGTTTTTATGTTATAAGACTTTTTCAAAATGGCATTTTACCGCCATCTGAAATTTAGGAGTTTGAATATAGTTCAGTTTTTAGTTGGTTGTTAAAAACATGGATATATATCATACTATGGATGGATGGAAATCAATCTTTAGTTTTTGAAAATAATCTGAGCTATGTACTGTAATTTTTCTATGAATGCAAATGGTGTTGTTCTGAGCAATTTCTTTTGAGATATAAAGATTTGAGTCGAGTACCGTGTTGCTGTGGAAATGATTGAATGTGACCTGAGTTAGAGACAAATTTCTCCCAAGAGCTGGCCACTCGCATGATTGTAGAGTAGATAAGTATTTCTGTTTCTGTGGATGTTTCGTTTTAGCTAAAGTTATTTTATGTTTAGTTTTTTGTTGTGAATTTGCACGGTGTGTTGTTTAAGGCAGTAGTTCTAGAACTCTATGTTTAAAAGTTTTTAGAGCATTTGCTTTAGTTTAAACTGATGTTTATTGATAGTTGAAAGTTAGAATGTTTGTGCAATATAGAATTTGTCATCGTTCAAGATCAGAGTAAAGTTGCATTTCTGAATTTCTAGTATAGAGTTTATATGCTTTCTAGTATAGAGTTTATATGCTTTTTAGTATAGAGTTCAAATGCTTTCTGTAGGAGGATATAACTATTTTTTTTCATATGCTGTTTAAATCTTTTAAAGAAACTAGAAAATTGTTTCTAAATGAGATATCCAAACTCCCTATTACATACAGTCTCAGACACTACCCTAGTCGATAAAATGATATTTTTTAACTAAAGTGTTAGGACCTCACGACAGTCTGTCAGGGATGTACAATTAAAATCATTTAGTTCTTTCATGAGGAATGAGAAAAAGAGAGGAGAACAGATGAGAAAATATTTTGAATATGAAAAATTCACTGCTCTTAGGATTATGGGTGAGGCTAGAGATGTAGATACAATTGCATACGAATGGGTGGAACTAATGAACAAACTTGAGGTAGCTAACTAGAATTTCTGTGACCAAATCACCACATAGAACTAGTACTTAGAATTAGCACCCCAGATGGGTAGAGACTCATTTAATTACAATAAGTAGAGATGGCAAGAACTCACTCTTGAACTATAGAAAAAGGAGCCCTATTCCATGCACAACAATAGGATAGTTGTCACAAGGGTACATAGACACATTGATTTAGCTAGATGATTCTAAATGGCTTGGTTTCCACTGGATTTTCATCCACCCCTATTTTAGTTTCCAATCCCTAGCTAGAAAGGTAAGCAAGATATTGATACAACAATAGAGGATTCAAGGTGGAAAAGAATTGAAGACATAAAAGGTTTCTATCTAAAGCAAGTTGAACATTCAACTAAACCAATTGACTTTAGAGAAGTTCACTTACTATATATGTAGAGATCCTAGTTGCTTGAGGACAAGCAACTATTTAAGTTGGGGGGTGTGACGAGTCCAAAAATTGTCTTTAATGATACTCTTTACCTCTTGCTTTGACTTGCATTTCATATATGTATGTACCTTTTGAATACCCCTTTTTACTAAATACTCTAATAAAACACAAATTTTAATATGTATTTTTTTATTAGATGATTATATATTGAAAGTAGTTGTTTTCAGAATAATATAGCATTTCTTGTCTTAATTGCGATAATTATTATTCTCATGAGTCATTTAAGTGCAACAAAGTGATTTCAATAGAGTTGGTCTCTAGCCTGTAACAACTAGGATTCACCACTTGTAGCCAAGGCTTACATAGCTCATTCGTAGCCAAGACTTGTAGGGTGTTGAGCTAGTCATTTCTTCCAAAAGGTGCACCTGTCAAGAAACCGCTACCATCCCAGATAAGGACCAGCAAGAGGCAGTTAAGCCATGTCATGAATCCCAAAGGGGCATGCTAACTTTTTTGCCAACAATCCCCCCTCAGCATTACCCGAGGGGATTCGAACCAGTGACCCAACTCTGATACCACTTGTAGGGTGTTGAGCTAGCCGTTTCTCCTAAAAGGTGCACCTGTTAGGAAACAGCTACCATCCTAGATCTAAGGACCAGTAGGAGGCAGCTAAGCCATGTCATGAATCCCAAAGGGGCATGCTGACTTTTTTGCCAACAAGACTATAGTGTGCATGTAGCCAAGACTATAGCATGCCTGCAACAAAGCGAGGACTAATGATAGATGGCGAACTTTGACTTTTATCATGGACAGATGGAGCTTGCATTAAGATGAATGAGTCAACCAACTCATCTTTATTCTTCTAATAGATCCTCCTTTCTTTTGAGCATATGTAATTAATGTTGTATAGTTTTGATAGGAATATGACTGTAGTAATGCTTCTGGTAGGAATATGACTCTTACCTGTCCATGAATTAGTTTCCTAGTTTTAATGTTATTTTCTAAATAAAGCATCCACCTCCTACATGTTTGGGAGTAGTGGGATAAATGTAGTGGTAGTAGTATTATAAATAGTAGAAATAAAGGTAGCTCAAATAGGATCTAGTGAAAGATATGGAGATAGTTTGAATGTAATATCATTTGTGAGATCATGAGAAGATTGACTTCTTGTTTTCTTCATTTCAGTGTATTGCAAGTGATAGAGTTGCTTTGATTTAGTTACTAGTTCATTTAGAGGGAGAGATGAAGGCACGGTTTTATCCAAGCAAGGGCCCACTTGAGGTGGACTATAGATGAGTCTTTATCCTAGTTAGTTTAGGCTTACTTACAATTCAACAAACTCTAGTCATAAGATTTCAATTTGTAGCCGTTAGCTTGTGTGTAAAGTTTAATTTCTAATTTGTTTGAGAAGCTTTCCTAGAATGGAGTTCCTTTGTGTAGCAAGCATTTACTTATGAAATGAATTCTATTTCTTTCCTTGTACACAACATTAGAACCCCAATCTCCTAAGAATTTAACACCATACATACTGTACCGATACTGTGCCAATAGATACATCCCTAGGTTGACATGTAAATGAAGCATAACATGAACCAAGTGGCTACTTGATCAGTGGATAGCCTATCCGTCAAGTCAGGGTCTAAATTTGACAGTCGACTCTCCCTATCAACTAAATTTTTTATGATGGTTATCCATTCAAAGGTGCCCATAAAATACTAAGACATACCTTAGTATAAGTAAAATTATATATAAGTCAAATATATATTTTATTACAAATTCTATATAAATTTTGACAGTCTATCCAAAATCTCTCCTTTCATATGATACAATCTTTTTATAAATTTGATTGTATTTTACGACAAAAATGCCTAAATACGGCCATACGACCATCAAATTTAGGCCCTGCGTCAAGTCGTGTGTGAGCTTTTACTCACCAAGTTTAATTAGGGCTTGTTAGAGCTCGTCAAGGAGTACTCTTAGGAACATCTATATTTGGAGCACTAAAAAGAATATTGCTTACATTAGAATTCACATCTAGATCACTTGCACACTTGCCTGTTGTCTACCAATGCTTGCCAAGGCTATAAAACTAGTCATTGAAGGGGGGTTGGTTGAGGAGTCCTTGCAATTCAACAATCTCCCCAAGATATTCCTAAATAATGCCAGTCTTTACATGTTAGAAAAGAGCAAGAACCATATCACAACTGTTAACATTAGGCAAGATCAAGATCGTGTGTCAAAGATCAAATTTTTATTGTGTGGGATTGATCTTGAGCCATAATATTGATCTTCAAAAAACCTAAGTTTGTACAAAGGTTAAGATAGTCAACACCCCAAAGTCATTATTTTTCTACATTGTAATTAATCATTAACAACTATAATCTATCTTTAATTCAAAAATTAAATACATTTTTTATTCATATTTAATTTTGTAAAATAAAATTTAGTTATTCTAATATTTATCAACTCTATATTTAAATTAATTGTGTGTTTATTGATATTAATATAATAGCTCCCTAGAAAATGGTATATTTTCCTCTACATATGTATAATGTAACAAGGTCATTTGTAGCCCTAATTGCTTATGCACTATTGTCATTGTTTTTAAGTAATGAAATTAGTTCTTTTAAATATTGGATAATATAGAATCATTTAACTAGCATTATTTTCTATACCAAGGGCGGAAATAAATTATGAAATCTACTAGATGAGTTATACAAGTTGAGTATCAATAAACAACTCCTTTTTACCACTATATGTACAAGTGTGCTCTTGTTGCCTCTCATTCTTGTATTCAACTTGTTAAGGAATAGATTCTAAATAAAATCATAGTTTTGTTAGAGCTGCTGTAGCTATTGCCTTTTCTCTTTAATTACTTACAATCTCATCATGGATGGATGCCATTTTGTGAACTCCTTTTTAATGTTGAGATTATGAGGAATGCAATTGCTCCCAATAACAATGTCGGATGGAGTGGTGAGTATAGGATTACCTCGACTCTGTTTCATCACTTAATGCACTTTATAGGATTACAAAAAGTTGACCAATGACAATTCCCTATTCCTATTTGTTTGTTTTATCTTATTAGTAATTCTTCCTACCTCATAATTCAACTCTTCCTACCTCATAATTCAACTATATTTGAGTATCCTTTCTAAAAGGAAATTATCCTGTGTTGCCTAGAATGCAGAGTGGTAGCATGACAAGTGAAGTCAAGAGAATAGAAGTGGAAAACAAGACAAAGGATATGAATTCTTCTTCCCAACTACATGGAGTTCTCCACATGTATTCAGGCACTGGTGATGCAAGCTATGCAGAAAACTCTACAAGACAGAGACATGTTTTCCATGTATTGCAACCACTGTTTGAGGAAGCCGTAGAGAAGCTCACATTCCCCAAGGAGGGTCCTCTTAGAATTGCAGATCTTGGCTGTGCTACTGGTCTCAACACCATATTAGATATGGATTTTGTTGTGAGGACACTAAGAAATCTGTGCAATGGGACAGTAATGCCAGATTTCCAAGCTTTCTTCTCCGATTTGCCATCCAATGACTTTAATGAGCTGTTCAATCTGTTGGATCAGTGTAATCCCCCATATTTTGTTGCTGGAGTACCTGGATCATTCTACAATACCCTCTTTCCCAACTCAAGCATTAATGTATGCTTTTCTATAATGGCCCTCCATTGGATTTCACAGGTAACCACCGCTTGACTTTTTTTTTCATGTGGGTGCATGTCACTTGAAATCTAAATGTTATAAACTAATAGAAAGTTGGTGTTACTCTTGAAAATGGTCTATGGGTCCTTGGGTTCTTGTAGCATGTGGTATTCTTGTAAGGCAAGTGCTGATTATGATTGTTATTTTGCAGGTGCCTGAGGCTGTTCTGCATAGAGATTCTCCATTCTACAACAGAGGAAGAGTGTGGATCAACAGAGGCAAGCAAGAGGTTGTAGATATTTACTCCAAGCAGTCTCAGAAAGATCTCACTACTTTCATGAAATGCAGAGCAGAGGAGATGGCACCAGGAGGTGTATTGTTTTTGTGTTTGATGGGGAGGACAGACACTTCACCCCCTTCTCAACAAGTTTCCAGTGGGGGTGAATTCTGTGGTCAGGACTTTGAAGATGCATGGGATGATCTTGTCATGGAGGCATAGATTTTACTTCCCCACTTTCTTCATATTATGATATTGTGATTGTAACAGTGATTAATATGATTTTATTGATATGCAGGGTATTATCAGCTTGGATTTGAGAGATTCATTCAATCTTCCATGGTATTTCCCAAATGCAATTGAGGTGAGAGAAGCGGTAGAGAAAAGTGGTGGTTTTGATGTTGAAAGAGTTGAAGTGTGTGAAGGGGTGCCAAGCATGTCTCAAAAGGAATTTGAAGAGTGGATAAAAAACCCAACTATCTTTGCAAAGATGAAGGCAAATCTGGTCAAAAGTTTTGTGGGCAGTTTAGTTGAGGCCCACATTGGCATTGAGCGTTCAGACATGTTTTTTCAGAGGTTTGAGCAGAGAGCTGCAGACCTTCTCTACTCATTTCCGCCTTCAAGATTTGTCACCTGCACTGTTGCCTCTCTCATCAGAAAGTAACTACTTTTGTTAGAATAGTAACCTTTCGTACAACAGAATATTTGGGTTATTCTCTCTTTCTTGTCATGGGGCTTAGCTCCACCTTTTGTTCCAAAGGGTGGACCAATAAAGACTTGTTTTAGTCAAACTTCAATTTCAAATTCTTTGTGGCTTTATTAAAAAAAAAGCCATTGAGTTGTATTTAGGATGATTTTTTTTTTTTTTTTTTTTAAAAGGTGTGTATTATATTACTTTAAAAATAATATTGTACATTGTATTCAAAGAAAATGGATGAAAAGAAATTATAAATAGAAGTTTAAAGAAGGTAGTCTTAAATAATAGCATCATTACTTTGAGAGACATTATTAAAAAGTTCATATACAAAAATAATAAAAAGTAAAACACAACTAACATATATTAAAACTATAAAATAGTTTTTAACTAAATAAAATAAAATATAATAACTCTTAAGTAAATAAATTAACTATAAAATAAAATAACATAATTTTAAAAATAACTCTCTTGCAATATGAACATCCCAAAATATAAATATAAATATCATTTAGATGTAATAACCAGTGAAGTAAACATTGTTTAGATTAACAATGATACTCATAAAGAAAATAATAATTAGTGAAGTATCCGATAATGGGGAAGGAAAGGTTGATTCTTCAAAAATAAGGAATGAAGTTTAGTGGAAACCCCCTAAAGGTTGGTACAAATTGAATTTTGATGGAGCATCTATAGGAAACCTAGGAGCTTCAGGTGCCAGATGTATCCTCATAAATGAAGCAAGTAATATGATTGGAGTTGCTTTGAAAAACTACAAGAGAGAATCAATAATAAAGCAGAGGTCCAAGCAATCATCCTGGGATTACAAATATGTAGTTTATATGGTTGCAAGAATGTTGAAATTGAAGGCGACTCCATGATTATTGTGAACACTGTCAAAAAGAAAAAGTCACAAAATTGGAAAATTAACAATCTCCTTCAACAAGTTTGGCTGCTCCTAGTCTCATTGGAAAGTTATACCATACAACAGATTTTCAGGAAAATTAATGAAGAAGCAAATATACAGGCCAATTGCACACTTGACATGTCTGAATAAAGTGTGATAAACTCTAAAGCCGATCCATGGCCAAAACTTAAACATATGTACTTGAGCGACAATCAAAGAATGAGAAAATGAAATCAAGCATTTATTAGAGCCATTGTGATTTGGAGACATGTAACCTTTAAATCACACTCTTTTTTGAGATCTTGTTTGTGCCAACCCTCAATTTATCCTAATTGTAGGCTATAGAAGAGGCCAAAAGAAGGTAATATTAATGATGAAATATAAAACCTTCACCTATTTATCATGGAAGCACATCTTCATAGATATCATTTCATTGTTTACATTGAGAAGTCTGATGGATACCTCTTTGTGTTTGGTGGGAAGACAAAGGTAAATGACATTTCTTGGTGGCATTTCAAAGTTAATATTGAAGGAAGTTTTCAAAACTCATAGTGATATACTTCTTTATACAATACAAAGGGTGTTGGGAGAAGAATTCATGGTGGTCAAGTACTAATACATGGTTAATACAAACATCTCATCGATGTTCATGGTAGTTCTCCTTGACCTTGGTGAAGATAATGAAGTCAAAATAATGGTATAAAGGTTGATTAAGAGTCAATTCCTTGGGGGATTGAATGAGGTCATCCTTTTAGTTGTGCATGGTGTAGGTTTTCCTCCTTTAGATGGAATACTTCTGGTAAATAATAGCTTTGTATGTGGACATTGGAGACCTTTCATAATAACAAGCTTGCCACAAAAAGGCCCTTTGAGGAACAAGTTTCTTAAAGCAAGTGTTAAGTCTGGAAACTACTGACAGTATCGACTAGTTGAATGCTCTCATTTTTATAGTTCTAAAGATGAAGCTAATAAGTAAACTGTTTCATTAGATAGTTATTTTTATATAGAACAATATTTTATACATAGGCAGATAGTTGAAGATAGAAGAAAAAAGGCTAGATGACATAAATCTTCCCTTGTTTCTATATCTTTTGGGTTTTGTATAAACCTAAGGCAACTGACAATACTAAAATGTATTTTTTGTTATATATAATATAAAGGGAATGGTAGCCAAGACTATATTTTATGAATACAAAATTAAAGAATTTTTTTCATTTATCTTTTTAAAACTTGAAAATATTTTTTTATGATTTATTATATTATTGTAGAAAAATAAAATAGCTCTTCAATAAAATATAAAGTAAATAATGTCCACAAAAAATAGTTCTTAAGTAAAAGTTAAAACAAATAATTATTTCAAAAATATTACTTACTAATTTATTTATAAAGTATATTATTTAATATATTTTTATTTACTAAAGTACATAACTATTTACTATTTTATTTATCAAATTATATAATAATTTCAATAATTTGTTTAGTTACTATTTTTATTATAATACTAAAAATAACTCTTTGAATAAATATGAAGTAAATACAGAAAGGACAATGTAAATAAATAAAAATAATTCTTAAATAATTCTAAAGTAAAAGTAACATATCTATCATTTTAAAACTCTATGTAAAAGATGCAAAGATTTATTATTCTCCAGGTTTCATTAGAAATCCAATAAAAATAGACACCTCCAAGATAATATCTCTTGGCATCTTTTACATAGATTTTATACAAGATATGTATGCTGGTAAATATTATTGAACATTATAAAAAAATTATATATTAATAATAAAAATAAAATAATTATATTAGTATAATTATATCCATATCTATGTCAATTCCCGTTTAATTTAGGATCCATTTTGATAGAATGGTTTAATGTAATTACATAGCAATAAATAGTACAATATGTTGTGAAGCTAGGATCATTCTTCAATTGTCACCTCCTCCATTTACACTCATTCTTATACATTTCATTCTACCTCACCCATATTCACATATATTCCTATACTTCAACTATTTATTATACTTATGCATGCACTTACATCTATACATTTATTACCCACCTTAATATTTACACCCATTTTATCCCAAATCAATAATTTATTATTACATAAGAAATAACCAAACCAAAATATGCAATTTTTACCTTATAAGATCTAAAAACATTACGTGTGTTTGTCATTCAAATATATACTTCTAAGTTAAGTGAGTCTACATAAATAAAAAAATAGTTAGATGAAAAGAACATCAATTATGGTCTTCAATTCTCATATATTATTTATATTTATCAACTTTTTCTCCTTCGTATAACACAACCTACAATGATTAAATAATTATAAGTCATTACTTTTAGGCCCACTTTCAAAGTGAACAAGTGCCATCAATTACTTTATTATATTTTATAGGCAGCCACTCTTTGTTTTTGAATATAAATTTTTTATATAATATTCTGATTAGCTTTGAGAAAATGAGTTTAAATCAATTTCTAAATATTATGCTTTGTGTCACAATAATTGTTGATAAAGGGAACCCAAAAAAGTGTCAATGGTTCTTTGTTGAGTCAAAATTACTATATTAAAAAAATAAATCAAATCTACCTGAATATCTTGCTCTAAACATGTGTCATTTATGTCATGTCACAACTTTATTGCTGATATAAAACTATAGAAATGATTTGAATGGAGAACTCATTGATGGTGTCAGTGCTAATAATATTTCATAGTATTCTTCTTTTTAATGGCATAGGCCCCAAAAAAGAAACGAAAAGACTCCATCATAACCTTTGTAAAAAAAATTCAGGTTAGCCATCAATAACTTTCCTTTTCAAGAGAAATTACTGTAATTTTTTAAAAAAATGAACATAATCCTGGTGGTTGGATTATCATATTCATGAATGCTTGTGTTTGTTATATTAAATAAAGTTTGAAAAAGTAATAGAATTTAGACCAAGGTTGCTAGTTGTATGAATGCAATTGTGTTTGGTTGTAAGGTACAACAAATGTTCTTTTGGTGCAGTCACGGTTAGGAGGGTCCTCAAAGAGAACTATCTAGGCCGTGCTAGAGTAAACACAACGGAAACAACTCAAAGATAGAAAACAAATGCAGATTTAGTCATTCAGTATAGCATGAATTTCAAATACAGATTGGTCGGCAACATGCGGGCTTACAATTAGGGCTCACATGTCTAATTACAGAATATCAAAATATGCACAAGATATAGCTTTGAGACTCATTCGCACAAATTCAAACTATCAACTTGTAGAACTATCAATGACTACTTTCCTAGGCATCTATTACATCATTATATATCATCTTCGGAACAATAGATTCCTCCGCATCGGCCAAGGAAGATCACAAACTCCAATGAAGAGCTATAGCATGTGTACATGGATAGGTCAGACCTAATTGAATAGAGTTCCTTCGCAAATGACTGATGTAGCCAACAACATACACTCAATAAAATTATGCCATTAATCATATGAGAGCCAAAGATTTGGAACATTGGAAAAAAAAATCTTCTATTCACCAACTCTATTGCTACAGTGAAAGAAAACTCTCTTATATCCAAGAAACAAAAAAATAAAAAATTACCTTTTTTGGCAGATTTCGACAATTGTCAGATTTTGCCATTTTAGGTAATTTTACATTCATATTTTGAGAATCTAGTTTTTTCCCAAATACTTTCTAAAACTAAGGTAGGATGAAAAGCCAACTAACATCCTAAATTCGAAACATGAGTTTCGAGTTATTAAAAAAAGCAACTTTTCAAAAACTAGGAAAAAACACTAAATTGCCATTTTGAGGGCCAAGATGAAAGTTTCAAGCCCCGAAAAAGTGCCAAGATGAGGTCCAACCACCTAGGGTGGGTTGGGAAACCATATGCCACCTCATAACGCATCCACCTATAAAATTTCGTAGAAAACCCACATCCGAATCAAAAGTTATGACCTCCGGAAGTCCCTGCATCATTCTCCTTTGGTTGAAAAGAATGCAACTCCTGCAAGTGAGTGTCTTCGAACTTCTGCCACTTGACTGGATCTAACCTCTGCACTTCCCACTCTGTAATCCACGTGCTATATGTTGGTGGAAATCCTTCCCACTATACTAAATGCTTGTTGTAATGCCCTTACCGAGTGTGGATTGTTGTCTTATCAAGAACCTGTGCAATCTTTTCCTTCTTCTTATGGGGAATGTGGTGGTGCCATGCCACTTCTAGTTGACTATCTTTAGCATCATCCTCACCATGGAATGCATATAAATCAAAAATATTAAACATAGGAGAAATATTGAGATCATTCGGTAAACTGACCTCATATGCATTATCATTGATCTTTGTAATTTTGCAAGGACCAATTTTTCTATACTTCAACTTGTAGTATGTTCCAGTAGGAAACCGCTCTTTTCTCAAATATACCATCACTAAGTCACCTTCGTTGAATGTCTGATGTCGCCTACTAGCATCCACTGTATTCTTGTACCTCTCATTACTGTCCTGCAACTTCTGTCTCACATCTTTTTGCAACTGTTGAAGGTGTTCTGCAAATGCTTCCCCATCATCACTGACCCTATCTTTCATTGGTAGCTGTACCAAATCTAGAACACCCTGAGGATTCTTGCCACACACAATCTGGAAAGGGGACTTTCCCGTTGATCTGTTAACAAAACTATTATAGGCAAATTCGACCTAGGGTAATGCCACGTCCCATTGTTTTGGCTTTTCTCCAACAATACACCACAATAAATTTCCCAGACTCCGATTGACTACCTCTGTTTGCCCATCTTTTTGAGGATGATAGGCACTACTAAACTATAACTTGGTCCCCATCTTCTTCCATAAAGTCCTCCAGAAATGACTAAGGAATTTGGCATCCCTATCAGAGGTAATAGTCTTTAGAACACCATGTAGTCGAACAACTTCTGGAAAAAATAACTCTACTACCCTCGTTGCATCATTAGTTTTCTTATAAGCAATAAAATGAACCATCTTGGAGAACCTATCAACAACTACAAAAATGGAGTCATTACCTCGTTGAGTATGTGGAAGTCCCAACACAAAGTCCATGCTCAAATTTGTCCATGGTGCAGTTGGTATTGGTAATGGCATATACAACCCTGTACTTTGTGAATGTCCTTTAGCCACTTGGCAGATCCTACACCTTGTTACATACTTAGTTATATCCCTTTTCATCTTTGGCCAATAATATTTATCTTTTATCAAGGCTATTGTCTTGTCCTTGCCAAAATGTCCAGCCAACCCACTAATATGAAATTCTCTGATAATGTTTTCCCTCATAGAGCCAGCTGGTATGCATAGTTGTTTTCCTTTAAATAGATACCCATCTTGCATAAAATATTCACCCCTAAAGTGATCCAAGTTACCAGATACTGGTGCCTTCAATTATTCCACAATCTCCCAAAAATCATCATTAGACTCATACAAGTTTTTGATGGCATCAAAATCAATCACCTTAGTTTCCATTGTGGTTAAAAGTGCAACACGCCTACTTAACACATCTGCAACTTGATTTTGTTTTCTAGACTTATATGCTTCAACACAAAATTGTAACCCTGCAAGAAAGAGACCCACTTGGCATGCCTACTATTCAACTTTTTTTGTGTGTTCAAGTATCTCAGTGCAATATGATCTGTAAACAATACAAACTCCTAGGGAACTAGATAATGTCTCCAATGCTTCAATGCTTGAACAATTGCATAAAATTCCAAATCATAAGTAGAATAATTATTTCTCACTTCATTCAGCTTTTCACTAAAGAAAGCCATAGGTTTTCCATCTTGGCTAAGCACAACACCTATTCCCACATGGGAGGCATCACATTCTACTTCAAATACCTTATCAAAATTTGGCAATGCAAGTATGGGTGCTTCTGTTACCTTTTGCTTCATGTACTTAAAGCTCTCCTCAGCATCCCTAGTCCATACAAACTCCCTTCCTTTGGTGTAATCTGTTATAGGAGCTACAATACTACTGAAATTTTGAATGAACTTTCGATCGAAAATGGCCAAGCCATGAAAACTTTTTACCTCTGTGATGCTTCTTGGACTAGGCCATTCTAGAATTGCCCTGACCTTTTCTAGATCCATTTTGACACCATCTTTAGAAATGACAAAACCTAAAAAAACCAAACTGTCCTACATGAACCTGGGTAAAAGCACAAATCTGTGTCACACTTTCAGCCAACTTATCAGCACAAGTGAATTTAAGTATTTCTAACTAAAAATCAATTTTGGTCAAACATATGATCTTGTAAGATTCATTCTAGCTAAGTTAGCTATGTGTACAACTTTTCCAACTAAAATTGTTGGCTAAATGCATATGTAGCACCATGATGAGACCAATTTACCAAAAAAATAAAATTATTTGAAAAACTTGATATTTCAACAACTTCTACTCGTGTAAATAACATTTTTTTAAAAATATAAAAATACCCTTTTGTAGATCTATAAGTTTAGTTTTCAAAAAAATATATATTTTAATAGTTTAATTATTATTTATATTTTACTTTTTATTTTTACTAAAAGTAGGTTATCAGCACAAAACATTAAGTCAATTACCATGTCAAGGAAAAATAGTAAAACTTATTTAAAAAATTTGAAAAAAATATGATGCCCTAGATAAAAGAATCTATATCAAGATGGTATAATTTTTTTTCTATTTTAGATAAATAGTTAATATGAAAGTTGACGTCGACTGGAAACAATTATGTTTTAATACACGCACATTTTAATATTTGTTTAAAAATATATGTTTATCAAAATTGAAAAAAAATATATCCATGCCCTAAAGTTTCAAGTTATAAATACAGACAAAAAAATTGAAGAAAAACAAATAAAATTTACTATATAAAGATTGAGGTCTCATGTAACTTCATTTTTCAGCATTTTATCAGCAACTAAATTATAGTGTCAATTTATTAAAAACTATATTCAAATAATTTTTTAATTTTTTCAAAAAAATAGAAACATAAAATATACTAAAAAATAAATACTTTATTAATTTACATCATTTCAAAATTTAAAACATATATGTCACTTTTTAGTGATTCAAATTTAAAAGTTAGATCAGCATTAGCCATTTCCTTTATAAAAGTGTGACACAACATTGTACTTTTACCCACCTACACTTCTTCAAATTGGCATAGAGCTTCTCCTTTCTTAACACACCAAAGATGATCCTCAAGTTTTGTAGGTGCTCTTCTTTGCTGTTACTAAATACCAAAATATCATCAAAATAAACTACCACAAACTTACCAATGTAAGGTCGTAGTATAGTGTTCATCAATCTCATAAATGTGCTAGGTGCATTTGATAACCCAAATGGCATAACCATCCACTCATATAATCCGTCTCCAGTCTTAAAGGCTGTCTTCCACTCATCCCCTTCTTGGATCCGGATTTGGTGGTAGCCACTTCGTAGGTCGATCTTGCTGAAATATTTGGCCCCTGCAAGGACATCCATCATGTCCTCCATACGAGGTATAGGAAACTGATACATGATGGTAATCTTATTAATTGCTCTGTTATCAGTGCACATCCTCCATGTTCCATCTTTTTTTGGGGTCAACAATGCAGGTACAACACATGGGCTGATGCTCTCTCTCACCACACCTTTACTTATGAGTTATGTTACTTGCTTATTCAACTCTACATGTTGTGTTGGATTCATCCTATAAGCTGCTTGGTTGGGCAAAGTTGCTCCTAGAATCAAATCAATATGATGCTGAATATCTCTCTTTGGCGGTAGACCATCAAACAATTCATCAGGAAAAACATCAACAAATTCTTTCAATAGCTCTGCTACTTCTGGGGGAACTAAAATGTCTTCCTCTTCACCTTTTTTCACTACTAATGCATAGCAACACCCTGTCACCTTCATTTCTTTAATAAGATCTCTTTCAGAAAACATGGGCTCACCTTTTCATTCATCCTTGAGAGGCAATAAAATCACCTTAGAGCCATCTTTCCAAAAGATGTATGTGTTTTTCTCTCCATCATGCATAACTTTTCTATCATACTTCCATGGCCTTCCCAATAACACATGATAGACATCCATTGGGACAACATCACACCATATCTCATCCTGGTAAATCTTCCCTATGCTAAACTTAATTATCAACAGTGACTTTATTTCCCTTTTTAAACCATGTAATGCGGTACGGATGAGGATGTTTTTCATAGTGTAAATTTAATTTTTCTACCATTTCTTTAGAAACCATATTTTCACAACTACCTCCATCAACAATAACTTGACATACCTTGCCACCCAAAGTGCATCTGGTTCTGAAGATATTGGTTCGAAGCCATGAACTATCAGAGCTTTTGGCTTGTGTTTTCTCTTTCTTTGGAATCACCATTGCTCTTCTCATCATAAGACTTTCTCCCACATCTGGTGGAACCTCTAGTTCTATCCCTTCCACTTCATGTTGCGTTTGAATCAGGTTAACCCTAGGTTGTCCTCCTTGATTTCTTTCTTGCATGTTATAATTTGAGCATTCAAATGCCCTATGACTTTCTTCTCCACATCTAAAACAAGTGAAAGGCCTTCTCTGGTTTTCCCATCCTCTACCGCCACCATAACCTCTACCTCTTTGAAATCCCCTTCCTCATTCTTGATTCGAAGGATCTTGTCGAGTGTCTACTTGTTTTTCCAATCCATGGGATGACTCTCCCCTGCCATAATTCGAACCTCCTCAAAATGGGGTTGATGTACCCCTTCTTCCTCCTCTATTCCTCTGATGGTACTGTCTATTTTGTTCTTCTTCAGCCTTTAGAGCCAATTGGTAAGCCTCTTCCATACTGTTGAGTCGATGCATGCTCAATTCATCTTGAATAGAGAACTTTAGGCCATTCACATATCTAGCAGCCATCTGTTCATCAGTTTCTTGATGCTCTATACGTATAGACAACGTATAAAATTCATTTGTATAATCTTGCATAGAAGAGAGGGTCTGCTTTAAATTTTGAAACCTATGAAAAAGGGTTTGCGCATAATCTATGGGCAAATTTTTTTCGCTCAACTTCTTCTCCATCTTATTCCATGTCCTGATCTTATCCTTGCCTTTCCTTGTTCATTCTTTTTGAAGATGATCCCACCAAATCATTGCATGACCCTTTAATTTGGTGCATGCGAATTTCACCTTCTTTTCCTGTCATGGATTTCCATTCAAAAAAATTTCTTATGTCATTCAACCAGTCTATCAACTCCTCTGGTTTAAGACTACCTGCATAATCTGAAACATCTACCTTGACCCCTTCATTTTTCCCTTCTAAGGCCCTGAGCATCCTCTCTTCAAAACTCATGCCTTCTAATTCTTCTTCTTCATGTTATGTATCTTGATCTACACCTCCTCGACCTATCTCTTCATCAAATTTGTCTCCTCCTCTACCCAGTCTTTGGTTTTCCATCCATGTTGTAAGTTATGCTACTTTCCTTTGTAGATTTTGCATTTCTCTATGCATCTGGGCAAGACTACCTCTTCCTCTTCCTCTCCCAGCCATCTTCATGCTCTGATACCAGATGATGTAGCCAACAACATACACTCAATAAAATTGTGCCATTAATCATATGAGAGCCAAAGATTTGGAACATTGGAAAAAAAAACTTCTATTCACCAACTCTACTGCTACAATGAGAGAAAACTCTCTTATATCCAAGAAAACAAAAAATCAAAAAATTACCTTTTTTGGCAAATTTCGACAATTGTCAGATTTTGCCATTTTAGGTAATTTTACATTCATATCTTGAGAATCCAATTTTTTCCCAAAAACTTCCTAAAACTAAGGTAGGATGAAATGCCAACTAACATCCTAAATTCGAAACATGAGTTTCGAGTTATTAAAAAAAATAACTTTTAAAAAACTAGGAAAAAACACTAAATTGCCATTTTGAGGGCCAAGATGAAGGTTTCAAGCCCCGAAAAAGTGCCACGATGAGGTCCAACTAACTAGAGTGGGTTGGGAAACCATATGCCACCTCATAACGCATCCACCTGTAAAATTACGTAGAAAACCCACATCCGAGTCAAAAGTTATGACCTTCAGAAGTCCCTGCATCAATGACTGGAATGGTGTGCAGATCTCAGGGAAGGTCAGCCACGGACCAATAAACATTGAATGATGTGCCTTTTATCTTGACAAGTCATGAAATGCTCCACAGGTCTTCTCCTTTAACTGATTATTTGAGACTGTCAGGATGCTCTATTATGAGAAAACAATTGTTCTTGTGATAGCGATAACTTTCTGGTACTTGATCCAAATGCTCTGAGTTTTGGATATGATATGCATGAATGAATCTAGATGCTAAGTCTAGCTCTGCAAGATCTAAAATGCAACTGTAGTAGATTACAGACCAAAATACAAAAAACTGTTGCTGACTGAACTGACTGTACTGAACTAGAAAATGAAAAGAAACAAATTGAAATGCAAATGTTTTTTGTTGATGCAAGATTGCTCTTGAACCAGGGATGCTCCTACATCAGACATCCAATGTTATTGAAAAAGTGAGTCCCTCACTTTGCTAGGGCTAGAGAAAAACCAAGACGGTCCACCTCAGCCTAAGAAATCCATGATGAATCTTCTGTCGGTCTACCTTTCCACTTCACAAGGTATTCTTTGTATTGTCTTCCTCTGGTGCTGCATCCAACTCTGCTGTCCAAAATGTCCTCAATCTGCTCTGGTTCTTTTTGTAGTAACTGCTTCTTCAAGTCTTCTTCAATACTGTCACTGAACTCTGCTTCCTAATATTGATATAAGTCTGCAATGTTGAAAATAGGTGATATACCCAATGTCTTTCGTAACTCACTTCATATGCATTTCCTGAATCAAATTTTCTGAGTATCTTATGAGGTCCAAACTTCATCTTCAATTTTTTATATGTCCCAACTGGAAATCTTTCTTTTCTCAAGTATACCATCACTTCATCTCCAACTTCAAATTCCTTATGTCTCCTCTTCTTATCTGCTTTCTCCTTATATTTATTGTTCATATTTTCTAAATGCTCCTTAATCTAATTGTGCACTGTCTTCATGTGATCTACAAATTCTTCTGCTTCTGCACTTCTCTTCTCTTCCATGCTGATGTCTCTCAACTTTGCTACTCCTCTAGGGTTGGCTTAGTCACAATCTCAAAAGGTGTTCCTTTCATTACTCCTATTCACTGCATTATTATATGCAAACTCTGCTTGTGAAAGAATCAAATCCTAACTTCCCGCCTTCTCTCCAACCAAGCATCTCAACAAATTTCCCAAACTCCTATTCACTACCTCTGTCTATCCATCAATCTGTGGGTGAAATGTTGAACTAAACTTCAAATCTGTCTTCATCTTCTTCCAAAGTGTCTTCCAAAAATATCTGAGGAATCTTGTATCTCTGTCGAAAATTATGCTCATAGGTAATCCATGCAATCTCACAATCTCCTTGAAAAATAGGTTAGCTACATGCACTGCATCAGTTGTCTTCTTACAAGGTATGAAATCAGCCATCTTTAAAAATATGTCCACCACTAAAAATATTGAATCATGTCCTCTTTATGTCTTAGGCAATCCCATTACAAAATCCATACTTATGTCTTCCCAAGGTCTCTCCGGTATTGTCAATGGTTTATACAATCCAGTATTCTGACTACTCCTTTTGCAACTTGACAAACTCTACAATTATGCACAAATTTACTAACATCCCTATGTATCTGAGGTCAAAAGTAATTTTCACTTACCAAAGCCACTATTTTATCAATGCCAAAATGTCCTACCAATCCACCACTATGTTTCTCCTTGATCAAATTATCTCTCATGGAACTTCTAGGTATGCACAACTGATTTCCTTTGAACATCTCTTCTTGAATGAAATAGTCCAACCACTTACTCCTATCTGTCACAACAAATTCCTTACATTCTTTTCAAGGTTCTACAAAATCAAGGTCTTTTTCATACATGTTCTTCAATTCATCAAATCCCAACACTTCAACTCTCATCTCTGTCAGCAAGTTCCTTCTCCTACTCAAGGTATCTACAACTTTGTTTGATTTTCCACTCCTATGCTTCAACACAAATGTATAACTCCGCATGAACTCTACCCATCTCATGTGTCTCTAATTCAACTTTCCTTGACTATTCAAATATTGCAAAGCTTGATGATCTATATACAACACAAACTCCTTAGGCAACAAGTAATGTCTCCACTTCTTCAAGGCTTGAATTATGGCATAGAACTCTTGATCATAAACTGGATATCTCATCCTTGCATCATTCAATTTCTCATTGAAATATGCTACAGGTCTACCTTCTTGACTTAACATTACTCCAATTTCATTCTCACTTGCATCACAATCCACTTGAAATACCTTATTGAAATCCGGTAATGCTAACATAGATTGCTCTGTCACCTTCTACTTCAACAACTCAAAACTTTTGTCTGCTCTTGATGTCCACTTAAAGTCCTTTCTATCACCTCTCATTGTCTCTGTCATAGGATTACAAACTAAACTAAAATTTCTGATCAGAAACTTCAGGTAGAAACTAGCCAATCCATGAAATGATCTGACTTCTCCAATGCTCTCTGGTGTAGGTCATTCAACAATTGCTCTTACCTTCTCAGGGTCCATCTTCAATCCTTCTATAGAAATCACAAATCCCAAATACACTAGTTCTTCCTTCATAAAGCTACACTTCTTTATGTTTATCAACAATTTCTCTTCTCTCAATCTCTGCAATACTTATCTCAGGTGCAAAAGATGTTCTTCTTTTGTCTTACTAAAAATCATAATGTCATCCAAATATACAATAACAAACTTACCCAAAAATTTCTTCAAAACTTCATTCAGAAATCTCATGAAAGTATTTGGTGCATTTGTTGTAATGAAACAACTTGCACAATAAGGAATATAATAGTAAATATGCTGCAAATACTTGATAATAATATGCCACTTCGAGGGGGCAACCTCCTAATCCACTTCGAGGGGGATACCTCCAACGGTCTTCAATGAGAACACAATACACAATATCATATGAAATGAGACTCACTACCTCCTATATATACCTTTTCATGCCTAGGATATCACCTAGGCCGACTTAGACAGCCCTATAGAAGCCTTAGGCTGACCTAAACAACTAAATAACAATGTACTAATGATAATATGACTTAATTAAGAGTTAAGATAGCCACAAGCCGACTATTCATAACCATATATGCTATGGAAGTAAGGGCATAACATGCCCCCCACCTTTACAAAAGCGTTGTTCTCAATGCTAAACAATTGTGGTAGTTTCTTCATATAATCTTCATCATCCCATGTGGTAACTTCAACTAGAAAATATTCCCTTATAATGAGGTAACTTGGAAGTTTTGATGTCCTAATCTTCTTCATGCGTGTCTGGAAAATTAACTTTAGTTCCAAGATGTGTCTTCCCTTTGCATCTAGCTCTTGATGGTGATGAATGTGTTCTTCCTTTACTTGAACCTTTTGATGTGCCATAGTGGAAGAGGTGAGGAATAGTACACAGTACCCTTGTATTGGTTGAATAGCTTGATTAGGAACTTCTTCTTCTTTCACTTCTTCTTCTTCTTCTTCTTCTTCTTGGTTGCTTGAGACCTCCTTTCTTGGTTTATTCATTAAGGCGCTTAACATGCTTCGTATGTCTGATATATATCCTCTTAGGCCACACATCTCCAACTTGATTGAGAAAATGTCTTCCTTGACCTTACTTACTTCCTCATTGGGATTAATATCTCTATTGTTTCCCCATCCTTATCAGAGGATTTCCCCAATGTGACAACATTCTTTTTGCCTCTTGTTGCAGGACCCGTCATGATGGAAACCAATATTTTTGAAATAAATCACACAAATAAAATGTAAATTCTCTGAAATTTTTACTGTAACTTACCAGGGCAAAGGTACCACTTACCCAGAAAAATCCAAAAAAATTAGCAGATTTACATCCTTGAGAGCAAATTTGTTGGAAACCTTAATTTTGCAATAACTCTATTATTTTTGCTTCAATTTCTCTAATTTTTTTACTGTAGACTCCTCTACTATGTCTTCAAAAACCCAATTAAAATTATGCTCCAATTCGGCAGGATGTGAGAGATATGTAGATCTCAAATAAATTGTGTAGAAATCGTAATTCTACAATAATTTGCTCAAATCTTCTCCAATTCCTTTGAAATCTGGACTGTAGCTTATTTAATATGGTCTTCAAAAACCCATTAAAAATATTTTAAAAATTATCTAAATTATGAAAGTTATGCTCTTCCCAAAATCACCTCCAATATTGAGAAAAAACCTTACCTCTACGGTGCCAAGATCATGCTTTGATACCACTTGTAATGAAACAACTTGCACAATAAGGAATATAATAGTAAATATGATGAAAATACTTGACAATAATATGTCAATTCGAGGGGGCAACCTCCTAATCCACTTCGAGGGGGATACCTCCAACAGTCTTCAATGAGAACACAATACACAATATCATATGAAATGAGACTCACTACCTCCTATATATACCTATTCATGCCTAGGATATCACCTAGGACAACTTAGATAACCCTATAGAAGCCTTAGGCCAACCTAAACAACTAAATAACAATGTACTAATGATAATATGACTTAATTAAGAGTTAAGATAGCCACAAGCTGACTATTCATAACCATCTATGCTATGGAAGTAAGGGCATAACATTTGTCAACCCAAAAGGCATCACTAGCCACTCATACAATCTGTCATTTGTCTTGAAAGTAGTCTTCCATTCATCTCCTTCTCTGATTCTGATCTAATGGTATCCACTCTTCAAGTCTATCTTTGTGAAACATTTTTCTCCACTCAAACAATCCATGATATCATCCATCCTAGGTAAAGAAAATCTATACTTAATTGTGATCTTGTTTATTGCTCTAGATTCTATACACATTCTCCATTCTCCATCTTTCTTTGGTGTTAACACTGTAGGTACTGCACAAGGACTCAAACTTTCTCTAATCAAACCTTTCCTCAACAATTCATGTATTTGTCTATTCAATTCTTCATTCTGTGTGTTGCATTGTTAGGCAAACTAGCTCCAGGTATAAGATCCATGTGATGACTGATACTCTTGATTGGTGGCAATCCTTCAGGTACATTATATGTATGGTGTCTTTGTACTTTGTCAGCAATTCAGTTATCTCCTCCAGTTGTGATTCTTCAGTCTTTAGGGTTACAAGCTTCTTAGGGATCAAAGCATAACACATATTCTCATGTCTCAAACCATCCAAAAATTTTCTTCCATCTACCAAACAAATTCTAGCATTCCCACATACTTCACTCTTGAGATCATCCTCCAAAGGAATCAAAGTAATTCTCTTTCCATTTGATGTTATAGTGTATGTATTCTTTCTCCCATCATGTATAGCTTTCCTATCATACTGCCAAGGTCTACCCAACAAAATATGACATACATCCATAGGCATAATATCACACAAAACTTCATCATGATAAGATCCAATATGTAATTTAACCACACATTGTTCACTCACTAGTACCTTATGATTATCTTGAATCAATTCTATCTGATAGGGCTTAGGGTGTTTCAATCTTTCCAACTTCAACTTAGTTACCATCTCTTCTGAAACTAGGTTATTAGAACTACCACTATCAATAACAACTTTACAACATTTACCTCTTGATTTGCATCGGGTTCTGAACAAACTTTTCCTCTGCAGTGGTTCTTCATTTCTCTTTGCTTGAAATAGTTGTCTTCTCATCACAAGTGATTCTCCTTTCTCAGGTTTACCAACTGAACTAGGTGATTCAATAGGTTCTTCTTCCACATAGGCTGCTCTTCCACTGTTCTCAGTTCTCTTGCTTGTACTCCCCTGATTACATTCAAATGCTCTATGTCCTTCACCTCCACACTTGAAACAAGTTCCTTTGAATGTTATCCTATTAGGTCCTCTTCCTTCTCTTCTGTATCCTTCACTCTGGTATGGACTAGGGTTTCCTCTGTGGTAGAAATTTCTGTCATCTCTCTGATATGCATTGTTATCTCTGTCCTCCTTGAATGTATTCTCTTGTCTATTCTACTCTGCATATGATCTTTCTCCTCCAGAAAATGTTCTTCCTCTGAAATTTACCTCCCTTGCCTCTCTGTTTCTAATCATGCCTCTTGTTCAACTTTTCTTCAACTAATAAGCTTCTTCCAATGTTGTCATCCTCACCAAACTTAGTTCTTCTTGAATGTTCAATCTTAGTCCATTGATGTATCTAGCCACTTTCTCCTTGCTTGCTTCACTATGTCCTATCCTTATGATCATCTTATGAAATTGTTTAGTAGACTCCTTCACAAATTTCTCCTTTTGTCTCAGATTTTGTAATATCTTCAACAGTTCCAAATCATAGTCAGTAGGGATAAACTAATTCTTCAATTTTGTCACCATCATGTCCCACTTTGTAATCTTTTCTTTTCCTATTTTGTTTCTATCCAACTGAACTTCTTTCCACCATATAGTAGCATGTCCTTTTAGCTTTGTTTTTGCAAATTTTGCCTTCTCCAGATCTTTAATTTCTTCATACTCAAAATATTCTTCCATGTCATTTATCTAGTCAATCAACTCTTCAGGGTTCAAATTGCTAGTATAATTAGGTACATCAACTCTAGGTCTTTTCCCAATCTTTGAAATAGCTCACAACATCTTGACTTGATCCAATTCTTCTTCTTCTTCTTCACCTCCTAGGGTTTCTTTAGTTTGATTCACAGATTGAAATTCTTCATCATCATCACTTTCAACATTAGGTCTAGGTGTAAGTCCTCTTTGCCTATCTTCTTCAACAGTATCCAAGTGAACTCACATGGTTTTCATCATTTCCATCATCTCATCCATCATACTAGTCATTATTCTAATAGCAGGGATTCTCCTCCGTGACATCTTCCTAGGATCAAGTGCAAACTGCCTCAATTCGGTGATTAGGCTACAAGGTGACAACTGCCTCACAATCGACAATCGGTTGCGACACAAGTAGCCTGCCTCAGATTTGGCAATCTATTCATAGCAATATCTTACAGAATTCCTTCACCAACTTCACTCAATTTGCTCCCAAAGATTTGAACTTTCTCTCTGATACCACTTGGTGCAGTCACGGTTAGGAGGGTCCTCAAAGAGAACTATCCAGGTTGTGCAGTTAGAGTAAACACAATAGAAACAAATCAAAGATATAAAGCAAATGCAGATTCAGTCATTCAGTATATCATGAAATTCAAATATAGATTGGCCGAAAACATACTGGCTTACAATTAGGGCTCACAGGCCTGATTACAGAATATCAGAACATGCACAAGATATAGCTTTGAGGCTCCTTCGCACAAATTCAAACTATCAACTTGTAGAACTATCAATGACTACTTTCCTAGACATCTATTACATCATTATATATCATCTCCAGAACAATAGATTCCTCTACGTCGGCCAAAGAAGGTCACAAACTCCAATGAAGAGCTGTAACGTGTGTACACGGATAGGTAGGACCTAATTGAATAGAGTTTCTCCACAAATGACTAGAATGGTGTATGGATCTGAGGGAAGGTTGGCCATGAACCAATAAACATTGAATGATGTGCCTTTTAGCTTCGCAAGTTGTGAAATGCTCTGCAGGTCTTCTCCTTTAGCTGATTATTTGAGACTGTCAAGATGCTCTATTCTGAGAAAACAATTGATCTTCTGATAGCGATAACTTTTCGGTACTTGATCCAAATGCTCTGAGTTTTGGATATGATGTGCATGAATGAATCTAGATGCTAAGTCCAGCTCCACAAGATCTGAAATGCAATTATGGTAGAATGCAGACCAAAATATAGAAACTACTACTGACTGTACTAAACTGGAAAATGAAAAGAAACAAATTGAAATGCAGACAAACTGAAATGCAAATGCTTTTGGTTGATGAAAGATTGCTCTTGAACTAGGGATGCTCCTGCATCATCTTTAAAGGACATGGCTAACAATTATGTAAGTATAATTTTTTGTTTTATTTATTTATTTACTTTTGATAAATTAGATTATATATTAAAATAAAAAGAGAAAATTATAGTTAATTTTTAAAAGATAGTGAGTTGTATGAGATCATGTTTTAAAATTAAATTAGTTAAATTGGAGATGAAGTTTCAAATAACTAGTGGCTCCAAAAATAAAACAATCATCTAAGTCATAAAATGGAGAACAAACTAAGCAACAAGTGCAATAAAATTAGCAATGGGAGTAGGGCCCTGATCTTCAAGGTCACCCCATCCCTTAGTAGGTAGGTCTTTGCCTTCTTCAACAAGGTCCCAACCAGTGAGAGTGGTATTTTCTCCCTCCTCAAGTTCCTCCTATTGTGGGTTTTGCATCCTTGATTGTAATTGAGCACCCCATTGCACATAGATGGCAAGTGCTAATCGAGGAAATTTACCCTAATCACTAGGAGCCCTACCCACACCTTCAAGAGGATAAAAGAGAGTGGTATGCAAATGTGACCATTCAATCTAGTGGCCATTTGGAGAAGTCTAATTAGAAGGTTGCCCAACCAAAGGTGGAGTCAAGCCTCTCTGCTAGCTGTGAGAGCCATGCTATGAGGATTCTAAGCAACCATACCACTACCCCCAATGGAAGGATCTAACATGAGTAGGCAAAGAGGAAGGAACCCTAGCATCATGCCCCAATGATCCAATAGGGTTTGAAGATGTTGCACTTCAAGGGCCACTTTATTAGCTTAAAATTATTTTTTCATTCTCACATTAGAAATCACCAATGATTTGGTGTAAGTAGCAAAACTTGAATCAACATCATAATTAATAAATAACATAACATAATTCATATATTTCCATATGCAAAAAAGAATTTCTAATGTGAAAGTATGCCATAGCTAGGAGAATTCAGTCAGAAATTTGGATCCATCACTTAACAAAACATTAAAACATGTGAAAGGCTTAAATGCCTATATGAAGGCCCTAATATAACAAGAACCACACAAAATGTGCAATCTTGGGTTCCGCCATTGCTTTCCAAATAGTATGAAAGTGCTCATCCCATATGAGACATGACTATATGGAGAGTGTGTAGATGAAGTTACAAAGATAACTAGATATGGCAAGGTTGCACATAGCAAAAGTATATTAGTTTGAAGGAGAAAAGGAGTTGATTAATATGTTTCAATAGAAATTGGATAATTATAGAAACAAGAGTATAGAGTTCTAGTTAAGAAATAGAAGTCAAGGATTGACTTGCAAGTAAAGGTAGGTGATGGTACACGTACCACAATAATATGAGTAAGATAAATGAAGGTAGTAGAGGTATAAATTAGTGTAATGTTTATCTTAGATATGGAACGTAGGAGTTTCAAATACTTTGTATTTACAAGAAGATAATATCATAAAGATGAAAGGTGACATAAATTGTAGTTGAAAGAAAAGGGAATAGTGGAGACTTGAGGAATGACATAGAATGGTGGCATATAGAAAAGTAGTTTGGCATAGGAACAATACTAGTAAGGAAATTGGTATGAGGAGTTGTGCTTGGAAGGAAATTTGGGAAAATGTAAAATTCTACATACTGTAGGGAGTGCACTTGGTTCTTGATATTGAGAGAACTATACTTAAAAATATCAACTATGGCTATGGATGTTTTAAGTTATCATATGCTTTTATCAAGTATTGGGATTTGCTCTTAACATAGAACTATAATAAAATAAGGAATTAATAAAGACAAAGAAAAGGTAGAAGAAGGACAAACATGGGATATCAGATATGGAGTTGATATTTTTAGTATAGTTCTATGTAAAATAAAATTTGAATGCAATGTATGAGTGGATTAAAGAGAGAATTCATGAAGATGAATAGAAATGGAGATATGAGAAATTAGAAAAAAAAGAAATTAGATTCGATAGATATGAAGAACCAAGTTAAGAGCATGACGATTGACTTAGTCCAGCAGATGACAAAATTTAGATGATGAAATGAGAATTTGGAAAATTCTTAAGAGAAGATGATTGCATGAGAAGGAGAGATGATAATGAGATAAGGTGGAAATGATCTAGTTATTGTGATGTAGAACATAACATGGAATGTTGCACTAGCACAAAGTGTAAAGGGAAGTTGTGTAAGGACATATAGAGGAGTCAAGGAATTAGATCCAAGAGGATAGAAAGAAATGATAGAGTTATAGTTGGAAGGAAGATGATTTATGCATATTTGGAGGATGGCAAAGAATGGTGATATGTGGTAAGATATTTTGTTACAAAAATAAAGGTAGTACTTGAAATTGATTGGTTGAATAATATTTGGGATAATAATTTATAGTGTAAAGAAATGGAATATACAAAAGGCTCAAATGAAAGGATGTAAAAGTTTCAAAGACAAAGAGGATTTGGAAGGAGGAGGAATCGTGTAATAGTTTGAACTTGTTGTGGAAAGTTATGATAGGTGAGAGAAAGGTCAAGAAGATTAAATTAGTTTACATGAAAGTAATACAAAATTATTGAAGACATAAGAACGGAGAAATGGAATGAATAAAGCACACATAATGTGATAGTGAGATTTGAAGAAAAAGGTTGTCAAACAAAGAATGTGGTTTAGAACATAAACAAGTAGTGGATGAAACTTGCAAGTTGCAAAGGAATGAGTTTATATTGTTGGAGGAAGTTATGATATAAGAAGGTGAGATGGAAGATATGACAACTTGAGTAAATTAATAGCAAATAGTGAATATGACAAAAGTAAGAGGATATGGGGTGATGGTTGAAGACCAAAATCAGAATCAAGTTGTAAGATCCTCTCTATTTAACTAGAATAAAATAATATTATTCTAATAAATTAATGCGGAAAAAGGGAATGAGTTTAAGTTTTTCCCATAAAATACAACTCAAAAAATAAATACCTTTCATCAATCTATATAATTGTTACTAATTTTTGTTCACACTAAAATTAGTTTGACCTAAGTGCAGTTGTTCAGAAGGAATAAAAGAAAACTTTTAAGTTATGCATTTAATGAACAGTTGATATCTTGATAGAGCAGAAATGGACTTCAGTTGTCATGATAACTCATCAGTCTAATCAAAACTGATGAGTCATCATGACAAGAGAATAAGGTTGCCAAGGTATCAATCATTCAAGAAATACAATTATTTTAACATGGTGTTATCTTCTAGGAGTTATAAGATAGATTGATTATTTAGTTAATTAGATTTGAAATAAAGGAAGAAAGATATTTGTTTTGAACTATTATTTCATGTCATGTTTTGAACATACATTCAATATCTGTTACTTTATCCTATGCATTGATTGAAAAAGAAATACACATACATCAAGTGCATAAGATAAATTAACTAATTATGTTTAAAAGAAGTGTTCAAATGTGTCCCACACAAGTCGTGGGAGTAACTAGACTGAGCAATTGCAGACATGCAAGCTATACATCTAATTGATAAAAGAAATGAAATGAACACATGATAAAAGTAAACATCCATCATTGCCTGAGCAAGAAGGTTGTCTTGTTAATGCCGGTCTTCAGTCTTCATATTTAGCTCCTATCATTAGATTCAACCTGCAAAAAATTGGGAACAGTCCTGTTAGAGCTCCGGATGTTTTAAGTTATCATATGCTTTTATCAAGTAGATATATATACTTATCACATCAAGCATTGCATATGAAAGATCAAATCAGATAAGTGCTACAAATTAGAAAAAAATCATGAAGAGGATCAATCAATACCATCAAGTCTATTTTATGCTAACTTGTTTGTTCATTGTGTAGGTATAGGACAAGTAATGTTGTTGATTTGAAGACAAATAAACATGTGGATTGAATGTGGCTCCCACAAGGGTTTGAGCCCAACATGTTTTTTTTTTCATTTGAAAAAGAGTATTAGAAAGGACAGGATGCATCATTCCAAGCTACACTATGCATCATTTAATCAACTTGCAAAAAAGCTATGTCATCATGACATTCATTACAATTGATTGAAACAAACTAGATTAATTTAGAATGCCTGAACCAAGTTGGCAAAGTATAGAAAATAAAAACACTTCATGTCATTATTAGTGTACTTTATTGTTGTCTTGTTTCTTGTCACATTTCACCAACCAGACTTAAGAGATGACAAAAGAGTGAAAAGAGATAAGTAACAGACTATGACCAAGTACAGTCATCAAGTGCAGACATGATCACACATGTTAACTAGATTTCTATTGCATAATTAATAGAATGAATAGCTATAGGAGCCTCTCACTGTTATGCATATGATGTTCAAAAGAGAGAGTAAATGATATAATCAAACTGGTACATGTCTTTTATTCACTATCATATAAGTGTTCACATTACTATCTGATGATGAAAAAGAGTGACATAATAGTGCTTACAGGAAATAGACTTATGCACATGAGCTACAGAATACATCAAAGGATTCATCTGATTATAAGCATAGAACAGTAAATCAAATCTCATGTTGCAGATATTCACAATGATCAAGTACAACCAAGGCAAGTGATACAATTGTGCTTCTGAGATCAACTAAAAGACAAAGGAAATAAGATCAAATAAATGATAGTTTCTGACAGGTACAGGTATATACTAATGAAGGATAGCCTGAAATTTAAAAGTGGCAGGAGGTCATGGCATACAGATATAGGATTATAGATGAAATCTAGAGATGAATTGTTGTTCATGAGCAGAGCAATCAAGATACAAGTTATCATGGAGAGCATATGATAGGAAGTCACCAGGTCACATTTGAAATGATACATCAAGAGTAGAGCATCTAACTGATATAGTTAAAGATGAAGGCATATCAAGATAAGAGAATGCTACAGTCTTACAGTCTTAAAATTATACAGATATATGCCATGGTCAAAAAGAAGATAAATGACATACTGAACATACTACAGAAGTAGGGTTGCATCTATAGAAGGTAAAACAATAAAGACTCATGATATGCCTCATATATGCTACAGTAAGACTAATGGAAGAAATACAGATTATCATTATACATGCCATGGATTCTATGAGTGCTCAAAAAGGTTAAAAAGTATGATACAGAAAATGCAGAACGGATGCCATCAAGACGTGTACATTTTTTGCAGAAAAGAACAAATAGGTTGCTCAAGACAATGGTATTTATTATCAGAAGGAGGTATTCAGATTCAAGTAGGAAAGCTTTAGGCTCATGCAGATTGAAAATCAAAGATGAAAGTCTTGAAACCCTAGTGCCATTTTCTGAACAGAAGCTTTGTTTTATATACAAAAATATAAAAGTTTCATACCTAGAATGAAAGAAAGATACAACAGTATTACAATGAAGTTCAAATATATGTAAACTGTTAAAAGGTGTTTTGAAACCCTAGCCATAGATCTCCCACATATAGTCAAATGATGCATACAGTTAAAGTTCTATCCAAGTTGTGACCAGAAAGATGGGTTTGTATGCATTTCGATGAAACCCTCATTTTTCATCAACCCTCAGTTTCATCTCATGAGCCCAAGAGAAAGAGGAAGAGTTGTAGAGAAGTCTTATAGCCTGGCCATAGCATGAAGAGGAGAAATGAGAAATACCCATGTAAGATTATGGTGAAACCCTAACATAAATTCCACATCTACAAAGAAACAATGATGCCATAGTGTGTTTTGAGTATGGCCATGCCTGGAAGCAAATTCTTCAGTCAAAAACCTTGTTGTAGATTGAACCCTTCATCAATTTTTACAGAAAATAGTCAAAGGAAATCTCAGAGCATGTGTTACAGGTGGCCACACAAGGGAGATGCATTCGTATGCATTTTTAAAAGAACCCCATTCTGTATATGGAAAAAACCTTCAAAATTCATGACAAGAAGTTAAAGATAGGCTATAGGAAGTGTCTACAGCCACGACCATGCTGAAAGGAAAAAGCATTCAAGATACCCATATGAAGGAGGTCGAGACTCTTGTCTCTTAAACATACAATGAAGCAAAAGTGTTGACAGTAAAGAAAAGCAAGGGAGTTACCTTCACATTGCAGAGAAGACAAAGAATGCCATGGCTGTGACCTCCTTTAGGAGGTTTTCCCTTTTCTTTTACCATTTTCTCACATTTTGCAAGAGATTTCACACACAGAGAGCAAAAATATGTCAAAAAATGTTGCAGAGGAAGAAGACTAGTATGTTCGCGGCCATTAAAAGTCAAACAGCTACAGAAAATGGTGCAAAAAACCCATTCAAAAGTCAAAATACAACACTTACCAATTTATGTCGCCTCATTTCACTTAGGAAATGCAAGAGAAACCATGGAGTTCGATACAGAGGACTCAAAGCCGAGAGAGATCAAACCCTAGTGCAATGGAGTTGCAGAGCGGTGGCCAGCAAAGGGAAGGAGTGAAAATGAATGATAAGTTTAAGGTTCCGCCATATTTTGTTCGAACCTTCTTTGAGATTTTTTGACTTCATCAAAAACATTATTACTAAATCCAAATGTCGACTGGGGTCAACAATTCCAAATGATACTTTCCTAGCAATGATAATAAGGAGTGGCCGACAGTGGAGATGCTTTGCATATCAAATGGTGGTCGGTAGCAACAAGGATAAGGCTTATGCCTTATGATTTCCAAACAATCTTTTCTTTCCTTGGAGGTTGATTACCGCATATCAAATGGTGCTCAAACCAACATGGTCAACATTGCACAGTCTAATATGTCCCTTGTCATCATGTGTTTGGACCCAAAGACAAGATTCCCTTTGTATCACATGTATTATACAGGATGACCAAATAGGGTCAAAAGATATGATTTTATGCCTTATAATATTATCATCAAAAGGTCAAGGCAAGAAGTTTATGAAGACAAGATATATGTAAGGTGGCAGATAATGGAGAATAGAGTATATATTTTGCATGAAGGAGGTGCAAGGTAGACAAGTGCATTATTTGGCATAATAATACATCTGACAAGGTGATATGAAGACTTGGGTTTTAGTTTTGCATGATGAATATATATGGCAGTGAGGAGTTTTTTGCATGTGTATATTGGAGTTATAAGGTAGAGTTTTAATTTTTTTGCATTTTGATAATGTATTTGGAGGGATAAGGGTATATTTTTTCCATAGGGCATATTGTCATACAAGAAGGTGTTATTTCTCACAAGGAGTAATAAGAAGATGATATTTGTCTAAGTCCTAATTTTTGCTAAAATTATGTAAATTAAGCATATGTATTTGGAGTAATAAGGAATTAATTTTTCATGCATGATTTTACAAATACATTAATTGTAAATAAATAATAAAGTAATATTTTCTAAATTACATTATTATTTTTCACAAATTGTAAAGTCAAATTAGAACAAGTTGTAACCAATAATAGAGTAATTATTCTCAATTACTTTATTATTTACTCACAATCAATTTTTCTAAAGCAAAATCATGCAAATTGATTAGTTGAGTTAGCTAGGCCACCTAGGAGGTTCTTGCATGATTTGAGGAATATTTTTAGGGTTCTTGGTCAGCTTTTTGGTCAAGCATATGGAGAGGTCCAAATTGAAGCTATTTTTGCTCAATTTGTGGTAGTTTGAGCCCTTATTTTTTAGGGATTTTTGAGGTTGATTGTGGATCATCTTGAGAGATTATTTTTAGAGGGTGTTAGTTGCAGTTCATATTTTTTGCAAGCCTCTTGTGAGAGAAAAGCCTATATATTGTAAAGAAAAACTTGTTTTTGTTGGTTCTTGCCTTTTTGCTCTTATACACTTTGAGAGAAGAAGGTTTTGTAGCTCAATTTTTTACAGTTCTATAGAGAGATCAACAGGGTACAGGTTCCATTTTTGGTCTCTTTTGCAATATTTCCTTTGTTCTTTCGAAATCAAACAGTTACCTTTCCATTTAATGCTAGCTGTTTGAAGTGATTTGATGAAGTTTTATTGTGTTTAACCATTAAACCTTTAAAATTATTGTCTCACTTTTTTGCTTGCAGCATTAAGCATAGTGTTATTATGGGTCTTAGTTTGTGTTAATGAAAATAATCCTTTTGTGTTGTGAAAAATCCATTTCCTTCACAAGAAGCCTATTTTCAAACCTTCCTTAGAAATATTTTTGTGATATTTATGCCAAGATTGGATTGTGTGAGCTAGATTTCTGAGTTGTATTGTGAACCAGATTGCATATTTTTACCCATTTTAGGTGCATCACAAAGTTTTCATAGTTTTTATTTCCTTATAGTTTCATTCTTACCCTTTTCCAAAATAGAAAATCATACATTCCAATAGAATATTTTCAGGGAACTAGCCCACAATCTGGAGGTCTAATTTCATTATAGGGCACCCACAACCTGAAATTAGTCCCATGTTACATGGAATTGCAGTGCTTTTCTAGCCTTGCATACGGGTGCAATTCCCAGTGATAACAGTTTTTGGCACTCCCAGTGAGACATTGAATTGATTTTCAGTTCAATAGAACTTATCATTGCTATTGTTTTTGGTATGATTAGCAGTTTATATAGCCTTTTTAGAGGTTTATTTACAAATACCTGGCAACTCTATCTTTCTAGTTTAATAGATCAGACTTTTTGAATAAATAAACATGTCTTCCTTCATGGAAATATGTCATATCATCCAGCATATCATGAAAATATTGCCAATCCTCCATCTTATTAGCCATGTCAGATCAGCTATACTGTTGGTTTCATTCCTAATTCCTTTGATTTACAAAGAAATCAGCATGGTCAACATGTTTGCCTCCCACCCACCCCTGCTCATCCTTCATATCAGCATTTACATATCCAAAATCATCCCCAAGAGGTTAGGGATATGAAGTATAGCATGAGTGGCATCGGCGACACATTGTTAGAAGTCATAAGGAACCTAGAAGAGTTCAAGAGGTAGCAGGAATATGAGCACCAGCAAGAGGAGATGGATTATCAGGCCTATCTTCATGAAGTAGAATTGGAAGCACAAAGGATATAATTTGAACAAGATCTTGCAAGGTAGATTACAGCAAAAGAGGCACAGATGAAGTATTTGCTTGCACAAATACAAAAGCAGAACATTCAGACAGCTGCATTCATTCCAGATTAGTATTTTCAAAGTGAGGTTAGTAGTTATCAAGTTTCAAGTTTCAGGAATTCTGATTGTAATCAGGAATCAATTTGCATTCAAAAGCAGTCTATTATACCTCAATATCAGTCACATCAAGGACCTGAATCAAACCAACAGGCTTTTAAGCAACCATGTCAGCCTTCTTGGATTGAATGTCCTAATTTTAAAATGCCAAATTTTATCAAAACTACACATTCCATACCAATCCAAAATCAGGATAGGGAAGAAGTAGTGATAAAACTTGAACCAATCAAGATTCCAGGGTTCAATCAAGAAAAATCAGATATGGTGCAAGATGTTTCTGCTATTTTTTCTATATTCCCAGATGAAGATAGGCATAAATCAAACCAAGAGACTGCTGGTTCAAATTTAGCACTCAATCCTTTAGATTTTGAATCATTTGAAAAAATTTCAAATGTTGTTTACAAGATAAATGAAAGCAGGTCATAGATATTAGAGGGGCAAAATCTTCAATTATAGACACAGATTGCCCAGGTTCCAAGTGATAATAGACTTGACATAGAAAAGGATTCAATCTTTTTATTTGATCAACTGCCTTCTTTCATTGACCAAGATGAAGACATCATACAAGTACCAGCTTATTTAAGACAACTAGTTGATATTGTAGAACATGAGGTACTACTGATCTTTAATGAAGTTGATGTCTTAGTCCAGCTAGAAGAGCAAAAGGACAGTCACATTTTAGATGCCAACAATCTTGTTTCATATGAGCATAAGATTAACCAACTGGAAAATGAGACTATATCAGATAATATTCTCTGTGAGAATAAAACATCTGATTTGTTTTCAGAACAACTAAGTAGATCAATTAAAGAAATGCAATCTTTTCCAGATATTTTTGTTTCTGACTCTCAAGATCCCCACTACTCAGCCTGTAGGGAGCTTGCCAATCCACTGGATTCTTGTAATGATCAAGAGCTTAAGTCAGGAAATGATGAGCATATAATTCCAGTACAGGATTTTTAGTTAGATAAAAGCATGTTTTCAGGTATTATTGAGGATTTTTGTTCTAACATAGATGATCTAATATCATGTGAGTCAGCAGTATATGATCAACAAGATCAAATCAAGGAGACAAGTATTCACCCTTTTCATTCATATGAAATAACCTTTCTGAATTAGATTGAAAGTACAAGTGATCATATGATACCATATCCAAATCTAGACATCAAAATCATAAGCCAAGAATACATCATTACGAGAGGATGCCCAATCAAAGACATGGTTGTCAGAGAGCTAAAGAAGCACAAACAAATTTTTGTTGTACCCACAGAGGAAAATTTAGTCTCAGGACAACAAAAGCAGATCATCTTTTTACCCCATGACATAGATTTACATAATTAGGTTCAGCCAGTGAGTGAATTTTTCTACATTTTTTATGAAGCATTGCAGCAATTTATTGAGTACTTTCTTGTACTTTATCAAATTTCAGCTGCTCATGAGCATGTGAATCAGTATTCCCTATTGAGGAAGCGAAGTTATTTCAACCAAATAGTTAATGGATTTGTTTGACTAGCATCTTTTGGCTAGTTAGTGTAGGGTAGGTAGAATTTTAGTTCAGTATTTTCGTTTCCAAGATGTGCTTTTGCACATGTTACTGGCTTTGTTTTAAGCAACTCAGTTTAATTTTTGTTTCAATTTTGTTGTTGTTGTAGTGTTTAAGTCAGTTTTGAGTTGCAAAATTTTTCAAGGTTCAGGGCAGAAAAGACTCTGTTGGTGCTTAGGTGTGCGACCCTCAACTCCTCCCTTCCCGGACCCATGCGGTCTCTGGGTTAACATGACCGAGGCGCCATTCACTAACAGTTTGAGCTTTTGGTGTAGTGGTATCCAGGTTTGTGTTAAAACTAACTGGCGACTCTGCTGGGGAGGGGCTCGATTCCCATCGATGCCCACCTACACCATGCGCACAAGAAGGCGCCAAGTAGTCCGTACCTACCTATGTGGTTATCACTAGGTAGGCACGGGCTGGTGGGGCTCTGTTGGTGCTTAGGTGTGCAACCCTCAACTCCTCCCTTCCCAGACCCACGCGGTCTCTGGATTAACATGACCGGGGCGCCATTCACTAATAGTTTGAGCTTTTGGTGTAGTGGTAGCCGGGTTTGTGTTAAAACTAACTGACTCTATGCCCAATGGAGTTGCAAAGGCTACTGGTTCTAAGTTGTTTAGTAGGCAAACACCCCTAAGAGGTCGCCAAAAATGTTAGTAATTTTTTTCACAATAAAATTAGTTTGACCTAAGTGCAATTGTTCAGAAGGAATAAAAGAAAACTTTTAAGTTATGCATTTAATGAACAGTCAATATCTTGACAGAGCAGAAATGGACTTCAGTTGTCACGATAACTCAACAGTCCAATCAAGGTTGATGAGTCATCATGTCAAGAGAATAAGGTTACCAAGGTATCAATCATTTAAGAAATACAGTTGTTTTAACATGGTGTTATCTTCCAGGAGTTATAAGATAGATTGATTATTCAGTTAATCAGATTTGAAATAAAGGAAGAAAGATATTTGTTTTGAACTGTTATTTCATGTCATGTTTTGAACATACATTCAATATCTATTACTTTATCCTATGCATTGATTGAAAAAGAAATACACCTACATCAAGTGCATAAGATAAATTAACTAATTATGTTTAAAAGAAGTGTTCAAATGTGTCCCACATAAGCCATGGGAGTAACTAGACTGAGCAATTGCAGACATACAAGCTATACATCTGATTGATAAAAGAAATGAGATGAACACATGATAAAAGTAAACATCCATCATTTCCTGAGGAAGAAGGTTGTCTTGTTGATGCCGGTCTTCAGTCTCCATCTTCAGCTCCTATCATCAAATTCAACATGCAAAAAATTGCGAACAGTCCTGTTAGAGCTCCGGATGTTATAAGTTATCATATGCTTTTATCAAGTAGATATATCTACTTATCATATCATGCATTGCATATGAAAGATCAGATCAGATAATTTCTACAAATCAGAAAAAAAATCATGAAGAGGATCAATCAATACCATCAGGTATATTTCATGCTAACTTGTTTGTTCACTGTGCAGGTATAGGACAAGTAATGTTGTTGATTTGAAGACAAATAAACATGTGGATTAAATGTGGCTCCCACAAGGGTTTGAGCCCAACATATTTTCTTTTTCATTTGAAAAAGCATATCAAAAAGGACATGATGCATCATTCTAAGCTACACTATGCATCATTTAATCAACTTGCAGAAAATCTATGTCATCATGACATTCATTACAGTTGATTGAAACAAACCAGATTAATTTAGAATGCCTGAATCAAGTTGGCAAAGTGCATAAAACAAAAATGCAGCCATAAAAGGTATTTATATCCTTCATGTCATTATCAATGTACTTTATTGATGTCTTGTTTCTTGTCACATTTCACCAAACCAGACTTAAGAGATGACAGAAGAGTGAAAAGAGATAAGTAAGAGACTATGACCAAGTAAAGTCATCAAGTGCAGACATGATCACTCATGTTAAGTAGATTTCTATTGCATAATTAATAGATTGAATAGCTATAGGAGCCTCTCACTGTTATGCGTATGATGTTCAAAAGAGAGAGTAAATGATATAATCAAACTGGTGCATGCCTTTTATTCACTATCATATAAGTGTTCACATTACTATCTGATGATGAAAAAGAGTGACAGAATAGTGCTTACAAGAAACATACTTATGCACATGAGCTATAGAATACATCAAAGGATTCATCTGATTATAAGCATAGAACAGTAAAGCAAATATCATGTTGCAAGTATTCACAATGATCAAGTACAGCCAAGGCAAGTGCTACAATTGTGCTTCTAAATCAACTAAAAGACAAAGGCAATAAGATCAAGTAAATGACAGTTTCTAATAGGTACATGTATATACTATGAAGGACAGTGTGAAATTTAAACGTGACAGGAGGTCATGGCATATAGATACAGGATTATAGATGAAATCTAGAGATGAATTGTTGTTCATGAGCAGAGCAATCAAGATACAATTTATCATGGAAAGCATATGATAGGCAGCCACCAGGTCACATTTGAAATGATAGATCAAGAATAGACCATTCAATATATGTTACTTTATCCTATGCATTGATTGAAACATAAATACACATACATCAAGTGCATAAGATAAATTAACTAATTATGTTTAAAAGAAGTGTTCAAATGTGTCCTACACAAGCCATGGGAGTAACTAGACTGAGCAATTGTAGACATGCAAGCTATACATCTGATTGATAAAAGAAATGAAATGAACACATGATAAAAGTAAACATCCATCATTTCATGAGAAAGAAGGTTATCTTGTTGATGCTGGTCTTTAGTCTTCATCTTCAGCTCCTATCATCAGATTCAACCTACAAAAAATTGGGAACAATCCTGTTAGAGCTCCAGATTTTTTAAGTTATCATATGCTTTTATCAAGCATATATATCTACTTATCACATCAAGCATTGCATATGAAAGATCATATCAAATAAGTGCTACAAATCATAAAACAATCATGAAGAGGATCAATCAATACCATCAGGTATATTTTATGCTAACTTGTTTGTGCATTGTGCAGGTATAGAACAAGTAATGTTGCTGATTTGAAGACAAATAAACATGTGGATTAAATGTGGCTTGCACAAGGGTTTGAGCCCAACATGTTTTCTTTTTCATTTAAAAAAGACTATCAGAAAATATAGGATGCATCATTCCAAGCTACACTATGCATCATTTAATCAACTTGCAGAAAAGCTATGTCATCATGACATTCATTATAGTTGATTGAAACAAACTAGATTAATTTAGAATGCCTGAATCAAGTTGGCAAAGTGTAGAAAATAGAAATGTAGCCATAAAAGGTATTTATATCCTTCATGTCATTATCAGTGTACTTTATTGCTGTCTTGTTTCTTGTAACATTTCACCAAACCAGACTTAAGAGATGATAGAAGAGTGAAAAGAGATTAGTAACAGACTATGGCCAAGTACAGTAATCAAGTGCAAACATGATCACACATGTTAAGCAGATTTCTATTGCATAATTAATAGAATGAATAGCTACAGGAGCCTCTCATTGTTAGGCATATGATGTTCAAAAGAGAGAGTAAATGATATAATCAAACTGGTGCATGTCTTTTATTCACTATTATATAAGTGTTCACATTACTATCTGATGATGAAAAAGAGTGACAGAATAGTGCTTAGAGGAAACATACTTATGCACATGAGCTATAGAATACATCAAAGGATTCATTTGATTATAAGCATAGAACAAAAAAGCAAATATCATGTTGTAGGTATTCACAATGATCAAGTACAACCAAGGCAAGTGATACAATTGTGCTTCTAAGATCAACTAAAAGACAAAAGCAATAAGATAAAGTAAATGATAGTTTTTGATAGGTACAGGTATATACTAATGAAGGAAAACCTAAAATTTAAAAGTGACAGGAGGTCATGGCATACCGATATAGGATTATAGATGAAATCTAGAGATGAATTGTTGTTCATGAACAGAGCAATCAAGATACAATTTATCATGGAGAGCATATGATAGGCAGCCACCAGGTCACATTTGAAATGATACATCAAGAATAGACCATCTAACTGATACAGCTAAAGATGAAGGCATATCAAGATAAGAGAATGCTAGAGTCTTACAGTCTTAAAATTATACAGATATATGCCATGTTCAAAAAGAAGATAAATGACATATTGAACATAGTACAGAAGTAGAGATGCATCTACAGGAGGTAAAACAATAAAGACTCATGATATGCCTCATATATGCTACAGTAAGACTGCTGGAAGAAATACAGATTATCATTATACAGGCCATGGATTCTATGAGTGCTCAAAAAGGTAAAAAAGTATGATATAGAAAATGCAGAACGGATGCCATCAAGACTTGTACATTTTTTGCAGAAAAGAACACATAGGTTGCTCAAGAGAATGGTATTTTTTATCAGAAGGATGTATTCAAATTCAAGTAGGAAAGCTTCAGGCTCATGCAGATTAAAAATCAAAGATGAAAGTCTTGAAACCCTAGTGTCATTTTCTGAACAAAAGCTTTGTTTTATATATAGAAATATAAAAGTTTCATACCTAGAATGAAAGAAAGATACCACAGTATTACAATGAAGTTCAAATATATGTAAACTGTTAAAAGGTGTTTTGAAACCCTAGCCACCACTCTCCCACATACAGTCAAATGATGCATACAGTTAAAGTTCTATCCAAGCCATGACTAGAAAGATGGGTTTGTATGCATTTTGATGAAACCCTCATTTTTCATCAAGCCCCAGTTTCATCTCATCAGCCCAAGAGAAAGAGGAAGAGTTGCAGAGAAATCTTATAGCCTGGCCCTAGAATGAAGAGGAGAAATGAGAAATACCCATGTAAGATTATGGTGAAACCCTAACATAATTTCCACATCTACAAAGAAACAACGATGCCATAGTGTGTTTTGGGTATGGCCATGCCTGGAACCAAATTCTTCAGTCAAAAACCTTGTTACAGATTGAAACCCTTCATCAATTTTTATAGAAAATAGTCAAAGGAAAGCTCAGAGCACATGTTAAAGGTGGCCACGCATTGGAGATGCATTCGTATGCATTTTTAAAAGAACCCTATTTTGTATATGGAAAAAACATTCAAAATTCATGACAAGAAGTTAAAGATAGGCTACAGGAAGTGTCTATAGCCACGACCATGCAGAAAGGAAAAAGCATTCAAGATACCCATATGAAGGAGTTTGAGACTCTTGTCTCTTAAACATACAATGAAGCAAAAGTGTTGACAGAAAAGAAGAGCAAAGGAGTTACCTTCACATTGCAGAGAAGAGATAGAATGTCATGGCTGCGACATCCTTTAGGAGGTTTTCCCTTTTCTTTTACCATTTTCTCACATTTTACAGGAGATTTCACACATAGAGAGCAAAAATATGTCAAAAAATGTTGCAGAGGAAGAAGAATAGTATGTCCATGGCCATTAAAAGTCAAAGAGCTACATAAAATGGTGCAAAAAACCCATTCAAAAGTCAAAATACAACATTTACCAATTTCTGCCGCCTCATTTCACTTAGGAAATGCAAGAGAAACCATGGAGTTCGACATAGAGGACTCAAAGCCGAGAGAGATCAAACCCTAGTGCAATGGAGTTGCAGAGCGGCGACCAGCAAAGGGAAGGAGTGAAAATGAATGATAAGTTTAAGGTTCCACCATATTTTGTTTGAAGCTTCTTTGATCTTTTTTAACTTCATCAAAAACATTATTACTAAATCTAAATGTCAACTAGGGCCAACAATTCCAAATGATACTTTCCTAGCAAAGATAATAAGGAGTGGCCGATAGTAAAGATACTTTGCATATCAAATGGTGGTCGGTAGCAATAAGGATAAGGCTTATGGCTTATGATTTCTAAACAATCTTTTCTTTCCTTGGAGGTTGATTACCACATATCAAATGGTGCTCAAACCAACATGGTCGACATTGCATGGTCTAATATGTCCCTTGTCATCATGTGTTTGGACCCAAAGACAAGATTCTTATATCACATGTATTATACAGGATGACCAAATAGGGTCAAAAGATATGATTTTATGTCTTATAGTATTATCATCAAAAGGTCAAGGCAAGAAGTTTATGAAGACAAGATATATGTAAGGTGGTAGATAATGGAGAATAGAGTATATATTTTGCATGAAGGAGGTGCAAGGTAGACAAGTGCATTATTTGGCATAATAATACATATGGCAAGGTGATATGAAGACTTGGGTTTTAGTTTTGCATGATGAATATATATGGCAGTGAGGAGTTTTTTGCATGTGTATATTGGAGTTATAAGGCAGAGTTTTAATATTTTTTGCATTTTGATAATGTATTTGGAGAGATAAGGGTGTATTTTTTCCATAGGGCATATTGTCATACAAGAGGGTGTTATTTCTCACAAGGAGTAATAAGAAGATGATATTTGTCTCTAAGTCCTAATTTTTGCTAAAATTATGCAAATTAGGCATATGTATTTGGAGTAACAAGGAGTTAATTTTTCATGCATGATTTTACAAATACACTAATTGTAAATAAAGAATAAAATAATATTTTCCAAATTACTTTATTATTTTTCACAAATTGTAAAGTCAAATTAGAACAAGTTGTAACCAATAATAGAGTAATTATTCTCAATTACTTTATTATTTACTCACAATCAATTTTGCTAAAGCAAAATCATGCAAATTGATTAGTTGAGTTAGCTAGGCCACCTAGGAGTTTTTTGCATGATTTGAGGAATATTTTTAGGGTTCTTGGTTAGCCTTTTGGTCAAGCATATGGAGAGGTCCAAATTGAAGCTATTTTTTTTCAATTTGTGGTAGTTTGAGCCCTTATTTTTAGGGATTTTTGAGGTTGCTCGTGGATCATCTTGGAGAGATTACTTTTAGAGTGTTAGCTGCAGTTCATATTTTTTGCATGCCTCTTGTGAGAGCAAAGCCTATATATTGTAAAGCAAAACTTGTTTTTGCTGGTTCTTGCCTTTTTGCTCTTATACACTTTGAGAGGTTACAGGTTCCATTTTTGGTCTCTTTTGCAATATTTCCTTTGTTCTTTTGAAATCAAATAGTTACCTTTCCATTTAATGCTAGTTGTTTGAAGTGATTTGATGAAGATTTACTGTGTTTAACCATTAAACCTTTAAAATTATTGTCTCACTTTTTTGCTTGCAACATTAAGCATCGTGTTATTGCAGGTCTTAGGTTGTGTTAATGAAAATAATCCTTTTGTGTTGTGAAAAATCCATTTCCTTCATAAGAAGCCTATTTTCAAACCTTAGAAATATTTTTGTGATATTTATGACGAGATTGGATTGTGTGAGCCAGATTTCTGAGTTGTATTGTGAACCAAATTGCATATTTTTACCCATTTTAAGTGCATCACCAAGTTTTCATAGTTTTTATTTCCTTATAGTTTCATTCTTACCCTTTTCCAAAATAGAAAATTATACATTCCAATAGAATATTTTAAGGGAACCAACCCACAATCTGGAGGTCTAATTTCATTATAGGGCACCCACAACCTGAAATTAGTCCCATTTTACACAGAATTGCAGTGATTTTCCAGCCTTGCATATGGGTGCAATTCCCAGTGATAATAGTTTTTGGCATGCCTGGTGGGACATTGAACTAATTTTTAGATCAATAGAACTTATCATTACTGCTATTTTTGGTATGATCAACAGTTTATATAGCATTTTTAGAGGTTTATCTACAAATACCTGGCAACTCTATCTTTCTGGTTTAATAGATCAGACTTTTTGAATGAATAAACATGTCTTTCCTTCATGGAAATATGTCATATAATCCAGCATATCATGAAAATATGGCCAATCCTCCATCTTATCAGCCATATCAGATCAGCTATACTGCTGGTTTCATTCCTAATTCCTTTGATTTATAAAGAAATCAGCATTCTCAACATGTTTGCCTCCCACCCATCCCTGTTCAACCTTCATATCAGCATTTACATATCTAAAATCATCCCAAGGAGGTTGGGGATATGAAGTATAGCATGAGTGGCATCAGAGACACATTGTTAGAAGTCACAAGGAACCTAGAAGAGTTCAAGAGGTAGCAGGAATATGAGCACCAGCAAGAGGAGATGGATTATCAAGCCTATCTTCATGAAGTAGAATTAGAGGCACAAAGGATACAATTTGAACAAGATCTTGCAAGACAGATTACAACAAAAGAGGCACAGATGAAGTATTTGCTTGCACAAATAAAAAAGTAGAACATTCAAATAGCTACATTCATTCCAGATCAACATTCTCAAAGTGAGGTTAGTAGTTACCAAGTTTCAAGTTTGAGGAATTCTGATTGTAATCAGGAATCAATTCACATTCAAAAGCAGTCTATTATACCTCAATATCAGTCACATCAAGTACCTGAATCAAACCAACAGGCTTTTAAACAACCATGGCAGCCTTCTTGGACCGAATGTCCTAATTTTAAAATGCCAAATTTTATCAAAACTACCCATTCCATACCAATACAAAATCAGGAAAGAGAAGAAGTAGTGATAAAACTTGAACCAATCAAGATTCCAGGGTTCAATCAAGAAAAATCATATATGGTGCAAGATGTTTTTGCTATTTTTTTGTATTCCCAGATGAAGATAGGCATAAATCAAACCAAGAGACTGCTGGTTCGAATTTAGCACTCAATCCTTTAGATTTTGAATCATTTGAAAAAATTTCTAATACTGTTTACAAGATAAATGAAAGCAGGTCACAGATATTAGAGGGGCAAAATCTTCAATTACAAACATAGATTGCCCAGGTTCCAAGTGATAATAGACTTGACATAGAAAAGGATTCAATCTTTTTATTTGATCAACTGCCTTCTTTCGTTGACCAAGATGAAGACATCATACAAGTACCAGCTGATTTAAGACAACCAGTTGATATTGCAGAACATGAGGTACTACTGATCTTTAATGAAGTTGATGTCTTAGTCCAGCTAGAAGAGCAAAAGGATAGTCACATTTTAGATGCCAATAATCTTGTTTCATATGAGCATAAGATTAACCAACCGAAAAATGAGACTATATAGGATAATATTCTCTGTGAGAATAAAACATCTAATTTGTTTTCAGAACAACTAAGTAGATCAATTAAAGAAATGCAATCTTTTCTAGATATTTTTGTTTCTGACTATCAAGATCCCCACTACTCAGCCTGTAGGGAGCTTGCCAATCTGCTAGATTCTTGTAATGATCAAGAGCTTGGGTCAAGAAATGATGAGCATATAATTCCAGTACATGATTTTCAGTTAGATGAAAGCATGTTTTCAGGTATTATTGAGGATTTTTGTTCTAACATGGATGATAATCTGATATCATGTGAGTCAGCAGCATATGATCAACAAGATCAAATCAAGGAGACAAGTATTCACCCTTTTCATTCATATGAAATAACCTTTCTGAATCAGATTGAAAGTACAAGTGATCATATGAGAGCAGATCCAAATCTAGACATCAAAATCATAAGCCAAGAATACATCATTACGAGAGGATGCCCAATCAAAGACATCGTTGTCAGAGAGCTAAAGAAGCACAAACAAATTTTTGTTGTACCCACAGAGCAAAGTTCAGTCTCAGGACAACAAAAGTAGATCATCTTTTTACCCCATGACAACGATTTACATAATTAGGTTCAGCCGGTGAGTGAATTTTTCTACATTTTTTATGAAGCACTGCAGCAATTTATTGAGTACTTTCTTGTACTTTACCAAATTTTAGCTACTCATGAGCATGTGAATCAATGTTCCCTATTGAGGAAGCGAAGTTATTTCAACCAAATAGTTAATGGATTTGTTTGACCAACATCTTTTGGCTGGTTAGAGTAGGGTAGGTAGAATTTCAGTTCAGTATTTTCGTTTCCAAGAAGTGCTTTTGCATATGTTACTGGCTTTGTTTTAAGCAACTCAGTTTAATTTCTGTTTCAATTTTGTTATCGTTGTAGTGTTTAAGTCAGTTTTGAGTTACAAAATTTTTCAAAGTTCAGGGCAGAAAAGACTCTATGCCCAATGGAGTTGCAAAGGCTACTGGTTCTAAGTTGTTTAGCAGGCAAACAACCCTGAGAGGTCGCCATAAATGTTACTAATTTTTTTTCACACTAAAATTAGTTTGACCTAAGTGCAATTGTTCAGAAGGAATAAAAGAAAACTTTTAAGTTATGCATTTAATGAACAATTGATATCTTGACAGAGCAGAAATGGACTTCAGTTGTCACGATAACTCATCAGTCTAATCAAGGCTGATGAGTCATCATGACAAGAGAAAAAGGATGCCAACGTATCAATCATTCAAGAAATATAGTTGTTTTAACATGGTGTTATCTTCCAGGAGTTATAAGATAGATTGATTATTTAATTAATCAGATTTGAAATAAAGGAAGAAAGATATTTGTTTTGAAATGTTATTTCATGTCATGTTTTGAACATACATTCTATATCTGTTACTTTATCCTATGCATTGATTGAAAAGAACTACACATACATCAAGTGCATAAGATAAATTAACTAATTATGTTTAAAAGAAGTGTTCAAATGTGTCCCACACAAGCTGTGGGAGTAACTAGACTGAGTAATTGCAGACATGCAAGCTATACATCTGATTGATAAAAGAAATGAGATGAACACATGATAAAAGTAAACATCCATCATTGCCTAAGGAAGAAGGTTGTCTTGTTGATGCCGGTCTTCAGTCGTCATCTTTATCTCCTATCATTAGATTCAACGTACAAAAAATTGGGAACAATCCTGTTAGAGCTCCGGATGTTTTAAGTTATCATATGCTTTTATCAAGCAAATATATCTACTTATCACATCATCCATTGCATATGAAAAATCAGATCAGATAAGTGCTACAAATCAGAAAAAAATCATGAAGAGGATTAACCAATACCATTAGGTATATTTTATGCTAACTTGTTTGTTCACTGTGCAGGTATAGGACAAGTAATGTTGTTGATTTGAAGACAAATAAACATGTGGATTAAATGTGGCTCCCACAAGGGTTTGAGCCCAACATGTTTTCTTTTTTCATTTGAAAAAGAGTGTCAGAAAGGACATGATACATCATTCCAAGCTACACTATGCATCATTTAATCAACTTGCAGAAAGGCTATGTCATCATGACATTCATTACAGTTGATTGAAACAAAAAAGATTAATTTAGAATGCCTAAATCAAGTTGGCAAAGTGCATAAAACATAAATGCAACCATAAAAGGAATTTATATCCTTCATGTCATTATCAATGTACTTTATTGCTATCTTGTTTCTTGTCACATTTCACCAAACCAGACTTAAGAGATGACAGAAGAGTGAAAAGAGATAAGTAATAGACTATTACCAAGTAAAGTCATCAAGTGCAGACCTGATCACACATGTTTAGTAGATTTCTATTGCATAATTAATAGAATGAATAGGTACATGAGCCTCTCACTGTTATGCATATGATGTTCAAAAGAGAGAGTAAATGATATAATCAAATTGGTGCATGTCTTTTATTCACTATCATATAAGTGTTCACATTACTATCTGATGATGAAAAAGACTGACAGAATAGTGCTTACAGGAAACATACTTATGCACATGAGCTACAGAATACATCAAAGGATTCATCTGATTATAAGCGTAGAATAGTAAAGCAAATATCATGTTGCAAGTATTCACAATGATCAAGTACAGCCAAGGCAAGTGATACAATTGTGCTTCTAAATCAACTAAAAGATAAAGGCAGTAAGATCAAGTAAATGACAGTTTCTGATAGGTACAGGTATATACTATGAAGGACAGTGTGAAATTTAAAAGTGACAGGAGGTCATGGCATATAGATACATGATTATAGATGAAATCTAGAGATGAATTGTTGTTCATGAGCAGAGCAATCAAGATACAATTTATCATGGAGAACATATGATAGGCAGCCACCGGGTCACATTTGAATGATACATCAAGAATAGACCATCTAATTGATACAGTTAAAGATGAAGGCATATCAAGATAAGAGAATGCTACAATCTTACAGTCTTAAAATTATACAGATATATGTCATGTTCAAAAAGAAGATAAATGACATACTGAACATCTTACAAAAGTAGAGATGCATCTACAGGAGGTAAAACAATAAAGACTCATGAAATGCCTCATATATGCTACATTAAGAATGTTGGAAGAAATACAGATTATCATTATACATGCCATGGATTCTGAGTGCTCAAAAAGGTAAAAAAGTATGATACAGAAAATGCAGAATGGATGCCATCAAGACTTATACATTTTTTACAGAAAAGAACACATAGGTTGCTCAGGAGAATGGTATTTATTATTAGAAGGAGGTATTCAGAATCAAGTAGGAAAGCTTCAGGCTCATGCAGATTGAAAATCAAAGATGAAATTCTTGAAACCCTAGTGCCATTTTCTGAACAAAAGCTTTGTTTTATATATAGAAATATAAAAGTTTCATACCTAGAATGAAATAAAGATACCACAATATTACAATGATGTTCAAATATATGTAAACTGTTAAAAGGTGTTTTGAAACCCTAGCCACAACTCTCCCACATATAGTTAAAGTTCTATCCAAGCCGTGACCAGAAAGATGGGTTTGTATGCATTTCGATGAAACCCTCATTTTTTTATCAAGCCTTAGTTTTATCTCATGAGCCCAAGAGAAAGAGGAAGAGTTGCAGAGAAATCTTATAGCCTAGCCGTAGCATGAAGAGGAGAAATGAGAAATACCCATGTAAGATTACAATGAAACCCTAACATAATTTCCACATCTACAAAGAAACAACGATGCCATAGTGTGTTTTGGGTATGGCCATGCCTGGAACCAAATTCTTTAGTCAAAAATCTTGTTGCAGAGTGAAACCCTTCATCAATTTTTATAGAAAATAGTCAAAGGAAAGCTCAGAGCATGTGTTATAGGTGGCCACACATGGGAGATGCATTCGTATGCATTTTTAAAAGAACCCCATTCTGTATATGGAAAAAACCTTCAAAATTCATGACAAGAAGTTAAAGATAGGCTACAGGAAGTGTCTACAGCCACGACCATGCAGAAAGGAAAAAGCATTCAAGATACCCATATGAAGGAGTCTGAGACTCTTGTCTCTTAAACACACAATGAAGGAAAAGTGCTAACAGTAAAGAAGAGCAAGGGAGTTACCTTCACATTGCAGAGAAGAGAAAGAATGCCATTGCTGCGACCTCCTTTAGGAGGTTTTCCCTTTTCTTTTACCATTTTCTCACATTTTGCAGGAGATTTCATGCACAGAGAGAAAAAATATGTCAAAACATGTTGCAAAGGAAGAAGAATAGTATGTCCGCGGCCATTAAAAGTCAAAGAGCTACAGAAAATGTTGCAAAAAACCCATTCAAAAGTCAAAATACAACACTTACCAATTTATGTCACCTCATTTCACTTAGGAAATGCAAGAGAAACCATGGAGTTCGACACAGATGACTCAAAGCCGAAAGAGATCAAACCCTAGTGCAATGGAGATGCAGAGCAGCGACCAGCAAAGGGAAGGAGTGAAAATGAATGATAAGTTTAAGGTTCCACCATATTTTGATCAAAGCTTCTTTGAGCTTTTTTGACTTCATCAAAAACATTATTACTAAATCCAAATGTCGACCGGGGTCAACAATTCCAAATGATACTTTCCTAGCAATGATAATAAGGAGTGGCCGACAGTGGAGATGCTTTGCATATCAAATGGTGGTCGATAGCAATAGGGATAAGGCTTATGCCTTTTGATTTCCAAACAATCTTTTCTTTCCTTAGAGGTTGATTACCACATATCAAATGGTGTTCAAACTAACATGGTCGACATTTCATAGTCTAATATGTCCCTTGTTATCATGTATTTGGACCCAAAGACAAGATTCCCTTTGTATCACATGTATTATATAGGATGACTAAATAGGGTCAAAAGATATGATTTTATGTCTTATAATATTATCATCAAAGGGTCAAGGCAAGAAGTTTATGAAGACAAGATATATGTAAGGTGGCAAATAATGGAGAATAAAGTATATATTTTGTATGAAGGAGGTGCAAGGTAGACAAGTGCATTATTTGGCATAATAATACATATGGCAAGGTGATATGAAGACTTGGGTTTTAGTTTTGCATGATGAATATATATGGTAGTGAGGAGTTTTTTGCATGTGTATATTGGAGTTATAAGGCAGAGTTTTAATATTTTTTGCATTTTGATAATGTATTTGGAGAGATAAGGGTGTATTTTTTCCATAGGGCATATTGTCATACAAGAGGGTGTTATTTCTCACAAGGAGTAATAAGAAGATAATATTTGTCTCTAAGTCCTATTTTTTGCGTGGAGAAAACCCTTGCGGGTAAAAAAATCCACCAGGAAAGAGGCACTAGTTTGTATTAATCTCAACAAGATTGTACAATACATCAACTACTCGACTCTCTCCACAAGTCTTTAATCCGACAGCATTCTGGCAACACCTGATTACCTAAAATCTATATTGTAGCAACAAATATATGGCAAATACTTATATAAATGTTTTCCAACTCAGCCTATGCATTCACCTTCTCTCTCTTAAGATTCTCCAACCTGTAAACATTAATTACCATCTTAGAAGCATCTTACACTTGTCCAAAAACAACCATGCAAAGGTTAGGGGCCCAAGACTAAATCTGGCCTCTTACAGCATCTTATGACACATCATAACCATCATAGATTTCACAAAAGAGTATATTTCCAAGATAGTAACCTTGGCTAAATATAGCACATATACAACTAACATATCCGTCATATGCGTCATAGAATCTCAGAATCTTATGACAACTTGTAGTTGTCATAGATTCACTTACCAAACATTATTACAGCTGCCATACATGCCAAAAATAGTATATTCTCCAAGGGAGCATGCGTACCCTCATTTAATTTGAGTTTTTACATTTGCCAATAGTAAAAGTCACTCCGTAATTACCTCCGGTTACTCCAAAATTACCCCTGCCAGTGAAACTAGTACATCTCCTCATGGATAATTACAAATTACATATAATAAATGGAATAAATACAATATTGGGATTTACAAGGTTAATGGCACCTTATCCCAAAATTCTCCCACTTGACATTATACATTGTGTTTACATTCATTGTATTGATGATTTTATACTGGTTATTGCTTTGTATGTTGATGACATGTTATTTTTCAGCAATACTAAGGTTATGATCAGTGAGCTTAAAGCCCAACTTTCAAGTGCATTTGAGATTAAGGATCTTGGTGTTGCAAGGTATATTTTGGGAATGTAGATCAGAAAGGATAGAGTTAACAGAAAGCTTTGGCTGTCACATAGTAAGTATGTGAATACTATTTTGCAGAGATTTAGTATGCAGGACTGTAACCCAGTTAGAGTTCCTTTACCCATTGGTAGTAAGCTTTCATTAGATATGTGTCCAAAGACTGAGGATGATCTTGAGGATATGTCTAATGTGCCATATGCTAGTGCTATAGGGAGTTTGATGTATGGAATGGTTTGCACTAGACCAGATATTGCCCACGCAGTGGGAGTTTTGAGCAGATTTATGTCTAACCCTTGTAGACAGCATTAGAACTATGCGAAGAGGGTGTTTAAATATCTTGCAGGTACTCTTGATTATTGTTTGGTTTATTTTGGTACTGTTAGTGCTAATAAATCTTTGGACATATAGGGTTTTGTTGATGCAGATTGGGCAGGTGACTTGGATAGTCGAAGGTCCACTAGTGGCTATGTGTTTACTCTATTTGGAGGTGCAGTGAGTTGGATGAGTAAGAGGCAGCCCACATTTGCTTTTTCCACCACAGAAGTAGAGTATATGGTTGCTACTCATGTCTCTAAGGAGACAGTTTGGTTGAGGAGACTGTGTATAGGTATTGGTTTTGATTACAGGATCATTCAGATTGGTTGTGATAGCTAGAGTGCTATCTGTTTAGCCAAGAATCCCATGTATCATGCTCGAACTAAGCATGTTGATGTTCAATATCACTTTGTTTGAGAGTTGGTTGCAAATGGAGAGATTGAGCTAAAGAAGATAGACACTCAGGAGAATGTTGTTGATACCACATTACAGAGGACTATTTCAGACCATAAAGAGACCACTTTAACCTGCAAACCCAATGTTCTTTTCCTTTTACCTCAAAACCTGTAGACTGTTGCATATAAATTTCTTCTTCAAGATCTCCATGCAAGAACACAGTCTTAACATCCATTTGCTCAATCTCCCAATCATTAGCTGCAGCAATAGATAAAAGAAATCTAATAGAAGTCAATTTAGCAATAGGAGAGAATATATCACCAAAATCAACTCCCTCTCTCTGGGAGTAGCCCTTGGCTACCACTCTAGCCTTGTACTTCTCCAATCACCTGTTTGCTCCAAACTTCTTCTTGAAGACCCACTTATTGTTGGCAAGAGACACTATGTGGCTTCATGAGTGTTGTCATTGATGGCAACAAATTCCATCCCACACATCCGCAGGACATGGTATGTCTATACCGGAAGTCAGATTGATGAGTATTTTGGTCTGGTGAGCAAGAATAGAGCATGCAGCAAGGTCTGACAATCAGGTCTGGATCTCACAGGGGAAGTATCTCAGTAAAGTACGGACTTGGGGAAGTCAAGAGGAGTACCATGACAGCTACATTCCAGAGATTGAGCCTTCGGTGATGAAAGAGTGAAAAGATATCAACACCTAAGTGTTGAGTTCCTGTTTGGTAGAGTAGACTGACCGGCAGAGCATCAGACCTTAATCTGGATGAGATATTGATGGTGATCAAGATTTTTAAGAGTTCATTCATGATTGGCTGACATGATTGATGACTTCTATTAGTATCTCTTTGATACACATCATTTGGTAAGAAAGGATTCAGTCAACAGACCAGAGTTTAGAAAAGTATTGAGTATTCCGGATGCCGACTAGAAAGATGTTGAAATCTTTGATGCGGATATATATACCAGATGGATTTTGGTATGAAGGTGTGTGTAGTGAGTTGTGTTGTGCGAAGAAAAGCAGAGAGCAGTGTGGAAGTAGAAATACAGGTTTGGTATGTGATAGAACAACAACATAAAGCAGAGGAAGAATGAAGTGTAGTAGATCAATTTATTGAGCCTAACCAGAACTGACCCTCAGCATATGTGGATGCTTCTCATCAGTTCAAACACCTGGTTACTTTCTTTATAACTTGTAGACAGTGAGTCTCTTGTAGGCAGTGAGCCTCTTGTGAGCAGTGTGCTCGGGCAGTAAGCCCTAATTGGCAAGTGCCATTTTGTACATCTATTCTTTTAACAGAGAATACAATCTTGGGTTAGTCACCTCGTGGTTTTTTCCTTAACAGGGTTTTCCACGTAAAAATCCTTGTGTTATGTGTGTTGATTTCATTTCTGCTTTCATGTTCATTTATGCTTATAAGTTTTGATACTGCACTAATTGTCTAAGAAGAAAAGAAAGTTAAATAATTAAGATAACTAATTCACCCCCCTCTCAGTTATCAACAATTGGTATCAGAGCTAAGTTCCTCCAAACAGAGCCTAACAGCTTGAGGAAGATCTGGGAATCTCAATGGATATGTATGGTATGAGGGAGCAACTTCAGTCTATCCTAGATGATCTTGAGCAATCTCATTCTGAAGTCAATGCCCTGAAGCAAAGACTTAAACAAGTTGATGATTTCATAAATGAACTCAGAGAAAAATTGAGTATCTCTATGAAAAAGAGAAAGGAACTACTTCAACAATTAGCAAATCAAAGTGAAGCCAATGATACTAATGAAGAATTGAATGAGAAAAACACTTTATGTGAGAAGCTATCAAAAGAAGTCATTATGGTGAGACATGAAATGGAATCAGGGGTTATGAAATTTACCCAAGAAATTGAAGAGAAAAGAAAAATTGAAGATAATCTAAATCAATCTCTCAAGGAGAAGTCAGAAGACTGCCACAAAATGGGTAGAATAATCAGGCATTTGGAATCTGATCTTGAAGATGCTAGAGATAATGAAGAACAACTTGAGAATTAAATAGACACTCTTAAAAAGGATCTTCAAACAACAAATGAATACAAAGAGAAATTCAAGATAAGCTCTGCTCAACTTGAAGTTCTTCTTGAAAGTCAAAAGAGGGTAGATGACAAGCATGGCTTCGGATATGAGAAAGGTGAAAGCTCTGGATCCGGTTAGAAGAATTTTGGATCAGGAAATCCAAGGAACAGGCCTAGAAGACCTCCGGTAAGGCAACCTAATGCTCAAAGATATCCATACTTCAATGGATACTGCCACAATTGCAATAACTTCGGTCATAAAGCAAATAAGTGTAGAAAGAGAATGAATCAGATTAATTCATCCTTCTCTAGACAGTGTTTCAACTGCAAAAGGTATGGTCACAAATCTCATGAATGTAGAAATATGCAAATGAACAATTCATTCAATGGTAGATTCTTTGCATGCAATAGATTGGGACATATGGCTAATCAATGTAGATCAAGAGGATATCAGTAAAAAATGCAAAGAAATGTTGTTTGCCACAATTGCAATAGATCCGGTAATATTGCCAAATTCTGCAGAAACAAGAATCAGGATAAAAGGGGTCTAGTGCATCATGATCAAAATCAAGACAAAGGAAAAGGAAAGGTGGATGCGAATGAAGTTCAAAGGGAGATGAACAAGATTTGGGTAAAGAGAAGTACAGAAAATGTTAAGGATGGATTGGCACCAGAATCTGGTGCTGATATTCCTTCCGGAAACTAAATAGCGAGCTCTGGCTCAGGGGGAGACACAAGGAAAATCATTTTCCCCCAGCCAGTTAATTGGTGCCTGAATTTGGCACAACGAAAGTTGTGGATTAAAGGGTTCTCAGAGAAACATCTAATTAAGCCTTGGCAAAGATATGGAAGATCCGCAAGAAGTATAGAACAGGTTAATCTTCCAAGATTAATCTGGTTTAACTGTCATTCGATAAGAAGCAAGATTTTTACAATTAGATCCGATATGATTCAAAATTGAGGAATCTTGATCTGTAGATAGACGTAATGATTGGAGAAAGAAAGATAGATTGTTAATACTCATCAAGAATAACTCTAAGTGTATCTTAGTGATCCGGATAAGATTTTTTTTCTCAAAACAAGGAAAACAAGGCAACTGGAATAACCTAAGTTGTGCATTTATTGCAAAATAGAATTAGGGTTTGCGCAGAAATAAAAGGGTTCTTTTATTCACCATTTGTACATTTGCATTCAAGAAAAAGAGAAAGGAGCTCTGCAATGAAATTGTCTCAAGCCCATCAAAGATCAACCACAGAAGTCGATTCTTCCAGCAATCCGATCTGGATCATATCGTGAACCCTAGAAGCGTAAAAGGTATTTTTCGCTCTTGAAAATCTCTCTCTGAATCTTTTGAAAGATGGCTACCCTGAATGTTGTGAAGATCACTGATAGGCCGCGTCCTAAATTCAAGAAACATCCCTACAAATCCCTAGAAGTTGATCCCCTAGGCGTATTTTCAAGCATTCCGCATGGGGTTTTACATGTAGAAGATGTTAGGGCATATATTCATGCAAACATTGAGGAATTTGGGGAATCCAAGCTAATGGATATCTATCACAAACAGTTAATAGATGATTCTTTTGAACTCAAACCTCAGTACAAGGCTATCCGGAAGATTGAAGGTCAATAAATTCAATGGGCAGAACTATCAGTTATGGAAGATGCAGATGGAGGATTACCTCTATCAAAAGGATTTATGGATGCCGTTGGAAGGAGTAGCCAAGAAACTGGCAACAATGTCTGATGAGGATTGGAATCTTCTTGACAGAAAGGCACTGGGAACCATTCGGTTGTGCCTGGCACCATCGGTGGCATTCAATATAACGGAAGCAAAGACAACAGATGGTCTGATGAAAGCTTTGGCTAAATTGTATGAAAAACCCTTAGCCTCAAATAAGGTATTTCTTATGAAGCGTTTGTTTAATCTAAAAATGGTTGAAGGTGGATCTGTGACAGATCATTTAAATGAATTTAATACGATTGTCAATCAATTGACTTCTGTAAATGTAAAATTTGATGAAGAAGTTAGAGCTCTCTTGATATTATGTTCATTACCTAAAAGCTGGGATAGTTTGGTAATGGTGGTTAGTAACTCTGTCTCTGGTTCAAATACCCTGAAATTTGATGATGTTGTTGGTGTTATTCTGAGTGAGGAAATTTGTAAGAAAAGCTCAGGTGGATCTAAATCAGGCAGTGTTTTGAATGCAAAAAGCAGGGGCAGATCAAAGGAGAGAGGAAAAGGTTCTGGAGGTCATGGGAAGTCACGAGGAAAATCAAAGGACACAAGATCCCAAACTAGAGGACAGAAGGATTGCTGGTACTGTGGAAAACTAGGTCATCTGAAGAAAGATTGCTGGTCTCAGAAAAATAACGAAGGAGACAAACAAGAAGGCAATAACGAAGCAAATGTGGTAAGTAATAAATCTGAAGATGACGCTTTGATTCTTTCCCTAGATAATGCTGATGATTCATGGGTTTTAGATTCAGGGGCCTCATTTCATGCTATGCCCCATAGATGTTATTTTCTTGATTATGTCCAAGGGGATTTTGGGCTGGTTTATTTGGGAGCTAACGAACCCTGTCAGATTGTTGGAAAGGGAAGAATCAAGATTAAGTTGTAGAATGGGAATCATTGGCTACTACAAGAGGTGAGGCATGTTCCAAGGCTCAATAGGAATTTAATTTCAGCAGGGCAGCTAACTGAACAAGGTTGCACTGTTACATTTACTGATAAAAATTGGAAGGTTTCAAAAGGTGCCTTAGTAGCAGCAAAAGGTGTGAAAGTAGGCACCTTATATCTTTGTACAGGGCATACTGTTCCTTCTACTTTAGATGTTATAGAGGAAAAATAAACAGGTTCAAGAACAGTTGCTGCAGGTTTGCAAGAAGAGACTGGAAAAGTTGTTGCAGGTTCTGAAACAACACTGTGGCATAACAGACTTGGGCATATGAGTGAAAAAGGTATGAAGGTACTTCATTCTAAGAAAGTTTTACCAGGTCTGAAATGTATTAATATGGATTTCTGTGAAAGTTGTGTGTATGGAAAATAAAAGAGAGTCAATTTTCTCAGAGATGGGAAGCAAAAGAAAAATAAAAAATTGGAGCTTGTGCATACAGATGTATGGGGACCAGCTCAGGTATCTTCTTTCGGTGGCTCTCAGTATTATGTTACATTCATAGATGATGCAACTAGGAAGGTCTGGATTTATTTCCTTAGACAGAAATCTGATGTATTTGAAACATTTAAGAAATGGAGAAGCTTGGTTGAAAATGAGATAGGTAAAAGATTAAAATGTCTCAGATCTGATAATGGTGGTGAGTATTGCAGCAAAGAATTTGAAGATTATTGTTCCTTTAATGGAATTCGTAGGCAGAAAACGGTTCTAGGGACTCCACAGGAAAATGGAGTGGCTGAATGCATGAATAGGACAATAATGAAGCATGCAAGGACCATGAGATTGCATGCTGGACTGCCTTTAAACATGTGGGCAGAGGCTATCAACACTACTATATATTTAATTAACAGAGGTCCTTCAGTTCCTTTGGGCTGTGGTATTCCAGAGGAAGCATGGACTGGCAAGAAGGTGAGTTATTCTTTTATGAAAACCTTCGGCTGTGAAGCATTTGCACATATAGATTCTAAAAATAGAACCAAGCTGGATGCGAAATCAAAAAAATGTACCTTCGTTGGATATGGCATTGATGAATTTGGTTATAGGCTTTGGGATTTTGAAAATCAAAAAATTGTGAGAAGTAGGGATGTTATATTCAATGAGAAGGTGTTGTACAAAGATCAGTTGCAGCAGCATGAGAAGAAAGAAAAGGATTATGTGGTGCTGGATGATACTCCAAATAGTGATGTTCCAGTGGCTCCTCATGCTCCGCAACAGCAACCAGAAATACCACAAACTCCAGTGAATGTTAGACAGTCAACAAGGATAAGTAGACCTCCTGAAAGGCTTTCTCCCTCTTTGTATTCTATTTTGTTAACAGATGCTGGTGAACCAAAAGGGTATGATGATGCTATGCAGGTGAATACACAAGTTCAGTGGGAGCTTGCCATGAAAGAAGAAATGGACTCCTTGCTGAAAAATCAAACTTGGGAATTATGTAAGTTACCTGCAGGTAAAAAGGCTTTACCAAACAAATAGGTTTATAAGTTAAAAGAGGAAGATGGAGGTAAGAAAAGATTTAAGGCCAGGTTAGTTGTAAAAGGATTTGCACAGAAACAGGGCATTGATTTTGATGAGATATTTTCTCCGGTTGTCAAGATGACTTCTATTCGTACTGTTTTAAGTATTGTGGCTGCTGATGATTTGCATTTGGAACAGCTAGATGTGAAAACTACCTTTCTCCATGGTGATTTGGAGGAGATATACATGGCACAACCACAGGGATTTGAGGTCAAAGGTAAGGAGAAACAAGTGTGCAGATTGAAGAAGAGTTTGTATGGCCTGAAACAAGCACCTCGGCAATGGTATTTGAAATTTGATAGTTTTATGGTTGAGCAAGGCTACAGTAGGTGTAATTCTGACCATTGTGTTTATTTTAAGAGGTTGGATAATGGCAGCTACATTATTTTATGTTTATATGTTGATGACATGCTTGTAGCTGGGTCTAACATGGATCACATCAGAGAGTTAAAACATCAGTTAGCACAGTCATTTGATATGAAGGATTTAGGGGCAGCAAAACAAATCCTTGGTATAAAAATTTGCAGAGATAGGAAGAACAGAAAATTGACTCTATCTCAAGCTGCTTATGTTGAAAAGGTGTTGCAGAGATTCCATATGGAGAATGCAAAAGCTGTCAGCACACCTTTGCCTAGTCATTTGAAATTGACTAAGGAGATGTGTCCAAAGACACAAGAGGAGGAAGAAAAAATGTCCAAGGTACCATATGCTTCAGCTGTAGGACATTTAATGTATGCCTTGGTATGCACGAGACCGGATATTGCACATGCTGTCGGAGTCGTTAGCAGGTATATGAGTCATCCTAGATTTGAGCATTGGAATGCGGTCAATGGATTCTCAGATATTTGAGAGGTACATCTAATAAACACTTATGTTTTGGGGGCTCTAATACTAATTTAGCAGGTTATGTAGACTCAGATTTGGCAGGGGATATTGATACCAGGCGGAGTACTACAGGTTATGTCTTTACTGTAGGTGGAACATTGGTGAGTTGGATTTCCAGGTTGCAAAAGGTGGTTGCTTTATCCACCACAGAGGTAGAATATGTAGCTGCAATAGAGGCAAGCAAGGAGATGATATGGCTACAATCTTTCATGGAAGAATTGGGTAAACAACAGGCTAACAGTTCTTTGTATACAGACAGTCAGAGTGCCATACATCTTGCAAAGAATTCTGCTTTGCATTCAAAGACCAAACACATACAGTTGAGGTATCACTTCATTCGGTCGGTGTTGGATAATGGATAGTTAAGGCTGGAAAAGATACATACAGATGAAAATCCAGCGGATATGTTTACAAAGGCAGTGACAAGGGAGAATCTAAGCTCGTCTTCAGCTTTGATTGGTCTTCTAGACTGAAACCAATAAAAACAGAATAGTAGAGTCCAGGGTGCTTATTTCCAGTAGGAGCTGCATGTGCAGCGGTTCATCCAGGATCAGTCTCCAAGTGGGAGATTGTTTGGTGTGGAGCTTGATCAATCTCCAAGTGGGAGATTGTTGGTAGGTGGCGACTGATCAGGAAAGTACTGTACACTAGCCATGTATCCACTTAAAAAATCCTAGGGCCGACTTAAAAAATCCTATTTTTTATGACCGACATAAGAAAACCCTAATTTTTGTAACCAACAAAAAGGCTTGATAAAAAGCGGCCAAGCGTCAGGGTTTGGGTATTGTATTGTAGCATTTTGCAGCAGTATTGAGTTGCAGGGATTGCTGATTGTAATCGTTTTGATTTACTGGATAATAATATTGGACTCTCTGTTTGGTGGATGTAGCCCCAAGTTTGGGTGAACCATGTTAAATCTTGTCTCTCGCTGTTATTAATTCTATGTATTTCCATTTCTCTGTTTAATCTTTATTTGCATTTAATTGATATCTTCTGCTAGCTAACCCTAACAAGTAGGATGGGTGAACTTAGAGGGATGATTATCCCTAAATTAGAGGCCATGCATGAGGCCCTAACTGATGCTCAGACCATAGCCTGGACCAGTGATCTGACAGATCTAAAGAGGGCAGAAGCTTTTGCATTCCTGTTGAGTGGTCACATCTCAATTTTGGACAGGATGAAGCAGAGTTGGGCAACAGAATTTGTCCAGTTAAAGTCAAATTTTGCAGATATACTTCAATATATGTAAGTATAACATGTATATATACTTATGCAGCTAAGTATAGTTGGATTTTTGGGTATTTTTGGTGTACAGATTCTACCCTTTTCCATTGATGTCAAAGGGGGAGTGAGTAGCAGTGAAAAATGTGGAATCTAGCTAAGGGGGAGCTCCAGAAAAGTGTACATTAGAATAGAGCATCGGCCAAGGGGGAGTGTAGTGTGACACTTAGTCATTTTTCACTAAGTGTTGCTATCAATGCCAAAGGGGGAGATTGTTAGAAAGAGACACTGTGTGGCTTCATGTGTGTTGTCATTGATGGCAACAAATTCCATCCCACACATCCGCAGGACATGGTATGTCTATACCGGAAGTCAGATTGATGAGTATTTTGGTCTGATGAGCAAGAACAGAGAATGCAGCAAGGTCTGACAATCAGGTCTGGATCTCACAGAGGAAGTATCTCAATAAAGTGCAGACTTGGGGAAGTCAAGAGGAGTACCATGACAGCTACATTCCAGAGATTGAGCCTCCGGTGATAAAAAAGTGAAAAGATATGAACACCTAAGTGTTGGGTTCCTGTTTGGCAGAGTAGACTAACCGACAGAGCATCAAACCTTAATCCGGATGAGATATTGATGGTGATCAAGCTTTTTAAGAGTTCATTCATGATTGGCCGACATGATTGATGACTTCTATTAGTATCTCTTTGATATGCATCACTTGGTAAGAAAGGATTCAGCCGACAGACCAGAGTTTAGAAAAGTATTGAGTATTCTAGATGCCAACTAGAAAGATGTTGAAATCTTTGATGTGGATATATATACTAGATGGATTTTGGTATGAAGGTGTGTGTAGTGAGTTGTGTTGTGTGAAGAAAAGTAGAGAGCAGTGTGGAAGTAGAAATATAGGTCCGGTATGTGACAGAACAACAACATAAAGCAGAGGAAGAATGAAGTGCAGTAGATCAGTTTATTGAGCCTAACCAGAACTAACCCTCAGCATATGTGGATGCTTCTCATCAGTTCAAACACCTAGTTACTTTCTTTATAACTTGTAGACAGTGAGTCTCTTGTAGGCAGTGAGCCTCTTGTGAGCAGTGTGCTCGGGCAGTAAGCCCTAATTGGCAAGTGTCATTTTGTACATCTATTCTTTTAACAGAGAATACAATCTTGGGTTAGTCACCCCATGGTTTTTCCCTTAACAGGGTTTTCCATGTAAAAATTCTTGTGTTATATGTGTTGATTTCATTTCTGCTTTCATGTTCATTTATGCTTATAAGTTTTGATACTGCACTAATTGTCTAAGAAGAAAAGAAAGTTAAATAATTAAGATAACTGATTCACCCCCCCTCTTAGTTATCAACACTTACAACCTATGGCCTTTCTTCCTTTGGGAAAATGAACAAGATCCCAGGTGCTACAAGAGTCTAAAGCCATTATCTCCTCCTGCATGGCTAACTGCCAAGTCTCACTATCATCTACAAAAATAGCTTCCTTGTAGGATCTAGGTTCATCGTTAGTACTCAATAAAGCATATACACAACAAAAATCTAGTGGGCTATACCTGTCAACTAGATTCCATTGTCTTGTGGATCTCCTCAAGGGTGGAGTAAGAGACTCTACTCGTTCTTCTGCATGATCATCTGCACTAACTTCTTCTGTAACAACAAACTCATCTTCATCATAACTACTCGAATCTTCTTCTTCCTCTGCACCCCCAATCCATCATTATGTTCTTCCTAAGGTGCATCCTGCTGCTCTAAATCAAAGGGCACCTTCTTTACCTATTCTTCCCTTTCTTTTGGCAGCTCAGGTTTAAAAATAGCTCTAAGTTCCCTGAAAATAACATCTCTAGAAAAGATAATCTTGTAGGTTAGTGGATTCCAAAGCTTATAACATTTGACATTATCACCATATCCAATGAATGTACACTTCTCAACCTTTGGATCCAACTTAGATCACTTTTCCTTAGGCACATGAACAAAAGCCTCACAGCCAAAAACCCTTAAATGTGAAACAGAAGGTTTCTTACGTGTCCACACTTCATAAGGTGTCGAATCAAGAGCCTTACAAGGAGATCTGTTTATCAAGTAGCAAGCAGTACACACAGCCTCTTCCCAAAAGCATTTATCCAACTGTGTATCACTAAGCATATTTCTGGCTCTTTCCATAATTGTTCGGTTCATCCTTTCTGCAACACCATTTTTTTGTGGTGTATATGGAGTTGTCTTTTGTCTGATTATACCTATATGCTTGCAAAACTCATCAAATTCCTTAGAGCAATATTCCCCTCCATTGTCAGATCTTAATATTTTTATCTTTAAACCTGATTGGTTCTCTACTAAGACTTTGAATTCCTTAAACTTAGTGAAAACTTTAGATTTATGTTTCATAAAAAAAAATCCATGTAAATTTGGATACATCATCAGTGAAGGTGACAAAATAACGAGATTTTTTGATAGATTCATTATCCACAGGCCCTAACACATCTATATGAATAATTTCTAACTTTTCTTTTTCTCTATTACTTCTTGAAGGAAATGATTTTCTATTTTGTTTACCAAACACACAATTCTCACATAAATCAAAATGCTCATTAGAATAAGAGAAACCGTCCAACAATTCTTTATTCTTAATAGTTTTCAGTACATTATTGCTTGGGTGGCATAATCTGTGGTGCCACAACATACAAGTGTTTTTAGAAGCCTCAAAAACATAAGAGGCATTACAAACTGTAGTGGCTTCAAGCTTAAACAAGTTCCTGAATCTCTTCCCTTTTGCTACCACCAAGTTCCCTCTCACCAATCTGCAACCATGCTTGTCAAATTTCACATGCATTCCCAAATCATTCAACTTTGAAACCAAAATCAGATTTCTAGCTAATCCAAGAACATGTAAAATACCAGGGAGGGTTTTAATCCTCCCATCACTGGAACACAACAATACCTTTCCTTTCCCGACAATTGAATATGAAGAGTTGTCACCAAGGTAGATATTACCTCCATCATATTCCTCATATGTGGAGAACCATTCCTTATGTGGGGTCATATGAAATGAGAATCCTGAGTCAACCAACTAGTTTTCATCAAAAACAACATTACATGCAGAAAGCAAAATATCTTCACCTGCATTCGAGGACTTATCCGAAGCACTCTCCCACTATTTCTTGGGGTTTCTGCACTCCTTCACATGTCCCCTTTTACCACAGTTCCAACACTTAACTCTATTCTTTTTACCAGGAGTCTTAGACTGGCCCTTGGACTTGTCCTTAGCCCCTTTCTGATCTCCCTTAGGTCCCCTTTCCTTAGACCTTCCCCTGACACTAAGAGCATCCCCTGAACTATCTAAACTCTTCTTCCTCAATTCCTATGATAGTATCACTGAAACAAGAGCATCCAACTTTGGATCCACAAGGTTAGCAGTGATAGCAAGGATAACATTTTCCCAAGACTCAAGTAAAGAACAAAGAAGTAAGATACATTTACCTTCCTCACTAACCTCAATAGCTACTGAATCAAGCTGACTCAATAACAAATTAAAAGAATTTAAATGCTCTGTAACTAATTCATCTTCTCACATTTTCATGGAAAACAATTTTCTTTTTAAATAAAGTTTATTTACCATACTCTTGGCTTGATAAATCTTACCCAACTAATTCCACAACTTGTGTGCGGTCTCCTCCTTTGCGACATTCAACATGATAGAGTCTGAAAGACACAACTGGATGGTTCCCCGTGCCTTCTTATCCAGTCTATCCCACTCATCTTAAGAGACATCATCAGTTTTCTTCTCTTTTTGAACAGCAAACCATTGGTTTCTTTCTTCCAACAAATCTTCCATTTTTAGCTTCCACAACTCATACTCCATTCTGTTGAACTTCTCAATGTCCATTTGAGAGGTTGATGCAATGATGGATGCAACCATAATAACAACATAAGATCTGCAAAACAAACACAACCAAATCTCCCACTGTAGCTATAGCTTCCACACTACCACCCAAGAGTCAAAGCTAGTCAGGCTCTAATACCAAATGTTATAAATGAAAGCAACACTACTTTAATGGAAATCTGATTCGAATAAATTTCAGCAATTTTTAAGTGTGCTTTAACAATGGAGATTGTAACAAAACATAAAACCCACTATAGAAAAGATGTCAAACATGAAGAACTCAACACAATGACACAGTGTTTACGTGGAGAAAACCCTTGCAGGTAAAAAACTCAACCAGGAAAGAGGCACTAGTTTGTATTAATCTCAACAAGATTGTACAATACATCAACTACTCAACTCTCTCCACAAGTCTTCAATCCGATAGCATTCTGGCAGCACCTAAGTACCTAAAATCTGTATTGCAGAAACAAATACATGGAAAATAGTTATAGAAACATTTTCCAACTCATCCTAGGCGTTCACCTTCTCTCTCCTAAGATTCTCCAACCTGTAAACATTAATTACCATCTTACAAGCATCTTACACTTGTCCAAAAACAACCATGCAAAGGTTGGGGGCCCAAGACTAAATCTAGCCTCTTACAACATCTTATGATGCATCATAACCATTATAGATTCCACAAAAGAGTATCTTTCCAAGATAGGAACCTTGGGCTAAATATAGTAAATATACAACTAACATATCCGTCATAGAATCTCATAATCTTATGACAACTTGCAGCTGTCATAGATTTACTTACCAAACATTATAATAGTTGTCATACATGCCAAAAATAGTATATTCTCCAAGGGAGCATGCCTACCCTCATTTGCTTTGAGTTTTTATATTTTCCAATAGTAAAAGTCACTCCGTAATTACCTCCAGTTACTTTGAAATTACCCCTGCCAGTGAAACTAGTACATCTCCTCATGGATAATTACAAATTACATATAATAAAAGGAATAAATACAATATTGGGATTTACAAGGTTAATGGCACCTTATCCCAATATAAAATGCATATGTACTTATATCATGATATGGCAGAGAGAGAAATAAATCGAATAGTAATGAATACTAATGATATACAAGTTTTGGCCAAAGCATCTTTTTAATTCGTGTTTGGAAAATAGTTTACAACTAGAAACCTACCCTTCTCTGTAGCTCCATATTTGGCACCTATCCATTCTATTTCTCTAACTCAACTTATAGAAATAATAGAAGCAACATACAGATGCAAGCAGTCATACATCATCCCAAGGATACATTCATTATGCAAGGAACTTCAATCCATAAATGAAGTTATAATGTGCAAAACTATGCCATTCGGTACCATGCAAAAGATTTGGTGGAATAACATCTTATAGTTCATTTGCAAAATAAATTCTAATAGGATTAATCATCTAATCTAATAATCTAACCATACATCACTCATGATGATCATTCAAAGAAATATTTCAATTTGGAAGACATGCCTTAAATAGACAATATGATAGTCTTCAATTTGCAAAATTATACAACCAATGAACTTTCCTCTAAGATGCTAATCAAATAATTTAGACATCATCTCATTCATAGACTTAAATCACAATTTCATCCCTTATTATGAGGAAAACATAAGCCTAAGGTCAATCTACTTATTTTATGTAACTTAACAGGTGATCTAGTTCTCTCAAGCAATTCAAAATTATCAGTAACTTGTACATTTAGTACTATACTAATAAAGAATGCATATAGTTTTTTTTTGAGAAAAAGGTGTAGAGCACCTAAACTTTATATATTATAAATAAAAAAGGAAATTACAGAGCTTAGGAGCAAAATGCCCTCATAGTAGTTAAACCTGGGTAGAATAAACAAGGAGAAGCAGCCCAACCAAAAAATCCAAACATAGCGTCCCCTTACAACACAAAGATAGAACAATTCAACAAGAAGAAGAGGGGAAAATACAAAACAGGGGAGAATACATCTTTGCACAGACCAACTATGAGAGTAAAAGCATAAACTAAGAAACTAGACTATATATGGTAGGGCCCCAATATCTATCAAAAAAGGAATTCATTCAAATAGAAGACCTTGTTGAGAAGGTTCACCCGAATCATTGACAATAGCAGCAGGGGGCAGCAGAGGCAGTTGAAAGTGGAGCAGATGATGCAGATCCTAAAAAACCTTCCTTGCTGAATCTTCTAACTCCTCCCCTAATTCACGAGCATGACAATGAAGCCCATTTTGAATAGACATTATGCAATTACTCTACAAACCATGAAGAAATGAGGTGAAGAGACAATGCACCGCTAGATGATGAATGATATCTTGCAAAGAAAAGAGATCCCCTATAGGTGCCGCCCCCAAATGAAGATCATAACTTTGCACTACAACATTGAAGCGATCAACCAGGAATAGGAAATCCTAAACAAACATGTCGCCCAATCTTCACACCAAGTCTGCATTCTGGGTAAGATCCATTGCATTCGACAAAAAATGTGACACCACTTGAGATGGAAATGTAGCCATTTGAAGGTGAAACAATCCTCGACCGCAAACAATAGCAATAGATTTTTCCAACTCCTCATCATACAATTTAAAAATCTCACCAAGTGAGTCTGCCCTCAAAAGCCCAAGAAAAGGCTTCTCCCATTTCTGAACTTCAAAATGAATTTGATTGTTTCTATGAATGGAAGCCATGGCATAGGAAAACCTCTTGGGAACAAAAAAGAATGGTAGAAACAAGATAATCACCACATACAGACTGATTACAGACAAGTGAAAATTATGGATGAGAGGAGGAATTAAAATGAGTGTTGCCATGGGAGAAGTAAATGCCTCAGAGATGGTGGCTGAGGCCACCGCAAGCCACATCATCTTTTATTCAATGAGTTTAAAACCATGGTACAAGGTGATCTCCTTAAATATGATTTTGCCAGCGCTAGGACCAAAGAACAATTAATGAAAAGATAATCTCAAAGATATCTCAAAAAAAAGCACCTGCCAAAAAAATAAAGGTTAGCATAAAAAAATGTGTCTCTAAAAATAGAGACAGTGCCTTCCTATTCTCTGAGTGCACTTAACCAAAGATTCCCGCTCCTTTTCAAATCTCACACTCAAAATATTTTTAAAACAAGAAACAACTCAAAAAGGCAAGGGTTGTCTCCATGATCCCATGAAACTTCTTAAACCACATTCTTCTGATCCTCTGTTAAAATTTTATGAAAACCATTTAACCTCTTCAACAAGCCAGTATCCCATTTAATTGACTCCCCCTCCTGATCACAAGCACAATTGGCTAACAAGTCTGCTAATTTGTTTCCTTCCCTGTAAGAATGCAGAACTTGAAAAGATTCAAAGGAATCCAATATAAAGGCACCTTGAAGGATATAACCTATCTTCCAACTGGGGAAAGATCTCTTTTTGATGGCATTCACTATATTCATAGAGTCACCTTCAATTATAATATTCCTAACCTCTAATTTTAAAGCAAGTTTCAACCAGTGCCAAAGCTTCTGCCTCATTGTTAGAACAGTAGCCAAGTTTAAGAGACAGTGCCTTTGTTGGCAAGAGACACTACATAGCATTAATAGGAGTTGTCATTGATGGAAACTAAGAGTTTTCCACACATCTGCAGTGCCGTATCTGATCTTACCAGAAGTTAGAATGATAATCCATCTAAGTCTGGGAGCCTGAAACAGAGCATATAGCAGAGTCCAGCATTTTGGTCAGCGGATCTCTCCAGTTAATCATTATGTGTTGCGGATCTGAATAAGTGTAAAGGGACACTAGGACAATCTAAATCCAAGTTTTTAGCCTCCAGTGATAAAGGGATCAAAAGCTATGAGCATCTGAATACTGGATCACATTATGACAGAACAGTTTAGTGAAGAATAGGCATACCTATGTTAATCCTTGTGCGGATCCAATAGAAGTGTTTTGATGAACTATGTATGAGATAGAATGTTAGTTGCCGACATGTATGATGATCTACATGTGTTATTATTGGTACGCATCAATATTGGTGTATGGATCTAGCCGACAGAACAGACCTTTCTTAAAAAGTTCAAAGTGTTATTGTTGCTGACTGACAAGTGATTGCAATTCAAGATAAGGATATATATAGCCGATGATTGTGTATATTTTGGGTGTGTATGCAAAAAGGAATATATGAGAAAGAGAGCAGAAGTCTAATATCTGAATGAAGGCAAAATAGAGAGAAGAGCAGAATAAAGATGAAGTGTACAAAGTTAGTATTTGGATTTAACTAGAACTGATCTCTAGCATTGGCAAATGCATCTTACCAGTTCAAAATCTCTGTAAAACTCTTGTAATCTTTTCTGTAGGCAGTGAACCTCCACTTGAGCAGTGAGCTTGGGGCAGTGAGCCCGAATGCATGTGCATTCCCATTTGTAATACTTTTAACAGAGTATTAATTCTTGTGGGTTAACCCCCACCATGGTTTTTCCCTTAATCGGGTTTCCACGTCAAAATCTCGGTGTCAAGTGTGCTATTTTTATTTTTGCTTATGTGATTTTCATTATATTAATTTGATTGTAAATGCTAAAGATAGATTTAAGGAAGAAAAATTATAAATGAGTGACAACTAATTCACCCCCCCTCTCAGTTGTCAGGACCTATCCAACAATTGGTATCAGAGAAAGGATCCTTAGAGAAGCCTAACAACTTAAGGAAAAGATCTTGGAAGAAGGTTCAAATGGGTTCACTAAGAGATCTTCAATCAGCCCTAGAAGAACTTGCTCAATCTAGAACAGAAATTAGTAATTTGAGAGGTGAACTTAAAGATGCTGATGACACTATTGAAATGTTAAAAGATAAATTAAAGAAATCTTTGCAAAGAAAAAAGGAACTACTTCTACAGCTATCCAGTTTACCTGAAGAAAATGATTTGAATGAAGCATTGAAAGAAAAAAACAAAAGAATGTGAAAAGCTCTCAAAAGAAGTTGTTGTTCTAAAAAATGAAATGGAATCTTGGGTGATGAGGCAAACCAAAGAAAGTGAAGATAGAAACAAGATTGAAGAAGATCTGAAACACAAACTAAAAGAAGGATCTGAAGAATGTTGCAGATTGGATGGAATAGCCAGCCATCTAGAGTCTGACCTGCAAGAAAGTAGAGACAATGAGAGAGAACTTGAAAGGCAAATAGTTATTCTCAGACATGACCTAGATGTTGCAAATGAATACAAGGAGAAGTTCAATATAAGTTCAGTTAAACTTGAAGCACTACTTGAAGGATAGAAAAGGGCCGATGACAAGCATGGTCTTGGATATGAGAAAGGTGAAAGCTTCGGGTCTGGACAAAGAAATCCTCAACCTAAGAATGGGAGAATTAAACCTAGAAAACCTCTGGTAAGACAACCAAATGCTCAAAGATATCCATCATTCAATTAAAATTGTTTCAACTGCAACAAATTTGGTCATAGAGCTACTTAGTGCAGAAACAGAGTAAATCAAAATGGTCCATCCTTCTCTGGTAAATGCTTCAAGTGTAACAGGTATGGTCATAGATCAAATGAATGCAGAAGTATGACAATGAATAATTCCAATAATAGAAGAATTAGCAGTTCTTTCAATGGTTACTGCTTTGCTTGCAATGGGTTTGGACATATGGCTAATCAGTGTAGATCAAGAGAAAGTCAGAAAAGAAATGTTGTATGCTTCAACTGCAATAAATCTGGTCATATTGCAAGATTCTGCAAAAGTAAAGACTATGAAAGAAGAGGTCCGGTAAATAGAAAACTGGATGAACAAAGATAAGACAAAGGTAAATAAAAAATTGATGTGAATGAGACTTAGGATGAATCAAACAAGATATGGGTCAAGAAAACCATTATGAACGACAATAATGGATCCGCACCACAATTCGGTGTTGATAATTCCTCCAGGAATTAAGTTGGAAGTCTTGGCTCAGGGAGAGCAACATTACAAATCAAATTCCCCCAGCCAGTAAGTAAGTGCCTAGATTTGGCACAGTAAGAAAAGAGATTTAAATTGTTTTTAGACCATGTTTAAGGATTTTTGGAAGATAAGAGATGGATATGGCAATATGCAGAACGATACATGAAGGGCTAATCAAAAATAGGACAACCGGATGCGTTAGGGCAGGGTATTTATTACAAAGGTAAATTAGGTGATGCGAAACTTAAAAGGGTCATTCACTCCTCATTTTAAACACTTTGCATGAATAGAAATCAAGAAGAAAGAAGTGGACAAGCCTAGGCTGAGAATTCTCAAGAGTCGGAAGCGAGAAAAGGATTTCCAAGCAAAAACCCTAATCTGCGTGGTAAGGTATTTTCTATTTTTTGCGAAATCTTTTGAGTTGTCAATTCTTGCAAATGGATACTCCTCTAGTGGTAAATGTTACTGAAAGGCCTCGTCCCAAGTTCAAGAAGCATCCATTCAAATCTGTAGAGGTTGAGCCGTTGGGTGCATTTGAGTTCCGTACGAGGTTCTACGTGTTGAAGATATTAGGGCTTACATTCACTGCAATATAGAGGAATTTGGAAATCTGAGACTATTGGATTTATTTGAAAACCACTTGAAGGATGACAATCACCAATCGAAGCCAGAATATAAAACCCTAGAGAACAAACACTTCATACAAGTTATTGAATTTCCATCTTTTGATGAAAGTGAATGGGTTAGGTATGTATTGAGTCAGATACATGATGAGTTTATGTGGTTGTTGAAGCCGTTCAAGATTACAAAAGATGTAATCTAAATTGTAACTAGATTGAATGCAATCGGTGGGCAACCCATGCTTAAGGCTATGAAAAATCAAACAGTAACTGATGTAACCAGAGAAAAATTCAACAGAAGAGCTATGACTATCAATGACATCACTGATCTGGATGTGAAGTTTGCTTCAATGGCAGTTGGGTATAAGATCTACCACTCCAACAGGAAGAACTCATTTTCTGGAACAGCTATTTATGCCGCATATCAGATTATAAAATTAAATGTGGATTATGACTTGTGTGAGCTTCTACAAAGCCAACTACTAGAGAACCTAAACAAAATCAAAAGGGACAAGAAAAATTCCTTCAACTATGGTTCCCTAGTGATATGCATCTTCTTATACTTCATGAATGAGGTTCTGGGAGTTCCGGGTATACAATGGACATCAGACAGGCTAGTGGCATGGCAAATTAGGGATCATCTACATAGTCTTGGTGATACCCAGACACAAAAGAGTGCCATCTGGAGTTACTTCAAAAACTTATAGGACTTGATGCATGCAAGGGAAAGAATTCCTAGTTCAATTGTTGAAAAATATGAAAATAAAATATGTTTTATGGTAGATACAAATCAATGTTTGATGGAAGTTGTAGAACCAAGTACAGTTTGGATAATGCCAATGGGCTATGAAGTGGATAAGGAAATTCTGGATATGTATGCTCAACATCTCCTTAGCAAACCTAAAGACTCCTCTATTGAAAACTTTGGAACATATAAAAAACTAAGCTTAAAGTTGCATGTAGAACTTAGATAGCTGGAAACAAAAAGAAAGGTACACAAACAAGTGGAGATGTATCTAGAAAGCATTGGGATTACAAAAGAAGCAGTGAAAGAAAATAGACAAAGAATTGAAAAAATAAAGAAAAACACTGAGCAGGTAAAAAGTGAATCTGTAATTCCCCCAGAAGCCCCAAGGAAGACAAGGAGTTTTGCAACTCTTGTTGAGCCACTCAAATCCACTTCCACTAAGAAGCCGGAAGCCACTCCATTTGGTGAAGGAGTGTAAAGGAAGAAAACCAAGGCAACAAGAACCCACAAGAGCACACAAGATGATGAGGAGACAGAAATAAATGAAGAAGTGAAAAAGATAAGATCCAAAAGGGTCAAAACTTCAAAAACTTATGAAGATCAACCATCCAGAAGCATGAGGGCCAGTAAAAAGCAAGTATCTAGTAAGGTTGCCATGACTATTGATGAAATTGTGAAAACAATCATGCTGTTCATGGAAACTTAAAACCTATTAGAGTCTACTATGATAATCTTGATCAAGCTAATAAGAAAATTTTAGAAGATGCCATTATCATAGATCTGAATAAGTTCAATAGAGCCTTGTTGGAAATCCTGCAAGAACTTCCTAAAATTTTGAGGAAAGTAATGGAAATGAGGAAAGAAGCAGCCAAAGAAAAAGATATAGAACTCATAGAGTATGTTCTCTCCTCTTTGTGCCCCGTAATGACTAGAAAAGAAGCAGACAAAATCCTCAGTGAATTCAAAGATAAATTCATAAGCAAAGTCTAGATGAACAAGCTTATTCTTGGTGAAACTGAAGAAATTGCAAAGGAAATAGAGGAAATTCTAAGAAAGGCTGTAGACAAAAATAAGTACTACATTGTCTCAGAAAAGCTAGATGAAAAAGACAATCCTTCTGCTCCAGAAGAAGATACTGACAAGAGAATTAATGATCAAAGTATCACTCTAGATCCTCTGAAACTTGATTCATTGAATCTAAATATAGGAGATGCTCAGGAAGAAGAACAAGTCAATCAGGAGGACATAGAAATGATAGACATAATAATTGATGTAGAAATAACTTCTCTATCTGATCTCTCTGGGAAGGAAAAGGATATTACTACCACACAAAGTACTCCAGATCAAATAGAAAGTGGTGAGAAAGAAAAAATGGGTCCCTTAGAAGAAAACATAGAGAAGAGTAATACAGAGAAAAAGGAGGGAAAAGGAAAGGAAGACAAAGCAGAAGAAGATGGTGCAAATGTTGAAGCACCTAAAGCAGACAAAGCAGAAGAAGATGGTGGAAATGTTGAAGCACCTAAAGCACCTAAATTAGATGATCAAAAAGATGATTTAGTAAATGCGGCAAGAGACACTGCAGATGTAGTAAAAGATTCTCTTGAAAAGGAAGTGAATGAGCTTGATGAGCCTGAACTACTCCAAGGACTAACCAATCCGGACGTGCTCTCTCCATTTCAATTGATGAAAATAGCATCCTTCACTCAAGTAAAAGCCAGAGAAAAGATGATGAAATCCCACTTAGAGGACAATGAGATACTGGGGTTAGCAACTGGAGTGTTAGAGAAATTAATGCCAACTTATCAGAAGAATCAAAATGATTCCCCCTCTGGCCATTTAAAAAATCTTGTAAGTTCAGTAAACTCACATTTTGAGTCTTTTGAAAAGTCTGCAGAGGCAAAGGTTCAGAAAGAGTTTTTAAATAAAAAATTTAGTCAAGTTAAGAATCTGATAAGGAGTGATAGAGTGGTACTGGGTAGTAGCATAAAGAGCATTCAGAATGCTCTAAGTGATGGAAGAGATATATATAAATTTTGTCTATCATGGACTAAAGTCAATAAGGATGTTGAGAAGAAGATAAAGGAACAAGAACATAAACTATTAGTTTTATCCCAAAATTTTGATCCTCTAAATGCCTCTCCCATAAGTCAGGAATGTCAGATCATTAGCCTAATAGATGAAATAAAGAGACTTGAAAAAGAGAAAATCAATACTATGAAGAGGATGTGTGAACTCCGGGGATTGATTGCCCCCAAGTTGGAATCCATGCATAATGCAAGGAGGTTATCCGAAGCCCAGAATGCACTCCAGACAAGTGATCCTCCAGATCTGGCTAAGGCAGAAGCATATGCATTTTTCTGAGTGGGCACATCTCACTCTTGGATGGAATGAAGAACACTTGGGCCTCTAAACTTGTGCAATTAAAAACTAGTTTTGTAAACATTCTCAAGTTCATGTAAGTAGAATTTGATTTACTATACATATGCGGCAGTATAAACAGAACATTTTTTTGAGAATTTTGGCTTGCGGATCCCACCCTTTGCCATTGATGTCAAAGGGGGAGTGAAGGGAAGTGAAAAATGAGGCATTCATCTTAGGGGGAGCACCAGATTAAGTGAAGGATACGCATGCACAAACAAAGGGTGAGTAGCTCTAAGACACTTAGTCATTTTTCACTAAGTGTTTCCATCAATGCCAAAGGGACAGATTGTTGGCAAGAGACACTGCATAACATTGATAGGAGTTGTCATTGATGGTAACTAAGATTGTTCCACACATCTGTAGTGCAGTATCTGATCTTACCGGAAGTCAGAATAATAATCCATCTAAGTCCGGGAGCCTAAAACAGAGCATATAGTAGAATCCAACATTTTGGTCAGCGGATCTCTCCAGTTAATCATTATGTGTTGTGGATCTAAATAAGTGTAAAGGGACACCAGGACAATCTAAATCCAAGTTTTTAGCCTCTGGTGATAAAGGGATCAAAATCTATGAGCATCTGAATACCGGATCACATTATGACATAATAGTTCAGTGAAGAACAGGCAGACCTACATTAATCCTTGTGCGGACCCAATAGAAGTGTTTTGATGAACTATGTATGAGATAGAATGTTAGTTTCTGACATGTATGATGATCTACATGTGTTATTTTTGGTACGCATCAATATTGGTGTATGGATCTAGCTGACAGAACAAACCTTTCTTAAAAAGTTCAAAGTGTTGTTGTTGCCGACTCAGAAGTGATTGCAATTCAAGATAAGGATATATATAGCCAATGATTGTGGATATTTTGGGTTTGTATGCGAAAAGGAATATATGAGAAAGAGAGTAGAAGTCTAGTATCCAAATGAAGGCAGAATAGAGAGAAGAGCAAAATAAATATGAAGTGTACAAAGTCAGTATTTGGATTTAACCGGAACTTATCTCTAGCATTGGCAGATGCATCTTACCAGTTCAAAATCTCTGTAAAACTCTTGTAATCTTTTCTATAGGCAGTGAGCCTCCACTTGAGTAGTGAGCTCGGGGCAGTGAGCTCGAATGCATATGCATTCCCATTTGTAATACTTTTAATAGAGTATTAATTCTTGTGGGTTAACCCCCACCGTGGTTTTTCCCTTAACCGGATTTCCATGTGAAAATCTTGGTGTCAAGTGTGCTATTTTTATTTCTACTTATGTGATGTTCATTTAATTAATTTGATTGTAAATGCTAAAGACATATTTAAGGAAGAAAAATTATAAATGAGTGACAACTAATTCACCCCCCCTCTCAGTTGTCCGGACCTATCCAACAACCTTGATTATTGAACCTTTACAATCTCTAAGCACGCAACCACCTCCAAACAACCCGGGTTCCCTCTACAAGCAGCATCAAAATTTAACTTACTGAAGCCATCAAGAGGAGGTTTCCAATAGATGGTACTCCTATCCACTTTCTTATTTCCCACAAAACAATTTGAATTGGGGAGTTTCAAAAATTTCCAAGATTTAAGCATGAGTTCATCCCAAGAAGAAAATACTAAAGAACCAGGATCCTTCAATAGTAAATGAGAATAAACTACCTCTGCCACTGATTTCTCAATTTTAAGGATGACTTGGTCAAAAGAACACATTTTTTTCCTGAAAATTTGTTTATTCCTCTCCAGCCATAAAATCCAAATCACTAAACTAGGAGAAACAATCCAAAGGGCAGAGAAGGTTGAATTCTGATATAAAATTGGCCAGCCTTGAAAAACTTGCAATAAAGGACTTGGGAGAGGTCCCGACCAGCCCAACTTGAAACATAACCAATACCAAATTTGAGAAGAAAAAGAGCAATTAAGCAATAAATGATTTCCATCTTCCTCTTTCTCTGAACATAAGGGACACAGAAAAGATTGAGAAACCCCAAGTCTAACAAATCTATCACTTGTGAGGATTCTACCCTTTAAAGCCAACCAAGCAAAAGCACCTACCTTTGGAAGATAGGGGCTACTCCAACATAACCTAGAAGGCCAATTTGGAAAATCTTCCATATTTCTCCCAATGATACTTCAATATCCTTGTTTCACTGTATACTTTCCAGATTTAGAGGGAATCCAAATAAGTTCATCATGACCTCCTGAAATAAAGACCTTCCTATCTTTTAGCACTTTACTTAACAAAATCTTTTGAGAAGAATGAAAGGGGGCATTGGAGAAGTCTTTCCATTTGACACGCCATAACTAACAAAGAGCTATTTTAGCCTCATGCAACTCCTCCATTTATGAAAGAGGGGGATAACTATTACAAGAATCATCCCAAAACATAGTTGAACAACCATCATGAATTACCCATGAAAGAAAAGGGAAAATTACTTCTCTGCATTCAACCATAAAATCCCAAATTTTGGATCCTGATTCTAGATTTTGAATAGTAAATATCCTTTCTGGATCAGCAGAGTCTAGATATTTTGCTTGCATGATTTTACACCATTTGGCCTTAGGTTTCTCATACATCCACCACACCAATTTTGCCCCTAATGCACGATTATGATCCTCAATGCTATGAATACTAGTCCCACCATAATGTTTAGTGGTACAAATTTTCTCCCAAGAAATCAAATGAATCTTTCTACCCACCTCTTTAGAACCATTCCATAGAAATTTCCTAAAGATACTGCAAAGTTCACCAAGAATACCTTTTGGAACCTTAAGAATAGAAAACATGTAAATTGGGACAGTAGAGAGGACTGATTTAATCATAAAGATTTTTCCTGCTAAAGTCAACCATTTTCCTTTCCATCTCTTATTATTCCCTTGAAAAAGAGGAATGCCTAAATATTTAGAAGGAAGGACTTCCATCTTAAAACCTAGAATATTTAAGATTTTACCTTGAACCAAAGGGCTAGTATTGAAGAAAAAAATCTTAGATTTATCCTGATTCACCTTTTGCCTTGAGGCCAAGCAATAAAGATCTATTACCTTCTTAATAGACTTAGCTTCTAACACTAAGGGTTGCCCGAATAACAATATATCATCAGCAAATAAAGCATGGGTGATAGAAAATGGAACTCTCGGGATTGAAATTCCTTTCTAGGACCCCACTCTGTTTTGATAATGAATCATTCTGCTCAACCCTTCTACTACAATGATAAACAAGAAAGGGGATAAGGGATCACCCTGCCTAATCCCTTGAGAAGATTTTAAAAATTCTGAAGGATACCCATTAATCAAAACTGAAAAACTTGCACCTAAAATACCAGAGAGGATCCATTTACACCATTTATGTGAGAAGCCAAACTTATACAAAAATTTTAACAGAAAGTCCCAAGACACCATGTCATAAGCCTTTAACATGTCCAGTTTTACCAACATTATTGATAATTTATGAGAATGAATAGAATGAAAAACTTCATGAGCTACCAAAGCACCTTCAACTATTTCTTTACCTGGTACAAAACCCCCTACTCTTCAGATATGATCTTTGGAATTAAGACTGCTAATCTCATCGAAATAGCTTTAGTTATGATCTTATATAACACATTGCAAAGTGAAATTGGTCTGAAATCAGTAAATGTAATTGGATCAGCTACCTTAGGAATTAATGCAATAAAAGTAGAGTTGAACTCCTTCAACACTGTACTATTTCTCCTAGCCTCTTCTACTGCTAACCAAACTTCCCTGCCAACAAAATCCCATCATTTTTGAAAGAACAAAGGAGTGAAGCCATTAGGTCCCAGGGCCTTATCAGAATCAAAAGAGAAAACTATAGCCTTGATTTCCTCAAAAGTAAATTCTTTCATTAACTCTTTGTTCTCTTCTGAATCAATCAACTTTGGAATATGTTGTATCACATCTGAAATACTAGAAGCATAGTCAGAAGATTCAACCTTAGAGAGAAGATTTTTAGAAAAGATTGTACCCTCTTTCTGTATCAATGAAGCATCTTTCAATATCTGCCCAGTTGAGTCCTTAATAGAGCTGATCATATTTTTATGCCTTTTAACCATGGCTGAAGAATGGAAAAATTTGGTGTTTCTATCCCCTTCCCTTAACCATGTCTCCCTTGATTTCTGTCTCTAATAGATTTATTCTCTTGCCAATATCTCCTCAAGGTTAGCCTAAAGGGATTTAACAATTTCAAAAGAGTTTTGATTCATACCATACTTGATAACATAATCATTAATTTGAACCAATTGATCCTAGATCACTGCTTTCTGATAAAAAAATGTTCCCAAACACTTCCTTATTCCAGACTTGAATCTTACTTCTAACAAATTTAACTTTCTCATTCAATTGAAAAAGTCTTGAACCAGTCGCAAAAGGAGCATTTTTCCACCAGCATTCTAAATTTGAAAGAAAACTATTATCTCTAAACCACATAGCCTCAAATTTAAAAGAGTATCTTCTCCTCCTCTAACCCCTAAAACTATTGATATCCAAGCTAATCGGAAAGTGATATGAACCCATAAAAGGAAGAATTTTTGTATGAGATACTTCACTGTCAATACACCACTCAGGAGAAAAAAGAAACCTGTCTAACCTTTCAACAATCATCAAAAAGTCCTTTCTCCTATTGGTCCAAGTAAACCTTCCATTTACAGAAGGGGTGTCAAGCAAAGATTATCTAAAATGAAATCAATAAAATCCTCCATAACTTTCTGAGGAGAAATGATTCCCCCCATTTTTTCGCTAAGACAAGAAATTACATTAAAATATCCTCCTAACAAAATGTTTTCCTCCTTCAAATGGTGCATTAAAGCTGAAATAAGATCCCACAGAGACTTCTTATCATTCATGGAGTTAGGCCCATAGATATTAAACATCCAAAAAATTTAATCACTGGAAGATATTTTAACTAATATGAAATTATGAGTGGAACAAATAAAATCTGCATTAAACACCTTGTTATTCCATAAAAATGGTAACCCCCTAAAGCCCCCAACGCTAGTGAAATAAAGAACTGCCACTTCTTCCAATTAATGAAAATGGTGTTAGCCTAATCAAATGATATTTTTATTTCTTGCAGAATAACCAAATCCATTTGAGAAGTATCAATTTGACACTTAATTAAGCGCCTTTTGTTATGGGTATTTATGCCCCTAACATTCCAAGAAAGGATCTTCATTGGCCTCGGGGAGAGCCACACACTCTCCCTGATCTTAAACATGTTTCTAGGGTGGCATGTATCCCTACTTTTATTTCTTCCTGAGTCTTTGTAGATTTACGTTTTCTACCCCTTCTAGAAGGAGAAATGATACATTCTTTGCTTTCTTGACAGGGTGTCTGTGAAATAGAGAAAGTTTTAGAAAAATCAAAAGACCCGACTTCATTTTCAGGAATAAAATTATCCTTTGTTATCATCTCCATTCTAAACTGATTCAAATCCTCCATCTCCCCTTGATTATCCGCTAATGCATCAGAAATTGAATCCTTATTATTATCTACCAAAGATAAATCTTTCACCAACACCTCATCAACAATCTGTTTAATAAATTATGATCCCACTTTTAACATGATCTGTTCAACCAATTTCTCAGCCTCTACTAGTGGAAACTGATTTGCAACTTCCTCATGACCCTTTAACATCCTAAGCACTTTCTCTAACAATAAACTACTATCATCAGGTCCATTTTGGAAATTAGTTTCTTTAGATGCATGGTTCACAAGAGATTCTACTTGATCAACAACAACTGAACTAGCAACAAAAGCAAAATCAAAATCTTCACCATTCACTTCCGCATTCACTTCATTGCATAGAGGAGAATTTATGCCATCCCTACACCCAGAGCTCATGTTTACCAAATTATCAAAATGCAACTCCACCTCCTTTGAATGATCCACTGTTGACTTTGAAACAACACCTTCCTCTTCTCCATTCTTTTCTTTTGAAAGATCTGCAGGAAGAACATCACTACTTTTTATAGCTTCCGAATCTTCTTCACATTCCACCATTACCTACATTTCTAAATCCTGACTGCCCCTATAATTCTCATCCAATGATGAATTAATACCCTTAATTCTTTTTTTCTAGCTCCTCACATCCCTCAAAATTATCTAGATCATCAAAGTCAAAAATAGATTGTGGATCTTCAAACACCAAACTCTGAGACCAGAAGATTTTAGAAGTTTTAAGCACCACTTTACTTGGGAGAGGAAAAGAAGTATTCATAATCACACACATGCATACCGGTAAAAGAGGATTTTCAAATGTTAGTAGATCATGATTAACAAACAACCCTATTTTTCTGCCACTAATCTAACAACCCTTAGATCACTATACTCCAGAGGAAGATTATAAAGACTAACCCAAAAAGGAAAAAAACATTCCCTTTGTTTAATTGGGGATCGAAATTGGACTCCCAGATTTGCAAAAACATTCCTCTCCGATTGAAGAACCAAGATTTGGTTTTCAGAATAACATCCCTTGTATCTTTTGAGGAAAAAAATTGCTAAAAAATAACTAGATCCCTTATCTAACATGAAAAGATTTACGCATCCTGACCAATTCTACTTGACCCATTCATCCAAAACATCCATTTGTGGAAAAAAGTTCCAGATCTTACCTATAAGCACTTTTTGACTTAGATCATTCACATGTAGCAAAACCAAATCATCTGAAATCAAGATCTCAATCTCCTTTGAAAGCCCTTCTAAACCCTCTTTTTGCACTTCCTTCTTCCTCCAAATCTGCTTGAGTGCAGGTCTTACATGCTTCTCATATCGAAATGTTTTCCCAGCTCTACGAAATTTGGTTCTAAAATCTTCTCCTCTTTGTGTTGAATTTTGCATTGAATGCATATGTTAAAAGCCTAGATTTATTTTCAATTAAATGAATTCTATAAACACTAAAACATATTGCCATGATTCACTAATTCCTAATTACTTGATTTACCCACCTTAGTAAGCCTAAAGAATTTCATAAGATCTATAATGCCATCATTCTTAGGGTCTTTTACAAGATTTTACAACACATAAATAGGAGAAGATCAAGCTCGCATAATCCTATCAATTTAGTAAACATGTTAACTCATTCACTGTTATTCCTTGACTTTAGATGCAAGCAAAATGATAATATTTACATCTACTTTTCAATGAATGCAAAACACTTTTCTTCATAGAAAAGATGAGTTCTATACTAACTTCATTAATCTAATAAAAAGAATATTATCTTTATCGCTTACAAAGTAACGAATGCTCAGGAAAGACAATTCAAGATTTTAGATATGCAATGGAATATTCTAGACTCACTAACCATTCATGATAACATAATGTATTCACTAGAAATAATGGACCTATCAAAATAGTACATTTGATTACAATGAAAAATATAAACACCAAGGAGAATCTCGATGCTTCTAAGTATTTGAGGTTTACCAATCTGAATCTTTCAAACACTTTTAGCATTTGATTATCAACAATTTTTAAGTTGTCAAATTCTCCCCAGCATTATTAAAACAACCATAACTTTCTCAATACTTAATGGAATTTAAAATCGTAAATTTTTTGGAAAGATAAAATTAATGCACTCAAAACCCAAAAACCATTTTACAAACTATTACCTGTTTAAATAATAGTTTATAAAACTTCAGCAGGGTTTACAACAACCCTATAGAAGAAATAAAATCACTATAACTTTCTCAAAACTTAATGAAATTTAAAATTATAAAAATATTTTAGAAATCTAAAATCAATACACTCAAAACCCATAAACTATTTTACAAACCATTACCCACGTAAATAATAGTATATATAAAACAAGGTTTATAACAAGGTACAACAGTAATAAAATCATTATAACTTTCTCAAAACTTAATGAAATTTAAAAACAAAAAATATTTTAGAAATCTAAGAATAAGAGGAAAAAAACCCAGGAAGGAATTAATATTATTCCTTAAGATGCAAGAGCAGTTTTTACTGCAATAAGCCTAATCAAATAAACAAATTTTAACCACAAGCAATAATAATAATAAAGCCTAAATATAATGTACTCACCTTACCACAGAAATGATCCATGCTTACTCTTCAATCTTGAAGCTATACTCTCCTTCCTTCCTTTCTTAAATGAATAAGTGCTCTTTCCTCAACTATGATCCACTCTTACTCTTTGATTTTGAAGCTGCTCTTTCCTCAACTATGATCCACTCTTACTCTTTGATTTTGAAGCTGCACTCTCCTTCCAATGCCTTATCTGATAATCTTTCTCATAAATATTTCCTCCTTGCTTTACTCTTCCTTATTGTCCCTTAATTATCCTCTATCTTTTCCTTTTGTGTGCTTATTTTTGAAATCACGATCCCCAAAAATTAAGCCTTGAACCAGGCATGGAAACTCTTTATAACCATCTTGAAGAAAAATAAATCAAAAACCAAATCCTCCCATGTTCAAAAATAATAAAGAAAAGAAAGAGCAATTAATTTTCATAACTCCACTCACCCAAATAAAACATTCTAATTTTAGACTCACACTAATCCATAAGATTCCCTCATTAAATTTATAACTATCTCTTGCGGCCAAAATAGATAAAATAAAATAAAGAATCTTTTTCGAAGATATCAGAAATATCAAAATAGAATAATATAAACAATTTGCAATTAATTATATTGCAATTAAATCTATTGCAAATAATTATTTACGACTAACTAGTTTAACTTGCAAAATAAATATATTAATATGACTAAATAATTTTGATTAATGCTTTTTTCTTCTTTTCTAAAATTAATCTCCATAAACTTGGAAAACTGATAGGAATAAAGATTTTTGAGATTCCCTTATTGCCATCTCATTATTGTGGCCAAAAAATAGAATGTTTGCATTAAAAGAATCTTTTTTCAAAAAGATATGTAAATATCTATTTAATTCGAAAAGGACAATTAATAATATTGCAACTAAATAATTTAGTTTAATCTATTTCTTTCAAAATGATTATGAAATGCAATTATATTTCTCATTGATGCAAAATGAAATCTATGTGGTGTGTGCATATTCACTTCACCATATTTTGCCTTTGATCGACTAAATGCCCTCTGCCTTGATGACACTCTCTCTCTCCATCGAAAGAGTGTTCCTATCGCAAACACAGTCAAAATTAGTCAACACTCGATTAAATAATATTAATAATAATATTTATTTCCATTATTAAATATCAGAAAATAAAGGTTGTAACATCCTTCCCCTCTTGGAAGAATCGTCATCTTGATGGTCAAGTTAAGTTTATACCAAACTATAAGAAAATTCCATACTTTTTTCTAACCTTGCTTTACCTTAGTTTTACAACATGTCTACCCTATCAAGGTGTCGATTACCTCCAATGTACATGTTAGCCCATATTATCATAGTCCATGTGTCTACGATCAAACACTTGCTCAATTGTTAGAGCATTAGTGAACAAAAATTAAAAACCCTTTTTAACAGAGCTAGCCAATGCCTAGCTACTTCATTAGCTCAAACATGATTTCATCAATCCCCTTTAGTTAAATCCGTATAACGAAACATTATTGACATTTTTAGACATAATACATTTATGCTTTCCTAGTCTACATTCTAAGACTATTGCAAGGTGTGCGCCCTTGGTCTCCTTGTGTTGTGTAGCGTAGTGCTTAGGTTCGTGACAAGGCTTAACCACCTCTCATGGATTCATTAACTCTGGTAGTTGTATCAGGCATTAACAGGTCGATCTTTTGGTGCAACAACAATTGTCTTTGCAACAATTGGTATCAGAGCTTGGGTCACGGGTTCAAACCCCTTACTTGCACTGGGGGGATTGTTGCAAGGTGTGTGCCCTTGGTCTCCTTGTGTTGTGCAGCGCAATGCTTGGGTTCGTGACAAGGCTTAACCGCCTCTCGTGGACTCATTAACTCTAACGGTCATACCAGGCATTAACAGGTTGATCTTTTGGTGCAACGACAATTGTCTTTGCAACATAGACATCATGTATCCTTTGCTATAACCAATAAGTAAGAATATCCCAAGTCCTAATTCATAAGAACTTCCTGCTAAAAATCCACTCACATTTATTCTAGGATCTATGTTCTCTTATCTCTATTGGGCATGGTTCAAGATCCTAACTTATCATCATGAAATAAGTTAAATAAGTCTTATCAAAACTTAAGACATTTGTATACAAGTGATTTTAACATATGTAGTCTTTCCCAAATGGTACAATTCCCTGCTATAAGGATAGAAAATAAAATCCAATAAGTTCATCTTGTCAAACATGCCAATCCCGCATGAGATACTTGAACAATAAACACTCCAAACTCATAAAATAATAAAATAAGTTTCTTTACTAACATCAACTCTATTTATCCAGAGTGTCTTCTCAACAATAATTTTGATTATCAAATGATTGTTTCACTAAATCGAAAGATATGTTTCAACATTAAGTAGTTAAATAAAAATAGAAGGTCATCAAGATTAAATCTTTCGGCATGATTACATCACTAAATTATGATTTCATCAAAGATAATAAAATCAATAGTAAATGGAAGTAGATCAATATGATTCAACACTAAACCACTAGTGGTCAACTTTGATTTCAACACTAAGTCACTGATAAAATTATCTTCTTAAAAGGTGATTACTATTAAAAATGTTAGAGCAAACAAATAGATTAAACCATTGCACAAGAATATCAAAAATATAGAATATATTAATTTCTGGATATAATCGGGATATACACTGAATGACTTTTACATTTGAGTACATTGACTTTATAAAGCCACATATTCCCGTGAACCAACCTTAACTTATTTACGAGAATGTAACTTCCTGAGAACTAACAATTACTAACTTATTTATTTACTTACTAACATTTATTTATTTATAAATTAACATCTATATGTTAATTTATTTATCTATTATTTACCTAATCTAAACTATTGATGTAATATAATTCCAACACCCCCCTTATTACATCAATTTGAACAAGAGGTAGAACGTTGTAAGGACTGAACACAGCAACCCTTCTGAAGACTTTGATGAAGCACCTTCACCAATCCTCCTCGCTCATCTAGGAAACACCAGACTGACTCCATCAATGGATCTCCTGACTGTAGAACTTGCAAAACTCTGCACAACATGAGAGAACATAAAGTATCCCCAACCTCCTTGCACAATGAGACAACAACTTTCCTCCAAAAGTCTACATATCCTCCGAGTGTGTCAAAATGTCTCTAGTGTTGCACATGAGAGGACAATGCTCCTCTGAGAGTCCACAACTCCTCCGAGTGTCAATATCCCTCCTCTAGTGTTGTGGAAACAATCCCTCCTCTGTTGTACAAAACAACTGAAGCACTATGGATACACTAATCCCACCTATTTCAAAGATTACACTATCTACAAACTCCACTGTGAATACACTAATTCCACCTATTTCAGAGATTACACTATCCACAAACTGAATAAATGTAGATACACTAACTCCACCTGTTTTAGAAGTTACACTATCCACACATACTGCCACAAACTGCCAAGCCCCCCTTTGCTCCATGAAGGGACACAAATTGAAATTGGGTGCTCCTCATGCAATGAATCATCCCTGAGCGGGAAGCTAACTCAAGATGACAAAAGATCCTCCTGCCTCCAACCTCCAATGTATTCTGTTACACTCTATGCATTTAATGTCACATTAGAATCTCTGATAGCACAAGTACACAATTCTTTCAAATCTCTATCAGGGATGGCTTTAAGATCAAACATTTGTATAGCCATGTTTAAATCTCAAAAAATAAACATTTGTATACCCATGTTTAAATCTCAAAAAATAATAGTGTCGATTTTGTCCAATGATGGAGCCAGACATCAATAAAACACACTTTTTTTTCTTATTACTCCAATGCATACAAATTTAACTTTAGATTATCAAATCACCATAAAAATATTTTTCCAATCTTTCTACACCAATCACCTTATTACTATAAATAAAACACATATTATTTTTCAAATATCACTCCCAATTGTTTTACCATCCATAATAAAGGAGGTGAATTTTAAACTTGTAACCTCTCACGATCAAATCCTTCATCAACCAACTCATCTATATATCAACTTTGAGATGTGATTTCACACATTTATACATAGACCATAGGCTAGAATGTGTCTCTCAACAAGAAAGTAAAATGCAACAATATTTACCCACCCAGTAGTAGAAAAGTATGATGCCTACCGTGAAATGAAAGAGTACCCACATTAATTTGCAGCCATAAATTGTCTTCCTTATTTCTCAAAAATAATATTAAACCTTATTTCAAAAGGAAAAATCCTTATATATAGTGTAAATGTTTGGCAGAGAATAAGAAACTCACAGTTTGTTTAAACACCTGTGAGGATCAATGACATGTTGGAAAATTGCTTACTTAGTCACTGCTTAGTAATTCCTTTCATGCATTGTCTATTGTTTTATTCAAAATCTGAGATTGTGTTGAGAGCTTTATACGCTACGAAAATATACGCTGCAAAATATTAGTTTTCTAATGATCAAAAACACTGAACAAGGTTCCACCAGACTTCTGCGCTTAATATACATGATTTAGCGCCAACATCTACACTTTCTTAAACTGTCCATCACGTCATTATATTGCTGCTCATTTTTCGGCAACAAACTGCTCATTAAATACTTCCAATATCTTCAAAAGCTTTCTGGGTTTCATTCTATTGTTCATTAGCTTTCTAAAACATGTTGAATTTCTACATTTCATTAAGAAATGAGAAAAATATCATGATTTTAATGGGGCTGTATATTTCTGAATGCTTTTATTCTTCTTATACACAACAATAATAATTCACATATAGTTCTTACTTTTTATGAGCAGCAATGAGAGTTCACATACAGTAATCTCTTTGCAAATTCACATATAGTTCTTACTTTTTATGAGCAGCAATGAGAGTTCACATACAGCAATCTCTTTGCAAATGAATTAGAATCTTCACATGGATCATCAACCGGTACTTCTCTTCCTCGACGTTTCTTTGCCAACTTCTTTTTTATTGTTTCCTCATAGGGCTCCATGAATGCTCTGATACCATATTGAAAATGTTACAGCAAACAAATTGATTCAACCATTGCACAAGAATATAAAAAATATAGAATATATTAATTTCTGGAAATACATTGAATGAATTTTACATTTAAGTACATTGGCTTTATAAAGCCACATATTCCCGTGAACCAACCTTAACTTATTTACGGAATGTAACTTCCCATGAACTAACAATTACTAACTTATTTATTTACTTACTAACATTTATTTATTTATAAATCAACATCTATATGTTAATTTATTTATCTATTATTTACCTAATCTAAACTATTGATATAATATAAATTCCAACAATTACAATTATAGTTGTTCAATATAATTCCATCACTAAATCTCCAAAAATAAATAATTTGAATAAATCAAAGGTCAAAGATTATAAAAATAATCATGATCTTTTTATTGAAAATAAAATCATTAACATAGAAAAGGTGATCATAATATGACTTTCACAGATGATTTGCCAAGGCACAACCCAAAAAAACACCATCTAAAAATGATTCGAGGAAGACCTGTGAACATGTAATGTGTGCTAAGTTGCTGAAGGTGGCGATAGTTGAGATGGACAAACTACTCATGCCATAGTTTTTCTCATAGAATCTAAGTGGGTGAGCAAAGCAATAGAATGAGTATCATGTACAAAATGAGAGAAAGCATAGAGTCGAGACTGATGGTTGGCCTTACCAACTACAAGGAGTGCATTATCTGCAAGATCCCTAATGGTGATGAAATCTGGAGTGAATTCAACCTTCCTACCATTTTGGGTGATCTAGTAAATAGAGAGAAGGTTGGATGACAAGTGAAGCACACAAAGAACATCCTCAAATGTACCAATATTAACATTGATTGATCCCTTCCCAATGACATCCACTAGAGAATCATCCCCAATGAGAATATGAGGCATAGAACAAGGCTCCAATAAAGAAAATTATTCTCTTTTAGACCTCATCTGGAGTGCAAACACCTAAGTTTGGAATCCACTGCTGAGAAGAATATACAAAAGCAACAAGAGTAGTTGTTTTGCCTTTACCTAATTTTCAAGGAGTGGAGGATTATTGATCAACAAAGGAGGGAAAATTAATGTTGTTCTTTTTCAAAATATGTTTCAGCTCATCGATATGCTCCCCATGACATGAATGTTCCTCATGACCAACCTTCTTATGGTAGCTACAAGTTGACCTTTCCTTCTTATGAGAGTTCCCCTTGGATTGAAGGATTTAGAGTCTACTTTAGGGGAAGACAAGGATTATGCCTGATCTTTTTGTGACTTCTTTTTAGACTTCTTTTATTTCTTTTAGATTGACCTGACTCTTTTTATCCCTTTGGTTGACCAACTAACAAAGCCCAAGACTATGATGGCTTTACAAGACCCATGGAAAGTAGTTTTCCTTGTTCATGCATTAACATCTCAGATAAATATACAAATGATGGCATGGTGTATATGTGGCACCCATAGTCAACCTATGAGTATGAAAGCTAGAAACAAAATTTGCATATTCAAGACCAAGTTGTTCAGTGTATTGAATATAAGATAAATTTCATTTTTCTTGATGCAATATTCTTTACATTATGCTCTAAGGTCATTGACATTTGTGATGTAGTCCAAGATGCTATCAAAGCATTGTGGATTAAGGCTCATTAATTCAGTGGCAATCTGATAGCCTCCAACTTCATCAATTTTACTATACAAAGATTTTAATTTTTCCAAAGCATCATGTGTAATTTATACATGACTGAATCTAAAACACTAGATCAAAGGAAATGAAACTACGAAGACATCCAAGTGTTTTTTTATTTTTAAGCATCCATTGTATCTTTTCCTTATCATCTTTAGGTTCATCTACATTTTCTTTAACATATGGAGTATACCCCTTGTTGCAATAAAGTGTTCCATGCATTTTGATGCCATGTTGAGTAGTTGTATGGAGTTATCAATGGAAACTTAAAGTGACCCATTCTGAAGAAAAAGTAGAGCACAAGAAAAAAGAGATATACAAGCACAAAAACACACCAAGAGTGTCCCCAAATTCACTCAATCAATGATGTAGAGTAAGGACTCACTTAGATCAACTTGACTATTTTGACACATTTCATACAAAGAATCATTGCAAACCATGATTTGGTGCACCCTAATTCAACTTGGAAACATTGCTACAGTGGTCTAATAGGCATTCAACAAAGAAACAACAATGAAATATGAGAGTCTTGGATTGTATAGGCCTCCTACAAACACATTTCAATGTTTCACCATCCATTCAAGAAAAAGTAATACATACACCTTACTAAACACTCAAGTAACTTAGGGTATTATGACTATTTTCTCACAATGTGAACACACAGACTTATATAACTCCTCCCAAAATGTAAAATATGAATTTTCCTTTAAAGGATTTTTAGAACATATTCAAATAGAGATCTTCACCAATTTTTGGCAAATTTGGACAGTTAAATAAAAGATATGAATTTTTCAAGCTCGCTGAAAACCCTAGTTGTTGAACAGGGCTACCAAGACTAAACTGGTCATAACTTTTGCAAAATTAATTAAATTGACCCAAAAAAATAATTTATCTCTAAACACATAGCACAATCTTTTCCAATTGGTTTCAAGCCTGTATTATACCGTACAAGTCCATACCAAACAAGTTTTTGTTGTCTTTTCAATAAAAATATGCAACCATTAACACCAAAACGGTCATAACTTCTACAAAACACAATGAAATTTCATCAAACCAAAAGCATTAGAAAGATAAAAACATTCTTCAACTTCCTCTAGTCACTTTTAGGACTACACCATCTGTACCAATCCATGCAATGCAGTTTACAGTCTGTTTACACAGGAAAATGCAAGTAATAGCGTGCAAAAATGAAGTGTTTCCCATTCAACCTCTTCTTCCACCCTGTTTGCATGTGTTCATGTATTTTACATTGAATTACAATCATTGATAACTTCCCAACGGACTACCAACTCCCTCTAACCAATATTGCAAACTTGATGCACTTTTTGTTGACAACGTTTGACAATTTTTTGACAAGTTTGCACCTAAACATCAAAACTAACCCAATATGACCCAAAAGGTCCAAAATGACCTTATTGACACAAAACAAGCCTAAGCAACCCAAAACCAAACTTCTACCATATGCACCCAAAAGGATGCTCCTACATCAATCAAAGAATTCCCTCCAGAAAAATATGATTTGGCACTTTATAAATCAGTGCATTTACAATGTTGGAGGTATTTCTAGAGTTTTACAATGTCCAAAAATAGACCAAATACTGAAATTATAGTTTGATTTTATAATATCCACCAATGCATAGTCTTCAAAAATATTCACTTTCAAAAAAAGAATCACCTCAATCTGAGATCATATGCAAAAGTTACAATCAGTTCAAAAAACTGCGACTGTCCACTAGATTTGATGAGAAACTAATTTTCTAGAAAAATGGGATTAATTGAGAAAAAAATGACCACACCACTGTGAAGATTGTGAAATTATGCCCCAAATGAAAACAAAACTATGCTGAAATAGGAGGTAGTACACTCAAGTTATGGCCTTATGAATTTGGACTATAAAATCAAAACTGCCAATGCTGAGGGGGGGGAATTTTTCAAAATTTCTTCCTGACATCATCGTTAACTTTGGCATAACTTTCATCAAATTTTGAAGAAACCAACCAAACTAGATTTCTACCAGATAAGTTTAGAATCCTGTCAATTTTAGATAACTGCCATCAGGTTTAGTAATCACTAAATTAATGAGACTGACAAATTAGGAAGAACTGCCAAATTGGCTATTGAATTTGGTGGAGGTGGTGAGTAGTGGTTAGTGGGTGTGGACTTGGTGACATCATCTAGTGGTACTGTGGAGGCTTTCGTCTCTGATGTGTGTGCTTAGGCCACTTCCTAGGCAACCCTGCTAGTGGTGGCACTAGTGCCACCACTACCATGTTGGCCTGTGCATTGTACAATAATTTTTTAAAATTTCTTTAAAAAAATCCATATAGACTATGGAAAAGGGGCCATATGTCTCAAGGCCTAAAATGTTTTGCCTCCGAGGTAAAGTTGTCAAAAATTGACAAGCTTTATATGAAAATAAGGGTTTTGGGGCCTTTTGGACACAATGGCAGGGTCTGTTGGGCCTTAAAATTCCCTAATTTTAGTAGCGTACTAGATCTTCACAGGAAAAACATTATTCTTCAACCCTTCACAAATCTCACTTCTGGTGTCCAACTGGGATGAAATTATAGGTGATTCTAACTTTCTCGGTTGCTCTAGACTCAATGGTGAGCACAAAATGTCTCTAGGAAGCTCTAAAGTATTCCTATAATTAGAAATTTAGAGAAAATAAGCCCCATAAAAACTAAAATTTCTCACACCTTTTTTATTCTCCAGATCATCTAAGGATGCAAGAGAAGAGCATACTTAATGCTTCAAGAAATAAATAGATCTACACTCCCAAATTTCCTAAAATAAGCAATGTGGGATAATGTGTAAAAAGTCCCTAAGTAAACTTAACCTAGTGTGAAAGGACCTAAGTGGAGAACTAGCTAGAAAATGAACTAGTTAGGAAATATACCATGTTCACACTAACAAAATTGTTGTTTCAACAAAGGGCTTGCAAGATATGGACAAACTTTCCAACACACAAGGGTTAAATTCACAAAAATAAATTTTAGATTTAACAATGCATAAACAAATTGATCTAAACATATATTGTCATAAAATGTGTTTTTTCAGCCTATAACTAGAAATATATCAACTTGTATTCATGAAATATCAACTATATAACAACACTATGCAAGTTAGAAAATCTTAATCTAAACCTAAACTAACCAGATCTTTAAAATTTTGAAAGATAGGGTAGGAAAGAGAAGGGTTAGAGAGAAAGCAAACTAAAAATACCTAAGCTTTTACCAACATTCATCCTCAATAATGGATAGATAAGTTTGAAAATAAAACTATTCTTGATTTGTCCATGAGAAACCAACAATCAAGCTTCAAGAAGGTGTAATCTTCTAAGGTTACCATCTATGCAAACTGCTACAACAAACATATAAATTCTCAACATAGAATGAGGAGAGTCTACACAGTTGGTTTGGGTGTGTTCAGATTAGCCACACAAAGTTGTTTATAATCAGCAAACAACTAGTGACATAAACAATTCACAAGCTCATCAATATCCATCAAACTAGTTGTTGAAAATGTAAGAAAAACACTTGGTGTTTGGAAAACCAAGTAAAAATGAAAGAAGTAATGCTTTATTGTCTCTAATTCAAAATTTTAGAGGTTTCCAACCCCTACAAAGAATTTTAGTTGTACATATATACAATCAACTTGACAATACTAAGTTTTTACTTTTACAATGAATGGCCAAGATCAGCAATATCTTAGAGCTAAAACTAGATGTTCCAACTTGAAGTTGAATTTGTGGTAGGCACAATTTCCAAGGCACTAGTCTTTATCCTTGATATAATTTCTTCAACAAGCTTCCGTAATATCAAAAAGTAACTTTTTCCATCCTCATATTCACATTTAATTTTGGTAGTAAGTTTTTCCAAATATAGAAATTTAATAAGTTTTTCAAGTCCAATCAACTCTCTAGGAAAGGTGTCAAGTTTATTTCCCAAGCAACTTCACTTTTTCCCAAATGCAACGTCATGTAGCACCTCCTTCTGCAACACCTAAGTTGCAGTAACATGAGTCTTAAGATGATAAACTTCATATATAGCTATAGAAACCTCCTTTCCTCCATATGCATTGCTTAGTTCTCCATTTTAGGCATAAATCACCAAGGTGTAGTTATAGTAGATTGGTTTTTTCATTAGGACCTACATATACAACTATTTACTTTCCATTTTCTCATCATTCTAGTCATAAACCAGCCTCTATCTATGCATCTCCATGAAATTTCCAATCTAGACCAAAAATCAAGAATTTAAAATGTTGTAACAATAGCAATGTATAGCAACAAGGCTTCAAAATTAGGTACATGCTTCATATTTTTCATCCTTATTTAGTTTCAAGGCTAGGTACAGGCTTCATACCTTCAACTTTATTGATAATTTCCAGCTCCAAATGTGTAGGTAGAGCAGGGGTATGGGCCTAAAATTTAAATATCTTCAAGGATATCCATGGTTGTGCTAGCATCTAATCAAGATCATGATCAACATTTATCTTGTTTTTTGCTATCCTTCCTACAATCACAAACCAAACAAAGCATAAAATTATTCATCTTTAATCACAAATCTCAATGCATTGTCATCCATGATCAAATTAATCATATGCAACTCTAAGGCAATCACATCTCCATTGATATAAAATTTGGTTACCTAGGCAACTTCACCAAATTTAGTCTTTCTCTTAGTCTCTATAATGGCTAACATCCTTTTTTTGGTTTGCCAAGGCATGGACAATTTTCATCTATTATGACAATCCTCTCCTAATCTTTTGATCTACTTTGATTGAATAATGGTCTCCTTAGTAAGATGATGACAATCTTCCTACTATGAAAACCTTCTCCTTGGTGAATATTGCACATCCAACTATTATACTAAGCATTTATCATTTGGACTATCCTATTACTAATATGGCATTAGACCTAGTATGTTCAGTACTCCATCATCCTATCCCTTCATAACCACCTTTGAAGATTTTAATATAAGGCTTAGTAGTTTGTGACAATCTCTTCAATATGTCCAAGTGTAATGACATTGCACATGACAACCTTCCAACCATAGTTGGCAAACCCTTTGATGCTATAATCAACTTCAGACTCATGACCATCATTAGACCTACTGTGAGAAGGCTTCAATACACATAATTATTTATACATTAGCACCCTTGGCAATCCATTAGAGGGGTAATACTTAACTCATGATAGTCACAACAACTAGAATCAACAAAACACCTTGATTTCACCATGATAATACTACTAGTTGCTATCAATCTTGACTATCCATAACAGTTGCAACAATCCCCTTTTTTTCCATAATGACTCCATTCTTCTAAAAGTAATTGATGACTCCATAAATTGTCTCATATTTTAGCTAAATAAAAGCATCTATTTTGAACAATTAGTGTCATTGCATGTCTTAACAGCATTGCATGATTTGCCTTACAATTAGAAGATTGAAGAATAAGTTCTATCAAGTTGGAGGGCCAGTAATTTTCTTAAAAGGAGGAAGTTAAAAATGTAGTCTCAGTAAAATAGCCATATCTCCCTCATTTCTACATGAAATTTAGAATTTTAAAATGATCTGGAAATCTAGGAATGAGGAGAACAAAACCCAGAAACCATTTGAAGTAAGCTATTAAAATAAATGATAAGTTTGTGATAGAAAATGACTAAAGTAAAAGTAGCATGATGGAATGCAATCAAGATTGAGGAAGAAGTTATAGTTTTTCTCCCCAAGAATGGGATCTTAGATCCACATTATTTGTGGATTGATTAAGACTCAGTATTATATAAATACATTTTAAGAAAGAAATCAAATGGGGAGAGTTTTAGAAAATAATATAGTTCAGTATTTTAGCAGCAATAGTTGTTTGTAGTTTCATTTCGTAGTTTATTTTCTAGCAGTCTTTCTATTCCCTATTTATTTACATTTCTAGAATTTTCCTTTGAAAGATTCTTAGGATAGATTTGATTCCATCATTTCCATTTACAAGCTTCGTAGATTAGATTTGACTACAATAGAGTTTAGTTTGTTTCATGCATTTGCTTTCAATTTTGTTTGTAGAAAAGATTGTTATGCAAAGTATTTCTTGTTCCTTTTGCATATAGCCTTGGAAACCACCCTGGATTGACATTTCATAATTAAATGGTGAGGACTGCAATGATCCTCATCATTTTTGGTATTGTTTCCAGCGATATGTGTCATTAGGGAGTTGATGTTGATCTGGTGACAGCAGATCAAAAGAAAAATTAGTTTGGCAGTATTTTAGGTTTATTATTTTGAAAACCCCCTAAAACAATAGATCCAAAGGAAGATGTTCTTACATGCAAAGAAGGTTACAACTCTTGTGCAATCTCCTCAACTGGAGGACCATGACTTCAAATCCTAGCAAGGAAAATCTCATTATTATTTGGACGCCTTCAATGTCCAAGGAGGGTTGCTCGATCAGATATTTAAAGGATAAGGAGATGCCTCTAGTCACACATACACCAGAACATGAGGAAGGGTTGCAAGATCTTTCCAATCATCCCATGCATCTACTAGAATCATAAATTATAGAGAAGGCTGCCATTTCAAAGGAAGGTGGAGGATTAGAGTTCAAATCTTCAATCATCTTCTTCTCATGGTTTTCCTCTTGTTTTAAAAACTTGATTGCATGGTCAATATTTTAAAAAAAGGGAGTTATTTTCCACAACTAGTTAATGGTTTTATGTAACCTTTCTCTATATTGCTAAGCAAAGTAGGATAGGGTAGGTTTCTTTTTCTACAAATAAGAGCTTTGCACATGCTATTTCCTCTTCTCTAGAGGTATAAACATACACTTTTTATACAAGTTAATGCTCCTAAAAACTCTTGTAGATATTTTGTCATTTGAAGGCATCTTTGATGATTGGTTATTACAAAATTGGGCTCTAGTTCCAACATTACAGCATTTTGGATCTCTCCAAAGCTGACCATAGCAACTAGCTCTGAGTAGATCTGGAGAGCTCCGAAGTAACTCAGCCAACCATACATCTATCTCTGGACAGATCCAAAGTAACTTAGAGAATCTTTGGAGCATCTTCAGAACACTTCTTAGAACATCTCTAGAGAAAATTCAATAAAAGTAAAGAGATTGGCTCCAGAAGCTCACTATCAGTTACATAAGGACCTGCAACATCTTAGGTGTGGGGGAGATGATGAGACCATAAACCGTCTCATCTTTTAGCTAAATAAAAGCATATATTTTAAAACAATTATTTTCATTGTATGTATTAATAGCGTTGCATGATTTTCCTTACAATCAACAATTAGAAGATTGAAGAATAAGTTCTGTCAAGTTGGAGCGCCAATAATTTCTTAGAAAGGAGGAAGTTAAAAATGCAGTCTTAGTAGAACAACCATATCTCCCTCATTTCTCAATAAAATTTTAAATTTAAAAATGATCTAGAAATATGGGAATGAGGAGATCCAATTCCAGAAACTATTTGAAGCAAGTTGTTAAATAAATGATCAGCTCGTGATAGAAAATGTGAAAGGAAGCAAGGTATGCAGAAATGCAAATTTTTAACTTTTAAAGTTACAAATTAAGATGTACATTAACAGAAAGGTAATAACAAACATCCAAAAGCAAGTACACAGCTCACAACACAAGATATACGTGGGGAAAACCCTTTTAGATGAAAAACCCCACACTCCAAAACTTGTACAATGTATTATCAAATCAAAGGCTTATTACAACACACTTGCAATGCAAGTTCTTCCAAGAGTACACAAATGTCGAATATTGGAGTAATTTTGATAGCATAATGGTACTTAGAAATGAACCATCCATCTCCAACTCCAAGTACTTGTATATATAGCGAAATACTAAGGATGCGGGTAGCTTCTAGAGCAAGCCACAAAAGAGTCTTGTCCAAATCCACATGGCCCAAATTCTAAGGCCATAAAGCATGAAAAAGGAACTTGTCAAAGATTCCCTTTCATCCCTTACAACCCTCCATACTTGGGCACCCTAAATTTTCCCAAAATAGGTATGACAAATGCTCTTACACCGTCATAACATCTGTCATATATGACAACACTTATAGCTGTAAGAGAATCTGTCATAATTAACTATTAATAAATGATTCTCTTACAACTTTTCATAGTCAAACTTGGGTACCTACTTTCTCCATGCAAAGATGCTTCTTGACACTTGTCACACCTACCATAGAATCTCTATTTCCGGCTCTCACATGTCATAGAATCTATCATATGTCATAACCTCTTACACAACCCACAAGATCCTGACACATGGATATAATGCCACCTCAAAAATGGGATGCCTACATTTTCAAATGTTGACTTGACCATCCAAGTCCTCACACTAAATAACAAAATTGAATAACAATATTAAATACAATTAGGCAATTAAATATTTATACAATCAAATAATAAATGCTAGGAAATTGTAAAGGTTGAGACACCTTAATTCCCAACATTCTCCCACTTGTTAAACACCTTACAAGAGCCAATAGAATGTCAGGATTTAACTGCTAGGGGCCAAGAGGCCCATAGACTCTAAACACCATCTAAACTTCTCCGTGCTCACAAGTTTGTCAAGGAATCTGCAGCATTCGTCAAAGTGTCAAATTTCTCCAAATTCACCTTTCCATCCTCTACCATGTCACAAACAAAATGGTATTGGACATCAATATGCTTAGTCCTCACATGGAAAGTAGGATTCTTTACCAAACATATGGCATTATGACTATCACAACAAATGGTAATCTTCCCTGCATCAAACCCAACATCATAACACAATCTCTTAAGCCAAATGGCTTCTTTACAAGCATGAGTTGCTTCCATGTACTATGCTTCAGTGGCATGCCCACATTTGCCATGTGGTCATGACTAGAATACCACATCTGCCATTTGGTCATGACATGAATTATCAAAAAAATTCCCACCCAACTCTAAAACCCCCTTTCGCGCGCAACATGCACGCTCGGTGACACATGCACGTAACATGGTTATATTCGCAACAAACATTATACACGTCACACAAAAGCGGGGAAGTCAAACAAAGTGCAGGATGATGTGAAACTACTTTTGCAATCCCTACGATGATGATAACATCTAAGGGGGTGTGTCACATCATGCGTTCCTAGGAGGGGTGGTCTCCATCAAGGAACCATCCCTAGGGTTTCCTAGGTGAAGGTGAAAAATAGTTTCGACCTAAATCGAAACCCTAACACTAGAATTAATCTATCAATTTTAAATAGAATTAAAATGCAGAATAATAAGCATACTAAAGATAGATAAAATTATATTAATCATTAAAATTTAAGTATGGAAACAATTAAATTTAAAGCCTTTACTAAAACATTTAACTGCATAAATTAAAACGTGAAAGCTTAATAAATAAATAAATTTATTTATTTATTCATCTCAAATAATAATGCCATGAAATATATCAACTTTCCAATACTGGGTCTCTAAAAATTTTGTCTGCATAACATTACTTGTGGTATAAATTCACCAAAAATTTCAGCAAGCCACTTTATGAACTATGTAAAAATTAAATTAAAAATAAATAATTCCTCCAAACTATAGAACTATGACAAAAATAAATTAAATAAATAAATTAACTTCACTATAGCACTAAGGCAATAAATTAAATTAAATTCCATAAGTGAGTTTAGAAAGGTGAAAAGGTTTAAAGTTAGATTAACATCCTAAACTTTAGGGCAACACTACTAGCCCTAATTTTGAGTTTATAAAAGCAAGTCATAATCTTATTTGTCACTCACATATTTAGTTTTGTTTGATTGGAGGTTGAAGGCAAGTGGAGAGAAAAATCCCTTCCCCAAGTGCGAAGACTATTTTTCCATAGTTTAAGTTTTCCAAGTTCCTAAATAGTTTGCTTAAGGTTTCTTTGTTTAAAAGTTTTTAAAAGCATTTAACATTATGTATGTTTTTCCCTCCAATGTAATGCCCACAAAAAAAAACTAAGAAGAAAAACACAACACTATTTTTTTTATACGATCCAAAACTCAATTAGCTTAAGCAAGAATAATTTAAAAAAAACTAAGAAGAAAAACACAACACTATTTTTTTTATACGATCCAAAACTCAATTAGCTTAAGCAAGAATA